>OX451736.1:1046936793-1048237750 GCA_948472305.1 Vicia faba
ATAATAATAATAATAATAATAATAATAATAATAATAATAATAATAATAATAATAATAATAATAATAATAATAATAATAATAATAATAATAATAATAATAATAATAATAATAATAATAATAATAATAATAATAATAATAATAATAATAATAATAATAATAATAATAATAATAATAATAATAATAATAATAATAATAATAATAATAATAATAATAATAATAATAATAATAATAATAATAATAATAATAATAATAATAATAATAATAATAATAATAATAATAATAATAATAATAATAATAATAATAATAATAATAATAATAATAATAATAATAATAATAATAATAATAATAATAATAATAATAATAATAATAATAATAATAATAATAATAATAATAATAATAATAATAATAATAATAATAATAATAATTCAATTGAAAATTTATCAACAATGATATTAATATTTTGTCAACAAATATGATTTAATAATGTTTAAAAAATAATATAACTTCTATATATCAATTTCTTGTGTAAAAAAAAAAAAAAAATCCATTTCTTACACAATTTACACATTATAAATGGATTATTTATTCTGAAATTATCTTCCTGCGAGTATCTTATCCTCTCAAAAGCTCTCGGACATAGATCAAGTTCTCTAACAATGGAAGCCTCAAAGATATTACTATTCTCCTCGATATCAACCTCAAAGTTACACACAAACCATTCAAATCACCCACTTAGAAAGCTAAAATCTCATCAAATGAGACTAAAACTCAAGATCACGAGCATGGCAAAAGAAGAAACCGACACAAACATCGGCATAGCAGAAAAAGCAGCAATAGCAGGTGGTTTAATCTCATCTCCAGTTATAGGTTGGTCTCTCTACACACTGAAAACAACTGGTTGTGGCCTTCCACCAGGACCAGGTGGATCAATTGGTGCATTAGAAGGAATAAGTTATCTTGTTGTTGTGGGAATTGTTGCTTGGTCTATATATACAAAATCAAAAACTGGTTCTGGTTTACCTAATGGTCCTTTTGGGTTACTTGGTGCCGTTGAAGGGCTGTCATATTTGGCATTGGTTGCAATTGTTGTTGCTTTTGGTTTGCAGTATTTTGAACAAGGGTACATTCCTGGTCCTCTCCCTGCTGATCAGTGCTTTGGCTAGATTTTTTCTGTTGGTTTTCGTTAGGATAAAGTGATGAGTATGAGCCACTACAATTCTATCATTGTATTGGTGGATGTGGCTGCTCCATGTTTGTTTAACTTTATCATTTTCCACTGCCTTTTGTTGTTGCCACAATATTGAGTTAACATATTTTGTGATGAATGTTCTGATGGTAAATAGAAATCTATCGTGTCTACTATGTTTTATTTTATGTCATTTTCTACCATCGAAAATGCATGAATAATGCTCCAAGCATTGCGGTTGTAATGGTAATAATAACTCTAATTGGTAAATAGATTCTCTATTTTCCTCCCGTGCTTCATTCAATGATTATATGTGAAGTGTTAAGCTCTGTTTTAAAGCTTTATCGCTTATTTACTCTCTTCACTTAATTTTGAGGTCCGTCTTTATTATCCCACAACAACAAAAATGTCATCTACACTTTAATTTTATTTGGTGAGTTGTTCATTTTCATACAAACCACAGAAGCAGACCAAAAGTCTAAGACATGGCTTGCTACAAGAAACTATCCTTATTGAAAGGGGGAGCTATAATTCTCCCAACAAATTTTTTAGGTTGCTTTGTGCCAAATTGCATCTCTTTCATAACATTGGCCACTCCCAAATTGCATCTCTTTCTATGCTATTTGCATATTTCTTAGCAGAAAGGTCTCGTAAATGTGATTAGTTAATCTGATTCTAATGTGATTTTTTTAACTAATGCTCCAAACAGAACCATGCTAGTATCTGCCATAAGCAAATGTAAAGTGTTCAGCTCTCTTAACAAAAGTGTCGAACATGTTTAATGCCATTGTCTTAAAGTTTAATCACTTTTTAGTCTCTCAACTGAATTTTGAGGCCCATCTTTATCCCTTAACAACAACAAAAATGTCATTAATTTTCTTTAGTGAGTTATTCTTTTTCATCCAAACCACGGATGTAGACCAAAATTCTTAATTTATCCTTTAATTTATGCTAACAGACTAGGCAAATAAAACTTGTTCCTGTTGCATAGTCAATATTCAATCCAAGGATATTTTTTTTATAAATATTACACCATCAAAATTTAATATAACAAACTTCAAGCAATATGTAAAAATGTTATTCAGAAATAACAGGAAAAAAATAAGTTAATAATGCAGTAAATATTTGTTGCCCCCTATTGCCACGCTTTCCTCCCCCGGAATTGTTTGCCAGACCTCTGCCTTTTTATCTTTTTCTCTAGCTTAACTCTTGCTATCTTGTTCCTCTTCGCAATTAGCGGCATACTTTTCTTGTGTTCCTTTTGTCTGTTACTTAGACCACCCGTCTGTTCAAAACAAAAAATACACTTGCATCAAATTTGAGAGCATAAGAAAGAGAACTAAAATGCAGAAATTCAAATATTTTTAAAAATGAGCGAATAGGAGAACTAACATACCTTTTTCTGTTTTACAGCTGCCCGAGAATGATACTGTCCTCTTTCCTCCCTCCCTGCTCTAACCATTGCCAACCTCTCCTCCTTGTTAAGCTTTTTCTTTACATGAGCCTAGATATAGGTAAATTTTATTGCCTGTGTTTTTCCGTTTTGGTATCTACAAAAACAATTTAAACAAGCCAGAGAGTTACTACTTACTTCAAGCATGGAACCATCCACTCGCTTTAAACTTAGTTGATCAGAGCTAGGAATCTTATTTGTTGATGACTTTACAAGCCCATGTTGCACTAATGCAGTTCTTGCTTCTTTTTTTGCCTGTAAGTTTAGTAAACAAAACTCAACATGATAAAAGCTACAGAAATTAGACCTGAGCCTACTGAATAAGAGATGAACAAACCTTCAGTTCCTTGATCCTCTGGAAGTCTTCATTAGAAAGAATTCCATCATCCTTTTCTGGTAGGGCATTCTCTATTGTTCCTGCCAATTTCTTCAAAGCCCGGAGACTTGTATCAGCAGATGTAAGTTGATCATTGAAATCTCTAAACTTCCTCTTTTTAGTTGAGTCATTTAATGTAGTTTTTGTATCAGCACTTCCATCATGACTAGGAGTATGCAGATCATCTCCAAGATTTGAAATCTCATCATCCTCTTCATCGGCCTCTTCACTGTCTTCTAGATCATCATCCTCATCTTCAACATCGTCAATGGTTTCATAATCAGAACTTCCATCGTTTTCATCATCTGATACAGTATCAGGATCTTTGTCTTCATCGTCATCACTTCCAGTGTTATCACTGCCTGGCTGGTTCTCATCGTTGAGATTTAAACTTGCCTGATCATCTTCCTGGTCATTGTCTGAGTCACTATATGCAGAATCATCAGAATTATTACCATCCTGCTCAACATCATCGTCACTATTCTGCAACAGTTCAGCACCAGGAACGTCAGTCGCAATATTGACTTCTCCATAAGCCTTTGGTCTAGCTTTGGGGTCAGTAGGCCGCCCTCGGTCCTTCTTAATTAGTAGTGAAGGGCAAATCTGCAAGCAAACAACATTAATCAGATGTTTTCCCTTCTTAACCGGATGCTTTACCACACATGCACACACCCCAATACAAAGGAGTGACGGTAACCACCTCTCGGAATAATGTAATCAAAGATCGAGCTGCTATTGAAACTCCCTTCTCATGTGACTTCTTATAGAGGGCAAGATCTTGCAGTAAATCTTCACTCATTAACTACAGTCCACAAACAAACGATCAACATATGATAAAGGAAGAAGTTTAGGAAGTTAACAAAAAACACAGAATATATGGTTTAAGGAACGGAGTTATCCCATTCTACGGATCATGTCCCAATCCTAGTAGTTAAAAGCAATCCGTGTTGGATGTGCAAGATATATAGTCAGGACATAAATCATTAAAATGCATATATATCCAAGAACCAGGAAACTGCAGTAGTTACCAGTGGTATACGCAGGCACATTTCCCTTACAGCATTTATTCCAACGGTGATAGCCTAAACAAATCAACCAAACTCGTCAACAAATCAAAGTTGAGTGTCCCTATCATAATAAAAACTCCATAGTACTACATCTACATCAAATGATAACAGATTCAAATAAAAACCTCTGGGCGTGAGCGATCATGTACAAATTGATTAACAATTTGTTTGAACAAGGGCATAACATCATCTGCAGGAACCTGTGTAAAAAAATAACACCTTGAATGAAATAGGATACAAAAAACAAAGGAAAGCATCATACTTCAAAATTACTTAAGAATCAAATTTTGAAAGAAAAAGCTAATAATTATAAAAACAAATCAGGTTAAGAGAAATCACAATATACTGTACCTCGTCGTGGCAAGCCTGGACTGCTGCTGCAAGCAAATTTGTAACGTCTCGTTGATGGGGCTGATTGCAAAGATGAACATTACAATTGTCACACTTGAGTTATTTATAAAATAGCAAACTTCACCAAATTTAACTAATGATACCTGGATATATTTCTGAAGATAAGGGTAAAAGTTAAGTAAAATTAAATGGTGAAGCCCAACTGTTCGAGCAATCACTTTCAACATCATCATCTTGACCTAAAATTGAGAGTGTAATTGTACAAAACCAGTAAAAATGGAATCTTTAAAAATCATTGGAAGATTTGAAAAGGAATAGAAAGTCTTCATTTACAACAATATAGGCATATGTTGCTTTGGTTTTTATTAGAATTGTGTACCTCAAATCGTTCGTTACATTTCTGCAGACGAGAGAACAGCTTCTCAACAAAACCCTGCAGATCACATGGAATCAAGATGTTGATTTTATAGAGCAAAACAAACAGGAAATGTATCTACGGTGACAACGACAAAATTTAACAAACCTGGGGATCTTTCAGATGGTTGAGTGGTGAATAATAGATGTTGTTGGCCCTTTCAGACGAACCACGCTGTTTCTTTTTCATGCCGCGTATTATGCGGTCTAATTTCTTCTTCTTTTTCTTTTTGCTAGCTGATGTGCCTTGGTGACTTGCCTAAAATTTCGTAAGAAATAAGAATGACCCATGTTTCCTGATAACTAAGTGCAATTTTCAAAATTCATCAGCAACTTTAAACATATTGCAATGCTACTATCATCCTTATCTCCAATGAATGAGTGCAAGCACAAAAGGTACTAAATACTAAGTTTGGATGGAGGGAGTGGAGCAGGGAGTTATTCAGTCAAGTTTTCGAAAACAGTCTGCAGTTGAGATTGTGGCCACAATATCAGGGCCTTTTTTATGTCCCCACTACAACAATTTCTGTAAGTTGTATTTGACTACAAACTTATGCAATATCAAGAGCAGGCATGCAACCACAATTTAAGACCTTGGGTCAAGTGGTAAAAAGATTTCAACTCGTTGCTGGGAGTTTTATTATCAAAGGGTGAGATTTTAAAGAGGGAAATTTGTACCAATCAAACCTAGCAACTTGAAGGGTTTGAATTGTACATGTTATTTCTACAAGCCAACTTATAAAGCTATTTTGCTTCTCAGTGTTCATAAGAAGTGAGATTTGATCTAACTAACCACAAGGTTATTGTCAATTTATGTTTCCTTGATTGACATTACAAAAATCAGGCCTATGCCTTGGTGTTCCTAGAATTCAAATTGCATATGCAAATCCTTATGTCAACGTCTATTGAAAATTTTGATTTGTTGCTGGTATGTCAAATATTTTACTTTTTATGAACGATTTTATGCTGTGTATCAAATTGATCAAGGCATTAATTAAAGCCTGATGGAATCATATTCCTACTTTGATTGTTTATACGTGTCTGCATGAAGTTAAATATAAAAGTTGAAAATCTGCTCGAGCTGAATTCTCTACTTATAAGTTATAAGTGAGATTTATCGTAACCAAGCATTTCTTGTTAATTGAAGTTATCTGGTTTGATGCTATCCTGCTCTATAGGGTTCAATCTATGTATATGCACTGAATACCAGACATGATAACAAAATGCCACAGTATCCGATATTATGTAATGTCTCCAACGACCTCACACTCAACCCGGTATTCTTCTTTCTCAAACATACTCTTGATTATTAGCTTCTCACAATGCCAACTTGGCAATTGCTAATTGCTAAATTCGGGGTCCTAAAAACTGTGTCCCTTGGGAAATTTAGGCCTACTGGTATGTACCTCATATTCTCTAAAACATGATTGTGTGCCAAGTATTCTATTCACCTTGGCCTTTATCTTATTTTAGATTGCAAGATCTGATCTTTGTTGCATTATTATAATTTATGAGCTATATTTATTACCTTTCCACTCCATTATGGACCCCTCAACCCCACCATCTTTAAAATTCCTAAATATATCGTCACATAATCAATGCCAATATCACTCATAGTCATATCAACTTATATATATCATTCTGTTTGAATTTGGAAAACAGACATATGATTATATGAAAGCTAATTTCGCTAAAGATTAAAAGAATAAGAGTGTTAATTCAACTTCAATGTTTATAAGATCATCTCACCTTGTAAACAGTCTCCCTTGTAAGCATAACTTGAGGTGTTACAGTCAATTCCTCATCACTATCTGAGTCATCACTATCGTGGTAGTTTTCAATTTTCTCATAATCCAGAAGAAAACACAATGTTGCTATCAAGATTCTGAGAAAAACCGTAACATTTAGCCTTTTGATTAAAAAAACCACAATAGAATACAGAGCAGACAAAAAAAACAAACCTTGAAGATGAATGGAAGGAAGCAGTGCAAATTGCATTTGCTGTTCTCTCATCAAACCATATTTGTCTTTTGTGAAGGTCGCACAGAGTCACAAGTGCCCTCTTGGCCCGGCCTTCATCCTCATCCTATTCAAATAACACAAAGCCATTCACTAACTTAGAAATGTGTATTAGGATTAACAAATTGTGCTTTATCCACTTTAAGGCTCTGTACATATTTTTGAACTTATAGCTTATTAGTTCATATGACAATAAAAGACCATTTTCATCACGGGCTTATAGCTTATTTTACTAACTTATAGTTTATTTTCCATCCACTATAATCAAAATCTAACAGCTAGAAAAGCAAACTCCAACCCAACCAAACAAACCTGTAGCATGGTAAAAAGAATGTTCTGAAGTGCACGGTTTTTAGCTTCGTCCTTACGCTTTATGTTCATCCTCTTTATGCTTTTAACAACATGACTAAAGGCCAACTCCCTCAACGGTTTATCGCCTAGGGTTTGAAGGTCCATGAACAACGGAAGCGTATCTTTAATATTAACAATCTGCAAAATCCACACTAACAAATCAAACCAATAGGCTATACTTTCAATTTCAAAGCACATTCACAACAAAGAAACCAAAAACACAAACCTCTCGATTGATAAGCAGAATAAGAGAACTCGCTAGGTCTTTACGAAGTCCAGAAGGAAGCGTACGTGCGGCGCATCCGAGTAAATCAGCGAGTTTGAGAGGGAAATCAGCGAGGTGGTTAGGGTAGAATCTGGTCATGTGGGAGAGGAACATGGCTTTCTCGGCGAGATCTTTGGCAATGGTGGGATCGTTACTGATTCCGGAGATGGAAGTGAAGTTCATAGCGGCTTGTTGCTGGAAGAGTTCGAGTGAGGAGTTGAATTGGCTGCGGATAAGGAGTAGCTCTGATTCGTAGCCCTCGGGGTCGCACTTCATCTTTGATTGAAGTGCTGGGAGGCTTAGCTTCTCGGGGTTTCGGCCGGAGGCTAGAAGTGCCTCCGCCGCAGGTACGCCGTGAGAAGGCATGGTGGTGATAATCGAATTATCGGTAAAGGCTATGTTACGGCGTCGTGTTTTTGTTTAGCAGTATCACCCTAGGTTAAAGAATAAAGAGGGAATGGGATTGTGTTTCTCTTTAGCTCAGTTCGATTAATCAAACGGCCCATAATAGCCACGTGTCGGGGGGAATGGTGTTTCCACCCTTATGGCTTCTCCTACACTACTCTAAAATGACTAAAATGTCCGAAGCATCTGATTTTTCACACACATACTTGAAATAAAAATGGTGAGAAATCTTTAGAAAGTAAGAAATTGAGCTGAAGATACATTCTTGTATGAATAAAATGTTGATTTGGATTTGTATCTTTGGAATATCTCTTAGTTCATTAATCAATGAACAATTCGGATATACATCTTTAAAACTCTCTTTGTTAGATCATAGCAGAAACAACAATGACATAATGAAATTGAAATAACTTAAATTAATTCTAAAATAAATATTATATATATATATATATATATATATATATATATATATATATATATATATATATATATATATATATATATATATATAAACATTACATAAATTTAATATTGTGTGTTATCAAAAATAGTTAATTCGAGATGTTGCAACATTCTTATAATATCGTCGATTGATCTTTGAATCGTCGCATCCACTTTAATCAGACTCTTTAATGAGTAACGGTAAAAAGTTATCCACATCACCTTCAAATCAACATTCATCTTTAGTTCAAGCAATGTGAACGGTAAAAGGTTCCACAAGCACCACCACAATGAAACCTTCAACCATTCAGCCTCCGCGTGAATCTCCGCCTTGAACAACCACCATCGATCCTTCATTCTCTTCAACCTCTGATCCGAACTCAACTCACTTTCTAAACACACCATATCCGCTATCACCACCCCCTCTTTTCCACCAACATCTCACTCAACATCGAACAATAACAAAATTAGGACCGAAACTCAAAACCTCTACCGTGTCATCAACATTATCGTTGAGTCAGCAATTGCATCTTTAATTCGCTTCATATGCTTCTCGTTCCAACAACCACATTGATAACATCAACATCAACGATAACATCCATAATCCGCCACTGCTTAGACGATAACATCAATTTGTTCGGTAACATTTCGAATTAGATTTTCTTGTGTTTACTGTGGAGTTGATGCTTGTATTGTATTTTTTTTTTGGATTTTGATTGTATGTGTGTTATTTATGCGATTTGATTCTTTGTAGGATTGTGGTTTGTAATAACGTTGTAACAATATTTGTGTTGTATGGTGTTATTTTATGGTGGAGGTGTCTGACGTAGGCTCTATTACAAGGGAAATATTTACTCATGGACTTCCCTCCAGCAAAATCAGAGATCTGAAGGATCACCACAGAATTTGGGCAAGAATTATTCTGGGGTGTATCAACCATAGGAAGCCAACTAGCTCTCCTGATTATATCAACATTGATCAGCAGTTTCTGATCTATTTCATTGCCAAGAGGACTAAGGTAAACATCCCACACTTGTTGTTTAATCATCTTAGAACTAGTGTGAAGGAAACAAGAGAAGATGAACGAACCAAAAGGGACTGGATACCCTTAGGAAGACTCGTATCAGATATTCTGACAGAGAATAGGCTGATAGAACATTTGACTGAAGCCCAGGAAATCAGCACTTTGGAAGCAACCGCTGGGAAGCCCCTGAACGCAAAAAATCCGAAGAAGATGAAAATCATTGAGAATATAAAGAAGGAACCTACTATTACTTCTCATGCAACCATCACTTCAAGAAGGATACCTCTGGATGATTTTCCTCTATTTTCTGATATTGACTTCAAGCCAAAAATAATAGTCAGATATCTGGACGCTTGCAAGGAAGATGGTACTGCACCAGAAATCAATATCCAGGACTTACACAAGGCTGCTCCAGAAGTTGCTTTAAAGAAGACCAAGAAGAGGAAAGTTGCAGCAGAAGGACCATCTCAGAGGACTCCAAAAGTTGCCAACAAGAAAGGTAATCCTTCCTTTGTTTCTGTTATAGAATCAATAAACGTATCAACATCTGAAGCCATGCCTACTCAACCAGAACATCCAACTCCACAAACATTTGAAGACTTTGACGTAGGGTTTGATCCATCAGAAACTCTGGGTCTGAATGAAACTCACTCCCTTTCTCATAATCCAAATCCTGAACAAACCCAACTGGAACTTGCCAAAGTTCTGTCTGATATTGATTCATTTGACCAAGACTTTTCAGCTCCCATACCATAAAATCCAAACTCTCAACTCCCTGAAAATCCAAACTCTGATACCACACCAGAAATTCCGCAACCTCACTCAACACAACAAGAAATTACTCATCCACAATCACCTCAACCTGAAATACAACAACCAGAAGCTCAACCTTATGAGAATCAATCTTCTGATATCCATGAACCAGAATCTCACCATGTTTCAACAAACCAATCTGAAGAACCTCATTTAGATTCTAATACAATCCCTATACATGGAATCACAGAACCACTTGTTATTCGTATGCCTCTCACCATCCACGACATTCCTGAAATTCCTTCATCTCTGGAATCCATACCACCAAACTCCCCTACCAGTCCAATCATCATACCTGACTCTCCTACTCCTTCACCCACTAACAATCCAGCTGACAATGTAAGACTTGTCATTGATCCAATTGTGCTGGAAAAACTAGCTTCTATCTCTCACAAAACTACCATTCCCAAACCTAAACCAACTGAAACCACATCAGATGTTGGTACAAGTTTGTTGATTTTTGACGCAGGAATACAGGAATGGATAAATTCTTTGAAGCATGATAGTCAAGAGATGACTAATCCTACTGCTTCTGATTATATGTGGACAAAATTCAGAAACTGGCTTAGTTCTGAAATGCTAAAGCTGGAGGAACAGAGTTATGAACAGGTTCAGCAGAACTTTAGTGCTAAGCTGAAGGCTTTTCAAGACCAAGTTCTGAGCCAACTGCTCAAGAAAGATATTCTCTCTCTGGATAATGCTCCCTGGACAGAGCATCATCCCTCAGATGAAGTTCAACCAGAATCAAAAAGTCTCTCCCTGACTGCTGCTCCAGAAGACATGATCACAGCATAAGAAATGGTTCACTCTGAACAAGCTGCAGAATGCTCTGAGCAACGTCCAACTCCTGGAGAAACTCCAGCACCTTCCTTAGTCATGCAAACTCTGGAAGAGTTGAAGAAAGAAAATGCTCTAATCTATGTAAGGTTGGATAAGCATGAGGACACAAACAAAGAGATTAAAAGCATTATGGGCAATCAAGAAGAGTCTAATACTCAGATCAAGAGCTTGCTGAAAGCTTTGTTCACACGACTTCCTCCTCCTTCTTAGATTTTTTTTTGTTTTAAATCTGTTTATTTGTAACGCTTAATTTTTTTCCACTTCTATTCTGGAGCTTATCATTGCATCATGTTTTTTTTAATATAATTCAACTATTTTGGCTTTGATTATATTGCCTTTTTGATAACTGACAAAAAGGGGGAGAAAGTAAGATATTTTAAATAATGGTTTACCGAGACAGAAGTCTTAAATATTCTGAATTACTTAACCTATATCTTCTGAAAAGTTTGAACAGGTACAAATTCTGATGAAAGATGCAGCTAAACTCTGATGCTCAAGGAACTTAAGTGAAGTAATCAACTCAGGGGGAGTTTCTCTTAAACCTTTTGTTCTTTATTTTTAATTGAAGAATCTAGTTTTTGTCATCATCAAAAAGGGGGAGATTGTTAGAACATAGTTTGATTCTACAACCCTTAGTTAAAGTTTTGATGATAACAAATACAAAAAATAAATAATAAATACAAAGAACAGATATGCACCCTAAAAATTATGTTCTATGAATGCAGAAGTTCTGACCATATCAGCATCAGAAGATAAGCCATAAGAGCTACACGCTGAAGTAATCAGAACATGCGTTGAAGATTGATGACCAGAACATGCGCCTAATCAAAGTAAACTCTGATTCTGAACAAGAACATACCAATCCAAGTCATCAATATTCTGAAGCGTCATCAGCAAGTAAGGAGATAAGATTCTGAAGCGTTACTGATCATTCATAACAGCATCAATTCCAACGGCTTCTTTCAGACAGGATCTTCTCCAAATGGAAAGTGTGTTAATGACATTAAACATACTTTATGATCAACGTTATTCAACTGCCTATATAAACAAAGTCAACATTCAAAATCAATAACGATTTTGTGATATTACCACTCACGCATATTCAAAGCTGCAAGCAATATCATTTACATTTCCAAGCTATAATCCTGTGTAATTTATCACAGTTGTGATAAACAGTTTTTGTTAGAAAAACAACAACACATATCTTGTATAATTGTATTGAAACAGTGTTCCTTGAGATTAACCGGACCGTGGTTGTACTCAAGAAGACTTTAACAGTTGTTAAAGTAGTGATTGTAATCCTTTTGAGATTAGTGGATTAAGACCTCGTTGGAGAGAGGTGAAATCACCTTGACGGGTGGACTGGAGTTGAGATCAAACGAACCAGGATAAAAATACTGTGTCATTGAGCTTTTAACTTCAAGTTTTCAATTCAACCCCCCTTCTTGTGTTTTTCACATCTTCAACTTCTTTACTTCATGAAACCAGGGTTTGTCTATCACCTCTTCAGTATCAATCTCATAGCAGTGTGCTGGTTCATCTAACCTTTCAATGGTGATTCGAGGAGCTTCGTTGACCCACCTAACTTTAAACATATAAGACATAGTAGCTAGCGCGTCCGCTAACTGATTCTCCTCTCGTGGGAAATGTTCAAAATTACCTCCTCAAAGTGTGAGAGCAATGTCAGTACGTGATCTTTGTATGGGATGAGATTCGGATGCTTCATATCCCATTCGCCTTTGATCTGACTTATCACCAAGGCTAAATCCCATTAGACATTTAGGAACTTGATTTTGAGGTCAATAGCGGCTTTGAGACCCATGATGCAGGCTTCATACTCCGCCATGTTGTTAGTGTAGTTGAAACATAATCGGGCAGTGAAAGGAGTGTGACAACCCTCAGGGGATATGATTACAGCGCATATGCCATTACCAAGTGCGTTCGAAGCTCCATCAAAGACCATAGTCCATCAGGATCCTTATTCAGGTCCTTCATCTGGTCCCGATTCTTCGTAGTCAGTCACCAGCATAATGTTCTTGTCCGGGAACTAAAAATTCATGGACTGGTAGTCATCCACGGCCTGGTGAGCCAAATGATCAGCCAATACACTCCCCTTGATTGATTTCTGGGTTGTATATTGTATATCGTATTCGGTTAAGATCATCTGCCATCTCGCTATTATTCCGAAGAGTGCGGGCTTCTCGAAGATGTATTTGATTGGATCTATCTTAGATATCAACAGAGTAGTGTGGGTCAACATATACTGTCTCAGTCGGCGAGCAGCCCATACCAAATCGCAGGAAGTTTTCTCGAGCAATGAGTATCTTGTCTCATAGTCGGTAAACTTTTTACTAAGGTAGTATATCGCGTGCTCTTTTCGACTAGACTCGTCATGCTGCCTTAGCACACACCCCATTAAATTGTCTAGCACTGTTAAGTATAATATCAAAGGTATTCCTTAAACTGGAGGCATCAGAATTGGCGGTTCTTGAAGATATTCTTTGATCCTTTGGAAAGCAGTCTGACATTCGTCATTCCACTTTACCACTTGACCTTTCTTCAAAAGCTTGAAGATGGGCTCACAAGTAGCAGCCAGATGTGAAATGAACCTGGCGATATAATTCAAGCGTCCCAAGAAACCTCTAACTTCCTTATCAGTACGGGGAGCTGGCATCTCTTGTATGGTCTTTACCTTTGCAGGGTCTACCTGAATACCTTTGTCACTGACGACGAAACCCAGAAGCTTACCAGACCTTACCCCACAGGTGCACTTATTCAGATTCAACCTCAGCTTGTATATCTTCAACATGTCGAACAACCTTTGTAGATGATCCAGGTGTTCCTCTTCAGTTTGAGACATGGCTATCATGTCATCAACATAAACCTCGATCTCATGGTGAATCATATCATGGAACAAAGCAATCATAGCTCGCTGATAGGTTGCTCCAGCATTCTTCAACCCAAAAGGCATCACCTTATAATAGAAGGTGCCCGACTATGTGACGAATGTTGTCTTCTCCATGTCTTCAGGAGCCATCTTGATCTGGTTGTAGCCAAAGAAACCATCCATGAAGGAGAAGATTTTGTGTTGTTCGGTGTTGTCAACCAGAACATCAATGTGGGGAAGCGGAAATTCATCCTTGGGGCTTGCCCTGTTCAGATCTCTGTAATCCACACACATTTGTACCTTGTCGTCCTTCTTAAGTACTAGAATGACGTTAGCAACCCACTGCGGATAGGAGGTGACAGCTAAGAACCCTGCGTCAAACTGCTTCATAACCTCTGCCTTGATCTTCTCTGACATTTTAGGGTGCATATGCCGGACCTTTTTGTTTAACCGGAGGACAATCCTATTTATTTAGCAGACGGTGTACCACGATGTCAGTGTCTAAACCAGGCATGTCTTCATATGACCAGGCAAAAATCTCGACGTAGTCGTGCAGCATCTATATCAACCGTTGTTTGATCTTAACTTCCAGATTTGCGTCGATCTTGACTTCTTTTTTGCCCATCTATGTGCCCAAGTTTATTATATCAACTGGCTCTTCATAAGGTTGTATAGCCCTCTCTTCCTATTGTAATAGTCTAGCCAGTTCTCCAGGCACCTCACAATCGTCCTCACCTTCGTTCTCGGCTTGGTTGATTGGATTTTCGAAATCATAACTGGCAGTAGCAGAATTGTTATCAATGGGATCCAGAGTGGATATGAATCTGCAGTTTGATACGTGAGTGTGTGTAAGAGCATAGTTGTATTAATAAAGTAAAAGCAAAAAAGAAAAAATAGAGAACGCGAAATTTGTATGCAAGGAACATCCAATGCTTTATTGATGACATATCAAATGACATGTAATAACCCTCACAGATGGAACCATTGTGCCTCGGGTAAAGCACAAGGCCAAAAAGTTTAAAATTGTTCATTGCAAATTCAGAACACAAGTAAGACAATTACTGCGGAATAAAAGAAACTGGAATAAAATCTCTAGTCGTCCAGTTATTTGGTCCACCGTTGGTAGTTGTGTAGATCCAGCTGTCAATGTCAAGGTCTTCCTTACTGTCTTCAATAGTGTTGACCCCGCGATTGCTGATGCATAGGGGAGGTCCTCCAGCCCAAGCGCGTCGAACAACCCTTTGAGCCCCTGAAGTAAAGCCCAAACCAAATTTGTCAGTTTTGTGAGTGAAATCAGGGAGCCGTCCCCAATTGGTACACCCACCTTCTTCAACCACTGTTCTGGCGTCCTTGAGAGAATCCATCTTCAAAGGAGGTTTGGTACTGGTGGTAGTCTCGGTCGATGCCAAAATCTGGGGAACCTCTTCAAAGTTTTGACAAGGGGTCTTTATGAATTCCCCGTCCATCTCCACATACCTGAAGGAGTTCAGGTGGCTCACCATATACTCATTTCCGCCATGCACAATGATTTATCTTCCCTTTCACCGGATACTTCAACATTTGGTGTAGTGTAGAAGTAACAACCCCGGCTTTATGGATCTAAGGACGACCCAACAAACAAGAGTATGAAGGTCTGATGTCCATCACATAGAAGGTAGATTCAAAGGTCTGAGAGCCTACCTTGACAAGGATGTCCACCTCTCCATGAACCATTCTCTTTGACCCGTCAAAAGCCCTTACCACAATGTTACTAGGCTTTAAGGTAAAGCCTTCACAATCCAACCGATCAAGAGCCTTCTTAGGCAAAACATTCAGCGAAGACCCAGTATCCACCAGCACATGAGCCATAGTGGTGCCCCTACATTCAATCGAGACATGCAGAGCATCATTATGCTTCCTCCCTTTCGGTGTCAAGTCGGCATCTGAAAAACCCAGCCCATTATCAACAGTCAAGCTGGCTACACAGTCTTTGAATTGATTAGCCAAGGTCTCTTGCGGCACATGCACAGTCTTGAGGAATGCGATCAAAGCTTTCGCATGGGCCTCAGAACACAACAATAGAGACAACATGGATATCTTTGAGGGGGTCTGCCCCAACTGCTCGACCATATTGTAGTCGTTTTTTTTAATTATTTTTAATATTTCCTATATCTCTTGCTTAGAGGTTTCCACGACAATCTTTCTAGGCGCCCCCGTCCGGGAAGGCTCACCTACAACTTCTTTGCCTCGAGTCCCAAATGACTCATCAGCAAGGGTAACAACTGGAGTAAGAACAGGAATGGAAACTAAAATACTAGCAGGAACATAAGACGAAATAACAACAGGCTTGTTGATAGTCTTCGGGGAAATCTCGGGAGAGAAAACCCTTCCACTTCTGGTAATCCTACTGGTCTCGACAATGTTATTGACATCAGGATCATCCTCTTCATTATTTAGATCTTGTTTGATGCCATGATAGTACACATCGACACCATAATGCCAAGGGACAGCTTTGTTCGAGGCGTATGGGACAGGACCAGGAAGGGTGATTATTAACGGAGCGACTCTTAGAGCAGATGTAATCCTAATAGGTCTTCTCGAGGAGACCTTGGAAGGATTGGCGGAAATGTTTATAATAGCAACATCTTCAAACGGGACGGTGGGAATCAGAGTTTTCTTGAACAAAATTTCTTTATTGTCCATTAGGCGCTGAACACCTGACTTCAGCAAATGGCAACCAGAAGGCAGAGATGAATACATGTGGCAACCTTCACCACAACCCAGAAATAAATCGTCCAACAACAAATTCTTCTTAATAGTCATAAGAGGAGTAGAAACTTCATTAACTGAGGTCACAAACAAATTGGTATCAACAACATTAACTCCACGATTGTGCTTAGGCATGGGAGCAGTTATGACATTGGGCTTTTCTGAAGCATCAAACTCAATCTCCTTGGCCTCGATCAGATCTTGTACTTTGTTTTTTAGAGCCCAGTTGTCATTCGTATCGTGACCAGGACTCTCAGAATGGTAGGCACACCGAGCGTTCGGATTGTACCGAGGAGACGTGATATTAGGATTCTTGGGAGCCTCCTTCAAGGTTGCCAAATTGGACCTCAGCGGATGGGGTAGAACCTCTGTCAATGTCATGTTAATCTGGGTGAACTGCCTTTGCGGTCTTTCCACCCTTTTCTTATTGTTGCGTTGTGGAGCAGCCGCAGGCCTATGTATCATTACAACACTTATCGTCCGATAGTGTTTAGCTATGTTCTGACCTCTTGGGCTATAGATAGAACTGGCTTCCTTCTTACCAGCGAAGGGCTTCTTTACTAAACTCTAGGAGGCGTCTCTCTATATTTTACCGCTCCGGATCCCAGCTTCTACCTTCTCTCCAGTTAATATCAGCTCGATAAAACCAGCCAATGAGCTGCCGATCAAATGGTTGAAAAATGGACCATACAGCGTTCCCAGAAACATGTCGACCAACTCCCTATCAGACAAAGGGGGTTGGACTCTTCCAGCTTAATCTCTCCACTTCTGCACATAATCCTTAAAGCCTTCACTTGCACCCATGGACAAACTCTGAAGTTGAGTACGAGTAGGGGCAAGGTCGGCGTTATATTGATACTGCTTATAAAAAGCAGCGGCCAAATCCTCCCAGTTTTGGACATTGGTTCCCTCCAATTGGTAGAACCATTCAAGCTGAGTCCCTGACAGATTGTCTTGAAAGAAGTGAACCCACAAGTTCCTATCAGCAGTGTGAGGCTGAATCTTCCTCACATAGGAACGGAGATGAAGCTTGGTATAAGACACCCCATCATACTTTGTGAAAACCGGAGCTTTAAATTTTTGTGAGATGACTACCCCAGACACCAATCCCAACTCTTCAAAATCCAGCCTTGGTATTCTCTGGATTTCCATGGCACTTAAACGATCCTCTAACTTCTTATATCTATCCTCAATGGGAGGATATTGCTCATAATTATAGTCGGTATCATTGTCAGAAACTTCAGGACTGGGGTCCTCTTCCCTTGTCTGCCTCTCTTGATTCTCCCCTTCGTTGGACAAGGAGGTCAGGTCAACTGGTTGCTTTAGCGGCCCCCCGAATCTTCTGCACATATTGAGGATACCAGCGGATATCTTCTTCTTCTTCTTCTTTTTCTATTTCAGGATGAGGGCCTTCAGATCCTCCTGCCCTTTTGCCAGAGTTATGAACATCTGTTGAAATTGGGCATTTTGTGCCTGAAGATCTTTGATGCTTTGTTCAGAAGACATTTTTGCTGAAATAAACAGCGAAGAAGATGAGAAACCTGTAATGGTACCTGTTCATGCAATGTTATGGATGTGATGCATATGCGATGATTTCAAGGACTTTGGGAAATTTAAACTTTGCAAACCAAAATGAAACAAATATTTTATTAGTAGAATTCAAAGTACAATTGCCTCTTAGGCGTTACAATTAAAAAAACTATAAAAAAATCAAGTTTCCCATGGATGCTTCCTCTTCGTGCCGAGATAGACATTAAGACTTCTTTCCTTATGAAGATGCTTTGTGAGCTCTAAAACCTTCTTCTCCTGGGCATAGAACTTGTCCCTATAAGTATCCTGCTCCTTCTT
This sequence comes from Vicia faba, assembly GCA_948472305.1. NCBI lineage: Eukaryota > Viridiplantae > Streptophyta > Magnoliopsida > Fabales > Fabaceae > Vicia > Vicia faba. The sequence goes on from OX451736.1 coordinate 1,046,955,282, forward strand.
CAACTGGATTCAAGACCTCTGTAGTTCTTCAAGATCAGTGGGCATATCAGGATGAAGAACCGTGTAGGGAATATCCCCTTCAGTAATGGGCTCCACAATCACTGGTAAGACGGCTATGTAGGGCATTATAATTTTCTGAGTGCGAGCTCGTACCCATTGGAGATAAGGTTCCATAGGAATGGAATTCTTCGGCCCCAAAGTCTTGGCGTCAAATCTGTTTATCATGCCCCAAGCTCGTATGAACCTCTGGCGATACCCTTGAACATCCCCCTCATAGTTAAATACAATGCCCCAGATAAGTAACTCATGAGGACCATCCCTTTAAGCATAACCAAATTGTCGCAAAGACAAACAAGGATTGTAAGTTATGCCTCCCCTAATGCTAAGTAGTGGGACGTTAGGGAACTCCCCACAACGATCAATAATAGAAACATCTCCCATAAATCGGAAATACCAGAGAATATCCGCGTGAGAAAGTGACATTATCCTTTGCGACCAACCTAAACCTTCTTCATTCTTTAGCACTGACTTAGGGAGGTGACAAATAAACCACCTCGACAGTAATAGCATGCAGCACATAAGGACCCCTCTTCTCTTCATGGTATGAGTATGGAGAGCGTGCAAGATATCTCCGAGCAAGGTAGGCACAGGGTTGCGAGAGCGGAAAGTCTTGATAGCGTTCACATCTATGAGTAAGTATGGATTAGGGAACAGTACTAAACCATAGATTAGGAGGGCCAAGACCTCCTCAAAATCTTGAAAGTCCAAATCATTCCAAAACAGCTGGGCCTTGTCTATTAAGAACTTGGCTAGAAAACCCTTGACTCCGCTTCTTGTTTCCCAATTGGATACCATGTTGGCCCGTTTTAGATTCAAAGCTAAGGCAATGACTTCTGGCTTCGGAACCTCTTCTAAACCTGTGAAAGGAACCTGGTCAAGAATGGGTATATTCAATAACTGAGAGAAGTCTTCCATGGTAGGCACCAACTGATAGTCTTGAAAGGTGAAGCAGTGGTGCTCGGGATCAAAGAACTTAAAGAGTACACCCATCATCTTCTCATCAAAGCTTGAAGTAACCAGGTTTAGAAGTCGACCATGTCTCTTAGTGAATGCAGAAGTTTTAGGAACCCTTGATATTAGTTCTTTGAGTTGGGGAGGTGTTCTTACAAAGCTGATTCGGATAGTGTTTCTACAAGCGGAAGCCATGACCTACAAAATAGAACAAAGATAAAATCCCTCGGTCCTTGAAATGGTTAGTGTAATAAGAATGGATGCGATGTTATGATGCATGATGTTATTTTCAAACAGAGTAAATCACACACAAGCCAAGCACACAATAGACCTTAGGTTCAAAGGCTTGCATGAGGTTAAAGGTAAGTACCCTCTTGAAGTTTAGTTGGTTTCAAACCTATCATAGAAAGGTAATCGGGTTCTAAGGATTCTCGATATCACTGATCATCCTCTATCGAGCATTGTTTCAGCTCAGGCAATCTTTTCTTGCGACCAAAATATCCCAAAATTCTGATCTCAACGAGTGTAGCATCGAGTATCAACCAACCCTCAGCTTTATACCGAGGCCAGCTATCTCACTACTTTCTAGTGGTCAAGTTTGTTCAACTAAGGTTCTAAGGTCCGTTAGTGCTTCACGACACCATGCGGCGGCCCCGTATTCTCTTCGTTTCCATACGAAGGATACCCGTACCAACCAAAGTGTCACACCAATATAGCCATCGCTTAAACCATATCAGTCTATGTCGTATAGTCTCCACGATCTTTTGTTGTTTACCTAATAAGTGCCCCCAGATCTGGGTGTAGGATCTTTAACAATACCCAAGCAAAAAACCCTTAAATATAAAGCAAACAAGTCAAACAAAGAAAAGCAAGTAAAGGTGATCTAACCCTAAGGTAACTCCACTTTTAAAATCCCCAGCATAGTCGCCAGTTCTGTGATACAGTGGGAGAATTGACTTTTTGTTTTTGCGTTTGATCGCAAATGTTGCAGATAGCAAGAGTCACCACCGACTTTTCTTTTATCCAATAAGGAAAGGTGAAAAAGCACAGGAAAGACCTTTATAGATGTTTTCTTGAGTTCGGGGGGTAGATTATGAAAAGGGAAGGTGTTAGCACACTTTTCATCCGTAGTTATCTACGGGCTCTTAGTTGCTTGCTAGATCACTTGCTTTTGTTTGAATGTGTGCTTGTGATGTGGGTTTTGAAAGTATTTTAAAAATGTGATTTTGTAATGGCTCTCGTTTCTATAAGAATGCGTACAAAGTGTTGTTTTGAAAATAATTCAAAGAGGTGTTTGTGGAATGTGTTTTTGAAAGTGATTTTGAAAAGGTGTCTTTGTAATGGCTCTCGTTTCTATAAGAACGCGTACAATTTTGAAAATGTTTCAAGATGAAAGTGTTGGTGTAAAAATGTTGTATTGTGAGCAAGCGAACAACTAGGAGCAAATTTACTTACTAAAAAAGGTCTTAGATGTTCTTTTCCTCCTTCTTTGGATGTTGCTATCTTACCATTGTTTTGGTAAGAAGCCTCATCATTGGATTTTAAGGGACGAGCGTGAGACATTTGTATAGTCATAGAAGGAAACCTATGGGACGCTTTAGCAATGTCATTTTAGGGACTAGATCATTTACCGAAGGCAACATCGAGGATCATCGAAGGACTACGATCTTTTATCGAGGGTCTTTTGCTAAAATGCCCATGCTCGAGGGACATGACTATTTTTCCGATAGGCCACAAGGTGGGATTACCCTAAGGGTGATAGTGTGCAAGTGTGTTTGATTTTCATGCATTTAGTCTTGATTTTTAGGTTGTCTATTTGTTGTTTTCATATCTTTCCATACACACCCTAATTACTAGCATTTACATTTGAAAGCGATAAATTGCGGAAATGTAAAGTCCTACACTATTACATTATTAAGGGGATGGGGGTACAAATTTATGAATGTGGGGTTGCAAGAAAATAAATCCTAATTAACTATTACAACCATAATGAAATGTATAACACAAGAAAGAAGAAGGACTTTGTTTAGAAAATGGTTTTTTTTTCTTAATGGATTTAAAAAGAGGAAATAAATTAGTTAGTAAAAAGAAAATATTTTCATATCTTTTTTTATATCGATAAAAAGAGTATTAATATTGAAAATGATAAAAGAAAAATAAATGAAAGATAGAAGCAGCGTGCTGCTGCAAGCAAAACAACAAGGATCCGAAGTTCTGAAGCCAGGCGCGTTATGACTCAGAAAGGAACGCCAGTGGAATCAGAAGTTCTGGATTGATACATTCTAAGGCCCGACAAGAAACGTTAGAGGGAAAGGAAACAAAGGTTCTGGGTGGTATTCAGACAATGAGCCAAAAGTCATAAGTTATGTGTTGTGCTAAAATAGTGAGTGAACATCAGAAATTTAGTGTGTTGTCAACGTGTGAAAATCAGAAATTCTGAGTGTTAAAACAGCGAGTGGAAGCATCAAAAGTTCAGTGTGCTTAATAGTAAGAAAGCCTAGAAGTTCTGTGTGTTTAACGTGTAGGGAGAACTCAGAAGTTCTGTGCTGTGCTAAAACAGTGAGTGAGCATCAGAAGTTTTGTGTGTTAAAACAGTAAGAAAGCCTAGAAGTTTTGTGTGTTAAAACAGTAAGAAAGCCTAGAAGTTTTGTGTGTTTAACATGTAGGGAGAATTAAGAAGTTTTGTGCTATGCTAAAATAGTGAGTGAAAAAACAGGGGTTTTGTGCCATACTTCAACTCCTTCTTCATATTAATCAGCACATCAGCAATTTATTCAGTATTTAACAAACATCAGGTCAGAAAGATAAAGGCACAACAATTTATAGAAGTTCAAATCCCTAATCTGAGCCTAGCCCTAATCAAGAAGTTCTGATCCACAATTTTCCTACTTATGCAATGATATGGACAACATTAATACTGTGATATTTACATATTTTAATGATGTTCTAAATGAAAAGATGTAAAGTTAGAAAGACTTACCTTGAACCTAGAGCGTGGGCTTGGAACTTGAACTATTGCCTTCAGATGTTCTGGAGTCAGCAAGAGCAATGAAAGAGAATATGCCAAGTTCTTTGACTCAAAGGGAAGAACAAAAGTTTTGGTTTTCTGTTTGGGAATTCTGGATTTTTACGAAGGTTTCACAGTTTTCTTTTCTCTCTCCAAAAGTCAGCCCCTTGAATGTGTGATGGAGCAAATTATTTATAGATGGGTTTGCTGTGGTTTTGAGGGGGGAAACAAATGGGATTCAAACCTTTTTGGTATACTGTTTCATTGCTTTTTAATTACAATTTTTGTATGCTAATTTGGTGCAAATATAGGGTTTGAGAAAAATGCAGGCGTGGACTAGATCAGCAGCAATTTGGAGTGTTGTGGCAGTTGGTTGCAGGACTGTGCTATAGCAGTGTAGTAGGCTGTTCAAACAAGGTTTTGGGGTTTTGTGATGTTCTGATCGAAGAAGACCATAATGAAACTCGAAGGGTGATACTCTGATCGAAGCATATGCTGAAGAGTCATGTTTTGATTGAAGAACTATGTTCTGAACCATGTTTGCAACTTCTGACTGCACTTGCATGAAGGCTGGCTCAGAAGTTCTGAAGTATCATATTCTCTTAACACTTGGAAAATTTTCTAAATGTTTATAAATTTCATTTTTTTCAAAGTAATTTCTGACTTCAGATTTTTTTAAGAACCAATTTCATGTCTTGATGAAATATAATTGTTGAAACTTGATTTTTGATCTAAAAGTCAAAGTTTGACTTTTCAGTGTGCTTTTGACCATTTTGCCCTTGTGAATGATTTTCTTGAAAAGTTGTAATTCAAGACTTGAAACTTGATAGGAGCAAACCTGAGGGTCCAGGATGATCCTTTAAGAGTCTAGAGGGCAAATTTTGGGGTACAACAGAGTGTTATAAATATTATTGATATTATATTTTGATGTTAGATTTGTATTATATTTATGATAAGGTGGGAGAACTGACTTGGTTGTTTTGCGTTTTATCGCAAATGTTGCGATTAGCAAGAGTCGCCACCGACTTTTCTTTTATCCAAAAGGAAAGGTGAAAAAGCACAGGAAAGACCTTTGAGATTATTTCTTGAGTTCGGGGGGTATATTATGAAAAGGGAAGGTATTAGAACCCTTTTCATCCATGGTTTTCCATGGGCTCTTAGTTACTTTCTAGATCACTTGCTTTTATTTGAAATGTGCTTAGTGTGGTTTTGGAAAGTATTTTGAAAAGGTGTAATCGTTTAGGCGAACTCTGTAATGATTCTCGTTCGTAAGAATGTATACAAAGTGTTGATCTTTTGAAAATATTTTCAAGTTTGAAAGATGTTTTGAAAGTGTTGTTGTTTGTTTAGAAAATAGCAAGGATGTTTTGGTTTTGAAATTGAGCAAGTAACTAGGAGCATTCTACCTACTCAGAAGTCTTTCATGTTTATTTCCTCTTTCCTTTGACATTGTCATCTTTCCATTGATTTGGTAAGTAACCCTATCTTTGGATGTAAACAGGACGGGCGTGGGTCATCGTATAACCATGATTAGCAATGTTGCAAGGTATCTTAGCATCTTCCTTTAGGGACTAAGATCATTTTAAAAAGGCGACATAGATAGCGTCATCGAGGGACTATGATCTTGTATTTTTGCTTGTTTTTGCTAAGATATCTCACATGCATAATATGGTCATTTTTATAAGGCAACCAAGTGGATTTTACCCTAGGGGTGCTTGTGTGCAAGTGTATTGGTTTTCATGCCTTATTTAGTCTTTGATTAGTGTTTGCTACTTTTTGATTTTATCTTCTCATACAAACTCTAATTACTAGCATTTATATAAAACGATAAATTGCGAAAAGTAAAATTACTATGCTATTACATTATTAGGGGAGGGGGTGTACAAATTTACAAATGGGGATTGCAAGAAAATTAAACCTAATCATCTATTACAACCATATTTAATATTGTACAAAATTGAAAATAAAATGCAAGAATATAAATGGAAAAAGAAATGATTTTTGTTGTTTTTATGAAAGGGTTTTGTCTTGACCTAATTAAAGAAAATGATTAATTAAAATTAAATAAAATTAATTTAAACTAATTAAGAAAAGAAATTAATTTGAAAAGGATTTTTAGGGTTTTTTATGAAAAGGTTTTAAATTAATAAAAAAAATGAAGATTAATTAATTAAAATAACCTAAGTTCTAAATTAATTTTAACTAAGAAAATAAAATAATATATTAATTTAACCTAAGGCTAAAAATAATTATTTAAGAAAAAGAAAAGAAATTTATTTATTTTAAGAAAATGTTTTTTAGTCTTTTTGTTTTATGGAAAATAAAATAAAATACATAAATAATAAATAATAAATAAATTTGGATTTTTTTATGATTCTATGAAAATAATAGTAGTAATAATAATAATAATAATATTAATAATAATAATAATAAAGAAAAATAAAAATAAAAATAAAAATATAAAGAAAAGTTAGGGGGGTTAGAAAATGAAACAGGGAGTAAAGTAAGCAAAAAAGATTAGGCCCAACAAAGAGAAGCCCAGCGCTGCAAAATCCAAAAATTGTAAAAATGTGAAAAAGAAAAAAAGCAAAAGGCAGCGCTGGGTCTTGCACTCGTGATCTTGAGGTTACCAGCGCGCTGCCTTACCACTGGGGTGGCTATAAATCCGTTAATATAACTGAAACGATAAATATATAATACAAAACGCGCCCTGATTACACTTCATCTTCAACCTCCAGCCAAAGGACCTGTATCTTCTTCATCTCTCAACAAAAATAAAAAGTTCAAACATGAAAGTTGTGACATTTCTTCCCACGAATCCAACCATGTAAATAACTTAAGCTAACAGTCAAAGATGAATGAGAATTTTTCTAGCCCTAATTTAAAACCTAAAAATTTCAGAAAACTTCAACTCTAAAATTCTCTAAGCTCAGGCCATATAAATGTAAACTATGGATATGTACAGCTTCGTGGCAATGATATCTACATTTTATCTTCACAAATGCAAGCCTAATAATGCCTAAATATGAAGATAGAAGTTCAAGAAAAATACCTCAAAACTGGAAATCGTGAAATGGATTTGAGCTTGTTTCAGGCAGTGTTGATGATCAGGTTAGCTTCCTTGGACCTCTAGGAAGCTAATGCAATGGCTGGCTTGAGCTGAGGGTGGCTGTAATAACCTAGAGAAGTCTAACTACAATGATCTATTTTTGGCTATGGAAGTTGATGAAGATGATGTTACAGTCTGCAAACAGGGACAAGGATGGTTTGTTTTTGATATGAGGAAGCTTTTGAAACTAAAAGGCCAAGAAATGCACGAGTGATTTTGAAGATTGAAGTTCAAAGTCATAAATGACACAAAAATGGAGGTTTTGTGCAATCTGAGTTTTCAGGGAGTTTTGGAGTCTGTATATTCGTGTGTTCTCTTGCAAATAGTATCTCTATTTATAGAGGAAAGGTTTTGAGGTTTGAAATGGTCAGAAACCAAGAATTACATGTTATGAGTTTTTGACTTGTTTTTGAAGTTATCTTGACAAACATGGTTTCAATGCAAGGTAAATGTCTTGTATGTTAGAACAAAGTTTGAATCTACTACCCTAAGTTTAAGTTTTGATGATAACAAAATGAAAAGATATATTAATTATGTGATTCATGTAAGAACTATTTGCTACCTAAAATATTACCTTCTGTTTTGCAGAAACTCTGATAGGTATCAGCAAGAGTACACTTAATCAGCATCAGAATATTGGTTATCAACATCAGCATCAGAAGATGCTATATCAGAACACCAGAATCAAAAGAACAACTCACGCGAATGCTGAAGCTTGATGAACAGAACTGCGCTCAACACTCTGATAAAGACAACAACAGTTCATCAGCACTTAAGCAGAGTCAGAATGAGCCAAAGCCAGAACACGCTTTAAGTAGAAACGGTACTGTGCATTCAAAGCGAATTATTACCAACGGCATCATTCCAGACAAGATCTGCTCAATAAGGAAAGTTTGTTATTGGCATTGAATCAAGAATATTGCTCCAACGTTCAACAAATTCAGTGCTATATAAACAACACAATGAAGATTGAATTGGCTAATGCTCTACAACTATTTCCACGCCTAAAAGCTATTCTACATCTTCTCATTCTCAGTTTGCTAAAAAGCTCCATAATTCCTTACTCAATTATATTTTAGCAATCTAGTTTCATAAGCTTAAGTTGTGTAATATCACAGTTGTGATAAACTGTTTTTGTAGAAAACACTCACACACTTAGATTTCCATTCTGTGTAAGAAAGTGATTCCTTGACAAACCGGGTTGTGGTTTGCATCAAGAAGGCTTTAACAGTTGTTAAAGCAGTTTGTAATATTCAGTTGAATATAGTGGATTAAAACCTCGTTGGAGAGAGGCGAAATCACCTTGACGGGTGGACTGGAGTTGTTTGAGATCAAACGAACCAGGATAAAAATATCGTGTTCATTGCATTGATTTTCAGTTTTACAATTCAACCCCCCTTCTTGTGTTTTTCACTTCTTCAATTGGCATCAGAGTGCCTGGTTCTGAGCTAAAACACTTAACCGTGTCAGTACAAGATCCAGCGTAAGAAAAACACAATGGCAGGAAAGTATTCTCACACCAGCAATGACAACCATGAGGACAGAGACAGATTCAGCGGCAAACCTCCAGTCTTTGATGGAGAAAATTTTGATTACTGGAAAGACAGAATTGAAAGCTTCTTTCTGGCACATGATGCTGATCTATGGGACATGGTGACAGATGGATACACGCACCCTGTGAATGCAAGCGGTCAGAAGATTGATAGGAAAACAATGTCTGACCAACAAAAGCGTGACTTCAAGAATCACCACAAGGCCAAAACCATCCTTCTCAACGCCATCTCGTATGCTGAATATGAAAAGATCTCCAACAGAGACACAACAAAGAACATGTTTGACTCACTCAGAATGACGCATGAGGGTAACGTTCAGGTCAAAGAAACTAAAGCTCTGGCGCTCATTCAGAAGTATGAGGCGTTCAAAATGGAAGAAAGTGAATCCATTGAAACAATGTTCTCAAGATTCCAGATTCTGGTAGCTGGTCTCAAAGTTCTGGACAAAGGTTACTCTACTGCTGATCATGTCAAGAAAATCATCAGAAGCTTACCCAAGCAGTGGAGGCCAATGGTTACAGCTCTGAAGCTAACAAAAGATCTCAACAAAATTTCTCTGGAGGAACTTATCAGCTCCCTCAGAAGTCATGAGATAGAGCTAGAAGTTGATGAACCCCAGAAGCAAGGTAAGCCTTTAGCATTAAAATCTAACAAAAAACCTGAGTCTAAAGTTTTGCAGGCAGTTGAAGAAACATCTGATGGATCCTCATTAGAAGAAGACAAACTCTCCCTCCTCTCCAGAAGAGTGAATCAACTGTGGAAGCAGAGACAAAGAAAGTTCAGGAATCCCAGAAGATCTGATCAGAACGAGTCTTCTTTCAGATACAGAAGGACAAATTCTTCCTCTGGATACAGAAGATCTGAAGGCTCCTCAGGAAGCAGAAAGCCAAACACCAAGGACATCGTCTGCTATGAGTGCAATGAGCAAGGACACTACAAGAGTGACTGCCCAAAGCTTCAGAGGGAAAAGCCCAAAAAGAAGTTTGGAAGAGAAAAGAAGAAAAGTCTCATGGCTACATGGGATGACTCTGACTCGTCTGAAGCTGACTCAGAATCAGATGATGAGAGAGCAATCATAGCTCTCATGGCTAACATTTCAGAAGATAGTGAAGCTTCTGAATCAGACTCAGAATCAGATACTGAAGAGGTATTTCCTAACTTTGCTGTTAATTTTACCAAGGCTGAACTTATTGAAAGCCTTAATGAAATTCTGGAAAGGTATCAGCATATTAGAGTTAAATTCAGAGACCTGAAAAGGAATCTTGAATCTGACTCTAATAAGACTGAGAGTCTTAAATTGAAGAATTCTGAGCTGAGAATTAAAATTTCAAAATTAGAAAATACTTTACAAAACTCTCAGAAGGAACCAATTTCTGAAACTCCCAGCAACGCTGATGAGATCATCAAGGAGTATGTTCACAGTTTCCAGAAGTTCCTTGCTAAAAGCATAAATAGAAGCAAAATGGCTTCAATGATCTATGGAGTTAGCAGAAACGGCAGGAAGGGAATAGGATACCAAGGTAAGGTTCCTACACCAAAGAATGTCATGGATTTAACCATTAAACACACTCCTCTGAATTCACATTTTGTGTATGGTCACACACATGATATTAAATACACTAGCAGTAAGTACTCTGTGAAACCAAAATTCAACCAGAGTTTTGGTAAATCTAACAAATCAGGACCCAAGAAAATCTGGGTACCTAAGGATAAAATAATACATGTTGCAAATATCTTTAGCAGCAAATCAGAAACACCAGTCATGGTACCTGGACTCTGGCTGCTCGCGACACATGACGGGAAGAAGGCATATGTTCCAAAGCCTGGAACTTAAGCCTGGAGGCCACGTTGGCTTTGGAGGCAATCAGAGGGGAAAGATCACTGGCTCTGGAACTGTAGGTAATGGAAATCTTCCCTCTATTAATAATGTTCTGCTAGTAGATGGATTAATGCATAATCTGTTATCCATAAGTCAATTAAGTGATAACGGTTATGATATAATCTTTAATCAAAAATCATGTAAAGCTGTTAGTCAGAAATATGAGACTATCCTGTTTAATGGAAAGAGGAAAAACAACATTTACAAAATCAAACTTTCTGAACTAAAAAGTCAGAACGTAAAGTGCCTTCTGTCTGTTAACAACGAGCAGTGGATCTGGCACAGAAGATTGGGGCATGTTAGTATGAGAAGAATATCTCAGATTAACAAACTCAATCTGGTCAGAGGACTTCCTAATTTGAAGTTCAATTCAGATGCTCTGTGTGAAGCATGTCAGAAAGGCAAGTTTGCAAAACCTTCTTTTAAATCTAAAAATGTTGTTTCTACCTCTAAGCCATTAGAACTTCTGCACATTGACTTGTTTGGACCAGTTAAAACTGCTTCAGTCAGTGGCAAGAAGTATGGGTTAGTAATCGTAGATGACTATAGCAGATGGACATGGGTAAAGTTCTTAAGACACAAGGACGAGTCACACTCTGTGTTTGTTACCTTCTGTAACCAAGTTCAGAATGAAAAGGATCTTAGAATCGTTAAAGTCAGAAGTGATCATGGTGGAGAATTTGAAAACAAAGATTTTGAGTCATTCTTTAATGACAGAGGCATTCTGCATGATTTCTCTTGTCCTAGAACTCCCCAACAAAATGGAGTTGTAGAACGAAAGAACAGAACATTTGCAAGAAATGGCCAGAACCATGATCAATGAGACAAACATTGCTAAGATCTTCTGGGCAGAGGCAATAAACACAGCGTGCTACATTCAGAATAGAATCTCAATAAGACCTATTCTGGAAAAGACTCCATATGAATTGTGGAAGAACAAAAAGCCCAACATTTCATATTTTCATCCATTCGGATGTACCTGTTTTATGTTAAATACAAAGAATTATTTGAACAAGTTTGACTCTAAAGCACAGAAGTGTATTATGTTAGGATACTCTGAACGCTCAAGAGGGTACAGAGTATACAATACAGAAACACAGATTGTGGAAGAATCAATCAGTGTTCGTTTTGATGATAAGCTTGACTCTGAAAAGTCAAAGCAGAATGAAGTTTTTGCAGGTATGGAAATTGAATTTACAGGTTCTGAAGACAAGTCATCAGAAGCTCTCAACACAGACACTCCTTCAACGTCTGAAAGAAGCACTGCTAGCAATCCTACAACAGCTGCTGATCAACCTCAGAAAAGATTACCCAGAAGCAGCTTGGATCATCCAGAAGAAACAATCTTAGGAAGAAAGGAAGATCCAATCAGAACAAGAGCAAGCTTCAGAAACTCTTAAGAAACCCTCATGGGACTTGTGTCTCTGATTGAACCTTCTTCTATTGATGAAGCACTTCTGGATAATGACTGGATTCTGGCAATGCAAGAAGAGCTGAATCAATTCACCAGAAATGACGTATGGGATCTTGTTCCCAGACCAAAAGGATTCAACGTCATTGGAACAAGATGGGTGTTCAGAAACAAGCTAAATGAACAAGGTGAAGTCATCAGAAATAAAGAACGACTGGTTGCACAAGGTTATAGTCAGCAAGAGGGGATAGACTATACAGAAACCTTTGCCCCAGTCGCCAGGTTAGATCTATCAGACTTTTAATTTCATTTGCTGTTAATAGAGGCATCACTCTGTATCAGATGGATGTCAAGAGTGCATTCTTAAATGGTTATATAGAAGAAGAGGTTTATGTGCACCAACCCCCTGGTTTTGAAAATACAAAACATCCAGAACATGTTTTCAAACTAAAGAAGTCACTATATGGTCTGAAACAAGCTCCCAGAGCTTGGTATGAAAGACTAAGTAACTTTCTGTTAGAAAATGAATTCACCAGAGGGAAGGTGGACACTACCTTATTCTGTAAGTCAGTTAAGAATGACATCTTAGTCTGTCAAATTTATGTTGATGATATTATTTTTGGTTCTACTAATCCTTCTCTTGGAAGAAAATTTGCTAAGTGTATGCAGGCAGAATTTGAGATGAGCCTCATGGGGGAACTGAAATTCTTTCTAGGAATTCAGATCAATCAAACTCCAGAGGGAACTTACATTCATCAGAGCAAATACATTAGAGATCTTCTGAAGAAATTTGACGTCTCAGAATGTAAGCCATCAAAGATTCCAATGCATCCCACGTGCATTCCGGAAAGAGAAGAGGTAAGCAAAAAGGTAGAACAGAAAGTCTACAGAGGTATGATTGGTTCTCTCCTTTATCTGACAGCTTCAAGACCTGATATATTATTCAACGTATGTATTTGTGCTAGATTCTAATCAGATCCTAGAGAATCTCACTTAACAGTTGTTAAGCAAATTTTCAAGTATCTGAAATGTACTACTAATCTGGGTTTGTTTTATAGAAAATCTAGTGATTACAGTTTAGTAGGCTACTGCGATGCTGACTTTGCTGGAGACAGAGTAGAGCGTAAAAGTACTTCTGGAAGCTGCCAGTTTCTGGGAGAAAATCTGATCTCTTGGTCCAGCAAAAGGCAATCCACAATTGCGCTATCAACAGCAGAAGCTGAGTACATAGCAGCAGCAGGATGTAGCACACAAATGCTCTGGATGAAAAGTCAGCTTGAAGACTTCCAAATTTTTGAGAGTAACATCCCTATACTCTGTGACAATACTTCTGTTATTTACTTAAGTAAGAATCATATTTTACATTCTAGAGCTAAGCATATAGAAATAAAACATCATTTCATTTGGGACTATATTCAGAAGGGAATTTTGAATTTAAAATTTATAGATACAGACCATCAATGGGCTGATATCTTCACTAAACCCCTTTCTGAAGATAGGTTCAATTTCATTCTGAAACATCTCAGCATGAAAATCTGCCCAGAATGAAAATGCTTTAATTCCATATATTTATCTTCAGAATGTATTTGTTTTTTTTCTGTGAACTTCTGATCAATCTCTTTTCAGAAAGATAGAACATGCAGATTATATCAGATGTTAGTCTTAAAGATCTGAGCGTTTCAGCTCAAAGATAGACGTGCTGATCACTAAATCAAACAAGTGTCATCCAATCATCAGCAAATCTCTGAAGCAGAACGCGTGCACGCTTCTGAGAAGGCAAAACGCTGATTGGGTGCATTGAGACACATGTCTGGTAACCGTTTCAAGTATCTTTCTCAAATCCCCCAAAATCAGCAAGCATTAAATGAAAGTAATCATGTTTTTAAAACGTAATCATGATTTTATTTCTCTTTCTTGAAAACGTTTACTCTTTCAAAATATTCTGAAATCTATTTAAGAACGTTAATTTCTCACATTAATCTTTTACAGTTTCTCATTATCTCTCAAATATTTTCTGCATTTTCTCTGTGTTCATCTCTTTCAAGTTTAAACCCTTTTTCTCAGTTTCTCAGAAAAACCCTAAGTGTGAACATGGCAACCTGCAGCAGTGCTTCTGCAGGCTCTCAGAAGAAAGCTTCCTCTAAACAGTACCAAGTTCCATTCAGAACACTCCTTACTCTAGTGAAGAATCTTGAAGTGTTGTCTGAACTGATTATTGATTTTGGCAGTCTGAAAGAGAATGGTTTTGACCTGACAGAAGAAATTAGGGCACAGAAATGGGAGAGATATTTCGACAGGTTGGTTCGACCAACATTCCCAATGTTAGTCAAGGAGTTCTGGATTCATGCATCTGCTTCAACGCATCAAGTCACCTCCTACATAATGGGGAAGAAGATTGTGATCACTGAGGATCACATAGCAAAATTGATTGGTTACAGTGGCGGTGGCGTCTGCTGTATTGATATGGCTGAAAGATGCTCTGACGTGGGTGTCATATCAGAAAGGATTTTCACCCATGGGGTGCCCAGCAGCAAGATCAGAGATCTAAAGGATCACCACAGAGTTTGGGCGAAGATAATTCTGGGGTGCTTTAATCATAGGAAGCCAACTAGTTCCCCTGATTACATAAATATAGATCAACTGTTTCTGATCTGTTTTATCAATCAGAAGGTAAAAATCAACTTGGCTCATCTTCTGTTTAATCACCTCAGAACAAGCGTGAAGGAAACCAGGGAAGAAGAAAGAACAAAGAGGGATTGGATACCCTTTGGAAGGTTAATATCAGATATTCTGACTGAGAATAGGCTGATAGAGCACCTGATAGAAGCTCAAGAGTTAAGCACCATTGAACCAACTGTTGGCAAGCCTCTGAACGCGAAGAATCTGAAGAAAATGAAGTTAATAGAGAATATCAGAAAGGAACCCAGCGTTACTCCTATTGCTGACATCACCAGTAGAAGAGTCCCACTGAGTGACTTTCCTTTATTTTCTGAGATAGAATCTAAACCAGTGGTGGTTCTCAGATACCTAGACGCGTGCAAGGCTGATGGTACAGATCCCAAGCTGAATATCAAAGATATGCACCAACCTCAACCAGAAGTTACACTAAAGAAGACGAAGAAAAGGAAGGGCCCTTCAGAAGGAACATCCCAGCAGACACCCAAGAAAAGAGGTAATTTATCTGTTGCTTCTGTTGTAAATTCTTCTGCTATTCCAACATCTATCCCAACTCCAACTTCTCATGATATCCCAATCCCCATCCCAACAATAGATGAAACCGAACCAGAAGATGACCCTTCTAAGGCACTACAACTCAGAAGACCCCGCACCAAACATCCCAAACCAACAATTTCAACAACAACAACACTTGACAAAGTTCTGTCTGACATTGATCAACGTGCTTCTGATAACCTTCCCAACAATCCAAACACTGAACCAGATATTGCCACATCTCCTCAATCAGAACAACCTCTCTCACCCATTCCAGAAGAACCACATATTCCTAAACAACCAGAAATTCCTCCTCCTTCTCCACAACTAGCAATTCCTTCTCCCTCTCCTCAACCAGAAATTCATCCACCATCACCTCAACCATCACCTCAACCTGAGTTTCATCATTCTGAAACTCCATCTCCTCCATCTCCTGAACCTCATTCTCCTCAATCCTCTGAACCACAACCTCTGGCAATCCAGCTGCCATGTGGAACAACAGTAACCATGGCCCAGCTACCATCCTCGCCTGAAACCACACCACCAAATACTCCCAAAACCCCAAACAGTCCAATCATTATCTCTGATTCTCCCACTCCATCTCCCAAACAAAAAGCTTCCAAGCAAACCACAGAAAACCCCAGCAGGACCTTCATAGATTTAATAATCCTTGACCGTCTTGCTGATCTGAAAAATAAAATAGCCATTCCAAAACCAAAACAGCCAGATGTTGGCTCTGGCATTATGAATTTTGAAACAGGTTTGCAGCAGTGGATTGCTTCTCTGAAGCAAGTCTGTCCTGGAATGATTGATCCAGCTGCCTCTGACCAGCTCTGGTCACAATTCAGAATTTGGGTACGTGCTGAAGCTCTAAAATTGCAAGACATCAATTATGAGCAAGCACAACAAAATTTCAGCAAGCTTCTGAACGAAGTAGGAAGTCAGCTGCTGAAAGAAGACGTGCTCCTTCTGGATAGTGAGCCATGGTCTGAGAAGCGTCCAGCTTCCAAGGTGCATCCAGAAGAAGACCAGACGATTCAAGCTGAAGCCAGTTAAGCTGAAGATGTTGCAGAAAGCTCTCAGAAGCTCCTTGCTTCTGATGTTTCTCAAGCTGCCTTGGACAGGCAGACTCTGGAAGAGCTGAAGCTGAATGATATTCGTCTGCAGCAAAGGATGGATGAAAATGACCAGAAGATGAAAGAAAGGATGGACGTGCAGGATAGCAAGATAAACACAGTAGTCAGCATGGTGCACAAGCAGAATGAGACTGCTGATCAGATTAAGGCAATGCTGGAGACTCTGTTCACACGCCTTCCTCCCCAACCTTAGATTTTCATTCATGCCATTTTCATGTTTTCTTTGCATATCTTCTGTATTGTTTTGTCTGGCTCTGACTATTTTAATATGACAAGTTTTTCTGATCTAATTGTTTTAGCACTTCACTTACACTTTTTGATTGCTGACAAAAAGGGGGAGAATAAGAAAGATATTTTTTCAATAACGGATTACTAAGACAAAAAATCTCAAACATTCTAACTCTGATATACTTGAATGTTTTCTTCTGTTATTGCTTAAGTCTACAGGTACAAGAATGCTCTCTAACTCACTGAAGACTAAAGCTCTGATACTCTGATCCAAAGCAAAGCTCTGATAAAGCTCTGACATTCTGATCTGAAGCTCTGCTCTGATATTCTGATCTAAAGCTTCTGATAGTCAAAGCTCTGATATTCTGATGATCAAAGAAAGACAATAAAGATCTGATCCTGAAGAACTCTTGGAATTAAAAAGGGAAGTAATAAATTCAGGGGGAGTATCTCTCAACTCTGATATCTCTTCATCCCTTATCTTTGATAACTTCTTACTCTGATACATCTTATCATTTAGTTATCTCTGATACTTTTTCACATTATTTTCAATTAAAAATATCTAGTTTTTGTCATCATCAAAAAGGGGGAGATTGTTAGAACAAAGTTTGAATCTACTACCCTAAGTTTAAGTTTTGATGATAACAAAATGAAAAGATATATTAATTATGTGATTCATGTAAGAACTATTTGCTACCTAAAATATTACCTTCTGTTTTGCAGAAACTCTGATAGGTATCAGCAAGAGTACACTTAATCAGCATCAGAATATTGGTTATCAACATCAGCATCAGAAGATGCTATATCAGAACACCAGAATCAAAAGAACAACTCACGCGAATGCTGAAGCTTGATGAACAGAACTGCGCTCAACACTCTGATAAAGACAACAACAGTTCATTAGCACTTAAGCAGAGTCAGAATGAGCCAAAGCCAGAACACGCTTTAAGTAGCAACGGTACTGTGCATTCAAAGCGAATTATTACCAACGACATCATTCCAGACAAGATCTGCTCAATAAGGAAAGTTTGTTATTGGCATTGAATCAAGAATATTGCTCCAACGTTCAACAAATTCAGTGCTATATAAACAACACAATGAAGATTGAATTGGCTAATGCTCTACAACTATTTCCACGCCTAAAAGCTATTCTACATCTTCTCATTCTCAGTTTGCTAAAAAGCTCCATAATTCCTTACTCAATTATATTTTAGCAATCTAGTTTCATAAGCTTAAGTTGTGTAATATCACAGTTGTGATAAACTGTTTTTATAGAAAACACTCACACACTTAGATTTCCATTCTGTGTAAGAAAGTGATTCCTTGACAAACCGGGTTGTGGTTTGCATCAAGAAGGCTTTAGCAGTTGTTAAAGCAGTTTGTAATATTCAGTTGAATATAGTGGATTAAGACCTTGTTGGAGAGAGGAGAAATCACCTTGACGGGTGGACTGGAGTAGTTTGAGATCAAACGAACCAGGATAAAAATATCGTGTTCATTGCATTGATTTTCAGTTTTACAATTCAACCCCCCCTTCTTGTGTTTTTCACTTCTTCATTGTAGGGTGGCTAGCAACTTTAAACATGTTTGTTATGATTTTATAGATCATTCTTGTGCAGAAAGAACAAGTGCAAAGCTCCATACAAGTTGACTTTGTGATTAAAGCTTCTTTACAAGAATGGAATGGTTACTTTCTTCCAAAAATGGAAATGCAACTTGAATAATGATTCAAATGCTTGGATAATGGCTCCATATCTTGTGTAAACATTTAATTATGGAGTGACAAACAAGTTTGAGGCATGCAAAGTGAAGATTATGCAGCATAGGCTTGGATTTGAATTCTTGTTCATCATGAAATGACTTGTAATTCAAGTTTGAAAACCCTAACTTCATCTCTTCGATTCTCCCTACTCACAAATCATCTCAAGGAGTTCTTGGACATTTTGGAAATCTTGTAATGCGCTCTACAACCCCTATTTGAATCACTTTTGAAAATTCCCTTTGGAACTATATGAAAAAGTTCCATGAAGTTAGGTCAAAATCCTGACCAAAACTAGGGCAAAATTTCACTAAGTGTTCAATTTCAAGATCATGAATTTATGAATTAATAACTTGAGATCCAAGCATTTTTAGAATAAGTTATGTAAAGAAATGTTGTAGATATCATGGATATATATAACTTTCATGTTGAAAGTTTCTTTTGAATCATCTTGCATCATGGTGAAAAATTGGCTCAAAGTTATGAAAATACATGAAGTTTTAAACACTTAGAAAAATTTCTATGTTAGAAAACTTTGACTTTTCAAAATGAAATCTTAACTTTTTGATTTCTTGATGACTAAGTTTCATATTTTGACATGTTTTGATGAATTGTGGTCTTTGACATTGAATTTTGACCAAAAAGTCAAAGTTTGACTTTTTAGTATACAGTTGACTGAGAATTCACTATCAATCCAATTGATCTTGAGCAATGTTTTAGGTCATGCAATTAGTTCAAAAAGATGTAATTGAACTCTTGAAACCATGCTTCAAACCAATTGACCATTTGCTAGGTCAAAAATCAAAAATTGCCCTTTCTCAATCAAAACCCTAATTTTGATCATTTTGCCCTTTTGATGATTGGATCAAATTTCTTGAGGAATTATGGTCCAAACTTGTTCAAATGATAAATATGAGTTTATGATATTTATGTAGATAAAAAATTATGAAGTTTGACTCTAAATTGGCCATAGTTGATTTTTTGCCCAATATAACTGATTTTTAGGTCAACTGTTCAATTGACTGAGCAAAAGTGTGATCCAAGGCTTGGAACTTGACATGTATAATCTTGGGGGTCCATAATGATCCATTAAAGTCATATGAAGCATTGAAAGTTACTTTATCCTTGTGTAATCTCAAACCCTAATTTTGGTCATCAGTGCTTAAGGAGGTGTCTTGAGCTGATCAACCCTAGTGCAGTCTTGAACTGAAAGAGATCTTGTGAGAGATGACTTGATAAATGAGAGGGAAAATTTTGGGGTGCAAAAAATTCCGCTGTTCAATCTTCTTAAACCTTAAGAGTTAGATTGGCGGATCCGTCATTCGTGACTTGAAGGTGAGAGATGATTGAACACTAGAGTGCCCAGAAATTTGCACTCGAAGATGGACGGTGAATGGGATTATAGATGCGATTTGGAGGAATGTTGGTAAACACTGGAAGAAATATCAGCACAAATCTCTTGTTGATTTATACTAAAACTTGATGTTTTACCTGTGAGGAAAATAGTTAGTAAAATGCAGATGCCTGCATGATATTAACCAGATGTGGTATTATGTTAAATGCATATGGTATGTACATGCCATGATGTATGAATGTGAGATGTATGTTTTTGTCTGGGAAAATAAATCCCTGACTGCTGCTGAGGAAATTCTGTGGGGTTGAATCCCTGATTGCCGTTGGGGATGAAGAATACGCCTATCTTCAAACTTTGTTGAAAGGATGCTTTCACTGGAGAATATCTCTTGAATGTCAGTTGTTATCTGGTCGAATCCAGGCTTCACAATTTGCTGAGGATGAAGTAGTCAACTGCTATCTGGTCGGATCCAGGCTTCACGGTAACTTACTGAGGGAAGAGATGAATTAACTGTTATTTGGTCGGATTCCAGGCTTTGAAGAAAATTTCTTGAAATTGAATAGTTACCCGGTCGGATCCAGGCTTCACAACAACTTGATGGGTATACAGAAGTTAACTGTTATCTGGTCGGATCCATGCTTCGCAGTAACTTGAAGTGGTAACTACTATCTGGTCGGGTCTAGGTTTCATGATCTTTGGAAAGTTATACTATTATCTGGTCGAGTCCAGACTTCATAGTGTCTCTCTAGGGATCATAGTTAGTTGTTATCTGGTCGGGCTCCAGGTTTCATAATAAATTATTTGAAAAACTGTTATCTGGCCGGGTCCAGGCTTTGCATATTTCTGAGGTTGATGAGGTCAATTTCTATCTAGTCGGGTCCAGGTTTCATAACGAATCTCTGAGGGTAATTGTTATCTGGTCGGATCCAGGATTCACAACAACTTATTTGAAAAGATAAAATTGAAAACTGATATCTGGTCGGATCCAGGTTTCACAGTAATTTGTTAGGGTAGAGGCAAACTCTACTGGGGAAAAGAAGTTAAACCTTGGTCGGGTTGAGTCCAGGTTCTTCTATATCTTTGAAGAGTTAGACTATTATCCGGTCGGGTCCAGGTTTCATAGTATCTTGAAATTGAGATCAAATGTTATCTGGTCGGGTCCAGGTTTAAGACACTTAAACTGTTATCTGGTCGGGTCCAGGTTTCAGTAATTTACTAGGGATAATGGCAAACTCCACTAGAGAATAGGAGTTTTGCTAATGATTTTGTATGAATTAAATTGCTACCTGGTCGGGCCCAGGCTTCGGCAATTGAAGAAGTCAAACTAATATCTGGTCGGGTCCAGGCTTCAGTAATAACTTGAAAATTGTGCTAATATCTGGTCGGGTCCAGCTTCATAGTATCTTTTTGGAAATAGTAAAGGCTTTGCTGACGGCTTTACTAGGGATCAGAGGTTGTGGCCCTATGATTTGCAATAATCTGAAAGGAAAATTCAAACTGGAGAGTGTAGACTCAGTCAGGTAGGACAAACTCAACTTGGGGAGGATACACTCAACTGGGGAGGATATACACATCTGGGGAATAACAGGCTCAGTTGGGGAGGATGGACTATGCCAGGGGAGTACAGACTCGGTTGGGGAGGATGTACTCGGCTGGGGAATTTTGTGGTTCCTCGATTGTTGTTGGGGAAATAAAATCTGTTGGGGAAATAAACCCTGTTGGGGAAATTAACCCTGTTGGGGAAATAAAACCTGTTGGAGATGTGAGTTTCTTTTAGGAAGAGATCCACGAGGCTTCAATTTGTAAAAATCGACTTAGCTGGAGAGAGAGCTGCCAAGAGGTTGAGACTCTGGTCGGGGATTATCCTATGTAAAGAGACTTTGTGAGTAACTCCATTGGGGAAAGGTTTATGGTAGCCGTCCTCGTGGGATAATGCTAATGAAATAACTTTGTGGGGATATTCCATATATATTAAATAAGTGTTTGTTACTGCTTAGGTCAAATGTTCCAAACAATTTTAATTATGTTCATATGCATATGTTCATTCAATTTTAGTCATTGGACAAATTTGCATTCAAAATAAAGACATAAAATTTTCACTTCAAAGTATATTTGTATTCATATTTTGCCCATGAATAGGCGTTTCTGTACAGAGAGATGGAGATCATAGTGAGAGGAAATCGTCAAAAGGAAAACAAAATTGAGAATGAAAACAAATAGCCATGTGAAATGATCTCATTGCCTTCCAACTCTACTATTGCCCCAATGTCTTCGAATGTCCCTTGCCGTTGATAGAAGTTGATTGGATTGATCTTGGATCGTTTAAACTTTGGACCTTGGTGATAAAATTGACTATGTTGATTCCATGGGACATAGTCATACGCTTTTAATCTTAACTTTTACCTGGACCGCCCTTTCGGGTTTTTAGCCCACCAGGATACCCTTTTTTGCCCAAGTCGCCCTTTCGGGTTTTCAAGTTGCCGGGTGTACAATCTTTTGCATATATCCCTAATTTTTTCCCAAACCTTTTGGTTTGCCGGGATGCCCTTATTTTGCCTAGGTGTGTCAACCTAGCAGGTCTCTTATCGTAGTATTTTTTAACTATGTCCGCGTTTATAGGATGTGGGAAATCTTCACCATCCATGGTAGTTAGCATCATGGCACCGCCAGAGAAAACTCTCTTGATAACAAATGACCATTCATAGGTGGGAGTCCATTTGCCTCTGGGGTCACCTTGTGGTAGAATGATGCGTTTTATCACCAAGTCACCAACTTGATATACTCGAGGCTTGATCTTTTTGTTGAAAGCCTTGATCATTCGTTTTTGGTACGCCTGACCATGGAAAACGGCAGCTAACCATTTTTCTTCAATGAAGTTCAGCTGATCCAATCTTGTTTGAATCCACTCGTCTTCTCTTAGGAATGCCTCGTTCATAATTCACAGCGAGGGAATCTGAACTTCCACTGGCAAAACAACTTCCATTCCATAGACTAGGGAAAAGGGAGTTGCCCCAGTTGATGTTCTAGCTGAAGTACGGTAGCCATGTAGAGCAAATGGAAACATCTCATGTCAATCCTTATAGGTTACTACCATTTTCTGCATAATCTTCTTGGTATTTTTGTTGGCCGCTTCGACTGCGCCATTCATTGTCGATCTATACAAAGAAGAATTGTGATGCTTGATCTTAAACTGAGTGCAAAGCTCAGTGATCATAGCATTGTTGAGGTTAGTCCCATTGTCAGTGATGATCCTTTCGGAGATACCATAACGGAAGATGAGGTCGTGTATAATAAATCTGGCTACCACATTCTTGGTGACTGAGGCAAATGAGGAGGCTTCGACCCATTTGGTAAAATAGTCGATATCATCAAGAATGAAGCGATGTCCGTTGGAAGCGGTGAGCTTGATCTCTCCAATCATATCAATGCCCCACATTGCAAATGGCCACGGAGTGGCATGACATTCAGAGGGATATGAGGCACATGGACCTTGTCAGCATAGATTTGGCATTTGGGATGAGTCCTTGAATGTTGATGGTAATCAGTCTCCAT
Organism: Vicia faba; assembly: GCA_948472305.1. Lineage (NCBI taxonomy): Eukaryota > Viridiplantae > Streptophyta > Magnoliopsida > Fabales > Fabaceae > Vicia > Vicia faba. The sequence goes on from OX451736.1 coordinate 1,046,978,491, forward strand.
TGTTGACCAATAGTAACCGACTCTTAAGATTTTCTTAGCCATCGTATGTCCACTTGAGTGAGTACCGAAGAGACCATCGTACATGTCTTCCATGATATCCTCCGCCTCCTTCTTGTCCATACATCAGAGTAGAGTTGAATTATGGTTGCGCCTGTACAATATCCCATTACTTAGGAAGAATTTGGCTGCAAATCTTTGCAAGAACTTTCTATCATTGATAGATGCCCCCTCTGGATACTCTTGTGCTTCAAGGTATCTCATCACCTCATGGTACCATGGCTTTTCCGCATCAGTGTCAAGCTCATAGCAATGTGCATGTTCGTCGAATCTTTCAATTGTTATCATAGGGGCTTCGTTGTCCCGTCTGACCTTGAACATTGAAGACATGGTTGCCAAAGCGTCAGCCAACTGGTTTTCTTCCCTAGGGAAGTGCTCGAAAGTGATCTCTTCGAAGTAAGGAATTAGGGATAGCACAAGTTCCTTGTAAGGGATAAGATTAGGGTGTTTAGTGTCCCAATATCCTTTTACTTGGCTGATCACTAGGGAGGAATCCCCAAACACATCCAAATGCTTGATCCTTAAGTCAATAACAGCTTTTAGACCTAAGATACATGCTTCATACTCGGCCATATTGTTTGTGCAATCGAAGCATAGTCTGGCAGTGAAAGGAATGTGGCAACCTTCAAGAGATATGATCACAACACCAATTGTGTTACCTAAGGCGTTGGAAGCCCCACCGAATACCATAGTCCATCGGGATCCTTGTTTAGGTCCATCATATGGTCCAGGTTTTGCACATTCGGTTACCAGCATGATGTTCTCATCAGGGAAGTCGAAGTTCATTGGCTGATAATCATCCATGGCTTTATGGGCCAAATGATCTGCTAGTACACTTCCTTTGATGGCCTTTTGAGTCGTTTATTGAATGTCGTACTCAGTCAAGATCATTTGCCATTTGGCTATCCGTCCAAAAAGGGCAGGTTTCTCGAAGATGTACTTGATTGGGTCCATCTTAGAAATCAAAAGAGTGGTATGAGTCAACATATACTGTCTTAGCCGGTGAGCAGGCCATGCTAGAGCAAAACAAGTTTCCTCGAGCAGTGAATATCTGGTTTCACAGTCGGTAAACTTTTTGCTAAGGTAATAAATAGCATGCTCTTTTCGGCCAGACTCGTCATGTTGGCCCAAAACACACCCCATAGAGCTCTCTAATACTGTCAAGTACATGATTAAGGGTCTTCCTTCAACTGGAGGCATGATATTATGAGGCTCTTGTAGGTATTCTTTGATTTTGTCGAAGGCAGCTTGGCACTCATCGTTCCATCTGACTACCTGATCTTTCTTCAAGAGTTTGAAGATTGGCTCACAAGTAGCAGTCAAGTGTGATATGAAGCAAGCAGTGTAATTGAGACGACCCAGGAATCCTCTGAATTCTTTTTCAGAATGAGGGACTATCATTTCTTGGATGGCCTTTACCTTGGCAGAATCAACTTCAATGCCTTTATTGTTGACAACAAAACCTAGAAGCTTTCTAGATCGTACTCCGAATGTACACTTGTTAGGGTTTAACCTCAGCTTGTACTTCTTCAGCCTCTCGAATAGTTTGTACAGGTGATCGAGATGTTCTTCTTCGGTTTGTGATCTGTCAATCATATCGTCCACATAGACTTCTATTTCATGATGAATCATGTCATGAAATAAAGCTACCATAGCCCTTTGATATGTTGCCCATGTATTCTTTAATCCGAACGGCATGACCTTGTAGTAGAAGGTGCCCCATTGCGTAACGAAAGTAGTCTTCTCCATGTATTCGGGAGCCATCCTTATCTGATTGTAGCCTGAGAAGCCATCCATGAAAGAGAAGACTTTATGCTGAGCAGTATTATCAACTAAGACGTCAATGTATGGTAGAGGGAAGTCATCCTTGGGGCCTGCCCTATTCAGATCCCTATAGTCTAAGCACATGCGAACTTTTCCGTCCTTTTTCGGCACTGGTACCACATTGGCAACCCATTAAGGATAGGATGTCACAGCTAGGAACCCTGCATCAAATTGTTTCATCACTTCAGCTTTGATCTTTTCAGACATATCAGGCCTTATGTGACGAACCTTTTATTTAACAGGAGGATAGTCTTCTCTTGTCGGCAGACGATGAACTACAATGTCGGTATCCAACCCAGGTATATCTTCATACGACCAAGCAAATACTTCCACATGATCATGCAACATATGAACCAACTTGCTCTTGACACCGCTTTCCGAGTTAGCACCGATCCTGATTCCTTCTTATCTGACTGAGTACCCAGGTGGATAACTTCAATTGACTCTTCGTGCAGTTGAATAACTTTTTCCTCTTATGATAGAAGTCTGGATAGCTCTCCCGGTATGTCACAATCTTCCTCGCCTTCGTCTCCGGCTTAGTTGATAGGACATTCAAAGTCATAGTCGGCAATAGTAGAGTTATTGGCAATAGGATCCAGAGTGGATGTGGACCTGCAAGAGTGTGTGTGTGTGCATGTAAGATACATGGCTATTTTTAAAAAAAAGTATTTGAAAGAAGGGAAAGACAATGAACACAAATATTTGAATGCAAAAAAGTCCAATGTACTGAATGATCATATGATTAGATGAACATAACTAAAACCCTTGACAAATGGACCAAAGTGCCCCGGGCCAGGAAAATGGCTGAAAAGTCATTGTTAAAATATTACAGACAACATGTTCTTGAATTGAAAGAAAAGCAATAACAAGTAGATTACTCCTCAATGAAAGAGATGGGCACAAAGTCCTTTGTATGCCAATTCTTCAGCTCCATTGTAGTTGGATACACCCACTCTTCAAATGCAACTCCTTATTCAGAATCACCCATGACGTTGGCTTCATGGCTTCCAATGCGGAGAGGTGGCTTTCCAACACGAGCATGACTCACTTCCTTCTGAGCTTTTCCGGTGAAGCCCAAACCAAACTTGTCTGCTTTAAATGGGATGTCGAGGAGTTGCCCCCAAGTGTTGCAGTTTCCTTCTTCAATTGCTGCACGAGCGTCTTTGACTGAAACCATCTTTGGCGTGGCCTTAATAGCTTTAAACTCATCAGAAAAGCATTTGGTAGCAGCAATTATCGGTGGTATAACATCAAAGGCTTGACATGGGGTCTCAATGAATTCTCCATCCATCTCTACGTACTTGAATGAGTTAAGGTGGCTCACCATAAACTCTTCTTCTCCATAGACGATGACTATTCTGCCCTTGACTGGATATTTGAGTTTATGGTGGAGGGTTGAGGTTACTGCCCCAGCTTTATGGATCCACGGGCGACCTAACAAACAAGAATAGGCAGGACGAATATCCATAATATAGAAGGTGGAGTTGAAGATTTGGGATCCCACTTTGATTGGAAGATCTACCTCCCCATGAACAGTCCTCTTTGACCCGTCAAATGCCCTTACAATGATATCGCTTAGCTTCAAGACTAAACCTTCACAGTCTAGATGGTCTAACGCTCCCTTGGGTAATACATTCAAAGAAGAACCAGTGTCGACTAGCACATACGCTAAGGTAGTCCCTTTGCACTCGATAGAAACATGTAAAGCTTTATTGTGATTCTTCCCGAGAGGTGTTAAGTCAGCATCTGAAAATCCCAAGCCATTGTCACCTGTCAGGCTAGCCACGCAGTTCTCAAACTGGTCTGTTATTGTCTCATGGGGGATGTGATACGGTGGGATAACTGACTTGAGGGTTTTGCATTTTATCGCAAATGTTACGGTTAGCAAGAGTCGCCACCGACTTTTCTTTTATCCAAAAGGAAAGGTGAAAAAGCACAAGAAAGACCTTTGAGATGTTTTCTTGAGTTCGGGGGGTAGATTATGAAAAGGGAAGGTATTATCACCCTTTTCATCCATGGTTTCCATGGGCTCTTAGTTACTCGCTTAGATCACTTGCTTTTGTTTGTTTGAAATTGTGTTTGGTGTGGTTTTGAAAGTATTTTGTAAAAGAGGCCATTTGTTTTGGCAATCTTTGTAATGATTCTCGTTTGTAAGAATGTATACAAAGATATTTGTCTTTTTTGAAAATATTTTCAATGTTTGTAAAATGTTTGGAAATGTGTGTGTTTGTTTTGAAAATAGCAAGGATAGTTGTTTGAAATAGAGCAAGTAATTAAGAGCAAACTACCTACTCAAATGTCTTTCTTATGCATTTTCTATTCCTTTGACATTGTTGTCTTACCATTGATTTGGTAAGCAACCCTATCTTTGGATGTAAATGGGACGGGCGTGGGTTATTGTTTAAACATGATTAGCAATGTTTGCAAAGTATCTTAGCATTTTGAGGGACCAAGATCATTTTTGTAAGGCAACTTTTGAATAGCGTCATCGAGGGACTATGATCTTTATATTTGTTTGTTTTGCCAAGATACTTCGCATGCGTAATATGGCCATTTTTGTTTTAGGCAACCAAGTGGAGAAACCCTAAGGATGCTTGTGTGCAAGTGTATCATTTTCATGCTTTGATTTTGTCTTGTATTTAGGGTTTTCTATTTTGCTTTGCTTTGATCTTGTCATACAAACCCTAATTACTAATCATGGCATATAAAACGATAAATTGCGTAATGTAAATATTTCTAAGCTATTACAACAATTAATGGGAGGGGGGAATACAAATTTGAATGGGGATTTGCAAGAATGTAAAGCTAAATAAATTATTACAACTAAATCGAATTTGTACGAATTAGAATAAATATAATACAATATTTAAAAATGCAACACAATGTATATGTAAGAAAAGATTTGTTTTATTTTATTTTATGTAAAAGAATTTTTAATCTAAACCTAAAAATGTAGGGAAAAGAAAATAATTTTTAGAAGGGAATCCTAACCCTAATTTTTATTTTAAAAGAAAATGAAGTTTATATGTATTACTATATTTTTTTAAAGTATTTTTTGTATTAAAATAATAGATAACTTTGTATGAAAATATAAAAATTTTATATATGCAAAAATAAATATTTATAAGTATGAAATGAGAAATAAATAAGTAAATTAAACTAAATATATTTTTGATCATATTTTACAAGTTATTAATAAAATGCATGATATATTTTTAAAAATAAAATATATATTTTTATGTGAAAAATAAACTAAAACAAAATAAAATACAATATGATTAATTTACATTTTTTTGGATTTTTATTTATTAAAGAAAATATTAATGAAAACAAAAATAAAATTAAATAAGTAGCGCCCAGGTTCGAACCCAGGACACGGGTCTCACCAATGCGCTACTTTGCCACTGGGGTGGCTATACATCCATTGTCTTATGGAAAGAAAAAATAATATAACCCAAAACAAGTCCTTGCCTTGTACTTCATCTTCTTCCTCAAGCTTGGCCATACATCCTGCAACTTTCTTATACTTCCATGAAAATGAAAACTCATAACATGAAAGTTGTAGTACTTGAACTCACGATTCCAACCATATAAGTTATGTGAACTATCAATCAAAGATCAAATAGAATTTTAACAGCCCTAAATTTTAACCTAACATTTTCAGAAATTTCAAGTTCCAAATTATTTCAACTCAAGTAAAATCAATGTAAGATAAAGATATGTACAGTTTCGTTATGATGAGTGCTACATTTTTTATTCACAAATCGTGGCCTAAGGTTACCTGTACAAGGAGATAGAGTTTGAGATTTTACCTCCTTCAGTTGGAATCGTGGATGGAACTGGGGTGAGTTTGATGGAGGCCTGATGCTTGATTGAGCTTCCTTGAACTTCCCTGAATGTATTCCAACCTTTGCCTTACTCTGAAAGTATCTGAAACTCCTTGGCCAAGTCAAACTGCAAGCTCTGAAATCAACAATGGAAGATGGTGCAAAAGTGATTACAGAACAAGGATAAAGGTTTGGATTGGTTTGATATCAAGTATGTAAGATGTTTGAATGATCAAAACTCAAAACGCACGAGCCAAATGGAAGATGGGTGTGCTTATGCAAAAACTGCAGGTTTGGACATATTTTTGGTGTTTTTATGGTTGGGAGTGTTTCAGGCCTTTGCTAATCGTGTGCTAAGTTGTATAATGTTTGTATATTAGTATAAGATCAGTTTCCTATCTTCCCTTCAATAGATGTCCTAGTTCTATCCTTTTTGCAACTTTTCTTGCATTTGAAGTAAAGTAAAGTGACCATGCTTGCCATGCTTGTACTTGCTCCCTTAGGGTTGGTATCAGCTTGTACAATTTGCTTTAGACCTGTGAGACTTGTATGTGCCAAGGGGACATGTTCAATTCTGTTGTACCCCAAAATTTGCCCTCTCTTTTTATCAATAGTTCTCATTACAAGGCTCTTGGAACTCAAGATCAAGCTAGGGTTTGCTCTGCTCAAGACATCTTCTTGCACTGATGACCTAAATTAGAGTTTGAGTTTGCACAAGGATTTTTGGACCTTCAATGCTCAAATTTACTTTCATACTTCATATTGGACTCATAAGTTTGTCCATACCAAGTTTCAAGCCTCGAATCAAATTTCTGCCCAGTCAATTGGACAGTTGACCTAGAAATCAGCTGTATTGGGGAAAAAGTCAACTGTGGCCAATTTAAAGTCAAACCTCATGAATTTTGACCCACATCAACATTATGAACTCATATGAACCATTTGATCAAGTTTGGACCACAATTCCACAAGAAATTTCATCAGATCACCAAAAGGGAAAAATGGTTATTTTTAGGGTTTTGACTGTACAAAGGTAATTTCTGACTTTTTGACCTAGCCAATGTCAAATTAGGTTCAACCATGGACTCAAAGAATCAATGACATCATCTTGACTTATTCAACAAGTTCAAAAGATCTCAAATGCATGGGATTGACAGATGAATTTTTCAGTCAACTGATTAAAATTTGACTGTACACTGAAAAGTCAAGCTTTGACTTTTGGTCAAAATCAAGTGCCAAGGGTCATTTTTCATCAAGATGTGTCAAATTATGAAACTTGTTCATCATGAAACCCAAAATTGCAAATTAGGGTTTGAAATTGAAAATTTTCATAACTTAGAAATTTTCTAAGTTATGAAATTTTCTTAATTTTTCCTAACTTTGCCCCACATTTTCACCATGATGAAAATGGATTAAAACAAAACTTACAACATGAAATTTGTAGTCCTCCACAAATCCTACAACTTTGATTCACAAAGTTTTCTCAAAAGAAGCTTGGATCTCAAGTTATGATTTTTGGAACAAGGGTCCCTAAAACTTTTAACTTAGAGAAATTTTACCCTAGTTTAGGCAGGATTTTGACCTATCTTCTTGGCCATTTTTCACATAGTTCCAATTGGATTCTAAAGTTGCATTTCAAAGATGGATTATATAGAATGTTGCAAGCTTTCCAAATTGTCCAAGAACTCCTCAAACACATTTGTGGTTAGGTAGAATCAAATGCTTGAAGTTGGCAAAAACTCACTTTGTATCCATGGCAAATTCATGTTCACTCAAGTTACATTTTCAAAACAGCATGCCTTGTACTAGTTTGCAGGCCTCTAAACCACTTCACACTCCTTAATTAAATGCAAATCCATCAGTCTAAGCTTTTGTTTTGGCCATTTGGACATTTTTCACAAAATTAAGCCCTAAGTAGAAAAAGGCACATTTCCATTTTTGCAAAAGTGTGCTTTATGTCAAACCACTATCCCTTGAGCATTGGTCCATATCTCAGAAGCCAAATCAAATCCATAAATTTCAGGGGCCAAGAGCAAAGTATGCAGCATATTTGATGGCTTGTACAGGCCTGTAATCACAACTTCCCATTCTTGCTTCAAAAACAAGAAAACTTGTCAAAATCCTAAGAACTTGGAAACTAGCCAATATCAACTTACACAAACACCTCAAACATCTTTTTCACAACCCTTTGAGCTAGAAACACGAGTGCTTAAGCCCCAAAACACCCCATATCCAGAAATCACACTTCTTTGGCAAAACAGGGCAGGTGCTGCAACTTGAGTTCCCTAGCTCATTTGGCTCGTGCGTTTTGCCCCAAGTTGCTTCAAACACCTTCCATTCAACTCACTCAAGCTATCCCAAACACCAAAAGCCAACTGTAACTCCATTTACAGTGTTCACCATTTTCATTTCAAGCTTGTGCAGGTTGATTTCTATAGGCTGATTCAAGGACATTCAAGGAAAGCTATCTATTGGAAAAGGTCAAGTGAAGTTCAAGCAAGCTACCAGACATCTCAAAACTTATTGAGAACCACTGCATTGCCCTACATGAATCCAACTGAAATAGGTTTTTCTTCACTTTCTATATCTCTATTTAGGAACATTTAGCCTTAGGTTTGTGAATAAAAGATGTAGTGTTCATTGCCATGAAGCTGTACATATGCTCAGTTTTCATTTATATTAAGTGTGCTAGGAGAATTTCATCCATGAACATGCTGAAAAAACTAGGTCAGATTTTGGGGCCAGAGAAATTCTCTCTGGTCTTTGAGAGTTAAGATTAGTTTTTTATATGGTTGGAATCGTCTTGAAGTTCTCTACAATTTTGATGTTGTGAGTTTTTGCAATAGATCACGTATACAGGATGTCCAAGTTTGTACAACAGGCGCGCGTATTTTTCAAAATGCTGGAGGAAGAAGATGAAGTGGTGGGCTGGGCTTGGCCTGGCTCACTCTTAACACCCCCTCCTTTCATTTTTGCACCCCCTGGCCCAATTTCTTATATTTTTACATTTTTGCATTTTTGTTTTCTTTTCTGACTTTGTTTATTTATTTCCAAATATAATAAATGCTCAAAAAATATTTTCATAATTTTTTTAAAATTTATTTGGCATTTTATTTTAATTTTTTCTAACATTAAAAGCATTTAAATATTCTTTTATATTATTAAGACTTGAAAAATATTTACAATTTATACTTTTGTTTTTGTTCCTTATTTTTATTCATACTAAAAATATTTTCCTAAATATATTTTATTTTTTGTACATATTTTATTTTATATTGTACATATTTAATATATTTAATATACATATATACTTTTATTTCATTAAAAAATTTAGAATAAAAATGTAAAATATTACATTTTTATTTTTATTATTATTATCTATACTAAAAAATACCTTTTTTAAATATATTTTATTTTGTATATATTAATATATTTTATTGTACATAAATAATATAGTGTATTTATTTTCTTAAAGAAATTAGGGTTTCATCCCTTAAACAATTAAATAAATCTTTTATTTATTTCTTTATACTTTTTTATATTAAAAATACTTTTGCATTCTTTTTTGCATAATACATATTATTTAATATTTATTTATTTTGTTTAATTAAATATTGTCCATTTAAATATTTATGCATTGTGATTCAATTTGGATGTAATAGTAAATTAGGGTTTATATTTCTTGTCAAATATCCCCCATTTAAAATTGTACCCCCATCCCCATAATCATGTTGTAATAGCTTAGAACTTTAAATTCTCGCATTTTATGCCTTCAATTATGCCATGATTAGAGAATTAGGGTTTGTATGCAAAAATCAAAATCAACAAATTGTTTGACCTAATCAAAGACAAAAATGCATGAAAATCAAACACAATACACACTTACACCCCTAGGGTTACAATCCACATGTTGCCTTCAAAAATGGGCCATGGTATGCATGTTGGGTACTTTGGCAAAACAAAAACAAAACAAAAGATCATAGTCCCTCGATGATGCTATCTTGGTTGCCTAAACAAAAATGATCAAGTCCCTCAAGAAAATTGCCAAAAATACTTGACACAATTGCTATCATGGTCTATACGATGACCCGCACCTGTCCCGTTTAACATCCTAACACAAGGTTGTTCACCAAATGCAATGGTGAAGCAACACTGTCAAAAGGGTTAAAAACATTAGAAAGGATCTTTGAGTAAAATAGGGTAGATAGCTCTTAGTTACTTGATTAAAAGCTTGCAAAAAACATCCTTGCTATTTTCAAATACACTTCACAAACACAATTTCAAATCAAACTTTCAAACATTGAAATCTTTTCAAAAGATAAAAACACATTTTTATACATTCCAACAAGAATCATTACAAAGGTCGCCACAACGATGGCCTCTTTTCAAAACATCTTTCAAAACCACACACAAAGCACCGTTTCAAACAATTGGAAAAGCAAAGCAAGTGATCTAAACAAGTAACTAAGAGCCCATGGATAACCATGGATGAAAAGGGTGCTTGCACCTTCCCTTTTCATAATCTACTCCCCGAACTCAAGAAAACATCTCAAAGGTCTTTCCTGTGCTTTTTGACCTTTCCTTAGGATAAAATAAAAAGTTGGTGGTGACTCTAGCTAAACCGAAACATTTGCGAACACAAACGCAAAACCTCAAGTCAGTTCTCCCACCGTATTACAAAACTGGCGACTCTGCTGGGGATATTCTAAAAGTGGAGTAACCTTAGGGTTTCGATCACCTTTGCATGATTATCTTGTTTGCTTTGATTGCTTTACATTTGGTTCTCTTGTTTGGGTTTTGAATCCTCCACCCGGATTTTTGGGAAACATTCATAGGTAAATAGCAATACATTGTAGAAACTGTGCAGGGTATACCGACATGGTTGAAGCAATAGCTATGTTAGTGCGACATATTTGTGAGTACCGGTAGCCTTTGAGTCAATCAAAGAGAATACGGGGCCACTGAGTGATGTCATGAAGCACTAATGAACTCTTAGAACCTTACTTGACCATCTTGGCCTTTTTTAGGGGTAGTGAGATGACCGGCTTTGGTGCAGTTCGAAGTTGGTAGATACTCGATACTACACTCATTGAGGGTTGTTTTCTTGGAATATTTTGGTCGCCAGTTAAGTGGCTAAACCAAAACAATGAACACAAAAAATAATCCAGTGATATTGAGCTCCTCAGAACCCGGTTACTATTTATAGGACAGGTTGAGCCAACTAACTTCAAGAGGGTACTTACCTATGAAACCCCATGCAAGCCTGAAACTAGGATCTTGTGTGATTTGCTTGTACATATGTTGTGCATACATCATGAACATCATAAAACATCATATGCATCCACTAACCATTTCAAGGGTTTGGATCTTCATCTTTGTTCTTGTTTTATAGGTCATGGAATCTCTTCGCAGGAAAACAATTCAAGTCAACCTTGTGAGAATCCATCCTCAACTCAAGGAGCTTACTTCCAAAATTCCAGAGAATTCTCCCTTTAGTGAAAGACATGGTAGACTTCTCAACTTGGCCAACTCCAACATTGAAGAAGACATAGTGAACGTTCTCTTTCAGTTCTTTGACCCCCTACACCACTGTTTCACATTCCCTGATTACCAACTAGTACCTACTTTGGAGGAATTTTCTCAACTCCCGAGGATTCCTATTCTCCATCAACTACCCTACAACGGTACAGAAAAAAGAACCAAAGCCTGAAGATGTTGCTCAAGCCTTACACTTGCAATCATCTGATATTAAAGGTCATTGGGAAACCAGGAGTGGTGTCAGTGGTTTCTTGACAAAGTTTCTGTTTGAGAAGGCACAAGACTGCTGGAATTCTTTAGATCTACAAGCTTTTGAAGAGATTGTGGCACTCCTAATCTATGGGTTGGTCTTGTTCCCAAACCCTGACCAGCTTATAGATGTGAACGCTGTCAAGATTTTCATATCTCGGAATCCTGTGCCTACATTGCTTGGGGACATCCTACACTCATTTCACACACGAACAATGAGGAAAAGAGGTGTTCTCATGTGTTGTACTCCTCTCTTAGCAAGGTGGTTTATTTCTCACCTTCCCCAAACAGTTTTGAAGAATGAGCAGGGTTTAAGGTGGTCATAACAGTTGATGACCCTCACATATTCTGATGTTCATTGGTGTTCTCGATCCAGAGAAAATGTCATCATCATTGATTGTTGTGGGGAATTCCCTAATGTCACATTACTTGGCATTAGGGGAGGCATTACCTACAACCCCTGTTTGGCTTTGAGACAATTTGGATATACTTGAAGGGATGGCCCTCACGACATGCTGATTCCTGACTTGGTTTTTGACTTCGACAATGATGCGCAAGGACTTCGACAAAGGTTTATCCAAGCTTGGAGGATGCCCAACAAAGTGGATAGTAAGACACTGGGGCACAAGAATTCCATCCCCCTTGAGCCTTATCTCAAGTGGGTACGAACCCGCGCCCAGAATCTCATGATGCCATACCCTCACATTCTCCCCGTGATCAAAGAGCCTGTTATGGAAGGAGAGGTTCCATACACCCTCCTGCATCCAGACATGCCAACATCATTGGAAGAATTGCAAAAGAGTTGGATACAACTCAAGGAAGAATGGAATACTTTTGAAGCCAACTTCTATGCCAGTGAGAAGAAGGTTTTGGAGCTTACCCGCTGACCTCACGAAGAGGAGACTCTTAACACTTACATCGCGCCAAAGAGGATGCGCAATGTCTTTTTACATTAAGAATTTTGTAATATTTTGCCCATGGGGAATTTATGTACTGACAAATTTCTTCTTATTAATATGACGTGTGTTCTTTTTTATTTGCAACAAATTTGAATTTCTGAATCCTTGAATGCATTACATGAATAACATATCATTCATCATATGCATAAACAGGTCTTCACACCAGGTTTCCTTATCTTTCTGCTGTTTATTTCAGCAAGATGGATTTGGAGCAGACGGTTAAGGATCTGCAAGCACAGAATTCATAATTCCAGCAACTCCTCATGACCTTAGCAAAGGGTCAAGAGGACCTTAAAGCACTATTGGAGAAAGATAAACAGAAAAAGAAGAGAAGGACCGGTATGGCCACTATGGGAAGAGGTTTGAAAACCAGGCTAGAAAGGTTCTTGAGTTCCCTTCGACGTCTGATGAAGGGGTTGGTAAAGGTAAAGGAGTTGTGATGCCTTCTGAATCTGAAGTTGAAGAAGAAGAAGAGGAATAGGATGAAGACTACTCCGAACAGCAATATCCCCCGACGAATGATAAGTATAAAAATCTTGAGGATCGGTTGGCAGCCATGGAGTTACAAAGGGTACCTGGTTTAGATTTCGAAGAACTAGGGTTGGTCGTTGGGATCGTCATTCCTCCCAAGTTCAAAGTACCTACATTTGCTAAGTATGACGGTTTGTCGTGTCCGAAGATGCATCTGAGATCCTATGTCAGAAAGATCCAACCTCACTCTTCTGATAAGGATCTTTGGGTCCACTTTTTTAAAGATAGTTTGTCAGGCACGCAATTGGACTGGTTCTATCAACTTGAGAGATCCGAGGTTCATAACTGGGAAGATTTAGCTGCTGCTTTCTACCGACAATACCAATACAACGCAGATTTAGCGCCTACTCGTACTCAACTACAGAGTATGGGTATGGCCGCTAATGAGGGATTCAAGGAGTATGCCCAGAAGTGGCGAGATTTGGCTGGAAGGGTGCAGCCACCATTGTCGGATAGAGAGCTGGTTGACATGTTTTTAGGGACTCTGTCAGGTCCATTTTTCAATCATTTAATCGGGAGTTTATCTGCAGATTCACCGAATTAATTCTGACCGGTGAAAGGGTCAAAGCTGGCATTAAAAGTGGTAAAATTCAGAAGGATGCCTCTGCTTCCACTGCTATTAAGAAGACCTTCCCAGCTAAGAAAGAAGCTTCTGCTGTTTATTCCCAGAAAAATCAAGGAAGGAAGGAGCACCGACCAACGGTAGGGGCTGTGATGATCCAAAACTCTTCAACCGATCAACCTCACAGCAATCAACCAAGAGCTAATAAGCAAAGGGTAGAAAGGCCACAACAGCAATTCACCCGAATCAATATGACACCGGCTCAAGTCCTCCCTCATCTGTTAAAGCTGGACCTTACCAACTTGAAAGAAGCGCCGAAAAACCCTAATACCTCTTCTCCTTATTATCACTCCAATGCAAAGTGTGCATACCACTCGGACAGTGTAGGGCATGATACCAACAACCGTTGGGCTCTTAAAAACAAGATCCAAGACTTGATAGACACCAAGGAGGTAAAATTCGATGCGCCCGAAAAGCCGAACGTGATTTCTTCCCCAATGCCCAAGCACGGTCATAATGTTCATGCCGTTATGGAAGATCTTCATGTTACCACTGTTGATGACCTTTTGACTCCATTACCAGTAATTAAAGTGAATTTGATAAAAGCCGGAATATTCCCAGGCTGCGGAAATGACTGCTACTTTTGTTCAAACTTGCAAACTGACTGCCCACTGTTGAAATCAGGCATCCAACACCTGATGGATACCCAAGATATCCTCTTTCAAAAGACTCCTGTTGCTACTATCACTCATGTTACTCATGCTACCTTTGTTACTTCAACCAATGACATTGCTATAATAACCATCTCCGACGATCTTTCCAAGACCTGCAAAAGGCCTGTTAAGATTACGCCTAATCCTAAGTTTGTGCCGCTGAAAATCACCATGCCAGGGCCTGTCCCGTATAAATCTAACAAGACGATACCATGGAATTACGGAGGAGAAATCTTCTACCATGGTGTCAAACAAATTGAATCAGTCCAAGAGAATTCCGATGATGAAACCCCTGATATAGGGAATATTGCGGGAACGAGCAAGATAACTCACAGCAGAAGGATCTTCTCTCCGGAGATTGCTCCTCCACAGGCAGTCTTCGGACCCTCGAGAGTTTCTGTGCCTGTCAAGCCATCTGTGCAAAGCCCAGTAATTGAAGAACTTGATGCTCCTGAAGTTAGACCCTCTGATGTTACTACCAAAGGTAAGGGGATACTAGAAGCGCCTGTCAGGACGAAGGCTCAGACCGTGGTTATCCCCGAGACCACCCAAAAAGAGATGGAAGAAATCTTAAAGATAATCAAGAAGAGCGAATACGATGTCATGGAGCAGCTAGGGCAGACCCCTTCTAAAATCTCCATGCTGGCTCTCCTACTCTGCTCTGAGGCTCATGCTAAGGCCTTGATCAAATTTTTAAAGACGGCACATGTGCCTCAAGAAACTTCTGCTGACCAATTTCAAGAGTGCGTGGCTAGCCTTACAGCTGATAATGGTCTTGGTTTTTCTGATGCTGATTTGACCCCTAAGGGAATGAAGCACAACGACGCGCTGCATTTCTCGGTAGAATGCAGAGGGACCACACTTGCCCATGTTCTGGTTGACACCGGTTCATCTTTAAATGTGCTATCGAAGAAGGCGTTGGACATATTGGACTGTGAAGGTTTGACCCTAAAGCCCAGTAACATCATTGTTAGAGCCTTCGACGGTTCTAAGAGGATGGTTCATGGAGAAGTGGACATTCCAATCAAGGTGGGCACAGAAATTTTCAACTCTACCTTTTATGTGATGGACATCCATCCTTCATATTCATGCTTGTTGGGAAGGCCGTGGATCCACAATGCTAGGGCAGTCACTTCCTCTCTGCACCAAATGCTAAAGTATCCAGTTCAGGATAAGATTATAATGATTCATGGGGAGGAAGAGTATATGATAAGTCATCTTAACTCCTTCCGCTATGTGGAGTTGGATGGCGAGTTCATAGAAACGCCTTTCCAACATTTTGAAGAGGTTTCTCCTGAAATCGCAGTTGCAAAGACAATGACTGATGTGCCTATCGTTTCCAAGCCTGTGTCTAGGATGGCATCCCTCAAAGATGCGGAGGCCGTAATCAAAGAAGGAAGGAGTACTGTATGGGGGCAATTGCCTGATTTTCCTCACAAGACAGACAAGTTCGAACTAGGTTTTACTGCTACTGGACAGAAAGCTGTGCGTCACTCCCGGGCTGGAGGACCACCCTTAAAAATCACTCACCATGGAATTAATGCCTTAGAAGATGATGATGAAGAAGACAACTTTGAAGATTGGATCTTTCCAACCGTCGAAGGAGGATTAAGCAACTGGGAAGCGAAAGACTTCATTCCCATCACTTTCATCAACCAGTAATTTATCTTTAAACAATTTTTTATTTTGGTCTGTAATAATTAAACAATTCGTACACACTCTTTTCACCTTATGCCTTATCCGGGGCATATGGGTCCATTTGTAAGGGCTTGATTTCTTCATTATCATATGCCATGTTTAATGAATCATTAGACGTTTTCATCTAGAAACAGTTGTGTTCATTTTCTTTCCTTTTACATTTTGTTTTGTTTAAGGATGGCTATCCCTTACACACACCCACACTCACAAAATACAGGTACCCATCCACTCCGGATTCCATGGGTGACTATTCTGCTTTGGCCTTCAGTGACTTTGAAGATTTGGTCAATCATGCCGAGTACGAAGGTGATGAAGACTGTGAAGTGCCTGGAGAGTTAGCCAGACTTTTGCAACAAGAGGAAAGGGCTATTCTGCCCCATGAAGAGTTGCTGGAGACCATCAATTTGGGAACAGAGGAAGACAAGAAAGAGGTAAAAGTGGGTGCCAACCTGGAGCCAAGTGTCAAGGAACGCTTAGTGCGGTTGTTAAATGAGTATGTTGAGATCTTTGCCTGGTCCTACGAAGACATGCCGGGACTCGACACAGATATCGTGGTTCACCGTCTCCCTACAAGAGAAGACTGTCCATCAATCAAACAAAAAGTCCGCCGAATGAGGCCCGACATGTCTGAGAAGATCAAGGCTGAGGTAATGAAACAATTCAATGTTGGCTTTCTGGCAGTTACTTCCTATCCATAATGGGTTGCTAACATTGTGCCCGTTCCTAAGAAGGACGGCAAAGTCAGAATGTGTGTGGACTATCGGGACTTAAACAGGGCTAGCCCTAAAGATGATTTTCCACTACCACACATTGACATCTTGGTTGACAACACAGCTCAACACAAGGTATTTTCCTTCATGGATGGATTCTCGGGATACAACCAGATAAAAATGGCCCCCGAAGACATGGAGAAGACTACTTTTGTTACGCAATGGGGTACCTTCTGCTACAAAGTGATGCCATTCAAACTGAAGAATGCTGGGGCAACCTATCAGCGAGCCATGGTAGCTTTGTTTCATGATATGATACATCATGAGATTGAAGTCTACGTAGATGACATGATAGCCCGTTCACAGACAGAAGAAGAACACCTCGATCATTTGCAAAAGCTGTTTGTCAGATTGAAGGAGTATAAGCTCAGACTGAACACAAGCAAGTGCACTTTTGGAGTCAGGTTTGGTAAACTTTTGGGATTTATCGTCAGCAATAAAGGCATTAAGGTTGATCCTGCTAAAGTCAAAGCTATACAAGAAATGCCTGCCCCCCACATTGAAAAGGAGGTTAGAGGTTTCTTGGGACGCTTAAACTATATTGCGAGGTTCATCTCTCACCTGACATCTACCTGTGAGCCAATCTTCAAGCTGTTGAAGAAAGATCAGGTGGTTGAACGGAACAATGATTGTCAAGTTGCTTTTGATAAGATCAAGGAGTATTTGCTGGAACCTCCTATCTTGATGCCTCCTGTGATACGGTGGGAGAACTGACTTGGGATTTTGCGTTTGTGTTCGCAAATGTTTCGGTTTAGCAAGAGTCGCCATCGACTTTTTATTTTATCCTAAGGAAAGGTCAAAAAGCAAAGGAAAGACCTTTGAGATGTTTTCTTAGGTTCAGGGAGTAGATTATATAAAGGGAAGGTATTAGCACCCTTTCTATCCATGGTTATCCATGGGCTCTTAGTTACTTGCTTAGATCACTTGCTTTGCTTTTCAATTGTTTGAAATGGTGCTCTTCAATTGTTTGAAATGGTGCTTTGTGTGTGGTTTTGAAAGATGTTTTGAAAAGAGGCCATCGTTGTGGCGACCTTTGTAATGATTCTTGTTTGAATGTATACAAAGGTGTTTTTTTGTCTTTTGAAAAGTTTCCAATGTTTGAAAGTAGGATTTTGAAATTGTGCTGTGAAGTATGTTTTGAAGATAGAAAAGATGTTTTTGCAAGCTTTGATCAAGTAACTAAGAGTTGTCTACCCTATTTTACTCAAAGATCTTACTTATGTTTTTTAACCCTTTTAACAATGTTGTTTCACCATTGTATTTGGTGAACAACCTTGTGTTAGGATGTTAAACAGGACAGGCGCGGGTCATCGTATAGACCATGATAGTAATAGTGTCAAGTATTTTTGGCAATTTTCTTAAGGGACTTGATCATTTTGTTTAGGCAACTCAAATAGCGTCATCGAGGGACTATGATCTTTTGTTTTGTTTTTATTTTGCCAAAGTACTTGACATGCAACCATGGCCCATTTTGAAGGCAACAAGTGGATTGAAACCCTAGGGGTGCAAGTGTGCATTGTGTTTGTTTTTCATGCATGGTTATCTTGGATTAGGTCAAACTAGTTGTTGATTTTATTTTGTATACAAACCCTAGGTCTAATCATGGCATAATTGAAAGCATTTAAAGGTGCGAGAATTTAAATTCTACACTATTACAACATGATATAGGGAGGGGGGTACAAATTTGAATTGGGGATTATTTGACAAGAAATTAAATTCTAAATTATTACAACCAAATTGAACAGGCAAGGTATAATACAATATTTAAATAAATACAATTAAATAAATATCAAATAAAATGTATTATGCAAAAAAAGATTTTTATGTATGTAAAAAGTATTTTTTTTAAATGTGAAGTATATAATAAAAAAAAGTCAATTTTAATTATTTTTGTTCTTTAGGGCAAAAAACCCTAATTTTTAAATAAATAGTATTATTTATTATTTATATATAAAATATATTAATTTGTACAAAAATAAAAGTATATATTAAAAAAAAAGTATTTTTAGTATAAAATATTAATAAAAATAAAAATGTATTATTTTAGTATTTTTTTGTTCTAATTATTTAATAAAATAGTATATATGTATATAAATATATATTAAACATATTAAATGTATAAAAAATAAAAATTAATTATTTACAAAAAAATGTGTATATTCAAGAAAATGTTTTCAAATGTAAATAAAAATAATAAATGAAAATAAACATATTCTTACATTATTTTTAGGTTTTAATAAAAAGAATATAAAACATTTAAACATTTTTTATACTAGTAATGATTAAAATAAATTCCAAATAAATACAAAAATTTATGAAAATAATTTTTAAGTATTTTTTATGTTAGAAAATAAAATATCAAAAACAAAAATGAAATAAAAATGCAAAAATGACAAATGTACAAATAAATGGGCCAGGGGGTGCAAACTGAAAATGCATGTGTTAGGAGTAAAACAACCAGGCCCAGCCCAGTCAAACTTCATCTTCTTCCTCAGTTCAAACCAAAACGCGCGCTTTGTACAGAAAATGCTATCTCCCGATTCCTTGATTTTTTTAACAAAACTCATAACATGAAACTTGTAGAACATCAAACAACGAATCCAACCATATAAAAAACTTAAGCTAACTCTCAAAGACCAGAGAGAATTTCTCTGGCCCTAATTTCTAACCTAGTTTTTTCAAAAAGTTCATGGATGAAATTCTCCTAGCACGATTAATATAAATGAAAACTAAGCATATGTATGGCTTCAGGGCTATGAATACAACATCTTTCATTCACAAACCTAAGCCTAACTATTCCTAAATAGAGAGATAGAAGTTCATGAAATACCTGTTTCAGTTGACTTCGAGTTGGACAGTGCAACAACTTCCAAGAGTGCTTGAGGTTCTTTTGAGCTTGCCTGGTGTCCAATGAAGCTTTCCCAATGCTTGGCTTGTTTTGAAGTAGCCTGAATCGTGCTACAGAACTCAACCTGCAAAGCTTTGAAACAAAAATGGCAATGTGTGTTAATGGTGTTACAGCTAGCAATGGAGGTCTGGGATAGTTCAGGTGAACTAAGTGGAAGGTATTGGAACAAGTTTGAGGCAAAACGCACGAGGGAAAGTTGAGATGGAAGTGATTCTGCAGGGGTTGCCCTGTTTTGCAGAAAAACATTGATTTTGTGTACAAGGGAGTTTGAGTGGTAAAGGGGTCGTGTTTCTGGCTTGTTAAAAGGTATCAAACTTGTTTGCAATGTTTGTGTAAGTTGGTTTTATCAGATGTGAAAGATGGCTTGTGTTTTGCAAGTTTTCTTCTTCTTGAAGCAAGAGTGTGTATGTTTTCAATGCAGGCCTGTACAAGTCCTATATTATGCTGCATACTTTGCCCTTGGTTACTGGAATTGGTAGATTTGATCGTGCCTCAGAGATATGGCCCCATGCCTCAAGGATCTTGTTTTGACATAAAGTGAAGTTTAAGCAAAAATGGCATTGTTACTTTTTCCATTTAAGGCTTAATCTAGTGTATAATACCTTAATGACCAAGACAATACCTTAACTCAATGGATATGCATTAAATTATGGAGTACAAACTGGTTTTGAGGCCTGTAATTGTGAACCAAGCTAGCTAGATCAGATTTGCAAATTGGTATGAACATGTATTGGCCATGGATCAAAGTGAGATTTTGCCAACTTCAAGCATTCGATTCTCTCTAACCACAAGGGTGTTTGAGGAGTTCTTGGATAATTTGGAAAGCTTGTAACATGTAATATAATCCATCTTTGAAATTCAACTTGAAAATCCAAGTGGAACTATGTGAAAAATGGCCAAGAAGATGGGTCAAAATCTTGCCTAAACTAGGGCAAAATTTCTCTAAGTTAAAAGTTTTAGATACCCTTGTTCCAAAAATCATAACTTGAGATACAAGCTTCTTTTGAGAAAACTTTGTGAATCAAAGTTGTAGACTTTGTGATGGACTACAACTTTCATGTTGCAAGTTTTGTTTGAATCCATTTGCATCTTGGTGAAAAAAATGGGACAAAGTTAGGAAAAAATAAGAAAATTTTATAACTTAGAAAAATTCTAAGTTATGAAAATTTTCCATTTTAAACCCTAATTTGCATTTTTTGGTTTCTTGATGAACAAGTTTCATAATTTGACATGTCTTGATGAAAAATGACCTTTGGCACTTGATTTTGACCAAAAAGTCAAAGTTTGACTTTCAGTATACAGTCAAATTTTGATCAGTTGACTGAAAAATTCATCTGTCAATCCTATGCATTTGAGATCTTTTGAACTTGTTGAATGGGTCAAGACAATTTCATTGAGTCCTTGAGTCCATTGTTGAGCTCGATTTTCCATTGGCTAGGTCAAACCGTCAAAAATTACCTTTGTATAGTCAAAACCCTAAAAATGACCATTTTGCCCTTTTGATGATCTGACCAAATTTCTCGTGGAATTGTGATCCAAACTTGATCAAATGGTTCATATGAGTTCATAATGTTGATGTGGATCAAATTTCATGAGGTTTGACTGTCAATTGGCCACAATTGACTTTTCCCCCAATACATCTGATTTCTAGGTAAACTGTCCAACTGACTGGGCAAAAATTTGAATCAAGGCTTGAAACTTGGTATGGACAAACTTATTAGTCCAACATGAAATATGAAAGTCAATTTGGGCATTGTAGGTCAAAACATCACTGTGCAAACTCAAACCCTAATTTAGGTCAACAGTGCAAGGAGGTGTCTTGAGCAGAGCAAACCCTAGCTTGATCTTGAATTCCAAGAGTCTTGTGATGAGAAATGTTGATGAAATGGGAGGGTAAATTTTGGGGTACAACAGTTGCCCCTATTCAATCTTCTTGAACCTGAAGAGTTAGATTGGCAAGTTTGCCTTTCGCGACTCGAAGGTAAAAGAGGATTGGACACTAGAGTGCCCGTAAATTTGCACTCGTCAAAATATAGCTGAGGAAATGGGCTTAAAGATGCCATTTAGAGATGGTAGAATCTTGCTGGAGATGGGCTTAAAGATGCCATCCAAGAATGTTTGTTGAATTGCAACGTGGTAGGTCAGAAGAATGAGTATTAAAATGGTATCCGTGTCTGGAATGCATTTGAACTGTATCTGGAGACGGAGTCTGTATGAGCAAAAGAATGGCGTCCGCGTATGGGGCATATTTGAGCTGTAACTGTATTTGAATCTTTGAATGAATATCAGAATGACTGTCGTGTTTGGAGTGTATCTGTATTCTGAATGGGCAGCAGAGAAGCATCTGTGTATGGAGCATCTCTGGGATGGGGATAAATTCCAGATGAGTGACAGAATGGCAACCTTATCTGGAGCGTATCTGGACTGTTTCTGAAGTTGAGATCTGTATGAGTAGCAGAATGACTTCCATGTCTGGAGTATATCTGAGACTGTAACTGTGATAAGAATAAGTGACAAAATGATTTCCATGGCGACTGCACTGGGGAGAATCAAACTGCTGGTGTAAGGGCCAGAATGGCATCCGTGTCTGGAGCATATCTGAACTTGGAGTTAAAGTTGAATCTGAATGAGAGATAGAATGGCCGCCGTGTCTGGAGTGTATCTAGTCTGTATCAGATTGTTGAAGTCTGAATGAGTAGTAGAATGACCGCCGTGTCTGGGGTGTATCTGTACTGTATTTTGACTTGAAATTATGAATGAGTAATAGAATGACCACCGTGTCTGGGGTGTATCCATACTGTATCTGAATAATGGTCATTAACAACCTTTTAATCTTATCCTGAAAAGGGTAAAATGTTAGCTAAAACACAAAGTCATGTTGCATGATATGTATGATGCAATGAATTGTGGTTCATCAATGTTTATGATATATGAATGTAATGGATGTGCATGCAAGCTGAGTAGCTGTCTTGCTGAGGAAAATAAATCCTTGATAACTGGAGACAATGAAATTTTTGATTGCTGTCGGGGAAAGTAAATCCTTGACCAATGCTAGGGATTCCAAAAATCTTTGATTATTGAAGACGAGAAATCCTTGCCGTCTGCTGACTGCTTGGGTATTAAAGATCTCTGATTGCTGAGAAGGGGAAATCCCGGGACCACTGCTGGAGATTGAAAATCCTCAGTAATTTGAGGGGATTAACAAGGCCTTCAACAACTCCTGCGGGGATAAGGAGTTTGAACTTTAATGAGAACTTTGAAATTCAACTCAGCTGGGGAATCAAGTTTTGGAATGCACTGGCTCAGTTGAGGATCTTGAAGCCTAACTCTGCTGGGGGAAATATACCTCAAATTTAGCCTTGTTGAAGATCTGAATGATGTATTGCAGGGGATTTCTTTTGGAATGGCATAAAGATATCTTCCTAAACCTTCAAACTATTAGTAATTATCCTTTTTCAATTTCATTTTATTTGTAAACAGTGATTATATTCAAATGCATATGCCTATTTAACAAAATATTGGACGTTTTCAAATAAAACATAATTGTAAAAAGAAAAGAAAGGCAAACAAATTTCTGCACTTTGAAGTATATTTGTATTTAACTTTTGTGAGTATCTTTGTACAAAGGAGACAGACATCCTAGTAAGAGAATGTTGTCGTAAAAATTGAAAATTTTTATACAAAAGAAAGATGGCTATGTGTAACAATTCCATGGGATTCCCATTCTTCTATAGCCTTTACAACTCCAAATATCTTGTCCATTTACTGCTTCATCCGCCGATGACTGGATTGATCAGAAGCTTGGAGCTTGTTGGTGAAGAGATTGTTCTTAAAGTGATCTGACGAGACATAGTCATACGCTTTAATTCCCTAACTTTTGCCTGGACCGCCCTTTCGGGTTTTCGATCCACCGGGAAACCCTTTTTTGCCCAAGTCGCCCTTTCGGGTTTTCAACTTGCCGGGTGTACAGATTTTTTTGTTTTATCCCTAACTTTTGCCAGAACCGCCCTTTCGGGTTTTCGATTCACCAGGATGCCCATTTTAGCCCAAGTCTCCCTTTCGGGTTTTCAACTTGTCGGGTCGTTTTATGCGTAGTATCTTTTGACTATGTCTGCGTTCGCAGGGTGTGGCAAATCATCGCGTCCATGGTGGTCAAAATCATTGCCCCACCAGAAAAGATGCTCTTGATCACAAATGGTCCTTCGTAAGTAGGAGTCCACTTTCCCCTGGGATCACTCTGCGGTAAGATGATCCGCTTGATTACAAGATCTCCGACTTGATATACTTGATGTCTGACTTTCTTATTGAAAGTCTTGATCATCCATTTTTGATACGTCTGACCATGAAAAACAGCAGTAAGTCGCTTCTCGTCGATCAGATTAAGTTGATCAAGCCGGGTCTGAATCCAATCGTCTTCACTCAAACCGGCATCCTTCATAATCCTCAAGGAAGGAATCTGAACTTCCATAGGTAGAACAACTTCCATGCCAAACACTAAATAAAATGGGGTTGCCCCTGTTGAAGTACATGCTGTGGTACGATATCCATGCAGAGCAAACGGTAACATCTCATGCCAGTCCTTGTAGGTGACTGTCATCTTTTGAATGATCTTCTTGATATTTTTGTTTGCGGCTTCAATAGCACCGTTCATCTTCGGCCGATAGGGAGATAAATTGTGATGATAAATCTTGAACTGTTCGCATAGAGCGGTGATCATAGTGTTGTTCAAATTTGTACCGTTGTCTGTGATGATCCTGTCAGGGACACCATACCGGCATATGAGGTTCTGCTTGATGAAGCGGGAAACCACATTCTTTGTAACAGAGGCATAGGAAGCTGCTTCAACCCACTTGGTGAAATAATCAATAGCGACCAAGATGAAGCGATGTCCATTGGATGTCGTAGGCTTGATCTCTCAAATCATGTCAATGCCCCACATTGCGAATGGCCAAGGAGCTGTCAGAATGTTGAGAGGAACAGGAGGAATATGTACCTTGTCGGTGTAGACTTGGCATTTGTGGCAGGTACGAGAATGTTGATGACAATCAGCTTCCATGGTAGACCAATAGTAGCCTGCCCTTAGAATCTTCTTAGCCATCGTATGTCCGCTTAAGTGGGTGCCGAATGTGCCACTGTGTATCTCAGTCATGATCAACTCCGCTTCAGCTTTGTCTACATAACGAAGTAGAACATAATCATGGTTGCGCTTATAAAGGATGCCATTGCTTAGGAAGAATTTGGCAGCAAATCTCCTTAAGAACTTTTTGTCATTGACGGGAGCTCCTTCAGGATATTCTCTAGTCTGGAGATACCTTTTGATTTCATGAAACCAGGGTTGTTCCACTACTTCTTCGGTACTAATCTCATGATAGTGCGCAGGTTCTTCCATTCGCTCGATGGTAATTTGGGGAGCCTCATTATCCCAGTTGAGTTTAAACATGGAAGACATTGTAGCCAGAGCATCTGCTAGCTGATTTTCTTCTCGCGGGAAATGCTCGAAGGTGATCTGCTCGAAATGAGGCAACAATGTTGAGACATGTTCTTTGTATGGAATAAGATTAGGATGTTTAGTGTCCCACTCTCCTTTGACTTGAATGATGACCAAATCCGAGTCCCCAAATACGACCAAAGATTTGATTCCCAAGTCTATAGCAACCTTGAGACCAAAGATGCAAGCTTCATATTCAGCCATGTTGTTGGTACAGCTGAAGCAAAGTCGGGCAGTGAAGAGTGTATGGCAACCTTCCGGGGAAATGAGTACCGCACCGATACCATTGCCAAGTGCATTTGAAGCACCATCAAAGTACAAGGTCCATCGGGATCCTTGTTCAGGTCCGTCATACGGTCCGTTACCTTCAATGTTGTCCAATGTCATGATGTCCTCGTCAGGGAAGTCGAATCTCATAGATTGGTAATCTTCGACGGCTTGATGAGCTAGATGGTCAGCTAGTACACTCCCCTTTATAGATTTTTGGGTAGTATACTGGATATCATACTCAGTCAGGACCATTTTCCATCTAGCGATTCTTCCAGATAACGCAGGCTTCTCGAAGATATACTTGTTCGGATCCATTTTGGAAATCAACAAAGTGGTATGAGTCAACATATACTGTCTTAGCTGGCGAGCAACCCATACCAAAGCGCAACAAGTTTTCTCGAGCAGTGAGTAGCGAATCTCAAAATCGATAAACTTTTTGCTAAGGTAATAAATGGCATGCTCTTTTCGGCCAGACTCGTCATGTTGGCCCAGCACGCACCCCATTGAGTTATCCAAAACAGTCAGATACATGATTAACGGCCTTCCTTTTACGGGTGGCATCAGAATAGGAGGTTCTAGCAAATACTCCTTGATCTTATCAAAAGCAACTTGGCAATCATTGTTCCATTCAACTACCTGATCTTTCTTCAACAGCTTGAAAATTGGCTCACAGGTAGATGTCAGGTGAGAGATGAACCTCGCAATATAGTTCAAGCGTCCCAAGAATCCTCTAACCTCCTTTTCAGTGCGGGGGGCAGACATTTCTTGTATAGCCTTTACTTTAGCTGGATCAACCTCAATTCCTTTGTTGTTGACAATAAACCCTAAAATTTTACCAGACCTAACTCCAAAAGTACACTTGCTCGGGTTCAGTCTGAGCTTATACTCCTTCAATCTAGCAAACAACTTTTGCAAATGATCAAGGTGTTCTTCTTCTGTCTGTGATCGAGCTATCATATCGTCTACGTAAACTTCGATCTCATGATGTATCATATTATAAAACAAAGCTACCATGGCGCGTTGATAGGTTGCCCCTGCATTCTTCAGTCCGAATGGCATCACTTTGTAGCAGAAGGTACCCCATTGCGTGACAAAAGTTGTTTTCTCCATGTCCTCAGGGGCCATTTTGATTTGGTTGTATCCCGAGAATCCATCCATGAAGGAAAACACTTTGTACTGAGCTGTGTTGTCAACCAAGATATCGATATGTGGCAGTGGAAAATCATCCTTGAGGCTAGCCCTGTTCAAATCACGATAGTCCACGCACATTCTGACTTTGCCATCCTTCTTAGGCACAGGCACAATGTTAGCAACCCATTATGGATAAGAAGTAACAGCTAGAAAGCCAGCATCGAATTGCTTCATTACCTCAGCCTTAATCTTCTCAGACATGTCAGGCCTCATCCGGTGGACCTTTTGCTTGACTGGTGGACAATCTTCTCTTGTAGGGAGACGGTGAACCACGATATCTGTGTCTAACCCTGGCATGTCTTCATAAGACCAGGCAGAGATTTCAACATATTCGTTTAACAATTGTACTAAGTGCTCTTTGACACTTGGTTCCAGGTTAGCACCCACTTTTACTTCTTCCCTGTCTTCCTCTGTCCCCAAGTTGATGGTTTCTAACAACTCTTCATGAGGCAGAATAACCCTCTCCTCTTGTTGCAAAAGTCTGGCTAATTCTCCCAGCACTTCACAATCTTCGTCAACTTCGTACTCAGCATGATTGACCAAATCTTCAGAGTTATCGAAGGCTAAAGCAGAATAGTCACCCATGGAATCCGGAGTGGATGGGTACCTGCATTTGTGAGTGTGGGTGTGTGTAAGGGATAGCCATCCTTAAACAAACAAAAATGAAAAAGGAAAGAAAATGAACACAACAGTTTATAGATGAAAAACGTCCAATGATTCATTAAAACATGGCATATGATTATGAAGAAAATCAAGCCCTTACAAATGGACCTACATGCCCCGGGCAAGGCATGAGGTGAAAATAGTGTGCAAATTGTTTAGTTATTACAGACCATAAATGGGAAATTGTTCAAAGATAAAATTACTGGTTGATAAAGGTGATGGGAACAAAATCCTTTGCTTCCCAGTTGCTTAAACCCCCTTTGACGGTCGGAAAGATCCAATCTTCAAAGTGGTTCTCTTCATCTTCATCTTCTACAGCATTGATTCCATGGTGAGAGATCTTGACGGGTGGTCTTCCCATCTTGGAGCGACGCATAGCCTTTTGTCCTGCAGCTGTAAACCCTAACCCAAACTTGTCCGTCTTATGGGGAAAATCAGGAAATTGTCCCCATACTGTACTCTTCCCTTCTTTGATCACCGCCTCTGCGTCCTGAGAGATGCCATCCTTGATACATGCTTGGGAACAGTAGGCATTTCAACCATTGTCTTCGCCACTGCTACCTCAGGGGAAACTTCCTCAAAATGTTGGAAAGGCGTTTCGATGAACTCACCATCCAACTCCACATAGCGGAAGGAATTGAGATGACTTATCATGTACTCTTCCTCCCCGTGCACTGTTATAATCTTACCCTTAACAGGATATTTCAGCATTTGGTGCAAAGAGGAGGTAACTGCCCCGGCATAGTGGATCCACGGTCTTCCTAACAAACATGAATATGATGGACGAATGTCCATCACGTAGAAGGTGGAGTTGAAAACTTCTGTGCCTACTTTGATAGGAATGTCAACCTCTCCATGAACCATTCTTTTGGACCCATCAAAGGCCCTAACAACGATGTTACTAGGTTTGAGGGTCAATCCTTCGCAGTCCAAACAGTCTAAGGCTTTCTTCGGCAGCACATTCAAGGAAGAACCAGTATCAACTAAGACATGGGCGAGGGTGGTTCCCCTGCATTCAACTGAAACATGTAACACGTCGTTGTGTTTTCTTCCTTTAGGAGTCAAGTCAGCATCGGAAAAGCCAAGGCCATTATCAGCAGTAAGACTGGCCACACATTCCTGAAACTGGTCAGCCTAAGTCTCTTGGGGTACATGTGCCGCCTTCAAGAATTTGATTAGGGCCTTAGCATGGGCCTCAGAACAGAGCAGGAGATCTAACATCGAAATCTTAGAAGGGGTCTGCCCTAACTGTTCCACAATGTCGTAGTCACTTTTTCTGATTATTTTCAAGATTTCATCCATTTCTTTCTGAGTGGTTTCGGGGATAACCACAGCATGAGCCTTCGTCCGGACAGGCACTTCCAGTATCCCCTTACCCTTGTCGGTAGTATCAGCAGATGGTCTTACTTAAGGAGTATCCAATTCTTCGATCACTGGGCCTTGCACAGATGGTCCAACAGGTACAGAAGCTTTCAAGGGTCCGAAAACTGCTCGAGGGGGAGCAATCTCCGGAGAAAAGATCTGGCCGCTGCGGGTTATCTTTCTTGTACCCGCAATGTTCCCTATATCAGGGTTTTTTTCTTCAGAAATATCTTGGACTGTTTCGATTTGTTTGATACCATGGTAGAAGATTTCTCCCCCATAGTTCCATGGTATCGTTTTGCTGGATTGGTACAGGACAGGTCCCGGCATGGTGATCTTTAATGGTACACATTCAGAGTTGGGTGTAATCCTGACAGGCCTTTTGCAAGCCTTGGGAGGATTGTCGGAAATGGTTATAATTGAAATATTGTTGGTCGAAGTAGCAAAAGTGGCAAGAGTAACAGGATTGAAGGTATCAACAGGGGTTTTCTGGAAAAGTATCTCTTGGGTATCCATCAGGCGTTGGACACCTGACTTCAACATTGGGTAATCACCTCGTATGTTTAAACAAAAATAGAAGTCTTTACCACAACCAGGAAAGATCCTGGCTCTCATCAACTTCTCTTTCATTACTAACAACAGAGTCAAAAGATTGGCAACATCAGTAACATGGAGGTCTTCTAAAACGGCATGAACATTGTGGCCGTACTTGGGCATCGGAGCAGATATAACATTGGGCTTCTCAGGCACATCAAATTCTACCTCTTTAGCATCAATCAAGTCCTGGATTTTGTTCTTAAGCGCCCAACAATTATTGGTATCGTGCCCAGCACTGTCGGAATGGTAAGCACACTTGGTATTTGAGTGGTAGTATGGAGAGGAGGTGTTAGGGTTTTTTGGCGCTTCCTTCAAACTGGTAAGATTCAGCTTCAACAAATGGGGGAGGACCTGAGCGGGCGTTATGTCGATGCAGGTGAACTGCCGTTGTGGCCTTTCTATCCGTTGTTGATTAGGTCTCGACTGATTGTTACGAGGTTGATCATTTGACGAGTTTTGAATCATCACAGCCCCTACAGTCGATCGGCGCTCAGTTCTTCCTTGACCCTTTTGAGAATACACAGCAAATGCTTCCTTCTTAGCTGGGAAGGGTTTCTTAACAGCTATGGATGCGGAAGCATCCTTTTGAATCTTTCCACTCTTAATACCAGCCTCGACCCTCTCGCCGGTCAAAATTTGTTCAGTAAATCCCGCGGAAGAACTCCCGATTAGATGGTTGAAGAAGGGGCCAGACAGGGTCCCCAGAAACATGTCAACTAACTCCCTATCTGATAGGCGGTGGCTGCACCCTTCCAGCCAGATCACGCCACTTCTTGGCGTACTCTTTAAACCCTTCATTGGAAGCCATCCCCATACTTTGTAACTGAGTACGAGTGCGCACCAAATCAGCATTGTATTGATACTGATGGTAAAAAGTAGCTGCTAAGTCTTCCCAATTGTGAACCTCTGATCTCTCGAGCTGATAAAACCAGTCTAACTGCGTGCCAGACAAACTGTCTTGGAAAAAGTGTACCCAAAGGTCTTTATCGGATGAGTGGGGTTGGATCTTTCTGACATACGACCTCAGGTGCATCTTTGGGCAAGACAGACCGTCGTACTTAGCAAATGTTGGCACCTTGAACTTGGGAGGGATAACAATCCCATCCACCGGCCCTAGTTCTTCAAAGTCCAAACCAGGGACCCTCTGCAACTCCGTAGCTGCCAGTCTATCTTCAAGATTCTTATATTTATCATCCGCTGGAGGATACTGTTGTTCGGAGTAGTCTTCGTCTTCTTCCTCTTCCTCCTCTTCTACCTCAGATTCAGAAGGTATAATAACCCCTTTCCTTTTACCGACCCCTTCGTCATACGTTGAGGGGAATTCAAGAACCTTCCTAGCATTGCTCTCAAACCTTCTTCCAAAAGTGGCCACCCCAGGTCTCTTATTTCTTTTTCTCTTTATTCTTCTCCAACAAAAATTTGAGGTCCTCTTGACCCTTAGCCAAGGTCATGAGGAGTTGCTGGAACTGTGAATTTTGTGCCTGTAGATCCTTTACCGTCTACTCCAAATCCATCTTGCTGAAATAAATAGCAGAAAGATAAGGAAACCTGGTGTGAAGACCTGTTTATGCATATGATGAATGGTATGTTATTCATGTAATGCATTCAAGGA
Organism: Vicia faba; assembly: GCA_948472305.1. Classification (NCBI taxonomy): domain Eukaryota; kingdom Viridiplantae; phylum Streptophyta; class Magnoliopsida; order Fabales; family Fabaceae; genus Vicia; species Vicia faba. The sequence continues at coordinate 1,047,009,307 of OX451736.1, forward strand.
TTCAGAAATTCAAATCAGTTGTAAACAAAAAAGAAACGCACGTCATATTAAGAAGAAATTATTAGTACATAAGTGCCCCATGGGCAAAATATTACAAAATTCTTAATGTAAAAAGACATTGCGCATCCTTTTTGGTGCGATGTAAGTGTTGAGAGTTTCCTCCTCATGAAGTCGGTGGGTAAGATCCAAAACCTTCTTCTCACTGGCATAAAAGCTGGCTTAAAAAGTGTCTCGTTCTTCCTTGAGTTGGATCCAACTCTTTTGCATTTCTTCCCATGATGTTGGCATGTCAGGATGTAGGATGGTGTATGGAACCTCTCCTTCCATAACAGGCTCTTTGATCACGGGGAGAATGTGAGGGTATGGCATCATAAGATTCTGGGAACGGGTTCGTACCCACTTGAGATAAGGCTCAAGGGGGATGGAATTCTTGTGCCCCAGTGTCTTACCATCCACCTTGTTGGGCATCCTCCAAGATCTGATGAACCTTTGTCGAAGTCCTTGCGCATCGTTGTCGAAGTCAAAAACTAGGTCAGGAATCAGCATGTCATGAGGGCCATCCCTCCGAGCATATCCAAATTGCCTCAAAGCTAGACAGGGGTTGTAGGTAATGCCTCCCCTAATGCCAAGTAGTGGGACATTAGGGAATTCCCCACAACGATCAATGATGATGACATTTTCTCTGGACCGAGAACACCAATGTACATCAGAATATGTGAGGGTCATCAATCGTTGTGACCACCTTAAACCCTGCTCATTCTTCAAAACTGATTGTGGAAGGTGAGAAATAAACCACCTTGCTAGGAGAGGAGTACAACACATGAGAATACCTCTTTTCCTTATTGTTCGTGTGTAAAATGAGTGTAGGATATCCCCAAGCAATGTAGGTATAGGATTCCTGGATATGAAAATCTTGAGAGCATTTACATCTATAAGTTGGTCAGGGTTTGGGAACAAAACCAACCCATAGATAAGGAGTGCCACAATTTCTTCAAAGGCTTGTAGATCAAGAGAATTCCAGCAGTCTTGTGCCTTCTCAAACAGAAACTTTGCCAAGAAGCCCTTGACACCACTCCTGGTTTCCCAATGCCCCTTGATGTCAGATGGTTGCAAGTGTAATGCTTGAGCAACATCTTCAGGCTTTGGTTCTTTTTCTGTACCGTTGTAGGGTAGTTGATGAAGAATATGAATTCTCAAGAGTTGATAAAATTCCTCCAAAGTAGGCACCAACTGGTAATCAGGGAATGTGAAACAATGGTGTAGGGGGTCAAAGAACTGGAAGAGAACTTTCACCATGTCTTCTTCAATGTTGGTGTTGACCAAGTTAAGGAGTCTACCATGTCTTTCACTGAAGAGAGAATTCTCTGGAATCCTAGAAGTAAGCTCCTTGAGTTGAGGAGGGATTCTCACAAGGTTGACTTGAATTGTTTTCCTGCGAAGAGATTCCATGACCTACAAAACAAGAACAAAGATGAAGATTCAAACCCTTGAAATGGTTAGTGGATGCATATGATGCTTTTATGATGTTCATGATGTATGCACAAGCATATGTACAAGCAAGTCACACAAAACCCTAGTTTCAGGCTTGCATGAGGTTTCATAGGTAAATACCCTCTTGAGTTTAGTTGGCTCAAACCTGTCCTATAAATAGTAACCAGGTTCTAAGGAGCTCAATATCACCGAATTGTTTTCTATGTTCATTGTTTTGGTTTAGCCACTTAACTAGCGACCAAAATATTCCAAGAAAACAACCCTCAATGAGTGTAGTATCGAGTATCTACCAACTTCAGACTGCACCAAAGCCGGTCATCTCACTACTCCTAATAAAAGGCCAAGATGGTCAAGTAAGGTTCTAAGAGTTCATTAGTGCTTCATGACATCACTCAGCGACCCCGTATTCTCTTTGATTGACTCAAAGGCTACCGGTACTCACAAATATGCCGCACTAATATAGCTATTGCTTCAACCATGTCGGTATACCCCGCACAGTTTCCACAACGTATTACTATTTACCTATGAATGTTTCCCAAATCCGGGTGGAGGATTTCAAGCCCAAACAAGAGAACCAAAATGTAAAGCAATCAAAGCAAACAATAATCATGCAAAGGGTGATCTAAGCCCTAAGGTTACACCACTTTTAAAGTTATCCCCAGCAGAGTCTCCAGTTCTGTGATACGGTGGGAGAACTGACTTGGGATTTTGCGTTTGTGTTTGCAAATGTTTCGGTTTAGCAAGAGTCGCCACCGACTTTTTATTTTATCCTAAGGAAAGGTCAAAAAGCACAGGAAAGACCTTTGAGATGTTTTCTTGGGTTCGGGGAGTAGATTATAGAAAGGGAAGGTATTATCACCCTTTCTATCCATGGTTATCCATGGGCTCTTAGTTACTTGCTTAGATCACTTGCTTTGCTTTTCAATTGTTTGAAATGGTGCTCTTCAATTGTTTGAAATGGTGCTTTGTGTGTGGTTTTGAAAGATGTTTTGAAAAGAGGCCATCGTTGTGGCGACCTTTGTAATGGTTCTTGTTTGAATGTATACAAAGGTGTTTTTTTGTCTTTTGAAAAATTTCCAATGTTTGAAAGTAGGGTTTTGAAATTGTGTTGTGAAGTATGTTTTGAAGATAGCAAGGATGTTTTTGCAAGCTTTGATCAAGTAACTAAGAGTTGTCTACCCTATTTTACTCAAAGATCTTTCTTATGTTTTTTAACCCTTTTAACAGTGTTGTTTCACCATTGTATTTGGTGAACAACCTTGTGTTAGGATGTTAAACAAGACAGGCACGGGTCATCGTATAGACCATGATAGCAATAATGTCAAGTATTTTTGGCAATTTTCTTAAGGGACTTGATCATTTTGTTTAGGCAACTCAGATAGCGTCATCGAGGGACTATGATCTTTTGTTTTGTTTTTGTTTTGCCAAAGTACTTGACATGCAACCATGACCCATTTTGAAGGCAACAAGTGGATTGAAACCCTAGGGGTGCAAGTGTGCATTGTGTTTGTTTTTCATGCATGGTTATCTTGGATTAGGTCAAACTAGTTGTTGATTTTATTTTGCATACAAACCTTAGGTCTAATCATGGCATAATTGAAAGCATTTAAAGGTGCGAGAATTTAAATTCTACACTATTACAACATGATATAGGGAGGGGGGGGGGGGTACAAATTTGAATTGGGGATTATTTGACAAGAAATTAAATTCTAAATTATTACAACCAAATTGAATGGGCAAGGTATAATACAATATATAAATAAATACAATTAAATAAATATCAAATAAAATGTATTATGCAAAAAAAGATTTTTATGTATGTAAAAAGTATTTTTTTTAAATGTGAAGTATATAATAAAAAAAAGTCAATTTTAATTATTTTTGTTCTTTAGGGCAAAAAACCCTAATTTTTAAATAAATAGTATTATTTATTATTTATATATAATAATGTATTAATTAGTACAAAAATAAAAGTATATATTAAAAAAAAGTATTTTTAGTATAAAATATTAATAAAAATAAAAATGTATTATTTTAGTATTTTTTTGTTCTAATTATTTAATAAAATAGTATATATGTATATAAATTATATTAAACATATTAAATGTATAAAAAATAAAAATTAATTATTTACAAAAAAAATGTGTATATTCAAGAAAATGTTTTCAAATGTAAATAAAAATAATAAATGAAAATAAACATATTCTTACATAATTTTTAGGTTTTAATAAAAAGAATATAAAACATTTAAACATTTTTTATACTAGTAATGATTAAAATAAATTCCAAATAAATACAAAAATTTATGAAAATAATTTTTAAGTATTTTTTATGTTAGAAAATAAAATTTCAAAAACAAAAATGAAATAAAAATGCAAAAATGACAAATGTACAAATAAATGGGCCAAGGGGATGCAAACTGAAAATGCATATGTTAGGAGTAAAACAACCAGGCCCAGCCCAGTCAGACTTCATCTTCTTCCTCAGTTCAAACCAAAACGCGCACTTTGTACAGAAAATGCTATCTCCCGATTCCTTGATTTTTTGACAAAACTCATAACATGAAACTTGTAGAGCATCAAACAACGAATCCAACCATATAAAAAACTTAAGCTAACTCTCAAAGACCAGAGACAATTTCTCTGGCCCTAATTTCTAACCTAGTTTTTTCAGAAAGTTCATGGATGAAATTCTCCTAGCACGATTAATATAAATGAAAACTAGGCATATGTATGGCTTCAGGGCTATGAATACAACATCTTTCATTCACAAACCTAAGTCTAACTATTCCTAAATAGAGAGATAGAAGTTCATGAAATACCTGTTTCAGTTGACTTCGAGCTGGACAGTGCAGCAACTTCCAAGAGTTCTTTAGGTTATTTTGAGCTTGCCTGATGTCCAATGAAGCTTTCCCAATGCTTGGCTTATTTTGAAGTAGCCCGAGTCATGCTATAGAACTCAACCTGCAAAGCTTTGAAACAAAAATGGCAATGTGTGTTAATGGTGTTACAGCTAGCTATGGAGGTCTGGGATAGTTCAGGTGAGTTGAGTGGAAGGTATTGGAACAAGTTTGAGGCAAAACGCACGAGGGAAAGTGGAGATGGAAGTGATTCTGCAGGGGTTGCCCTGTTTTGCAGAAAAACAGTGATTTTGTGTACAAGGGAGTTTGAGTGGCAAAGGGGTCGTGTTTCTGGCTTGTTAGAAGGTATCAAACTTGTTTGCAATGTTTGTGTAAGTTGGTTTTATCAGATGTGAAAGATGGCTTGTGTTTTACAAGTTTTCTTCTTCTTGAAGCAAGAGTGTGTATGTTTTCAATGCAGGCCTGTAAAAGTCCTATATTATGCTGCATACTTTGCCCTTGGTTACTGGAATTGGTAGATTTGATCTTGCCTCAGAGATATGGCCCCATGCCTCAAGGATCTTGTTTTGACATAAAGTGAAGTTTAAGCAAAAATGGCATTGTTACTTTTTCCATTTAAGGCTTAATCTAGTGTATAATACCCTAATGACCAAGACAATACCTTAGCTCAATGGATATGCATTAAATTATGGAGTACAAACTGATTTTGAGGCCTGTAATTGTGAACCAAGCTAGCTAGATCAGATTTGCAAATTGGTATGAACATGTATTGGCCATGGATCAAAGTGAGTTTTTGCCAACTTCAAGCATTTGATTCTATCTAACCACAAGGGTGTTTGAGGAGTTCTTGGACAATTTGGAAAGCTTAGAACATGTAATATAATCCATCTTTGAAATTCAACTTGAAACTCTAAGTGGAACTATGTGAAAAATGGCCAAGAAGATGGGTCAAAATCCTGCCTAAACTATGGCAAAATTTCTCTAAGTTAAAAGTTTTAGATACCCTTGTTCCAAAAATCATAACTTGAGATACAAGCTTCTTTTGAGAAAACTTTGTGAATGAAAGTTTTAGACTTTGCGATGGAATACAACTTTCATGTTGTAAGTTTTTTTTGAATCCATTTGCATCTTGGTGAAACAAATGGGACAAAGTTAGGAAAAAATAAGAAAATTTTATTACTTAGAAAAATTCTAAGTTATGAAAATTTTCCATTTTAAACCCTAATTTGCATTTTTGGGTTTCTTGATGAACAAGTTTCATAATTTGACATGTCTTGATGAAAAATGACCTTTGGCACTTGATTTTGAGCAAAAAGTCAAAGTTTGACTTTTCAGTATATAGTCAAATTTTGATTAGTTGACTTCTTATGCATTTGAGATCTTTTGAACTTGTTGAATGGATCAAGACAACGTCATTGAGTCCTTGAGTCCATTGTTGAGCTTGATTTGCCATTGGCTAGGTCAAACAGTCAAAAATTACCTTTGTACAGTCAAAACCCTAAAAATGACCATTTTACCCTTTTGATGATCTGACCAAATTTCTTGTGGAATTGTGATCCAAACTTGATCAAATGGTTCATATGAGTTCATAATGTTGATGTGGATCAAATTTTATGAGGTTTGACTGTCAATTGGCCACAGTTGACTTTTCCCCCAATACATCTGATTTCTAGGTAAACTGTCCAACTGACTGGGCAAAAATTTGAATCAAGGCTTGAAACTTGGTATGGACAAACTTATTAGTCCAACATGAAATATGAAAGTCAATTTGGGAATTGTAGGTCAAAACATCACTGTGCAAACTCAAACCCTAATTTTGGTCAACAGTGCAAGGAGGTGTCTTGAGCAGAGCAAACCCTAGCTTGATCTTGAATTCCAAGAGTCTTGTGATGAGAAATGTTGATGAAATGGGAGGGAAAATTTTGGGGTACAACACCTCCCGTCTAAGGAAGGCCGTTAATCATGTATCTGACTGTTTTGGATAACTCAATGGGGTGTGTACTGGGCCAACATGACGAGTTTGGCCGAAAAGAGCATGCCATTTATTACCTTAGCAAAAAGTTTACCGACTGTGAGACTCGCTACTCACTGCTCAAGAAAACTTGTTGCGCTTTGGTATGGGCTGCTCGCCGGCTAAGGCAGTATATGTTGACTCATACCACTTTGTTGATTTCTAAAATGGATCCGATCAAGTATATCTTCGAGAAGCCTGCTTTATCTGGAAGAATCGCTAGATGGCAAATGATCCTGACAGAGTATGATATCCAGTACACAACCCAAAAATCTATAAAGGGGAGTGTACTAGATGACCATCTAGCTCATCAAGCCGTCAAAGATTACCAATCTATGAGATTCGACTTCCCTGACGAGGAGATCATGACATTGGACAACATTGAAGGTAACAAACCGTATGACGGACCTTAACAAGGATCCCGATGGACCCTGTACTTTGACGGTGCTTCAAATGCACTTGGCAACGGTATTGGTGCGGTACTTATTTCTCCGGAAGGTTGCCATACACCCTTCACTACCCGACTTTGCTTCAGCTGCACCAACAACATGGCCGGATATGAAGCTTGTATCTTTGGTCTCAAGGCTGCTATTGACTTGGGAATCAAATCTTTGGTCGTATTTGGGGACTCAGCTTTGGTTATCAGTCAAATCAAAGGAGAGTGGGACACTAAACATCCTAATCTTATCCCATACAAAGAACATGTCTTGACATTGTTGCCTCATTTCGAGCAGATTACTTTCGAGCACTTCCCGCGAGAATAAAATCAGCTAGCAGATGCTCTGGCTACAATGTATTCCATGTTTAAACTCAACTGGGATAATGAGGCTCCCCAAATCACCATCGAGCGAATGGACGAACCTGCGCACTGTCATGAGATTAATACCGAAGAAGTAGTGGAACAACCCTGGTTTCATGAAATCAAAAGGTATCTCCAGACTAGAGAATACCCTGAAGGAGCTTCAGTCAATGACAAAAAGTTCTTAAGGAGATTTGCTGCCAAGTTCTTCCTGAGCAATGGTATCCTTTATAAGCGCAGCCATGATTGTGTTCTACTTCGTTGTGTGGACAAGGTTGAAGCAGGGTTGATCATGACCGAAATACATAGTGGCACATTTGGCACCCACTTGAGCGGACATACGATGGCTAAGAAGATTCTAAGGCCAGGCTACTACTGGTCTACCATGGAAGCTGACTGTCATAAACATTCCCGTACTTGTCACAAATGCCAAGTTTATGCTGACAAGGTACATATTCCTCCTGTTCCTCTCAACGTTCTAACAACTCCTTGGCCATTCGCAATGTGGGGAATTGACATGATTAGAGAGATCAAGCCCACGACATCCAATGGACATCGCTCCATCCCAGTGGCTATTGATTACTTTACCAAGTGGGTCAAAGCAGCTTCCTTCGCCTCCGTTACAAAGAATGTGGTTGCCCGCTTCATTAAGCAGAACCTCATATGCCGGTATGGTATCCCCGACAGGATCATCACAAACAACGGTACAAATTTGAACAACACTGTGATCACCGCTCTGTGCGAGCAGTTCAAGATTCAACATCACAATTCATCTCCCTATCGTCCAAAGATGAACGGTGCTGTTGAAGCCGCAAACAAAAATATCAAGAAGATCATTCAAAAGATGACAGTCACCTACAAGGACTGGCATGAGATTTTACCGTTTTCTCTGTATGGATATCGTACCACGGTGCGTACTTCAACTGGGGCAACCCCCTTTTCTTTGGTATATGGCATGGAGGCTATTTTACCTATGGAAGTTCAGATCCCTTCTTTGAGGATTATGAAGGATGTTGGTTTAAATGAAGACGATTGGATTCAGACCCGACTTGATCAACTTAATTTGATCGACGAGAAGCAACTTACTGCTGTTTGTCATGGTCAGACGTATCAAAAACGGATGATCAAGACTTTCAACAAGAAAGTTAGGCATCAGGTATATCAAGTCAGAGATCTTGTAATCAAGCGAATCATCTTGCCGCAAAGTGATCCCAGGGGCAAGTGGACTCCTACTTACGAAGGACCATTTGTGATCAAGAAAATCTTTTCTGGTGGGGCAATGATTCTGACCACCATGGACGGCGACGACTTGCCGCACCCTGCGAACGTAGACATAGTCAAAAGATACTACGCATAAAACGACCCGACAAGTTGGAAACCCGAAAGGGGGACTTGGGCAAAAATGGGCATCCCGATGAATCAAAAACCCGAAAGGGCGGTTCAGGAAAAAAATAGGGATAAACAAAATATCTGTACACCCGGCAAGTTGAAAACCCGAAAGGGCGACTTGGGCAAAAAAGGGTTTCCCGGTGGATCGAAAACCCGAAAGGGAGGTCCAGGAAAAAGTTAGGGAATTAAAGCGTATGACTATGTCTCGTCGGATCACTTTAAGGACAATCTCTTCACGACCAAGCTCCGGGCTTCTGATAAACTCAATCACCTTCGGACGAAGCAACGAATGGACAAGATACTCAGAGTAGTGAAGGCTATAGCAGAATGGGAACCCCGTGGAATTGTTGCACATAGCCATCTTTCTTTGTATAAAATGTTTCCCAATTTTACGACAACATTCTCTTACTAGGATGTCTGTCTCCTTTGTACAAAAATACTTACAAAGTTAATACAAAGATACTTTAAAGTGCAAAAATTTGCTTGCCTTTCTCTTCCTTTTTACAATTATGTTTTATTTGAAAACGTCCAATGATTTGTTAAATGAGCATATGCATTTGAATATAATCACTGCTTACAAATAAAATGAAATGAGAAAGGATAATTACTGATAGGTTGAAAGTGTAGGAAGATGACCTTGTGCTATTCCAGAAGAAATCCCCTACAGTATGTCATTCAAATCCTCAACAAATCTAAAACCTTAGAGTATATATCCCCAGGGGAGTTAAATTTCAAGATCCCCATCAGAGTTAAGTTTCTAAAAAACTATTTGTGATCGGTGGAAATATAACTGACTGTTTAACGCTGGCTCGCGAATTGTCGCAGAAGCAAGAGTCGCCACCGTCTTTTATTTTCTCCAACATGGACAGGACAAAAGCACAGCAAAATTCCTTATGAGAACATTTCTCGGTTCGGGAGGTAGATTTATAGAAAGGGAAGGTGTTAGCATCCTTTCTATCCATGGTTATCCATGGGCTCTTAGATACTTGCTCTTATGTTTTCAAAATGTGAGTGGGTTTGAAAAAGTTTCTTTGAAAGATTTCTGAATGACTCTTGTATCTGTTCTCAAGAGTGTTTGAAAATTTTTTTTTTGAAAGTTTTTGAAAGTGTCAGTGTGAAAAGATTTTTGATTTGTTTTTGAAGAGAACAAGTAACCACGAGTCATCTACCTACCCTAAGGAAGTAGGCTGTGTAAAAGTCCTTAAGGTAGTGCCATCCCACCATTGAGAGGTAGGTAGCACCACCGTTGGAGGTGTTCGGGTCAATTCGATTGTAGGGACAGTATGGTCATCGAAGCAACAGTAGGACACCTTAGAAGCTACCCTTATGTCCTAGATCCTTTTTTAATCTGAGGCAACCGTTTCGAGGCAACTGTTTCGAGGCAACTGGATCTTGGACATAAGAGCGACCACTAAAACGTCTTATACTTGACGACCACATTTTGAAGGCAACGAGTGAGGCGTACCCTAGAAGTGGTGTGTGTATTGTGTGTTGTTTTCAGTTTATATTTTATTGTTGATCAGGGCATTGTGAGCTACGAGTTGTTTTTAATTAACATACATTCTTTTATGCAATTTAGAATTTAAGAGTGCGGAAAATTAAAAGACGGAAAGATAAAAGCTACGCTATTACAAGGCGCGGGTCTATACATCGCCAAAATACAAAGACCCGTTTTTGATAAAGATGCGGAAAGTAAAAATGCGGTAAACCTAATTACTATTACATCCTTGAACAGTTACATAATAATCAATAGAAAATAATGCGCGAAAAGAATTAAAATCAGGACGTCCGAGGGTTTTGACCCTTTGCTTGAAATTAAATTAAATTAGGACTTAATTAATTATTTAATTAAAGAAAAGAAAGTGTTTTTTTTAATGTTTTTTGGTGTTTATGAAAATAAAGAAAAAAAGGAATTAAAATTAAAGTTAATGAAACCCTAGTTCTAAATTATTTTAATTATTAATAAAACGTCAAAGTTGACCTAATTTAGACTAATTAATTAATTTACATGTTTATGTACAAAAATAATAATAATTAATAATGGTGATTAATAATAAATAATGATAAAAAAAAAAGAATCAAAATCTAATTCTATAGAATTTTATTTATTAAGAAAAAGATTGAATTTTAAACCTAAATTAACCTAGATTAGTTATTACAGTTTATTTACAAAAATAAATTAGTGAGGAAATTAATAAATAATTAAATATATTTTGTATTTTTATTTTCTGTTTTTATTATGAAAAATTATTTAATGGTGAATTAATAAAAACAATTAAAACAAATAAAAAGAATTAGAAAGAAAAGAGAATTAAATTAAAAAGTATGCAAACCAAGGGGGTGTGAAGGCCCGTGTGGAGGTGTGATTTGAGGAATTCTGGCCCATTAGACAAAGCCTGTTTGACTTTCAGGATTGTGTGTACGTTGGTTGACCCAGGCATAGCGTGTTCCTCACCTCCTGGCCTTCAGATTATGGATCAAAGCCACTTGGCAAGCCAACCCGTGAGGCTCATGGTAGGACGTTGGATGAGGGCTGCATATGAACGTTTTAAAACAAAAATCAACAATTATATGGTGGACCTGGGAATCGAACCCAGGTCCCTATGCTTGCAAGACACGTCCTCCACCATCTGAGCTACCAAGCGCATTTGTTAAATATTTACACAAAAAATATAATATAGAAAAAAAAGCCAGTTATGCTGAAACATTAAAAAACGCGCTAAGATTTAAACCTTCCAACCATGCACTGCCACGCTATCTCCTTCTTCGTTTGTACCTGTAAACATAAACAAGATAGCGGGGGTTTTAAACCTCCACTAAGTATAACTGTGGAAAATAGCGAATAGAAGAGGAGACAACATAAATTGAGCGCGAGGGTTTCAATGAATTCGTCTTGTTGCAACGAATTTGTCCATATAGGTTTGGAGGTCCAATTTTACCATACAAGGAAAGCCCCAATATGGAAGCTCTGAAACCCTAATATTCTTCAATGGTTGATTCCGATTTAGGAGGATTTAGCACAATTAAACTATCTCAAACGCTTCAGGAAGGTGTCAGTAGTACAAATCAACAAGCAAAACATGTTAATGATGCATGTAAATTAGATTTCGATTAAGAAAATATTTGATCAAACCATGACTTTGTTTTACCGTTTCCCTGGGTATGAGAGCTTGTTCTTGATATTAATAGCTTCCTGGCAATGTCAGCAACGTATTAGAAACGATTTTAGGCCTTGAATTGTACTGCAAATAGGATTTCAGTTTTCAAGTTTTCTCTCCAAAATTTTCAAATTGGTTATATGGTTTTTAGCAGCTTTCACGTGTCTTTGAGTAGGGTTAGCTTATGCCTTTGTATGTGAATGGAATTAGGTCAAGAATAAGCCCAAAAGTCCATGGCATTATGACTTGAATATTTGATTGCCTAATCATTTCTTTTTCAATCTTTTCTTTCATGAAACCTTGCCAATCATGGATTTTTTTGCCTTGTTGATTGAGAAACGAGTTGCCAACTTGCCCTAGTCACATTTGCTGCACAAAAAGATCTAAAAAAAACATATCTTTGAATTTTCCCATAATTAAAACTAATTAAATGAATTAATATAAATATAAATTCAATTAATTACTTAAAAATAAGAAAATAAATTATTTTGAGCTCAATGGGTCGTGCATAGGCTTTGGGTAATGATTCAAGAAAGAATTTGAGGCCCATTAGCAAAATTGAAGCTTTTTAGGCAAAGTTGACTTTTGAAAATTCCCAAAAATTTCCCAACTTCTCCAATGCATATCTTGCTCAATTTTGAAGCTATGATCATGTTCTTGGACATTTTGGAAAGGTCTTGAAGTCCTCTAACCAATGCCTTTCGTCCCATGTCATTTTGATTTACCAATCTCAAGTTATGGTCTTTGACTTAAAGTGCCTTTTTGTTGACTTTTGAAAATGACCTATAATGTTGAAATTGATAACTTTTTGTGAGAGCATTTCTTGGACTTGGAGTGTGAAGATGAGTTGTAGGAAATGTCATCCCCTTCAAAATGAGCTTTTGATGGGATTTTTCTGATAAACCATGAGGAAGTTATGCCTTGGTCAATTTGCAGTTGACTTTTCAACTGTCCAAAAATAGAAACTTTTGCATCTTGAGACTTTTTGAGCCATGCTTGTGGAATCATGATCAAGAATTTATCAAATGATGATTGTGGCTTCAAAATAAGATGTTGATCAAAAATTCTGACTTTTGACTGTCAAATGACCATTTTGCCCCTGCAGTTGACTGTGGAGCAATTAGGGTTTTTGACTGTCCAACTTGATGCTGTGAGTCTTGAAACTTGACATATGGATGCTTGACAATGTATATAGGCATATGGGACTTGATTGGACCCTTGAAAATCTCAATTTCTTTGCAAGAACCAAAACCCTAATTTTGACTGTGTTAGGAGGCAATTGGACTGTGTAACCCTTGAGAGATTTTGAAGCTTGATCTTGCCAAATCTTGAAGAATATGGGAGGGAAAATTTTGGGGTACAACAGTTGCCCCTGTTCAATCTTCTTAGACCTGAGGATGTAGATTGGCTGGCGTGCCTTTCGTAATCCGAGGGTAGAAGATGATTGAACACTAGAGTGCCCAGAAATTTGCACTCACATAGTAGAGTATCAGCAGTGTGATGGCGGGAATGGGCTTATAGATGCCATTTGGAGACTGATGAATAGGAGGATGGGCTTATAGATGCCATCTGGAAGTGTGACATAACTTTGTCGGGAATGGGCTTAGGGATGCCATTTGGAGACTGTCGGTATGTGGATGGGCTTATAGATGCCATCTAGGTGTCGATCGCGTAAGAGATTCCTTAGCGAGAACTTGCGTACCTGAGAAAGAAAAAAATAAATACCTGGCCTATTACAGGGGTTGATCTTCAAACTCTTCATGTAGATATGCCCTGGCTGGATACAGGTATCGAATCTCTAATTAGTTGCTCACAGATGTGCCCTGGCTGGATACAGGAATCGAGTCCGGAAAATGGTAGTCAACAGATACACCCTGGCAGGATACAGGAATCGGATCTTCAAACTCTTCAGACGTGCCCTGGCTGGATACAGGAATCGAGTCCGGAAAATAGTCGTCAACAGATACACCCTGGCAGGATATAGGAATCAGATCTTCAAACTCTTCAGACGTGCCCTGGCAGGATACAGGAATCGAGTCCGGAAAATAGTCTTTAACAGATACACCCTGGCAGGATACAGGAATCAGATCTTCAAACTCTTCAGACGTGCCCTGGCAGGATACAGGAATCGAGTCCGGAAAATAGTCGTCAACAGATACACCCTGGCAGGATACAGGAATCAGATCTTCAAACTCTTCAGACATGCCCTGGCAGGATACAGGAATCGAGTCCGGAAAATAGTCGTCAACAGATACACCATGGCAGGATACAGGAATCGGATCTTCAAACTCTTCAGACGTGCCCTGGCTGGATACAGGAATCGAGTCCGGAAAATAGTCGTCAACAGATACACCCTGGCAGGATACAGGAATCGGATCTTCAAACTCTTTAGACGTGCCCTGGCTGGATACAGGAATCGAGTCCGGAAAATAGTCGTCAACAGATACACCCTGGCAGGATACAGGAATCGGATCTTCAAACTCTTCAGACGTGCCCTGACAGGATACAGGAATCGAGTCCGGAAAATAGTCGTCAACAGATACACCCTGGAAAGATACAGTAATCAGATCTTCAAACTCTTCAGACGTGCCCTGGCAGGATACAGGAATCGAGTCCGGAAAATAGTCGTCAACAGATACACCCTGGCTGGATACAGGAATCGGATCTTCAAACTCTTCAGACGTGCCCTGGAAGGATACAGGAATCGAGTCCGGAAAATAGTTGTCAATAGATACACCCTGGCAAGATACAGGAATCAGATCTTCAAACTCTTCAGACGTGCCCTGGCAGGATACAGGAATCGAGTCCGGAAAATAGTCGCTCACAGATATGCCCTGGCTAGCTACAGGTATCGAATCTGGAATTGCGACAGTTGATACTAATTATCATTATATTGATCTTGGTCCTGAAAAGACAAAACGTTAGTTGTATGTAATGTCATGATGTATGACATGCGTGATGTTCTCAGAATAAATGAGACTGTATGTTCATGATGCGTATGTGCATGCTATAATGTATGAAGATGTGATGTTTGTGAATGTATCTCTGTCTAGGAAAATAAATCCTTGACGGGTGCCGGGAAGTTAACTCCTGGGCTGACGTTGAAGAGTAGTGTTCTTTGTTTCCGCTGGGGATGATGGTTGCAAGGATAAACCTGTGAGAGAAGAAGACTCCGCTGGGGAATAAACTTGTTGGAGAGATTACTCTGCGGGGAATTACTCTATGGAGGGAGAGGCACTTTGCTGAGATGTTGATGATGACTCCGCTGAGGATACCATTGATAAGTTATGTTGGGGAATTTGATGAACTCCGCTGGGGATAGGAAGAACTTCGCCGAGGACGATCTTTCCGTGGCAATTGACTGAGGATAGCCCAGTTATATCCTGGTGGGGAAATAACCTTTGAATAAATCCGGGGGAGCGTTCGTACTCTGCAGGTGATAAGCTTCCAGAATCTACTAAGGATAAGCTTCCTGAATCTACTGGGGAGATTGATTCAACTCTCCTGGGGAAACTTTTGGACTGTACTGGGGAATGGATCCACTGGATGTTCTGTATTCCGCCGGGGAACAATCTTATATCAAGATTGTCGGGGATGCTTGCTAGGAATGTTGTATACTCCATTGGGGAATGTTGAGATCTTCGGGGGATATCCAACTTCCTTGAGACTGACTGAGGATAACTCTTCTCGGGGAGAGTATTGCTAACTTGCTAGGGATACTGTGCCTTTTTAGGGCTTATGGGAATCAACTCTGCTTGAGGATAATTGTTGAATCTTGTTTTACTCTGTAGGGAGTGGAGGTATCTGGGTTACATTCTTCAGCCGATCTTACCTTGGTACCTTGGTGGACAGAGCAATTAGATCGCTTAGACAACTCATTATTGCCCCTGTTTCTGCGGGAGAAGGTACCTGTGGAGGTGTTGATAACTGTTGATTTGGCAAATCTTCTTCTGGTAGGCAAGTGACGAGATACCGGGACATAGTCATACGCTTTTGATCCCTAATTTTTTCCTGGACCACCCTTTCGGGTTTTCAGTCCACCGGGATACCCATTTTTGCCCAAGCCGCCTTTTCAGGTTTTCGACTAGCCGGGTGTACAGATTTTTTTCATTTTCATCCCTTATTTTTGCCCGAACCCTTTTGGTTCGTCGGGAAGCCCTTATTTTTGCCTAGGTATGTCAACCTAGCGGGTCTTTTATTATGCGCAGTATTTTTTCGACTATGTCCGTGCTCTCGGGATGTAGGGAGGTGCCCCTGTTAGTAGTGTTGCCATGTGCCCAGAAGATCTTCGTTTGATCAGGCAAGATTCATAGCTGGAATTCATGTCCAATGCCCCAAGTGACTCAGGCGGAGATTTGCCCCTGGTTATTTTGGCATTTGAGAGATTCCTTGAATCTTGACTGGACTGCCCCAGATGATGGACAATGATCACGTCTTCCCCTTGATTGGAGGTGCTCTTGTTCATTAGACATTCGTCGTGCGAACTTCTATGCTGTTCGAACAAAAAGTCATATGCAAACAAAGTTACGTTAAAAACGCAAAGCTCATGTCTGTCTTGAAGTTTTTTTTTGAAAATGCATTTTTAGTAAAACAAGCGAGTTTTGTAAAATGTGATGTCAACTCGTTATTTTACCGCAAGCCTTAAGGAGTCAGGATACCTTTCGTAACAGTATGCTTTCGAACTAACCCGTGCTTCAGCTAGGACTTTTAAGGGTTGTAACGTGGCCTGGTTCACGGTTTAAGAAACAAAGGATAAAGGCTCAAATTATTTGTACCCACCCGCTCTTCGTGATGTTCTTCAAACCTAAACTCAGTTGACCGCGCGTTAGACCTTGTTTGAGTCTTTGTCCTGATATTCCGGTGATGGTTTGGATATTGACAATTTATTTTGAATGGGCAATCATCTCTTTTTTGTTGTTGAGGGTTTGTATGACCTCTTTCTCTTTCTTGATTTTGTTATCCCTACTTTTTTGCCTGAACTGTTCTTTTGTGATTACAGTCAGCGGGATGCCCCAGTTTTGTAAGTCTCTTTCATAGGTTTTGACTTATTGGGCTTTTATTTTGAGGGATAATGACTGTCTGTCTTTATGATTATTCTGAACCATCACTGTCTTTTGTTTTGTAAGGACTTCTTTGGTGCCATTCGTTGTGCACTTGGATCAACTGAGAGAACTACCCTGCCCCAGGTTTTGATTAAGGGTTTTTAATTTTGCGAAAAGAAAAAAAAAACTCCTACTTCCTTGGCTCGAAGGGGTTGACGAGGGATTATCTTCCTTATGACTCCAGTGTTTAGGAATTGAAACAATGCCTGTACCTCATCAACGGGGTCTGTTCAAAAGCATACTGTAAATTGTGGTATCGTTTTCGTCATCCTCCCTCAAGAGGCTTAGAATTATTAATCGAGCGTTGAACATCACAAAAAATGAAAGCAATTTTGAATATAGCGAATGCGAATATATTGATTTAAAATAGACATATGCGATGCATTGATAAAGTAATAAAGTTTTCTATGACAATAATTGTTTGAACGATCAAAAGAAAATTTCAACTTGAAAATCCTAATGGACAAAAAGTCTTCTCATCTCAGGACTTGTTACTTCAAATGGTGAATCCTGTAGGGATGGTAGAAGAACTCAGTCTGACCCTCTCGGGTGAAATCCACTGCTCCTTCATTAATCAGGTCCTGGACTTTGTTCTTCAGAGCCCAGCAGTCGGCAGTGTCATGTCCAGGACTATCAGAGTGGTATGCACATCTTTTGTTGGGATGATAGTTAGGAGCAGAGATGTTGGGGTTCCGGGGAGGAGCCCTTAGTGTAATCAGATTCAAACTCAACAGGTGTTGTAAAGCTTGAAACAGCGACACGTTGAGCTGGGTGAATTGCCTCCTGGGCTTGCTTGGCTTACTCTGATCAACATGTTGTTCTGGGCGAGGTTGGGGTTGGACCTGTGACGTGGTAGCAATTTGGAGAGGTCTATTCCTCACCATACCAGACTCTTGTCTTCTTGGAAGCTGATCAATGATCTGGTCCCTGACTTGGACTGGTTGCTTCATGTCTTGATGAAGCTGACTGATCATGGTCCTCAACTCTTCTTGCTCCCGAGCTAAGCCTTGGATGAGAGCCATTTGCCCCAGCATCTGGGTCCTCATTGCATCTACCTCAGCTTGCAGACGTAGGGATGTCAATGGGGCGGGGCGGGGCCGGGGGGACACTTCCCCATCTTTTTCCCCGCCATCAAATTCATTCCCCGTCCCCGTCCCCGATCTCCGTCACGAGGGAATTTCTATCCCCATCCCCGTTCCCCGCGGATCCCCGTTCCCCGCGGGGATCCCCATAGATCCTACATTTATTCATTAATATTTTATTTTTTTAAAATGTTTATATTTTCTATAAAAATAAAAAGCACAAAGAATTCACATATTTATTATGTTATTAAAAAATACTAGTATTTGACATTTATTATTTTTTATTAAAAATACTAATGGAACACAAAATAATATAAACAGATTTATGAGAATCAAAGAGAAATAATCTATTTTTTCCTATAAATAATTACATGAACAAATTTATGAAAATCAAACCTTATTGATGAAATTGTAAGAGCTGTGAATAATGGAAGCACACCAAATAGAGAAGATGGAATTGGAAGAGGAAGATGAATGGAGATTTGACTGGAGAAGAAAAAAAGGAGTCTAACGTGTGAGACTCTAAATGTCTGGCAGAAGAAAATGAAACGCTTCAACTTTTTTAGGGTCTAATATTTACATTTCTCTCTCTTAATAAATACATGAATATTTATTTATTTATTTTTATAAATAAACATAAAGGAAATGACTAAAAAACCTAATCTAAAATATATATATTAAATTAACTATATTAAAATAATAGGCGGGGCGGGGTCCCCGCGGGGCGGGGGGTGTATTCCCTGCCCCCGTCCCCGAAATGCTCTCGGGGGAATTTTTCTCCCCATCCCCGCCCCCACGGGGGAAAATTCCCCATCTTTGGGGCCCCGAACGGGGCGTTCCCCGCGGGGATCCCCATTAACAGGTCCAAACTGACATCCCTATGCAGACGTTTCAGCTGTTCGTCCTTATCATCTTCGGGCTTTTTCTTGGCCAGATTCCCCATGAGGAGTGTCCTCAACTCTTCCTACCCCTTGGATAGGCTTAGGAAGATCTCCCTGAACTGAGTCTCTTGAGCATGAAGACCCTGGTTATCTTGTTGGGAAGCCATTGCTGAAATAAACAGCGAAGAAGGTAATTGACCTGTAACAAGGATACCTGTAATGCAATGATATGTATGATATGCATGCAATGTTTTCAAGGATCTCGCGGGGTAAACAAGAAAATTGTTAGAATTGAATCCGGTTGCTTGATTGAAGGTACTTCATATTGTTGAGAGTCCTTCTTCAAGGGTCAGGGCTCACCATATCGAGTGGGTCATAGCCCCTGACTCAAGTCATCAACCTGGCTAGAGGAAAATAAATCCCCTTTGCCCCTTGCTAGGCATTCTGGTTCATCATGACCTGCATCACAAGCCCTTGAGATCCTTGAAATGGATTAGTCTTTATGCAGGATGTATGCAATGGTATGATGTTATGCTATGCATGGAGTGATGTAAGTAAACCCTGTTATGAATCCAGATTAAGGACTGTAAACAAAACCTACAAGGAAGTCGTGTTGTTAGATAACAAGTATGCAAGTAGTTTAAGTATGAAGGCACACAAGTCACACAAGAGAGCCCTTAGAGTTTAGGCCAGCATGAAGTTTGGGGTACTACCCTCTTGAAGTTGGTGGGCTCAAAACTTGTCCTATCAAAAGTAACCGGGTTCTAAGGATCTCAATATCATTGGATTGTTTTCTGTGTTCATTGTTTCGATTTAGCCACTGAACTGGCGATCAAAATATTCCAAGAAAACAACCCTCAATGAGTGTAGTATCGAGTATCAACCAACTTCGGACTGAACCAAAGTCAGTTATCTCACTACCCTAAAGAGGCCAAGGTGGTCAAGTAAGGTTCCTAAGGTCAGTTGATGCTTCACGACACCACGCGGCGGCCCCGTACTCTCCTTGACTTGACTCAAGGGTTACCGGTACTCACCAAAGTGCCACATCAACGTAGCAGACTGCTTCAACCGTGTCAGTATACCCCGCATAGTTCCCTCACAGTCTTGTTGCTACTTTCTAAGAAGGTATCCCCCAGATCCGGGTTAGGATCTATAGAACTCCCAAAACATGCCTAATAATATTAAAGCACACAAATCAGGCAATTGAAAACATAAGTATGAGCTATCCTAAGGTACACCTCACTTTAAAGTTTCCCCAGCAGAGTCGCCAGTTCTGTGATCGGTGGAAATAGAAATGACTGTTTAACGCTGGTTCGCGAAATGTCGCGGAAGCAAGAGTCGCCACCGTCTTTTATTTTCTCCAACATGGACAGGACAAAAGCACATCAAAATTCCTTATGAGAACGTTTCTCGGTTCGGGAGGTAGATTTATAGAAAGGGAAGATGTTAGCACCCTTTCTATCCATGGTTATCCATGGGCTCTTAGATACTTGCTCTTATGTTTTCAAAATGTGAGTGGGTTTGAAAAAGTTTCTTTGAAAGATTTCTGAATGACTCTTGTATCTGTCCTCAAGAGTGTTTGAAAAATTTGTTTTTGAAAGTTTTTGAAAGTGTCCGTGTGAAAAGATTTTTGATTTGTTTTTGAAGAGAGCAAGTATCCATGAGTCATCTACCTACCCTAAGGAATTAGGCTGTGTAAAAGTCCTTAAGGTAGTGCCATCCCACCATTGAGAGGTAGGTAGCACCACCGTTGAAGGTGTTCGGGTCAATTCGATTGTAGGGACAGTGTGGTCATCGAAGCAATAGTAGGACACCTTAGAAGCTACCCTTATATCCTAGATCCTTTTTTAATCCGAGGCAACCGTTTCGAGGCAACTGCTTCGAGGCAACTGGATCTTGGACATAAGAGCGATCGCTAAAACGTCCTATACTTGACGACCACGTTTCGAAGGCAACGAGTGAGGCGTACCCTAGAAGTGGTGTGTGTATTGTGTGTTGTTTTCAGTTTATATTTTATTGTTGATCAGGGCATTGTGAGCTACGAGTTGTTTTTAATTAACATACATTCTTTTATGCAATTTAAAATTTAAGAGTACGGAAAATTAAAAGACGGAAAGATAAAAGCTACGCTATTACAAGGCGCGGGTCTATACATCGCCAAAATACAAAGACCCGTTTTTGATAAAGATGCGGAAAGTAAAAATGCGGTAAACCTAATTACTATTACATCCTTGAACAGTTACATAATAATCAATAGAAAATAATGCGCGAAAAGAATTAAAATCAGGACGTCCGAGGGTTTTGACCCTTTGCTTGAAATTAAATTAAATTAGGACTTAATTAATTATTTAATTAAAGAAAAGAAAGTATTTTTTTAATGTTTTTTGGTGTTTATGAAAATAAAGAAAAAAAGGAATTAAAATTAAAGTTAATGAAACCCTAGTTCTAAATTATTTTAATTATTAATAAAACGTCAAAGTTGACCTAATTTAGACTAATTAATTAATTTACATGTTTATGTACAAAAATAATAATAATTAATAATGGTGATTAATAATAAATAATGATAAAAAAAATCAAAACCTAATTTTATAGAATTTTATTTATTAAGAAAAAGATTGAATTTTAAACCTAAATTAACCTAGATTAGTTATTAGAGTTTATTTACAAAAATAAATTAGTGAGGAAATTAATAAATAATTAAATATATTTTGTATTTTTATTTTCTGTTTTTATTATGAAAAATTATTTAATGGTGAATTAATAAAAACAATTAAAACAAATAAAAAGAATTAGAAAGAAAAGAGAATTAAATTAAAAAGTATGCAAACCAAGGGGGTGTGAAGGCCCATGTGGAGGTGTGATTTGAGGAATTCTGGCCCATTAGACAAAGCCTGTTTGACTTTCAGGATTGTGTGTACGTTGGTTGACCCAGGCATAGCGTGTTCGTCACCTCCTGGCCTTCAGATTATGGATCAAAGCCACTTGGCAAGCCAACGCGTGAGGCTCATGGTAGGACGTTGGATGAGGGCTGCATATGAACGTTTTAAAACAAAAATCAACAATTATATGGTGGACCTGGGAATCGAACCCAGGTCCCTATGCTTGCAAGACACGTCCTCCACCATCTGAGCTACCAAGCGCATTTGTTAAATATTTACACAACAAATATAATATAGAAAAAAAAGCCAGTTATGCTGAAACATTAAAAAACGCGCTAAGATTTAAACTTTCCAACCATGCACTGCCACACCATCTCCTTCTTCGTTTGTACCTGTAAACATAAACAAGATAGCGGGGGTTTTAAACCCCCACTAAGTATAACTGTGGAAAATAGCGAATAGAAGAGGAGACAACATAAATTGAGCGCGAGGGTTTCAATGAATTCGTCTTGTTGCAACGAATTTGTCCATATAGGTTTGGAGGTCCAATTTTACCATACAAGGAAAGCCCCAATATGGAAGCTCTGAAACCCTAATATTCTTCAATGGTGGATTCCGATTTAGGAGGATTTAGCACAATTAAACTATCTCAAACGCTTCAGGAAGGTGTCAGTAGTACAAATCAACAAGCAAAACATGTTAATGATGCATGTAAATTAGATTTCGATTAAGAAAATATTTGATCAAACCATGACTTTGTTTTACCATTTCCCTGGGTATGAGAGCTTGTTCTTGATAGTAATAGCTTCCTGGCAATGTCAGCAACGTATTAGAAACGATTTTAGGCCTTGAATTGTACTGCAAATAGGATTTCAGTTTTCAAGTTTTCTCTCCAAAATTTGCAAATTGGTTATATGGTTTTTAGCAGCTTTCACGTGTCTTTGAGTAGGGTTAGCTTATGCCTTTGTATGTGAATGGAATTAGGTCAAGAATAAGCCCAAAAGTCCATGGCATTATGACTTGAATATTTGATTGCCTAATCATATCTTTTTCAATCTTTTCTTTCATGAAACCTTGCCAATCATGGATTTTTTTGCCTTGTTGATTGAGAAACGAGTTGCCAGCTTGCCCTAGTCACATTTGCTGCACAAAAAGATCTAAAAAAAACATATCTTTGAATTTTCCCATAATTAAAACTAATTAAATGAATTAATATAAATATAAATTCAATTAATTACTTAAAAATAAGAAAATAAATTATTTTGAGCTCAATGGGTCGTGCATAGGCTTTGGGTAATGATTCAAGAAAGAATTTGAGGCCCATTAGCAAAATTGAAGCTTTTTAGGCAAAGTTGACTTTTGAAAATTCCCAAAAATTTCCCAACTTCTCCAATGCATATCTTGCTCAATTTTGAAGCTATGATCATGTTCTTGGACATTTTGGAAAGGTCTTGAAGTCCTCTAACCAATGCCTTTCGTCCCATGTCATTTTGATTTACCAATCTCAAGTTATGGTCTTTGACTTAAAGTGCCTTTTTGTTGACTTTTGAAAATGACCTATAATGTTGAAATTGATAACTTTTTGTGAGAGCATTTCTTGGACTTGGAGTGTGAAGATGAGTTGTAGGAAATGTCATCCCCTTCAAAATGAGCTTTTGATGGGATTTTTCTGATAAACCATGAGGAAGTTATGCCTTGGTCAATTTGCAGTTGACTTTTCAACTGTCCAAAAATAGAAACTTTTGCATCTTGAGACTTTTTGAGCCATGCTTGTGGAATCATGATCAAGAATTTATCAAATGATGATTGTGGCTTCAAAATAAGATGTTGATCAAAAATTCTGACTTTTGACTGTCAAATGACCATTTTGCCCCTGCAGTTGACTGTGGAGCAATTAAGGTTTTTGACTGTCCAACTTGATGCTGTGAGTCTTGAAACTTGACATATGGATGCTTGACAATGTATATAGGCATATGGGACTTGATTGGACCCTTGAAAATCTCAATTTCTTTGCAAGAACCAAAACCCTAATTTTGACTGTGTTAGGAGGCAATTGGACTGTGCAACCCTTGAGAGATTTTGAAGCTTGATCTTGCCAAATCTTGAAGAATATGGGAGGGAAAATTTTGGGGTACAACACTATTCATCCCCAACGGAGCTAGAATATTCTAAACTTTCTTCCCCAGCGGAGCCCAAATACTCTAAACTTTCATCACTAGCAGAGTTCTCCACAAAACAAGGAATCCCCAGTAGATTGGCATACAACCCAAGCTCCTGATTTCCCCGGCAAAATAAGCACTCTCCCCACATAGTTTATTTCCCAACAGAACAAAGATTCTAGTTCCTGTTTCTCCATTTGAAGCCTCCCAGGTTTTAATTCCCCAGTAGATTGGCATACAACCCAAGCTCCTGATTTCCCAGCAAAATAAGCACTCTCTCCATAGAGTTTATTTCCCAACAGAATGAAGATTCTAGTTCCTGTTTCTCCATTTGAAGCCTCCCAGGTTTTAATTCCCTAGTAGAGGTCGTCGGATTTTTCCTTATTTTCCCAGGAAAGTCATGAAGGATTCTCATTCCCCACAGAAGTTGTCAAAACTCTTGTTAATCCCCACAAGTCATCAAGGATTTTCAATCCCCAACAGTGGTCCCAAGATTTCTCATTCTCAACAATCAAAGACTTTTTGGAATCCCCAGCATCGGTCAAGGATTTACTTTCCCCGGCAGCAGTCAAAGATTTCATTATCTCCAGCTATCAAGGATTTACTTTCCTCAGCAAGACAACTAATCAACTTACATGCACATCCATTACATTCATATAATCATAAACATTGATGGAACATATTTTATTGCATCATACATATCATGCAACATAATTTTATGCTTTAGCTAACATTCTACCCTTTTCAGGATAAGATTAAAAAGCTATCGTTAACAACTATTCAGAGATTTCAGATACATTATGGATACACCCTAGACACGGCGGTCATTCTATTACTCATTCAGAATTTCAAGTCAAGATACAATATGGATACACCCCAGACGCGGCGGTCATTCTATTACTCATTTAGACTTCAGCAATCAGATACAGACTAGATACACTCCAGACACAGAAGCCATTCTATTTCTCATTCAGATTCAACTATCAACTTCAAGTTCAGATAAACTCCAGACACGGAAGTCATTCTGTCACTTGTCCGGATCCCAGTTACAGTGCAGATACACTCCAAACACGAAAGTCATTCTGCTACTCATACAGATCTCAACTTCAGATACAGTCCAGATATGCTCCAGATACAGTTGCCATTCTGTCACTCATTCGGAATTTAACACCAGCACATAGATGCTCCATATGGAGATGTTTCTCTGTTACCCATTCAAAATACAGATACACTCCAGACACGATAGTCATTCTGATATTCATTCAAGAATCAAATACAGTTACAGCTCGGATACGCTCTAGACACGGACGCCATTCCCTTGCTCGTACGAACCCAGTCTCCAGATACTACTCAGATACGTTCCAAATACGGATACCATTATGATGTTCATTCTCCTGATTTTCAACAAACAAGTTTTGGATGGCATATCTAAGCCCATCTACAACAAGATTCTATCATCTCCAAATGGCATCTTTAAGCCCATTCCCTTAGCTACATTTTGACGAGTGCAAATTTACGGGCACTTTAGTGTCCAATCCTCTTTTACCTTTGAGTCACGAAAGGCAAACTTGCCAATCTAACTCTTCAGGTTCAAGAAGATTGAACAGGGGCAACTGTTGTACCCCAAAATTTGCCCTCTCTTTTTATCAATAGTTCTCATTACAAGGCTCTTGGAACTCAAGATCAAGCTAGGGTTTGCTCTGCTCAAGACATCTCCTTACACTGATGACCTAAATTAGGGTTTGAGTTTGCACAAGGATTTTTGGACCTTCAATGCTCAAATTGACTTTCATACTTCATATTGGACTCATAAGTTTGTCCATACCAAGTTTCAAGCCTCGAATCAAATTTCTGCCCAGTCAATTGGACAGTTGACCTAGAAATCAGCTATATTGGGGAAAAAATCAACAGTGGCCAATTTACAGTCAAACCTCGTGAATTTTGACCCACATCAACATTATGAACTCATATGAACCATTTGATCAAGTTTGGACCACAATTCCACAAGAAATTTGATCAGATCACCAAAAGGGCAAAATGGTCATTTTTAGGGTTTTGACTGTACAAAGGCAATTTCTGACTTTTTGACCTAGCCAATGGTAAATTAGGTTCAACCATGGACTCAAAGACTCAATGACATCATCTTGACTTATTCAACAAGTTCAAAAGATCTCAAATGCATGGGATTGACAGATGAATTTTTTAGTCAACTGATCAAAATTTGATTGTACACTGAAAAGTCAAGCTTTGACTTTTTGGTCAAAATCAAGCGCCAAGGGTCATTTTTCATCAAGATGTGTCAAATTATGAAACTTTTTCATCAAGAAACCAAAAATTGCAAATTAGGGTTTGAAATTGAAAAATTTCATAACAGAAATTTTCTAAGTTATGAAATTTTCTTAATTTTTCCTAACTTTGCCCCACATTTTCACCATGATGCAAATGGATTCAAAAAAACTTACAACATGAAAGTTGTAGTCCTCCACAAAGTATACAACTTTGATTCACAAAGTTTTCTCAAAAGAAGATTGGATCTCAAGTTATGATATTTGGAACAAGGGTCCCTAAAACTTTTAACTTAGAGAAATTTTGCCCTAGTTTAGGCAGGATTTTGACCTATCTTCTTGGCCATTTTTCACATAGTTCCACTTGGAGTATCAAGTTTAATTTCAAATATGGATTATAGATGATGTTTCAAGCTTTCCAATTTGTCCAAGAACTCCTCAAACACATTTGTGGTTAGGGAGAATCAAATGCTTGAAGTTGGCAAAAACTCACTTTGTATCTATGGCAAATTCATGTTCACTCAAGTTGCATTTTCAAAACAGCATGCCTTGTACTAGTTTGCAAGCCTCTAAACCACTTCAAACTCCTTAATTAAATGCAAATCCATCAGTCTAAGCTTTTGTTTTGGCCATTTGGACATTGTTCACAAAATTAAGCCCTAAGTAGAAAAAGGCACATTTCCATTTTTGCAAAAGTGTGCTTTATGTCAAACCACTATCCCTTAAGCATTGGTCCATATCTCAGAAGCCAAATCAAATCCACAAATTGCAGGGGCCAAGAGCAAAGTATGCAGCATATTTGATGGCTTGTGCATGCCTGTAATCACAACTTCCCATTCTTTCTTCAAAAACAAGAAAACTTGTCAAAATCCTAAGAACTTGGAAACCAGCCAATATCAACTTACACAAACACCTCAAACATCTTTCTCACAACCCTTTGAGCTAGAAACACGAGTGCTTAAGCCCCAAAACACCCCATATCCATAAATCACACTTCTTTGGCAAAACAGGGCAGGTGCTGCAACTTGAGTTCCCCAGCTCATTTGGCTCGTGCGTTTTGCCCCAAGTTGCTTCAAACACCTTCCATTCAACTCACTCAAGCTATCCCAAACACCAAAAGCCAACTGTAACTCCATTTACAGTGTTCACCATTTTCATTTCAAGCTTGTGCAGGTTGAGTTCTATAGGCTGATTCAAGGACATTCAAGGCAAGCTAGCTATTGGAAAAGGTCAAGTGAAGTTCAAGCAAGCTACCAGACATCTCAAAACATGTCGAGAAGCACTGCATTGCCCTACACGAATACAACTGAAACATGTTTTTCTTCACTTTCTATCTCTCTATTTAGGAACATTTAGCCTTAGGTTTGTGAATAAAAGATGTAGTGTTCATTGCCATGAAGCTGTACATATGCTCAGTTTTCATTTATATTAAGTGTGCTAGGAGAATTTCATCCATGAACATGCTGAAAAAAGTAGGTCAAATTTTGGGGCCAGAGAAATTCTCTCTGGTCTTTGAGAGTTAGGATTAGTTTTTTATATGGTTGGAATCGTCTTGAAATTCTCTACAAGTTTGATGTTGTGAGTTTTTGCAATAGATCACATATACAGGATGTCCAAGTTTGTACAACAGGCTCGCATTTTTTTCAAAATGCTGGAGGAAGAAGATGAAGTGGTGGGCTGGGCTTGGCCTGGCTCACTCTTAACACCCCCTCCTTTCATTTTTGCACCCCCTGGCCCAATTTCTTATATTTTTTCATTTTTTTCATTTTTGTTTTCTTTTCTGACTTTGTTCATTATTTCCAAATATAATAAATGCTCAAAAAATATTTTCATAATTTTTTTTAAATTTATTTGGCATTTTATTTTAATTTTTTCTAACATTAAAAGCATTTAAATATTCTTTTATATTATTAAGACTTGAAAAATATTTACAATTTATACTTTTATTTTTGTTCCTTATTTTTATTCATACTAAAAATATTTTCCTAAATATATTTTATTTTTTGTACATATTTTATTTTATATTGTACATATTTAATATATTTAATATACATATATACTTTTATTTCATTAAAAACTTTAGAATAAAAATGTAAAATATTACATTTTTATTT
Organism: Vicia faba; assembly: GCA_948472305.1. NCBI lineage: Eukaryota > Viridiplantae > Streptophyta > Magnoliopsida > Fabales > Fabaceae > Vicia > Vicia faba. The sequence continues at coordinate 1,047,037,520 of OX451736.1, forward strand.
TTATTATTATTATCTATACTAAAAAATACCTTTTTTAAATATATTTTATTTTGTATATATTAATATATTTTATTGTACATAAATAATATAGTGTATTTATTTTCTTAAAGAAATTAGGGTTTCATCCCTTAAACAATTAAATAAATCTTTTATTTATTTCTTTATACTTTTTTACATTAAAAATACTTTTGCATACATAAACAAACAAAAATTCTTTTTTGCATAATACATATTATTTAATATTTATTTATTTTGTTTAATTAAATATTGTCCATTTAAATATTTATGCATTGTGATTCAATTTGGATGTAATAGTAAATTAGGGTTTATATTTCTTGTCAAATATCCCCCATTCAAAATTGTACCCCCATCCCCATAATCATGTTGTAATAGCTTAGAACTTTAAATTCTCGCATTTTATGCTTTCAATTATGCCATGATTAGAGAATTAGGGTTTGTATGCAAAAATCAAAATCAACAAATAGTTTGACCTAATCAAAGACAAAAATGCATGAAAATCAAACACAATACACACTTACACCCCTAGGGTTACAATGCACATGTTGCCTTCAAAAATGGGCCATGGTATGCATGTTGGGTACTTTGGCAAAACAAAAACAAAACAAAAGATCATAGTCCCTCGATGACACTATCTTGGTTGCCTAAACAAAAATGATCAAGTCCCTCAAGAAAATTGCCAAAAATACTTGACACAATTGCTATCATGGTCTATACGATGACCCGCGCCTGTCCCGTTTAACATCCTAACACAAGGTTGTTCACCAAATACAATGGTGAAGCAACACTGTCAAAAGGGTTAAAAACATTAGGAAGGATCTTTGAGTAAAATAGGGTAGATAGCTCTTAGTTACTTGATCAAAAGCTTGTAAAAAACATCCTTGCTATTTTCAAATACACTTCACAAACACAATTTCAAATCAAACTTTCAAACATTGAAATCTTTTCAAAAGACAAAAACACCTTTGTATACATTCCAACAAGAATCATTATAAAGGTCGCCACAACGATGGCCTCTTTTCAAAACATCTTTCAAAACCACACACAAAGCACCATTTCAAACAATTGGAAAAGCAAAGCAAGTGATCTAAACAAGTAAATAAGAGCCCATGGATAACCATGGATGAAAAGGGTGCTTGCACCTTCCCTTTTCATAATCTACTCCCCGAACCCAAGAAAACATCTCAAAGGTCTTTCCTGTGCTTTTTGACCTTTCCTTAGGATAAAATAAAAAGTCGGTGGCGACTCTTGCTAAACCGAAACATTTGCGAACATAAACGCAAAACCTCAAGTCAGTTCTCCCACCGTATCACAAATGCTCAAGATTGTAAAGTTTGCAAAAGTTGATCTTTTTCAAAATGGCAATGGTCACTTTTTGCCATAAATGGAATTGCAAGTTGGATAATGGTTCTAAGGCATGGATCAAAGCTTTGTCAACTGAGTAAGCATTTAGTTAAGGAGTATCGAACAAGTTTGGGACCTGTAAAGCATGGATTAGGCATCATAGGTACTAGTTGCAACTTTGTTCTTCATGAAATGGCTTGGACAAAAAGTGAGAAAATGCCAACTTCATCTCTTCGATTCTCCCTACTCAAAAATGATCTTGAGGAGTTATGGGACATTTTGGAAAGCTTGAAATGTTCTTTATAACTCATATTTGAAATAGATTTTGTGATACCTCTTGGAACTAGGTGAAAAATTGCCATGAAGTTAGGTCCAAAACCTGCCTAAATTAGGGCAAAATTTCACTAAGTTATTTAGTTCATGACCATGTATTCATAAATTTATATCTTGAGATCCAAGCATCTTTAGGGAAAAGTGGGTGAAGAAAAGTTGTATATTTAATGGAGGTCTACAACTTTCATGTTGGGAACTTTCTTTGAATCATTATGCATCATGGTGAAAAAGTGGCCTAAAGTTGAGAAAAAATAAGAAATTTTCTATACTTAGAAAATTTCTAAGTTAAGAAAAATTTCAAATTCAAACCCTAATCTTCAAACTTGAATTTATTGATGAACAAGTTTCACATTTTGACATGTTTTGATGAATTATGACCCTTGGCACTTGATTTTGACCAAAAAGTCAAAGTTTGACTTTTCAGTGTACAGTTGACTTTTGATCAGTTGACTGCAAACTTCATATGTCAATCCATTGAAATTGAAATGTTTTGAGTCATGTAATTAGGTCAATATGATAAAATTGAATCCTTGAAATCATGCTTTAACTCAATTGGTCATTTGCTAGGTTAAAAATCAGAAATTGCCCTTCCTCAGTCAAAACCCTAATTTTGACCATTTTGCCCTTTTGGTGATTTGATCAAATTTCTTGAGGAGTTGTGATCCAAACTTGACCAAATGACCCATATAAGTTTAAAATGTTGATGTGGATAAAAAATTATGAAGTTTGACTGGAAATTGGCCATGGTTGACTTTTTCCCCAATACAGCTGATTTTTAGGTCAACTGTCCAATTGACTGAGCAAAAGTGTGATTCAAGGCTTGAAACTTAACATGAGTAATCTGTGGGTTCCATAATGATGTTTGAAAGTCACATGAAGCATTGACAGTCCAAAAATCCTTGTGCAATCTCAAACCCTAATTTTGGGTCATTAGTGCAAGATGATATGCCTTGAGCTGACCAAACCCTAATCCAGTCTTGAGTCAAAGAAATCTTGTGAGAAAAGTCTTGATAAATGAGAGGGAAAATTTTGGGGTACAACAGCTGCCCATGTTCAATCTTCTTAAACCTGAAGAGTTAGATTGGCGAGTTTGCCGTTCGTGACTCGAAGGTGAAGGATGATTGGACACTAGAGTGCCCATAAATTTGCACTCGATAATATGTAGCTGAGGGAATGGGCTTAAAGATGCCATTTGGAGAAGTGATAAAATCTTGTTGGAGATGGGCTTGTAGATGCCATCCAAGAATGTTTGTTGAATTGTAAATTGTAAGCTGAAAGAATGAGTATCAGAATGGCGTCTGTGTCTAGAGTGTACCTGTATTGTATCCGAAAGTTGAATCTGAATAAGCGTCAGAATGGCATCCGTGTCCGGAGCGCATCTGTGCTGTATTTGAAGTTGAATCTGAATGAGTATCAGAATGACATCCGTATCTGGAGCGTATCTGTGCTGTATCTGAAGTCTGAATCTGAATGAGTATCAGAATGGCGTCTGTGTCTAGAGCGTATCTGTACTGTATCTGAACTAGAAATCTGAACGGGTATTAGAATAGCATCCGTGTTTAGAGCGTATCCGTACTGTATCTGAACTAGAAATCTGAACGAGTATCAGAATAGCATCTGTGTCTAGAGCGTATCCGTACTATATCTGAACTAGAAATCTGAATAAGTATCAGAATGGCATCCGTGTCTGGAGCATATCCATACTGTATCTGAACTAGAAATCTAAATGAGTATCAAAATGGCATCCGTGTCTGGAGCGTATCCGTACTGTATCTGAACTTGAATATTGTTAATGGTGGTCGTTAATCTTATCCTGAAAAGGGTAAAATGTTAGCTGAAATACAGAGTTATGTTGCATGCGATGTATGATGCAATGTATTTGTTTTATCAATGTTTATGATATATGGATGTAATGTATGCGCATGTAAGCTGATTTGCTGTATTGTTGAGGAAAATAAATCCTTGAATGCTGCTGAGGATATGGTGAACTCTTCATGTCTTGAAATTGGAGTATTGACAAAATCCTATTGTGAGAGCAATGCCATATACTGTTTGAGGAATCTACTTGGGGAATCCAGAGAATTTTGATGACTTCTACTGGGGATTAATAAATGGGAGTCTTTGTTCCGTTGGGGAGTATCAGAAATCAGCCGTTATTCGGTTGGATTTCAGGCTTCAAACAACTTGCTGGGGAATTTGGAGAAACTAGACAGTTTCCACCGGGAATTAATAGTTTGAAGTTTCAGTTCCGCTGGGGGTTTAAATGACGTATTGTGGGGATTTCTCATGGAATAGCCTAAAGATGTTTTCCTATTATTTCAACCTGTCAGTAATTATCTTTCTCATTTTGTTTATTTGTAAACAGTAATTATGCTCAAATGCATATGTTCATTAACGAATCATTGGACGTTTTTGCAAATAAAATACAATTGTAAAGAAAAACACAAATAATTTTATGTAATTTCAAAGAGATATCTTTGTATTTAACTTTGAATAAGTATTTTGTACAAGGGAGACAAACATTCTAGTAAGAGAATGGCGTCGTAAAACAAGAAAAATTTATACAAAGAAAGATAGCTATGTGTAATAATCCCATGGGGTTTCCATTCTGCTATAGCCTTCGTATCTCCGAATATCTTGTCTATTTGTTGCTTCGTCCGAAGATGATTGGATTGACCAGAAATTCTGAGTTTGTCAGTGGAAGTCAAGAGGTTGTCCTCAAAGTGATCCGACGGGACATAGTCATACGCTTTCATTCCCTAACTTTTTCCTGGACCGCCCTTTCGGGTTTTCAGTCCACCGGGAAACCCTTTTTTGCCCAAGTCGCCCTTTCGGGTTTTCAACTTGCCGGGTGCACAAATATTTTATATTTTATCCCTAATTTTTGCCCGAACCTTTTTGGTTCACCGGGATGCCCTTGTTTTACCTAGGTGTGTCAACCTAGCGGGTCTCTTATGCGTAGTATCTTTTGACTGTCTATGTTTGCAGCGTGTGGCAGGTCGTCGCCGTCCATGGTGGTTAAGATCATTGCCCCACCGAAGAATATGTTCTTGATTACAAATGGTCCTTCATAGGTAGGAGTATATTTACCCCTGGGATCACTTTGTGGTAAGATAATGCGTTTGATAACTAGATCTCCAACTTGACATACTTGGCGCCTGACTTTGTTGTTAAAAGCCTTGATCATCCGTTTTTTGATACATCTGACCATGGAAAACAGCAGTAAGTCTCTTTTCATCAATTAGGTTTAGTTGATCAAGTCGAGTCTGGATCCAATCGTCCTCATTCAAACATGCATCCTTCATAATTCTCAAAGAGGGGATCTGAACCTCAATAGGCAAGACCACCTCCATGCTATAAACCAAAGAATAGGGTGTTGCCCAAGTTGATGTGCGAGCTGTGGTACGATACCCGTGGAGAGCAAATGATAGCATCTCATGCCAGTCCTTATAGGTGACTATCATCTTCTGTATGATCTTTTTAATGTTTTTATTTGCAGCTTCAACGACACCATTCATCTTTGGCCGATAGGGGGATGAATTGTGATGCTGAATCTTGAACTGCTCGCACAAGGCAGTGATCATAGTATTGTTAAGATTTGTACCATTGTCAGTGATAATCCTTTCTGGGATACCGTACCGACAAATGAGATTCTGCTTGATGAAGCAGGCAACAACATTCTTAGTAACGAATGCGAAAGAAGCTGCTTCGACCCATTTTGTAAAGTAGTCAATGGCCACAAGAATGAAGCGGTGTCCATTGGAGGCTGTAGGCTTGATCTCCCCAATCATGTCAATTACCCACATAGCAAAGGGCCAAGGAGCCGTCAAGACATTCAGAGGAACCGGAGGTACGTGGACCTTGTCAGCATAAATTTGACACTTATGACAGGTCTGGGAGTGTTGATAGCAATCTGCTTCCATAGTAGACCAATATTAGCCATCCCGTAGGGCCATCGTATGTCCACTGGAGTGAGTGCCAAAAGTACCTTCATGTAACTCAGCCATGATCTTTGCAACCTCAATATTATCCACACATTGGAGCAGAATGGAGTCATGGTTGCATTTGTACAGGATGCCATTACTCAGAAAGAACTTAGCAGAGAATCTACTTAAGAACTTTTTATCATTGATTGAAGCTCCTTCTGGATATTCTTGAGCCTCGAGATACCTCTTGACTTCATGAAACCAAGGCTGGTCCACTACCACTTCAGTATTAATCTCGTGACAGTGTGCTGGTTCATCCATTCGTTCGATGGTGATATGGGGAGCCTCATTATCCCAATTAAGTTTAAACATAGATGACATTGTGGCTAGAGCATTTGCTAGTTGATTTTCTTCTCGCGGGAAATGCTCGAAGGTAATCTGCTCAAAATGCGGTAGCAATGTCAAAACATGTTCTTTGTAAGGGATAAGGTTTGGGTGCTTAGTGTCCCATTCTCCTTTGATCTGACTGACAACCAAGGCTGAATCTCCAAACACATCTAAAGACTTGATTCCCAATTCTATGGCAGCCTTGAGACCAAAGATGCATGCTTCGTATTCTGCCATGTTGTTCGTACAGTTGAAGCAAAGTCTGGAAGTAAAGGGAGTGTGACAACCTTCCGGAGATATGAGTACAACGCCGATACCATTACCAAGTGCATTGGATGCCTCATCAAAGAACAGGGTCCATCGGGATCCTTGTTCAGGTCCGTCATATGGTCTGATTTCTTCACAATTGTCTAATGTCATGATGTCATCATCCGGGAATTCAAACTTCATGGACTGATAATCTTCTACAGCTTGATGAGCAAGATGATCAGCTAGCACATTGCCCTTTATAGCTTTTTGGGTAGTGTACTGTATGTCATATTAGCTTTTTGGGTAGTGTACTGTATGTCATATTCTGTTAGAATCATCTGCCATCTAGCTATCCTCCCAGACAGAGCAGGCTTTTCGAAGATGTACTTTATCAGATCCATCTTAGTTATCAGCAAAGTGGTATGAGTCAACATATACTGTCTTAGCTGGCGAGCAGCCCATACCAGAGTGTGTGATACGGTGGGAGAACTGACTATGGTTTTGCGTTTGTTTTTGCAAATGTTTCGGTTGAGCAAGAGTCGCCACCGACTTTTTATTTTATCCTAAGGAAAGGTTAAAAAGCACAGCAAAAACCTTTGAGATGTTTTCTTGGGTTCGGGGAGTAGATTATAGAAAGGGAAGGTATTAGCACCATTTCTATCCATGGTTATCCATGGGCTCTTAGTTACTTGGTTAGATCAACTTGCCTTAATTTTCAATTGTTTGAAATGGTGCTTTGTGTGTGTGGGTTTGAAAATGTTTTGAAAAGAGGCCAATGTGGTGGCAACCTTTGTAATGATCCATGTTGGGATGTATACAAAGGTGTATGTCTTTTGAAAAGGTTTTCATTTGTTTTCGAAAGTTTGTTTTGAAAGTGTTGTGAGGTGTGGTTTAAAAATAGGCAAGTGTTTTGTTTTGCAAGTTTGATTCAAGTAACTAAGAGGTTATCTACTCCTAAATTTCTCAAAGATTTCTCCTATGTTTTTAACCCTTTTAACAATTTTGTTCCACCATTGCATTTGGTGGACAATCTTCTGTTAGGATGTGAAAGGGACGGGCGCGGGTCATCGTTTAGACCATAATTGCAATGGTGTTAAGTATCTTTGGGCAATTTCTCCTTTAAGGGACTTGATCATTTTAGGCAACTTTCGAATGCGTCATCGAGGGACTATGATCATTTGATTGTTTTGTTTTGCCCAAAGAGACCTAACATGCAATATGGCCCATTATTGAAGGCAACAAGTGGAATACCCTAGGGGTGCAAGTGTGATTAGTGTTGTCCATTTTCATGCTTGTTTATCTTGAAATTAGGTCAAACTATTTTTGTTATTTTTGATTCGCATACAAACCCTAATTCTAACATGGTATAATTAGAAAGCATTAAAGTGCGAAAAATAAAGTTCCTAAGTTATTACAACACAATATATGGGAAGGGGGGTACAAATATTCAAATGGGGGGTATTTTGACAAGGAATTTAAACCTAGACTATTACATCAATTTGGAATTATACAAGGTAATTAATATACAACAATTAAATAAAATGGAATAAATATGCAAGATGCAAAAAAATGTTTTTATATGTATGAAAAAAAAGTGTTTTTATGTATGTCAAATAAACAAAATAAAAAGTATTATTTTTGGAGTTTTTATGTATTTAGGGCAAAACCCTAATTTATTAAAGAAAAGTATTAATTATTTAGTATATACAATATTTATCAATTATGTATAAAAATAAAATAAAAATGAATTATATTTGTCAAAAAGGTATTTTTAATATTAAATATTAATAAAAATAAAAATGTGTATATTTTGTATTTTTTAACCTAAATATACTAATAAACATATATGTATTTGTATTATATGACAAATATATTAAATATGTGTAAAAATATAATATTTAATATTTACAAAAAAAGTATTTTTGATATAAAATGTTTTCAAGAGAGAAAATAAAATAAAAATCAGAAATAAAATAAGTTTGCATTATTTTTAGTATTTTTAAATAAAAGTGTTTATGTATTTATTTATGTACAAATACTCATTCAAACAAATAAATGCCTAATAAATACAAAAATGGTTTAAAAAATAATTTTTATATTTTTAATATTATGAGAAAAAATAAATAAGTCAGAACAAAAAAGAAAAGATCAAAAAATCATAAAAATAAGCATAATGGGCCATGGGGGTTTAAAAGCAAAAACATGGTGCAAAAAGAAAGTCAACTCAGGCCCAGCCCAAGAAGACTTCATCTTCAACCTCAGAACATGTTTGAACAACCATCCACGCATTTTCTATCTCCCAATTCCTGGACTTTCAAGCAAAACTCACAACATGAAAAATGTAGAGCATTAAAAGACGAATCCAGACATATAAATAACTTGACTTAACTCTCTAAGATGAGAGAGAATTTCTTCTCCCCCAATTCCTGACCTAGTTTTTGTTCCATGTTCAGACATTAAATTCTCACAGCACACATGAAATTCCTGGTATGTCACAGACTCAGAATGTCTAATGGAATGTTAAGACCTCTGATCTGACATTAAGTGCTGTACAGGTAGAAGAGGCTGTACTTTTGATATCTGTTCTACAACAGTCACTGGACTAACATACCAGAGCCAACAACACGCAGGTTCTGATTTACTGAAGTTCAGAACAGTTAAGGTTAATCTTACACATTGATGTTGCGAGGAATGCTGTGACATCAAACAGATAACCAATACAGAAAGTAAATAACACACAGAATTGTTCACCCAGTTCGGTTCAACCAACCTACATCTGGGGGCTTCCAAGCCAGGGATAAAGTTCACTATTAGTAGTATCAATTCAAAGACCCTACAGCCAACACACCCGTTGACAGCCTTCTCACTTAATCACTACCCAATGACACTTTTACCTAAGATCCAATCCTAGATATGAGACCCCTCTCACTCCCCTTCAATCACCGCAGTGATAACTTTCTATAGTACATAGACTATTCAGAAGATACACTTCCATTACACATCTTGATCATGCTTAAAAGCTTCAATCAAGTACAATGCATACATCCCTTTACCTACAGGTTTCAAGGAGTATGGTGACCATCCCACAGCCCGGGTGGTTCACAACAAAACTAGTCCTAATGATCACATCTTGACAATACCCAGCACTGCTTAAATTAGGTTACAATACTTCTTATTTATAACCCTTTTTACCCAACTGGATTTGGGCCTTCATGTGACAGCAATGCAGCTTTAACGACCTGCATAAAGTAAGCAGAAAACTTCTGCTGTAAGTTAGGTCTTCAATCGAGCTTTTCTCCTTATCCTTAGCTTCTGATTGAATCTTCTAGGGCTCCACGTATGTCTTCAATTTTCACTACTTGTTATGCATTCTATTTGGCAGAATATTCTGCATAACTTTAGGAACAGAACTGCATCAGTCTTGACAGTTCAGTAGCTTGATGTCTGGTATGATGTTATGACATCTCTTGAGACATGTTGTTCCAGATGTTGATCAACATGTTTTAGGCATTTACAATAGAATTTTCAGGCTGTTCCTATTGTACATTACATTACATTATTGTTGTTGCTATTTGTTTTACAAGAGATGAGCCAATCCCAAACGAATGCACTTACAATCTCCCCCTTTGGCTAATTTTGGCTAAAACAAATACAACAATAATACTCACCATTCAGGACCTCTTGAGGCACAGGAGGAAGAGGATGCACCTCATTCCTTTTTAGACCACGAACCATTTCTTGTCACTGATGGTGGAAAAAGAGGACCGTGGGAGATAAACTATCCTTTCAGAGGCATCAGAGAACCTTTAAGGAGTGACCAGAATATCTCCCTTGTAACTCAGAACACAGGTCACAACTGTGTTCATAACTCAGATCACAAGTCACAAAGAAATTCACGCCATTTGAATTTCTGCTGAGTTTGTGACAAGTCTTTGTGATCAAAATTTTGAGTAGTAGCTGCTGCAACGAGGACAGTTTCTAGCAGTACTCCTTTCTCCCCCTTTTTGGCCAAAAATTGCCAAAGAAAGCCCTCACAAAACCAGATCCAAGAACAGTTTTCCCAAATCCGTATAAACCCCATGATGGTTGTGAGAGAAAAGAATGTGTGGCAGGAGGTTATATAAGGAGATACCAGGTTCAAGAAGATGGTAATATAAAATCTCGGTCAAGGATACCTGTTAAAGCATGTGCATATTTCAGACTGACTGTGCATGTATTTTAGACGTATTTGTTTGCTTCCACAAAAAGAACCAGTCCTAATACATGCATAAGTTTAGGTCAAAGCAATTCCTGAATAAAATCAGCCTTTGACCCATTTTCGGGACTGAGGATATATTCCTTCTAGGAAACAGAATACCAATGACGTGGCGAAGTTATTTTCCCGTATTCTTCTTGATTTCCACAAGGTTGCAATGTCGTTGGTAATGTCATGACACTTACTTAGACATTACCTTGCATTCTTCTTTTTACTTCTCTTACTCATGCTTTGTGTTGCTGAGATCCAATACACCAGAAGACTCCAACATGCTTCACAGGACATCACACAAATTTAGATGCCACTTTTATTTCTTGTAGTAAAAGAACCTCTTGAACATATGCTGAATATATCTGATTTACTTCTTCTGATCTTCCATTCACTAGTAGTTGTTGGAGCTAGTGAAGTCTGATTTGCTAGACCAATTTGCTATTGATAAGAGTAATTCTTCAATCTCCTGTTGTTGAGACATTATCCACATCAGCATACCACTGCCCTCTTCTGACTTCTGATCTTCAGATTAAGACCAACATTACAGAGTCTCCCTTCAATGTATATTGTAATTGAAAAAGTGCAACACTCATTGACTTCCCTTGTTAAGGCCAATCAAAACAGTGGCGTGGAAACCAGTAGCACTAGCTCTGAGGTGGTAACTTCAAGCACCCTGAACTAGTCTTAGAATAGTAAGGACATCTCTGATTCATGCCCTTCCGCTTCCACACTTATCATGACTCTCATGTAGCCATAGTCTGAAACCAACCTCCAACCTTCTTAGTGTGCTTACAAGCTTTACTAAGATTTAGACTTTCTAGAAGGATTATCCTTTGATCATGTCATCCTTCTGTATAATATATTTACTAGTAGTTGCTAATACTAGTAAATTCTTCAGACCACAACAGTAGTTATGCGTTGTTAAGCATACTTCTTTTAAACACAAGTAGAATCTACTTATTCCAAACCAACAATAAAACTGCCACACTAGAATATTAAGATTCACAGTTCCAAGTCTCTGCCACGGACTTCTAACAATAAATGATGTTATAGCATGAACCTATCTGCTTGGATTCTGAAGTTAACATCCAGGGGATTGATGCCCTTTTATATTCCCCATAAGAAAGGTATGATTACTCACCAGAATATTCTTAGAGAGAAATAAACTCTCTACCAAGTTCTGAGAATTAGGTTCAGAATACAGCCTTGCATACATATTAGACAAACAATTAGTCTCCCATCGAAGTGCATATATATATATCTTTATGCAAGATCCTAATGAATACTTAGTCTCCCGTCAAAGTATTCATTATTAGTTAGATTATGTCATCTTCTCAAGGTAGGATCATTATTCTAACAATCTTCTGTTCCATGCATGAAGAACCACAACAACCACATAACCATGCAGCAACTAGCATGGATCACCTTCACCTTGTCTGCTGACCCTTGAACAATACAAAGGAGTTAATTGTACCATACTCCTGTAGACAAGATCAAACCAAGTTGTTCACATAAATGTACTTCAAGCAAGAAGAGGATCTTCTCAGGAACCCATGATCTTTTGAAGATAACTCCTCCTTGCTACATACAACTAACAAGTTCATCCTAGGTGATGGGGATGACTTGTCAAAGTGCAGATATCCACCATTTGACTTTGGTCCAGGATGTCAAGACATTTTGTAAGACATGTATTCCAAGATCCTCAGGTTAAGGACTCCCCCTGAAACTCAGCTCAGATCTTTGTAGAGAATTAAGTGAATTCTCCTTCACATGCTGCAGTTTATGTGATTGGTAGACATACCTGTTCTATTCCTCTCTTCCTTGGAAATCACTAAGATCATGAGAAGTAAACTCAAGTATCTTATAGAACAAGGTAGGATGAACTCCCTTTCACATCAGCTTGATCATACTACTTCCTCCGAACAAACTGTTATCCAACTTCCCTCTTTATGGATACAGTGTAGAGCTCTTTACTTTAGACACATAGTAAATATTCTTTATTTGGAATTTGCCACAGGTTCCAAATTAAGAGTCTTTGGTTTGCTTGCTGTACAAGTTTCAGGTTGCCACATTCTGTAACTTGTACAAGAAGAAACTTCATTATCAATCTGGGACTTATCCATCTTTCCTCAACAACTGATGTCTTTAACAGTTGTGATGTTGTGCATTCTTTATCATCACAAGCTTTAGCTTTAAAGATTCTGTTTCCATCATTTATTCAATTAGAATTATCTAATCACACTAGACTGATTACTTCTTCATGCTTGCTGAGCATATTTACTTGGCTGAAGACACAGAAATGATTTCCATCATCCACAGCTTTACAGTCCTTTTAAGTGCATTTAGCTCAGCACATATACTCCCTTAAACTCACAACTGGAGTAGATGACCTGTTGATCGTGTCCTGATCAATTATTTCAAAACAGATGTCTCCTCTTCCAGATCAGGAGTAGGTTCCAAACATATGTACTCACATTACATGTGTTTAGCACCCAGAACATCTGTTCTTCAACTGGCAGTTGCATGATGTTCTAACATCCTTAAGAACATTAGTTGCATCTTCTTGGAACACATCATCCTTGATAATCTTCAAGGTCTTCAAGTGGCTTGCAGACGCATATGAGAATCATTGATCAATTAACAACAAAAATAATAACACTAGAGTTCTTCTTTCACTTTTAGGGGTTGTATCAGAAGCTATGCAGCGGAATAGCAGTATTTCACCAGAACTTACACAGTGCTTACTCCATATAGTAAGCATGACACATAAGGATTGAAAATAAATCAATCCCACAAGTTGTTTGCTTCTTCACCGAACAACTTTCTAAACCCAACTCTACAGCCCTGTTAAAAGAAGGCTTTGTAAACACATGTGATGCCTTATCAATATCTTCACTCCCGCATGAAGATTTTGATAATATTCTTCTCTGTGCTGAATACAGGTTGAACAATGCATTCCAAAATCTTCACTCCCGCATGAGGTCTTTGAATTTTTTTTTTTCAAACACTTTCATCTTCCTTCAACATAGCTGATCTAGTTTCTCCCAAATTGGTCCATCCTCCACTCCTAGGGACCAAACAATATGAACACTACTGGTTCAAACAATATTCTACCTTGTACACAATCGGAAAGTATCCCCCATGGATCTCATCCAGAGACAGACAGGATGCCTGCTCTGATACCAATTGAAATTCCTGGTATGTCACAGACTCAGAATGTCTAATGGAATGTTAAGACCTCTGATCTGACATTAAGTGCTGTACAGGTAGAAGAGGCTGTACTTTTGATATCTGTTCTACAACAGTCACTGGACTAACATACCAGAGCCAACAACACGCAGGTTCTGATTTACTGAAGTTCAGAACAGTTAAGGTTAATCTTACACATTGATGTTGCGAGGAATGCTGTGACATCAAACAGATAACCAATACAGAAAGTAAATAACACACAGAATTGTTCACCCAGTTCGGTTCAACCAACCTACATCTGAGGGCTTCCAAGCCAGGGATAAAGTTCACTATTAGTAGTATCAATTCAAAGACCCTACAGCCAACACACCCGTTGACAGCCTTCTCACTTAATCACTACCCAATGACACTTTTACCTAAGATCCAATCCTAGATATGAGACCCCTCTCACTCCCCTTCAATCACCGCAGTGATAACTTTCTATAGTACATAGACTGTTCAGAAGATACACTTCCATTACACATCTTGATCATGCTTAAAAGCTTCAATCAAGTACAATGCATACATCCCTTTACCTACAGGTTTCAAGGAGTATGGTGACCATCCCACAGCCCGGGTGGTTCACAACAAAACTAGTCCTAATGATCACATCTTGACAATACCCAGCACTGCTTAAATTAGGTTACAATACTTCTTATTTATAACCCTTTTTACCCAACTGGATTTGGGCCTTCATGTGACAGCAATACAGCTTTAACGACCTGCATAAAGTAAGCAGAAAACTTCTGCTGTAAGTTAGGTCTTCAATCGAGCTTTTCTCCTTATCCTTAGCTTCTGATTGAATCTTCTAGGGCTCCACGTATGTCTTCAATTTTCGCTACTTGTTATGCATTCTATTTGGCAGAATATTCTGCATAACTTTAGGAACAGAACTGCATCAGTCTTGACAGTTCAGTAGCTTGATGTCTGGTATGATGTTATGACATCTCTTGAGACATGTTGTTCCAGATGTTGATCAACATGTTTTAGGCATTTACAATAGAATTTTCAGGCTGTTCCTATTGTACATTACATTACATTATTGTTGTTGCTATTTGTTTTACAAGAGATGAGCCAATCCCAAACGAATGCACTTACAACACATAATATAAATGAAAACTAATTACATGGGCATGTTCAGGGCTATGAATGTGACATATTTTCTTCACAAACCTAAAGCTAACAATGCCTGGATAGAGAGATACGAGTTCATGAACTTACCTGTTCAGTTGGAGTTGTATCTGGTGATGGAGGTACTTTCAGTGCAAAGTGATGATTGGTACAGCTTCCTTGATGTCCAAGGATGCTATTCCAAGTTTTACTTTTCTTTGAAACTAGCTGAATCGAGTTATAGAACTCCACCTGCAAAACAGAAAAATGAAAATGGTGATGTTGAATGGGAGTGTTACAGGTCGTGTTTGAGGTTTGGAATAGCTTCAAGGGATGTTGTGGGATGTGTTTGAGGTGTTTTTAGCTCAGAATGAATGTTTAGAATATGTTTGACAAGTTTGCTTAAGCCTTGGTTTACAAGAATGATAGTTGTGTTATGTTATGCTAGCTTTCTTCCTACTTAAGCAACAAAAGGCCACTTGAGTTTTTAGACAGGTAGAGGCCCCCCTAATGTGCTGAAAACCTTGGCATTGATCAGTGTAATTAGTTTAATAACTTGTGCCAAGAGGATATGCACTGTACTTGCTTGGATTGCCAATTGACATAAAGTTCTACTTTTGCAAAAATGACCATTATGCTTTTTCTACTTTGGGACTAAACCTCTATGCAATGCTTGAACACATAAAATATGGTCTTGGCACAATGAGTTTGCATTAAATTTATGAGTGCAAAAGGGATTTAGGGCCTGTAATCAAGAAATGCAAGCTGAGTTCAAAATTGCCTAAGTGTATGGACATGTAATTTGGTCATGAACAAAGTGAGTTTTTCCCATATTGCCAAATTCGACTCTCCCTAACCATGAGGTTGTTTGATGAGTTCTTGGACATTTTGGAAATCTTGGAATGTGTACTACAATCCATATTTGAAATGCAAATTGAAATTCCAAGTGGAAGTATGTGAAAAATGGTCTTGAAGTTAGGTAAAAACCTTGCCTAAAATAGGTCAAATTTTCTCTAAGTTAAGAATGGTTTGGTACCCTTGTTCCAAAAATTGTAACTTGAGCTACAAGCTTCTTTTGGGAAAACTTTGTGAATCAAAGTTGTAGATTTTGCAATAGACTACAACTTTCATGTTTTGACTTTTGCTTGAATCCAAATGAATCTTGGTGAGAAAGTGGGACAAAGTTAGGAAAAAATTAGGGTTTTTCATAACTTAGAAAAATTCTAAGTTATGAAAAATCTTCATTTCAAACCCTAATTTGCAATTCTTGATTTCTTGATGAACAAGTTTCATGATTTGGCATGTTTTGATAAAAAAGGAATCTTGACACTTGATTTTGACCAAAAAGTCAAAGTTTGACTTTTCAGTATACAGTCAAAATTGATCAATTGACTGGGAAATTCAATTGTCAATCTTGTGTATTTGGGATATTTTGAACTTGCTGAGCATGTCAAGATAATTCCATGGGGTCCTTGAGTCCATATGTGAGCTTGGTTTGCCATTGGTTAGGTCCAACAGTCAAAAATTGCCTTTGTGCAGTCAAAACCCTAAAAATGACCATTTTGCCCTTTTGGTGCTCTGATCAAATTTCTTGTGGAATTGTGATCCAAACTTGATCAAATGGTCCATGTGAGTTCATAATGTTGATGTGGGTCAATTTTCATGAGATTTGACTGTCAATTGGCCACAATTGACTTTTTCCCCAATACAGTTGATTTCTAGGTCAACTGTCCAATTGACTGGGCAAAATTTGGAATCAAGACTTGAAACTTGGTATGGATAAACTTGGGAGTCCAACATGAGGCATGAAAGTAATCTTAGGCATTTTGGGTCAAAATATCTTTGTGCAAACACAAACCCTAATTTGGGTCAACAGTGCAAGGAGAAGTCTTGAGCAGAGGAAACCCTAACTGGATCTTGAGCTCCAAGGGGTCTTGTGATGAGAAAATGTTGAGGAAATGGGAGGGCAAATTTTGGGGTACAACAGTTGCCCCTGTTCAATCTTCTTGAACCTGAAGAGTTAGATTGGCAAGTTTGCCTTTCGTGACTCGAGGGTAAAAGGAGATTGGACACTAGAGTGCCCGGAAATTTGCACTCGCATGTTGGAGTATCAGCAATGTGATGTTGGGAATGGGCTTATAGATGCCATTTGGAGAGATGGTGGATAGGGAGATGGGCTTATAGATGCCATCTGGAGACGTGACAGAACCTTGTCGGCAATGGGCTTATAGATGCCATTTGGAAGTGTTGATCGCATAAGAGGTTCCTTAGCGAGAACCTGTGTATTTTGAGAAAGACAGATGTTTTCCTTGCTTGTTACAGGTGTTGATCTTCAATCTTTTCATGCAGATATGCCCTAGCTAGATACAGGTGTCGAATCTGCAATCGGATGCTCACAGATATGCCCTGGCTAGATACAGGAATCGAATCTGGAAGTAGTTGTCAACAGATATGCCCTGGCTGGATACAGGAATCGAATCTTCGAACTCTTCAGACATGCCCTGGCTAGATACAGGAATCGAGTCCGGAATTGTGACAGTTGATAGATATGCCCTGGCTGGATACAGGAATCGAATCTTTGAACTCTTCAGACATGCCCTGGCTAGATACAGGAATCGAGTTTGGAAATAGTCGTCAACAGATATGCCCTGGCTGGATACAGGAATCGAATCTGGAAATAGTCATCAACAGATATGCCCTGGCTGGATACAGGAATCGAATCTTCAAACTCTTCAGACGTGCCCTGGCTAGATACAGGAATCGAGTCCGGAATTGTGACAGTTGATAGATATGCCCTGGCTGGATACATGAATCGAATCTTCAAACTCTTCAGACGTGCCCTGGCTGGATACAGGAATCGAGTCTGGGAACTGATCACTCACAGATGTGCCCTGGCTAGATACAAGAATCGAATCTTCAAACTCTTCAGACGTGCCTTGGCTAGATACAGGAATCGAGTCTGTAAACTGTGACAGTTGAAGGTAGTTGTCTTTTTCCTGAAAAGGCAAAACATCAGTTGTATGCAATGTCATGATGTATGACATGCATGATGTCATGACGTTCAAAATGAGATAGTGTTGTATGCACTTTATCATGTATGTAAGCAAGATGTATGAAACGTGAAATGTTTATGAATATATTTTCGTCTAGGAAAATAAATCCTTGACGACCGGCCGGGGAATTAAATCCTGGGCTGACGTTGAAGAGTAGAGTTCTCCGCTTCCGCTGGGGATGATGGTTGCAAGCATACACCGGTAGGAGAAGATAACTTCGTTGGGGAACAAACTTTGTTGGAGAGATTACTCTGAGGGGAATTGCTCTGTGGGAAGAGATACTTCTTGAAGTTTTGATGAGAGCTCCGCTGAAGATTTCAATGATGGACTCCGCTGGGGATGACAATGATAAACTCCACTGGGGATTGTGTTGATAAGTTATGTTGGGGAACTTTGATGAACTCCGCTGGGGATTGAAAGAACTTTGCCGAGGGCGATCTTCCGTGGTAATTAGATGAGGATAACCCAGTTATAAGCCCTTATGAGGAATAACTTTGAATAAAACTCGGGAGAGACGTCCGTACTCTGCAGGGGATAAGCTTCAAGACCTGCCGGGGATAAGAATTCCACTTTCCTGGGGAAACTTTTCAGACTGCACTGGGGTGTTGATATTCTGCCGGGGAACAATCTTAGGTCAAGACTGTCGGGGATGCTTGCTGATGAATGCCTATACTCCACTGGGGAATGTTGCTATCTTGTCTTACTCTGTGGGGAGTTGAGATAACTTGATCACATCCTTCAGTTAAATCTACCTTGGTACCTTGGCGGACAGAGCAACTAGACTGCCTGGACAACTCTACATTGCCCTTATTTCTGATGTCACCTGTAATTAGTCTTTTGTTTCATATGCAAGTATTTATGAATTAGCAATTTAATGTCAAATGCATATATCAAAAATGAACATTGGACGTTCTTCGCAAGACAAAACAGAAAAAGGAAAAACAATTGGCAATTTGTTTGGAAAACTGAATCTGTATTGATTTTGAAATTTGCCTGTAAATAGGCGTTTTTTGTACAAGAGGCCGACGTCCTAGTAGGAGAACGCCGCCGAATAACATAAAGTTTATACAATTTTGAAAAGGAAACAAAACAGCTATGTGCACAATATTCCCACTGGGTTCCAACTCTGCTATCGCCTTTATGTCTTCAAGCGTCTCATCACTTTGCTGCTTAGTTGAAGATGAAGCTGATTGATCGATGCCGAAGTCTGAGCCAGATAGTTGATGCCGAATTCTGGATGCTAGGTGATCCTGTAGGTGTTTAGGTATTGGCTTGCATTTTTGGTAAATTCCAAGTGTATGTGTGAATGTCATGACTGATGTCATAACATTCTAGTTCAGGTTGTACTAACTCTTTAGGTACATATGCAGAAAAATATTGTAACTCAAATACTGATGTTTATAAGTGTGTATCTGAGCATGTTTGCAAAATGATCACATTTGGCTAATCAGTAGACAGGTTTTCTCAGATGTCATAACAGATGTTATGACATCCTGTTCTGAACTAGCAGGATTACAGGATTGGATAAGTCTGAGTTTTTTCAGGAAATAACTCAGTCCTTCCTAAACAGAATCCTGCGTTTTCTGAGGAGTAACCTCGCTCAATCCTAACCTGATCAACAAAGTACTGTGACCTGGTCTTTAGGTCAAAAGGAATCAACCCTAGGTTTTTGGAAACCCTAACTGAAGTTGCAGCTGCTATATATTCAACAGAGCTGCGGTTTTTGAAGTCATCCCTGCTGATTGATTAGAAGATCAAGTTTGTAATCTGTATAGATTTGTTTATTGTACTCCAAGTAATTATCATTGTGATAAGTGTCTTGGAATAGGCTTAAATTGTAAGGGTTGTGTAGCACTCAAAGCTTTGAAGCTAGAGTGTTTGAATGTTACTTGACTAAAGCTGTGAAGCAGAGTCAAGTTAGTTGTGTACATCACTCAAAGCTGTGAAGCACGAGTGATTGTGTTACTTGATTAAAAAGCTGTGAAGCTTAATCAAGTGTGTGTTTTGAAGAGTGTCTTCAACAATTCTCAAGTCAAATCTGTTTATGTATCACTGCTGTGATTGAGGGGGAGTGAGTAGGAACTCAGGTTTAAGTTGTACTTAGATTAGAATTGCATTGGGTAGGTCTTAAGTGAAGGAGATAAACTGGTTGGTTTATTCCTGAATTAACATCTCTTATAGTGGATTCTCTCCCTGGCTTGGTAGCCCCCAGAGTAGGTGTTGTTGCACACTGAACTGGGTAAACAATTGACTGTGTTATTTACTGCTTTTGTATTTACTGTCATATAGTAAGTCAGATACGGTGTCATAACATTGGACGTGACATTAAGTATCTGTAGCCAGAATTTTCAATTGGCATCAGAGCAGGCACCCTGCCTGTATTACTGGGTGAGATCTAGGGATATCACTTTCTGGCACTATGGACAAAGAAGGAGTTTTTGGAAATAGACCACCCATTCTGGATGGAACTAATTATGACTACTGGAAACCTCGTATGATTGCCTTCCTAAAATCTCTGGACAAAAAGGCTTGGAGAGCTGCTGACAAAGGATGGATTCATCCCACCATAACTGAAAGAGATGGGACAATCAGTCTGAAGCCTGAGGAAGAGTGGAGTAAAGAAGAAGATGAGTTAGCTCTGGGAAATTCAAAAGCCTTAAATGCCTTGTTCAATGGAATTGATAGAAACATCTTCAGATTAGTACATCAATATGAACTGGCCAAGGAAGTTTGGGACACCCTCAAAACTACTCATGAGGGCACTTCCAAAGTAAAGATGTCAAGGCTTCAGATGTTGACCACTAAGTTTGAGAATCTAAAAATGATGGAAGATGAAACCATCCATGAATTTCACATGAACATCTTGGAGATTGCCAACACCTCAGGAGCACTGGGAGAAAAACTGGTGAGGAAGATTCTCAGATCCTTGCCTAAAAGATTTGCAATGAAGGTAACTGCCATAGAGGAAGCCCAGGACATTAGCAAGTTAAAAGTGGATGAACTTATTGGGTCTCTTCAGACTTTTGAGATGGGGATCACTGATAATGGTGACAAGAAGAACAAAAGCATAGCACTTGTAACCAACACTGATGTTGAACACAAGGAGGATGAAGAAGAAAACATATCAGAAGCCATTGCCATGCTTGGAAGACAGTTCAACAGGCTCATCAAAAGAATGGACCCAAAGTCAAGGTCAAATGTTCATAACATTCCTTCTGACATTGACAGTTCCAGCAGAAGACCAAGATCAGAAGATAAGGAAAACCAAGGCAGAGGAATTCAATGCCATGGATGTGAAGGATATGGACATATTCGAGCTGAATGTCCTACCTTTCTTAAGAAGCAAAAGAAAGGAATGACTGTTACTTGGTATGACTATGATTCAGAAAGCAATTCTGAAGAAGAATCTGCCAAACTAGTTACTGCCCTAACTAGTGTTTGTACTTCTGAAAGTGACACCAGTGATGAAGAAGTAACATTTGAAGAACTGGCTGATACCTACAAGAAATTGTGTATCAGAAGTGGTGAAGTCTGTGTGCAAAATGAGAAACAATCAAAACTCATTGTAAAGCTGGAGGCTGAAAAGAGAGCAAATCTTGAAACTATAAGTCATTTAGAAGGAGAAGTTCAACTGCTGAACTCACAACTGAATCAAATGACCAAATCAGTCAAGATGTTGACAAATGGAACAGACAAATTGGAAGAGATTCTTCAGGCTGGACAAAATATGGGAAATAAATCTGGGCTAGGATTTGTGGAAACAAAGAAATTTGTTACCAGGAAGCAAATGTCAAACCAGATGTCTCAACATTACTCTCAACATCAGGGACAGAGACACATGAAGAAGAGGTACCAAAGATGGAGATGTCATCATTGTGGGAAATATGGTCACATAAAGCCCTTCTGCTACAGACTACATGGATATCCTAATCAGAAATCAGATGTCAAACCTAAGTCTAAAAAGGTACCACATGCTCCTCAATGGAAGAAAAAGGCTATTGCACTGATAGCACACACTTCCCTGAAGATCTCAGCAAAGGAAGATTGGTACTTTGACAGTGGATGTTCCAGACACATGACTGGATTCAAAAATCTCCTCAATAATGTTTTGCCTCACACCACCAGTTTTGTGACCTTTGGAGATGGTGCTAAAGGAGAAATCAAAGGAGTTGGTAATTTGGACTACCCTGGAGTTCCAAGTCTGAATAAGGTACTGCTGGTAAAAGGGTTGACTACTAATCTCATCAGCATCAGTCAATTATGTGATCTAGGATTCATGGTCAACTTCTCAAGATCTGAATGTCTAGTGTTTAATGAAAAACTAGATATTGTAATGAGAGGAATAAAATCCAAAAATAACTGTTATGTGTGGCAGCCTGAGAACACTGATATCCCCACCTTGAGTCAAATCATCAAAGAAGAAAAAGATATGAAACAATGGCAGCATAAACATGAAGGAATGAAAAGAGCTATTCCTATGGAAGATGTCAGAAGAACTCCTAAACTACAGGCTGATAATATATGTGATGTGGCACAGAACAAGTCTCATAAATTCTGTTCTCAAAAATTCTGGTCAACACAGATGCTACCTGAAGACAATGTTACACAAGATGTTGTGACATTGTGGTGTGATAATCTGAAAACATTCAACATTTCCTTAAACCCTATTGACTTTGGAGAGAAGAAATCATTTAAACTGAAACATAGTTTCTCTGAGCTTCAGCTAACTGATTCTTCTACCAAGGTGCTTGTTGGAAATCAACTTGAAAATTTGAGGGGCAGATTGGGCATTCACCAACATGAGAAATTATAGCAATTAGTTTTGCTGAAAACAAGGGTTAAAAGGATTAATTCTATTAAGTCTATATTTAGTGGGTTAATCATATTCACTCACAATTCCTTCAAAAGCCTTCAGAAGTTGAAAAGACTCCCTTGTACTCCCTATCTCTCTCATCCTTGCAACCTGTTTTCTCCTCTCAATCAAAGAGTTTTCTCAAACTGCTACTGCTACTCAACGTTAAACACAATGTCTCAGACATCATCTTCCACCATGGCGGCTTCGTCTCACTCATCATCATCATCATCTGATCAAGATTCTAGGGCAATCACTACATGCTTAGAATCTGAAGTTCTTGAGGTCACTCCTCTCAGGGAGATGGCAACTGACCCAACCAGAGTCAAAAAGCTCCGGACCAGACATGCAGGAAGAGCTCAAGCTACAATCTCTGGTAACTCTTCTCTTCCTTCGTCTTCTACACCTAATAAAGAAGGATCAGTTCAAGTACACCAAGCTATTGCTAGACTGGTTTCTAGCATTCTGAGTGGCAACCAATCTGTACCGGGGATTTCTATCCCTTTGAATCAATCAGAAAGTCCAAATGTGGAAGGTTCTGAAAATATAGATGTCACTAAGGATGTTGTGACACCAAAAGACAACATTCAAAAGGCTGCTGATCCACCTATCATTGATGTGGATGAAGATTACTCAGATAATGAACTGATTGCAAATGTGAACCCTAGCATTGCTAGGAGATTGATGAAAAGAAAAAGTAGTGAGACTGTTAAGCCTGATGTTAAGAAATCCAAGGCTGAAGGGTTGGCTGAGAAAATTCAGACTAAAGGGAAGAAGGCACAGGTGCAGACTGCTAGACAACCTGAAACTTCTGATTCTGAATCAGAATTTGAGGTTGACATTGACAATACTCCCATCAGAAGGAAGCTCCCCTCCAGCAAGATTGCTAGAGTGCCTGAAGTGCCAACAGACAACATCTCCTTTCATCATCCTGATAATGCAAACAGGTGGAAGTATGTTTGCTTGAAGAGAATAGCCTTGGAGAGAGAACTCAACAATGATGCTTTGGAGTGCAAAGACATCATGGAGCTGATCAGGAATGCTGGGCTAATAAAGACTGTGATGAAGTTTGGCAAATGCTATGAAAATCTGGTTAAAGAGTTTGTAGTGAACTTATCCAATGATTGTGCTGATGGGAGGTCAGCTGACTTTGAGAGTGTGTTTGTTAGAGGAAGAAGGGTCAAGTTCTCTCCATCAGAAATCAACAAGTTTCTTGGAAGAACAAATAAGGACTGTCCTGACCTAGAGGCAACTGACAATGAAGTATGCTTGACCATCACTGCCAGGCAAGTAAAGTGCTGGCCATTGAAAGGGAAGTTGAATGCTAGTAAACTCAGCATGAAATTTGCCATCTTGCATAAAATAGGTGCAGCAAACTGGGTGCCTACAAATCACAAATCAACCATCTCCACAGGATTGGGGAGATTCATCTATGCTGTAGGAACCAAGACTACCTTTGACTATGGAAGGTACATTTTTGAACAAACCTTGAAGCATGCTGGCAGTTATGCTGTCAAAGGACCAATTGCCTTTCCCTCCCTCATTTGTGGAATCATCCTTGCACAATATCCTGACATACTTGTAGCAAGAGATACAGTCTGCAAAAGAGCCCCTGCCCTTGGCCTGCACTACAAACTGTTTCAGGGATCCCATGCTCCAGACATTGTCATAACATCAGCTGAGACATCGTCTGCAAAGAGCCAGTCCAAAACATCAGATGTCATAGCTGTCTTAAAAGAAACTTGCAAAGATCTGGATGCTAGAAAAAGGACCCTGGAAGCACTAATTGCCAAGCTAGAAAAGGAAGAAGCTGAAGCAAGCATGAGGGAAGAAGATGAAGGACATCTCAACATTGAAGAAAGTGCCTCCTCTGAGTCTGATGACAGTACTTGAAGGATGATTGCTGCTTGGTGGTGTTGCTGGTGGAAGTTTGGAAGTATGTTCTGCTGTTGTCTGCTGCTGATCTCATTATTTTGTCTTGGATAACTGTATTACTTTATAAACATGTAATCTTTGGCCCATTTGTGGCTAAAGTGGGGGAGAATATTTTTGGTACTGCTTAATTAGTACTTAACACTATATTTTTCTGCTATCACTTATTTCTGCTGCTATCTATCTATCTCTGATTGTTTAGGGACTTTAGCCAAAAATCTGCCAAAGGGGGAGTTTGTAGGTGTTTAGGTATTGGCTTGCATTTTTGGTAAATTCCAAGTGTATGTGTGAATGTCATGACTGATGTCATAACATTCTAGTTCAGGTTGTACTAACTCTTTAGGTACATATGCAGAAAAATATTGTAACTCAAATACTGATGTTTATAAGTGTGTATCTGAGCATGTTTGCAAAATGATCACATTTGGCTAATCAGTAGACAGGTTTTCTCAGATGTCATAACAGATGTTATGACATCCTGTTCTGAACTAGCAGGATTACAAGATTGGATAAGTCTGAGTTTTTTCAGGAAATAACTCAGTCCTTCCTAAACAGAATCCTGCGTTTTCTGAGGAGTAACCTCGCTCAATCCTAACCTGATCAACAAAGTACTGTGACCTGGTCTTTAGGTCAAAAGGAATCAACCCTAGGTTTTTGGAAACCCTAACTGAAGTTGCAGCTGCTATATATTCAACAGAGCTGCGGTTTTTGAAGTCATCCCTGCTGATTGATTAGAAGATCAAGTTTGTAATCTGTATAGATTTGTTTATTGTACTCCAAGCAATTATCATTGTGATAAGTGTCTTGGAATAGGCTTAAATTGTAAGGGTTGTGTAGCACTCAAAGCTTTGAAGCTAGAGTGTTTGAATGTTACTTGACTAAAGCTGTGAAGCAGAGTCAAGTTAGTTGTGTACATCACTCAAAGCTGTGAAGCACGAGTGATTGTGTTACTTGATTAAAAAGCTGTGAAGCTTAATCAAGTGTGTGTTTTGAAGAGCGTCTTCAACAATTCTCAAGTCAAATCTGTTTATGTATCACTGCTGTGATTGAGGGGGAGTGAGTAGGAACTCAGGTTTAAGTTGTACTTAGATTAGAATTGCATTGGGTAGGTCTTAAGTGAAGGAGATAAACTGGTTGGTTTATTCCTGAATTAACATCTCTTATAGTGGATTCTCTCCCTGGCTTGGTAGCCCCCAGAGTAGGTGTTGTTGCACACTGAACTGGGTAAACAATTGACTGTGTTATTTACTGCTTTTGTATTTACTGTCATATAGTAAGTCAGATACGGTGTCATAACATTGGACGTGACATTAAGTATCTGTAGCCAGAATTTTCAGATCCAATGAGACATAGTGTTACGCTTTTATCCCTAACTTTTGCCTGGACCACCCTTTCGGGTTTTCAGTCCACCGGGATACCCATTTTTGCCCAAGCCGCCTTTTCAGGTTTTCGACTTGCTGGGTGTACAGATTTTTTTCATTTCATCCCTTATTTTTGCCCGAACCCTTTTGGTTCGCCGGGAAGCCCTTATTTTTGCCTAGGTGTGTCAACCTAGCGGGTCTTTTATTCATGCGTAGTATCTTTTTACTATGTCTGCATTGGCGGGGTGAGGAAGGTCGTCACCATCCATGGTGGTTAGAATCATGGCTCCTCATGAGAACACATGTTTAACCACAAATGGCCCTTCGTATGTAGGGGTCCATTTGCCCCGGGGATCACTTTGAGGAAGGATGATGCGCTTGATTACCAGGTCCCCAACTTGATACTCTTGTGGTCTGAATTTCTTGTTAAATGCCCTGATCATTCGTTTTTGATACGTCTGACCATGGCAGATAGCGGTGAGTCTCTTTTCGTCAATCAGGTTTAATTGATCAAGTCGAGTCTGGATCCAGTCATCTTCACTCAAGTCTGCATCCTTCATTATCCGGAGAGAGGGTATCTGGACTTCAATCGGCAAGACTGCCTCCATGCCGTAGACCAAGGAAAAAGGAGTTGCCCCGGTTGACGTTCTGGATGAGGTACGGTACCCATGAAGAGCAAACAGTAACATTTCGTGCCAATCTTTATAGGTCTCTGTCATCTTCTGCACAATTTTCTTGATATTCTTATTAGCCGCTTCCACAGCCCCATTCATCTTCGGCCGGTAAGGAGAAGAGTTGTGGTGCTGTATCTTGAATTGCTCGCAGAGCTCAGTGATCATCTTATTGTTAAGATTGGTACCATTGTCCGTAATGATCCTTTCCAGGATGCCATACCGACAGATCAGGTTATGCCGAATGAAACGTGCAACGACGCTCTTGGTTACGGTGGCGTAGGAAGCTGCCTCAACCCACTTCGTGAAGTAATCAATTGCTACTAGGATGAAGCGATGCCCGTTGGATGCCGTTGGTCGGATCTCACCGATCATATCTATGCCCCACATTGCAAAAGGCCAAGGTGCCGTCAGGACGTTCAGAGGAACCGGAGGGATATGCACCTTATCAGCATAGATCTGGCATTTATGACAAGTTCGAGAATGTTGGTAACAGTCGGCTTCCATTGTGGACCAGAAATATCCTGCCCTGAGGATTTTCTTTGCCATGGTATGTCCACTGGAATGTGTTCCAAATGTACCTTCATGCAGTTCTATCATGATCTTCTCTGCTTCAGCCTTATCCACACAACGCAGTAGAGTTGAATCATGATTCCGTTTATAGAGAATGCCGTTGCTGAGGAAGAATTTTGCCGCAAACCTTCTCATGAACTTCTTGTCGTTGACAGATGCACCTTCAGGGTATTCCTGAGTTTCCAAGTATCTCTTCACCTCATGATACCAGGGTTTTTCAGTCACCTTTTCGGCCTCAAGATCGCAGTAGTATGCAGGTTCGTCCAACTTCCAGATAATGATCCGGGGAGCCTCATTGTCCCATTTGACTTTGAACATTGAAGACATCGTAGCTAGTGCGTCCGCTAACTGATTCTCCTCTCTTGGGAAGTGCTCAAAAGTTATCTCTTCAAAGTGGGGAAGCAAAGTCAACACATACTCCTTGTAAGGAATAAGATTTGGGTGTTTCGTATCCCACTCGCCTTTGATCTGATTGATCACGAGAGCGGAATCTCCGAAGACACGCAGAAACTTGATCCTTAAGTCGATTGCAGCTTGAAGACCCATGATACATGCCTCATATTCTGCCATGTTGTTGGTGCAGTTGAAACACAGCCGGGTAGTGAGTGGGGTATGAGTTCCTTTGGGGGATATGCTTACAGCGCCGATACCGTTACCCAAAGTGTTCGAGGCTCCGTCAAAATGCATAGACCATCGGGACCCTTCCTCAGGTCCTTCATCCGGTCCAGGTACTTCACAATCAGTTACCACCATGATATCTTCGTCCGGAAATTCAAAGTTCAATGATTGGTAATCGTCCACAGGTTGGTGTGCCAAATGATCTGCCAATACACTTCCCTTGATTGCTTTCTGAGTTGTGTATTGGATATCATATTCTGTCAAGATCATTTGCCATCTTGCTATTCTTCCAGACAGAGCAGGCTTTTCGAATATGTACTTGATGGGATCCATCTTTGAAATTAACAGAGTAGTGTGAGTCAATATATACTGTCTCAGCCGGCGAGCAGCCCATACCAGAGCGCAACAAGTTTTCTCGAGAAGTGAGTACCGAGACTCACAGTCGGTAAACTTTTTGCTCAGGTAATAAATAGCATGCTCTTTTTCGGCCAGACTCGTCATGCTGCCCCAACACACACCCCATTTAATTGTCAAGCACTGTCAAGTATAGTATCAGAGGTCTCCCTTCCACTGGTGGCATAAGAATGGGTGGCTCTTGGAGATACTCCTTTATCTTTTTGAAAGCAGCCTGACATTCATCGTTCCAACGCACTACTTGATCTTTCTTCAGCAGTTTGAAGATTGGCTCACAGGTAGCAGTTAGATGCGAGATGAATCGGGCAATGTAATTTAGTCGTCCCAGAAAGCCTCGGACTTCTTTCTCTGTCTTGGGAGTCGGCATCTCTTGTATGGCTTTCACCTTGGCAGGGTCCACCTGAATACTTTTATCGCTTACAATGAAACCTAGCAATTTTCCGGACCTCACCCCAAAGGTGCATTTGTTGGGATTCAACCTCAGCTTGTATAACTTCAATCGGTCAAACAGCTTCCGCAGATGGTCAAGGTGTTCCTCCTCAGTTTGAGACCTTGCAATCATGTCATCAACATATACCTCAATCTCATGATGGATCATATCATGAAATAAAGCAACCATGGCACGTTGGTAGGTTGCCCCAACATTTTTCAACCCGAATGGCATGACCTTGTAGCAGAAGGTGCCCTACTGAGTCACAAAGGTAGTCTTTTACATATCTTCCGGAGCCATCTTGATCTGATTATACCCTGAAAAACCATCCATGAAGGAGAACACCTTGTGTTGAGCAGTATTGTCAACAAGAACGTCGATGTGAGGCAGAGGGAAATCATCTTTGGGGCTGGCCCTGTTCAAATCCCTGTAATCGACACACATTCTGACCTTACCGTTCTTCTTCGGCACTGGCACCACATTGGCAACCCACTGAGGGTAAGAAGTCATTGCTAGAAACCCGGCATCGAATTGCTTCATAACCTCAGCTTTGATCTTTTCAGACATCTCTGGACGCATACGGCAGACCTTTTGCTTTACCGGAGGGCAGTCTTCCTTGGTAGGAAGGTGATGAACCACAATGTCGGCATCCAAACCAGGCATGTCTTCGTAGGACCAAGCAAAGATCTCCATGTAATCATGTAGCATCTGGATCAATTGTTGCTTCACGCTGAACTCTAGATTGGCACCAATCTTGACTTCTTTTCTATCTGTCTCAGTACCCAGGTTTACTGTTTCCACCGGCTCTTCATGCGGCTGAATGGCCCTCTCTTCCTGGAGTAGCAGTCTTGCGAGTTCACCAGGAACTTCGCAATCATCTTCACCTTTGTCTTCGGCCAAGTTGATCGGATTCTCGAAGTCATAACTGGTGGTAGCAGAACCGTTACCAGTGAGATCCAGAGTGGATTGAAACCTGTATAAGTGAGTGTGTGTAAATATAGCTGTTTTGCAATATATAACACAGAAAGAAAAAGAGCACAAGATTTGAAATGCAACAAACGTCCAATGTTTTGATTAATGATATATGGAAATGTCATACAAAAAGCCCTCACAAATGGAGCTACGGTGCCCCGGGTAGGACACCGAGCCAATAAAAGTTTCAACATATTGTTTGTTACAAATTGAAAATCAAAAGAGTTAATTATTGCGTGACAAATGTAATTGGTGTAAAATCTTTTGCCGTCCAGTTGCTTGGTTCGTTGTTGGTGGTTGGATAGATCCAACTGTCAAATTCTGCTTCCTCTACGTCCTCCTCGATAGCATTCACCCTTGGATTGGTTATGAACACTGGAGCCTTTCTGATCCTTTCCTTGCGAACAGCCCTTTGAACCTCTGTAGTGAAGCCCAACCCAAACTTGTCGGTCTTTTGAGTGAAGTCAGGAAGCTGACCCCAGTTTGCACATTTGCCTTTCCCGATTACAGCCCGGGCATCCTTCAGGGAAGCCATCTTCAGAGGAAAATCTTCTTCAACCACTGTCTCGGCCGACGCCAACGTTGGAGGTACCTCCTCAAAATGTTGAAAGGGGGTTTCAATAAACTCCCCGTCCATCTCGATATACCGGAATGAATTCAAGTGACTTACCATGTATTCCTCCTCGCCCTACACAGTAACAATCTTCCCTTTGACAGGGTATTTGAGCTTTTGGTGTAGAGTGGATGTTACTGCCCCAGCCTTGTGAATCCAGGGTCGACCCAAAAAGTAGGAATAAGATGGACGAATATCCATCACGTAGAACGTTGAGTCGAAGACTTGGGAACCCACACGAATAGGAATGTCTACCTCACCGTGCACCATCCTCTTAGAACCGTCGAAGGCTCTAACAATGATGTTACTAGGTTTCAATTCCAGGCCCTCACAGTCCAATCGATCTAAGGCCTTCTTGGGCAAAACATTCAGGGAAGAACCGGTATCCACCAACACGTGTGCGAGAGTAGTGCCCCTGCACTCTATGGAAACATGCAGGGCGTCATTGTGATTTTTCCCTTTGGCAGTAAGGTCAGCATCCCAGAACCCCAAACCATTGTCAGCTGTCAAATTAGCCACACAGTCAGTGAATTGATCTGCAGAGGTCTCTTGCGGCACATGGGCCGTTTTCAGAAATGAAATCAGGGCCTTTGCATGGGCCTCTGAGCATAGCAGCAATGATAGCATAGAGATTTTGGAGGGGGTATGCCCCAACTGTTCAACAACATTGAAGTCACTCTTTTTAATGATTTTAAGGATTTCCTCCATCTCTTGTTGGGAGGCTTCAACTGCAGTCTTTTTTGGTGCCTCCGTCCTGGCAGGCAAATCGGTAGCAACATCTTTGCCCCGAGCATCAGAGGACTCGGCGGAAGTAGTAGACACAGGAACTTGATTTGGAACATGCACACTTGCGGGTGTGATGATAAGAGGCTTTCGGATAACTGGTGGTGCAATGTCAGGCGAGAAGAGCCTGCCACTGCGAGTAATCTTGGCGGGACCAGTGATGTTACTGATACTGGTACTGGTGTTGAACTCCTGCTTCACTCCAAGCACATACACGTCTGCTCCATAGTGCCATGGGACAGCCTTGTTAGATTCATAGGGGAGAGGCCCCGGAACAGTAATAGTAATGGGTGCAACAGACATAATTTGGACTGGCTTCTTTGGGAGAGCCTTGGTAGGATTGTTGAAAATTGTGACGATAGATACTTCTTCAGTGGAAACAAACGGAACAACAGTTTTCTTGAACATAATTTCTTTGCTATCCATCAGGCTTTGGATGCTTGATTTCAGCAGTGGACAACCGGTAGGGATAACATCACACAGGAGGCAACCCTTGCTACAACCCGGAAATAAACCGGCTAGTAGTAAGTTCCTCTTAACAGTCAATAGAGGGGTAGCAACATCATTCACCGAAACAGTATACAAATCTTCCTCGACGGCATTTACTCTATGCTGGGGCATAGGAGCAGTTACAACATTTGGCCTCTCAGGCGCCTCAAACTGAATTTCCTTCGCATCGATAAGGTCTTGCACCTTATTTCTCAGGGCCCAACAATCATCAGTAGTATGCCCGGGGCTATCGGAATGATAAGCACAACGGGCATTTGGGTTATATTTAGGAGATGCAGTGTTCACGGCCTTCGGAGCCTCTTTGATGGTCACCAAGTTGGTTGATAATAGTTGCGGTAAGATTTATGACAAGGTCATACTCAGCCGAGTATACTGCCTCTTGGGCCTTTCACCTCTTTGTTGATTGTACTGCTGAAGAGCAGCAACAGGTTTTGAAATGACCAAGGCATTGACGGCTTGGCGGCTTTCTGGCTTGACTTGTCTTCTAGGACCATAGACGACACTTGCTTCCTTCTTGAAAGGCCTCTTCTCAGTACTTGCGGAGGCAGCTTTCTGTATTTTTCCTGACCTGATGCCAGCTTCTATCCTTTCACCCGTCAGAATCAAATCCGTAAACCCAGCTGAGGAATTGCCAACCAGATGATTGAAAAATGGACCAGACAAGGTCCCTAGAAACATATCAACCAGCTCACGATCAGTCAATGGAGGCTGCACCCTGCCAGCCAAATCTCTCCATTTTTGTGCATATTCTTTGAACCCTTCGCCCGTTCCTAGAGACATACCCTGAAGTTGGGTACGCGTAGGAGCGAGGTCAGAATTGTATTGATATTGTCTGTAAAATGCGGTCGCCAAATCTTCCCAATGTCAGATACTGGTTCCATCTAGCTGATAAAACCACTCAAGCTGTGACCCCGAAAGGCTATCTTGGAAGAAGTGGATCCAAAGATTTTTGTCTGCCGTGTAAGGTTGGATCTTCCTTACGTACGACCTTAGATGCAGCTTTGGACAGGAGGCCCCGTCGTATTTGGCAAAGGCAGGCGCCTTAAACTTATGTGGGATTACTACCCCAGAAGATAAGCCCAAATCTCCGAAATCCAGCCCCGACACATTCTGAATCTCCATGGCACTCAAGCGGTCCTCTAATTGCTTGTATCTGTCAGCAGCAGGTGGGTATTGTTCATCATTATAGTCCGTCTCGTTGTCAGAGACTGCAAGACTAGGAGCTCCTCCCCCTTGGGGACTGTCTTTCTCTGCAGAGGAAGTAGTTGGATCAGCCTCGTTATGGAGTGTGTTCCCAAACCTGCGTCCAGTGTTGAATAACGCAGTCCTCTTTTTCTTCTTCTTCTTTAGGAGCAGAGCCTTCAACTCTTGCTGACCTTGGGCCAGGCTTAGGACCATCTCTTGAAACTGGGCACTTTGGGCCTGAAGGGCCTTGATTGCTTGCTCATTGGATGAGTCTGGATTCATGACGACTGTTCAAAATAAACAGCGAAGAAGATTAAGCAACCTGTAGAAAAAGGGGTACCTGTTATGCACATGATGCATGAGATGCTATCTATGAAATGCATTCAAGGGTTTTGGAAATTCACAATTGTTGCAGACAAAAAAGAACGCACGTCATATTAATAAGAAGCAATTTGTTAGTACATAAATGCCCCATGAGCCAAATATTACAAAAAACAACTTCTCAAGGTAAAAAGACGTTGCGCATCCTCTTTGGCGCAATATAGGTGTTGAGGGCCTCTTGCTCATGGAGTCGGCGGGTGAGCTCTAAAACCTTCTTCTCGCTGGCGTAGAAGCTGGCTTCAAAAGTGTTCCGTTCCTCCTTGAGTTGGATCCAACTCTTCTACATCTCCTCCCACGATGTAGGCATGTCAGGATGTAGGATGGTGTAGGGAACCTCTCCATCCTGGATAAGAAGATTTTGACAGTGTTGACATCTACCAATTGGTCAGAATTTGGGAACAAGACCAACCCATAGATAAGGAGTGCCACAATCTCTTCAAAGGCTTGTAGGTCCAATGAATTCCAACATTCTTGTGCTTTCTCAAACAAGAATTTTGCTAAGAAACCTTTGACGCCGCTTCTAGTTTCCCAATGCCCCTTGATGTCAGAAGGCTGTAGATGTAATGCTCGAGCCACATCTTCAGGCTTTGGTTCCTTTTCCGTATCGTTGAAAGGTAGTTGATTAAGGATAGGAATTCTCAAGAGTTGAGAAAATTCCTCCAAAGTGGGTACCAACTGGTAGTCAGGGAAAGTGAAACAGTGGTGAAGAGGGTCAAAGAACTGGAATAACACCTTCATCATGTCTTCTTCAATGTTGGCGTTGACTAAGCTGAGCAGTCTACCATGTCTTTCACTGAAGGATGAGCTTTCCGGAATTCTTGAGGTGAGCTCCTTAAGTTGAGGAGAGATTCTCACAAGATTAACTTGGATGGTTTTTCTGCGAGGAATTTCCATGACCTACAAAACAAGAACAAAGATGAAGATCTAAACCCTTGAAATGGTTAGTAAATGCATATGATGCTTTATGATGTTCATGATGTATGAACAAACATATGTACAAGCAAATCACACCAAACCCTAGTTTCAGGCTTGCATGGGGTTTCATAGGTAAGTACCCTCTTGAGTGTAGTTGGCTTAAAAACTTGTCCTATAAATAGTAACCGGGTTCTAAGGAGCTCAATATCACTGGATTGTTTTCATTGTTCATTGTTTTGGTTTAGCCACTTAACTAGCGACCAAAATATTCCAAGAAAACAACCCTCAATGAGTGTAGTATCGAGTATCTACCAACTTCGGACTGCACCAAAGCCGGTCATCTCACTACCCCTAATGAAAGGTCAAGATGGTCAAGTAAGGTTCTAGGTCATTAGTGCTTAGTGACATCACTCAGTGGCCCCGTACTCTCCTTGATTAAACTCAAGGGTTACCGGTACTCACAAATATGTCGCACTAATATAGCTATTGCTTCGACCGTGTCGGTACTCACAAATATGTCGCACTAATATAGATGTAGGCTTGATCTCCCCAATCATGTCAATTCCCCACATAGCAAAGGGCCAAGGAGCCGTCAAGACATTCATAGGAACCAGAGGTACGTGGACCTTGTCAGCATAAATTTGACACTTATGACAGGTCCGAGAGTGTTGATAGCAATCTGCTTCCATAGTAGACCAATAATAGCCATCCCGTAGGGCCATCGTATGTCCACTGGAGTGAGTGCCAAAAGTACCTTCATGTAACTCAGCCATGATCTTTGCAACCTCAATATTATCCACACATTGGAGCAGAATGGAGTCATGGTTGCATTTGTACAGGATGCCATTACTCAGAAAGAACTTAGCAGAGAATCTACTTAAGAACTTTTTATCATTGATTGAAGCTCCTTCTGGATATTCTTGAGCCTCGAGATACCTCTTGACTTCATGAAACCAAGGCTGGTCCACTACCACTTCAGTATTAATCTCGTGACAGTGTGCTGGTTCATCCATTCGTTCGATGGTGATATGGGGAGCCTCATTATCCCAATTAAGTTTAAACATAGATGACATTGTGGCTAGAGCATTTGCTAGTTGATTTTCTTCTCGCGGGAAATGCTCGAAGGTAATCTGCTCAAAATGCGGTAGCAATGTCAAAACATGTTCTTTGTAAGGGATAAGGTTTGGGTGCTTAGTGTCCCATTCTCCTTTGATCTGACTGACAACCAAGGCTGAATCTCCAAACACATCTAAAGACTTGATTCCCAAGTCTATGGCAGCCTTGAGACCAAAGATGCATGCTTCGTATTCTGCCATGTTGTTCGTACAGTTGAAGCAAAGTCTGGAAGTAAAGGGAGTGTGACAACCTTCCGGAGATATGAGTACAACGCCGATACCATTACCAAGTGCATTGGATGCCCCATCAAAGAACAGGGTCCATCGGGATCCTTGTTCAGGTCCGTCATATGGTCTGATTTCTTCACAATTGTCTAATGTCATGATGTCTTCATCCGGGAATTCAAACTTCATGGACTGATAATCTTCTACAGCTTGATGAGCAAGATGATCAGCTAGCACATTGCCCTTTATAGCTTTTTGGGTAGTGTACTGTATGTCATATTAGCTTTTTGGGTAGTGTACTGTATGTCATATTCTGTTAGGATCATCTGCCATCTAGCTATCCTCCCAGACAGAGCAGGCTTTTCGAAGATGTACTTTATCAGATCCATCTTAGTTCTCAGCAAAGTGGTATGAGTCAACATATACTGTTTTAGCCGGCGAGCAACCAATACCAGAGTGTGTGATACGGTGGGAGAACTGACTATGGTTTTGCGTTTGTTTTCGCAAATGTTTCGGTTGAGCAAGAGTCGCCACCGACTTTTTATTTTATCCTAAGGAAAGGTTAAAAAGCACATCAAAAACCTTTGAGATGTTTTCTTAGGTTCGGGGAGTAGATTATAGAAAGGGAAGGTATTAGCACCCTTTCTATCCATGGTTATCCATGGGCTCTTAGTTACTTGCTTAGATCAACTTGCCTTAATTTTCAATTGTTTGAAATGGTGCTTTGTGTGTGTGGGTTTGAAAATGTTTTGAAAAGAGGCCAATGTGGTGGCAACCTTTGTAATGATCCATGTTGGGATGTATACAAAGGTGTATGTCTTTTGAAAAGGTTTTCATTTGTTTTTGAAAGTTTGTTTTGAAAGTGTTGTGAGGTGTGGTTTAAAAATAGGCAAGTGTTTTGTTTTGCAAGTTTGATTCAAGTAACTAAGAGGTTATCTACTCCTAAATTTCTCAAAGATTTCTCCTATGTTTTTAACCCTTTTAACAATTTTGTTCCACCATTGCATTTGGTGGACAATCTTGTGTTAGGATGTGAAAGGGACGGGCGCAGGTCATCGTTTAGACCATAATTGCAATGGTGCTAAGTATCTTTGGGCAATTTCTCCTTTAAGGGACTTGATCATTTTTAGGCAACTTTCGAATGCGTCATCGAGGGACTATGATCATTTGATTGTTTTGTTTTGCCCAAAGAGACCTAACATGCAATATGGCCCATTATTGAAGGCAACAAGTGGAATACCCTAGGGGTGCAAGTGTGATTAGTGTTGTCCATTTTCATGCTTGTTTATCTTGAAATTAGGTCAAACTATTTTTGTTGTTTTTGATTCGCATACAAACCCTAATTCTAACATGGTATAATTAGAAAGCATTAAAGTGCGAAAAATAAAGTTCCTAAGTTATTACAACACAATATATGGGAAGAGGGGTACAAATATTCAAATGGGGGGTATTTTGACAAGGAATTTAAACCTAGACTATTACATCAATTTGGAATTATACAAGGTAATTAATATACAACAATTAAATAAAATGGAATAAATATGCAAGATGCAAAAAAATGTTTTTATATGTATGAAAAAAAAGTGTTTTTATGTATGTCAAATAAACAAAATAAAAAGTATTATTTTTGGAGTTTTTATGTATTTAGGGAAAAACCCTAATTTATTAAATAAAAGTATTAATTATTTAGTATATACAATATTTATCAATTATGTATAAAAATAAAATAAAAATGAAGTATATTTGTCAAAAAGGTATTTTTAATATTAAATATTAATAAAAATAAAAATGTGTATATTTTGTATTTTTTAACCTAAATATACTAATAAACATATATGTATTTGTATTATATGACAAATATATTAAATATGTGTAAAAATATAATATTTAATATTTACAAAAAAAGTATTTTTGATATAAAATGTTTTCAAGAGAGAAAATAAAATAAAAATCAGAAATAAAATAAGTTTGCATTATTTTTAGTATTTTTAAATAAAAGTGTTTATGTATTTATTAATGTACAAATACTCATTCAAACAAATAAATGCCTAATAAATACAAAAATGGTTTAAAAAATAATTTTTATATTTTTAATATTATGAAAAAAAATAAATAAGTCAGAACAAAAAAGAAAAGATCAAAAAATCATAAAAATAAGCATAATGGGCCATGGGGGTTTAAAAGCAAAAACATGGTGCAAAAAGAAAGTCAACTCAGGCCCAGCACAAGAAGACTTCATCTTCAACCTCAGAACATGTTTGAACAACCATCCACGCGTTTTCTATCTCCCAATTCCTGGACTTTCAAGCAAAACTCACAACATGAAAAATGTAGAGCATTAAAAGACGAATCCAGACATATAAAGAACTTGACTTAACTCTCTAAGATGAGAGAGAATTTCTTCTCCCCCAATTCCTGACCTAGTTTTTGTTCCATGTTCAGACATTAAATTCTCACAGCACACATAATATAAATGAAAACTAATTACATGGGCATGTTCAGGGCTATGAATGTGACATATTTTCTTCACAAACCTAAAGCTAACAATGCCTGGATAGAGAGATACGAGTTCATGAACTTACCTGTTCAGTTGGAGTTGTATCTGGTGATGGAGGTACTTTTAGTGCAAAGTGATGATTGGTACAGCTTCCTTGATGTCCAGGGATACTATTCCAAGTTTTACTTTGCTTTGAAACTAGCTTAATCGAGTTATAGAACTCCACCTGCAAAACAGAAAAATGAAAATGGTGATGTTGAATGGGAGTGTTACAGGTCGTGTTTGAGGTTTGGAATAGCTTCAAGGGATGTTGTGGGATGTGTTTGAGGTTTTTTTAGCTCATAATGGATGTTTAGAATATGTTTGACAAGTTTTCTTAAGCCTTGGTTTACAAGAATGATAGTTGTGTTATGTTATGCTAGCTTTCTTCCTACTTAAGCAACAAAAGGCCACTTGAGTTTTTAGACAGGTAGAGGCCCCCCTAATGTGCTGCAAACCTTGGCATTGATCAGTGTAATTAGTCTAATAACTTGTGCCAAGAGGATATGCACTGTACTTGCTTGGATTGCCAATTGACATAAAGTTCTACTTTTGCAAAAATGACCATTATGCTTTTTCTACTTTGGGACTAAACCTCTATGCAATGCTTGAACACATAAAATACGGTCTTGGCACAATGAGTTTGCATTAAATTTATGAGTGCAAAAGGGATTTAGGGCCTGTAATCAAGAAATGCAAGCTGAGTTCAAAATTGCCTAAGTGTATGGACATGTAATTTGGTCATGAACAAAGTGAGTTTTTCCCATATTGCCAAATTCGACTCTCCCTAACCATGAGGTTGTTTGATGAGTTCTTGGACATTTTGGAAAGCTTGGAATGTGTACTACAATCCATATTTGAAATGCAAATTGAAATTCCAAGTGGAAGTATGTGAAAAATGGTCTTGAAGTTAGGTAAAAACCTTGCCTAAAATAGGTCAAATTTTCTCTAAGTTAAGAATGGTTTGGTACCCTTGTTCCAAAAATTGTAACTTGAGCTACAAGCTTCTTTTGGGAAAACTTTGTTAATCAAAGTTGTAGATTTTGCAATAGACTACAACTT
The DNA here is from genome assembly GCA_948472305.1 of Vicia faba. NCBI lineage: Eukaryota > Viridiplantae > Streptophyta > Magnoliopsida > Fabales > Fabaceae > Vicia > Vicia faba. The sequence goes on from OX451736.1 coordinate 1,047,076,562, forward strand.
TCATGTTTTTACTTTTGCTTGAATCCAAATGAATCTTGGTGAGAAAGTGGGACAAAGTTAGGAAAAAATTAGGGTTTTTCATAACTTAGAAAAATTCTAAGTTATGAAAAATCTTCATTTCAAACCCTAATTTGCAATTCTTGATTTCTTGATGAACAAGTTTCATGATTTGGCATGTTTTGATAAAAAAGGAATCTTGACACTTGATTTTGACCAAAAAGTCAAAGTTTGACTTTTCAGTATACAGTCAAAATTGATCAATTGACTGGGAAATTCAACTGTCAATCTTGTGTATTTGGGATCTTTTGAACTTGCTGAGCATGTCAAGATAATTCCATGGGGTCCTTGAGTCCATATGTGAGCTTGGTTTGCCATTGGCTAGGTCCAACAGTCAAAAATTGCCTTTGTGCAGTCAAAACCCTAAAAATGACCATTTTGCCCTTTTGGTGCTCTGATCAAATTTCTTGTGGAATTGTGATCCAAACTTGATCAAATGGTCCATGTGAGTTCATAATGTTGATGTGGGTCAATTTTCATGAGATTTGACTGTCAATTGGCCACAATTGAATTTTTCCCCAATACAGTTGATTTCTAGGTCAACTGTCCAATTGACTGGGCAAAATTTGGAATCAAGACTTGAAACTTGGTATGGATAAACTTGGGAGTCCAACATGAGGCATGAAAGTAATCTTAGGCATTTTGGGTCAAAATATCTTTGTGCAAACACAAACCCTAATTTGGGTCAACAGTGCAAGGAGAAGTCTTGAGCAGAGGAAACCCTAACTGGATCTTGAGCTCCAAGGGGTCTTGTGATGAGAAAATGTTAAGGAAATGGGAGGGCAAATTTTGGGGTACAACAGTTGCCCCTGTTCAATCTTCTTGAACCTGAAGAGTTAGATTGGCAAGTTTTCCTTTCGTGACTCGAGGGTAAAAGGAGATTGGACACTAGAGTGCCCGAAAATTTGCACTCGCATGTTGGAGTATCAGCAATGTGATGTCGGGAATGGGCTTATAGATGCCATTTGGAGAGATGGTGGATAGGGAGATGGGCTTATAGATGCCATCTAGAGACGTGACAGAACCTTGTCGGGAATGGGCTTATAGATGCCATTTGGAAGTGTTGATCGCATAAGAGGTTCCTTAGCGAGAACTTGTGTATTTTGAGAAAGACAGATGTTTTCCTGGCTTGTTACAGGTGTTGATCTTCAATCTTTTCATGCAGATATGCCCTGGCTAGATACAGGTGTCGAATCTACAATCGGATGCTCACAGATATGCCCTGGCTAGATACAGGAATCAAATTTGGAAATAGTTGTCAATAGATATGCCCTGGCTGGATACAGGAATCGAATCTTCGAAATCTTTAGACATGCCCTGGCTAGATACAGGAATCGAGTCCGGAATTGTGACAGTTGATAGATATGCCCTGGCTGGATACAGGAATCGAATCTTCGAACTCTTCAGACATGCCCTGGCTAGATACAGGAATCGAGTCTGGAAATAGTCGTCAACAGATATGCCCTAGCTGGATACAGGAATCGAATCTTAAAACTCTTCAGACGTGCCCTAGCTAGATACAGGAATCGAGTCCGGAATTGTGACAGTTGATAGATATGCCATGGCTGGATACAGGAATCGAATCTTCAAACTCTTCAGACGTGCCCTGGCTGGATACAGGAATCGAGTCTGGGAACTGATCACTCACAGATGTGCCCTGGCTAGATACAAGAATCGAATCTTCAAACTCTTCAGATGTGCCTTGGCTAGATACAGGAATCGAGTCTGGAAACTGTGACAGTTGAAGGTAGTTGTCTTTTTCCTGAAAAGGCAAAACATCAGTTGTATGCAATGTCATGATGTATGACATGCATGATGTCATGACGTTCAAAATGAGATAGTGTTGTATGCACTTTATCATGTATGTAAGCAAGATGTATGAAACGTGAAATGTTTATGAATATATTTTCGTCTAGGAAAATAAATCCTTGACGACCGGCCGGGGAATTAAATCCTGGGCTGACGTTGAAGAGTAGAGTTCTCCGCTTCCGCTGGGGATGATGGTTGCAAGCATACACCGGTAGGAGAAGATAACTTCGTTGGGGAACAAACTTTGTTGGAGAGATTACTCTGAGGGGAATTGCTCTGTGGGAAGAGATACTTCTTGAAGTTTTGATGAGAGCTCCGCTGAAGATTTCAATGATGGACTCCGCTGGGGATGACAATGATAAACTCCACTGGGGATTGTGTTGATAAGTTATGTTGGGGAACTTTGATGAACTCCGCTGGGGATTGAAAGAACTTTGCCGAGGGCGATATTCCGTGGTAATTAGCTGAGGATAATCCAGTTATAAGCCCTTATGAGGAATAACTTTGAATAAAACTCGGAAGAGACGTCCGTACTCTGCAGGGGATAAGCTTAAAGACCTGCCGGGGATAAGAATTCCACTTTCCTGGGGAAACTTTTCAGACTGCACTGGGGTGTTGATATTCAGCCGGGGAACAATCTTAGGTCAAGACTGTCGGGGATGCTTGCTGATGAATGCCTATACTCCACTGGGGAATGTTGCTATCTTGTCTTACTCTGGGGAGTTGAGATAACTTGATCACATCCTTCAGTTAAATCTACCTTGGTACCTTGGTGGACAGAGCAACTAGACTGCCTGGACAACTCTACATTGCCCCTATTTCTGATGTCACCTGTAATTAGTCTTTTGTTTCATATGCAAGTATTTACGAATTAGCAATTTAATGTCAAATGCATATATCAAAAATGAACATTGGACGTTCTTCGCAAGACAAAACAGAAAAAGGAAAAACAATTGGCAATTTGTTTGGAAAACTGAATCTGTATTGATTTTGAAATTTGCCTGTAAATAGGCGTTTTTTGTACAAGAGGCCGACGTCCTAGTAGGAGAACGCCGCCGAATAACATAAAGTTTATACAATTTTGAAAAGGAAACAAAACAGCTATGTGCACAATATTCCCACTGGGTTCCAACTCTGCTATCGCCTTTATGTCTTCAAGCGTCTCATCACTTTGCTGCTTAGTTGAAGATGAAGCTGATTGATCGATGCCGAAGTCTGAGCCAGATAGTTGATGCCGAATTCTGGATGCTAGGTGATCCAATGAGACATAGTGTTACGCTTTTATCCCTAACTTTTGCCTGGACCACCCTTTCGGGTTTTCAGTCCACCGGGATACCCATTTTTGCCCAAGCCGCCTTTTCAGGTTTTCGACTTGCCGGGTGTACAGATTTTTTTCATTTCATCCCTTATTTTTTCCCGAACCCTTTTGGTTCGCCGGGAAGCCCTTATTTTTTCCTAGGTGTATCAACCTAGCGGGTCTTTTATTCATGCGTAGTATCTTTTTACTATGTCTGCATTGGCGGGGTGAGGAAGGTCGTCACCATCCATGGTGGTTAGAATCATGGCTCCTCCTGAGAACACATGTTTAACCACAAATGGCCCTTCGTATGTAGGGGTCCATTTGCCCCGGGGATCACTTTGAGGAAGGATGATGCGCTTGATTACCAGGTCCCCAACTTGATACTCTTGTGGTCTGACTTTCTTGTTAAATGCCCTGATCATTCGTTTTTGATACGTCTGACCATGGCAGATAGCGGTGAGTCTCTTTTCGTCAATCAGGTTTAATTGATCAAGTCGAGTCTGGATCCAGTCATCTTCACTCAAGTCTGCATCCTTCATTATTCGGAGAGAGGGTATCTGGACTTCAATCGGCAAGACTGCCTCCATGCCGTAGACCAAGGAAAAAGGAGTTGCCCCGGTTGACGTTCTGGATGAGGTACGGTACCCATGAAGAGAAAACAGTAACATTTCGTGCCAATCTTTATAGGTCACTGTCATCTACTGCACAATTTTCTTGATATTCTTATTAGCCGCTTCTACAGCCCCATTCATCTTCGGCCGGTAAGGAGAAGAGTTGTGGTGCTGTATCTTGAATTGCTCGCAGAGCTCAGTGATCATCTTGTTGTTAAGATTGGTACCATTGTCCGTAATGATCCTTTCCGGGATGCCATACCGACAGATCAGGTTATGCCGAATGAAACGTGCAACGACGCTCTTGGTTACAGTGGCGTAGGAAGCTGCCTCAACCCACTTCGTGAAGTAATCAATTGCTACTAGGATGACGCGATGCCCGTTGGATGCTGTTGGTCGGATCTCACCGATCATATCGATGCCCCACATTGCAAAAGGCCAAGGTGCCGTCAGGACGTTCAGAGGAACCAGAGGGATATGCACCTTATCAGCATAGATCTGGCATTTATGACAAGTTCGAGAATGTTGGTAACAGTCGGCTTCCATTGTGGACCAGAAATATCCTGCCCTGAGGATTTTCTTTGCCATGGTATGTCCACTGGAATGTGTTCCGAATGTACCTTCATGCAGTTCTATCATGATCTTCTCTGCTTCAGCCTTATCCACACAACGCAGTAGAGTTGAATCATGATTCCGTTTGTAGAGAATGCCGTTGCTGAGGAAGAATTTTGCCGCAAACCTTCTCATGAACTTCTTGTCGTTGACAGATGCACCTTCAGGGTATTCCTGAGTTTCCAAGTATCTCTTCACCTCATGATACCGGGTTTTTTCAGTCACCTTTTCGGCCTCAAGATCGCAGCAGTATGCAGGTTCGTCCAACTTCCAGATAATGATCCGGGGAGCCTCATTGTCCCATTTGACTTTGAACATTGAAGACATCGTAGCTAGTGCGTCCGCTAACTAATTCTCCTCTCTTGGGAAGTGCTCAAAAGTTATCTCTTCAAAGTGGGGAAGCAAATTCAACACATACTCCTTGTAAGGAATAAGATTTGGGTGTTTCGTATCCCACTCGCCTTTGATCTGATTGATCACGAGAGCGGAATCTCCGAAGACACGCAGAAACTTGATCCTTAAGTCGATTGCAGCTTGAAGACCCATGATACATGCCTCATATTCTGCCATGTTGTTGGTGCAGTTGAAACACAGCCGGGCAGTGAGTGGGGTATGAGTTCCTTTGGGGGATATGATTACAGCGCCGATACCGTTACCCAAAGCGTTCGAGGCTCCATCAAAATGCATAGACCATCGGGACCCTTCCTCAGGTCCTTCATCCGGTCCAGGTACTTCACAATCAGTTACCACCATGATATCTTCGTCCGGAAATTCAAAGTTCAATGATTGGTAATCGTCCACAGGTTGGTGTGCCAAATGATCTGCCAATACACTTCCCTTGATTGCTTTCTGAGTTGTGTATTGGATATCATATTCTGTCAAGATCATTTGCCATCTTGCTATTCTTCCAGACAGAGCAGGCTTTTCGAATATGTACTTGATGGGATCCATCTTTGAAATTAACAGAGTAGTGTGAGTCAACATATACTGTCTCAGCCGGCGAGCAGGCCATACCAGAGCGCAACAAGTTTTCTCGAGAAATGAGTACCGAGACTCACAGTCGGTAAACTTTTTGCTCAGGTAATAAATAGCGTGCTCTTTTTCGGCCAGACTCGTCATGCTGCCCCAGCACACACCCCATTGAATTGTCAAGCACTGTCAAGTATAGTATCAGAGGTCTCCCTTCCACTGGTGGCATAAGAATGGGTGGCTCTTGGAGATACTCCTTTATCTTTTCGAAAGCAGCCTGACATTCATCGTTCCAACGCACTACTTGATCTTTCTTCAGCAGTTTGAAGATTGGCTCACAGGTAGCAATTAGATGCGAGATGAATCGGGCAATGTAATTTAGTCGTCCCAGAAAGCCTCAGACTTCTTTCTCTGTCTTGGGAGTCGGCATCTCTTGTATGGCTTTCACCTTGGCAGGGTCCACCTGAATAATTTTATTGCTTACAATGAAACCTAGCAATTTTCCGGACCTCACCCCAAAGGTGCATTTGTTGGGATTCAACCTCAGCTTGTATAACTTCAATCGGTCAAACAGCTTCCGCAGATGGTCAAGGTGTTCCTCCTCAGTTTGAGACCTTGCAATCATGTCATCAACATATACCTCAATCTCATGATGAATCATATCATGAAATAAAGCAACCATGGCACGTTGGTAGGTTGCCCCAGCATTTTTCAACCCGAATGGCATGACCTTGTAGCAGAAGGTGCCCCACTGAGTCACAAAGGTAGTCTTTTCCATATCTTCCGGAGCCATCTTGATCTGATTATACCCTGAAAAACCATCCATGAAGGAGAACACCTTGTGTTAAGCAGTACTGTCAACAAGAACGCCGATGTGAGGCAGAGGGAAATCATCTTTGGGGCTGGCCCTGTTCAAATCCCTGTAATCGACACACATTCTGACCTTACCGTCCTTCTTCGGCACTGGAACCACATTGGCAACCCACTGAGGGTAAGAAGTCACTGCTAGAAACCCGGCATCGAATTGCTTCATAACCTCAGCTTTGATCTTTTCAGACATCTCTGGACGCATACGGCAGACCTTTTGCTTTACCGGAGGACAGTCTTCCTTGGTAGGCAGGTGATGAACCACAATGTCGGCATCCAAACCAGGCATGTCTTCGTAGGACCAAGCAAAGATCTCCATGTAATCATGTAGCATCTGGATCAATCGTTGCTTCACGCTGAGCTCTAGATTAGCACCAATCTTGACTTCTTTTCTATCTGTCTCAGTACCCAGGTTTACTGTTTCCACCGGCTCTTCATGCGGCTGAATGGCCCTCTCTTCCTGGAGTAGCAGTCTTGCGAGTTCACCAGGCACTTCACAATCATCTTCACCTTCGTCTTCGGCCAAGTTGATCGGATTCTCGAAGTCATAACTGGTGGTAGCAGAGCCGTTACCAGTGAGATCCAGAGTGGATTGAAACCTGTATAAGTGAGTGTGTGTAAATATATCTGTTTTGCAATATATAACACAGAAAGAAAAAGAGCACAAGATTTGAAATGCAACAAACGTCCAATGTTTTGATTAATGATATATGGAAATGTCATACAAAAAGCCCTCACAAATGGAGCTACGGTTCCCCGGGTAGGACACCGAGCCAATAAAAGTTTCAACATATTGTTTGTTACAAATTGAAAATCAAAAGAGTTAATTACTGCGTGACAAATGTAATTGGTGTAAAATCTTTTGCCGTCCAGTTGCTTGGTCCGTTGTTGGTGGTTGGATAGATCCAACTGTCAAATTCTGCTTCCTCTACGTCCTCCTCGATAGCATTCACCCTTGGATTGGTTATGAACACTGGAGCCTTTCTGATCCTTTCCTTGCGAACAGCCTTTTGAGCCTCTGCAGTGAAGCCCAACCCAAACTTGTCGGTCTTTTGAGTGAAGTCAGGAAGCTGACCCCAGTTTGCACATTTGCCTTTCTCGATTACAGCCCGGGCATCCTTCAGGGAAGCCATCTTCAGAGGAAAATCTTCTTCAACCACTGTCTCGGCCGACGCCAACGTTGGAGGTACCTCCTCAAAATGTTGAAAGGGGGTTTCAATAAACTCCCCGTCCATCTCGATATACCGGAATGAATTCAAGTGACTTACCATGTATTCCTCCTCGCCTTGCACATTAACAATCTTCCCTTTGACAGGGTATTTGAGCTTTTGGTGTAGAGTGGATGTTACTGCCCCAGCCTTGTGAATCCAGGGTCGACCCAACAAGCAGGAATAAGATGGATGAATATCCATCACGTAGAACGTTGATTCGAAGACTTGGGAACCCACACGAATATGAATGTTTACCTCACCGTGCACCATCCTCTTAGAACCGTCAAAGGCTCTAACAATGATGTTACTAGGTTTCAATTCCAGGCCCTCACAGTCCAATCGATCTAAGGCCTTCTTGGGAAAAACATTCAGGGAAGAACCGGTATCCACCAACACGTGTGCGAGAGTAGTGCCCCTACACTCTATGGAAACATGAAGGGCGTCATTGTGATTTTTTCCTTTGGCAGTAAGGTCAGCATCCGAGAACCCCAAACCATTGTCAGCTGTCAAATTAGCCACACAGTCAGTGAATTGATCTGCAGAGGTCTCTTGCGGCACATGGGCCGTTTTCAGAAATGAAATCAGGGCCTTTGCATGGGCCTCTGAGCATAGCAGCAATGATAGCATAGAGATTTTGGAGGGGGTATGCCCCAACTGTTCAACAACATTGAAGTCACTCTTTTTAATGATTTTAAGGATTTCCTCCATCTCTTGTTGGGAGGCTTCAACAACAGTCTTTTTTGGTGCCTCCGTCCTGGCAGGCAAATCGGTAGCAACTTCTTTGCCCCGAGCATCAGAGGACTCGGCGGAAGTAGTAGACACAGGAACTTGATTTGGAACATGCACACTTGCGGGTGTGATGATAAGAGGCTTTCGGATAACTGGCGGTGCAATGTCAGGCGAGAAGAGCCTGCCACTGCGAGTAATCTTGGCGGGACCAGTGATGTTACTGATACTGGTACTGGTGTTGAACTCCTGCTTCACTCTAAGCACATACACGTCTGCCCCATAGTGCCATGGGACAGCCTTGTTAGATTCATAGGGGAGAGGCCCCGAAACAGTAATAGTAATGGGTGCAACAAACATAATTTGGACTGGCTTCTTTGGGAGAGCCTTGGTAGGATTGTTGAAAATTGTGACGATAGATACTTCTTCAGTGGAAACAAACGGAACATCAGTTTTCTTGAACAAAATTTCTTTGCTATCAATCAGGCTTTGGATGCTTGATTTTAGCAGTGGACAACCGGTAGGGATAACAGCACACAGGAGGCAACCCTTGCTACAACCCGGAAATAAACCGGCTAGTAGTAAGTTCCTCTTAACAGTCAATAGAGGGGTAGCAACATCATTCACCGAAACAGTATACAAATCTTCCTCGACGGCATTTACTCTATGCTGGGGCATAGGAGCAGTTACAACATTTGGCCTCTCAGGCGCCTCAAACTGAATTTCCTTCGCATCGATAAGGTCTTGCACCTTATTTCTCAGGGCCCAACAATCATCAGTAGTATTCCCGGGGCTATCGGAATGATAAGCACAACGGGCATTTGGGTTATATTTAGGAGATGCAGTGTTCACGGCCTTCGGAGCCTCTTTGATGGTCACCAAGTTGGTTGATAATAGTTGCGGTAAGATTTGTGACAAGGTCATACTCAGCCGAGTATACTGCCTCTTGGGCCTTTCACCTCTTTGTTAATTGTACTGCTGAGGAGTAGCAACAGGTTTTGAAATGACCAAGGCATTGACGGCTTGGCGGCTTTCTGGCTTGACTTGTCTTCTAGGACCATAGACGACACTTGCTTCCTTCTTGAAAGGCCTCTTCTCAGTACTTGCGGAGGCAGCTTTCTGTATTTTTCCTGACCTGATGCCAGCTTCTATCCTTTCACCCGTCAGAATCAAATCCGTAAACCCAGCTGAGGAATTGCCAACCAGATGATTGAAAAATGGACCAGACAAGGTCCCTAGAAACATATCAACCAGCTCACGATCAGTCAATGGAGGTTGCACCCTGCCAGCCAAATCTCTCCATTTTTGTGCATATTCTTTGAACCCTTCGCCCGTTCCTAGAGACATACCCTGAAGTTGGGTACGCGTAAGAGCGAGGTCAGAATTGTATTGATATTGTCTGTAAAATGCGGTCGCCAAATCTTCCCAATGTCGGATACTGGTTCCATCTAGCTGATAAAACCACTCAAGCTGTGACCCCGAAAGGCTATCTTGGAAGAAGTGGATCCAAAGATTTTTGTCTGTCGTGTAAGGTTGGATCTTCCTTACGTACGACCTTAGATGCAGCTTTGGACAGGAGGCCCCGTCGTATTTGGCAAAGGCAGGCGCCTTAAACTTATGTGGGATTACTACCCCAGAAGATAAGCCCAAATCTCCGAAATCCAGCCCCGGCACATTCTGAATCTCCATGGCACTCAAGCGGTCCTCTAATTGCTTGTATCTGTCAGCAGCAGGTGGGTATTGTTCATCATTGTAGTCCGTCTCGTTGTCAGAGACTGCAGGACTAGGAGCTCCTCCCCCTCGGGGACTGTCTTTCTCTGCAGAGGAAGTAGTTGGATCAGCCTCGTTATGGAGTGTGTTCCCAAACCTGCGTCTAGTGTTGAATAACGCAGTCCTCTTTTTCTTCTTCTTCTTTAGGAGCAGAGCCTTCAACTCTTGCTGACCTTGGGCCAGGCTTAGGACCATCTTTTGAAACTGGGCACTTTGGGCCTGAAGAGCCTTGATTGCTTGCTCATTAGATGAGTCTAGATTCATGACGACTGTTCAAAATAAACAGCGAAGAAGATTAAGTAACCTGTAGAAAAAGGGGTACCTGTTATGCACATGATGCATGAGATGCTATCTATGAAATGCATTCAAGGGTTTTGGAAATTCACAATTGTTGCAGACAAAAAAGAACGCACGTCATATTAATAAGAAGCAATTTGTTAGTACATAAATGCCCCATGGGCCAAATATTACAAAAAACAACTTCTCAAGGTAAAAAGACGTTGCGCATCCTCTTTGGCGCAATGTAGGTGTTGAGGGCCTCTTGCTCATGGAGTCGGCGGGTGAGCTCTAAAACCTTCTTCTCGCTGGCGTAGAAGCTGGCTTCAAAAGTGTTCCGTTCCTCCTTGAGTTGGATCCAACTCTTCTACATCTCCTCCCACGATGTAGGCATGTCAGGATGTAGGATGGTGTAGGGAACCTCTCCACCCTGGATAAGAAGATTTTGACAGCGTTGACATCTACCAATTGGTCAGAATTTGGGAACAAGACCAACCCATAGATAAGGAGTGCCACAATCTCTTCAAAGGCTTGTAGGTCCAATGAATTCCAACATTCTTGTGCTTTCTAAAACAAGAATTTTGCTAAGAAACCTTTGACGCCGCTTCTAGTTTCCCAATGCCCCTTGATGTCAGAAGGCTGTAGATGTAATGCTCGAGCCACATCTTCAGGCTTTGGTTCCTTTTCCGTACCGTTGAAAGGTAGTTGATTAAGGATAGGAATTCTCAAGAGTTGAGAAAATTCCTCCAAAGTGGGTACCAACTGGTAGTCAGGGAAAGTGAAACAGTGGTGAAGAGGGTCAAAGAACTGGAATAGCACCTTCATCATGTCTTCTTCAATGTTGGCGTTGACTAAGCTGAGCAGTCTACCATGTCTTTCACTGAAGGATGAGCTTTCCGGAATTCTTGAGGTGAGCTCCTTAAGTTGAGGAGAGATTCTCACAAGATTAACTTGGATGGTTTTTCTGCGAGGAATTTCCATGACCTACAAAACAAGAACAAAGATGAAGATCTAAACCCTTGAAATGGTTAGTAAATGCATATGATGCTTTATGATGTTCATGATGTATGCACAAACATATGTACAAGCAAATCACACCAAACCCTAGTTTCAGGCTTGCATGGGGTTTCATAGGTAAGTACCCTCTTGAGTGTAGTTGGCTTAAAAACCTGTCCTATAAATAGTAACCGGGTTCTAAGGAGCTCAATATCACTGGATTGTTTTCATTGTTCATTGTTTTGGTTTAGCCACTTAACTAGCGACCAAAATATTCCAAGAAAACAACCCTCAATGAGTGTAGTATCGAGTATCTACCAACTTCGGACTGCACCAAAGCCGGTCATCTCACTACCCCTAATGAAAGGCCAAGATGGTCAAGTAAGGTTCTAGGTCATTAGTGCTTAGTGACATCACTCAGCGGCCCCGTACTCTCCTTGATTGAACTCAAGGGTTACCGATACTCACAAATATGTTGCACTAATATAGCTATTGCTTCGACCGTGTCGGTACTCACAAATATGTCGCACTAATATAGCTGTAGGCTTGATCTCCCCAATCATGTCAATTCCCCACATAGCAAAGGGCCAAGGAGCCGTCAAGACATTCAGAGGAACCGGAGGTACGTGGACCTTGTCAGCATAAATTTGACACTTATGACAGGTCCGGGAGTGTTAATAGCAATCTGCTTCCATAGTAGACCAATAATAGCCATCCCGTAGGGCCATCGTATGTCCACTGGAGTGAGTGCCAAAAGTACCTTCATGTAACTCAGCCATGATCTTTGCAACCTCAATATTATCCACACATTGGAGCAGAATGGAGTCATGGTTGCATTTGTACAGGATGCCATTACTCAGAAAGAACTTAGCAGAGAATCTACTTAAGAACTTTTTATCATTGATTGAAGCTCCTTCTGGATATTCTTGAGCCTCGAGATACCTCTTGACTTCATGAAACCAAGGCTGGTCCACTACCACTTCAGTATTAATCTCGTGACAGTGTGCTGGTTCATCCATTCGTTCGATGGTGATATGGGGAGCCTCATTATCCCAATTAAGTTTAAACATAGATGACATTGTGGCTAGAGCATTTGCTAGTTGATTTTCTTCTCGCGGGAAATGCTCGAAGGTAATCTGCTCAAAATGCGGTAGCAATGTCAAAACATGTTCTTTGTAAGGGATAAGGTTTGGGTGCTTAATGTCCCATTCTCCTTTGATCTGACTGACAACCAAGGCTGAATCTCCAAACACATCTAAAGATTTGATTCCCAAGTCTATGGCAGCCTTGAGACCAAAGATGCATGCTTCGTATTCTGCCATGTTGTTCGTACAGTTGAAGCAAAGTCTGGAAGTAAAGGGAGTGTGACAACCTTCCGGAGATATGAGTACAACGCCGATACCATTACCAAGTGCATTGGATGCCCCATCAAAGAACAGGGTCCATCGGGATCCTTGTTCAGGTCCGTCATATGGTCTGATTTCTTCACAATTGTCTAATGTCATGATGTCTTCATCCGGGAATTCAAACTTCATGGACTGATAATCTTCTACAGCTTGATGAGCAAGATGATCAGCTAGCATATTGCCCTTTATAGCTTTTTGGGTAGTGTACTGTATGTCATATTAGCTTTTTGGGTAGTGTACTGTATGTCATATTCTGTTAGGATCATCTGCCATCTAGCTATCCTCCCAGACAGAGCAGGCTTTTCGAAGATGTACTTTATCAGATCCATCTTAGTTATCAGCAAAGTGGTATGAGTCAACATATACTGTCTTAGCCGGCGAGCAGCCCATACCAGAGTGTGTGATACGGTGGGAGAACTGACTATGGTTTTGCGTTTGTTTTCGCAAATGTTTCGGTTGAGCAAGAGTCGCCACCGACTTTTTATTTTATCCTAAGGAAAGGTTAAAAAGCACATCAAAAACCTTTGAGATGTTTTCTTGGGTTCGGGGAGTAGATTATAGAAAGGGAAGGTATTAGCACCCTTTCTATCCATGGTTATCCATGGGCTCTTAGTTACTTGCTTAGATCAACTTGCCTTAATTTTCAATTGTTTGAAATGGTGCTTTGTGTGTGTGGGTTTGAAAATGTTTTGAAAAGAGGCCAATGTGGTGGCAACCTTTGTAATGATCCATGTTGGGATGTATACAAAGGTGTATGTCTTTTGAAAAGGTTTTCATTTGTTTTTGAAAGTTTGTTTTGAAAGTGTTGTGAGGTGTGGTTTAAAAATAGGCAAGTGTTTTGTTTTGCAAGTTTGATTCAAGTAACTAAGAGGTTATCTACTCCTAAATTTCTCAAAGATTTCTCCTATGTTTTTAACCCTTTTAACAATTTTGTTCCACCATTGCATTTGGTGGACAATCTTGTGTTAGGATGTGAAAGGGACGGGCGCGGGTCATCGTTTAGACCATAATTGCAATGGTGCTAAGTATCTTTGGGCAATTTCTCCTTTAAGGGACTTGATCATTTTTAGGCAACTTTCGAATGCGTCATCAAGGGACTATGATCATTTGATTGTTTTGTTTTGCCCAAAGAGACCTAACATGCAATATGGCCCATTATTGAAGGCAACAAGTGGAATACCCTAGGGGTGCAAGTGTGATTAGTGTTGTCCATTTTCATGCTTGTTTATCTTGAAATTAGGTCAAACTATTTTTGTTGTTTTTGATTCGCATACAAACCCTAATTCTAACATGGTATAATTAGAAAGCATTAAAGTGCGAAAAATAAAGTTCCTAAGTTATTACAACACAATATATGGGAAGGGGGGTACAAATATTCAAATGGGGGGTATTTTGACAAGGAATTTAAACCTAGACTATTACATCAATTTGGAATTATACAAGGTAATTAATATACAACAATTAAATAAAATGGAATAAATATGCAAGATGCAAAAAAATGTTTTTATATGTATGAAAAAAAAGTGTTTTTATGTATGTCAAATAAACAAAATAAAAAGTATTATTTTTGGAGTTTTTATGTATTTAGGGAAAAACCCTAATTTATTAAATAAAAGTATTAATTTTTTAGTATATACAATATTTATCAATTATGTAATAAAATAAAATAAAAATGAAGTATATTTGTCAAAAAGGTATTTTTAATATTAAATATTAATAAAAATAAAAATGTGTATATTTTGTATTTTTTAACCTAAATATACTAATAAACATATATGTATTTGTATTATATGACAAATATATTAAATATGTGTAAAAATATAATATTTAATATTTACAAAAAAAGTATTTTTGATATAAAATGTTTTCAAGAGAGAAAATAAAATAAAAATCAGAAATAAAATAAGTTTGCATTATTTTTAGTATTTTTAAATAAAAGTGTTTATGTATTTATTTATGTACAAATACTCATTCAAACAAATAAATGCCTAATAAATACAAAAATGGTTTAAAAAATAATTTTTATATTTTTAATATTATGAGAAAAAATAAATAAGTCAGAACAAAAAAGAAAAGATCAAAAAATCATAAAAATAAGCATAATGGGCCATGGGGGTTTAAAAGCAAAAACATAGTGCAAAAAGAAAGTCAACTCAGGCCCAGCCCAAGAAGACTTCATCTTCAACCTCAGAACATGTTTGAACAACCATCCACGCGTTTTCTATCTCCCAATTCCTGGACTTTCAAGCAAAACTCACAACATGAAAAATGTAGAGCATTAAAAGACGAATCCAGACATATAAAGAACTTGACTTAACTCTCTAAGATGAGAGAGAATTTCTTCTCCCCCAATTCCTGACCTAGTTTTTGTTCCATGTTCAGACATTAAATTCTCACAGCACACATAATATAAATGAAAACTAATTACATGGGCATGTTCAGGGCTATGAATGTGACATATTTTCTTCACAAACCTAAAGCTAACAATGCCTGGATAGAGAGATACGAGTTCATGAACTTACCTGTTCAGTTGGAGTTGTATATGGTGATGAAGGTACTTTCAGTGCAAAGTGATGATTGGTACAGCTTCCTTGATGTCCAGGGATGCTATTCCAAGTTTTACTTTGCTTTGAAACTAGCTGAATCGAGTTATAAAACTCCACCTGCAAAACAGAAAAATGAAAATGGTGATGTTGAATGGGAGTGTTACAGGTCGTGTTTGAGGTTTGGAATAGCTTCAAGGGATGTTGTGGGATGTGTTTGAGGTGTTTTTAGCTCAGAATGGATGTTTATAATATGTTTGACAAGTTTGCTTAAGCCTTGGTTTACAGGAATGATAGTTGTGTTATGTTATGCTAGCTTTCTTCCTACTTAAGCAACAAAAGGCCACTTGAGTTTTTAGACAGGTAGAGGCCCCCCTAATGTGCTGCAAACCTTGGCATTGATCAGTGTAATTAGTCTAATAACTTGTGCCAAGAGGATATGCACTGTACTTGCTTGGATTGGCAATTGACATAAAGTTCCACTTTTGCAAAAATGGCCATTATGCTTTTTCTACTTTGGGACTAAACCTCTATGCAATGCTTGAACACATAAAATATGGTCTTGGCACAATGAGTTTGCATTAAATTTATGAGTGCAAAAGGGATTTAGGGCCTGTAATCAAGAAATGCAAGCTGAGTTCAAAATTGCCTAAGTGTATGGACATGTAATTTGGTCATGAACAAAATGAGTTTTTCCCATATTGCCAAATTCGATTCTCCCTAACCATGAAGTTGTTTGATGAGTTCTTGGACATTTTGGAAAGCTTGGTATGTGTACTACAATTCATCTTTGAAATGCAAATTGAAATTCCAAGTGGAAGTATGTGAAAAATGGTCTTGAAGTTAGGTAAAAACCTTGCCTAAAATAGGTCAAATTTTCTCTAAGTTAAGAATGGTTTGGTACCCTTGTTCCAAAAATTGTAACTTGAGCTACAAGCTTCGTTTGGGAAAACTTTGTGAATAAAAGTTGTAGATTTTGCAATAGACTACAACTTTCATGTTTTGACTTTTGCTTGAATCCAAATGAATCTTGGTGAGAAAGTGGGACAAAGTTAGGAAAAAATTAGGGTTTTTCATAACTTAGAAAAATTCTAAGTTGTGAAAAATCTTCATTTCAAACCCTAATTTGCAATTCTTGATTTCTTGATGAACAAGTTTCATGATTTGGCATGTTTTGATAAAAAAGGAATCTTGACACTTGATTTTGACCAAAAAGTCAAAGTTTGACTTTTCAGTATACAGTCAAAATTGATCAATTGACTGGAAAATTCAATTGTCAATCTTGTGTATTTGGGATCTTTTGAACTTGATGAGCATGTCAAGATAATTCCATGGGGTCCTTGAGTCCATATGTGAGCTTGGTTTGCCATTGGCTAGGTCAAACAGTCAAAAATTGCCTTTGTGCAGTCAAAACCCTAAAAATGACCATTTTGCCCTTTTGGTGCTCTGATCAAATTTCTTGTGGAATTGTAATCCAAACTTGATCAAATGGTCCATGTGAGTTTATAATGTTGATGTGGGTCAATTTTCATGAGATTTGACTGTCAATTGGCCACAGTTGACTTTTTCCCCAATACAGTTGATTTCTAGGTCAACTGTCCAATTGACTGGGCAAAATTTGGAATCAAGACTTGAAACTTGGTATGGATAAACTTGGGAGTCCAACATGAGGCATGAAAGTCATCTTAGGCATTTTGGGTCAAAATATCTTTGTGCAAACACAAACCCTAATTTGGGTCAACAGTGCAAGGAGAAGTCTTGAGCAGAGGCAACCCTAACTAGATCTTGAGCTCCAAGGGGTCTTGTGATGAGAAAATGTTGAGGAAATGGGAGGGCAAATTTTGGGGTACAACAGAGTGCAACAAGTTTTCTCGAGCAGTGAATATCTGGTTTCACAGTAGGTAAACTTTTTGCTCAGGTAGTAAATAGCGTGCTCTTTTCGGCCAGACTCGTCATGCTTCCCCAATACACACCCCATTGAGTTCTCTAAAACGGTCAGATACATGATCAGTGGTCTTCCCTCGACTGGTGGCATCAAAACAGGAGGCTCTTGTAGGCAATCTTTGATCTTGTCAAAAGCAATCTGACATTCATCATTCCATCTGACTATTTGATCTTTCTTCAAGAGCTTGAAGATTGGTTCACAAGTAGCTGTTAGGTGAGAAATGAATCTGGCAATATAGTTCAGGCGTCCTCAGAATCCTCTGACTTCCTTCTCGGTATGAGGAGCAGACATTTCTTGTATCGCTTTAACCTTGGCAGGATCAACCTCGATACCTTTATTGCTGACCACAAACCCTAAGAGTTTACTGGATTGGACTCCGAATGTGCACTTGTTTGGATTCAACCTTAGTCTGTACTCCTTCAACCTCTCAAACAACTTTTGCAAATGATCAAGGTGCTCCTCTTCAGTTTAGGATCGGGCTATCATGTCATCTACATAAACCTCTATCTCATGATGTATCATATCATGAAATAAAGCTACCATGGCACGTTGATAGGTTACCCCAACATTCTTCAGTCTGAATGGCATCACTTTGTAACAGAATGTGCCCCACTGTGTGACAAATGTAGTTTTCTCCATGTCCTCAAGTGCCATTTTAATTTGGTTGTAACCTGAGAATCCGTCCATGAAAGAAAATACTTTATGCTGGGATGTATTGTCAACTAGGATATCGATGTGGGGAAGTGGAAAATCATCTTTAGGGCTGGCCCTGTTTAAATATCTATAATCAACGCACATTCGTACTTTGCCATCTTTTTTAGGCACGGGAACAATGTTGGCAACCCATTGAGGATAGGAAGTGACAACCAAGAATCCAGCATTGAATTGTTACATGACTTCCGCTTTGATCTTCTCTGACATGTCAGGTCTCATGCGGCAGACTTTTTCTTTCACTGGTGGACAGTCTTCTCTTGTGGATAGACGATGTACCACGATGTCTGTATCAAGTCCTGGCATGTCTTCATATGACTGGGAAAAGATCTCAACATAATCATGCAATAGCTGGATTAGACGCTCCTTGACACTCGGCTCTAGATTGGAACCCACTTTGATTTCCTTTTTATCCTCCTCGGTACCCAAGTTGATTGTATCCAACGGTTCCTCATGAGGCTGAATATCTCTTTCCTCTTGTTGTAGTAGTCTAGCCAATTCCCCTGGTACATCACAATCTTCCTCACCTTCGTGTTTGGCTTGGTAGATTAGATCTTCAGAGTCACTAAAGGCCATAGCAGTATCGTTACCCATGGGATCCGGGATGGAGGGGTACCTGCATTTGTGAGTGTGGGTGTGTGTAAGGGTATAGCCATCTTTAAACAATAAAATGTAAAAGAAAGACAATGAGCCTCGGGTAAGACACAAGGTTTTTAATGTGTGAATTGTTTGTGAATATTACAAGTCCAACAGAAATGTAAAAGATAAATTACTGAGAGATGGAAGTTATTGGGATAAAGTCTCTGGCTTCCCAATTGCGAAGTCCTCCGTTGACAGTAGGAAATATCCAATTCTCCAAGATGCCATCTTCTTCACTATCTTCCAATGCGTTGACCTCTTGGTTGCTAATCTTCAGAGGAGGCCCTCCAGCAAGGGCACAGTGCACAGCCTTCTGGGCATTTGAAGTAAACCATAAGCCAAACTTGTCAGATTTATACGGAATGTCTGGAAGCTTCCCCCAGATGGTGCATCCACCCTCCTCTACTAATGCCTTGGCGTCCTTTAGGGATGACATTCAAAGTGGAGGTCTTGTGATCTTGGGAATCGAGGATACCGTCTTGGTTACTGCTACCTCTTGAGAGACTTCTTTGAAATGTTGAAAAGGAGTTTCAATGAACTCGCCATCCAACTCCACATACCGGAAATAATTTAGATGGCTAATCATGTACTCTTCCTCTCCGTGGATAGTGATAATCTTTCCATGGACCGGGTATTTCAGCATCTGGTGTAGTGTAGAGGTGACAACACCAGCATTATAGATCCAGGGCCGTCCTAACAGACAGGAGTAAGAGGGGCGGATGTCCATTACATAAAAGTTTGAGTTGAAAGTATGAGTTCTCACCTTTATGGGGATGTCCACCTCCCCGTGGACCATCCTCTTTGAGCCATCAAATTCTCTCACAACTATATTACTAGGTTTCAGTATCAATCCTTTGCAATCTAATCTATCGAGAGCTTTCTTCGGTAAAACATTCAGCGATGAGCCAGTGTCTACCAAGACATGGGCCAGAGTTGTTCCTCTATATTCCACAGAGACATGTAATTCCTCGTTGTGTTTTCTCCCTTTTTGTGTCAGGTCAGCATCGGAGAAGCCTAAGTCGTTATCAGCTGTCAAACTGGCCACACAATCTTGGAATTGGTCAGCGGATGTCTCTTGTGGCACATAGGCTGTCTTTAGGAACTTCACCAGAGCTTTCATATGTGCCTCAGAAGATAGAAGCAATGCTAGCATGGAGATCTTAGAGGGAGTTTTCCCCAACTGTTCAACCACATCATAGTCACTCTTCTTTATTATTCTCAGGATCTCCTCCATTTCCTTCTTGGAGGTTTCGGGGATAGTCAGTGGTTGAGCCTTTGTCCGGACAGGCTCTTCTTGAATACCTTTTCCTCGAATTTCAGCAGTAGAAGTGTTGGTAGGGATAACAACAGGGGTTGTTTCGTCTTTGTCAGTAGGAGCATTTGCAGATATGATTATTGGTATGGAGGTAACCTTTGGAACAGCCACGGGTCCAAAAACTGCCTTTGGAGGGGCAATTTCTGGAGAGAAGATTCTACTGCTGCGGGTAATCTTACTGGTTCCGGCAATATTGCTAATGTCAAAATCTTCTTCTTTGGAGCTCACTTCTTCGGCGGCCAGCCCATCTTGTTTGATACCATGGTAGTCGATTTCTCCATCATAATTCCACGGTACTATTTTGTCTGATTCATACAGGACCGACCCAGGCATTGTGATTATGAGAGGTGTAGTCTTTGGAACCGATGTAATCCTAACGGGTCTTTTGGGGGCCCTGGAAGGATTGGCATAGATGGTTATGATTGAAATATCTTCAACAGGAACAGGTGTAACAGGAGCTCTTTCAAACATAATCTCTTGGTTGTCTATCAAGCATTGAATGCCTGTCTTCAACAGAGGGCAAACAATTGGTGAGGATAAGCAAAGATGGCAGTCTTCATTACAACCTGGGAATACACCAGTGTTGTACCCCAAAATTTTCCCTCCCATATTCCTCAAGATTTGCCAAGGATAATCCTCAAATTGCTCAAGGTGGCTCAAGAGATAGACAGTTAAACCATCTCCTAAGGCAGCTGAAATTAGGGTTTTGGTTCTTTCAAGGAATTTGGGATTTTTAATGGCTCAATCAAGTCTCATAGGCCTATATACATTCCCAAGCACCTACATGCCAAGTTTCAGGACTCACAGTGTCAATTTGCACAGTCAAAAGCCTCATTTGACCTACAGTCAACTGCAAGGGCAAAATGGTCATTTTGCAGTCAAAAGTCAGATTTTTTGGTCAACATCTTATTTTGAGTGCACAATCATCATTTGATCAAGTCTTGATCATGATTCCACAAGGATAGCTCAAAAATCATCAAGATGCAAAAAGTTACTATTTTTGGACAATAGAAAAGTCAACTGTATCTTGACCTGGGCATAACTTTTTCATGGGTTGTCAGAAAAATTCCATCCAATGCTCATTTTGAAGGGGATGTAATTTCCTACAATCCATCTTCACACTCCAAGTCCAATAAATGCTCTCACAAAAAGTTACCAATTTTTACATTATAGGTCAATTTCAAAAGTCAACAAAAGTACACTTTGAGTCAAAGGCCATAACTTGATATTGGTAAATCCAAATGACATGGGACCAAAGGAATTGGTTAGAGGACTTCAATACATTTCCAAAATGTCCAAGAACATGTTCATATGATCAAAATTGAGCAAGATGTGCATTGGAGAAGTTGGGAAATTTTTATGAATTTGCAAAAGTCAACTTTGCTCAAAACACCTTATTTTTTGCTAATGGGCCTCAAATCTCTTCTTGAAACTTCATCCATGGACTATGAACGACCCATCAAGATTAATTGAATTTATTTTCTTATTTTTATTGATTAATTGGATTTTTAATTGATATTAATTCATTTAGTCAATTTAAATTGTAGGAAAATACAAGATTTGGTTTTTAAATCTTTTTGTGAAGCAAATATGACCTAAAAAGGCTGGCAATTTCGTGCACCAAGTCAAAGATACAAAATATCCAAAATTGGCAACATTTTCCAATCATGAAAAATCAAAAAGATTTGATTTCCAATCAAGGATTCAATCATCATTACAATGGATATTGGCCCAAGTTTTTGACCTAATTCCATTCTCTTATACATAAGCAAGCAAACCCTGATGGGGAAGACGTGAGAAAGCTGCAGAAAAAGCCATAGCATATTGAGAAAATTCAAGAAAATTGCAAACTGGTTTTTGCATTCTAGGGCGATTTAAGGACTTTTGTTGATTCTAATACATTGCAGGAGGTTCCCAGAACATGTGGCAATCAAATTCCAGCTTCATAACACAAAGAATCATCCATTACAGTTTCAAGGTTTGCCATTTTTTTTCCTGAATCGTAACTCATCATTCATGCACATTTAACATATTTTCTTGATTGTTTTGTGTTGCTAG
This sequence comes from Vicia faba, assembly GCA_948472305.1. Taxonomy (NCBI): domain Eukaryota; kingdom Viridiplantae; phylum Streptophyta; class Magnoliopsida; order Fabales; family Fabaceae; genus Vicia; species Vicia faba. The sequence continues at coordinate 1,047,098,383 of OX451736.1, forward strand.
GAACCATATGAAGCTAATGGTATCACTTAATTGAACTATAGCTCCCTAAATCACAAGATGCCATGAACGGTTTTCTAGGGTTATTGAGTTTGAAATTGCGGCTTTGCAATCTAGGAACAATTAAGACTAGTGATGCATATGGTTGAAATCGTGAGAACCAGACGGACATGATGCACCCTTCGCGAAATATTTATATAAACCATAGCTCTAATCGCTATTTTTCCTCGTATCATATTGTGGGGGTTAAAAACCCCCGCTATCTAATATTCTTTTTACAGGGCAAACGAAGAAGACGAAGGCGTGTTGTCACCTGATTGGCCAGTTTTAAATCTTGGCGCGTTTTTCATAATTTCAGCATATTAATTGATGTTTACATATTATGTTTACTTGTTATTATCATAATGAATAAACACGCTAGTAGGAGTGGCAAGCAGGTGGATGGAAAGGCTATTGGGACCTGGGTTCGAATCCCAGGTCCCCCAAAACGCTTATATTATTTTTCTTTACATATTCACATGCAGATTCCAAAGTGATGTCCACCATGCACTTCATATCCCAGCGCGCCAAGTGGCCTCAAACTCAAATCCTGAGGCCAAAGATGAAGGACCATTGTACTCCCAGTCAACACGCGCCATGGAGAATAAAAAAAGTCAAAGAGGCTTGCAGTTTGTTGGGCCTGAGAATTGCATCATGCACCTCCTAATTGGGCCAACACCCCCTGGGTTCATTCTTTTTTTTTCCTTTTATATTTTCCATTTAATTATTTTACTATTAATTATTATTATTACTTAATTAACTCAATTAATTTTTTTCATAATAAAATCAGAAAACTAAAAATAATATTTTTATTATTATTATTATTTAAATTAATGTCACCCTTAATTAGTTATTTTGTAAATAAATACTAACATGATTAATTTAGTTTTTTTAATTAGGTTAATTCTAATATTTTCACAATAAATAAAATCAACATAGAATTAGGGTTTTTACTAACTTTTGACTATTTTTGATTTACTTCCTTGAGACATAAAAAAAATAAAAAATATTTCTTTTTATTTAATTAATTAGCTTAGATTTAATTTAAATATAACCAAAAAAAGTCTTTCTTTCTCAAAAAGGGTCAAAACCCTAAGGACTTCTCCGATTCAATTTTTATTCGCGCATATTATTTTTTGATCATATTTATGTAATTTCTCCGAGAATGTAATAGCTTTAATTAGGACTTTTTATCGCTTTCATTTATTTTCCGCAATTTATTTTTCAAGGGTTTGTTTTTGGCGATGTAAATACCCGATGCCTTGTAATAGCGTAGATTTATTTTCCGCAACTATTAACTGTTAGATGTATGTTAATTAGGCTATGCATGACAAGACTTATCTCTGAAATTAAAATCAAACCGTATCTCACCATAACATGTGCAAAGATAATATAAACCGAAACCTGACACACTTGCACATGCCACTCTTAGGGTACGCCTCACTTGGTTGCCTCGACGTGGTCATTGAGTATAGGGTGTTTTAGAGGTCGCCCTCTTGTCTAAAGATCAAAGTTGCCTCGAAACGGTTGCCTCGGATAAAAAGGATCTAGGACATTAGGGTTACCGCTAAGGCGTCCTACTATTGCTTTGGTGACCACATGTCCCTATAATCGAATTGACCCGACAAACTCCAACGACGGTGCTACCTACTTCTCAATAGTGGGATGGTACTGTCTAAAGGACATTTACACAGCTTAATTTCTTTTGAGTAGGTAGAGGTTCTAAGGTACTTGCTCTTTCAAAACAAAAACAAAAATACTTTTCGCACCTACACTTTTCTGACAAAAGTTTTCAAACAAATACTTCATACACTCTTGAGGACATATACAAGAGTTAAAACGAAGTTTTCAAACAAACTTTTTCAAAGCCCACAAACACAAGAAAATCAAAACATTTTGAAAACATAGTGAGCAAGTACCTAAGAGCCCATGGATAACCACAGATAGAAAGGGTGCTAACACCTTCCCTTTCTATAATCTACCTCCCGAACCCGAGAAACATCTCGAAAAGGAATTTTGCTGTGCTTTTGTCCTTTCCTTGTTGGAGAAAATAAAAGACGATGGCGACTCTTGCTTACCGCGACATTTCGCGAACCAGCATTCCAAAACAGTCAGTTCTATTCCCACCGATCACAGAATTGGCGACTCTGCTGGGGATATCATAAGTGAGGTGTACCTTAGGATTAGATCATTCTATGTTTTCAATTGCATGCTTTGTATGATTTATATTTGTGGTTTTGTATTGGAGTTTCATAGATCCTAACCCGGATCTGGGGAATACCCTTTAGGTAAGTAGCAATAAACTGTGAGGGACCTGTCCGGCGTAGACCGACACGGGTGAAGCAGTAGCTACGTTGGTGTGACACCTTGGTCTGTACCGATATCCCTTGTGTTGGAACGAGGAGAATATGGGTCTTCTGAGGAGTCATTAAGCACCAACTGACCTTAGAACCTTAAATCGACCAACTTGGCCATAGAACAGTAGCAGTATGCTACACTCATTGAGGCTAAACTCTCGCGATGGTTCCGGCTGCAAGAAAAGGTTGCCAAACTGGAATTATGACCGATTGAGGGTAGTCAGTGATATTGAGATCCTCTAGAACCCGGTTACTTTTTTTAGGCCAGGTTTTAACCAACTGAAACTGAAAGAGGGTAGTACCTAAACTTCATGCCAGCCTGAAATCTAAGGGCTCTTGTGTGGCTTGTGTGCCTTTACCATGTTTGCCTTTTGTGAATACTTGTGGTGTGCCTTTACCATGACATCATAACATCATAACATCATAACATTGCATACATCTTACATAAGGACTAACCCATTTCAAGGATCTCAAGGGTTTGTGATGCAGGTCATGATGAACCAAATGTCTAACAAGGGGCAACGGGGATTTATTTTCCTCTAGCCAAGGTTGTTTGGATATCAAAACATGATAACTTGAGTCAGGGGCTATGACCCACTCGATATGGTGAGCCTTGACTCTTGAAGAAGGACTCTCAACAACATGAAGTTCCTTCAATCAAGCTGCAAAATTCAAATTCGAACAATTTTCTTGTCTGCCCCGCGAGATCCTTGAAAACATTGCATACATATATCATACATATCATTGCATAACAGGTTATCCGATACAGGTCTCTCATGTTCTCGCTATTTATTTCAGCAATGGCCTCCCAACAAGACAACCAAGATCTCCGGGCTCAAAACGCCTAACTTCAAGAAATGTTCTTGAGCCTATCCCAGGGCCAAGAAGAAATAAAATCTCTCCTCACAAGGGGCTTGGTCCTAGGGAATCCAGGAGGCGTCAGGAATGATCAGTTGGAAGGGCTACAAATTGAGTTGGCAACAATGAAGATCTAGATGATGGGACAGTTGGCGGGCCAGATAACTCTCATTCAAGACTTAGCTCAAAGACAAGAAGAGCTCAGGGTCCTCGTCAATAAATTGCTTCAAAATAACCAAGTGAGGCAGACAACTAGGGTTGAAGATCAAGCCATCATTCAACCACCTTTGGGGCAAGAAAACAAGGGAAAAGCCCCTCAGCTTCCTTCAGGGTCACAAGCTCAGCATCAACCTCGCCAGCATCAACAGGGTAATCGACGTAAGCAAACTACGGCTGGAAGACATTTCTCTGAGACTGATATACCATCATCTCTCATACTGAAACGCTTGTTGGAGGTCAAGCTGATTGCTTTAAAGGATCCTCCCCGAAATCCCAACACCTCTGCTCCTACCTATCACCCCAATAAAAGATGCGCATACCACTCTGACAGTCCGGGACATGACACCGACGACTGTTGGACTCTGAAGAACAAGATCCAAGACTTGATCGACGGAAGGGTGCTGGAGTTCATACCGGATGGCGAGAAGAAAATCTTCCACTGAGAATTCTCCATCTGAGATGACTAGTTCAACCTAAGAAACTTTGTTCATTTGAATTCTGAAGTTGTATTTTTCTTTGCTTATTCAAACAATTATCATGTCGAACCTTTTTATTTCATTAATGCATCACATATATCTATTTTGAATCAATCCATTCGTATTCACTATATTCAAATTGCTTTTATTTTTTGTGATGTTCAACTCTCGATTAAAAAAATTCTAAACCTTTTGAGGGAGGATGACGAAAATGATACCACAATCTTTACAGTATGCTTTTGAACAGACCCCGCTGATGAGGTACAAGCATTGTTTCAAATCCTAAACAGTGGAGTTATAAGGAAGATAATCCCTAGTCAACCCCTTCGAGCCAAAGAAGTAGGAGTTTTTCTTTTCACAAAAAAAAAATTAAAACCCTTAATTATAACCTGGGGCAGGGTAGTCTTCTCAGTTGATCCAGGTGCACAATGAATGGCATCAAAGGATTCCTTCCAAAACAAAAGACAGTGATGGTTCCGTATAATCGTAAGGACAGACAGTCATTATTTCTCAAAATAAAAGCCCAATAAGTTAAAACCTATGAAGAAGACTTACAAAAAACTGGGGCATCCCGCTGACTGTAATCGCAAAAGAAACAGTTCAGGCAAAAGACAGGGATAATAAAATCAAAAAGAAAGAGGTCCTACAAACCCTCAACAAAAAAGAAATGACTGCCTATTCAAAATAAACTATCAGTATCCGAACCATCACCGAAATATCAGAGCAAAGATTCAAACAAAATCTAATGCACGATTAGCTGAGTTTAGGATCGAAGAACATCACGAAGAGCGGGTGGGTACAAATATACTCTGAGCCTTTATCCTTTGTTTCTTAAACCGTGAACCAGGCCACGTTATAACCCCTAAAAGTCCTAGCTGAAGCATGGGTTAGTTCGAAAGCATACTGTTACAAAATGTATCCTGACTCCTGTAGGGCTTGCTGTAAAATCCTGAGTTGACATCACATTTTACAAAAATTCACTTGTTTTACTGAAAAAGGCATTTTCAAAAACTTCAAGACAGACATAAGCTTTGCATTCTTAAAATAACATTGTTTGCATATGACTATTTGTTTAAACAGCGGAGAAATTCGCACGACGAATATCTAGTGAACAAAAACCTTCTCAACAAAATGGATCGCCTCAGGTGGAAAAACACTTCCAATCAAGGGGCACGGCATGATCATTGTCTATCATCTGGGGCAGTCAAGTCAAGATTCAAGGAATCTCTCAAGATGCCAAATAGCCAGGGGCAAATCTCCATCTGAATCAATTGGGGCATTGGACGTGAATTCCACAACGAATCTTGCATGATCAAACGAAAATCTTCTGGTAGTATGGCAACACAACACTACTGACAGTGACAACTCCCTACACTCTGAGAGTGTGGACATAGTCAAAAAAGTACTACGCATAATCCAAGACCCGCTAGGTTGACTGGCCTAGGAAAAAATAAGGGCTTCCCGGCGAACCAAAAGGGTTCGGGCAAAAATAAGGGATGAAAATAAAAAAAAATGTACACCCGGCAAGTCGAAAACCTGAAAAGGCGACTTGGGCAAAAAAGGGTATCCCGGTGGACTAAAAACCCGAAAGGGCGGTCCAGGAAAAAATAGGGATCAAAGCGTATGACTATGTCCCATCATCTCGTCATTTGCCTACCAGAAGAAGATTTGTCAATCGGCAGTTATTAAGCACCTCCACAGGTACCTTCTCCCATAGAAGCTGGGGCAATAAGAATTGTCCGAACTGTATAAGCTGCGCTGTCCTCCAGGTACAAGGTGGGTTCGGCTGAAGAATATGACCAGGATACCTTCACTCCCCGTAGGTTAAGACAGCAAGGATAGCTCTCCCCACTGAGCCTTGCCACAATGGACAAGTCAGCAATACTCTCCCCAAGCAGAGTTGGTCTACCATCAGCCCCAAAAAGTCGGGTATCCCCAGTAGATCTTAATATTCCCCAGCGGAGTATAAGGATATTCTCCAGCAAGCATAAGAGTATCCCCGACAGTCTTAATATTCCTCAATGAAATATAAGAATGTTCCCCAGCGGAATATAAGATACCCTCAGTGGAACCATTTCTTAGCACAATCTAAAAAAGCTTCCCCACCAGAGTTGAATCGTCTTCCCCAGTAGATTCTGGAAGTTCATCCCCTGCAGGATACAAATATATCTCCCCAGCCATATTCAGAGGTTATCCCCCACAAGAGTCTAACTGGGTTATCCTCAGCAAGTTGCAGCTGAAAGATCATCCCCAACAAGGTTCTTTCTATCCCCCAGTGGATTTCATCATCAAAATCCCCAATAGAGCTTATCAACGGGATCCCCAGTGGAGTTATCGTTAAAACTCAGTAGAACATCTCTTCCCCACAGAGTAATTCCTCGTAGAGTAATCTCTTCAACAGGTTTATTCCCCAACGGAGTCATCTTCTCCTATAGGTTTATTCTTGCAATCAACTTCGTTCATCATCCCTAGCGGAAACGAAGAATTCAACTCTTTTCTCCAGCAGCAATCTGGGATTTATTTTCCCCAGCTAAAAACATCACATCCTCATACATCATGACATCATGCATTTCATACATCATGACATTGCATACAACTAACTCTTTACCTTTTCAGGAAATATCAATCGACAGACAAAGATCATCATCCCTTCTAGAGATAGTTCAGATGTGACCCAGGCATGGAGACATTCTGATACTTATTCTAGACTTCCTTCTAGAGATAGTTCAGATGTGACCCAGATTTGGCGACATTCCGATACTTATTCCAGATTTCCTTTCAGAGACAGCTTAGAGATGCTTCAGACCCGGATGCTATTCTATTGCTTATTCAGATTCAAACTTCTAAAGACAGCTTAGAGATGCTCCAGACTCGGACGCTATTCTATTGCTTATTCAGATTCAAACTTCTAAAGACAACTTAGAGATGCTCCAGACACATATGCTATTCTATTACTTATTCCAGATTCCTTCTAGAGACAGTTCAGATGCGACCCAAACATGGCGACATTCTGATACTTATTCCAGATTCATTCAAGGGACAATCCCTCAACCTTTCTTAAGTTCCAGATCAACACCTGTAACTAGCCAGGAAATATCTGTGGACGACTGATTGTAGATCTATACCTGAAACCAGACAGGAAAGTTATCTACATTGAAGAGATTGAAGATTAATACCTGAAACCAGACAGGAAAACTATCTTTCTTTCTCAGGTCAGAGATTAATACCTGAAACCAGACAGGAAAACTATCTCATCGGCCAGCCTTCTTAAGTTCTAGATCAACACCTGTAACTAGCCAGGAAATATCTGTGGACAACTGATTGTAGATCTATACCTGAAACCAGACAGGAAAATTATCTACACGAAGAGATTGAAGATTAACACCTGTAACAAGCCATGAAGACTTTCTTTCTCAGGTCAGAGATTAATACCTGAAACCAGCCAGGACAACTATCTCTTAGACCAACCTTTTCAAGTCCCAGTTTAATACCTGTAGCAAGCCAGGAAAATATCTGTGGACGACTGATTGTAGATTAATACCTGTAACAAGCCAGGAAAATTATATACATTGAAGAGATTGAAGATTAATACCTGAAACCAGACATGAAAACTATCTTTCTTTCTCAGGTCAGAGATTAATACCTGAAACCAGACAAGAAAACTATCTCATCGGCCAGCCTTCTTAAGTTCCAGATCAACACCTGTAACTAGCCAGGAAATATCTGTGGACAACTGATTATAGATCTATACCTGAAACCAGACAGGAAAGTTATCTACATTGAAGAGATTGAAGATTAATACCTGAAACCAGACAGGAAAACTATCTTTCTTTCTCAAGTCAGAGATTAATACCTGAAACCAGACAGGACAACTATCTCATCGACCAACCTCTCTTAAGTTCCAGATCAACACCGGTAACTAGCCAGGAAATATCTGTGGACGACAGATTGTAGATTAATACCTGAAACCAGACAAGACAACTATCTACTTGATCATCATGAAGCGACCCTACACCGGTTCCTTCTCTTTCAGATGTAGTTTTACACAGACTCATCAGTAGGCAACCCTACACAGGTTCCTTCTTTCAATCTACCAAATTATAATTCAACGAACAATCTCCAGATGACATCTTTAAGCCCATCTCCACAACTATCCATTTCCAGATGGCATATATAAGCCCATTCCCGACAAGATTCTGTCACATCTCCAGATGGCATCTATAAGCCCATCCTCCTATCCATCATCTCTCCAAATGGCATCTGTAAGCCCATTCCCGACATCACATTGCTGATACTACACCATGCGAGTGCAAATTTCTGGGCACTTTAGTGTTCAATCATCTTCCACCTTCGGATCACGAAAGGTACAGAAGCCAATCTACATCCTCAGGTTTAAGAAGATTGAACAGGAGCAACTGTTGTACCCCAAAATTTGCCCTCCCATATTCCTCAAGATTTGCCAAGGATAATCCTCAAATTGCTCAAGGTGGCTCAAGAGATAGACAGTCAAACCATCTCCTAAGGCAGCTGAAATTAGGGTTTTGGTTCTTTCAAGGAATTTTGGGTTTTGAATGGCTCAATCAAGTCTCATAAGCCTATATACATTCCCAAGCACCTACATGCCAAGTTTCAGGACTCACAGTGTCAATTTGCACAGTCAAAAGCCTCATTTGACCTACAGTCAACTGCAAGGGCAAAATGGTCATTTTGCAGTCAAAAGTCAGATTTTTTGGTTAACATCTTATTTTGAGTGCACAATCATCATTTGATCAAGTCTTGATCATGATTCCACAAGGATAGCTCAAAAATCATCAAGATGCAAAAAGTTACTATTTTTGGACAGTAGAAAAGTCAACTGTATCTTGACCTGGGCATAACCTTTTCATGGTTTGTCAGAAAAATTCCATCTAATGCTCATTTTTAAGGGGATGTAATTTCCTACAATCCATCTTCACACTCCAATTCCAAGAAATGCTCTCACAAAAAGTTACCAATTTTTACATTATAGGTCAATTTCAAAAGTCAACAAAAGTACACTTTGAGTCAAAGGCCATAACTTGAGATTGGTAAATCCAAATGACATGGGACCAAAGGCATTGGTTATAGGACTTCAAGACCTTTCCAAAATATCCAAGAACATGTTCATATGATCAAAATTGAGCAATATGTGCATTGGAGAAGTTGGTAAATTTTTATGAATTTGCAAAAGTCAACTTTGCTCAAAACACCTTATTTTTTGCTAATGGGCCTCAAATCTCTTCTTGAAACTTCATCCATGGCCTATGCACGACCCATCAAGATTAATTGAATTTATTTTCTTATTTTTATTGATTAATTGGATTTTTAATTGATATTAATTCATTTAGTCAATTTAAATTGTAGGAAAATACAAGATTTGGTTTTTAAATCTTTTTGTGAAGCAAATATGACCTAAAAAGGCTGGCAATTTCGTGCACCCCGTCAAAGATACAAAATATCCAAAATTGGCAACATTTTCCAATCATGAAAAATCAAAAAGATTTGATTTCCAATCAAGGATTCAATCATCATTACAATGGATATTGGCCCAAGTTTTTGACCTAATTCCATTCTCTTATACATAAGCAAGCAAACCCTGATGGGGAAGACGTGAGAAAGCTGCAGAAAAAGCCATAGCATATTGAGAAAATTCAAGAAAATTGCAAACTGGTTTTTGCATTCTAGGGCGATTTAAGGACTTTTGTTGATTCTAATACATTGTAGGAGGTTCCCAGAACGTGTGGCAATCAAATTCCAGCTTCATAACGCAAAGAATCATCCATTACAGTTTCACGGTTTGCCATTTTTTTCCAGAATCGTAACTCATCATTCATGCGCATTTAACATATTTTCTTGATTGTTTTGTGTTGCTAGGAACCATATGAAGCTAATGGTATCACTTAATTGAACTATAGCTCCCTAAATCACAAGATGCCATGAACGGTTTTCTAGGGTTCTTGAGTTTGAAATTGGGGCTTTGCAATCTAGGAACAATTAGGACTAGTGATGCATATGGTTGAAATCGTGAGAACCAGACGAACATGATGCACCCTTTGCGAAATATTTATATAAACCATAGCTCTAATCGTTATTTTTCCTCGTATCATATTGTGGGGGTTAAAAACCCCCGCTATCTAATATTCTTTTTACAGGGCAAACGAAGAAGACGAAGGCGTGTTGTCACCTGATTGGCCAGTTTTAAATCTTGGCGCGTTTTTCATAATTTCAGCATATTAATTGATGTTTACATATTATGTTTACTTGTTATTATCATAATGAATAAACGCGCTAGTAGGAGTGGCAAGCAGGTGGATGGAAAGGCTATTAAGACCTGGGTTCGAATCCCAGGTCCCCCAAAACGCTTATATTATTTTTCTTTACATATTCACATGCAGATTCCAAAGTGATGTCCACCATGCACTTCATATCTCAGCGCGCCAAGTGGCCTCAAACTCAAATCCTGTGGCCAAAGATGAAGGACCATTGTACTCCCAGTCAACACGCGCCATGGAGAATCAAAAAAGTCAAAGAGGCTTGTAGTTTGTTGGGCCTGAGAATTGCATCATGCACCTCCTAATTGGGCCAACACCCCCTGGGTTCATTCTTTCTTTTTTTCCTTTTATATTTTCCATTTAATTATTTTACTATTAATTATTATTATTATTATTACTTAATTAACTCAATTAATTTTTTTCATAATAAAATCAGAAAACTAAAAATAATATTTTTTTTATTATTATTATTTAAATTAATGTCACCCTTAATTAGTTATTTTGTAAATAAATACTAACATGATTAATTTAGTTTTTTTAATTAGGTTAATTCTAATATTTTCACAATAAATAAAATCAACATAGAATTAGGGTTTTTACTAACTTTTGACTATTTTTGATTTACTTCCTTGAGACATTAAAAAAAACCAAAAATATTTCTTTTTAATTAATTAATTAGCTTAGATTTAATTTAAATATAACCAAAAAAACTCTTTCTTTCTCAAAAAGGGTCAAAACCCTAAGGACTTCTCCGATTCAATTTTTATTCGCGCATATTATTTTTTGATCATATTTATGTAATTTCTCCGAGAATGTAATAGCTTTAATTAGGACTTTTTATCGCTTTCATTTATTTTCCGCAATTTATTTTTCAAGGGTTTGTTTTTGGCGATGTAAATACCCGACGCCTTGTAATAGCGTAGATTTATTTTCCGCAACTATTAACTGTTAGATGTATGTTAATTAGGCTATGCATGACAAAACTTATCTCTGAAATTAAAATCAAACCGTAGCTCACCATAACATGTGCAAAGATAATATAAACCGAAACCTGACACACTTGCACATGCCACTCTTAGGGTACGCCTCACTTGGTTGCCTCGACGTGGTCATTGAGTATAGGGTGTTTTAGAGGTCGCCCTCTTGTCTAAAGATCAAAGTTGCCTCGAAACGGTTGCCTCGGATAAAAAAGATCTAGGACATTAGGGTTACCGCTAAGGTGTCCTACTATTGCTTTGGTGACCACATGTCCCTATAATCGAATTGACCCGACAAACTCCAACGACGGTGCTACCTACTTCTCAATAGTGGGATGGTACTGTCTAAAGGACATTTACACAGCTTAATTTCTTTTGAGTAGGTAGAGGTTCTAAGGTACTTGCTCTTTCAAAACAAAAACAAAAATAATTTTCGCACCTACACTTTTCTGACAAAAGTTTTCAAACAAATACTTCGTACACTCTTGAGGACAAATACAAGAGTTAAAACGAAGTTCTCAAACAAACTTTTTCAAAACCCACAAACACAAGAAAAGCAAAACATTTTGAAAATATAGTGAGCAAGTACCTAAGAGCCCGTGGATAACCACGGATAGAAAGGGTGCTAACACCTTCCCTTTCTATAATCTACCTCCCGAACCCGAGAAACATCTCGAAAAGGAATTTTGCTGTGCTTTTGTCCTTTCCTTATTGGAGAAAATAAAAGACGGTGGCGACTCTTGCTTACCGCGACATTTCGCGAACCAACATTCCAAAACAGTCAGTTCTATTCCCACCGATCACAACCAGCTTTCAGCAAATTTATCTTAATGATTGGGAGCGGAGTCAAGAGTTCATCCACTGTGGTAACAAACAAATTTTCTTTGATAGCATTGGTGTTGTGACCATGCCTAGGCATAGGAGCGGGGATGACGTTTGGTTTCTCGGGCACCTCAAATTCAATCTCTTTTGCATCTATAAGGTCTTGAATTTTATTCTTCAATGCCTAACAGTTATTAGTGTCATGACCTGGGCTTTCGGAATGATATGCACATCTGGCATTTGGATGATAATGAGGGGACGCTGTGTTGGGATTCTTTGGAGCTTCTTTTAAGGTTGCTAGATTAGATTTCAGCAAATGTGGTAAAATCTGGGCTAGAGTCATATTAATTCTGGTGAATTTCCGGACTGGCCTTTCCATCCTCGGTTGATTACTCCTTGGTTGATCAGATGTAAGCTTTGGGATCATAACGGCCCCTACCATTGGTCGGCGTTCAGCTCTCCCTTGGTTCCTTTGTGGATAAACAACAAATACCTCATTCTTCCCAGTGAAGGATTTTTTCACAGCTACAGAGGCATACAAATCCTTTTGAATCTTTCCACTTTTTATACCAGTTTCCACCCTCTCTCCGGTTAATATTAACTCAGTAAACACAGCAGATGAGCTCCCAATCAAATGGTTGAAGAAAGGACCTGACAGAGTGCCTAAGAACATATCCACCAACTCCTTTTCAGACAGAGGGGGTTGTACTCTCCCAGCTAGATCTCTCAATTTCTGCGCGTAATCTTTGAAACCCTCATTTGAAGCCATAGCCATACTCTGGAGTTGAGTACGGGTAGGCGCAAAATATGTATTATACTGGTATTGTTTATAGAAAGCTGTGGCAAGTTCTTCCTAGTTGTGGATGTCGGCCCTTTCCAATTGGTAAAACCAATCGAGTTGCGTTCCGGATAAACTATCTTGGAAAAAATGGACCCATAAGTCTTTATCGGCAGAATGCGGCTGAACCTTTCTCACGTACGACCGGAGGTGCATTTTAGGACATGACACCCCATCATATTTTGAAAACAACGACACTTTGAACTTTGGTGGGATCACAATTCCCGACACTAGCCCCAATTCTTCAAAGTCTAAACCTGGTACCCTTTGTACTTCCATAGCGCTCAGACGCTCTTCAAGATGTCTGTACTTATCATCATCCGGAGGGTACTGTTCTTCAGAGTAGTCTTCCTCTTCCTCCTCCTCTTTAGAGTCTGACGAAACTGTTGTTTCTTTCCCTTTCCCTTCATCAGATGTTGCTGCGAAATTCAAGGTTCTCCTAGTCTGCCCTTGAAACCTTCTCCCCATGATTACAACACCAGTTGGTTTCTTTTCTTTCTTCTTTTTCTCTTTTTCCAACAGAGTCTTTAGCTCCTCTTGACCTTTGGCCAGGGTTGTGAGTAACTGTTGAAACTGCATGGTTTGAGTCTGGAGATCTTTGACAGTCTGTTCGAGATCCATCTTACTGAAATAAACAGTAGAGAGATGAGGAAACTTATTGCAAACGACCTGTTTATGTTATGATGAATGATATGTGCATATGTAATGTTTTCAAGGATTTTTAAAAGATTCAAGTTTGTATTAAACACAAAAAGGAACACATGTTATATTAATAAGAAAGAGTTTGAGTACATCAATGCCCCTTGGGAAAAATAATACAACACTCTAAGATAAAAAAGTAGTGCGCATCCTCTTTGGTGCTATGTAGGTGTTTAGAGTCCGCTCCTCATGAAGTAGCCTAGTGAGTTCCAAGACCTTCTTCTCGCTTGCGTAGAATTGGGCTTTAAAAGTATCTCGCTCTCCTTTGAGTTGTATCCAATCCCTTTGTAGGTCTTCAAGAGATGTGGGCATGTCAGGATGTAGGATAGTGTATGGAACTTCTCCTTCCTTAACAGGCTCAATAATCATCGGGAGAATGGAAGGATAAGGCATCATAAGACTTTGAGCGCGGGTTCATACCCACTTGAGGTAAGACTCAAGAGGGATGGAATTATTGTGTCCCAAAGTCTTGCTATCCACCTTATTTAACATCCTCCAAGCTCGGATGAATCTCTGGCGAAGACCTTGATCGTCGTTTTCGTAGTCGAATACCAAGCCTTGAATCAACATATCATGTGGGCCATCTCTTCGGGCATAACCAAACTGTCTTAGAGCCAAGCATGGGTTGTAGGTGATGCCTCCCCTAATGCCAAGTAGAGGGACATTATGGAATTCCCCATATCGGTCAACAATGATAACATTTTCTTTAGATCGAGAGCACCAATGAATATCTGAATGTTTGAGCGTCATTAACCTTTGTAACCACCTTAATCCTTGATCATTATTTAAGACTGATTGGGGAAGATGAGAAATAAACCATCTTTCCAGGAGAGGAGTGCAACACATAAGGACACCTCTTTTCCTCATTGTACGAGTGTGAAAAGAGTGCAGGATATCCCCTAGTAATGTAGGCACCGAATTGCGTGACATGAAGATTTTGACGACACTCACATCTATGAGTTGGTCAGGATTGGGGAACAAGACCATCCCATAGATAAGAAGAGCCACAATCTCCTCAAAAGCTTGCAAGTCTAGGGAATTCCAACAGCTTTGGGCCTTCTCAAACAGAAATTTTGCTAAGAAGCCTTTGACACCACTTCTAGTTTCCCAATAAGTTGTGACATCAGATGAGTGCAAGTGCAGAGCTTGAGCAATATCTTCTAGATTTGGATCTCTTTCCGTACCGTTGAAAGGTAGTTGATTGAGAATAGGAATCCTCAAGAGTTGAGAGAATTCTTCCAAAGTGGGCACAAGTTGATAGTCAGGAAATGTGAAGCAATGATGCAAAGGATCAAAGAACTGGAAGAGCACCTTCATCATATATTCCTCTGTGTTAGAGGTGACCAAGTTGAGTAGACGACCATGCCTCTCAGTGAATGGAGAGTTCTCAGGGATCCTTGAAGCTAGCTCCTTGAGTTGTGGAGTAATTCTTACAAGGTTGATTTGGATAGTTTTCCTGCGAAGTGAATCCATTACCTACAAAACAAGAACAAACATGAATCTCAAAAATCCTTGAAATGGTTAGTGGATGCATATGATGTTCATGATGTCCATGATGTTATGTACAAGTATACAAGAAAAACAAACAAGTTCTTAGTTTAGGCTTGCATTGGGTTTTATAGGTAAGTACCCTCTTGAAGTTTAGTTGGCTCAACCTGTCTTAATAATAGTAACCGGGTTCTAAGGAGCTCAATATCACTGGATTGTTTCCTTGGTCATTGTTTCAGCTCAAGCCTCTTTAATGGCGACCTAAATATCCCAAGAAACCAACCCTTAATGAGGGTAGTATCGAGTATCTACCAACTTCGGGCTGCACCAAAGCCGGTCATCTCACTACATCCTAAAAGGCCAAGTTGGTCAAGTAAAGGGTTCTAGAAGTTCATTAGTGCTTCATGACATCACTCAGCGGCCCCGTATTCTCTTTGATTGACTCAAAGGCTACCGGTACCCACAAATATGTCACACTAACATAGATATTGCTTAGACCATGTCGGTATACCCCACACAGTTTCCACAATGTATTGCTATTTACCTATAAGGTTTCCCAAATCTGGGTGGAGGATTCAAACCCAAACAAAGAACCATAATGTAAAGCAAACAAGTCCAACAATGTAAACAAATAAATGTGATCTAGCCCTAAGGTAACCCCACTTTCATAAATGTCCCCAGCAGAGTCGCCAGTTCTGTGATACGGTGGGAGAACTGACTTGAGGGTTTTGCGTTTTATCGTAAACGTTGCGGTTAGCAAGAGTCGCCACTGACTTTTCTTTTATCCAAAAGGAAAGGTGAAAAAGCACAGGAAAGACCTTTGAGATGTTTTCTTGAGTTCGGGGGGTAGATTATGAAAAGGGAAGGTATTAACACCCTTTTCATCCATGGTTTTCCATGGGCTCTTAGTTACTCGCTTAGATCACTTACTTTTGTTTGTTTGAAATTGTGTTTGGTGTGGTTTTAAAAGTATTTTATAAAAGAGGCCACTTGTTTTATCAATCTTTGTAATGATTCTCGTTCGTAAGAATGTATACAAAGATGTTTGTCTTTTTTGAAAATTTTTTCAATGTTTGTAAAATGTTTGGAAATGTGTGTGTTTGTTTTGAAAATAGCAAGGATAGTTGTTTGAAATAGAGCAAGTAATTAAGAGCAAACTACCTACTCAAATGTCTTTCTTATGCATTTTCTATTTCTTTGACATTGTTGTCTTACCATTGATTTGGTAAACAACCCTATCTTTGGATGTAAACGGGATGGGCGTGGGTTATCGTTTAACCATGATTAGCAATGTTTGCAAAGTATCTTAGCATTTTGAGGGACCAAGATCATTTTTGTAAGGCAACTTTTGAATAGCGTCATCGAGGGACTATGATCTTTATATTTGTTTGTTTTGCCAAGATACTTCGCATGCGTAATATGACCATTTTTGTTTTAGGCAACCAAGTGGAGAAACCCTAAGGATGCTTGTGTGCAAGTGTATCATTTTCATGCTTTGATTTTGTCTTGTATTTAGGGTTTTCTATTTTGCTTTGCTTTGATCTTGTCATATAAACCCTAATTACTAATCATGGCATATAAAGCGTTAAATTGCGTAATGTAAATATTTCTAAGCTATTACAACAATTTATGGGAGGGGGGAATACAAATTTGAATGGGGATTTGCAAGAATATAAAGCTAAATAAATTATTACAATCAAATCGAATTTGTACGAATTAGAATAAATATAATACAATATTTAAAAATGCAACACAATATATATGTAAGAAAAGAAAAGATTTGTTTTTTTTTATGTAAAAGAATTTTTAATCTAAGCCTAAAAATGTAGGGAAAAGAAAATAATTTTTAGAAGGGAATCCTAACCCTAATTTTTATTTTAAAAGAAAATGAAGTTTATATGTATTACTATATTTTTTTAAAAGTATTTTTTATATTAAAATAATAGATAACTTTGTATGAAAATATAAAAATTTTATATATGCAAAAATAAATATTTATAAGTATGAAATGAGAAATAAATAAGTAAATTAAACTAAATATATTTTTGATTATATTTTACAAGTTATTAATAAAATGCATGATATATTTTTAAAAATAAAATATATTTTTTATGTGAAAAATAAACTAAAACAAAATAAAAATACAATATGATTAATTTACATTTTTTTTGGATTTTTATTTATTAAAGAAAATATTAATGAAAACAAAAATAAAATTAAATAAAAAGTTTTATGGAAAATAATGGCCAGGGGGTATAGTAAGCATATTAGAGGCAGCCTGCAAGCAAAAAAAAAACTGTGGCCCAAACAATGGAGGCCCATCCTGCAAAAAGTCACAAAACTGAAAAATGGCAAGATATGAAAAAAACAAAAGTAACGACCAAGTTCGAACCCAGGACATGGGTCTCACCAACGCGCTACTTTGCCACTGGGGTGGCTATACATCCATTGTCTTATGGAAAGCAAAAATAATATAACCCGAAACAAGTCCTTTCCCTATACTTCATCTTCTTCCTCAAGCTTGGCCATACATCCTGTAACTCTCTTATACTTCCATGAAAATGAAAACTCATAACATGAACGTTGTAGTACTTGAACTCACGATTCCAACCATATAAGTTATGTGAACTATCAATCAAAGATCAAATAGAATTTTAACAGTCCTAAATTTTAACCTAATATTTTCAGAAATTTCAAGTTCCAAATTATTTCAACTCAAGTAAAATCAATGCAAGATAAAGATATGTACAATTTCGTTATGACGAGTGCTACATTTTTTATTCACAAATTGTGTCCTAAGGTTGCCTGTACAAGGAGATAGAGTTTGAGATTTTACCTCCTTCAGTTGGAATCATGGATGGAACTGGGGTGAGTTTGATGGAGGCCTGATGCTTGCTTGAGCTTCCTTGAACTTCCCTGAATGTATTCCAACCTTTGCCTTGCTCTGAAAGTATCTGAAACTCCTTGGCCAAGTCAAACTGCAAGCTCTAAAATCAACAATGGCAGATGGTGGAAAAGTGATTACAGAACATGGACAAAGGTTTGGATTGGTCTGATATCAAGTATGTAAGATGTTTGAATGATCAAAACTCAAAACGCACGAGCCAAATGGAAGATGGGTGTCCTTATGCAAAAACTGCAGGTTTGGACAGATTTTTGGTGTTTTTATGGTTGGGAGTGTTTCAGGCCTTTTCTAATCGTGTGCTAAGTTGTATAATGTTTGTATATTAGTATAAGATCAGTTTCCTATCTCCCCTTCAACAGATGTGCCAGTTCTAGCCTTTTTGCAACTTTTCTTGCATTTGAAGTAAAATGAAGTGACCATGCTTGCCATGGTTGTACTTGCTCCTTTAGGGTTGGTATCAGCTTGTACAATTTGCTTTAGACCTGTGAGATTTGTATGTGCCAAGGGGACAGGTTCAATGCTCAAGTTTGTAAAGTTTGCAAAAGTTGATCTTTTTCAAAATGGCAATGGTCACTTTTTGCCATAAATGGAATTGCAAGTTGGATAATAGTTCTAAGGCATGGATCAAAGCTTTGTCAATTGAGTAATAATTTAATTAAGGAGTATGGAACAAGTTTGGTACCTGTAAAGCATGGATTAGGCAGCATAGGTACTGGTTGCAACTTTGTTCTTCATGAAATGGCTTGGACAAAAAGTGAGAAAATGGCAACTTCATCTCTTCGATTCTCCCTACTAAAAAATGATCTTGAGGAGTTCTTGGACATTTTTGAAAGCTTGAAGTGTGCTATATAACTCATATTTGAAATGCATTTTGAGATACCTCTTGGAACTAGGTGAAAAGTTGCCATGAAGTTGGATCCAAGACCTGCCTAAATTAGGGCAAAATTTCATTAAGTTATTTAGTTCATGACCATGTATTCATAAATTTATATCTTGAGATCCAATCATCTTTATCGAAAAGTGTATGAACCAAAGTTGTAGATTTCATGGAGGTCTACAACTTTCATGTTGGGAACTTTCTTTGAATCATTATGCATCATGGTAAAAAAGTGGCCTAAAGTTGAGAAAAAATAAGAAATTTTCTATACTTAGAAAATTTCTAAGTTAAGAAAATTTTCAAATTCAAACCCTAATCTTAAAACTTGAATTTCTTGATGAACAAGTTTCACATTTTGACATTTTTTGATGAATTATGACCCTTGGCACTTGATTTTGACCAAAAAGTCAAAGTTTGACTTTTCAGTGTACAATTGACTTTTGATCAGTTGACTGTAAACTTCATCTGTCAATCCATTGAAATTGAAATGTTTTTAGTCATGTAATTAGGTAAAGATGATACAATTGAATCCTTGAAATCATGATTTAACTCAATTGGTCATTTGCTAGGTTAAAAATCAGAAATTGCCCTTCCTCAGTCAAAACCCTAATTTTGACCATTTTGCCCTTTTGGTGATTTAATCAAATTTCTTGAGGAGTTGTGATCCAAACTTGACCAAATGACCCATATAAGTTTAAAATGTTGATATGGATAAAAAATTATGAAGTTTGACTGTAAATTGGCCATGGTTAACTTTTTCCCTAATACTGCTGATTTTTAGGTCAACTGTCCAATTGACTGAGCAAAATGGTGATCCAAGGCTTGAAACTTGACATGAGTAATCTTAGGGTTCCATAATGATGTTTGAAAGTCACATGAAGCATTGAAAGTCTAAAAATTCTTGTGCAATCTCAAACCCTAATTTTGGGTCATTAGTGCAAGATGATATGCCTTGAGCTGACCAAACCCTAATCCAGTCTTGAGTCAAAGAAATCTTGTGAGAAAAGTCTTGATAAATGAGAGAGCAAATTTTGGGGTACAACAGGGGACATGAGCCTTTTTTAGGAACTTGATTAATGTTCGAGCATGGGCATCGAAGCAAAGAAACAATGACAACATTGAAATCTTAGAAGGAGTTTTCCCCAACTATTCTACAATCTTGAAGTCGCTTCTTTTTATGATCTTCAAAATCTCGTCCATCTCACGGGCAGAGGGTTCTTCATCAGCTACATCCTTGGAGGGTACTTCAATCACATCAGGCTCAACAACCTTCTCATTTCCTCTTGTATCTGTACTTGGCTTGGCAGTAGTAATGCGGATGGGCGTCTTTGTAACCACTGGTGGTGAGATATTGGGTGAAAATATTCTCCCAATTCTAGTTACTTTACTTGAACCAGTTATGTTATCAACATTGTTATCTTTTTCTTCTTCGATCCATGCGTCATGTTTAATCCCATGATAGAACACCTCAACACCATAATTCTATGGTATTGCCTTATTTGAAGAGTAGGGAATCGATCCGGGATTGGTAATTATTAAGGGAGCAATAGTGGGTTCATTTGAAATCCTAATAGGACCTTTGGAGGTGATCCTAAGAGGCTTGTTGAGATGGTAATAATGGAGACTGTTGTACCCTAAAATTTTCCCTCTCATTTATCAAGACTTTTTCACAAGACTTCTTGGACTCAAGACAAGATTAGGGTTTGGTCAGCTCAAGACACCTCATCTTGCACTGATAACCTAAAATTAGGGTTTGAGTTTGCACAAGGATTTTTGGACCACCAATGCTTCATGTGACTTTCATACATCATTTTGGACCCCTGAGATTACTCATGTTAAGTTTCAAGCCTTGAATCACATTTTTGATCAGTCAATTAGACAGTTGACCTAAAAATCAGTTGTATTGGGGAAAAAGTCAACCATGGCCAATTTATAGTCAAAATTCATAAATTTTGATCCACGTCAACATTCTAGACTCATATGAACCATTTGATCAAGTTTGGATCACAACTCCTCAAGAAATTTGATCAAATCATCAAAAGGGCAAAATGGTCAAAATTAGGGTTTTGACTGAGAAAGGGAAATTTCTGATTTTTAACCTAGCCAATGACCAATTTAGTTCAAGAATGATTTCAAGGATTCAATGGAATCATCTTGACCTAATTACATGTTCAAAAGATCTCAAGTTCATTGGATTGGCAGACGAAATTTGCAGTCAACTGTATACTGAAAAGTCAAACTTTGACTTTTTAGTCAAAATCAAGTACCAAGGGTCATAATTCATCAAGATATGTCAAAATATGAAACTTTTTCACCAAGAAACTCAAATTTGAAAATTAGGGTTTTAATTTGAAAATTTTCATAACTTAGAATTTTTCTAAGTATAAAAATTTTCTTATTTTTTCCCAACTTTTCACCACTTTTTCACCATGATGCATTTTGATTCAAGAAAAGTTCCCAACATGAAAGTTGTAGTACTCCATGAAATCTACAACTTTTCTTCACAAACTTTTCCCAAATGATTCTTGGATCTCAAGTTATGAATTTGTGAATATAGGTCCATGAACTTCTTAACTTAGTGAAATTTTGCCCTAATTTAGGCAGGTTTTGTACCCAACTTCATGGACGTTTTTCACCTAGTTCCAAGAGGTATCTCAAATTTCATTTCAAAGATGTATTATAGAGCACATTTCAAGATTTCCAAAATGTCCAAGAACTCTCCAAGATCATTTTTGAGCAGGGAGAATCGAAGAAGGGAATTTGGCATTTTCTCACTTTTGATCAAGCCATTTTCACATAGCATCAAGTTGCAATTCCAATCTATGCTGGTTATATCTTACTTTACAGGTCCTAAGCTTGCTATACACTCCATAATTAAATTCATACTCAGAAGCTAAAGTCTTTATCTTTGCTTTTGAAGCTTTACACAAGATTCATTTCCATTTTGGGCAAAAAGTTCACATTGCTATTTTCATAAAGAGGAACTTTTGCAACTTTGTCAATCTTGAGCATTGAACCTGTCACCTTGATACAAGAAATCTACACAGCTCTCAAGAAATGTGTACCAACTCTTATCAGCCCTAAATCCATCTAGTACAAGCATGTGGGATTGGTCATGTCAACTTTGCTTCAAATGCAAGAAAAGTGGCAAAAGGGTTAAGGCTTGCACAACTAGTGAAGAGCTAACTTTTTATCACTTCTATACAAATATACAAACTTTGTGCAAGGCATAACACACTTGGATTAAACTTGAAACACTCTCAAACTGAAAAACTCTACAAAACTGCCCAAACACTCAGATTCTGCAAAAGCACAGCCAACTCTCATTTGGCTCGTGCGTTTTGTGTTTAATCACTTCAAACATCTTAAACACTTGATACCTAGCCAATCCAAGCCATCACCCTGGTTCTGTAACCCCTGTTTCAGCATTTTCCATTTTCAATTTGGAAGCTTGCAGTTGGACTTGGTCAAAGAGTTCCAGCCATTCTCAGAGCCAGATAAGCATTGGAATAGGTTCAAGGAAGTTCAAGGAAGCTTAAACAATCACCAGGCCTCCATCAAAGTCCCTACATTGCCCTACTCGATTCCATCTGAAAGAGGTATTTTCTTAAACTCTATCTCTGTATTTAGGCAACTTCAAGCCACGATTTGTGAAGAAAAAATGTAGCTCTCATTATAACGAAGCTGTACATATCATTACTTTTCATTTATGTTACTTGTGCTGAGAGAATTTGAAGATTGAAAACTTTGAAAAAGTTAGGTCACGAATTAGGGATTCAAAAATTCTCTTTGATCTTTAAGAGTTAGGTTACATAATTTATATGGTTAGAATCGTGAGCTCAAATGCCACATTTTTCATGTTATGAGTTTTTGTTTTTATGCAAGCATAAGCAAGTTACAGGTTTAAACTAAAGCGCGTGAAGGAGATGAACGAAGGACAAGGATGAAGTGTCTTGGGCTTTTTTGTTGCCTTGGCCTTTTTATTTTTGCTATTCACACCCCCCTGATTTGCTAATGCAACCCCCTGACTGAACTTTTTATATTTTTATATTTTTCTTCATATTTTATATTTAATACTTTCATTTATTTTTCTTAATGATAAAAAAAATACCAAAAAATGATTTATTTATTTTCACACTTTTTATTATTATTTTTTAATTATTTTCTCACATGAAAAATAGTTTATTTTGATAAATAGAACTTATTTTCTTAAATAACTTGTAAATAATCAAATATATTTTATATTTTTATTATACATGTTTATACTCGTAAATACTTATTTTCTATACATATATAATTTTTAATATTTAAACACAATATTATTTATTTTTCTTTTATACAAAAAAACATACAAGATAACAATATAGAACCTTATTTTCTTTTACAATAAAAACTAGGGTTTAACCCCCTCCAAAAATAATATTATTATTTTTTCTTTTTTTAGGGTGTAAATTAATTATTTTTCTCATTCAAAAACAAGACATAATTTTTTTTTAAACATGAACATATTGCAATGCATTCTAAATATTTGTCTTATTTATTTAAATTCACGCATATTCGATTTGGTTGTAATAATATATTTAGCTTTATATTTGTGCAAAATCCCCATTCAAACTTGTATCCCCCCTCTCATAATAATTGTTGTAATAGCTTAATATATTTACATTACGCAATTTATTGCTTTTATACCAAGATTAGTAATTAGGGTTTTGCATGACAAGAACAAAAAAAACAAAACAAATAGAAAAACCCTAAATGCAAGACAAAAGCATGAAAATGATACACTTTGCACACAAGCACCCTTAGGGTTTCTCCCACTTGGTTGCCTAAAACAAAATGGCCATGTTACGCATGTGAAGTATCTTGGAAAAACAAAACAAGTATAAGATCATAGTCCCTCGATGACGCTATTCAAAGGTTGCCTAAACAAAATGATCTTGGTCCCTCAAAAATGCTAAGATACTTGGCAACATTGCTATCATGGTCATAGGATGACTCACGCCCGTCCCGTTTACATCCAAAGATAGAGTTACTTACCAAATCAATGGTAAGTCAACAATGTCAAAGTAATAAAAAATGCACAAGAAAGACATATGAGTAGGTAGATAGCTTCTAAGTTACTTGCTCCCTTTCAAACAATCCTTGCTATTTTCAAAAATGAACACACACACATTTCAAAACATCTTACAAAACATTGAAAACATTTTCGAAAGACAAACATCTTTGTATACATTCTTACGAACGAGAATCATTACAAAGATTGCCTAAACGAATGGCCTCTTTTCAAAATAATTTCAAAAACCACACCAAACACCATTTCAAACAAAGCAAAGCAAGTGATCTAAGCAAGTAACTAAGAGCCCATGGAAAACCATGGATGAAAAGGGTGCTAGCACCTTCCCTTTTCATAATCTACCCCCCGAACTCAAGAAAACATCTCAAAGGTCTTTCCTGTGCTTTTTTACCTTTCCTTTTGGATAAAAGAGAAGTCGATGGCGACTCTTGCTAACCGCAATATTTGCGATAAAATGCAAAACCTTCAAGTCAGTTCTCCCACCGTATCACAGAACTGGCGACTCTGTTGGGGATTAATTCTAAAAGTGGGGTTACCTTAAGGTTTAGATCACCTTTATTTGCTTACAATTGTTTGACTTGTTTGCTTTACATTTTGGTTCTATTGTTTGGGTTTGAATCCTCCACCCGAATTTGGGAAACATTATAGGTAAATAGCAATACGTTGTGGAAACTGTGCGGGGTATACCGACACGGTCTAAGCAATAACTATGTTAGTGTGACATATTTGTGGGTACCGGTAGCCTTTGAGTCAATCAAAGAGAATACGGGGCCGCTGAGTGATATCATGAAGCACTAATGAACTTCTAGAACCCTTTACTTGACCAACTTGGCCTTTTAGGATGTAGTGAGATGACCGACTTTGGTGCAGTTCGAAGTTGGTAGATACTCGATACTACACTCATTGAGGGTTGGTTTCTTGGAATATTTCGGTCGCCAATAAAGAGGCTTGAACTGAAACAATGAACAAGGAAACAATCCAGTGATATTGAGCTCCTTAGAACTCAGTTACTATTACTAGGACAGGTTGAGCCAACTAAACTCAAGAGGGTACTTACCTATGAAACCCCATGCAAGCCTAAACTAGGAACTTGTTTGATTTTCTTGTACATATATACTTGTGCATAACATCATGGACATCATGAGCATCATATGTATCCACTAACCATTTCAAGGATTTTGGAAATTCATCTTTGTTCTTGTTTTGTAGGATATGGATTCACTTCACAGGAAAACTATCCAAGTCAACCTTGTAAGAATTCCTCCACAACTCAAGGAGCTAGCTTCAAGGATTCCCGAGAACTCTCCATTCACCGAGAGGCATGGTCGTCTACTCAACTTGGTCACCTCCAACACAGAGGAAGACATGATGAAGGTTCTCTTTCAGTTCTTTGACCCTTTGCATCACTGTTTTACATTTCCTGACTACCAGCTTGTGCCTACTTTGGAAGAATTCTCTCAACTCTTAAGGATTCCCATTCTCAATCAACTACCCTTCAACGGTACGGAAAGAGATCCAAAGCCAAAAGAGATTTCTCAAGCCCTGCACTTGCACTCATCTGATGTCACAACCCATTGGGAAACTAGAAGTGGTGTCAAAGGCTTTTTGGCAAAGTTCTTGTTTGAGAAGGCCCATAGTTGTTGGAATTCCTTGGACTAGCAAGCTTTTTAGGAGATTGTGGCTCTTCTTTTCTATGGGATGGTCTTGTTCCCTAATCCTGACCAACTCATAGATGTGAGTACTGTCAAAATCTTCATGTATCGCAACCCGGTGCCTACATTGCTTGGAGATATCTTACACTCTTTTCACACTCGTACAATGAGGAAAAGAGGTGTTCTTATGTGTTGAACTCCTCTCCTGACAAGATGGTTTATTTCTCATCTTCCCCAATCAGTCTTGAAGAACGAGCAAGGTTTGAGGTGGTCACAAAGGTTGATGACACTTAAACATTCAGATATTCATTGGTGTTCTCGATCCAAAGAGAATGTTATCATTGTCGACCATTGTGGGGAATTCCCTAATGTCCCTCTACTTGGCATTAGGGGAGGTATCACCTATAACCCGTGCTTGGTTCTAAGACATTTTGGTTATGCCTGAAGGGATGGCCCACATGATATGCTGATTCAAGGCTTGGTTTTCGACTATGACAACGACGATCAAGGTCTTCGCCAAAGATTCATCCGAGCTTGGAGGATGCCAAACAAGGTAGATAGCAAGACTTTGGGACACAAGAATTCCATCCCTCTTGAGCCTTACCTCAAGTGGGTATGAACCCGCACTAAAAGTCTTATGATGCCTTATCCTTCCATTCTCCTAGTGATTATGGAGCCTGTTAAGGAGGGAGAGGTTCCATACACCATCCTACATCCTGACATGCCTACATTACTCGAAGACCTACAAAGGTGTTGGATACAGCTCAAAGGAGAGCGCGATACTTTCGAAGCCCAATTCTACGCAAACGAGAAGAAGGTTTTGGAACTCACTCGGCTACTTCATGAAGAGCAGACTCTCAATACCTACATTGCACCAAAGAGGATGTGCAATGTCTTTCTATCTTAGAATTTTGTATTATTTTGCCCTAGGGGCATTGATGTACTCAAATTCTATTTTATTAATATAACGTGTGTTTATTTTTGTTTGAAACAAAGTTGAATTTTTAAATCCTTGAAAGCATTGCATGAATACATATCATTCATCATAAAACATAAACAGGTCTTTACAACAAGTTTCCTCATCCCTCTACTGTTTATTTCAGCAAGATGGATCTCGAACAAACGGTTAAAGACATTCAAGCTCAAAACACACAATTTCAACAATTACTCTTGACCTTAGCCAAGGGACAGGAGGAGCTAAAGACTCTGCTAGAGAAAGAGAAAGAGAAAAAGAAGAAGAAGCCAGCTGGTGTGGTTATCATGGGCAGAAGGTTTCAGGGACAAGCCAGAAGGACCTTAGAATTTCCAACAACCTCTGACGAAGGGGAAAGAAAAGGAAAAGAGACGGCAGTACCATTAGATTCTAACGAAGAAGAGGAAGAAGAGGACTACTCTGAACAACAATACCCTCCGGCTGATAACAAATACAAACACCTGGAAGAGCATCTAACTGCTATGGAAATACAGAGAGTACCAGGGCTAGATTTTGAGGAATTATGGCCGATGTCAGGAATCATAATCCCGCCAAAGTTTAAAGTGCCATTATTTGCCAAGTATGACGGGGTGTCTTGTCCTAAGATGCACCTCCGCTCATATGTCAGGAAGATTCAGCCGCACTCTGCTGACAAAGACTTGTGGGTTCACTTTTTCCAAGACAGTTTATCAGGAACACAATTTGATTGGTTCTACCAGTTGGAAAGGGGCGATGTCCATAATTGGGAAGACCTGGCAGTAGCCTTCTATAAACAGTATCAGTATAACGCTGATTTGGCACCAACCCATACTCAACTACAGAGTATGGCTATGGTATCAAATGAGGGCTTCAAAGAGTACGCACAAAAATGGAGGGATCTAGCCGGAAGGGTGCAACCCCCCTTGTCTGAAAGGGAGTTAGTGGACATGTTCTTGGGAACTCTATAAGGCCCTTTCTTCAATCATCTGATTGGGAGCTCCTCTACAGGGTTCACTGAATTGATTTTAACCGGCGAAAGGGTGGAAGCTGGTATAAGAAGTAGGAAAATTCAGAAAGACGCGTCTACCTCTGCAGCTGTGAAAAAGCCCTTCAGTGGGAAGAAGGAAGTGTCTGCTGTCTATTCAGACAAGAATTAAGGAAGAACTAAACGCCGACCAACGGTGGGGGCCGTTATGATTCCGAAGCCTGCATCAGACCAGCCAAGAAATAACCAGCCAAGAAATAACCAGCCAAGGGTGGAAAGGCCAGTCCGGCAATTCACCAAGATTAACATGACTCCAGCCCAGGTCCTACCACATCTTCTGAAATTGAATCTGGCGATTTTAAAAGAGGCCCCAAAAAATCCCAATACCGTGTCTCCTCAAAACCATCCGAATGCCAGATGCGCATACCATTCTGAAAGTCCAGGGCACGACACCAACAACAGTTGGGCTCTGAAGAACAAAATTCAAGACCTGATAGATGCGAAGGAAGTTGAGTTTGAAGCGCCTGAGAAACCAAATGTTATTTCTGCTCCAATGCCTAGGCATGGTCACAATGCCAATGCTGTTGAGGAGGATTTATTTGTTGTCACCGTGGATGAACTGTTAACTCTGCTCCCGATCATCAATTTGAATTTGTTGAAAGCTGGTATATTCCCAGGTTGTGACAAAGACTGTCGTATTTGCCTATCCTCATCATTTGACTGTCCTCTGTTGAAAAAAAGGTATCCAACAACTGATTGATAACCAAGAAATTTTGTTTGAGAAAGCTCCTGCTTCACCCGTTCCAGTTAAAGAAGTTTCAATAATAACCATCTACGCCAATCCTTCCAGGGTCCCTAAAAGACCCGTTAGGATTACATCTGCTCCAATGACTACTCCACTTAAGATTACAATGCCCAGGCCAGTCCCGTACCAGTCAGATAAAACAGTACCATGGAATTATGGTGGAGAAATCTACTACCATGGTATCAGACAGGATGAACTGACTGCCGAATAAGAGAGCTCCGAAGAGGATAATTCTGACATCAGTAACATTGCCGGAACAAGCAAGATTATCCGTAGTGGTAGAATCTTCTCCCCAGAGGTTGCCCCTCCAAAGGCATTCTTTAGACCCGTGGCCGTTCCGAAGATTACCTCTGTACCATTGATTATACCTGCAAGCATACCTACCAACAAAGACAATACAATCCCTATCCCTACTTCCACTGCTGAGAATAAAGGAAAAAACATTCAAGAAGAGCCTGTTCGGACGAAGGCTCAATCTATCCCTGAAACATCCAAGAAGGAGATGGAAGAAATCCCGAGGATAATAAAAAAGAGTGATTATGATGTGGTTGAACAATTGGGGGCAAACCCCTTCCAAGATCTCTATGTTAGCATTGCTGCTATGCTCTGACGCACATGCAAAAGCTCTGGTAAAATTTCTGAAGACAGCTCATATGCCGCAAGAGACGTCTGCAGACCAATTCCAAGAGTGTGTGGCCAGTTTGACAGCTGATAATGGCTTGGGTTTCTCTGATGCTGACTTGACACCTAAAGGGAGAAAACACAACGAGGCATTACACGTCTCAGGGGAGTGTAGAGGAATAACCCTAGCCCATGTCTTGGTGGACACATGATTATCTTTAAACGTCTTACCGAAGAAAGCCCTTGATAGATTGGATTGCGAGGGGCTGACATTAAAACCCAGTATTATAATTGTGAGAGCATTTGACGGCTCGAAGAGAATGGTCCATGGGGAGGTGGACATCCCGATAAAAGTGGGAACTCAGACCTTTAATTCAACCTTCTATGTGATGGACATCCGTCCTTCTTATTCTTGTCTTTTAGGACGCCCTCGGATCCATAATGCCGGTGCTGTCACCTCCATATTGCATCATGTGATACGGTGGGAGAACTGACTAGTGTTTTGCGTTTGTTTTCGCAAATGTTTCGGTTGAGCAAGAGTCGCCACCGACTTTTTATTTTATCCTAAGGAAAGGTTAAAAAGCACAGCAAAAACCTTTGAGATGTTTTCTTGGGTTCGGGGAGTAGATTATAGAAAGGGAAGGTATTAGCACCCTTTCTATCCATGGTTATCCATGGGCTCTTAGTTACTTGCTTAGATCAACTTGCCTTAATTTTCAATTGTTTGAAATGGTGCTTTGTGTGTGGATTTTGAAAATGTTTTGAAAAGAGGCCAATGTGGTGGCAACCTTTGTAATGATCCATGTTGGGATGTATACAAAGGTGTATGTCTTTTGAAAAAGTTTTCAATGTTTTTGAAAGTTGTTTTGAAAGTGTAGTGATGTGTGGTTTGAAAAATAGGCAAGTGTTTTTGTTTTGCAAGGGGGCAAGTAACCAAGAGATATCTACCCTATATTTCTCAAAGATCTTTGCTATGTTTTAACCCTTTTAACAATTTTGTTCCACCATTGTATTTGGTGGACAATCTTGTGTTAGGATGTGAAAGGGACGGGCGTGGGTCATTGTTTAGACCATAATTGCAATGGTGCCAAGTATCTTTGGGCAATTTTCTTTAAGGGACTTGATCATTTTTAGGCAACTTTCGAAAGCGTCATTGAGGGACTATGATCATTTGAATTGTGTTTGTTTTGCCCAAAGATACCTAACATGCAATATGGCCCATTATTGAAGGCAACAAGTGGAATACCCTAGGGGTGCAAGTGTGATTAGTGTTGTCCATTTTCATGCTTGTTTATCATGAAATTAGGTCAAACTATTTTGGTTAATTGATTTGCATACAAACCCTAATTCTAACATGGCATAATTAGAAAGCTTTAAAGCGCGAAAAATAAAGTTCTTAAGTTATTACAACACAATATATGGGAAGGGGGTACAAATGTTCAAATGGGGGTATTTTGACAAGAATTAAAACCCTAGACTATTACATCAAACTTGGAATTTTGCAAGGTATTTATTTACACAATATTCAAATAAAAATAAGATAAATATGCAAAAATGCAAAAAAAAGGTTTTTCATATGTATGTAAAAAGTATTTATCATGTATCAAATAAGCAAAAATAAAATCAATTAATTTTTGGTATTTTTATGCATTTAGGGCAAAAACCCTAATTTTTACAAATAAAAGTATTTATTGTATGATATATGTAATATTTATTAATTATTTACAAAAAATAAATAAAAGAAGGTATTTTATATAAAAAGTATTTTTGAGGTCAAAATATTAATAAAAACAAAAATGTATTAATTCTTTGTATTTTTCTAAATATATTAATAAATATGTATAAGTATTTTACTTTATTTATTAAATATGCATTATATGTACAAAAATAAAATGTTTAATATTATAGAAAAAATATATTTATATTATAAGAGGTTTTCAAGAGATAACATAAAAATAAAAAAAAGAAATAAAGTATGTTTGTCTTACTTTTGTATTTTTAAATAAAGGTATATTTATTTATTTATCCACAAAACTTAACTAAAGTCAAATAAATATCAAAATAAATGCAAAAAAAATGGAAAAAATGTTTTTAATGTTTTTTATGATTTGAATAAAAATATGAAAACAAAATCAAAAAGAGAAAATGGAAAATAACAAGTAAATTTCAAAATGGGCCAGGGGGGTGCATGTGCAATACAGTGGTGTGAAAAGAAAAGATAAATCTCAGGCCCAGCCCAAGACCCAGTCTTCTTCAACCTCCAGCATCTCTGTTCAACAAAAACACGCGTTTGCTATCTCCAGATTCCCTGATTTTTAGCACAAACTCACAACACAAGAAATGTAGAGCATCAAACCACGATTATGGACATATGAAGAACTCATCCTAACTCTCAGAAATGAGAGAGAATTTCTTCTCCCCCAATTCCTGACCTAGTTTTTATTCAATGTTCAGACTTAAAATTCTCTAAGCACACATAACATAAATGAAAACTAATGATATGGGCAGATTCAGGGCCATGAATGTGACATAATTTCTTCACAAATCTAAACCTAACAATGCCTGGATAAAGAGATACGAGTTCATGAACTTACCTGTTCAGTTGGAATTGTGTGCAACAATGGAGATGCTTACAAGGCAAGGTAATGATTTGTATAGCTTCCTTGATGTCCAGGGATGCTATTCCAATCTTTAGTTTACTCCAAAACCAAGTGAATCGTGTTATGGCACTTCAACTACAAAACAGAAAATATGGAAATGGTGATGTTAGCTAGGGGTGTTACAGGTCGTGTTTAGGGCTTGCAATAGTTTCAAGGGATGATGTGGGATGTGTTTGAAGTGTTTTTGGCCAAGATGCACGATGGAAATGAGCTAGCCAAGTCCAAGTGCAAAATGCCCTGTTTTTGTGCAGTTTAATGGTGATTCTGTGTTTGAGGATGTTTGGAACTTGGTTGGCTTGTGTTTCAGCTTAGGTTTAGTGTTTAGAATGAGTAGAATAGCTTTGCTTAAGGTTATCTTTGCTGAGATGAGAGTTGGGAGTTGTTATGCAAGGTTACTTCAACTTTAAGCAAGAAAATCAACTTGGTGTTTCTAGCTTGTACAGGCCCCCAATCTATGCTGCATACATTAGTCTTGGTTAGAGTGATTTGTGTACAAAATACCAGCTCAAAAGATTGTGCCTATGCTTCTTGGATTTGCATTTGACATAAAGTTCAACTTTTCTAAAATGGATAATTTGCTTTTTCTACTTATGGCTTAATTTTGCATACAATGCTTGAACACATAAAATAAGGTCTTGGCACAATGGGTTAGCATTAAATTATTGAGTGCAAATGGGATATAGGACCTGTAATCAAGGAATGCAAGCTGAGTTCAAAATTGCCTAAGTGTATGAACATGAAAATTGGCCATAAACAAAGTGAGTTTTTCCCAACTTGCCAAATTCGATTCTCCCTAACCATGAGGTTGTTTGATGAGTTCTTGGACATTTTGGAAAGCTTGGAATGTGTACTACAATCCATATTTGTAATTCAAATTGAAATTCCAAGTGGAAGCATGTGAAAAGTTGCCATGAAGTTAGGAAAAAATCCTGCCTAAAATAGGTCAAAATTTTTCTAAGTTAAGAATGGTTTGGTACCCTTGTTCCAAAAATTGTAACTTGAGCTACAAGATTATTTTGAGGAAACTTTGTGAATCAAAGTTGTAGATTTTGCAATGGGCTACAACTTTCATGTTTTGACTTTTCCTTGAATCCAAATGCATCTTGATGAGAAAGTGGGACAAAGTTAGGAAAAAATTAGGGTTTTTCATAACTTATAAAAATTCTAAGTTATGCAAAATCTTCATTTCAAACCCTAATTTGTGATTTTGGATTTCTTGATGAACAAGTTTCATGATTTGGCATGTTTTGATGAAAAATGAATCTTGACACTTGATTTTGACCAAAAAGTCAAAGTTTGACTTTTCAGTATACAGTCAAAAATTGATCAATTGACTGGAAAATTCAACTATCAATCTTGTGCATTTGGGATCTTTTGAACTTGTTGAGTATGTCAAGACAATTCCATGGGGTCCTTGAGTCCATATGTGAGCTTGGTTTGCCATTGGCTTGGTCAAACAGTCAAAAATTGCCTTTGTGCAGTCAAAACCCTAAAAATGACCATTTTGCCCTTTTGGTGATCTGATCAAACTTCTTGTGGAATTGTGATCCAAACTTGATCAAATGGTCCATATGAGTTCATAATGTTGATGTGGGTCAATTTTCATGAGGTTTGACTGTCAATTGGCCACAGTTGACTTTTTCCCCAATACAGCTGATTTCTAGGTCAACTGTCCAATTGACTGGGCAAAGGTTGGAATCAAGGCTTGAAACTTTGGTATGGATAAACTTGGGAGTCCAACATGAAGCATGAAAGTCATCTTAGGCATTTTAGGTCAAAATATCTTTGTTCAAACACAAACCCTAATTTGGGTCAACAATGCTAGGAGAAGTCTTGTAGAGGAAACCCTAACTGGATCTTGAGCTCCAAGGGCTTTGTGATGAGAAAATATTGAGAAAATGGGAGGGAAAATTTTGGGGTACAACAGTTGCCCCTGTTCAATCTTCTTGAACCTGAAGAGTTAGATTGGCAAGTTTGCCTTTCGTGACTCGAGGGTAAAAGGAGATTGGACACTAGAGTGCCCTGAAATTTACGCTCGCACGCTGGAGTATTTGCAAATGTGATGTCGGGAATGGGCTTATAGATGCCATTTGGAGAGATGGTGGATAGGGAGATGGGCTTATAGATGCCATCTGAAGGCGTGACAGAACCTTGTCGGGAATGGGCTTATAGATGCCATTTGGAAGTGTTGATCGCATAAGAGATTCCTTAGTGATAACTTGTGCACTTTGAGAAAGACAGATGTTTTCCTGGCTTGTTACAGGTGTTGATCTTCAATCTCTTCATGCAGATATGCCCTGGCTAGATACAGGTGTCGAGTCTACAATCGGTTGCTCACAGATATGCCCTGGCTGGATACAGGTATCGAATCTGGAATTGTTGTCTACAGATATGCCCTGGCTGGCTACAGGAATCGAATCTTCAAACTCTTTAGATGTGCCCTGGCTGGATACAGGAATCGAATCTGGAATTAGTCGTCAACAGATATGCCCTGGCTGGATACAAGAATCGAATCTTCAAACTCTTCAGACGTGCCCTGGCTGGATACAGGAATCGAATCTGGAAATAGTCGTCAACAGATATGCCCTGGCTGGATAGAGGAATCGAATCTGGAAATAGTCGTCAACAGATATGCCCTGGCTGGATACAGGAATCGAATCTGGAAATAGTCGTCAACAGATATGCCCTGGCTGGATACAGGAATCGAATCTGGAATTAGTTGTCAACAGATATGCCCTGGCTGGATACAGGAATCAAATCTTCAAACTCTTCAGACGTGCCCTGGCTGGATACAGGAATCGAATCTGGAAATAGTCGTCAACAGATATGCCCTGGCTGGATACAGGAATCGAATATGGAAATAGTCGTCAACAGATATGCCCTGGCTGGATACAGGAATCGAATCTGGAAATAGTCGTCAACAGATATGCCATGGCTGGATACATGAATCGAATCTGGAATTAGTCGTCAACAGATATGCCCTGGCTGGATACAGGAATCGAATCTTCAAACTCTTCAGATGTGCCCTGGCTGGATACAGGAATCGAATCTGGAAACTGATCACTCACAGATGTGCCCTGGCTAGATACAAGAATCGAATCTAGAATTGTGACAGTTGAAGGTAGTCGTCTTTTGGATTGTCTTTTTCCCTGAAAAGGCAAAACATCAGTTGTATGCAATGTCATGATGTATGAAATGCATGATGTCATGATGTTCAAAATGAGATAGTGTTGTATGCACTTTGTCATGTATGTAAGCAAGATGTATGAAATGTGAAATGTTTATGAATGTATTTTCGTTTGGGAAAATAAATCCTTGACGACCGGTCGTGGAGTTAAATCCCGGGCTGACGTTGAAGAGTAGAGTTCTTCGTTTCCGCTAGGGATGAGGGTTGCAAGAATACACCGGTAGGAGAAGATGACTCCGTTGGGGAATAAACTTGTTGGAGAGATTATTCTGAGAGGAATTACTCTGTGGGAAGAGATACTTCGCTGAAGTTTTGATGAGAGCTCCGCTGAGGATTTCAATGATGGACTCCGCTGGGGATAACAATGATTAAATCCGCTGGGGATGACAATGATAAACTCCGCTGGGGATTGTGTTGATAAGTTACGTTGGGGAACTTTGATGAACTCCGCTGGGGATTGGAAGAACTTTGCCGAGGGCGATCTTCCGTGGTAATTAGCTGAGGATAACCCAGTTATAAGCCCTTGTGAGGAATAACTTTGAATAAAGCCCGGGAGAGACGTCCGTACTTTACAGGGGATAAGCTTCCAGAATCTACTGGGGATAAGCTTCAAGACCTGTTGGGGATATGGATTCCAATTTTCCTGGGGAAACTTTCAGACTGTACTAGAAAATGGTTCCACTGGGGTGTCTGTATTCCGCCGGGGAACAATCTCAGATCAAGACTACCGGGGATGCTTGCTGAGGAATGCCTATACTCCGCTGGGGAATGTTGATATCTTCTGGGGATACCCAACTTCCTTAAGGCTGACAGTAGACTAACTCTGCTTGGGGAGAGTATCGCTGACTTGCTAGGGGAACAATGTGCCTGTTGTAGGGCTGATGATAAACTAACTCTTCTTGGAGAGAGTATTGCTGAATCTTGTCTTTCTCTGTGGGGAGTTGAGGTAACTTGGTCACATTCTTCAGTTGAATCTACCTTGGTACCTTGGCGGATAGAGCAACTAGACTGCCTGGACAACTCTACATTGCCCCTGTTTCTGATGTCACCTGTAATCAGTTCTTTTGTTTCGTATGCAAGTACTTATGAATTAGCAATTTAATGTCAAATGCATATATCAAAAATGAACATTGGACGTTCTTCGCAAGACAAAACAGAAAAAGAAAAAACAATTGGCAATTTGTTTGAAAAAGTGAACTTGTATTGATTTTGAAATTTGCCTGTAAATAGGCGTTTTTTGTACAAGAGGCTGACGTCCTAGTAAGAGAACGCCGCCAAATAACATAAAGTTTATACAATTTTGAAAAGGAAACAAAACAGCTATGTGAACAATATTCCCACTGGGTTCCAACTCTGCTATTGCCTTTATGTTTTCAAGCGTCTCATCACTTTGCTGCTTAGTTGAAGATGAAGCTGATTGATCAATGCCGAAGTCTGAGCCCGATAGTTGATGCCGAATTCTGGATGCAAGGTGATCCAATGAGACATAGTGTTACGCTTTATCCCTAACTTTTGCCTGGACCTCCCTTTCGGGTTTTCAGTCCACTGGGATACCCATTTTTACCCAAGCCGCCCTTTCAGGTTTTCGACTTGCCGGGTGTACAGATTCTTTTTTATTTCATCCCTTATTTTTGCCCGAACCCTTTTGGTTCGCCGTGAAGCCCTTATTTTTGCCTAGGTATGTCAACCTATCGGGTCTTTTATTCATGCGTAGTATCTTTTTACTATGTCTGCATTGGCGGGGTGAGGAAGGTCGTCACCATCCATGGTGGTTAGAATCATGGCTCCTCCTGAGAACACATGTTTAACCACAAATGGCCCTTCGTACGTAGGAGTCCATTTTCCCCTGGGATCACTTTGAGGAAGGATGATGCGTTTGATTACCAGGTCCCTAACTTGATACTCTTGTGGTCTGACTTTCTTGTTAAATGCCCTGATCATCCGTTTTTGGTACGTCTGACCATGACAGATAGCAGTGAGTCTCTTTTCGTCAATTAGGTTTAATTGATCAAGTCGAGTCTGGATCCAGTCATCTTCACTCAAGTCTGCATCTTTCATTATCCGGAGAGAGGGTATCTGGACTTCAATCGGCAGGACTGCCTCCATGCCATAGACCAAGGAAAAGGGTGTTGCCCCGGTTGACGTCCTTGCTGAGGTACGGTACCCATGAAGAGCAAATGGTAACATTTCGTGCCAATCTTTGTAGGTCACTGTCATCTTCTGCACAATTTTCTTGATGTTTTTATTTGCTACCTCGACAGCTCCATTCATCTTCGGCCGGTAAGGAGAAGAGTTGTGGTGCTGTATCTTGAATTGCTCGCAGAGCTCAGTGATCATCTTGTTATTAAGATTGGTACCATTGTCCGTAATGATTCTTTTCGGGACGCCGTACCGACAGATCAGGTTATGCCGAATGAAACGTGCCACTACGCTCTTGGTTACGGTGGCGTAGGAGGCTGCTTCCACCCACTTCGTGAAGTAATCAATTGCTACCAAGATGAAACGATGCCCGTTGGATGCCGTCGGTCGGATCTCGCCGATCATGTCAATGCCCCACATTGCAAAAGGCCAAGGTGCCGTCAGGATGTTCAGAGGAACCGGAGGGATGTGCACCTTATCAGCATAGATCTGGCATTTATGACATGTCCGAGAATATTGGTAACAGTCGGCTTCCATTGTGGACCAGAAATATCCTGCCCGAAGGATTTTCTTTGCCATGGTATGTCCACTGGAATGAGTTCGAATGTACCTTCATGTAGTTCCATCATGATCTTCTCTGCTTCAGTTTTATCCACACAACGCAGTAAAGTTGAATCATGATTTCGTTTGTAGAGAATGCCGTTGCTGTGGAAGAATTTTGCCGCAAACCTTCTTAGGAACTTCTTGTCATTGACCGATGCGCCTTCAGGGTATTCTTGAGCTTCCAAATATCTCTTCACCTCATGATACCAGGGTTTTTCGGTTACCTCTTCGGCCTCAAGATCGCAGCAGTATGCAGGTTCGTCCAACTTCCAGATAATGATCCGGGGAGCCTCGTTGTCCCATTTGACTTTGAACATTGAAGACATCGTAGCTAGTGCGTCCGCTAACTGATTCTCCTCTCTTGGGAAGTGTTCAAAAGTTATCTCTTCAAAGTGGGGAAGCAAGGTCAACACATACTCCTTGTAAGGAATAAGATTTGGGTGTTTCGTATCCCACTCGCCTTTAATCTGATTGATCACGAGAGCGGAATCTCCGAAAACACTCAGAAACTTGATCCTTAAGTCGATTGCAGCTTGAAGACCCATAATACATGCCTCATATTCTGCCATGTTGTTGGTGCAGTTGAAACACAGCCGGGCGGTGAGTGGAGTATGAGTACCTTTAGGGGATATGATCACAGCGCCGATGCCGTTACCCAAAGCGTTTAAGGCTCCGTCAAAATGCATAGACCATCGGGATCCTTCCTCAGGTCCTTCATCCGGTCCAGGTACTTCACAATCAGTTACTACCATGATATCTTCGTCTGGAAATTCAAAGTTCAATGATTGGTAATCGTCCATAGGTTGGTGTGCCAAATGGTCTGCCAATACACTTCCCTTGATTGCTTTTTGAGTTGTGTACTGGATGTCATATTCTGTCAAGATCATTTGCCATCTTTCTATTCTTCCAGACAGAGCAGGCTTTTCAAATATGTACTTGATTGGATCCATTTTTGAAATCAACAGAGTAGTGTGAGTCAACATATACTGTCTCAGCCGGCGAGCAGCCCATACCAGAGCGCAGCAAGTTTTCTCGAGCAGTGAGTACCGAGTCTCACAGTCGGTAAACTTTTTGCTCAGGTAATAAATAGCATGCTCTTTTCGGCCAGACTCGTCATGCTGCCCCAGCACACACCCCATTGAGTTGTCAAGTACTGTCAAGTATAGTATTAGAGGTCTCCCTTCAACTGGTGGCATAAGAATGGGTGGTTCTTGGAGATACTCTTTTATCTTTTCGAAAGCAGCCTGACACTCATCGTTCCAACGTACTACTTGATCTTTCTTCAGCAATTTGAAGATTGGCTCACAGGTAGCAGTTAGATGTGAGATGAATCGGGCAATGTAATTCAGTCGTCCTAGAAAGCCTCTGACTTCTTTCTCTGTCTTGGGAGTCGGCATCTCTTGTATGGCTTTCACCTTGGCAGGGTCCACTTGAATACCTTTGTCGCTTACAATGAAACCCAGCAATTTTCCAGACCTTACTCCAAAGGTGCATTTGTTTGGGTTCAACCTCAGCTTGTACAACTTCAGTCGGTCAAACAGCTTCCGCAGATGGTCAAGGTGTTCCTCCTCAGTTTGGGACCTTGCAATCATATCATCGACGTATACTTCAATCTCATGGTGGATCATGTCATGAAATAAAGCAACCATGGCACGTTGGTAGGTTGCCCCAGCATTTTTCAACCCGAATGGCATGACCTTGTAGCAGAAGGTGCCCCACTGAGTAACAAAGGTAGTCTTTTCCATATCTTCAGGAGCCATCTTGATCTGATTATACCCTGAAAAACCATCCATGAAGGAGAACACCTTGTGTTGAGCGGTATTGTCAACAAGAACGTCGATGTGAGGCAGAGGGAAATCATCCTTAGGGCTAGCCCTGTTCAAATCCCTGTAGTCAACACACATTCTGACTTTACCATCTTTCTTTGGCACTGGAACCACGTTGGCCACCCACTGAGGATAAGAAGTCACTGCTAGAAACCCGTCATCAAATTGCTTCATAACCTCAGCTTTGATTTTCTCGGACATTTCTGGGCGCATGCGGCGGACCTTCTGTTTTACCGGAGGGCAGTCTTCCTTGGTAGGCAGGTGATGAACCACAATGTCGGCATCCAAACCAGGCATGTCTTCGTAAGACCAAGCAAAGATTTCCATGTAATCATGCAGCATCTGAATCAGTCGTTGTTTCACGCTGAGCTCTAGATTGGCACCAATCTTGACTTCTTTTCTATCTGTCTCAGTACCCAGGTTTATCGTTTCCACTGGCTCTTCATGCGGATGAATAGCCCTCTCTTCCTGGAGTAGCAGTCTTGCGAGTTCACCAGGCACTTCACAATCATCTTCACCTTCGTCTTCGGCCAAGTTGATCGGATTTTCGAAGTCATAACTGGCAGTAGCAGAGCCGTTACCAGTGAGATCCAGAGTGGATTGGAACCTGTATAAGTGAGTGTGTGTAAATATAGCTGTTTTGCAATATATAACAAAGAAAGAAAAAGAGCACAAGATTTGAAATGCAACAAACATCCAATGTTTTGATTAATGATATATGGATATGTCATACAAAAAGCCCTTACAAATGGAGCCGCGGTGCCCCGGGTAGGACACCGAGCCAATAAAAGTTTCAACATATTATTTGTTACAAATTGAAAACAAAAGAGTTCATTACTGCGTGATAAATTTAATAGGTGTAAAATCTTTTTCCGTCCAGTTGCTTGGTCCGTTGTTGGTTGTTGGATAGATCCAACTGTCAAATTCTGCTTCCTCTACGTCCTCCTCGATAGCATTCACTCTTGG
This sequence comes from Vicia faba, assembly GCA_948472305.1. NCBI lineage: Eukaryota > Viridiplantae > Streptophyta > Magnoliopsida > Fabales > Fabaceae > Vicia > Vicia faba. The sequence goes on from OX451736.1 coordinate 1,047,138,695, forward strand.
GTTGGTGATGAACACCAGAGGCTTTCTGATCCTTTCTTTGAGAACAGCCCTCTGAGCCTCTGCAGTGAAGCCCAGCCCAAACTTGTCGGTCTTTTGAGTGAAGTCAGGAAGTTGACCCCAGTTTGCGCACTTGCCTTTCTCAATCACTGCCCGGGCATCCTTCAGGGAAGCCATCTTCAAAGGAAAGTCTTCTTCAATCACTGTTTCAGCTGATGCCAACGTTGGAGGTACCTCTTTAAAATGTTGAAAGGGGGTTTTAATAAACTCCCCGTCCATCTCGATATACCGGAATGAATTCAAGTGACTAACCATGTATTCCTCCTCTCCCTGCACAGTAACAATCTTCCCTCTGACAGGGTATTTGAGCTTCTGGTGTAGAGTGGATGTTACCGCCCCAGCCTTGTGAATCCAAGGTCGACCCATCAAACAGGAATAAGATGGACGAATATCCATCACGTAGAACGTTGAGTCAAAGACTTGGGAACCCACAAGAATAGGAATGTCTACCTCACCATGCACCATCCTCTTAGAACCGTTGAAGGCTCTAACAATGATGTTACTAGGTTTCAATTCCAGGCCCTCGCAATCCAACCGATCTAAGGCCTTCTTGGGCAATACATTCAGGGAAGAACCGGTGTCCACCAATACGTGTGCAAGAGTAGTGCCCCTGCATTCTATGGAAACATGCATGGCATCATTGTGGTTTTTTCCCTTGGCGGTCAGGTCGGCATTCGAGAAACCCAAACCATTGTCAGCGGTCAAATTAGCCACACAGTCAGTGAATTGATCTGCAGATGTCTCTTGCGGCACATGGGCCGTTTTCAGAAATGAAATCAGGGCCTTGGCGTGGGCCTCTAAGCACAACAGCAATGATAGCATAGAGATTTTGGAGGGGGTATGCCCCAGCTGTTCAACGACATTGAAGTCACTCTTTTTAATGATTTTAAGGATTTCCTCCATCTCTTGCTGGGAGGCTTCAACAGCGGTCTTTTTTGGTGCCTCTGTCCGGGCAGGCAAATCGGTAGCAACTTCTTTTCCCCGAGCATCAGAGGACTCGGCGGCAGTAGTAGACACAGGAACTTGATTTGAAACATGCACACTTGCGGGTGTGATGATAAGAGGTTTTCGGATAACTGGTGGTGCAATGTCAGGCGAGAAGAGCCTGCCACTGCGAGTAATTTTGGCGGGACCAGTGATGTTACTGATACTGGTACCGGTGTTGAACTCCTGCTTCACTCCAAGCACATACACGTCTGCCCCATAGTGCCACGGGATAGCCTTGTCAGATTCATAGGGGAGGGGCCCCGAAACAGTAATGGTAATGGGTGCAACAGACATAATTTTGACTGGCTTCCTCGGGGGAGCCTTGGTAGGATTGTTGAAAATTGTGACGACATATACTTCTTCAGCGGAAACAAATGGAACAACGGTTTTCTTGAACAGAATCTCCTTGCTATCCATCAGGCTTTGGATGCCTGACTTCAGTAGCGGACAACCAGTAGGGGTAACAGCACACAGGAGGCAACCCTTGCTACAACCCGGAAATAAACCGGCTAGCAGTAGGTTCCTCTTAACAGTCAATAGAGGGGTAGCAACATCACTCACCGAAACAACATACAAATCTTCCTCGACGACATTTACTCTATGCTGGGGCATAGGAGCAATTACAACATTTGGCCTCTCAGGCGCCTCAAACTGAATTTCCTTCGCATCAATAAGATCTTGAACCTTATTTCTCAGGGCCCAGCAATCATCAGTAGTATGCCCGGGGCTATCAGAGTGATAAGCACAACGGGCATTTGGGTTATACTTAGGAGATGCAGTATTCACGACCTTCGGAGCTTCTCTGGTGGTCACCAAGTTGGTTGATAGCAGTTGCGGTAAGATTTGTGACAAGGTCATACTCATCCGAGTGTATTGCCTTTTGGGCCTCTCACCCCTTTGTTGATTGTACTGCTGAGGAGCAGCAACAGGTTTTGAAATTACCAAGGCATTGACGGCTTGGCGGCGTTCTGACTTGACTTGTCTTCTAGGACCATAGAAGACACTAGCTTCTTTCTTGAAAGGCTTCTTCTCAGTACTTGCGGAGGCACCTTTCTGTATCTTTCCTGACCTGATGCCAGCTTCTATCCTTTCACCCGCCAGTATCAAATCCGTAAACCCAGCGGAGGAATTACCAACCAGATGATTGAAGAATGGACCAGACAAGGTCCCTAGAAACATGTCAACCAGTTCACGGTCAGTCAAAGGAGGCTGCACCCTGCTAGCCAAATCTCTCCATTTTTGCGCATATTCTTTGAATCCTTCGCCCGTTCCTAGTGACATACCCTGAAGTTGGGTACGCGTAGGAGCGAGGTCAGAATTGTATTGATATTGTCTATAAAATGCGGTAGCCAAATCTTCCCAATGTCGGATACTGGTTCCATCTAGCTGATAGAACCACTTAAGTTGTGACCCCGAAAGGCTATCTTGGAAGAAATGATCCAAATGTTTTTGTCTGCCGTGTAAGGTTGGATCTTCCTTACGTACGATCTGAGATGCAGCTTTGGACAGGAAGCCCCGTCGTATTTTGCAAAGGCAGGCGCCTTAAACTTGTGTGGGATTACCACCCCAGAAGATAAACCTAAATCTCTGAAATCCAGCCCCGACACATTTTGAATTTCCATGGCACTCAAGCGGTCCTCTAATTGCTTGTATCTGTCAGTAGTAGGAGGGTATTATTCGTCATTGTAATCCGTCTCATTGTCAGAGACTGCAGGACTAGGAGCCCCTCCCCCTTGGGGACTGTCTTTCTCTGCAGAGGAAGTAGCTTGATCAGCCTCATTATGGAGCGTATTCCCAAACCTGTGTCCAGTGTTGAATAACGCAGTCCTCTTCTTCTTCTTCTTCTTCTTCTTCTTCTTCAGGAGCAGAGCCTTCAACTCTTGTTGGCCTTGGGCCAAGCTCATGACCATCTCTTGAAACTGGGCATTCTGGGCCTGAAGGGCCTTGATTGCTTGTTCACTAGATGATTCAGGATTCATGATGACTGTTCAAAATAAACAGCGAAGAAGATTAAGCAACCTGTAGAAAAAAGGGTACCTGTTATGCACATGATGCATTAGATGCTATCTATGCAATGCATTCAAGGATTTTAGAAATTCACAATTGTTGCAGACAAAAAGAACGCACGTCATATTAATAAGAAGAAATTTGTTAGTACATAAATGCCCCATGGGCCAAATATTACAAAAACAACTTCTCAAGGTAAAAAGACGTTGCGCATCCTCTTTGGCGCAATGTAGGTGTTGAGGGCCTCTTGCTCATGGAGTCGGCGGGTGAGCTCTAGAACCTTCTTCTCGCTGGCGTAAAAGCTGGCTTCAAAAGTGTTCCGTTCCTCCTTGAGTTGGATCCAACTCTTCTGCATCTCCCCCCACGATGTAGGCATGTCAGGATGTAGGATGGTGTAGGGAACCTCTCCTTCCTTAACGGGCTCTTTAATCACAGGGAGAACATGAGGATAAGGCATCATTAGACTCTGGGCTCTGGTTCGTACCCACTTGAGATAAGGCTCAAGAGGGATGGAGTTCTTGTGCCCCAGTGTCTTGCTGTCAACCTTGTTGGGCATCCTCCAAGCTCTGATGAATCTTTGGCGAAGTCCTTGCGCATCGTTGTCGAAGTCAAAATCTAGGTCAGGAATCAACATGTCATGAGGGCCATCCCTCCGTGCATATCCAAATTGCCTCAAAGCTAGGCAAGGGTTGTAGGTGATGCCTCCTCTGATTCCAAGTAAAGGAACATTAGGGAACTCTCCACAACGATCGATGATGATGACATTTTCTCTGGACCGAGAACACCAATGTACACCAGAGTGAGTAAGAGTCATCAACCGTTGGGACCACCTTGAGCCTTGGTCATTCTTCAAGACAGATTGTGGAAGGTGCGAAATAAACCACCTTGCAAGGAGAGGAGTACAGCACATGAGAACACCCCTCTTTCTCATTGTTCGTGTGTAAAATGAGTGAAGGATGTCCCCAAGCAATGTTGGTATTGGATTTCTGGACAAGAAGATTTTGACGGCGTTGACCTCTACAAGCTGGTCAAGATTTGGGAACAGGACCAACCCATAGATAAGGAGTGCCACAATCTCTTCAAAGGCTTGCAGGTCCAATAAGTTCCAACACTCTTGTTCCTTTTCAAACAAGAATTTTGCTAAGAAGCCTTTGACACCGCTTCTAGTTTCCCAATGTCCCTTGATGTCGGATGGCTGTAGATGTAGTGCTCGAGCAACATCTTCAGGCTTTGGTTCCTTTTCCGTACCGTTGAAAGTTAGTTGATTAAGGATAGGAATTCTCAGGAGTTGAGAAAATTCCTCCAAAGTGGGCACCAACTGGTAGTCGGGGAAAGTGAAACAGTGGTGAAGAGGGTCAAAGAACTGGAATAGCACTTTCATCATGTCCTCTTCAATGTTGGTGCTGACTAGGCTGAGTAGTCTACCATGTCTTTCACTGAAGGGAGAGCTTTCCGGAATTCTTGATGTGAGTTCCTTAAGTTGAGGAGGGATTCTCACAAGGTTGACTTGGATGGTTTTTCTGCGAGGAATTTCCATGACCTACAAAACAAGAACAAAGATGAAGATCTAAACCCTTGAAGTGGTTAGTAAATGCATATGATGCTTTATGATGTTCATGATGTATGCACAAACATATGTACAAGCAATTCACACCAAACCCTAGTTTCAGGCTTGCATGGGGTTTCATAGGTAAGTACCCTCTTGAGTGTAGTTGGCTTAAAATCCTATCCTATAAATAGTAACTGGGTTCTAAGGAGCTCAATATCACTGGATTGTTTTCATTGTTCATTGTTTCGGTTTAGCCACTTAACTAGCGACCAAAATATTCCAAGAAAACAACCCTCAATGAGTGTAGTATCGAGTATCTACCAACTTCGGACTGCACCAAAGCCGGTCATCTCACTACCCCTAATGAAAGGCCAAGATGGTCAAGTAAGGTTCTAGGTCATTAGTGCTTAGTGACATCACTCAGCGGCCCCGTACTCTCCTTGATTGAACTCAAGGGTTACCGGTACTCACAAATATGTCGCACTAATATAGCTATTGCTTCGACCGTGTCGGTATACCCTGCACAGTTTCCACAACGTATTGCTATCTATGAATGTTTCCCAAAATCCGGGTGTAGGATTGCAAACCCAAACAAGAGAGCCAAGATATAAAGCAATCAAATCAAACAATTAGTCATGCAAGAGGGTGATCTAAGCCCTAAGGTTACTCCACTTAAAAACATTCCCCAGCAGAGTCGCCAGTTCTGTGATACGGTGGGAGAACTGACTAGTGTTTTGCGTTTGTTTTCGCAAATGTTTCGGTTGAGCAAGAGTCGCCACCGACTTTTTATTTTATCCTAAGGAAAGGTTAAAAAGCACAACAAAAACCTTTGAGATGTTTTCTTGGGTTCGGGGAGTAGATTATAGAAAGGGAAGGTATTAGCACCCTTTCTATCCATGGTTATTCATGGGCTCTTAGTTACTTGCTTAGATCAACTTGCCTTAATTTTCAATTGTTTGAAATGGTGCTTTGTGTGTGGATTTTGAAAATGTTTTGAAAAGAGGCCAATGTGGTGGCAACCTTTGTAATGATCCATGTTGGGATGTATACAAAGGTGTATGTCTTTTGAAAAGGTTTTCAATGTTTTTGAAAGTTGTTTTGAAAGTGTAGTGATGTGTGGTTTGAAAAATAGGCAAGTGTTTTTGTTTTGCAAGGGGGCAAGTAACCAAGAGCTATCTACCCTATATTTCTCAAAGATCTTTGCTATGTTTTAACCCTTTTAACAATTTTGTTCCACCATTGTATTTGGTGGACAATCTTGTGTTAGGATGTGAAAGGGACGGGCGTGGGTCATCGTTTAGACCATAATTGCAATGGTGCCAAGTATCTTTGGGTAATTTTCTTTAAGGGACTTGATCATTTTTAGGCAACTTTCGAAAGCGTCATCGATGGACTATGATCATTTGAATTGTGTTTGTTTTGCCCAAAGAGACCTAACATGCAATATGGCCCATTATTGAAGGCAGCAAGTGGATTACCCTAGGGGTGCAAGTGTGATTAGTGTTGTCCATTTTCATGCTTGTTTATCTTGAAATTAGGTCAAACTATTTTGGTTAATTGATTTGCATACAAACCCTAATTTTAACATGGCATAATTAGAAAGCTTTAAAGCGCGAAAAATAAAGTTCCTAAGTTATTACAACACAATATATGGGAAGGGGGTACAAATGTTCAAATGGGGGTATTTTGACAAGAATTAAAACCCTAGACTATTACATCAAACTTGGAATTTTGCAAGGTATTTATTTACACAATATTCAAATAAAAATAAGATAAATATGCAAAAATGCAAAAAAAAGGTTTTTCATATGTATGTAAAAAGTATTTATCATGTATCAAATAAGCAAAAATAAAATCAATTAATTTTTGGTATTTTTATGCATTTAGGGCAAAAACCCTAATTTTTACAAATAAAAGTATTTATTGTATGATATATGCAATATTTATTAATTATTTACAAAAAATAAATAAAAGAAGGTATTTTATATAAAAAGTATTTTTAAGGTCAAAATATTAATAAAAACAAAAATGTATTAATTCTTTGTATTTTTCTAAATATATTAATAAATATGTATAAGTATTTTACTTTATTTATTAAATATGCATTATATGTACAAAAATAAAATGTTTAATATTATAGAAAAAAATATATTTATATTATAAGAGGTTTTCAAGAGATAACATAAAAATAAAAAAAAAGAAATAAAGTATGTTTGTCTTACTTTTGTATTTTTAAATAAAGGTATATTTATTTATTTATCCACAAAACTTAACTAAAGTCAAATAAATATCAAAATAAATGCAAAAAAAATGGAAAAAATGTTTTTAATGTTTTTTATGATTTGAATAAAAATATGAAAACAAAATCAAAAAGAGAAAATGGAAAATAACAAGTAAATTTCAAAATGGGTCAGGGGGGTGCATGTGCAATACAGTGGTGTGAAAAAAAAAGATAAATCTCAGGCCCAGCCCAAGACCCTGTCTTCTTCAACCTCCAGCATCTCTGTTCAACAAAAACACGCGTTTGCTATCTCCAGATTCCCTAATTTTTAGCACAAACTCACAACACAAGAAATGTAGAGCATCAAACCACGATTCTGGACATATGAAGAACTCATCCTAACTCTCAGAAATGAGAGAGAATTTCTTCTCCCCCAATTCCTGACCTAGTTTTTATTCAATGTTCAGACTTAAAATTCTCTAAGCACACATAACATAAATGAAAACTAATGATATGGGCAGATTCAGGGCCATGAATCTGACATAATTTCTTCACAAATCTAAACCTAACAATGCCTGGATAGATAGATACGAGTTCATGAACTTACCTGTTCAGTTGGAATTGTGTGCAACAATGGAGATGCTTACAAGGCAAGGTAATGATTTGTATAGCTTCCTTGATGTCCATGGATGCTATTCCAATCTTTAGTTTACTCTAAAACCAAGTGAATCGTGTTATGGCACTTCAACTGCAAAACAGAAAATATGGAAATGGTGATGTTAGCTAGGGGTGTTACAAGTCGTGTTTAGGGCTTGGAATAGTTTCAAGGGATGATGTGGGATGTGTTTGAAGTGTTTTTGGCCAAGATGCACGATGGAAATGAGCTAGCCAAGTCCAAGTGCAGAATGCCCTATTTTTGTGCAGTTTAATGGTGATTCTGTGTTTGAGGATGTTTGGAACTTGGTTGGCTTGTGTTTCAGCTTAGGTTTAGTGTTTAGAATGAGTACAATAGCTTTGCTTAAGGTTATCTTTGCTGAGATGAGAGTTGGGAGTTGTTATGCAAGGTTACTTCAACTTTAAGCAAGAAAATCAACTTGGTGTTTCTAGCTTGTACAGGCCCCCAATCTATGCTGCATACATTAGTCTTGGTTAGAGTGATTTGTGTACAAAATACCAGCTCAAAAGATTGTGCCTATGCTTCTTGGATTTGCATTTGACATAAAGTTCAACTTTTCTAAAATGGATAATTTGCTTTTTCTACTTATGGCTTAATTTTGCATACAATGCTTGAACACATAAAATAAGGTCTTGGCACAATGGGTTAGCATTAAATTATTGAGTGAAAATGGGATATAGGACCTGTAATCAAGGATTGCAAGCTGAGTTCAAAATTGCCTAAGTGTATGAACATGAAAATTGGCCATAAACAAAGTGAGTTTTTCCCAACTTGCCAAATTTGATTCTCCCTAACCATGAGGTTGTTTGATGAGTTCTTGGACATTTTGGAAAGCTTGGAATGTGTACTACAATCCATCTTTGTAATGCAAATTGAAATTCCAAGTGGAAGCATGTGAAAAGTTGCCATGAAGTTAGGCAAAAATCCTGCCTAAAATAGGTCAAAATTTTTCTAAGTTAAGAATGGTTTGGTACCCTTGTTCCAAAAATTGTAACTTGAGCTACAAGCTTCTTTTGAGGAAACTTTGTGAATCAAAGTTGTAGATTTTGCAATGGGCTACAACTTTCATGTTTTGACTTTTCCTTGAATCCAAATGCATCTTGATGAGAAAGTGGGACAAAGTTAGGAAAAAATTAGGGTTTTTCATAACTCAGAAAAATTCTAAGTTATGAAAAATCTTCATTTCAAACCCTAATTTGTGATTTTGGATTTCTTGATGAACAAGTTTCATGATTTGGCATGTTTTGATGAAAAATGAATCTTGACACTTGATTTTGACCAAAAAGTCAAAGTTTGACTTTTCAGTATACAGTCAAAAATTGATCAATTGACTGGAAAATTCAACTATCAATCTTGTGCATTTGGGATCTTTTGAACTTGTTGAGTATGTCAAGACAATTCCATGGGGTCCTTGAGTCCATATGTGAGCTTGGTTTGCCATTGGCTTGGTCAAACATTCAAAAATTGCCTTTGTGCAGTCAAAACCCTAAAAATGACCATTTTGCCCTTTTGGTGATCTGATCAAACTTCTTGTGGAATTGTGATCCAAACTTGATCAAATGGTCCATATGAGTTCATAATGTTGATGTGGGTCAATTTTCATGAGGTTTGACTGTCAATTGGCCACATTTGACTTTTTCCCAAATACAGCTGATTTCTAGGTCAACTGTCCAATTGACTGGGCAAAGGTTGGAATCAAGGCTTGAAACTTTGGTATGGATAAACTTGGGAGTCCAACATGAAGCATGAAAGTCATCTTAGGCATTTTAGGTAAAAATATCTTTGTGCAAACACAAACCCTAATTTGGGTCAACAGTGCTAGGAGAAGTCTTGCAGAGGAAACCCTAACTGGATCTTGAGCTCCAAGGGCTTTGTGATGAGAAAATATTGAGAAAATGGGAGGGAAAATTTTGGGGTACAACACATCAGATGCTGAAGTACCCTGTCCAAGGAAAGATCATAACTGTCCACGGGGAAGAGGAGTACATGATTAGTCATCTGAATTCTTTCTGATATGTAGAGTTGGATGGCGAATTCATTGAAACCCCTTTCCAACATTTTGAAGAAGTCTCTCAAGAAGTGGCAGTAACCAAGATGGTATCCTCGATTCCTAAGATCACAAGACCTCCACTTCGGATGTTGTCTCTAAAGGATGCAAAGGAAGTAGTGGAAGAAGGTGGATGCACCATCTGGGGGCAGCTTCCAGATATCCCGTACAAATCAGACAAGTTTGGCTTGGGGTTTACTTCAACTGCTCAGAAGGCTGTGCGCCGCGCCCGTGCTGGAGGGCCACCTGTGAAGATTAGTAACCAAGGGGTCAACACAGTGGAAGACAATGAAGAAGATGGCAGCTTGGAAGATTGGATATTTCCTACTGTCAGCGGGGGACTTCGCAACTGGGAAGCCAAAGACTTTGTCCCGATAAATTTCATATCTCAGTAATTTATCTTTTACATTTATGTTGGACTTGTAATATTCACAAACATTTCATACATTTTCAACCTTGTGTCTTACCCGAGGCACATTGGTCCATTTGTAAGGGTTTTTATTTCATCTTCATATGACATTCAATGAATCATGGACGCTTTTTTCATATATAAACCTTTTGTGCTCATTGTCTTTATTTTACATTTTATTTGTTTTAATATGGCTATACTCTTACACACACCCACACTCATAAATGTAGGCACCCTTCCATTCCGGATCCCATGGGTAACGATACTGCTATAGCCTTTAGTGACTCTGAAGATCTGATCTACCAAGCCGAATACGAAGGTGAGGAAGATTGTGAAGTGCCAGGGGAATTGGCCAAACTAATACAACAAGAGGAAAGAGCTATTCAGCCTCATGAGGAGCTGTTGGATACAATCAATTTGGGTGCCGAGGAGGATAAAAAGGAAATCAGAGTGGGTGCCAATCTAGAGCCGAGTGTCAAGGAGCTCCTAATTCAGCTGTTGCATGATTATGTTGAGATCTTTGCCTGGTCATATGAGGACATGCCGGGACTCGATACAGACATTGTGGTACACCGTCTACCCACAAGAGAAGACTGTCCACCAGTGAAGCAAAAATTCTGCCGCATGAGACCTGACATGTCAGAGAAGATCAAAGCGGAAGTCATGAAACAGTTCAATGCTGGATTTCTGGCTGTTACTTCCTATCCACAATGGGTTGCTAACATTGTTCCCGTGCCTAAAAAGGACGGCAAAGTAAGAATGTGCGCAGACTATAGAGATTTAAACAGGGTCAGCCCTAAAGATGATTTTCCACTTCCACACATCAACATCCTGGTTGACAATACAACCCAACACAGAGTATTTTCTTTCATGGACGGATTCTCAGGCTATAACCAGATCAAAATGGCACCTGAGGACATGGAGAAAACTACATTTGTCACACAGTGGGGTACGTTCTGCTACAAAGTGATGCCATTCGGACTGAAGAATGTTGGGGCAACCTATCAACGCGCCATGGTAGCTTTGTTTCATGATATGATACATCATGAGATAGAGGTCTACGTAGATGACATGATAGCCCGATCACAAACTGAAGAAGAACACCTTGATCACTTGCAAAAGCTGTTTGTCAGATTGTAGGAGTACAAACTAAGGTTGAACCCGAACAAGTGCACATTCGGAGTCCGGTCCGGTAAACTCCTAGGTTTCATTGTCAACAACAAAGGCATCGAGGTTGATCCTTCCAAGGTCAAAGCGATACAAGAAATGCCTGCTCCTCGTACTAAGAAGGAAGTCAGAGGATTCTTGGGACGCCTAAACTATATTTCCAGATTCATTTCTCACCTAACATCTACTTGTGAACCAATCTTCAAGCTGTTGAAGAAAGATAAAGTAGTCAGATGGAATGATGAATGTCAGATTGCTTTTGACAAAATCAAAGAGTATTTACAAGAATCTCCTGTCTTGATGCCACCAGTCAAAGGAAGACCACTAATCATGTATCTGACCGTTTTAGAGAACTCAATGGGGTGCGTATTGGGGCAGCATGACGAGTCTGGCCGAAAAGAGCACACTATTTATTACCTGAGAATAAAGTTTACCGACTGTGAAACCAGATATTCACTGCTCGAGAAAACTTGCTGCGCTCTGGTATGGGCTGCTCGCCGGCTAAGACAGTATATGTTGACTCATACCACTTTGCTGATATCTAAGATGGATCTAATAAAGTACATCTTCGAGAAGCCTGCTCTGTCTGGGAGGATAGCTAGATGGCAGATGATCCTAACAGAATATAACATACAATACACGACCCAAAAAGCTATAAAGGGCAGTGTGCTAGATGACCATCTTACTCATCAAGCTGTAGAGGATTATCAGTCCATGAAATTTGAATTCCCGGATGAAGACATCATGACATTAGACAACTGTGAAGGAATCAGGCCATATGACGGACCTGAACAAGGATCCCGATGGACCATGTTCTTTGATGGGGCATCCAATGCACTTGGTAATGGTATCGGCGCTGTACTCATATCTCCGGAAGGATGCCATACTCCTTTTACTGCCAGACTTTGCTTTAACTGTACGAACAACATGGCGGAATACGAAGCATGCATCTTTGGTCTCAAGGCTGCCATAGACTTGGGAATCAAATCTTTAGTTGTATTTGGGGATCAGCTTTGGTCATCAGTCAGACCAAAGGAGAATGGGACACTAAGCATCCTAACCTTATCCCTTACAAATAACATGTTTTGACATTGCTACCACATTTTGAGCAGATCACCTTCGAGCACTTCCCGCGAGAAGAAAATCAGCTAGCAGATGCTCTAGCCATAATGTCATCTATGTTTAAACTTAATTGGGATAACGAGGCTCCCCAAATCACCATTGAACGAATGGACGAACCAACACACTGTCACGAGATTAATACTGAAGAAGTAGTGGACCAGCCTTGGTTTCATGAAGTCAAAAGGTATCTCGAGGCTCAAGAATATCCAGAAGGAGCTTCAATCAATGATAAAAAGTTCCTAAGGAGATTCTCCGCTAAGTTCTTCCTAAGTAATGGAATCCTGTACAAACGCAATCATGATTCTATTCTGCTCCGTTGTATGGATAAGATTGAAGCTGAAAAGATCATGGCTGAATTACATGAAGGTACCTTTAGAACTCACTCTAGTGGGCATACGATGGCGAAGAAAATCCTACGGGCAGGCTATTATTGGTCTACCATGGAAGCAGACTGCTATCAACATTCCCGGACCTGTCATAAGTGTCAAATCTATGCAGACAAGGCGCACGTGCCTCCGGTTCCTCTAAATGTCTTAACAGCTCCTTGGCCCTTTGCTATGTGGGGAATCGATATGATTGGGGAGATCAAGCCTACAACCTCCAATGGACACCGCTTCATTCTAGTGGCCATTGACTATTTCACAAAGTGGGTCGAAGCAGCTTCCTTCGCATCCGTTACTAAGAATGTTGTTGCCCGCTTCATCAAGAAGAATCTTATTTGCCGGTACGGTATCCCAGAAAGGATCATAACTGATAACGGTACAAACCTTAATAATACTATGATCACCGCCTTGTGCGGGAAGTTCAAGATTCAACATCACAATTCATCCCCCTATCGGCCAAAGATGAATGGTGCAGCCGAAGTTGCGAATAAAAACATTAAAAAGATCATACAAAAAATGACAATCACCTATAAGGACTGGCATGAGATGCTACCGTTTGCTCTCCACGGGTACCGTACCACGACTCGCACATCAACTGGGGCAACACCCTATTCTTTGGTTTATGGCATGGAGGCTGTTTTACCTATTGAGGTTCAGATCCCCTCTTTAAGAATCATGAAGGATGCAGGTTTGAGTGAGGATGATTGGATTCAAACCCGACTTGATCAGTTGAACTTATGAAAAGAGACTTATTGCTGTTTGCCATGGTCAGACGTATCAAAAGCGGATGATCAAAGCTTTCAACAAGAAGGTCAGACACCAAGTATATCAAGTTGGAGATCTAGTGATCAAGCGTATCATCTTGCCACAAAGTGATCCCAGGGGCAAATGGACTCCTACCTATGAAGGACCATTTGTAATCAAGAACATCTTTTCTGGTGGGGCAATGATCTTAACCACCATGGACGGCGACGACTTGCCACACCCTGTGAACGCAGACATTGTCAAAAGATACTACGCATAAGAGACCCGCTAGGTTGACACACCTAAGCAAAATAAGGGCATCCCGTCGAACCAAAAGGTTCGGGAAAAAATTAGGGATAAAATAAAAAAAATCTGTACATCCGGCAAGTTGAAAACCCGAAAGGAAGACTTGGGCAAAAAAGGGTTTCCCGTTGAATCGAAAACCCGAAAGGGCGATTCAGGAAAAAGTTAGGGAATTAAAGCGTATGACTGTGTCTCGTCGGATCACTTTAAGGACAATCTCTTGACTGACAAACTCAGGGCTTCTGATCAATTCAATCATCTTCAGACGAAGCAACAAATGGATAAGATATTCGGAGATACGAAGGCTATAGCAGAATGGGAACCCCATGGGATTTTTTACACATAGCTATCTCGCTTTGTATAAACTTTTCTTATTTTTATGATGCCATCCTCTTACTAGGATGTCTGTCTCCTTTGTACAAAATACTTATTCAAAGTAAATACAAAGATATCTCTTTAAAGTACAAAAAAAACTATTTGTCCTTTTCTTTTTACACTTGTGTTTTATTTTCAAAAACGTCCAATGATTCATTAATGAACATATGCATTTGAACATAATTACTGTTTACAAATAAACAAAATGAAAAAAGAACAATTACTGACATGTTGAAAGAATAGGAAAACGTCTTTAGGCTATTCCATGAGCAATCCCTACAGTACGTCATCAAGATCCCTGACGGAGCTAAAACTTCAAACTATTAATCCATAGTGGAAACCATCCAATTTCTCCAAATTCCCCAGCAATTTGTCTTGAAGTATGAAAAGCAACCAGATAACAATTAACTTTTGTTTCTCCCCAACCTAGGATAACTCCCCGGTAGAGTGGCAGACGACTGAAACTCCTGAACTTTTTCCGAACAGGAATAAGCTCTTTCCCCATAGAGTTTTTATTGCTCCCAAACAGAACAAAGACTCCCGTCATTAATCCCCAGTAGAAGTCATCAAAATTCTCTGGATTCCCCAAGCAGGTTACTCAAGCAGTACATGACATTACTCTCCTAACAGAATTTTTGTTAACTTCAAGACATGAAGAATCCACATATCCTCAGCAATCAAGGATTTATTTTCCTTAGCAATACAGCAAATCAACTTACAAGCGCATACATTACATTCATATATCATAAACATTGATAAAGTACATATATTGCATCATACATTTCATGCATCATAACTTTGTGCTTCAGCTAACATTTTACCCTTTTCAGGATAAGATTAACGGCTACCATTAACAATGTTCAACTTCTAGATACAATACATATACACTCCAGACACGGAAGTCATTCTGTTACTCATTCAGATTCTAGTTCAGATACAGTACGGATATGCTCCAGACACGGTTGCCATTCTGTCACTCAAATTACAGTACAGATACACTCCAGACACGGAAGTCATTATGTCACTTATTCAGATTTTAGTCTAGATACACTCCAGACACGGAAGTCATTCTGTCACTCATTCAGGTTCAAGTTCAGATATGCTCCAGACAAGGATGTCATTCTGATACTCATTCAGATCTCGTCTTCAAGATACAGTCCAGATACGCTCCAAATAC
Source organism: Vicia faba (assembly GCA_948472305.1). Lineage (NCBI taxonomy): Eukaryota > Viridiplantae > Streptophyta > Magnoliopsida > Fabales > Fabaceae > Vicia > Vicia faba. Next base: position 1,047,153,919 of record OX451736.1, read on the forward strand.
GGATGCCATTCTGATACTCATTCAGATCTCAACATATTTCAGATACAGTACGGATACGCTCCAGACACGGTTGCCATTCTGTCACTCAGATTACAGTACATATACACTCCAGACACGGAAGTCATTCTGTCACTTATTCAGATTCTAGTCCAGATACACTCCAGACACAGAAGTCATTATGTCACTCATTCAGATTCAAATTCAGATACGCTCCAGACACGGTTTCCATTCTGTTACTTATTCAGATTCCAAGTTCATGATATAGTCCAGATACGCTCCAGACAAGGATGCCATTCTGTTACTCATTCAGACCTCATCTTTCATATACAATTCAGATACGCTCCAGAAACGGTTGCCATTCTGTTACTCATTCAGATTCTAGTTTAGATGCGGCTCGGATTCTCTCCAGACACGGATGCTATTCTGTTGCTCATATAGATTCAGTCTCCAGATACAGTTCAGATACGTTCCAGATACAGACACCATTCTGATACTTATTCTTTTGACTTACAACTTACAATTCAACAAGAATTCTTGGATGGCATCTACAAGCCCATCTCCAACAAGATTCTATCACCTCTCCAAATGCATCTTTAAGCCCATTCCCTCAACTACACTTTATCGAGGGAAAATTTATGGGCGCTCTAGTGTCCAATCATCTTTTACCTTCGAGTCACGAACGATAAAGCTCGCCAATCTAACTCTTGAGGTTCAAGAAGATTGAACAGGGGTAGCTGTTGTACCCCAAAATTTTCCCTCTCATTTATCAAGACTTTTTCACAAGACTTCTTGGACTCAAGACAAGATTAGGGTTTGGTCAGCTCAAGACACCTCATCTTGCACTGATAACCTAAAATTAGGGATTGAGTTTGCACAAGGATTTTTGGACCACCAATGCTTCATGTGACTTTCATACATCATTTTGGACCCCTGAGATTTCTCATGTTAAGTTTCAAGCCTTGAATCACATTTTTTATCAGTCAATTGGACAATTGACCTAAAAATCAGCTGTATTGGGGAAAAAGTCAACCATGGTCAATTTACAGTCAAACTTCATAATTTTTTATCCAAATCAACATTCTAGACTCAAATGTACCATTTGATCAAGTTTGGATCACAACTCCTCAAGAAATTTGATCAAATCATCAAAAGGGCAAAATGGTCAAAATTAGGGTTTTGACTGAGAAAGGGCAATTTCTGATTTTTAACATAGCCAATGACCAATTGAGTTCAATCATGATTTCAAGGATTCAATGGTATCATCTTTACCTAATTACATGTTCAAAAGATCTCAAGTTCATTGGATTGACAAATGAAATTTGTAGTCAACTGATCAAAAGTCAACTGTATACTGAAAAGTCAAACTTTGACTTTTTAGTCAAAATCAAGTACCAAGGGTCATAATTCATCAAGATATGTCAAAATATGAAACTTGTTCACCAAGAAACTCAAATTTGAAAATTAGGGTTTTAATTTGAAAATTTTCATAACTTCGAATTTTTCTAAGTATAAAATTTTTCTTATTTTTTTCCAACTTTTTACCACTTTTTCACCATGATGCATTTTGATTCAAGAAAAGTTCCCAACATGAACGTTGTAGTCCTCCATGAAATATACAACTTTGCTTCACAAAATTTTCCCAAAAGATGCTTGGATCTCAAGTTATAAATTTGTGAATATAAGTCCATGAACTTCTTAACTTAGTGAAATTTTGCCCTAACTTAGGCAGGTTTTGGACCCAACTTCAGGGACATTTTTCACCTAGTTCCAAGAGGTATCTCAAATTTAATTTCAAATATGGATTGTAGATAACATTTCAAGATTTCCAAAATGTCCAAGAACTCTCCAAGATCATTTTTGAGTAGGGAGAATCGAAGAAGGGAAGTTGGCATTATCTCACTTTTGATCAAGCATTTTCACATAGCATCAAGTTGCAAATCCAATCTATGCTAGTTATATCTTACTTTACAGGTCCTAAGCTTGCTATACACTCCACAATTAAATGAATACTCAGAAGCTAAAGCCTTTATCTTTGCTTTTGAAGCTTTACACAAGATGCATTTCCATTTTGGGCAAAAAGTTCACATTGTTATTTTCATAAAGAGGAACTTTTGCAACTTTGTCAATCTTGAGCATTGAACCTGTCCCCTTAATACAAGCAATCTACACAACCCTCAAGCAATGTGTACCAACTCTTATCTGCCCTAAATCCAGCTAGTACAAGCATGTGGGATTGGTCATGTCAACTTTGCTTCAAATGCAAGAAAAGTGGCAAAAGGGCTAAGGCTTACACAACTAGTGAAGAGCTGACTTTGTATCACTTCTATACAAATATACAAACTTGGTATAAGGCATAACACGCTTGGATTAAACCTGAAACACTCTCAAATTGAAAAAAACTCCACAAAACTGCCCAAACACTCAGATTCTGCAAAAGCACAGCCAACTCTCATTTGGCTCGTGCGTTTTGTGTTTAATCACTTCAAACATCTTAAACACTTGCTACCTAGCCAATACAAGCCATCACCCTGGTTCTGTAACCCCTTTTTCAGCATTTTCCATTTTCAATTTGGAAGCTTGCAGTTGGACTTGGTCAGAGAGTTCCAGCCATCCTCAGAGCCAGATAAGCATTGGAATAGGTTCAAGGAAGTTCAAGGAAGCTTAAACAATCACCAGACCTCCATCAAAGTCCCTACATTTCCCTACTCGATTCCAGCTGAAGGAGGTATTTTCTTAAACTCTATCTCTGTATTTAGGCAACTTCAAGCCATGATTTGTGAAGAAAAAATGTAGCTCTCATTATAACGAAGTTGTACATATCATTACTTTTCATTTATGTTACTTGTGCTGAGAGAATTTGAAGATTGAAAACTCTGAAAAAGTTAGGTCACGAATTAGGGATTCAAAAATTCTCTTTGATCTTTAAGAGTTAGGTTACATAATTTATATGGTTAGAATCGTGAGCTCAAATGCCACATTTTTCATGTTATGAGTTTTTGTTTTTATGCAAGCATAAGCAAGTTACAGGTTTGAACTGAAGCGCGTGAAGGAGATGGACGAAGGACAGGGATGAAGTGTCTTGGGCTTTTTTGTTGCCTTGGCCTTTTTGTTTTTGCTATTCACACCCCCTGTTTTTTTAATGCACCCCCTGACTGAACTTTTTATATTTTTATATTTTTCGTCATATTTTATATTTAATACTTTCATTTATTTTTCTTAATGATAAAAAATAACAAAAAATGAATTATTTATTTTCACACTTTTTATTTCATTTTTTTAATTATTTTCTCACATGAAAAATAGTTTATTTTTATAAATAGAACTTATTTTCTTAAATAACTTGTAAATAATCAAATATATTTTATATTTTTATTATACATGTTTATACTCATAAATACTTATTTTCTATACATATTTAATTTTTAATATTTAAACCCAATATTATTTATTTTTATTTTATACAAAAAAATATACAAGATAATAATATAGAACCTTATTTTCATTTACAATAAAAACTAGGGTTTAACCCCCTCCAAAAATAATATTATTATTTTTCTTTTTTTAGGGTGTAAATTAATTATTTTTCTCGTACAAAAACAAGACATAAAACATTTTTAAACATGAACATATTGCATTGCATTCTAAATATTTGTCTTATTTATTTAAATTCGCGCATATTCGATTTGGTTGTAATAATATATTTAGCTTTATATTTGTGCAAAATCCCCATTCAAACTTGTATCCCCCCTCCCATAATAATTGTTGTAATAGCTTAGTATATTTATATTACGCAATTTATTGATTTTATACCATGATTAGTAATTAGGGTTTTGCATGACAAGAACAAAAAAAACAAAACAAATAGAAAAAGCCTAAATGCAAGACAAAAGCATGAAAATGATACACTTTGCACACAAGCACCCTTAGGGTTTCTCCAACTTGGTTGCCTAAAACAAAATGGCCATTGTTGTACCACAAAATTTTCCCTCTTATTTTATTGAGATTTCCCCTCACAAGACTCTTTGAATTCAAGACCAAGCTAGGGTTTGCTCTGCTCAAGACATCTCCTTGCACTGTTGACCTAAAATTAGGGTTGGAGATTGTTCAAGGATTTTTGGACTTCCAATGCTCAATTTTACTTTCATACTTCATGTTGGACTTATAAGATTGCTCATATCAAGTTTCAAGCCTTGAATCAAATTTTTGCCCAGTCAATTGGACAGTTAACTAAGAAACCAGCTCTATTGGGGAAAAAGTCAACTGTGGCCAATTTACAGTCAAACCTCATAATTTTTGATCCACATCAACATTATGGGCTCATATGAACCATTTGATCAAGTTTGGACTACAACTCTGCAAGAAATTTGATCAGATCACCAAAAGGGCAAAATGGTCATTTTTAGGGTTTTGACTGCACAAGGGCAATTTCTGATTTTTTACCTAGCCAATGGCAAATTGAGTTCAAGCATGGATTCAAGGACTCAATGGCATCATCTTGACCTATTCACAAGGTTCAAAAGATCTCAAAAGCATTGGATTGACAAATGAATTTTCCAGTCAACTGATCAAAAATCAATTGTACACTGAAAAGTCAAACTTTGACTTTTTGGTCAAAATAAAGTGCCAAGGGTCATTTTTCATCAATATGTGTCAAAACATGAAAATTTTTCACCAAGAAACTTAATTTTGCAAATTAGGGTTTAAGATTGAAAAATCTCATAACTTAGAATTTTTCTAAGTTATGAAATTTTCTTATTTTTTCCCCAACTTTTCCCAATATTTCCACCATGATGCAATTGGATTAAAACAAAACTTCCAACATGAAAGTTGTAGTCCTCCATAAAATATACAACTTTGATTCACAAAGTTTTCCCAAAAGATGCTTGTATCTCAAGTTATGATTTTTGGAATAAGGGTCCATGAAACTTTTAACTTAGTGAAATTTTGCCCTAGTTTAGGCAGGATTTTGACCTATCTTCATGGCCATTTTTCACCTAGTTCCAATTGGAATATCAAAATGAATTTAAAATATGGATTGTGGAGCATGTTTCAAGCTTTCCAAAATCATTTGTGGTTAGAGAGAATCGAAGGTTTGAATTTGGCAAAAAGTCACTTTGATCCATGGTATTTTTCACTATGCTACAAATTGCAATTTCTATCCAGCCTTACTTGTACTTGTTTACAGGTATCTAAAACCTTCCACACTCAAAAATTTAATGCAAACTCAATGGTTTAAGGCTTTATTCTGATCAATGGAAGATTACACATTGAATTAACCTAAAAATGGCAAAAAGGTAGCATTGCCATTTTGGTAAAGTTGGCTTTATGTCAATTTATTTCTATTGAGCATTGCACCCTTTCTTTGGAAGCAAACAAAGTCCATAAACTAAGGCAAAGGTACAACAACTTTGTGCATGCTTGAAGCTAGCCTGTACAGGCTGTCCTTGGTCACTTCACACTTTTCTTAAAAAACAAGTCAACTTGCCAAAATCACATAACTCTTGTATCTCTTATAACCAAGCTTGGCAACCATTCCAAACAAGTTTTGCATATCACATTGAGCCAGAAACACGAGCTATCCAGTCCTCAAACACCCTTGAACATCAAAAACATGCAAAACAGGGCAGCTTCTGCAGTTGCACCTCCATCTCACAAACCACTCGTGCGTTTTGTCCCAAACCTCTTCCAACACACTCCATACAACCCATCTAAGCTCTCCCAACCATTGGCCAGTGACTGTAACTCCATTTACAAGCTTCACCATTTTTAAATTCTGCTTATGCAGGTTGACTTCTACAGGCTTATTCAAGCAAACTCAAAGCAAACTAAGCATTGGGGAAGGTCAAAGGAAGTTCAAGCAAGCTCCCAAGCATCTCAGGCCTCATTGAAAACCTCCACGTTGCCATACTCGAGTTCAACTGAAGCAGGTATTTTCCAACTTTCTATCTCTCTATTTAGGAATCATTAGGCTTAGGTTTGTGAATAAAAAATGTAGTACTCATTGCCCTTAAGCTGTACATATGCATAGATTTCATTTAAGTTAACTGTGTTGAGAGAATTTGATTGATGAACATTCTGAAAAAGTTTGGTTAGAAATTAGGGCCAGAGAAATTCTCTCTGGTCTTGGAGAGTTAGATTAAGTTCTTTACATGGTTGGAATCGTGTTGGAAAATGCTATAACTTTTGTGTTGTGAGTTTTTGCTTTAGAGCACGTATGCAGGAGTTAGCCATTTGTACAGGAGGCACGTGTTTTTTTGAACAGAGGTTGAAGATGAAGGCCAACTGAGCTGGGCCTGGCTATTTCTCACTTTTTGCACCCCTGATTTGCTTCTCACACCCCCTTGGCCCATTTAATCTATTTTTGTATATTTTTCATTTCTTTTTTTAATTTCTGACTTTATTTTATTTTTCTAAACTTTAAAAATTACCAAAAATATTTTATTTAATTTTCACATTTTACTTTATTATTTTTTATTATTTTTTGGACATAGAAACAATTATTAAATAATATATACATTTATTTTCTTAATAAAAAACTTGTAAATACTACAATAAAAATTATTATATTTTTATTATTTATATACTTAAATAATATTTTTCTAACATATTTTTATTTCTTAACATTTGTATATATTTTTATTTTATTGTACATAAATAAATAATACATAACATATATATACTTTCTTAAAACAAATTAGGGTTTCCACCTTAATAAAAATAATATTTTTTTTCTTATTTTTGATACATTAAATATTTTATTTTTAGATACATAAAAATAATACAAAAACATTTTTTTTTGCATATTTATAATATATTGCATATTTATTTAATTGTCCATTTAAATATTTGCTTATTTATTATTTGAACAAAGGATTCAATTTGGTTGTAATAATCTTAGGATTTTAATTTCTTGCAAATAATCCCCTATTCAAAATTGTATCCCCCTCCCCATATCAATGTTGTAATAACTTTGATTACTTTTATGCATTTATTGCTTTCAAATATGCCATGATAGAGACTAGGGTTTGTATGCAATATCCAAAATCAAAACAAATAGCTAGACCTAATACAAGACAAAGATGCATGAAATTGACAACACAATGCACACATGCACCCCTAGGGTTTCATCCACTTGTTGCCTTTAAAATGGCCATGGTATGTATGTTGAGTATCTTGGCAAAACAAAAACAAAACAAAAGATCATAGTCCCTCAATGACGCTATCTTGGTTGCCTATACAAAAATGATCTAGTCCCTCAAAAAACTTGCTAAAGATACTTAGCACAATTGCTATCATGGTCAATACGATGACCCGCGCCTGTCTCGTTTAACATCTAAATACAAGTTGTTTACCAAATGCAATGGTAAAATAACACTGTCAAAGGGTTAAAAATGAGTAGGAAATACTTTTGAGTAGGTAGGTAGATGCTCCTAGTTACTTGATCAAACTTGCAAAACATACTTGCTAATTTCAAAACACATAATTTCAAAACATTTCCCAAAACAAACTTTCAAACATTGAAACATCTTTTCAAAAGACAAACACCTTTGTATATATTCAAACAAGAATCATTACAAAGGTTGCCTAGACAAGGCCTCTTTTCAAAACATTTTCAAAACCACACTCAAAGCACCATTTCAAACAATTGAAAAGCAAAAGCAAGTGATCTAAACAAGTAACTAAGAGCCCATGGATAACCATGGATGAAAAGGATGCTTGCACCTTCCCTTTTCATAATCTACCCCCCGAACCCAAGAAAACATCTCAAAGGTCTTTCCTGTGCTTTTTGACCTTTCCTTTGGATAAAATAAAAAGTCGATGGCGACTCTTGCTAAACCGAAACATTTGCGAACACAAACACAAAACCTCAAGTCAGTTCTCCCACCGTATCACAGAATTGGCGACTCTGCTGGGGAATATTATAAACGTGGGGTTACTTTAGGGTTTAGATCACCTTTACATGCTTACTTTGTTTACTTTGATTGCTTTACATTTGGTTCTATTGTTTGAGTTTTAAATCCTCTACCCGGATTTGGGAAACATTCATAGATAAATAGCAATATGTTGTGGAAACTGTGCGGGGTATACCGACATGGTTGAAGCAATAGCTATATTAGTGCGACATATTTGTGGGTACCGGTAGCCTTTGAGTCAATCAAAGAGAATACGGGGCCGCTGAGTGATGTCATGAAGCACTAATGGACTTTTAGAACCTTTACTTGACCATCTTGGCCTTTTTAGGGGTAGTGAGATGACCGGCTTTGGTGCAGTCCGAATTTGGTAGATACTCGATACTACACTCATTGAGGTTTGTTTTCTTGGAATATTTCGGTCTCCAGTAAAGTGGCTAAACTGAAACAATGAACACAGAAAATAATCCAGTGATATTGAGCTCCTTAGAACCCGGTTCCTATTTATAGGACAGGTTGAGCCAACTAAACTTCAAGAGGGCACTTACCTATGAAACCCCATGCAAGCCTGAAACTAGGGTCTTGTGTGATTTGCTTGTACATATACTTGTGCATACATCATGAACATCATGAAGCATCATATGCATCCACTAACTATTTCAAGGGTTTGGATCTTCATCTTTGTTCCTGTTTTGTAGGTTATGGATTCACTCCGCAAAAAAGCTATTCAGGTCAACCTTGTGAGAATTCCTCCTCTACTCAAGGAGCTTGCTTCCAAGATTCCAGATAATTATCCCTTCACTGAAATACATGGTAGACTTCTCAACTTGGTCAACTCCAACATTGAAGAAGACATGGTGAAATTTCTCTTCTAGTTCTTTGACCCCCTACACCATTGCTTTACATTTCCTGATTACCAACTAGTACCTACTTTGGAGGAATTTTCTCAACTCCTGAGGATTCCTATTCTCCATCAACTACCCTACAACAGTACGGAAAGAGAGCCAAAGCCTGGAGATGTTGCTCAAGCCTTACACTTGCAACCATTTGATATCAAAGGTCATTGGGAAACCAGAAGTGGTGTCAAGGGTTTCTTGGCAAAGGTTTTGTTTGAGAAGGAACAAGACTGCTGGAATTCTCTAGATCTGCAAGCTTTTGAGGAGATTATAGCACTTCTCATTTATGGGTTGGTTTTGTTCCCAAACCCTGACCAGCTTATAGATGTGAATGATGTCAATATTTTCATATCTCGGAATCCTGTGCCTACATTACTTAGGGATATCCTACACTCATTTCACACACGAACAATGAGGAAAAGAGGTGTTCTCATGTGTTGTACTCCTCTTCTAGCAAGGTGGTTTATTTCTCACCTTCCCCAATCAGTCTTGAAGAATGATTAAGGCTTGAGGTGGTCACAACGGTTGATGACTCTTACACATTCTGATGTTCATTGGTGTTCTCGGTCCAGAGAAAATGTCATCATCATTGATCTTTGTGGGGAATTACCTAATGTCCCATTACTTGGCATTAAGGGAGGCATTACCTACAACCACTACTTGGCTCTGAGACAATTTGGGTATGCCCGAAGGGATGGCCCTCATGACATGCTGATTCCAGACTTGGTTTTCGACTTCAACAATGACGCTCAAGGACTTCGACAAAGGTTTATCAGAGCCTGGAGGATGCCCAACAAGGTGGACAGTAAGACACTGGGACACAAGAATTCTATCCCCCTTGAGCCTTACCTCAAGTGGGTACGAACCCGCGCCTAGAGCCTTATGATGCCTTACCCCTACATTCTCCATGTGATCAAAGAGCCTGTTATGGAAGGAGAGGTTCCATACACCCTCCTACATCCTGACATGTCGACATCATTGGAAGATCTGCAAAAGAGTTGGATACAACTCAAGGAAGAACGGAATACTTTTGAAGCCAACTTCTACGCCAGTGAGAAGAAGGTTTTAGAACTTACTCGTCGACTCCATGAAGAACAGACTCTCAACACCTACATTGCGCCAAAGAGGATGCACAACGTCTTTTTACCTTAGAATTTTGTATTATTTTGCCCATGGGGCATTTATGTACTAACAATTCTATCTTATTAATATGACGTGCGTTCTTTTTGTTTACAACAAATTTGAATTTCTAAATCCTTGAATGCATTACATGAATAACATGTCATTCATCATATGCATAAGCAGGTCTTCACACCAGGTTTCCTTATCTCTCTGTTGTTTATTTCAACAAGATGGATATAGAGCAGACGGTCAAAGACCTACAAGCGTAGAATTCACAGTTCTAACAACTCCTCATGACCTTGGCAAAGGGTCAGGAGGATCTTAAAGCACTGTTAGAGAAAGAAAAGGAAAAAGAGAAAAATAAAAAGAAAAGAGTTGGTGTGGCTACTCTGGGTAGAAGATTTGAAGTTCAAACTAGAAGGGTCCTGGACTTCCCCTCAACATCTGATGAAGGGGTAGGTAAAGGAAAGGGAGCTGCAATACCATCTGAGTCTGAGGCTGAAGAAGAAGAAGAGGAGGATGAAGACTATTCTGAGCAGCAATACCCTCCTGCAGATGACAAGTATAAGAATCTGGAGGAACGTCTGGCAGCTATGGAGGTATAGAGGGTGCCTGGGCTGGATTTTTAAGAGTTAGGGTTGGTTTCTGGGATTGTCATTCCCACCAAGTTTAAAGTTCCTCTATTTTCTAAATACGATGGGGTGTCTTGCCCGAAGATGCACCTACGGTCTTACGTCAGAAAAATTCAACCTCATTCTTCTGACAAGGACCTGTGGGTCCACTTTTTTCAGGATAGTTTGTCGGGTACACAATTGGATTGGTTCTACCAGCTTGAGAGGTCTGATGTGCACAATTGGGAGGATTTGGCTGCTGCCTTCTACAGACAATATCAATATAATGCGGACTTAGCACCTACTCGTACTCAATTACATAGTATGGGTATGGTCTCTAATGAAGGCTTTAAGGAGTATGCCCAGAAATGGAGGGACTTGGCTGGAAGGGTGCAGCCACCATTGTCTGAAAGAGAGCTTGTTGATATGTTTTTGGGGACTCTGTCAGGTCCATTCTTTAATCACTTGATAGGAAGTTCATCTGCGGGGTTCACCGAGTTAATTCTGACTGGTGAAAGAGTTGAAGCTGGCATCAAGAGCGGTAAAATTCAGAAGGACACATCTGCTTCCGCTGCCGTCAAGAAAACTTTTCCAGCTAAGAAAGAAGTCTCATCTATCTACTCTCAAAGAGGACAAGGAAGAGTTGAGCGCCGGCCAGCAGTGGGGGCCGTAATGATTCAGAAGTCTGCGGCAAATCAGCCTCGAAACAGTCAACCTAGAACCAACCAGCAAAGGGTGGAAAGGCCACAACAACAATATACCCGGATAAACATGACACCTGCTCAGGTTCTCCCCCATCTCCTGAAGTTAAACCTTACAACCTTGAGAGAGGCACCAAAGAATACAAATACAACTTCTCCACATTACCATCCCAACGCCAAGTGTGCTTATCATTCAGATAGCGTGGGGTACGACACCAACAATTGTTGGGCCCTCAAGAATAAGATCCAGGATTTAATAGACGCTAAGGAAGTGGAATTCGACGCGCCCGAAAAGCCGAATGTGATTTCTGCCCCAATGCCAAAGCATGGTCACAATGCCTATGCTATTAAAGAGGATCTGTATGTTGCTGCTATTGATAAGTTGATAACTCCGTTGCCAATAATCAAGATGAATTTGTTGAAGGCCGGGATTTTCCCAGGATGTGGAAAAGATTGTTACCTCTGTTCGTCCTTACAATCCAATTGTCCGTTGTTGAAGTTAGGCATCCAACGCCTAATGGATAATCAAGAAATCCTCTTTGAGAAAACTCCTGTTACTTCGATTCCTGTCAAAGATGTTGCTATAATTACCATTTCCGCCAATCTTTCTAAGGTCTCCAAAAGACCTGTTAAGATTATATCCAATCCAAAGATTGTACCTCTAAAGATAACTATGCCGGGGCCGATCCCATAGAAGTCCAACAAATAAATACCGTGGAATTATGGAGGAGAGATCTTCTACCACGGTGTTAAGCAGATTGAATCAGTTGAAGAAAGTTCCGATGAAGATACTCCTGACATAGGAAATATTGTTGGGACGAGTAAGATCACCCACAGCGGATAAATTTTCTCTCCGAAGATTGCTCCTCCAAGGGAAATCTTCGGACCCTCAAATGCTCCTAAGGTTACTCCTGTGCCGGTCAACATATCCGGGAAAACTCCAATTATTGAGGAAATTGCTACTCCTGTGGTTGTACCCTCTGCTGTTGCTGCCGATAAAGGTAAGGGGATCCAAGAAGCGCCCGTCAGGACGAGGGCTCAGCCTTTGGTCATCCCCGAGACCACTCAAAAGGAAATGGAGGAGATTTTAAAAATAATTAAGAAAAGCGACTATGATGTCGTAGAACAACTGGGGCAAACCCCTTCAAAAATATCTATGCATGCCCTATTGCTCTGTTCCGAAGCTCATGCCAAAGCCTTGATCAAATTCCTAAAGACAGCCCACGTGCCTCAAGAAACCTCTGCGGACCAGTTCCAAGAGTGTGTAGCCAGCCTAACAGCCGACAACAGTCTTGGTTTCTCCGATGCCGATTTAACATCTAAGGGGAGAAAGCATAATGACGTGCTGCATGTCTCGGTGGAATACAGAGGGACTACTTTAGCTCACGTTCTGGTTGATACCGGGTCGTCTTTAAATGTCTTGCCAAAGAAAGCATTGGACAGATTGGACTGTGAAGGTTTGACCCTGAAGCCCAGCAATATCATTGTCAGAGCCTTTGACGGTTCTAAAAGGATGGTCCATGGTGAGGTGTACATCCCGATTAAGGTGGGAACGGAAACTTTCAACTCTACATTTTATGTGATGGACATCCGTCCTTCATATTCTTGCTTGTTGGGAAGACCCTGGATCCAAAATGCTGGGGTCGTCACTTCTTCTCTGCACCAAATGCTCAAATACCCAGTCCAGGGGAAAATTATAACAGTTCATGGCGAGGAGGAGTATATGATAAGCCATCTTAATTCTTTCCGCTATGTGGAGTTAGATGGAGAATTCATAGAAACCCCTTTCCAACACTTTGAAGAGGTTTCTCCTGAGGTTGCGGCAGCCAAGACAATGACTTATGTACCTGCAGTTACCAAACCTGTGTCTCAGATGTCATCCCTTAAAGATGCGAAGGCTGTGATCGAGGAAGGGGAAAGCACAGTGTGGGGTCAACTACCAGATTTTCCTTTCAAGACAGATAAGTTCGGCTTGGGTTTCACTGCTTTTGCTCAAAAGGTTGTGCGCCGCTCCCGGGATGGAGGGCCACCATTGAAGATCACTCATCATGGAGTTCATGCTTTGGAGGATGGTGAAGATGAGAGCAACTTTGAAGACTGGATCTTTCCAACTGTTGAAGGAGGACTGAACAACTAGGAGGCGAAAGACTTTGTTCCTATTACTTTCATAAATCAATAATTTATCTTTCGAACATTTCTGTTGGTCTGTAATAATTCTTAAACAATTCGTACACTTTTGCCTTATGCCTTACCCGAGGCATATAGGTCCATTTGTAAGGGCTTGATTTTTCATCTTCATATGTCATTTTTAATGAATCACGGATGTTTTCACATATAAACTTTTATGTTCATTTTCTTTCTTTTTACATTTTATTTATTTAAAGGTGGCTATCCCTTACACACACCCACACTCACAAAATGCAGGTACCCTTCCATCCGGATTCCATGGGTAACAATTCTGCTATAGCCTTCAGTGACTCTGAAGATCTGGTCAATCATGCCGAATACGAAGGTGATGAAGACTGTGAAGTGCCGAGAGAGTTGGCTAGACTTCTACAACAGGAAGAAAGGGCTATTCTGCCCCATGAAGAGCTGTTAGAGACTATCAACTTGGGTACTGCCGAAGACAGAAAAGAAGTTAGAGTGGGTGCCAACCTTGAGTTAAGTGTCAAAGAGAGCTTAGTTCAGCTGTTGAATGAATATGTTGAGATCTTCGCCTGGTCCTACGAAGACATGCCGGGACTCGATACAGATATTGTGGTGCACCGTCTCCCTACAAGAGAAGACTGTCCACCAATTAAACAGAAAGTCCGCCGAATGAGGCCCGATTTGTCTGAAAAGATCAAAGCTGAAGTGATGAAGCAATTCAATGCTGGATTTCTTGCAGTTACTTCCTATCCACAATGGGTTACTAACATTGTTCCCGTGCCTAAGAAGGACGGAAAAGTGAGAATGTGCGTGGATTACAGAGACTTAAACAGGGCTAGCCCTAAAGATGACTTTCCACTGCCGCACATTGACATATTAGTTGACAATACAACTCAGCACAAGGTATTTTCTTTCATGGATGTATTTTCAGGGTACAACCAGATTAAAATGGCCCCCGAAGACATGGAGAAAACTACTTTTGTTACACAATGGTGTACCTTCTGCTATAAAGTGATTCCATTCGGACTGAAGAATGTCGGGGAAACCTATCTGCGCGCCATGGTAGCTTTATTTCATGACATGATACATCATGAGATTGAAGTCTATGTAGACGACATGATAGCCCATTCACAAACAGAAGAAGAACACCTCGACCATTTGCAAAAGCTGTTTGTCAGGTTGAAGGAGTACAAGCTCAGACTGAACCCTAACAAGTGCACTTTCAGAGTCAGGTCCAGTAAACTTTTGGGTTTCATCGTCAGTAACAAAGGCATCGAGGTTGATCCTGCCAAAGTCAAAGCTATACAAGAAATGCCTGCCCCTCGCACTGAGAAGGAGGTCAGAGGTTTCTTGGGACGCCTAAACTACATTGCTAGGTTCATCTGTCACCTAACATCTACCTGTGAGCCAATCTTCAAGCTTTTGAAGAAAGATCAAGTGGTTAAATGGAATGATGACTGTCAAGTTTCTTTTGATAAAATCAAGGAGTATTTGCTAGAACCTCTTATCTTGATGCCTCCCGTCGAAGGAAGACCACTAATCATGTACCTGACTGTTTTGGATAATTCAATGGGGTGCGTATTGGGCCAACATGACGAGTCTGACCGAAAAGAGCATGCCATTTATTAACTTAGCAATAAGTTTACCGACTGTGAGACCGCTACTCACTGCTCAAGAAAACTTGTTGTGCTTTGGTATGGGCTGCTCGCCGGCTAAGGCAATATATGTTGACTCATACCACTCTACTGATTTATAAAATGGATCCGATCAAGTACATCTCTGAGAAGCCCGCTTTATCTGGAAGAATAGCTAGATGGCAAATGATCCTGACTGAGTATGATATCCAGTACACGACCCAAAAAGCTATAAAAGGGAGTGTACTAGCTGACCATCTAGCTCATCAAGATGTCGAAGATTACCAATCCATGAAGTTCGACTTCCCCGACGAGGACATTATGACATTGGACAACATTGAAGGTAACAGACCGTATGACGGACCTGAACAAGGATCTCAATGGACTCTGTACTTTGATGGTGCCTCCAATGCACTTGGCAACGGTATCGGTGCTGTGCTCATCTCTCCACAAGGTTGCCATACACCTTTCATCGCCAGACTCTGCTTCAGCTACACCAACAACATGGCCGAGTATGAAGCTTGCATCTTTGGTCTCAAGGCTGCAATCGACTTGGAAATCAAATCTTTGGTTGTGTTTGGGGACTCAGCTTTGGTTATCAGTCCAATCAAAGGGGTGTGGGACACTAAACATCCTAATCTCATCCCATACAAAGAACATGTCCTGACATTGTTACCTCATTTCGAGCAGATTACCTTTGAGCACTTCCCGCGAGAAGAAAATCAGCTAGCGGATGCTCTAGCTACAATGTCTTCCATGTTTAAACTTAACTGGGATAATGAGGCTCCCCAAATTACCATTGAGCGGGTGGATGAACCTGCACATTGTCACGAGATTAATACCGAAGAAGTAGTGGACCGACCCTGGTTTCACGAAGTCAAAAGGTATCTCGAGACTCGAGAATACCCTGAAGGAGACTCAGTCAATGACAAAAAGTTCTTGAGGAGATTTTCTGCCAAGTTCTTCCTGAGCAATGGTATCCTATACAAGCGCAATCATGATTTCATTCTGCTTTGTTGTATGGACAAGGTTGAAGCTGAGCAAATTATGGCTGAACTTCATAATGATACCTTTGGCACTCACTTGAGCGAACATACGATGGCTAAGAAGATTCTACGGGTAGGCTATTACTGGTCTACCATGGAAGCTGACTGTCATCAACATTCCCGTACTTGTCACAAATGCAAAATCTATGCTGACAAGGTACACATGCCTCCAGTTCCTCTCAATGTCCTAACAACTCCTTGGCCATTCGCAATGTGGGGAATCAACATGATCAGAGAGATCAAGCCTACAACATCCAATGGACACCGCTTCATCTTGGTGGCTATTGATTACTTTACCAAGTGGGTCGAAGCAGCTTCCTTTACCTCTGTTACAAAGAATGTGGTTTCCCGCTTCATCAAGCAGAACCTCATTTGCCGGTATGGTATCCCCGACCGGATCATCACGGACAACGGTACAAACCTGAACAATACTATGATCACCGCTTTGTGCGAGCAGTTCCAGATTCAACATCACAATTCATCTCCCTATCAGCCAAAGATGAACGGTGCTGTCGAAGTTGCGAACAAAAATATCAAGAAGATCATTCAAAAGATGACAGTCACCTACAAGGACTGGCATGAGATATTACCGTTTGCTCTACATGGATACCGTACCACGGCGCGTACTTCAACTGGGGTAACCCCCTTTTCTTTGGTATATGGCATGGAAGCTGTTTTACCTATTGAGGTTCAGATTCCCTCCTTGAGAATCATGAAAGATGCTGGTTTGAGTGAAGACGATTGGATTTAGACCCGACTTGATCAACTTAACTTGATTGACGAGAAGAGACTTACTGTTGTTTGTCATGGTCAGACGTATCAAAAGCGGATGATCAAGGCTTTCAACAAGAAATTCAGGCGCCAGGTATATCAAGTCAGAGATCTTGTAATCAAGCGAATCATCTTGCCGCAAAGTGATCCCAGGAACAAATGGACTCTTACCTACGAATGACCATTTCTGATCAAAAACATCTTTTCTGGTGGGGCAATGATCCTGACCACCATGGACGGCGACAACCTGCCACACCCTGCGAACGCAGACATAGTCAAAAGATACTACACATAAACGACCCGACAAGTTGAAAACCCGAAAGGGCAACTTGGGAAAAAATAGGCATCCCGGTGAATCGAAAACCTGAAAGGGCGGTTCAGGCAAAAATTAGGGATAAACAAAAAAAAACTGTACACCCGGCAAGTTGAAAACCCGAAAGGGCGACTTGGGCAAAAAAGGGTTTCCCGGTGGATCGAAAACCCGAAAGGGCGATCCAGGAAAAAGTTAGGGAATTAAAGCGTATGACTATGTCTCGTCGGATCACTTTAAGAACAACCTCTTCACAGACAAACTCCAGGCTTCTGATCAACTCAATCATCATCGGACGAAGCAACGAATGGAAAAAATGTTCAGAGTTACGAAGGCTATAGCAGAATGGGAACCCCATGGAAATTTTACACATAGCCACCTTTCTTTGTATAAGTTTTTCTCATTTTTACGACAATATTCTCTTACTAGGATGTCTGTCTCCTTTGTACAAAATACTTACCCAAAGTTAATACAAAGATACTTTAAAGTGCAGAAAACTATTTGCCTTTCCTTTCTTTTTACACTTGTGTTTTATTTGAAAACGTCCAATGATTTATTAAAATGAGCATATGCATTTGAATATAATTACTACTTACAAATAAACAAAATGTGAAAGAATAATTACTGACAGGTTGAAAGTATAGGAAAATGTCTTTAGGCTATTCCAAGAGAAATCCCCTGCAGTATATCATCTAGATCCCCAGCGGAGCTAAAACCTTGAAATACATATCCCCAGCGGAGTTAAGTTTCAAAATCCCCATCAGAGTTAAGTTTTCCAACTCCCAATCCCCAGTGAAGAAAAACTTTGAATTACAGATCCTCAGTGAAGATGAAACTTTCTTCCCCAACGGAGTCAAAACTTCAACCTTTAAACCCCAGTGGAAACCATCCAGTTTCTTCCAATTTCCCCGGGGAGTCATCTTAAAACCCTCTTCCCCAGCAGAGCTGAAACTATCAAACCACAGTGGAAATCATCCGGTTTCTCCAAATCCCCCAGCAAATTATTTTAAATTCTGAGAATCAACCAAATAATAGTTAACTTTTGTCTTATCCCCAACCTAGGATAATTCCCCAGTAGATTGGAACACAACCCAAGCTCCTGTCATCCCAGCAGTAAGCTTCTCCCCCCAGGGTCCAGAACTTACTCTCCAACAGGATAGCTTACTCTCCAGCAGCATAACTACTCCCCACAGAGCTTTTATTCCCTAATAGGATGAAGACGCTCATTCTTAATTCCCCAGTGAAGGTGCCAGAGCCTTCTTTACTCTCAGCATGAATTCATCAGAATTTTTAATTCTCCTAGCAGATTGAAGATTCTCATTTCTCCATAAAAGTCATCAGAGTCTTCCCTATTCTCCGGCAGATCAATGTTTTCCTTTGTGTGATTCCCGATAGAGATCTCTAGAGTTTCCCTTATTCCCCAACCGAGTAAGGATTCTCATCATATAATTCCCACGAGTTGCCAAGGATTATCTATCCCCAAGCAGTCAGCAAGGATTTCTCATCTTCAGCAGTCAAAGATTTTGAATCTCCAGTAGTGGTCAAGGATTTATTTTCCCCGACAGCAGTCAAAGATTTTATTATCTCCAGCTATCAAGGATTTATTTTCCTCAGCAAGACCGCTAATTAGCTTACATGCGCATACATTACAATCATATATCATAAACATTGATAAAACACATATATTGCATCATACATTTCATGCAACATAACTTTGTGTTTCAGCTAATATTTTACCCTTTTCAGGATAAGATTAACAAGCTACTGGTATAGGATCATGAAAACAGTTTACGGATGCTCCAGACATGGATGCTAATTTATCGCTTGTTCAGATTCAACCTCAGAAAACAACCTAGAGATGCTCTAGACACGGATGCTAATCTATTGCTTATTCAAATTCAAGGATCATGAAAATAGTTTACGGATGCTCCAGACATGGATGCTAATCTATCGCTTGTTCAGATTCATCCTAAAAAAACAGCCTAGAGATGCTCCAGACACGAATGCTAATCTATTGCTTATTCAAATTCAAGGATCATGAAAACAGTTTACGGATGCTCCAGACATGGATGCTAATCTATCGCTTAATCAGATTCAGCCTCAGAAAACAGCCTAGAGATGCTCCAGACACAGATGCTAATCTATTGCTTATTCAAATTCAAGGATCATGAAAACAGTTTACAGATGCTCCATACATGGATGCTAATCTATCGCTTGTTTAGATTCAGCCTCAGAAAATAGCCTAGAGATGCTCCAGACACATATGCTAATCTATTGCTTATTCAAATTCAAGGATCATGAAAACAGTTTACGGATGCTCCAGACATGGATTCTAATCTATCGCTTGTTCAAATTCAGCCTCAGAAAACAGTTTATAGATACTCCAGACACGGATGTTATTCTATTGGTTATTCAGATCCCCAACTCAGAGATGCTCCAGACACAGATACCATTCTGACGCTCACCTATAACTTACAATTCAACAAAAATTATTGGATGGCATCTTTAAGCCCATGTCTGACAAGATTTTATCACATCTCCAAATGGCATCTTTAAGCCCATTACTATGCTTTGACGAGTGCAAATTTATGGGCACTCTAGTGTCCAATCTTCTTTTACCTTCGAGTCACGAAAGGCAAACTCTCCAATCTAACTCTTCAGGTTCAAGAAGATTGAACAGGGGCATCTGTTGTACCTTCCCTCTCATTTTATTGAGATTTCCCCTCACAAGACTCTTTGAATTCAAGACCAAGCTAAGGTTTTCTCTGCTCAAGACATCTCTTTGAACTGTTGACCTAAAATTAGGGTTGGAGATTGTTCAAGGATTTTTGGACTTAAAATGCTCAATGTGACTTTCATACTTCATGTTGGACTTATAAGATTGCTCATATCAAGTTTCAAGCCTTGAATCAAATTTTTGCCCAGTCAATTGGACAGTTGACTTAGAAATCAATTGTATTGGGGAAAAAGTCAATTGTGGCCAATTTACAGTCAAACCTCATAATTTTTGATCAACATCAACATTATGGGCTCATATGAACCATTTTATCAAGTTTGGACCACAACTCCTCAAGAAATTTGAACAGATCACCAAAAGGGCAAAATGGTCATTTTTAGGGTTTTGACTGCACAAGGGCAATTTCTGATTTTTTACCTAGCCAATGGAAAATTGGGTTCAAGCATGGATTCAAGGACTCAATGGCATCATCTTGACCTATTCACAAGGTTCAAAAGATCTCAAAAGCATTGGATTGACAGATGAATTTTCCAATCAACTGATCAAAAATCAATTGTACACTGAAAAGTCAAACTTTGACTTTTTGGTCAAAATCAAGTGCCAAGGGTCATTTTTCATCAAGATGTGTCAAAACATGAAACTTGTTCACCAAGAAACTTAATTTTACAAATTAGGGTTCAAACAAAACTTAATTTTCCCAATATTTTCACCATGATGTATTTGGATTCAAACAAAACTTCCAACATGAAAGTTGTAGTCCTCCACAAAACATATAACTTTGATTCACAAAGTTTTCCTAAAAGATGCTTGGATCTCAAGTTATGATTTTTGGAATAAGGGTCCATGAAACATTTAACTTAGTGAAATTTTGCCCTAGTTTAGGCAGGATTTTGACCTATCTTCATGGCAATTTTTCACCTAGTTCCAATTGGAATCTCAAAATGCATTTCAAAGATGGATTGTAGAGCATGTTGCAAGCTTTCCAAAATGTCAAAGAACTCTCCAAAATCATTTGTGGTTAGGGAGAATAGAAGGTTTGAATTTGGCAAAAAGTCACTTTGATCCATGGCATTTTTCACTATGCTACAAATTGCAATTTCTATCCAGCCTTGTTTATACTTGTTTACAGGTATCTAAACCCTTCCACACTCAAAAATTTAATGCAAACTAAATGGTTTAAGGCATTATTCTGATCAATGGAAGATTACACATTGAATTAACCTAAAAATGGCAAAAAGGTAGCATTGCCATTTTGGTAAAGTTGGCTTTATGTCAATTTGTTTCTCTTGAGCATTGCACCCTTTCTTTGGCAGCAAACAAAGTCCATAAACTAAGGCAAAGGTACAACAACTTTGTGCATGCTTGAAGCTAGCCTGTACAGGCCTATCCTTGGTCACTTTACACTTTTCTTAAAAAACAAGTCAACTTGTCAAAATCACATAACTCTTATATCTGTTATAACCAAGCTTGGAAACCATTCCAAACAAGTTTTGCATATCACATTGACCCAGAAACACGAGCTATCCAGTCCTCAAACACCCTTGAACATCAAAACACCAAAAACTTGCAAAACAGGGCAGCTTCTGTAGTCGCACCTCCATCTCACAAACCACTCGTGCGTTTTGTCCCAAACCTCTTCCAACACACTCCATACAACCCATCTAAGCTCTCCCAACCATTGGCCAGTGACTGTAACTCCATTTACAAGCTTCACCATTTTTAAATTCTGCTTGTGCAGGTTGACTTCTACAGGCTTATTCAAGTAAACTCAAAGCAAACTAAGCATTAGGGAAGGTTAAAGGAAGTTCAAGCGAGCTCCCAAGCATCTCAGGCCTCATTGAAAACCTCTACATTGCCATACTCGAGTTCAACTGAAGCAGGTATTTTCCAACTTTCTATCTCTCTATTTAGGAATCATTAGGCTTAGGTTTGTGAATAAAAAATGTAGTACTCATTGCCCTTAAGCTGTACATATGCATAAATTTCATTTAAGTTAACTGTGTTGAGAGAATTTGATTGATGAACGTTCTGAAAATGTTAGGTTAGAAATTAGAGCCAGAGAAATTCTCTCTGGTCTTTGAGAGTTAGATTAAGTTCTTTACATGGTTGGAATCGTGTTGGAAAATGCTATAACTTTTGTGTTGTGAGTTTTTGCTTTAGAGCACGTATGCAGGAGTTAGCCATTTGTACAGGAGGCGCGCGTTTTTTGAACAGAGGTTGAAGATGAAGGCCAGCTGGGCTGGGCCTGGCTATTTCTCACTTTTTGCACCCCTGATTTGCTTCTCACACCCCCTTGGCCCATTTAATCTATTTTTGTATATTTTTCATTTCTTTTTTTAATTTCTGACTTTATTTTATTTTTCTAAACTTTAAAAATTACCAAAAATATTTTATTTAATTTTCACATTTTAATTTATTATTTTTTATTATTTTTTGGACATAGAAACAATTATTAAATAATATATACATTTATTTTCTTAATAAAAAACTTGTAAATACTACAATAAAAATTATTATATTTTTATTATTTATATACTTAAATAATATTTTTCTAACATATTTTTATTTCTTAACATTTGTATATATTTTTATTTTATTGTACATAAATAAATAATACATAACATATATATACTTTCTTAAAACAAATTAGGGTTTCCACCTTAATAAAAATAATATTTTTTTCTTATTTTTGATACATTAAATATTTTATTTTTATATACATAAAAATAATACAAAAAACATTTTTTTGCATATTTATAATATATTGCATATTTATTTAATTGTTCATTTAAATATTTGCTTATTTATTATTTGAACAAAGGATTCAATTTGGTTGTAATAATCTTAGGGTTTTAATTTCTTGCAAATAATCCCCTATTCAAAATTTTATCCCCCTCCCCATATCAATGTTGTAATAACTTATATTACTTTTACGCATTTATTGCTTTCAAATATGCCATGATAGAGATTAGGGTTTGCATGCAATATCCAAAATCAAAACAAATAGCTAGACCTAATACAAGACAAAGATGCATGAAATTGACAACACAATGCACACATGCACCCCTAGGGTTTCATCCACTTGTTGCCTTTAAAATGGCCATGGTATGTATGTTGAGTATCTTGGCAAAACAAAAACAAAACAAAAGATCATAGTTCCTCGATGATGCTATCTTGGTTGCCTATACAAAAATTATCTAGTCCCTCAAAAAACTTGCTAAAGATACTTAGCACAATTGCTATCATGGTCAATACGATGACCCGCACCTGTCCCGTTTAACATCCAAATACAAGGTTGTTTACCAAATGCAATGGTAAAACAACACTGTCAAAGGGTTAAAAATGAGTAGGAAAGACTTTTGAGTAGGTAGGTAGATGCTCCTACTTACTTGATCAAACTTGCAAAACATCCTTGCTAATTTCAAAACACACAATTTCAAAACATTTCCTAAAACAAACTTTCAAACATTGAAACATCTTTTCAAAAGACAAACACCTTTGTATATATTCAAACAAGAATCATTACAAAGGTTGCCTAGACAAGGCCTCTTTTCAAAACATTTTCAAAACCATACTCAAAGCACCATTTCAAACAATTGAAAAGCAAAAGCAAGTGATCTAAACAAGTAACTAAGAGCCCATGGATAACCATGGATGAAAAGGGTGCTTGCACCTTCCCTTTTCATAATCTACCCCCCGAACCCAAGAAAACATCTCAAAGGTCTTTCTTGTGCTTTTTGACCTTTCCTTTGGATAAAATAAAAAGTCGATGGCGACTCTTGCTAAACCGAAACATTTGCAAACACAAACGCAAAACCTCAAGTCAGTTCTCCCATCGTGTCACAACCATGTTACGCATGCGAAGTATCTTGGAAAAACAAAACAAGTATAAGATCATAGTCCCTCGATGACACTATTCAAAGGTTGCCTAAACAAAATGATCTTGGTCCCTCAAAAATGCTAAGATACTTGGCAACATTGCTATCATGGTCATACGATGACTCACGCCCGTCCCGTTAACATCCAAAGATAGGGTTGCTTACCAAATCAATGGTAAGTCAACAATGTCAAAGGAATAAAAAATGTACAAGAAAGACATTTGAATAGGTAGATAGCTTCTAAGTTACTTTCTCCCTTTCAAACAATCCTTTCTATTTTCAAAAATGAACACACACAAATTTCAAAACATCTTACAAAACATTTAAAACATTTTCGAAAGACAAACATCTTTTTATACATTCTTACGAACGAGAATCATTACAAAGATTGCCTAAACGAATGGCCTCTTTTCAAAATACTTTCAAAAACCACACCAAACACCATTTCAAACAAAGCAAAGCAAGTGATCTAAGCAAGTAACTAAGAGCCCATGGAAAACCATGGATAAAAAAGGTGCTAGCACCTTCCCTTTTCATAATCTACCCCCCGAACTCAAGAAAACATCTCAAAGGTATTTCCTGTGCTTTTTTACCTTTCCTTTTGGATAAAAGAAAAGTCGGTGGCGACTCTTGCTAACCGCGACATTTGCGATAAAACGCAAAACCTTCAAGTCAGTTCTCCCACCGTATCACAGAGAGGTATTCACATTTGTTAATCAAACTCTTGGCAAGTGGAGTCTTTGCAAATAGAATTTCATGGCTATCCATCAAGCATTCTATGCCTTTCTTCAGCCCTTCACATCCATTGAGTTGTCTTGTACAACACACACAGTCTTTTACACAGCCAGGGAAGATCCCAGATTTCAACAAATTGTTCTTGATTACATTCAACGGAGTAATCAATTCTTCAACAGAGACAACAAAAATTGCATCCTCGACAACATTAACACCTTTGTCATGCTTCGGCATTGGAGCAGTGATTACATTCGGAGTTGGAGGAGGATCAAACTCAATAGTCTTGTTATCAATTAAATCCTGGATTTTGTTCTTCAAGGCCCAGCACTGGTCAGTCTCGTGCCTGGGGCTGCTTGAATGGTAAGCACACTTAGCGTTTGGATTATATTTTGGTGACGAGGTGTCAGGGTTGGCGGGAGGACCGCGTAATGTCACTAAATTAGCCTTGAGCAAATGTTGAAGGGATTGAGACAGTGAATGCCTAACCTCGTAAATTGTCTTCTTGGAGTTTCAAAACATTGATGATTTGAAGATGGTCTTGGAGTAGGAGTTGGATTGGAGATTCGGACAATATTGACAAACGGGTGATCATTTTTCTTTGTATGGGCCCTTGCCCCGTACACAACATTGACTTCCTTCTTTGCAGCAAAAGGCTTCTTGATAAGATTTGGAGTGGAGGTATATGCCACAAAGATCTTCCCACTTTTGATGCCACTTTCAACTCTTTCGCCGATTAAGATCAATTCGGTGAAACCAGAAGAAGAGCATCCAACCAACAGATTAGAGAAAGGACCAGAGAAAGTGCCCATGAACATGTCGATGTGCTCCCTATCAGTCAAGGGGGGTTTGACCCTACTAGCAAGGTCTCTCCACTTTTGCGCATATTCCTTAAATCCTTCATTCTTCCCAATGGTCATATCTTGCAACTGAACCCTCATTGGTGCCAAGTCGGCATTGTACTGATACTGATGGTAGAAGGCACTAGCTAAATCCTCCTAAGTATTGATACGAGAACCATCTAACTTATAAAACCATTCAAGTTATGTTCCAGCCAAGTTTTCTTGGAAAAAGTGAACCCAGAGCTTCTTATCAGCAGTGTGCGGCTGTATCTTGCGCACATAAGATTTAAAATGGAGTTTTGGACAAGAAACCCCATCGTACTTTGCAAAGATTGGTATTTTGAATTTGTGGGGAATGACTACCCCATAGATCAAACCCAAATTATCAAAATCTAAATCGGGGACGGCTTGGATTTCAACAGCTTTCAATCTGTCTTCTAACTGCTTGTATTTGATATCAGTGGGTTGATACTGCTCGTTGAAATAATCATCATCGGATATTTGATCATTGATACAGTCAGCAAGAGTACTCTTGACCTCACCAATCTCCTTCTCGTCCTCTTCAGATGAATCTCCTCCTACTAGGATTTGACGGACTGTCTCCTTGAATCTTTTACCCATGTTGAGTAGAGCTTTCTTCTTTGTCTTCTTCTTAACAGCCAACAAAGCCATCATATCTTGCTGCCCCTTGGCTAGGACTAGTAGAGTCTCCTGAAACTGAGAATTATGGGTTTGGAGATCCTTCACAGTTTGCTCTAGATCCATCTTGCTGAAATAAACAACAGAAAGATAAGAAAACCTGTTATGCGAAAACCTGTCATGTTATGATGCATGGAATATGTACATGCAAATGATTTCAAGGATTAATGAAATTTAAATTTGTATAGACAAAAGAATGAACAAACGTTAATTTCCATTAGAAAAAACAAGAAAGATTACATCATGCCTCTTGGGCTTACAAAATAACTTTCTAAGATAAAAATACTGAACGCATCCTCTTTGGTGTGAGATAGGCATTCACACTTTGCTCTTCTTGTAGCTGCTTTGTAAGCTCCAAGACCCTCTTTTCACTAGCATAGAATTGAGCCCCGAAAGTATCTCGTTCTTCCTCTAGCTGGATCTAACCCTTTTGTAAGTCTTCGAGAGAGGTAGGCATGTCGGGATGGAGGATAGTGTAGGGAACATCTCCTTCGACCATAGGCTCCACGATGACTGGTAAGATGGAGGGGTAAGGCATCATAAGTTTTTGAGCACGAGCTCGTACCCATTTAAGGTAAGGCTCGAGGGGAATGGAATTCTTGTGTCCTAGCGTCTTGCTATCCACCTTGTTCAGCATCCTCTAGGCTTGGATAAACCTCTGACGATAACCTTGATCGTCATTCTCGTAGTCGAATGCCAATCCTTGGATAAGCATCTCATGTGGACCATCCCTTTGGGCGTAACCAAACTGTCTTAAGGCTAAGCAAGGGTTGTAGGTGATACCTCCTCTAATGCCAAGTAAAGGGACATTAGGGAAATCTCCAGAACGGTCGACGATAGTAACATTCTCCAAAGAGCGGGAACACCAATGAATATCTGAATATCTAAGCGTCATCAACCTTTGTGACCACCTTGAACCTTAATCGTTCTTCAATACAGATTGGGGGAGATGCGAAATTAACCATCTTTCCAAGAGAGGAGTACAACACATAAGGATACCTCTTTTCCTCATAGTGCGAGTGTAAAAGGAATGTAGGATGTCCCCTAGTAAAGTAGGCACCGGGTTACGAGACATGAAGATTTTGACGGCGTTCACATCTATGAGTTAGTCAGGATTTGGAAACAAAACCATCCCATAGATGAGGAGAGCCACAATTTCCTCAAAGGCTTGCAAATCCAAAGAGTTCCAACAGTTTTGGGCTTTCTCAAACAAGAATTTTGCTAGGAAACCATTGACACCACTCCTTGTTTCCCAATTAGTTGTGATATCAAATGGTTGCAAGTGTAAGGCTTGAGCAATCTCTTCTGACTTTGGATCTCTTTCCGTACCGTTGAAAGATAGTTGATTGAGAATGGGAATCCTTAAGAGTTGGGAGAATTCTTCCAAAGTCGACACAAGTTGATAATCGGTAAATGTGAAGCAATGGTGTAAGGGATCAAAAAACTGAAAGAGCACCTTCATCATGTCTTCATCAGTGTTGGAGGTAACCAAGTTTAGGAGGCAACCATGTCTTTCGGTAAATGGAGAATTTTCAGGAACCCTTGATGCTAACTCTTTGAGTTGAGGAGGGATCCTTACGAGATTGACTTGAATGGTTTTCTTGCGAATAGAATCCATGTCCTACAAAACAGAACAAAGATAAATCCTAAAAATCCTTGAAATGGTTAGTAAGTATGAGTATGATGTCATGTGTAAGTATGAGTATGATGTCATGAAGTTCTTAGGTTTAGGCTTGCATGGAGTCTCATAGGTAAGTACCCTCTTGAAGTTTAGTTGGCCTAAACCTGTCCTAGTAATAGTAACCGAGTTCTAAGGAGCTCAATATCACTGGTTTGTTTCCTTGGGAATTGTTTCAGCGCAAGCCTCTTTAATGGCGACCGAAATATCCCAAAAAACCAAACCTCAATGAGTGTAGTGTCGAGTATCTACCAACTTCAGACTGTACCAAAGTTCACTACATCCTAATGGCCAAGTTAGTCAAGTAAAGGTTCTAAAAGTTTATTAGTGCTTCATGACATCACTTAGCGGCCCCGTATTCTCCTTGACTACTCAAGGGCTACCGATACCCACAAATATGTCGCACTAATGTAGCTATTGCTTAGACCATGTCGGTATACCCTGTACAGTTTCCACAACATATTTCTACTTACCAATAAGGTATCCCAAATTTGGGTAGAGGATTCAAACTCAAACAAAGAACCATAATGTAAAGCACACAAGTCAAACAAAGAAAGCAATTAAATGTAATCTAGCCCTAAGGTAACCCCACTTTTAAAAATGTCGACAACAGAGTCGCCAGTTCTGTGATATGGTGGGAGAACTGACTTGGTTGTTTTGCGTTTTATCGCAAATGTGGCGGTTAGCAAGAGTCGCCACCGACTTTTCTTTTATCCAAAAGGAAAGGTGAAAAAGCACAGGAAAAACGTTTGAGATTATTTCTTGAGTTTGGGGGGTATATTATGAAAAGGGAAGATATTAGCACCATTTTCATCCATGGTTTTCCATGGGCTCTTAGTTACTTGCTAAATCACTTGCTTTTGTTTGAAATTATGCTTTGTGTGGTTTTGGAATGTATTTTGAAAAGGTGCCATCATTTAGGCGAACTTTGTAATGATTCTCGTTCGTAAGAATGTATACAAAGTGTTGATCTTTTGAAAATGTTTTCAAGTTTGAAAGATATTTTGAAAGTGTTGGTGTTTGTTTGGAAAATAGCAAGGATGTTTTGGTTTTGAAATTGAGCAAGTAACTAGGAGCATTCTACCTACTCAGAAGTCTTTCATGTTTATTTACTCTTTCCTTTGACATTGTCATCTTACCATTGATTTGGTAAGTAACCCTATCTTTGGATGTAAACGGGACGGGCGTGGGTCATCGTATAACCATGATTAGCAATGTTGCAAGGTATCTTAGCATCTTCCTTTAGGGACTAAGATCATTTTGAAAAGGCGACATAAATAGCGCCATCGAGGGACTATGTTCTTGTATTTTTGCTTGTTTTTGCTAAGATACCTCACATGCATAATATGGCCATTTTTATAAGGCAACTAAGTGGATTTTACCCTAGGGGTGATTGTGTGCAAGTGTATTAGTTTTCATGCCTTGTTTAGTCTTTGATTAGGGTTTGCTACTTGTTGATTTTATCTTCTCATACAAACCCTAATTATTAGCATTTATAAAAAGCGATAAATTGTGAAAAGTAAAATTACTATGCTATTACATCATTAGGGGATAGGGTGTACAAATTTACAAATGGAGATTGCAAGAAAATTAAACCTAATCATCTATTACAACCATATTGAATATTGTACAAAATTGAAAATAAAATGCAAGAATATAAATGGAAAAAGAAATGATTTTTGTTGTTTTTATGAAAGGGTTTTGTCTTGACCTAATTAAAGAAAATGATTAATTAAAATTAAATAAAATTAATTTAAACTAATTAAGAAAATAAATTAATTTGAAAAGGATTCTTAGGGTTTTTTTATGAAAAGGTTTTAAATTAATGAATAAAATTAAGATTAATTAATTAAAATAACCTAAGTTCTAAATTAATTTTAACTAAGAAAATAAAATAAAATATTAATTTAACCTAAGTCTAAAAATAATTATTTAAGAAAAAGAAAAGAAATTTATTTATTTTAAGAAAATATTTTTTAGTCTTTTTGTTTTATGAAAAAAAAATACATAAATAATAAATAAAAATAAATTTGGATTTTTTTTATGATTCTATGAAATTAATAGTAGTAATAATAATAATAATAATATTAATAATAATAATAATAATAATAATAATAATAATAATAAATAAAAATAAAATAAAAATAAAAATATAAAGAAAAGTCAAGGGGGTTAGAAAATGAAACAGTGAGTGAAGTAAGCAAAAAAGATTAGGCCTAACAAAGAGAAGCCCGGCGCTGCAAAATCCAAAAACTGTAAAAATGTGAAAAGAAAAACGATAAATATAACTGAAACGATAAATATATAATACAAAACGCGCCCTGATTACACTTCATCTTCAACCTCCAGCCAGAGGACCTGTATCTTCTTCATCTCTCAACAAAAATGAAAAGTTCAAACATAAAAGTTGTGACATTTCTTCCCACGAATCCAACCATGTAAATAAATTAAGCTAACAGTCAAAGATGAATGAGAATTTTTCTAGCCCTAATTTAAAACCTAAAATTTTCAGAAAACTTCAACTCTAAAATTCTCTAAGCTCAGGCCATATAAATGTAAACTATGGATATGTACAGCTTAGTGGCAATGATATCTACATTTTATCTTCACAAATGCAAGCCTAATAATGCCTGAATATGAAGATAGAAGTTCAAGAAAAATACCTCAAAACTGGAAATCGTGAAATGGATTTGAGCTTGTTTCAGGCAGTGTTGATGATCAGTTAGCTTCCTTGGACCTCTAGGAAGCTAATGCAATGGCTGGCTTGAGCTGAGGGTGGCTGGAATGGCCTGGAGAAGTCCAACTGCAATGCTCTGTTTTTGGCTATGGAAGTTGATGAAGATGATGTTACAGTCTCCAAACAAGGACATGGATGGTTTGTATTTGATATGAGGAAGCTTTTGAAACTAAAAGGCCAAGAAATGCACGGGTGGTTTTGAAGATTGAAGTTCAATGTCAGAAATGACACAAAAATGGATGTTTTGTGCAATCTGAGTTTTCAGGGAGTTTTAGAGTCTGTATATTCATGTGTTCTCTTGCAAACAGTATCTCTATTTATAGAGGAAAGGTTTTGAGGTTTTAAATGGTAAGAAACCAAGAATCACATGTTATGAGTTTTTGACTTGTTTTTTAAGTTATCTTGACAAACATGGTTTCAATGTAAGGTACATGCCTTGTAGGATGGCTAGCAACTTTAAACATGTTTATTCTAAGTTTATAGAGCATGCTTGTGCAGAAAGAACAAGTGTAAAGCTCCATACAAGTTGACTTTGTGATTAAAGCTTCTTTACAAGAATGGAATGGTTACTTTCTTCCAAAAATGGAAATGCAACTTGGATAATGATTCAAATGCTTGGACAATGGCTCCATATGTTGTGTAAACATTTAATTATGGAGTGAAAAACAAATTTGAGTCCTTCAAAGTTAATATTATGCAACATAGGCTTGGATTTGAATTCTTGTTCATCATGAAATGGCTTGTAATTCAAGTTTGAAAACCCTAACTTCATCTCTTCGATTCTCCTTGATCACAAATCATCTCAAGGAGTTCTTGGAAATTTTGAAATCTTGTAATGCGCTCTATAACCCCTATTTGAATCACTTTTGAAAATTCCCTTTGGAACTATATGAAAAAGTTCCATGAAGTTAGGTCAAAATCCTGACCAAAACTAGGGCAAAATTTCACTAAGTGTTCAATTTCAAGATCATGAATTTATAAATTAATAACTTGAGATCCAAGCATTTTTAGAATAAGTTATGTAAAGCAATGTTGTAGATATCATGTATATATACAACTTTCATGTTGAAAGTTTCTTTTGAATCATCTTGCATCATGGTGAAAAATTGGCTCAAAGTTATGAAAAAACATGAAGTTTTAAACACTTAGAAAAATTTCTATGTTAGAAAACTTTGAATTTTCAAAATGAAATCTTGACTTTTTGATTTCTTGATGACTAAGTTTCATATTTTGACATGTTTTGATGAATTGTGATCTTTGACATTGAATTTTGACCAAAAAGTCAAAGTTTAACTTTTTAGTATACAGTTGACTTTTGATCAGTTGACTGAGAATTCACTATCAATCCAATTGATATTGAGAAATGTTTTAGGTCATGCAATTAGGTCAAAAAGATGCAATTTAACTCTTGAAACCATGCTTCAAACCAATTGACCATTTGCTAGGTCAAAAATAAAAAATGGCCCTTTCTCAGTCAAAACCCTAATTTTGATCATTTTGCCCTTTTGATGATTGGATCAAATTTCTTGAGGAATTATGGTCCAAACTTGATCAAATGATACATATTAGTTTATGATATTGATTTGGATAAAAAATTATGAAGTTTTACTGTAAATTGGCCATAGTTGACTTTTTTCTCAATACAGTTGATTTTTAGGTCAATTGTTCAATTGACTGAGCAAAAGTGTGATACAAGGCTTGAAACTTGACATGAATAATCTTAGGGGTCCATAATGATCCATGAAAGTCATATGAAGTATTTAAAGTTCAATTATCCTTGTGCAATCTCAAACCCTAATTTTGGTCATCAATGCTTAAGAAGGTGTCTTGAGCTGATCAACCCTAGTGCAGTCTTGAACTGAAGGATATTTTGTGAGGATGACTTGATAAATGAGAGGGAAAATTTTGGGGTACAAAAATATTGCACATTTTATGTATATTTTTGGTTCGATTGTGATGAGTGTGTTTCACGTTAGCAATTTGCTTCTAAGTTATTGTTTACATCAAACATATTGTTCCATTATCGTCACGTTTAATTCAAATTTGTATATGTTGTTGGTAGTTTGGTATAGTGTCAATTTGCGGTTGCTTTCGCTACTTTGATTTTTAGCACGAGACGTTGTGATTCATTATTGCTTCTTTATCATTGAGTTTACGTTTCTTATGCTGGTGTGGTTGCCATGATCCTGTCTAGCACTAGTAATTTGTTGTTTGATTCATGTTGGTGCGACATTTTGATTTCATTGCATGTAAATCATATTTAAATTTTGCATAAACAACTTTTAATTCACACCCTCGTGTTACGTGAACTCAACTCACATTTTCACGATATATAAGCTCAATACATGTCCTTACATGACAATTCACGTGTGATGTTATTCCATACATTTACTTGATGTGTTTGCTTCTTTATTTCAATGATGATGAATGTGTCATATGCATGTTGGTTTCGATTATTCGATATGCGTGTTAATTTTCTTCCTAGTGATTATGGTGTGTTTATGTACCGCTTTTCGTTACTTTTTGTACCTTGTGTTACCTTTCGATATTCTTGTGTTACATTACATCAAGTTAACTTTAGTAACTAAATAGAATCACTTCACAAATCAATTTCAAACCAAAATAAATTTCAAAACTAAACCAAAATTTTCCCAAATAAAATTCATCATCGATTCAAAGCCTTTTTTTCATTCGAACTCAATCAAATCTTTTTCAATTCAAAATCAAATCAAACATTTTGTCAACACCAAGTTATTTTCTTAATTAACGTGTTTCAAATATTTTATCAAATAAAGTCAGATGAAAAAGGAAGAGTTAGGAGTATGGCCATCTTTTCCCCAAGTATTTTGATACCTATTGTATAGCTTGTTGCTTGGATACTCGTCTTCGCTCAAGTTATTTTCTTAATCAACGCATTTCAAATCTTTTCTTAATTAAAGTCAGATGAAAAGGGAATAGTTAGGTGTATGCCCATCTTTTTCCCAAGTATTTGGGTGCTTGTTGTATAGATTGCTGCTTGGATAATCGTCTCCACTTAAAAAATGTAATACATGCAATCGAATGCCACGAGCTCTAAGTGGTGAGGAAGAAATAATTAGACATATATCCCTTTGTTCTAAGTACTATAACATACGTTGTATAACTTATTGTTCAAATGCTCACCTTCATCAATAGACTTTTATTTTATTCTTATCAAACACTTTTCGCAATAAAAGAGATGAAAAATGACTAGTTAGGCATATACCCCTCTTTTCATGAGTATTCAGATATCTCTTGTATAACTTTCCTTTTGAATACGCATCTCTCACCTAAATTCAATCTGTTGGAAAATATTTTATTTCCTTACTTTATTGTTTATGTTTATTCTCCTTTATTTTCCTGTATTCTCCATTAAGAAGAGAATTAATTGTAATTTATGGTATTCCCACTATATAAACCAACTCGATGAGGAATAATACACAACAACTTTTTACCATCCTCTTCAATATGGTATCAGTAACTTATTACCCAACCCACTTCACATACCAATTTAGCCCCCTACGGTGAATCACAATAACAAGTGGCATTCCTTAGCATAGGTCTACACCAGATCTAACCATGGAGAATAACCATCACCCGAGTCGGACGGGGGTCTTGGAAATGACGGTGGAAAAAGAGATAGAGGTGGTCGCAGTAATGGCAGTGGTAGAGCAAACATTGGTGGTCGCGGAAATGGCATAGTAGAGGAACTGTCAGTGGTCACAAACAATGGCGATAATGGCAACAACAATGAAAATAGGAACAATAATGTTTATGGTGACATTTATTCCAATATAGGCGGCAATGACCAAAAGAATTCATCATACTCCCTTAAGATCAATGGAAACCTGAAAAATCCTTGATTATTGCATTGTTGGTGTGATACGGTGGGAGAACTGACTTGATGTTTTGCGTTTGTTTTCGCACTTGTTCGGTTTAGCAAGAGTCGCCACCGACTTTTTATTTTATCCAAAGGAAAGGTCAAAAAGCACAGGAAAGACTTTGAGATGTTTTCTTGGGTTCGGGGGGTAGATTATGAAAAGGGAAGGTGCTAGCACCCTTTTCATCCATGGTTTTCCATGGGCTCTTAGTTACTTGTTTTAGATCACTTGCCTTTGCTTTTCAATTGTTTGAAATGGTGCTTTGTGTGTGTGGATTTTAAAATGTTTTGAAAAAATATTCCTTGTCTAGGCAACCCTTGTAATGATTCTTGTTTGAATATATACAAAGGTGTGTGTCTTTTTGAAAAGATATTTCAATGTTTTTGAAAGTTTGAAATTGTTTTGAAGTTGTGTTGTGAAGTGTGTTTGAAAATGGAAAGGATGTTTTGCAAGATTTTTTGATCAAGTAACTAAGAGTTGTCTACCCTATTTCACTCAAAGATCTTTCTTATGTCTTTAACCCTTTTTAATAGTGTTGCTTCACCATTGTATTTGGTGAACAACCTTGCGTTAGGATGTTAAATGGGATAGGCGCGGGTTATCGTATACAATCATTGAAAGTAACTTGTGAGACGCTCTAGCAATTTTTTAAGGGACGAGATCGTTTTATCGAAGGCAACATCGAGGGTCATCGAGGGACTATGATCTTTGTTTATTGAAGGGGCATTTGCTAGAGTGTCTCATACTCGAGGGACATGATTGTATTTTCCGAGGCAACAAGCGAGGTTACCCTAGAGGTGCAAGTGTGAATTGTGTATTGATTTTCATGCATTTATCTTGTATTAGGTCATCTAGCGATTGATTTTGAATCTTCGCATACAAACCCTAATTACTATATAGTATATTGAAAGCGATAAATTGTGGGAATTTAAAGTCTAAATTATTACAAAACGGTATTCGGGGATGGGGGTACAAATGTTTACAAATGGGGATGAGTCTTATCAGAATAATAATGTCCAAAATATTATGGGTTACAACCAAATCGAATCGACACAATTCAAATATTAACAAATTGTAACAAAACGTAAAAATAAAGAGAATCAAAAGTATTATGAGATGCATGTGTTTATTTACAAATGATCAAATAAAAATTTAATCTAGTGAAGATTGAGTGTGAGTATTATTATTTTTTTGTATTTGTGAAGAAAAAGTTTTTAAAGAAAGAAAGTTATTTAAATCAATGTTTCTATCCTTTTTGTATATTTTTTTAAAGAAAAACTTTCATAAAAAACTCTATTATTATTGTATGACAAATATCAATTAGTAATGAAAATTAAAATTATGTTAAGAAAATTTAAAGTAATTATTAACAAAATAAAAAAAAAGATCAAATTACTTAAAATGAAAACAAAACAAAAGTATTAGTTTTTTAAAAAAAGGAAAAGATAATGGGATGATGGGCTTAGAGTTAGTATGAAGGAGCAGGCCCAAGACAAGGAAAGGAGAGAAATGAGGTTTAGAAAGAAAAAAGGAGGGGTGTTCACGCTGGAAAATGCTTGGGCTTAGGTTGTTGGGGCGAAGGCCCATTAGGAATGTTGACAAATTTTGTTAGGGTTAACTCAGTTGGTTAGGAATTAGGATTTACAGTCTTGGTCTCAACGGCGCCGCTCCTATCATCTTCGTTCTCTTCGTCTCTCTCAAACCCATGAACAACTGATTCCTCCTCTCTTGCCTTAGCCACCGGAGAGCCGCCTTCATCCACTTCCTACCTTCTCTTTGCAGCGGTATAGGATTCTCGCTTGTAATGGTACAAATTGCTTCATTTGTTTTAGGGTTTCACAGTTACATTTTCATTTTTGCTTGATTATTACACGCGCGTTTTAATCCATGGTTTTGATGTTTGATGCGTAGTAAAAAGGTTGAGAACAAGTTTACCTTGGACGTTTCGCTTCTGAAGAGTGAGAGAGGGAGGGTGAGCTGGCCGGTGGCGCTTCCAGAAGGCTAGGCGGAGGGAGGAGCGTGATGATAGCGTTTATGGTATTTGTTGTTTTATGTTGTTTAATGATGATGAACTTTCGCTTCTGAAAACCTACTTGTTCTTGCTTGCTTCTTTGTTTGTTAATCTCGATGATTTGATGATGAAGATACTCTGAGATTTTCGTGGGCTTCTGAATCTTTATCTCTTTCTCTTTGTTATGCTGAACGTTACTGATTTTGAATGCTCTTCTTCTCTCCTTGTGGGTTATTTGATTTTTTGATGATGAAGATACATTCTGAAATTCTTCCTTGTTGTTTTACCTCTAAACTTTTCCTCTCTCTTTGTGAGGTATTTGATGTCAATGATGATGATTTTCTGAGATTTGCCTCTTTGATTGTTGTTTTGATTTGAGTTTGCTGCTTTGTTAGTGATGATGTACAAAATCTGAAACTGGTTGTGTCTTTGTTGATGATGAGAGATCTGAAACTATTTTGCTTCTCTTTTTTCACTTCTGAACCTCTTCCTCTTCTTTGTTATGTTGATGATGGTGAAACTGAAAACTAATGTCGTTGTTTTTCTTTTTGTTGAGCAAGCAGGGTTGTTGCAGTTATGCAGGCTTCATGTTTTTGTTTGAGCTTGCAGGTTTTTGGTTTGCTTTTGGAAGGCAGGCTTGAGTTATTTTTAGTTTTGGAAACCTGTAATACAGGTTTTGATGAATTTGGCTTGGGTTGTTTTTGAGTTTTGCAGGTTATGCAGTTTCAACAGGTTTTAGTGTTTGTAAGCAGTTTTGCAGGTTTTCAGTTTGCTTTTGGAAGGCAGGCTATGTAGTTTAAACAGGTCTTAGTTTTGGAGGCTCAATGTTTGTTGTAATAGGCTGATGCAGTTTGAGCAGGTTTGTGAGTTTTTGGTTGCTCAATGTTTGTTTTAACAGGCTGATGCAGTTTGAGCAGGTTTTTGGCTTGTAGTTTTTTTTGGGCTCTATATCCTCTATCTGCTGGACTGTTAGACCTGTTATCTATTTGTTTTCTTACTGCCTTTTACAGCCTGCCAAAACTGCAAACTCTCACTTCACTCTCTTTATCTCTCAATAAAAGCACTTTTGATTGCTTATTCTATTTTATTCTGAAAAGCTGCTGGCCAGAACATGACGAGGGCTAGGACAAGCTCTTGCTTGTAACTTGGTTCATCTCCTGCATTATTGTACTTGTTTCCATATTTCCTGCATTGTACTTTCTTGGACAACTTTGCTAGTTACTATGCTTCTTGTAACTTAGTTTTGATATGCTTGGTTAATGAATTTTGAAACTCAGTTTGGCAGCTCAGTTTACTTTGTGTGCAGCCTTGTGCCTTTGCATTTTGAATAACTTGTATGATTTTAGTTTGACATGCTTGCATTTTATATATTTTATTTTTCTCTCTGTGAACCGAGAAGAGAAATCTTCTTGTGATTTGCAGAGAGGAAAATGAAACATGATGAACATAGCATTTCTGATTCCGGCCAGTAGACTTTAATGGTGATTTTTCTTTTTATCTGCTTCTGCTTGAAAATTCTTATAATAATTTCTTTTTGTCTTTTGCAGGTAAGTACCAGTTGGATGATAGAGGAAGCAGCAGAAGTAGAAGTCAAAGATCTTAAGAGATTTAGGCTTAAATTTATTATATTTTTTTCATTTATTGTAAACAAATATTACTGTAAATACTGTAAATTGTAAATTTACAATATTCGAATAAAATTTGTAACAACATTTGAAATAAATAAATAAAAAAAGTCTTTGTCAAATATCTTCCAACTTTTCCTTGTATTGTCTATTTAATTATTTAAGACTCTTAAATTAAAGTAACTGGAAATGTATCCCAATAACTTTAATCCAGATGAAATAAATAATCAACAAACTTTGCCGTCTCGCAACCTTGCATTAATCACAATACGCCTGGTATTCCAATTAACATATGCGTTGTACAGTTAAACACACAAGCATTTCATAAACCTTTCACTCCACTGATCAAGCAAATGCCTTTAAGGTTCCAAACAAAAGTCTCAGCTCCTACCCCAGATAACTAGGTTTTGAGAAATAACCAGTAATCTTGAACAAGCATAAAAATGATATAACAGTCAACTGAATTTCCGAGGATTCAGTTTCTTCTGAGAAATGCGAGCGCAAACCCTAATCCTGGATTACTGCCAATGAAAGATCTGTCTGATCGATTCTTGAGCCAATCTCAACATAATCAGTGGAAACCCTAATTCTGGATTAACTGATAAAGAAGAGTCTGTTTGACCGATTCTCAAGCCGATCTTAAAAATCAGAGAAAAACCCTGGGGTTGTGATTTCTTGTGAAAAAGGGAGGGCAAATTTTGGGGTACAACAGTTGCCCCTGTTCAGTCTTCTTGAACCTGAAGAGTTAGATTGGCAAGTTTGCCATTCGCGACTCGAAGGTAAAAGATGATTGGACACTAGAGTGCCCTTAAATTTGCACTCGTCAAAGGATAGTTGAGGGAATGGGCTTAAAGATGCCATTTGGAGATGTGACGGAATCTTATTGGAGATGGGCTTAGAGATGCCATCCGAGAATGTTTGTTGAACTGTATGTTGTGGGTGAAAGGGTGAGTATCAGAAAGGTATCAGTGTTTGGAGCATTTCTGAACCGGGGGTCTGAATAAGCAATAGATTAACATTCGTGTTTGGAGCTTCCGTAAACTGTTTTCAGAAATCCTTGAAGCTTGAAACTTGCTAAACTTATCCTGCCACGGGTAAAATATTAGCTGAAACACAAAGTCATGCTGTATGATGCAATGCATGCGCTATATGAATGTAATGAATGCGCATGTAAGCTGATTAGGCGTCCTGTTGAGAAGATAAATCCTGGATAGCCAGAGATAATAAAATCTTTGACCGCTGTCGGGGAAAATAAGTCCTTGACTGCCGCTGGGGATTGAAAATCCTTTGATCATTGAAAATGTGAAGTCCTGGGACCACTGTTGGGGAAATCATGAGTTTGGGTTGTATGCCAATCTACTGGGGTTTTAAGGATGAAAATCTTCATTCTGTTAAG
This sequence comes from Vicia faba, assembly GCA_948472305.1. Taxonomy (NCBI): domain Eukaryota; kingdom Viridiplantae; phylum Streptophyta; class Magnoliopsida; order Fabales; family Fabaceae; genus Vicia; species Vicia faba. The sequence goes on from OX451736.1 coordinate 1,047,193,302, forward strand.
GGTCAAGCGGTTGGGAGTATACCAATTTTCTGAGGTTTCAAGGACGAGAATCTTCATTCTGTTAACGGTATCAGGAGCTTGGGAGTATACCAATCTTCTGAGGTTTCAAGGATGAGCATCTTCATTCTGTTAACGGTTAACTGTTATCTGGTCAACGTCCAGGTTTCACAGTGTTGTATTGCTATCTGGTCAACGTCCAGGCTTCATGATACAAATTTTAGTGAGAAATTAATTGCATCTTTCCTCTTGTTGGGGAAAATAAATCCCGAACTGGTGATGGAGAAAAGAGTTGGACTCTTCATCTCTGATAGTGAAGAATCTGGAAGTGAATCAGAATAAACCGTTGAGAGATTTATCTGAAACAGCAAAACCCGAAATATCTTCCACTGGAATGAGAATCAGGGAGATCTTAGTGTCGATCTGACTGAGCCAGAGAAGGTCTTGAATTAACTTTGACTGGATAAGAATCAGAAAAATCTAGAATCGATTTAACTGAGCCAGACGAAAGTCTTGAATTAACTTTGACTGGATAAGAATTAGAAAAATCTTATAATCGATTTAACTGAGCCAGACGAAAGTCTTGGAATATCCTCAACTGGAATAAGAATCAGGGAGATCTTAGTGTCGATCTGACTGAGCCAGAGAAGGTCTTGAATTAACTTTGACTGGATAAGAATCAGAAAGAATCTTAGAATCAATTTAACTGAGCCAGACGAAAGTCTTGAATTAACTTTGACTGGATAAGAATCATAAAAATCTTAGAATCGATTTAACTGAGCCAGACGAAAGTCTTGAATTAACTTTGACTGGATAAGAATCAGAAAAATCTTAGAACCGATTTAACTGAGCCAGACGAAAGTCTTGGAATATCCTCAACTGGAATAAGAATCAGGGAGATCTTAGTGTCGATCTGACTGAGCCAGAGAAGGTCTTGAATTAACTTTGACTGGATAAGAATCAAAAAGAATCTTAGAATCGATTTAACTGAGCCAGAAGAAAGTCTTGAATTAACTTTGACTGGATAAGAATCAGAAAAATCTTAGAATCGATTTAACTGAGCCAGACGAAAGTCTTGGAATATCCTTAACTGGAATAAGAATCAGGGAGATCTTAGTGTCGATCTGACTGAGCCAGAGAAGGTCTTGAATTAACTTTGACTGGATAAGAATCAGAAAAATCTTAGAATCGATTTAACTGAGCCAGACGAAAGTCTTGAATTAACTTTGACTGGATAAGAATCAGAAAAATCTTAGAACCGATTTAACTGAGCCAGACGAAAGTCTTGGAATATCCTCAACTGGAATAAGAATCAGGGAGATCTTAGTGTCGATCTGACTGAGCCAGAGAAGGTCTTGAATTAACTTTGACTGGATAAGAATCAAAAAGAATCTTAGAATCGATTTAACTGAGCCAGAAGAAAGTCTTGAATTAACTTTGACTGGATAAGAATCAGAAAAATCTTAGAATCGATTTAACTGAGCCAGACGAAAGTCTTGGAATATCCTTAACTGGAATAAGAATCAGGGAGATCTTAGTGTCGATCTGACTGAGCCAGAGAAGGTCTTGAATTAACTTTGACTGGATAAGAATCAGAAAAATCTTAGAATCGATTTAACTGAGCCAGACGAAAGTCTTGAATTAACTTTGACTGGATAAGAATCAGAAAAATCTTAGAACCGATTTAACTGAGCCAGACGAAAGTCTTGGAATATCCTCAACTGGAATAAGAATCAGGGAGATCTTAGTGTCGATCTGACTGAGCCAGAGAAGGTCTTGAATTAACTTCGACTCAACCGGATGATGAAGGAATCTTTGACGACTGATACCCCAATAGGTGATGAAGGAATTTTTGATGACGACCGTAACTTCCAACAGGTGATGAAGGAATTTTTGATGACGACCGTAACTTCCAACAGGTGATGAAGGGATTCTTTAACGACCGGTCAATTTGAAATGTAATTTGCTTTGGAGAATAAATCCTTGACAAATGTTGGGGAAATAAACCCATGACTGCTGGTCTGCTAGAGAGGTGATGAACTTCTCGAGGACGCTTGAATTCCTTTTCAGAAGGAGTTTGGAGAGATTCGTCATTGCCCCTAGTATCAAGTGCTTGTGGCACTGCCAAGAAATTTGGACTGTTCATAACCCTTTGATGAGATTGACGTTTAAATGCCCCAAGTGATGGTGAGGGCGACTTGCCCCTGGTTAACCTGCAATTGAGAGATTTCTTGAAATCTTGATTGGACTGCCCCAGGTTTAATGGGCTTTGAAAGATTTGTTGAAATCTTGACTGGACTGCCCCAGATTTACTGGACAATACCAAATCAAGTCCCCTTTTTGTTGATAGGAGATTTTTTGCAATGGGAGTACCATCCCACTTGAAGTGATTTTATTCACTGAGAGAGCTTTCGTTCCTCTGAACCTTCACTGTTGTGAATTTCTTCGCTGTCAAACAAATAAGCATGTGTAAACAACTATATTCAAATAATGCAAAGTTTATGCTTGTCTCAAAGTTTTGAAAAAATGCATTTTTTAGCAGAAAACTTTTTATAAGACAAATTCAACACAAGATTTAGGGCAAAGCCTTATAGGAGTCAAGATACCTTTTGTAACAGTATGCTTTCGAACTAACCCATGCTTCAATTAGGACTTTTGAAGGGTTGTAACGTGGCTTGGTTCACGGTTTAAGAAACAAAGGATAAAGGCTCAAAGTATATTTATACCCACCCGCTCTTCGTGATGTCCTTCAATCCTATACTCAGTTAATTGTGCGTCGAACTCTATTCGAGTTTGGAACGATGTTTTGGTGATGGTTCACACAAGTTGAATTTATTGGAAGGCAGTCATAATTTTTTTTGCAACATTTTTCATGTTGTTGAGGATTTACAACAACCTCTTTCTTTCGGTTTATTATCCTTAACTTTTGCCTGACTGTTCTTGTTTTCGAGATTACAGTCAGCGGGATGCCCCAGCTTTCATAAGCCTCCTTTATAGGTTTTGGCTCAGTGGGCTTTTCTCTTTTGAGAGATAATGACTGCATATGTGATTGGGAACCATCACTGTCTTTTGGTTCCAAAGGAATGTTTTTGATGTCATTCGTTGTATTACGAACAAAGAGTTTGTGACCTCAATGCGCATCTTTTGAATTAACTGAGAGACTACCCTGCCCCAGGTTTAATCAAAGGTTTCAATTTGTGTTTAAAACAGAAAAATTCTACTTCTTTGGCTCGAAGGGGTTGACTAGGGATTATCTTCCTTATAACTCAAGTGTTTAGGATTTGAAAGAAACGCCTGTACATCATCAACAAGGTCTATTCAAAAGCATACTGTATGAGATTATGGTATTGTTTCGTCATCCTCCCTCTAAAGGCTTGTAGCTTTTTTGCAAGAGTTAAATGTCATAAAGAAAGTAGAAAGCATAATTCAAGAATAGTGAAAACGAATGGATGAATTCAAGACAAACATATGCAATGCATTAGTGGAACATAGTTTGACATCAACAAATAATTGTTTGAATAACAAAAGAAATTCCAACTTGAAAATTCAAATGAAACAAAAGTCTCTTAGTTTGAACTTGTCATTTCAGGTGGAGAACCCTCAGCAGAAGATTTTCATCTCGCCATCCGGAATGAATTTCAGCACTCCATTGTCAATCAAGTCTTGGATCTTGTTTTTCAAAGCCCAACAGTCGTCGGTGTCATGTCCAGGACTATAGGAATGGTATACACAAAATGCGTCAGGGTGATAGCTAGGAGCAGAGGTATTGGGCTTCCGAATAAGATCCTTTAAAGTAGTCAGATTGACCTCCAACAAGCGTTCCAGTATTAGAGATGACGGTATGTCGGTCTCAGTGAATTGTCTTCCAGACGTATTCTGCTTACGCCGATTACCCCGTTGATGCTGGCGAGGTTGTTGTTGGGCTTGTGACCCTGAAGCAAGTTGGGGAGCTTTTCCCTTGTCTTCTTGTCTCAAAGGAGGTTGAATGATGACTTGATCTTCAACCCTAGTTGTTTTCCCCACTTGGTTATCTCGAAGCAGTTTGTTGACGAGAACCCTGAGCTCTTCTTGTCTTTGAGCCAGGTCTTGAATGAGAGCCATCTGGCCCACCAGTTGTCCCATCATCTGGATATTCATTGTTGCCAGCTCAATCTGTAGTTCTTCTAACTGATCATTCCTAACACCGCCTGGATTTCCTATGACCATGCCTCTTGTGAGGAGAGCTTTCACTTCTTCTTTCCCCTGGGACAGGTTCAAGAACAATTCTTGAAGTTGAGCATTTTGAGCCTGGATATCTTCGACAGTCCTCTCTAGAGCCATCTCTAAACAGTAGGAGAATAAGGAAACCTGAAAATGAAAACCTGTCATGATACAATGCATGATACGTGGATGCATGTTTTCAAGAATCTCTCGAGGTAAACACAAGAAAATGTTAGAGGTTGAACTTTGATCAGCATCTTTGACTGGAGAACTTTGTATTGGTGGATGTCTTTCCACGAGAATCAAGCTCACCATGTCAAGTGGGTCATAACCCCCGATTCAAGTTGTTGCACTTGATCTTTGACGACGTTTGTTTAGAGGAAAATGAAACCTCTTGCCCTTTGGTAGATGTCTGGTTCAACGTACCCCTGCATCAAAGACCCTCAAGATCCTCGAAATGGTTATTGAAAATGCTATGGTATGATGTTATGATGTTATGTACAGGTATGCAAAAGTAAGAAAGTGTATATACAGATAATCACATTCACACAAAGTAAACAAGTCCTTCGGTTTAGGCTTGCATGGGGCTTGTAGGTAAGTACCCTCTTGAAGTTAGTTGGCTCAACCTGTCATAAAATAGAAACCGGGTTCTAAGGAGCTCAAAATCACTGGATTATTTTCCGTGTTCATTATTTCAGTTTAGCCACTTTACTGGAGACCGAAATATCCCAAGAAAACAACCCTCAATGAGTGTAGTATCGAGTGTCTACCAACTTCGGACTGTACCAAAGCCGGTCACCTCACTACCCCTAAAAAGGCCAAGATGGTCAAGTAAGGTTCTAAGAGTTTGTTAGTGCTTCATGACATCACTCAGCGGCCCCGTATTCTCTTTGATTAACTCAAAGGCTACCGGTACCCACAAATATGTCGCACTAATGTAGCCACTGCTTCAACCATGTCGGTATACCCCGCACAGTTCCCTCACAGTTTATTGCTACTTACCTAAAAGGTGTCCCCAAATCGGGGTGTAGGATTTAAAACAAAACCCAAACAAGGAACCCAAAAAGTAAAGCAATCAAAGCAATCAAAGTAAGCATGTAAAGGTGATCTAAAACCCTAAGGTAACCCCACTTTAGAAATATATCCCCAGCAGAGTCGCTAGTTCTGTGATACGGTGGGAGAACTGACTTGATGTTTTGCGTTTGTTTTCGCACTTGTTCGGTTTAGCAAGAGTCGCCACCGACTTTTTATTTTATCCAAAGGAAAGGTCAAAAAGCACAGGAAAGACCTTTGAGATGTTTTCTTGGGTTCGGGGGGTAGATTATGAAAAGGGAAGGTGCTAGCACCCTTTTCATCCATGGTTTTCCATGGGCTCTTAGTTACTTGTTTTAGACCACTTGCCTTTGCTTTTCAATTGTTTGAAATGGTGCTTTGTGTGTGTGGTTTTGAAAATGTTTTGAAAAAAGATTCCTTGTCTAGGCAACCCTTGTAATGATTCTTGTTTGAATATATACAAAGGTGTGTGTCTTTTTGAAAAGATATTTCAATGTTTTTGAAAGTTTGAAATTATTTTGAAGTTGTGTTGTGAAGTGTGTTTGAAAATGGAAAGGATGTTTTGCAAGATTTTTTGATCAAGTAACTAAGAGTTGTCTACCCTATTTCACTCAAAGATCTTTCTTATGTCTTTAACCCTTTTTAATAGTGTTGCTTCACCATTGTATTTGGTGAACAACCTTGCGTTAGGATGTTAAATGGGACAGGCGCGGGTTATCGTATACAATCATTGAAAGTAACTTGTGAGACGCTCTAGCAATTTTTTAAGGGACGAGATCGTTTTATCGAAGGCAACATCGAGGGTCATCGAGGGACTATGATCTTTGTTTATTGAAGGGGCATTTGCTAGAGTGTCTCATACTCGAGGGACATGATTGCATTTTCCGAGGCAACAGGCGAGGTTACCCTAGAGGTGCAAGTGTGAATTGTGTATTGATTTTCATGCATTTATCTTGTATTAGGTCATCTAGCGATTGATTTTGAATCTTCGCATACAAACCCTAATTACTATACAGTATATTGAAAGCGATAAATTGCGGGAATTTAAAGTCTAAATTATTACAAAACGGTATCCGGGGATGGGGGTACAAATGTTTACAAATGGGGATGAGTCTTATCAGAATAATAATGTCCAAAATATTATGGGTTACAACCAAATCGAATCGACACAATTCAAATATTAACAAATTGTAACAAAACGTAAAAATAAAGAGAATCAAAAGTATTATGAGATGCATGTGTTTATTTACAAATGATCAAATAAAAATTTAATCTAGTGAAGATTAAGTGTGAGTATTATTATTTTTTTGTATTTGTGAAGAAAAAGTTTTTAAAGAAAGAAAGTTATTTAAATCAATGTTTCTATCCTTTTTGTATATTTTTTTAAAGAAAAAATTTCATAAAAAACTCTATTATTATTGTATGAAAAATATCAATTAGTAATTAAAATTAAAATTATGTTAAGAAAATTAAAGTAATTATTAACAAAATTAAAAAAAAAAGATCAAATTACTTAAAATGAAAACAAAAGAAAAGTATTAGTTTTTTTAAAAAAGGAAAAGATAATGGGATGATGGGTTTAGAGTTAGTATGAAGGAGCAGGCCCAAGACAAGGAAAGGAGAGAAATGAGGTTTAGAAAGAAAAAAGGAGGGGTGTTCACGCTGGAAAATGCTTGGGCTTAGGTTGTTGGGGCGAAGGCCCATTAGGAATGTTGACAAAATTTGTTAGGGTTAATTCAGTTGGTTAGAAATTAGGATTTACAGTCTTGGTCTCAACGGCGCCGCTCCTCTCATCTTCGTTCTCTTCGTCTCTCAAACCCATGAACAACTGATTCCTCCTCTCCTTCCTTAGCCACCAGAGAGCCGCCTTCATCCACTTCCTACCTTCTCTTTGCAGTGGTCTAGGATTCTCTCTTGTAATGGTACAAATTGCTTCATTTGTTTTAGGGTTTCACAGTTACGTTTTTATTTTTTCTTGATTATTACACGCACGTTTTAATCCATGGTTTTGATGTTTGATGCGTAGTAAAAAGGTTGAGAACAAGTTTACCTTGGACGTTTCACTTCTGAAGAGTGAGAGAGGGGGGGTGAGCTGGCCGGTGGCGCTTCCAGGAGGCTAGGCGGAGGGAGGAGCGTGATGATAGCGTTTCTGGTATTTGTTGTTTTATGTTGTTTAATGATGATGAACTTTCGCTTCTGAAAACCTACTTGTTCTTTCTTGCTTTTTTGTTTGTTAATCTTGATGATTTGATGATAAAGATACTCTGAGATTTTCGTGGGCTTCTGAATCTTTATCTCTTTCTCTTTGTTATGCTGAACGTTACTGATTTTGAATGCTCTTCTTCTCTCCTTGTGGGTTATTTGATTTTTTGATGATGAAGATACATTCTGAAATTCTTCCTTGTTGTTTTACCTCTAAACTCTTCCTCTCTCTTTGTGAGGTATTTGATGTCAATGATGATGATTTTCTGAGATTTGCCTTTTTGTTTGTTGTTTTGATTTGAGTTTGCTGCTTTTTTAGTGATGATCTACAAAATCTGAAACTGGTTGTGTCTTTGTTGATAATGAGAGATCTGAAACTATTTTGCTTCTTTTTTTTCACTTCTGAACCTCTTCCTCTTCTTTGTTATGTTGATGATGGTGAAACTGAAAACCAATGTCGTTGTTTTGCTTTTTTTTGAGCAAGCAGGGTTGTTGCAGTTATGCAGGCTTCAGGTTTTTGTTTGAGCTTGCAGGTTTTTGGTTTGCTTTTGGAAGGCAGGCTTGAGTTATTTTTAGTTTTGGAAACCTGTAATACAGGTTTTGATGAATTTGGCTTGAGTTGTTTTTGAGTTTTGCAGGTTATGCAGTTTCAACAGGTTTTAGTGTTTGTAAGCAGTTTTGCAGGTTTTCTGTTTGCTTTTGGAAGGCAGGCTATGCAGTTTAAACAGGTTTTAGTTTTGGAGGCTTAATGTTTGTTTTAACAGGCTGATGCAGTTTGAGCAGGTTTGTGAGTTTTTGGTTGCTCAATGTTTGTTTTAACAGGCTGATGCAGTTTGAGCAGGTTTTTGACTTGCAGTTTTTTTGGGATCTATATCCTCTACCTGCTGGAATGTTAGACCTATTATCTATTTGTTTTCTTACTGCCTTTTACAGCCTGCCAAAACTGAAAACTCTCACTTCACTCTCTTTCTCTCTCCATAAAAGCACTTTTGATTGCTTATTCTATTTTATTCTGAAAAACTGCTGGCCAGAACATGGTGAGGGCTAGGACAAGCTCTTGCTTGTAACTTGGTTCATCTCCTGTATTATTGTACTTGTTTCCATATTTCCTGCATTGTACTTTCTTGGACAACTTTGCTAGTTACTATGCTTCTTGTAACTTAGTTTTGACATGCTTGGTTAATGCATTTTGAAACTCAGTTTGGCAGCTCAGTTTACTTTGTGTGCAGCCTTGTGCCTTTGAATTTTGAATAACTTGTATGCTTTTAGTTTGACATGCTTTCATTTTATATATTTTATTTTTCTCTCTGTGAACTGAGAAGAGAAATCTTCTTGTGATTTGCAGAGAGGAAAATGAAACATGATGAACATAGCATTTCTGATTCCGGCCAGCAGACTTTAATGATGATTTTTCTTTTTATCTGCTTCTGCTTGAAAATTCTTATACTAATTTCTTTCTGTCTTTTGCAGGTAAGTACCAGTTGGATGATAGAGGAAGCAGCAGAAGTAGAAGTCAAAGATCTCAAAAGATTTAGGCTTAAATTTATTATATTTTTTTCATTTATTATAAACAAATATTGCTGTAAATACTGTAAATTGTAAATTTACAATATTCGAATAAAATTTGTAACAACATTTGAAATAAATAAAAAAAAAAGTCTTTGTCAAATATCTTCCAACTTTTCCTTGTATTGTCTATTTAATTATTTAAGACTCTTAAATTAAAATAATTGGAAATGTATCCCAATAACTTTAATCCAGATGAAATAAATAATCAACAAACTTTGCCATCTCACAACCTTGCATTAATCACAATACGCCTGATATTCCAATTAACATATGCGTTGTACAGTTAAACAAACAAGAATTTCATAAACCTTTCACTCCACTGATCAAGCAAATGCCTTTAAGGTTCCAAACAAAAGTCTCAACTCCTACCCCAGATAACTAGGTTTTGAGAAATAACCAGTAATATTGAACAAGCGTAAAAATGATATAACAGTCAACTGAATTTTTGAGGATTCAGTTTCTTCTGAGAAATGAGAGCGTAAACCCTAATCCTGGATTACTGCCAATGAAAGATCTGTTTGATCGATTCTTGATCCAATCTCAACAAAATCAGTGGAAACCCTAATTCTGGATTAACTGATAAAGAAGAGTCTGTTTGACCGATTCTCAAGCCGATCTTAAAAATCAGAGAGAAAACCCTGAGGTTGAGATTTCTTGTGAAATATGGAGGGTAAATTTTGGGGTACAACAGTTGGTAAGCTCTATGTAAACTAGAATAGGTAAGTGTTGTACCCCAAAATTTGCCCTATCTTTTATCAAAACATTTTTCGCAAGATCTTCAATAGCTCAAGCTTGTACAAGTGTGGACTAGGTCAAGCCATCTCCTCAACATTGATGCCTCAAATTAGGGTTTAAATTTTCACAAGGACAATTAGACTTATAATACTTAAAATAGATTTCATGGATTATTATGGACCTTCAAGAAAGCTCATGTCAAGTTTCAAGTCTTGTATCACAATTTCTACTCAGTCAATTGACCAGATGATCAAAAATTAGTTGTACTGATGAAAAGTCAACTAATACACCAAAAGTCAAACTTTGACTTTTTCGTCAACATTAAGTCTTAAAGATAAAAATTCGTCAAGACATTCAAGAATATCAAGCTTGATCATCAAAAAGTCAAGAAAGTCAAAAGTCAATTTGAAAAGTCAAACTTTTCAAGACTTAAAAATTTTTCTAAGTGTTTCGCACATGTTTATTTCATAACTTCATACAAATTTTTCACCATGATATAAAATGATTCAAAGGAAACTTTCAACATGAAAGTTATAGATCTTGATGAATTATACAACTTTATATTAGAGGGTTGATGTCCAAAAAATGCTTAGATTTGAAGATATAAGCACATGAAGACATGACATTTTCATCTAGTACTTAGAGAAATTTTCAACAGATTTTGGTCAGGATTTTATCTCAACTTCTTGGCATTTTTTCACATAGTTCCAAGATTGTTTAGTCAAAATGGCCATCATGAAAGTTATGGAGGATGTTTAAAGCTTTACAAAAAATCCAAGAGCATGAATTTATCATACTTAAGCTAGGAGATTCAAGGGCATGAAGTTGGGCATCCATCCTTGAATTACAAGTCCTTTTGTTGAAGAACACATAACAAAATCATTATGCTATGCTACATAATCTTGTGTTGTAATCCTTATAACTTGCCAATCTCACCATAATTTAATGCTTACACCTACTCTTGAGCTATTACCCAAGTGTTTGAGCCATTGTCCAAAATATCTTTCCATTTATGGCATAAAGGCACCATTGTTATTCTTGAAAAACAAGCTTTTGGTACAAAATTTATCTTGAGCCCATACCCTGTTTGCTTCTGATTATATTCCACAATAAATTATGGAAGGTATCCCCTCTATAACAGCAACTTTGGTACTTCACCTATGGACCATGGAAGAATTGACATAGTTTGATATTTGCATCCCAACCAAACCATAACATGCTGTCTTGCAAACCTAATCGGCTCTTGTTCCCAAATATCTTGCCTATAAATAGAGGGAGAATTTGCAAGAGAAAGAGACCAGAAAAATTAGAGAGCTTCTTGTGTGTTGAAAATCCTCAACCCCCCCCCCCCCCCCCCCCTTACTCTAAAAACATAACTGTCCACAAAACCTCTACTCTTGAGTTTTGAAGTCCAAATCTTTGAACCTCTCACACCTTGCAAGTTCTGTCAAAACAAACCATTCAAACACTCCACATACATAATATAGAAGTTGTTCAAACTCAAGAACAACTTCTGTAACATCACTATTTTCCAAACTCAAAAACAGCCACCTGCAACTTGACTTATCCAACTCAAAATCAAAACACAAATTTCAGTTTCAAGGTAAGATTTCTTGACTTTGAACTCTTCATAAAAACATCATTAGTGGTTCATTTGTGAAGATAAAATGTAGATATCATTGCCTTGAAGCTAACCATATGCTTGCTTTTCATTTTCACTAACCATGTGTTGAGAACTGACTTTTACATGTAGCAGAACAATGTTAGGAGTAAAAAACAACAATATGAGTCGATGCATAACTCTATGTGTCGACACATATTAGGTACAAAACAGGTTATGAGTCGATACAAAATATGAATGAGTCGACACATAACAGAAATGAGTTGATACAAATCATTATGTGTCGACTCATACTGAGTTATTTTGACTTCCAAGAGCAAAGAGATGATATGTATTGATACATAAGCGAATGAGTCGATACAAAACAAAAAATGAGTCGATACAAACCATTATGTGTAGACTCATACTGAGTTGATTTTGATTTCTAAGAGCAAGGAATGATATGTATTGATGCATAAGTACATGTGCCAATACAAAACAGATATGAGCCAATGCATAAGTGCATGTGTCAATACATACAAAGTTTTTATATCAATGCGTAAGTATATGTGTCAATACATAAAAGTTTTTTTAAAACAAATTTTTTTACATTATCTTTATATATATATTTATATTTTTATTATTATTCATTATTCAATATGGTTATAATAGTAATTAGGTTTTAATTGCTTTCATTCCCCATTTGTAAATTTGTATCCCCCGTCCCCAAAATAGATGTAATAGCGTAGAACTTTAATTCCCGTAATTTATCACTTTCCATATTATTGTTAATAATTAGGGTGTGTATGGCAAGATAAAATAAATCTTAGAGAATCCTAATCTCAAGACAAAAATGCATGAAAACAAACACTTTGCACACTTGCACCTCTAGAGTTAACCACACTTGTTACCTCGAATAAAACAGTCATGTCCTTCGAACGTGGGATACTTTAGCAATGACCCTCGAATAAAAGATCATAGTCCCTTGATGACCCTTCAAATTTTGCCTTCGGTAAACGATCTTAGATCCTCAGTTGTATCCCAAAATTTTCTCTCTCATGTTTACCAAGATCTTCCCTTTGCATGGTGGTTACAAACACTTGCTTAGAGAAAATATAATTTTTTTGAAGATAATCAAGTGTATTTCGATTGGCATATGAACAATGTACTTTGATTAGGGCATTTGGCACTCTTTGATCATGCTTTGATTAGTGATCTTCGATTGGGTATTTGGCACCCTTCGAGCAGGCTTTGGTCCACAAGCTTCATTCCAGCAGTAGCCCCTACAGGGTTGGCATCGATTCACAAGGCAACGGCCTATTCATGCTTGCCTTGGATTCACCAGGAAAAGGCCCATCAACTTGCATTCGATTTACAAAACAAAGGCCCCTTTCGACTTGTCTTCAGTTCACAAGGAAAAGGGCTTCTCCAGACTTGCCTTCAATTCATTAGACAAATGACCTCCTACATGCCTTCGATTCACAAGGCAAGAGCTTCTTCCATGTGTGCTTCGACCCACAAGGAAATGACTCTCTATGTGTGTGCCTACAGTGCACAAGGCAAAAGGCCTCTTTCGACTTTCCTTTGATGCACAAGGCAAAGGCCCCCTCTTCAGCTTTCCGTCAGTGCACTAGGCAAATCCTCCCTCTATGCTTTCCTTCACCATGCAAGGCATAAGGCCTACATGTGAGCTATTTGAAAGACCCATAAAAGGGCCATTTGAAGGATATAAATGTGGTCCATTCGAAGGAAGCACATAATTATAGAAAATAAGTTTGTCTTATGATGAGTCTTGGTCCAAGATGCTTGCTGGGCCAAAGTCCAACATGCTGCCAAGTCCAAGCCTCCTGCACAATGACATTCAAGACAAAAGAAGCTTCGACTGGCCAGAAAAGAGTTTTCAACAAAGGCTCAATCGAAGAAGCCCCAAAGATGAGGATTAGAACCATTCAAATGAGGCAACTCTAGTCCAATCGAAGAGTAAGGACACAGTGTCCTTCGATTAGCATATCAGAACAAGATGTCTTTTGATAAGCATATCAACAATATCAAACAATCAATGCAAAAGATTGACTTAATCTAAGAAGTTCTGATAAGGAAGGTTCTGAACAATTCGAATCAAAATTCATAACCATCAAAGAGGATAACACTTGGGGGCTGATCAAAGACATTCTGATAAGGAAAACTCTGAGCAGTTCAAATTCATACAAGGCGCCAATTATCACCTGTCCAGGTTCATTCGAAATTCCAAAATGGCATGAAAAGTCTCTAAATGGAAATCTTTAAATTTGTTTGATTTTATTTTCAAACCATATTTAATGGCTGGTCTTTAAGGACATGTTTCTTTCCCCATTTTCTTGTCTCATCCACCCCCTATAAATACAAGACACCAACACAAGCCAAAGAATAGAGACATACGTATAAAAAGTACACACATACTACCTCATACACGCTGCCTCATAAGCCACACCAAAATCCATAAAAATCTCATAAGTGGTCAAGTTCGAAACACTCTTTACAAGGCACCCTCTATCCAAATTCACATCCAAATCGTTTCCTTGGGGTTTGCACAGACGCATACCCACCCTTGCATAAGCCATCTCACACTCAAGATTGCAGATCGAAGCGCCTCCAGTTGGTAAAAAATTTCAGTCTCATTAATCTATAATGTAAACTCTTGTGGATTGCATGTTCAGGTTGTTATTGTTGTTTTCTAATTATTTAACGTGATATATGTAAGTTGCAGTACCCAAACGCTAGGATACCATGGCTAGGACTTTTGAAACTGGTCTCTTTCGAAACCCATGGTATAGATCATTGTAGATTGAAACAACCCCAGATTCGAATTTAGGGGCTGATTTCGAGTGTAATTGGTTCTTCTTGTTTGGTTTTTGAAACTAACAAACTTGCAGGATTCAATGTTAGTTTCTTTTATTTCGATTGAACAACTAGCTCAAACGGTAAAGGAAGGTGTGCGCTGGATGAAGGACCTATGCTCGAATCCCAGGTCAGGCATTTTCATTTTCGTTCTAACGTGTTTGTTTGCAAATCCAGTACTGACATATCTCACACGCACACCATACATTTTCAAATCCAAACCATCAGATCACAGCTGATTTAGATCCATGGGCCTCAACATGCAGCATATGGTACACCCTCTGAAGGACAACAACACTGAAGTCAGGCGCAACCTGGACTTCTCCTAGAATTGGGCCAAAGAAATTTCAATCACACCCCTGCCTGCTAATTAGCATCCAGTCCCACTTGCATGTCTTTGTTTTGTTTCCTGCATTACTTATTGCTTTTAGTCTTTTTATTTAATAATTATAAAAATCACACAAAAAAATAGGTTTAATTATTTTTAATCAAAATTAATTTTGTTAATTGATTAATTAATCACTTTAACATTATTTTATCCAATTTAAAATCAATAAACCTAGGACTTAATCAAATTTTATTTCATAATAGAATAAAAACAAACAAAAAGATTTTTATTTCATAGGGTTTTAGACGTCTTTTCTAATTTGCACGCAATTTTATGTTAGCGTTATCATATTATTGTATCTGCTTCCTGGTTATAATTGACTGTAATTAGGACTCTTTTATTTTACTGCTTTATTTATTTTCCCCCAAAGTTTGGACATGTAATAATCCCCCTCCCCGAAGCTTTGTAATAGCGTAGGATTTACAATTCCCGCATTTTATTTCCTGTACATATTAATTGTTAGATGTATGCCTAATAGGATTGTATGACAAGAACATAAAAATCAAACGTTAGCAAGCCTAATACAAGACAAATAACTGAAACAAACACAATTGCACATGCGCACCTCTAGGGTACCCCCACTTTAGTTGCCTTCGGAAATAGTCACAACTCTCGAAACGTGAGAGATTTTAGTGGCTACCCTCTGGTTGAAAAGATCATATGTCCCTCTATGACCCTCTCGACGTTGCCTTGGTAAAAATATGATCTTAGAACCCTAGGGTAGTTACTAAATTTTTTTTCCAAGTTGCCTTTGTGACTATAAATCGTCCCTTCGAATGTCCCTCAAACATCTAACGACTAGGGCTACCTACTCACTAATAGTAGGATAGCAATGTCTAAAGGAAAAGAGGAAAAGAACAACCTTTTGAGTAAAAGTAGATAGTTCCTATATGCTATGCTCAAAACAGATTTTTACACTTACACAAAACTTCTTTCAAAAACATTTTCAAAAATGCTTTATCAACACTCTTGAGGACAGATACAAGAGTTATCATAAAGCAAATCGCCTTACTATTGGTATTTCAAATACTTTTTCAAAAACACACAAAGCACAAGGTATTTCAAAATGAGCTAGCATTTAAGAGCCCGTAGAAAACTACGGATGGAAAGGGTGATAACACCTTCCCTTTCCATACTCTAACCCCTTACTCAGAAAACTCTCGAAAGGTCTTGTTCTGTTCTTTTCTTCTTTTCGTTTCTTGGATAAAAGAAAAGTCGGTGGCGACTCTTGCTTACTGTAATATTTGCGAATACAAATGCAAAACCAGTATAAACAGTCAGTTCTGCCACCGTATTACAGAACTGGCGACTCTGCTAGGGATATAAAAAAGTGGGGTTACCTTAGAGCTTAGGTCATATTTAAATTGCTTTCCTTGTATGCTTTGCTTACTTTATCTTTTAGGGTTTGTTGGGGTATTCTTGTAACGATCCTACACCCGGATCTGGGGCACCTTTTTAGGTAAGCAGCAATAGATCGTGGAGACTGTACAACATAAACCAATATGGTTGAAACAATAGCTGCGTTGGTGTGACACTTTTGTTGGTATCAGTATCCCTTGTGTTAAATCGAGGAGATTACGGGGCCGCTACGTGGTGTCATAAAGCACTAACAGATCTTAGAACCTTAGTTGAACAAACTTATCCATTAGAAAGTAGTGAGATAGCCAACCTCAGTATAAAGTTGAGGATTGGATGATACTCGATTCTACACTCATTGAGATCGGACTTCCGAGATATTTCGGCCGCGAGAAAAGATCACTTGAGCTGAAACAATGCCTGATAAAGAAAGATCAGTGATATTGAGACTCCTTAGAACCCAGTTACTTTTCTAAGACATGTTGAACCAACTATGCTTCAAGAGGGTATCTTCCAATAAACCCCATGCAAGCCTAAACCTAAGGTTTTGTGTGTTTTGCTTGTGTGTGATTAAATTGTTCAAACATAACATCATGCATCATAACATCCATATTTCATTTCAATAACCATTTCAAGGACCAAGGAAATTTATCTTTGTTCTGTTTTTCAGATCATGGCTTCCGATCGTAGAAACACCATCTGAATCAGTTTTATGAGAATACCTCTCAAACTCAAAGAGCTGGTATCAAGGGTTCCTAAGACTTCCTCATTCACCAAGAAATATGGCCGACTTCTCAACCTGGTTACCTCAAGCTTTGATGAGAAGATGATGGGGGTACTCTTTCAGTTCTTTGACCCCAAGCACCATTGCTTCATATTTCCCGATTATCAGTTGGTACCTACCATGGAAGAGTTCTCTCAATTATTGGGTGTACCCATTCTAGATCAGATGCCTTTCACCAGTTTAGAAGAGGCTCCAAAGCCAGAGGTCATTGCAGTAGCCTTACATCTAAAACAGTCTAACATCATATCCAACTGCGAAACAATAAGTGGACTCAATGGTTTCTTAGTCAAGTTCCTATTAGAAAGGGCTCAATTGTTTTGGGATTATTTGGATTTCCAAGCTTTCGAAGAAGTCCCAAATCTTCTAATATATGGGTTAGTATTGTTCCCCAATCCGAACTTGCTCATAGATGTGAATGCTGTCAAGGTTTTCTCTCTCCCGTAACATTGTACCTACTTTACTCAGAGATATCTTACATTCCCTCCACACTCGTACTATGAAGAGAATATGGGTTCTTATGTGCTACATACCATTACTATCCAGGTGGTTTATTTCACACTTTCCTCAATCAGTATTGAAGAATGAACAAGGTTTGAGTTGGTTACAAAGGATAATGTCATTTTCTCACTCAGATATTCTTTGGTACTCCCGGTCTATGGGAGATATTTCTATCATTAACCGCTGTGGGGAGTTCCCTAATGTCCCACTCCTTGGAATTAGGGGAGGTATCACTTATAATCCTTCCTTGGCTCTACGACAGTTTAGTTATGCTCAGAGGGATGGTCCCCATGATATGCTTATCCATGGCATTATGTTAAATTACGAAGATGATGTTCAAGGGTATCATCAAAGGTTCATACGAGCCTGGGGCATGGTAAATAAGGTGGATTGTAAGGCTTTAGGGCACAAGAACTCCATCCCTATGGAACCTTATCTTAGATGGGTACAGGCTCGCGCCCAAAATCTTATGATGCCATATACAACCATCTTACCAATGATTGTGGAACCAATCGCCGAAGAGGATATTCCTTGTACAATTCTCCATCTTGATATGCCCACTGATCTTGAAGAGCTGCAGAGGTCTTGGATTCAGCTGAAAGAAGAACGAGATACCTTTAGAGACCAATTCTACACTAGTGAGAAGAGAGTGTTGGAGCTTATAAATCAACTTCACAAAGAAGAGAGTCTTAATGTCTACCTCGACACGAAGAAGAAGCGCCCATGGAAGATGTGATTCTTAGATTTTAAGATTTTTTTATTTTTAATTGTAAGCCTAAAAGGCAATTGTAGTTTGAATCTTACTAATGAAATCTTTGTTTCATTTTGGCTCACAAATTTAAATTTCCCGAAGTCCTTGAAAACATCACATAAGCATATCATACATTTCATTGCATAAGCAGGTATTTTAAGACAGGTTTCTTATTCTTTCCGCTGTTTATTTCAGCAAAAGAAATGGCTCTTGAACAAACAGTGAAGGACCTTCAAGCTTAAAATGCCCAGTTCCAATAAATATTCCTGGCTCTGGCCAAGGGGCAAGAAGATCCGAAAGCTCTGATCATCAAAGAGAAGACTAAGAAGGCAAAGAAACCAGCTGGTGTCTTGAATCTGGGAAAAAGGTTTAGAGGACCGGCCAAGCAAGCTCTAGATTTCATAACCCCGTCAAATGAGGGGGACAATCAATAAGAGAAGCCATCGAAAGAAAACAACAACCCAGGGTCTGAGGAAGATGAAGTTGACTACTCTGAGGAGCAGTATCCTCCTGTTGATGATAAATACAAACAGCTGGAGGATCGTCTCAATGCTATGGAGATCTAGAGGGTAGCCGAGCTGGATTTTCAAGAGCTAGGACTGATCTCAGGGGTGGTCATCCCACAGAAATTCAAGGTCCCCACCTTTTCCAAGTACGATGGTGTCTCTTTCCCTAAGCTGCACTTAAGGTCATATGTCAGGAAGATTCAACCCCACAGTACTGATAGGAATCCGCGGGTACATTTCTTCCAGGAAATTTTGGTAGGGGCTCAACTGGAATGGTTCTATCAACTGGAGAGAACCAACATCCGCAATTGGGAAGATCTGGCTGCTTCTTTTTACAAGCAGTACCAATATAACGTTGACCTCGCCCCAACTCGTACATAATTGCAAAGTATGTCTATGAGTTCCGGTGAAGGTTTCAAAGATTATGCCCAAAAGTGGAGAGACCTTGCGGGAAGAGTCCAGCCTCCTTTGTCTGATATAGAGCTGGTGGACATGTTCTTGGGCATGTTTTCTGGTCCATTCTTTAACCATCTGATTAGAAGCTTGTCTGCTGGGTTTCCTGAATTGATCTTGACTGGTGAACGGGTAGAAGCGAGCATCAAGAGTGGTAAAATCCAGAGAGATACATCCTCCATCACAACAAAGAAACCCTTCACTAGAAAGAAGGAGGTCAGTGTTGCTTATGGCCAAAGAAATCAAAACAAAACTGAACGTTGTCCGACGGTAGGGGCTGTTATGATTTCCAATCCTGCCTCAAACCAACAACGAAACAATCAGCACAGACTAGATGCGCCTAGAAGACAATTTACCCGAATCAACATGACCTTATCCCAGGTTTTTCCACATCTGCTGAAGTCCAATCTGGTGACTCTAAAGGAAGCTCATAAGAATCCCAATACGGCATCTCCCCGCTACAACCCAAATGCTCGATGTGCCTACCATTCCGAAACTCCGGGGCATGATACAAATGACTGTTAGGCTTTAAAGAACAAGGTGCAGGATCTTATCGAGGCGAAAGAGATTGAGTCTGAGCTTCCGGAGACACCCAATGTAATAACTGCGCCAATGCTCAAACATGGCCAGGGTGTCAATGTTGTTGACGGAGACCTGTTTGTTTCCTCTGTGGATGAATTAGCTACTCCTCTTCTGACTGTTAAAGATAGTCTGTTGTGAGCCAGTTTATTTCCGGGCTATGGTGAAGGTTGCCAAATATGTATGTCTCTACCACATGGTTGTTTGTTGTTTAAAATGGGTGTCCAGCGCCTGATAATTAACAAAGAAATCTTGTTTGAGAAAGTTCCCCTTACAATAAGTTTGTGCGAAGATGTCTCAATAATTACCATTTTTGACAATCCTCCCAGGGTCTCCACCAAAAGACCCGTCATGATTACATCCGTTCCCAAATTTTCTCCCTTGATCATCACCCTTCCTGGGCCAATACCTTATTACTCAAATAAAGCCGTTCCCTGGAACTATGGGGCTGACGTCTATTACCATGGCGTCAAGCAAGACCTATTGGTTGTTGAAGATAAAGTTGCTGAAGACTCTGACCCTGACTACGACAACATCGTCGGGACCAATAAAATTACGAGAAGCAGAAGAGTTTTCTCTCCCGAAATATCTCCAAAGACTGTTGTTACCCCTGTGATTATTCCTGTTGCTACTCCTGTTTGTACTCTGATTGCTACTTCTTTTTCTATCCATGTTGTTATCCCTGCTACTGAGTCGGCCGAGACTCGAGGCAAAGAGGTATTGGTTGAGCCTGTACAGACGAAGGCGCACAAAGAAGTATTATTGAGGCTTCTAAAAAAGAAATGGAAAAGATACTGAAGATAATAAAGAAAAGTGATTATAACATTGTGAAGCAATTGGGGCAGACCCCTTCAAAAATCTCAATGCTAGCCTTACTGTTATACGCCGAAGCCCATGCTAAGGCTTTGGTAAATTTTTTGAAGTCTGCCCATGTGCCTCAAGAGACCTCCGCTGATCAATTTGAGAATTGCATGGCCAGCCTGACTACTGATAATGGACTGGGATTTTTTGACGCTAATTTGACATCCAAGGGAAGAAAGCATAATGATGCCCTACATGTCTCCATTGAGTGCAGGGGCACTACCCTAGCTCATGTTCTGGTGGATACGGGTTCATCACTGAATGTCTTACCCAAGAATGCTCTGGACAGGTTAGATTGCGAAGGGCTCACACTGAAGACCAATAATATTGTGGTGAGGGCCTTCGACCATTCTAAAAGAATGGTGCACGGGGAGGTGGACATCCCTATCAAAGTTGGTAATCAGACTTTTGACTCAACCTTCTATGTGACGGACATCTTCCCGTCTTATTCCTGTTTATTGGGTCGACCCTAGATCCATGGGGTTGGTGCTGTTACTTCTATCCTGCATCAGATGTTGATGTACCCAGTCAAGGGAAATATTATCACAGACCATGGTGAGGAGGAATACATGGTGAGACACCTTAACTCTTTCAGGTATGTTGAAATGGATGGCGAGTTCATTGAGACCCCCTGTCAGAACTTTGAAGAGGTTCCACAGACAGTTACTGCGGCCAAGACTGCTACCAATGTTCAAAAGACTACTAGACCTCCGTTGAAGATGGCTTCTCTGAGGGATGGAAAAGCAGTATTCGAAGAAGGTGGGTGTATCATTTGGGGACAACTTTTAGACATTCCCTACAAATCTAACAAGTTTGGTTTGGGTTTTACTTCAGGAGCCTAAAGAGCTGTTCGTCGTGCTCGTGCAGGAGGACCACCATTACAGATCAGCAACCATGGAGTCAATGCTCTGGAAGACAGTGACAACGATTATGACATGGACAATCGGATCTTCCCAACTATCAGTGGTGGACTCAGTAATTGGGAGGCCACAGATTTTGTTCCTGTTACTTTTATTCAAGAGTAATTGTATTTTTGTTTTTTGGGATATGTAATATTTGAACAATTAAAACTTTAAAGCCTTGTGTCTTACCCGAGGCACAATGGTCTATTTTATGAGGGTTATTGATTCATATTCACATGACATTAATAAATCATTGGACATTTTGCATACAAATTTTACGCTCTCTGTTTTTTTTTCTTTTCTGCCTTTTTATTTTATCAAAAACAACTATGCTCTTACACACATCCACATATCAAACTGCAGATCCACATCCACTATGGATCCCATTGATAACGATTATGCTATTGCCAACTATGACTTTGAAAATCCGATATACCAAGCCGAGGATGAAGGTGAGGAAGATTGTGAAGTGCAAGGAGAACTTGCCAGACTGCTATAATAGGAAGAAAGGGCAATACAGCCGCATGAAGAGCCGATTGAGACATTTAACTTGGGTACTGAAGAGGACAAGAAGGAAGTCAAGATAGGTGCCGATCTGGAGCATAGTGTCAAAAGTCATCTAATACAAATGCTACATGACTATGTTAAGGTTTTTGCCTGGTCATACAAGGACATGCCAGGACTTGACACTGATATTGTGGTCCATCGTCTGCCGACAAAAGAAGACTTCCCTCCAGTGAAATAGCAGGTTCTTCGTATGCGGCCAGAGATGTTAGAAAAGATCAAGGCTGAAGTCATGAAACAGTTCAACACTGGTTTCCTAGCCGTTACTTCTTATCCGTAACGGGTTGCCAATGTTGTTCCAATACCTAAGAAGGAAGGTAAAGTACGTATGTGTATGGATTACAAAGATCTGAACAGGGTGTGATCGGTGGATCTGGAACTGACTGTTTAACGCTGGTTCGCGAAATGTCGCGGAAGCAAGAGTCGCCACCGTCTTTTATTTTCTCCAAATGGAAAGGACAAAAGCACAGAAAAATTCCTTAAAGAGATTGCTCTCGGTTCGGGAGGTAGATTATAGAAAGGGAAGGTGTTAGCACCCTTTCTATCCATAGTTATCCATGGGCTCTTAGATACTTGCTCAATGTATTTTCAAAATATTTTGTTTGCTTTTCAATGTGGGTTTAAAAAAGTTTCTTTGAAAATTTCAGATCGACTCTTGTGTCAGAGTGTTTGAAAAATTTGCTTTGAAAGCTTTTGAAAATGTGTTGGTGAAAAGTATTATTTGTTTGAAATTAGAGCAAGTATCCTTGAGAACCTACCTACCCTAAGGAATTCGTCTGTGTAAATGTCCTTTAAAGTAATGCCATCCCACCATTGAGAGGTAGGTAGCACCACCGTTGGAGGTATTCGGGTCAATTCGAGTTTATAGGGACATGGTGATCACCGGAGCAATAGGAAGACACCTTAGAAGCTACCCTCATACCAGGTTCCCGGATCATGAGGACTTACTAAGACGTCCTCTACTCGACGACCACCTTTCGAGGCAAGGCAACAGTGAGGCGTACCCTAGGGGTGGTGTGTGCGATTCGTGTGTCGTTTTCATTTGTATTTGTCTTGTCATGTTAATTGTGATCTACACTTGATTTTATTTTTAAGGCCATTCATTCTTGCATGCTTATTTAACAATTAATATTTGCGAGGAAAAGTAAATCTAAGGCTATTACAAATGGCGCGGGTCCACATCGCCAAAATTAAACCGGACCCGATTTGACTGAAAAATAAATAAAGCGAGTAAAAGAAAAGTGCGAAAAGTATAAATTGTTACAACGCTTTGGGAGAATTACATAATTATAATAAGCGACATAAAATAAACGTGCGCAATTAAATAAATTAAAAATATGGGCGTTGGACCCTTTTGCAAAAAATTTAAAGTTAATGAAGGGTTGAAATTAAAATTGAAAAGAAAATGTTTTTTTTTAGTATTTTATGTTTTTTAAGATTTAAAAGAAGAAGAATTTATTAGAATGAAATTTGAAATGTAAACCCTAATTCTAATGTTTTTTAGATTTATTAAGAAAATATTAAAATTTTAACTAATTTAGACCTAATTTTATGTACAATTTAATTATGAAAATAATAAATAAATAATATTATGATAAAAGGGAAAAGTTAAAAGGAATAAACATTATCAATGAAACCTAATTCTACTTCTTTGTACTTTTATTATGAAAAGAATTAACATTAAAACCCTATTTTAAACTAAATTCACTTATATAATTTATTCAGGAAAATAATTGAAATAGAATATTTATTAAAATTTTTTTCATCTTTTCTGATTTTTTTGTGCCTTTTTATATTTTTTTGTAAAAAAGAAAATTAATTAGTTAATTAAAAGAGTAATAATAGAAATAGAATAACAAATGAATAAAATAAAGAAAAAAAAGAATTATGCAAACCAGGGGGTAGTAGACCCCAAATAGGAGGTGTGATTGTGAATGCTGGCCCAATAAGCAGTGGCCCTTTTTGACTTTTACGTGGCAACGTACAACAATGTTGACTCACGTTCATGGTACTCTCCCAATCTTCGCCCTTGGCTTGATCTCATGGGACGCGTGGCTGCTGATTCTTGAGGATGCATGGGACGTTTTTATCTTGGACGCTGCATGGGAACACAATTTGCAAAATAATATAGGAAACAAGACAGACCTGGGATTCGAACCCAGGTCTTGGACGTGAATGCCTTCTTCTCTTGCCGACTGAACCACTTAACCAATTCGATATATAATACACAAACAAATATTAAAAAGAGAAAGTAACGCATTAGTGGAATTTTGGCGCGAGCTTTTGAATTAGCCAATCCTCGCTTGACAAGGCATCGTCTTCTCCATTCCCTGAAACATGAAAAAACGAAGGCAACGGTTTTCCAGGTGTGGTGTTAGGCTGGCTATGGAAAAATAGCGAATAGGTTTTGGGCGCTCATAAATTGAGCGCGATGTGTTTTTCCTGTTCGTCCAGATGCGTTGAACTCAATGGCAATAGTCTTGAGTCCTAATTTTACTTGGTTTGGGAAACCCCAATTTTAACACCTGCAAACCCTAGAATCTCAAGCATGGTGGAATCGAATATAACGTGTAATAATTCAATCAAAGGCATTGGTTAGCTTCGAAACATCACACTGAACAAGAATCCATAAATAAAAATGCAAAAGGATGCGTGAATTATGATATACGATTTCAAAAATTTCGTGACACAGTTCGAGTTTTATCTACCAATTCTTGGAGCTTTGGTTGTTGTTTGTGATTGGTACACGTTCAGAGAACCACAATGAAGCTATTGGGATCAAGATTAGGGCTTGAATCGTCCTCTAGAGTGCTTTTCAGTTTTGAGCTTTCATGGAAAATTTTCAAGTTTGTAACCTATTCTTGAGCGCAGCTTAGAGTCTCTAAGGATTAGGTTTAGGTTTAGGCCTTTGTAGTGAGGCAATTAGGTCAAAAACATGGATCAAATCTCTTGGAATTTATTGTTTTGAATATTTGATTTCCTTAAGGATCCTCCATATCTTTTCCATGTGCATTTTGTATCAATTATGATCAATTAGTCCAATTCTTTCCATGTTTAGGATGTGCACGGGATTTTAAAAGCAAAACATGCATAAAAAGATTTTTTTGGTCAAAGTAGATATTTTTCACATATTTAATTGATTTAATTGAATTAATATGAATAAAAATTCAAATAAATAAATAAAAAATGATAAAATACTTCCCTTTGGGCCAAGTGGTCGTGCACATGCTTGGAATGATGAATCTTGGAAGAAAAATGGACCCATTAGCAATTTTGAATCATTTGCATCAATGTTGACTTTTCAAAATTCCTAAAAATTTCCCAACTTCCACAAGGCATAACTTGCTCAATTTTTAAGCTTTTCACATGTTCTTGGACATTTTGGAAAGGTCTTTGAGTCCTCTAACCAATGCCTTTTGTCCCATGTCATTTGGATTTACCAATCTCAAGTTATGGTCTTTGACTTAAAGTCCCTTTTTGTTGACTTTTGAAAATGACCTATAATGTTGAAATTGATAACTTTTTGTGAGAGCATTTCTTGGACTTGAAGTATGAAGATGAGTTGTAGGAAATGTCTTTCTCTTCAAAATGAGCTTTGGATGGAATTTTTCTGATAATCCATGTGAAAGTTATGCCCTGGTCAATTTCAGTTGACTTTTTTCAGCTGTCCAAATATAGTAACTTTTGCATCTTGATGATTTCTGAGCCAAATTTTGAGAATCATGATCAAGCATTGATCAAATGATGTTTGTGGCTTCAAAATGATGTGTTGACCAAAAATTTGAACGTTTGACTGTCAAATGACCATTTTACCCCTACAGTTGACTGCAGTGCAATTTAGGGTTTTGACTGTGCAATTTTGAGCTGAATGCCTTGAAACTTGACATGAGGATACTTGACCCTATTTGTAAGAATATGAGACTTGATTGGGCCTTTGAAAACTTCATTTCTTTGATCAGAACCCAAACCCTAGTTTTGACTGTATAGGAGACAGTTGCACTGCACAACCCTTGGGGAATTTTGTGACTTGACTTGGCAATTTCTTGAAGAATATGGGAGGGCAAATTTTGGGGTACAACAGTTGCCCCTGTTCAATCTTCTTAGACCTGAGGATGCAGATTGGCTGACGTTCCTTTCGTAATCCGAGGGTAGAAGATGATTGAACACTAGAGTGCCCAGAAATTTGCGCTCACATGTTAGCAGTATGATGGGAATGGGCTTATAGATGCCGTTTGGAGATTGCTGGATAGGGTGATGGGCTTATAGATGCCATCTGGATGTTGATCGCGTAAGAGATTCCTTAGCTAGAACCTGCATACCTGCAAAACAGAAAATGAGTACCTGACACGTTGCAGGAGCTGATTTTAGATGCTTGGTATAAATGTGTCCTGACTGGTTACAGGAGCTGAGTTTGGAGCTTCAAACAGCGATGAATGAACCAGGGATGGTTACTGCTTTAGCATGAATGATAAGAGAACCTTGGATGATTTTAACTTCAACAACGCTCGTTGAGAAAAATCTTGACGGGAATTACCATCTTTGCAATATCGGGAAGAGAACCATAAGCAATTATAATCTGAAAGGAATGATCACCTCACACTCATCGTCGGAGAGGGAAACATCTGAAGAGGAATTGTCACCTCACACACCGTCGGAGATGGAACCATAAGAGACTATCACCTCACACTCATCGTCGGAGAGGGAAACATCTGAAAAAGGGATTACTACCTCACACACCGTCGGAGAGGGAACCATAGGAGACTATCACCTCACACTCATCGTCGGAGAGGGAAACATCTGAAAAAGGAATTACCACCTCACGCACTTGCCGGAGAGGGGACCATAAGAGACTATCACCTCACACTCATCGTCGGAGAGGAAAACATCTGAAGAAGGAATTACCACCTCACGCACTTGTCGGAGAGGGGACCATAGGAGACTATCACCTCACACTCATCGTCGGAGAGGGAAACATCTGAAAAAGGAATTACCACCTCACGCACTTGCCGGAGAGGGGACCATAGGAGACTATCACCTCACACTCATCGTCGGAGAGGGAAACATCTGAAAAAGGAATTACCACCTCACGCACTTGCCGGAGAAGGGACCATAAGAGACTATCACCTCACACTCATCGTCGGAGAGGGAAACATCTGAAGAAAGGAATTACCACCTCACGCACTTGCCGGAGAGGGGACCACAAGAGACTATCACCTCACACTCATCGTCGGAGAGGGAAACATCTGAAGAAAGGAATTACCACCTCACGCACTTGCCGGAGAGGGGACCATAAGAGACTATCACCTCACACTCATCGTCGGAGAGGGAAATCATAACTTCTGCCGAGTCTTTATCAGAAAAATCTGTTGGGAGTCGATTTATCTGGACTAGAGAAGGCTTTGAGATATGTTTGAGCATTTTAACTGCGTCTTTCCTGAAAGGTAAAGGTCAGTCATATGCAATGCATGATATGGATCAAGCAATGATGTTCTCAACATAAATGAGATTTGTATGATATGATGCGTTATGCATGCTATAATGATGTACGTGATGTTTTATGTTTTCGCCTAGGAAAGTAAATCCTTGACGGGTGCCGGGAAGTCATATCCTGGGCTGATGTTTGAAGAATAAGCTTTTACTTCCGCTGGGGATGATAGTTGCAAGAATACCGGTAGGAGAAGATGACTCCGTTGCGGAATAAATTTGGCGAGTGGAAGACTTTGCGGGGAGAAAAGATACTTTAGCGACCATGCTGGGAAGCAATACTCTGTGGGAAGAGGGATGCTTTGTTGAATTGTTGATAACTTGATGAGGATACCCTTATTGTTGGAAGTGCTGACAGACTTCGCTAGGGTAAGAAGACTTCGTTGACGACGATCTTTCCATGGCTTTTGGCTGAGGAT
Organism: Vicia faba; assembly: GCA_948472305.1. Taxonomy (NCBI): domain Eukaryota; kingdom Viridiplantae; phylum Streptophyta; class Magnoliopsida; order Fabales; family Fabaceae; genus Vicia; species Vicia faba. Next base: position 1,047,221,080 of record OX451736.1, read on the forward strand.
AACCCAGTTATATCCTAATGAGGAAATAACTCTTTGAATAAAGCCGGGCGACGCGTTCGTACTCTGCGAGGGGATAAGCTTCCAGAATTTACTGGGGATAAGCTTACTGCTTGGGGAAGATGGACTCCAACTTTCCTTGGGAAACTGGATTGGACTCTTTTGGGGAAGTTTTGGTATGCTGGGGAAGTGATTCCTTTGAATTTTGAGGTACCGCCGGGGAACAGTCTTTAGGCCAAGACCGCCGGGGATGCTTGTTAAGAAACATATATGCTGCTGGGGAATGTTGAGATTTACGGGAGGATACTCAACTTCTTTTTGATTTGATAACTCTGCTTGGAGAAGAATGTACTGGCTGCTGACTTACTCTCTGGGGAATTAAGATGTACTGGTCATGTTCTTTAGCTGAACCTACCTTGGTACCTTGGAGGATAGAACAATTAGACTGCTCAGACAACTCTTTATTGCCCCTGTTTCTAGTGTCACCTGCAATTAATTCCTTTGTTTCGTATGCAAATATTTATGAGTTAGCAAATTATTGTCAATGCATATATCACAAATTGAACCTTGGACGTTCTTCGCAAAACAAAACAGGAAAAGAAAAACATTTGGCACGTTTAACTGAAAATATATTTGTATTGATTTTTGAATGGCCTGTGAATAGGCGTTTTGTGTACAAGAGGCTGACGTCCTAGTAAGAGGTACATCGCCGATCAAAAGAGTTTATACAAGTTTTGTACAAAAGGAAATAAAACAGCTGTGTGAAATATGAATGATCCCACTGGGTTTCAACTCTGCTATCGCCTTTATAACTCTGAGCGTCTCATCACTTGATGACCTTGGTTGAAGGTGAAGCTGACTGATCGATGCCGTCTGAACTTGATGTAGATACCGGATTCTGGATGCAAAGTGATCTAATGAGACATAGTATTACGCTTTTATCCCTAATTTTTGCCTGGACCGCCCTTTCGGGTTTTCAGTCCACCGGGATACCCATTTTTGCCCAAGCCGCCTTTTCAGGTTTTCGACTTGCCGGGTGTACAGATTTTTTTTCATTTTCATCCCTTCATTTTGCCCGAACCCTTTTGGTTCGACGGGAAGCCCTAATTTTTGCCTAGGCATGTCAGCCTAGCGGGTCTTTTTTCTATGCGTAGTATTTTTTAACTATGTCTGCATTGGCGGGGTGAGGAAGGTCGTCACCATCCATGTTGGTTAATATCATTGCTCCTCCTGAGAACACATGCTTAACCACAAATGGCCCTTCGTATGTAGGGGTCCATTTGCCCCTTGGATCACTCTGAGGAAGGATGATTCTCTAGATTACCAGATCCCCAACTTGATATTCCTGTGGTCTGACCTTTTTGTTAAATGCCCTGATCATCCGTTTCTGATACGTCTGACCATGACAGATAGCAGCAAGTCTTTTCTCGTCAATGAGGTTGAGTTGATCAAGTCGTGTCTGGATCCAATCATCTTCGTTCAGATTTGCATCCTTCATTATCCGGAGAGAGGGTATTTGCACTTCGATCGGCAAGACTGCCTCCATGCCATAAACCAGAGAGAAAGGAGTTGCCCCGGTTGACGTCCTGGCTGAGGTACGATATCCATGTAGGGCGAACGGTAACATCTCGTGCCAATCTTTATAAGTCACTGTCATTTTCTGCACGATCTTCTTGATGTTTTTATTTGCTGCTTCTACAGCCCCATTCATCTTCGGTCTGTAAGGAGAAGAATTGTGGTGCTGTATCTTGAACTGTTCGCAGAGCTCAGCGATCATCTTATTATTCAGATTGGTACCGTTGTCTGTAATAATTCGCTCAGGGACGCCGTATCGACAGATCATATTATGTCGAATGAACCGTGCCACAACAGTCTTGGTTACCGTAGCATAGGATGCTGCCTCAACCCACTTCGTAAAATAATCAATCGCCACTAGGATGAAGCGATGTCCATTAGATGCCGTAGGTTTGATCTCGCCGATCATGTCTATGCCCCACATTGCAAACGGCCAAGGCGCAGTCAGAACATTCAGGGGGAACCGGAGGAACATGCACCTTATCTGCGTAAATCTGGCATTTGTGACACGTCCTGGAGTGTTGGTAACAGTCAGCTTCCATTGTGGACCAATAATATCCTGCCCGTAGGATCTTTTTAGCCATTGTATGTCCACTGGAATGTGTACCAAAGGTCCCTTCATGTAGCTCTTCCATGATCCTTTCTGCTTCAGTCTTATCCACACAACGCAGTAGGGTTGAATCATGGTTTCGCTTGTACAAGATGTCGTTGCTTAGGAAGAACTTGGCTGCGAACCTCCTCAGGAATTTCTTATCATTGATAGAGGCACCTTCAGGGTATTCCTGAGCTTCCAGATATCTTTTCACTTCGTGGTACCAAGGCTTCTCAGTCACCAACTCAGTTTCGAGATCACAACAGTATGCCGGTTCGTCCAGTTTCCAGATGATGATTCGGGGAGCTTCATTATCCCATTTGACCTTGAACATTGAAGACATCGTAGCTAACGCGTCCGCTAACTGATTTTCTTCTCTTGGAAAGTGCTCAAAGGTTATCTCTGTAAAGTGGGGAATCAGGGTCAACACACATTCTTTGTAAGGAATCAAGTTTGGATGTTTCGTATCCCACTCTCCTTTGATCTGATTGATCACAAGAGCGGAATCTCCGAAAACACTTAGAAATTTGATCCTTAGGTCGATCGCAGCTTGAAGACCCATGATACACGCCTCATACTCTGCCATGTTGTTGGTACAGTTGAAACATAGCCGGGCAGTGAGTGGAGTATGAGTACCTTGTGGAGATATGATTATAGCGCCGATACCATTTCCCAAAGCATTGGAGGCTCCGTCAAAGTGCATAGACCATCGGGATCCTGGCTCAGGTCCTTCATCCGGTCCAGGTACTTCACAGTCAGTTACAATCATAATGCTTTCATCCGGAAACTCAAAGTTCATTGATTGGTAGTCATCTACAGCTTGATGAGCTAAGTGGTCTGCCAATACACTTCCCTTGATGGCTTTCTGGGTTGTGTACTGAATGTCGTATTCCGTCAAGATCATTTGCCATCTTGCAATTCTCCCAGACAGAGCAGGCTTTTCGAATATGTACTTTATAGGATCCATTTTTGAGATCAGCAAGGTAGTGTGAGTCAGCATATACTGTCTCAGCCGGCGAGCAGCCCATACCAAAGCGCAGCAAGTTTTCTCAAGCAGTGAGTATCGGGTCTCACAGTCGGTAAACTTTTTGCTAAGGTAATAAATGGCATGCTCTTTTCGGCCAGACTCGTCATGCTGGCCCAGCACACACCCCATTGAGTTGTCAAGCACTGTCAGGTATAATATCAGAGGTCTCCCTTCAACCGGTGGCATAAGGATAGGTGGTTCTTGGAGATACTCTTTGATTTTGTCGAAAGCAGCCTGACATTCATCGTTCCAACGTACTACCTGATCTTTCTTCAGCAGCTTGAAGATTGGCTCACAGGTAGCAGTCAGATGTGAGATGAAGCGAGCAATGTAATTCAGGCGTCCTAAAAAGCCTCTGACTTCCTTTTCTGTCTTAGGAACTGGCATCTCTTGAATAGCCTTGACCTTAGCAGGGTCCACTTGAATACCTTTATCACTGACCACGAAGCCTAGCAACTTCCCAGATCTTATCCCGAAGGTGCACTTGTTCGGATTCAATCTCAGCTTGTACAGTTTCAACCGGTCAAACAACTTCTGTAGATGATCTAGATGCTCTTCCTCAGTCTGGGACCTAGCGATCATGTCGTCCACATACACTTCTATCTCGTGATGGATCATGTCATGAAATAAGGCAACCATGGCACGTTGGTAGGTTGCCCCAGCGTTCTTCAACCCGAATGGCATGACCTTGTAACAGAAGGTGTCCCACTGAGTAACAAATGTAGTCTTTTCCATGTCTTCAGGTGCCATCTTGATCTGATTGTAACCTGAAAAGCCATCCATGAAAGAGAACACTTTGTGCTGAGCCGTATTATCAACAAGGACATCAATGTGAGGTAAGGGGAAATCATCTTTGGGGCTGGCCCTATTCAGATCCCTGTAGTCGACACACATTCTGACCTTACCGTCCTTCTTTGGTACCGGCACCACATTAGCAACCCACTGCGGGTAAGAAGTTACTGCAAGGAACCCGGCATCAAACTGTTTCATGACCTCGGCTTTAATCTTCTCGGACATCTCTGGACGCATCCGACGGACCTTTTGCTTAACCGGAGGGCAGTCTTCCTTAGTTGGCGAATGATGGACGACGATATCGGTATCCAACCCGGGCATGTCTTCGTAGGACCAGGCAAAGATCTCCATATAGTCATGTAACATCTTGGTTAACCGTTGCTTCACGCTGAGCTCTAGGTTGGCACCAATCTTTACCTCTTTCCTGTCTGCCTCAGTACCCAGGTTTATTGTTTCCACTGGCTCTTCATGGGGTTGAATTGCCCTCTCTTCCTGAAGCAACAGTCTTGCAAGCTCGCCAGGCACTTCGCAATCATCTTCACCTTCGTCTTCGGCTAAGTTGATCGGATTTTCGAAGTCATAATTGGCAGTAGCAGAGTTGTTATCAGTAAGATCCAGAGTGGATTGGAACCTGTATGAGTGAGTGTGTGTGTGTGTAAATACAGCTGTTTTGAAAGTTATGTAAAGGAAAAGAAAGACAGAAAAGGAACACAATATTTGCAATGCGAAAAACGTCCAAGATTTTCATTCATGATGTATAAAATGACAGTTTGTATGCCCTCACAAATAGAACCACGGTGCCTCGGGTAAGACACCGGGCCATAGAGTTTATCATTGTTTATTACAAAATAACAAAACATAGGAATTCATTACTGCGTAACAAAAGAAACAGGGAGATTGTCCTTTGCGCTCCAATTGTTAAGTCCACCGTTAGTTGCTGGGTAGATCCAGCTATCAAACTCAGCTTCATCAACTTCTTCTTCGTCCCCAATAGCATTTACTCCATGAGCAGGCAGGGGGGCTGTCACCACGTTAGGCTTGTCAGATGCCTCAAACTGTACCTCCTTAGCGTCAATGAGGTCCTGCAGCTTGTTCTTTAGTGCCCAACAGTCATCGGTAGAGTGCCCCGGGCTTTCTGAATGGTAAGCACAACGAGCATTCGGGTTGTACTTGGGAGATGTTGTATTAGGGAACTTTGGAGCCTCCCTGACAGTCATCAAATTGGTTGCGAGCAACTGTGGCAGGATCTGCGATAGGGTCATGTTTAACCGGGTAAACTCTCTCTGGGGTCTTTCAGCCCTTTGAGAATTGTTTGGCCGAGGAGCGGCAGCAGGCTTAGCAATCATCACCGCGCTGACAGATTGGCGGTGTTCAGGTCTCTCTGATTTCCTGGAACCATACACGGCACTAGACTCCTTTTTAAATGGTTTCTTTTCCGAACTAGATGCTGCAGCCTTCGCAATCTTCCCAGACTTCAACCCAGCTTCAATCCTCTCTCCAGTCAAGATCAAATCAGTGAAACCAGCAGAAGAGTTCCCAATGAGATGGTTGAAAAATGGCCCAGATAGGGTCCCCAAGAACATGTCTACCAGCTCCCTATCAGTCAATGGTGGCTGCACCCTGCCAGCCAGGTCTCTCCACTTCTGAGCGTACTCCTTAAAACCTTCGCTTGCACCTAACGCCATACCCTGGAGTTGGGTACGTGTGGGGGCAAGGTCGGCATTATATTGATACTGCTTGTAGAAAGCAGTAGCCAACTCCTCCCAGTTACGAACTTTGGTCCCATCCAGCTGATAGAACCATTCGAGATGAGTCCCTGAAAGACTCTCCTGGAAGAAGTGGATCCATAAATTCTTATCCGCAGAGTACGGCTGAATTTTCCGAACATAGGACCTTAAGTGCAGCTTGGGACAAGACGCCCCGTCATATTTGGAGAAGGATGGTGCTTTGAATTTATGCGGGATAATCACACCAGTTGACAAACCCAGATCTCCGAAATCCAGCCCAGGTGCCTGTTGCACCTCCATAGCCTTCAACCTGTCCTCCAGTTGCTTATATCTGTTATCTGCAGGAGGGTACTGCTCTTCATCAAAATCTGTCTCGTTGTCGGAGACCACTGGAGTAGGAACCTTTACTTCTGCCTGAGAAGGACTCTTGCCAACAGAAGAACCAGCCTCTTCATGTTGCAGAGTATTGCCGAACCTTCGGCCCGAGTTGAACAGAACAGTTCTTCTCTTCTTCTTCTTCTCCTTCTTCAGGAGCATAGCCTTCAGTTCTTCTTGGCCTTTAGCCAGACCCTTGATTAGTTCTTGAAACTGCGCATTCTGCGCCTGGAGAGCCTTGATTGATGTCTCAGTTGATGCAGATTCGGGATTCATGATGCTGAAATAAACAGCGAAGAACTGTAAGCAACCTGAAAAAGGGGAAAACCTGCTATGCACATGATGTATGAAATGCGTATGAATTATGTTTTCAAAGACAATCGGGAATCAACTTTGTAAACAAAAAAGAACACACTTCATTAGATTCAACTTTGCAACTGAAATTATTCAACAAGTTGCCCTTAGGCGTTACATGAAAGGAAATACTGGAAAGGAGATAAAAACTGTAAAGGCACATTCAGAGTTCCTCATTGATCCCATGGTCTCCTCTTCTCAGTACGGATGTAGGCATTCAGAGCTCTCTCATTTTCCAACTGCTTGGTCAGCTTCCGGATCTTTGATTCCTGCTCGTTGAACTTTTCCCGGTAAGAATCCCGTTCTTCTTGCAGTTGCGACCAAGATCTCTTCAACGTCTCATAATCAGTAGGTATCTGAGGAGGGAGGACAGTTGGAGGAACACCATCTTTATCAGGACACTCAAGAATGATGGGTCTGACAGCTTCATACGGCATACCTAACTTCTGAGCACGGACGCGAACCCATTTGTAGTAGGCTTCCATAGGTAAAGAAGTCTTTGGCCCTAGCTCTTGTGGGTCAGCTTTATGAACCTTGTCCCAAGCCTTGATGAACCTACGACGCAGCTCGTCACTATCCACCTGAAACTCGAAACTGATGTGAGGCACCAATATCTCATGGGGGCCTGTTCTTCTTGCTCTTCCAAACTGACGGAGTGCTAGACATGGATTGTAAGAGATCCCTCCTTGAGTACCAATCAGAGGAACATTAGGATACTCCCCGCATCGATCAATAATAGCTATCTCATCCAAACCTCTGCAAGTCCAAATGATGTCTTTATCGGTGAGAGACATTAACCTGTGAGCCCAACCTCTTCCTTCTTGGTTCTTCAGTATGAACTTAGGGAGGTGCGAAATAAACCACCTCACCAACAAAGGGATACAACACCATAGGGTTCCTCGTCTTCGGGTAGTACGGGCATGAAGTTGTTGCAAGATGTCACCCAAGAGAGTGGGCACAGGATTCTGAGACATAAAGATCCTTATGGCAGTGACATTGATGAAGTTGTCAGGATTAGGAAACAGGACTAACCCATAGATTAGGAGAGCCAAGATGTCTTCATATGCCCTAAAGTCCAGGTCATTCCAGAAGTTGTTAGCTTTACCAATTAGAAACTTAGCCAGGAAACCCTTAACTCCGCTTCTAGTCACCCAATTGTCTGTTACCTCTTGATGGGTCAGAGGAAGAGCTGCAGCAACGTCCTCAAGCCTGAGGGTCTTTTCCCAACCAGTAAAGGGAGTCTGATCCAAAATAGGGATACCAAGCAAATCAGAGAACTCTTCCAGGGTAGGGACCAGCTGGAAGTCTTGAAAGGTGAAGCACTGGTACTGAGGGTCATAGAACTGGGTCAGAACACTCATCAACTGTTCATCCCGCTTTGCAGTGACTAAGCTGAGAAGGGAGCCATGCCTCTGAATGAAGGAAGTGGTATTTGGAATTCTGCCAACCAACTCATCAAGCAACTCAGGTGAACGAACAAAGTTGAACCGGATAGTATTCCTTCGCACAGGCATCATAATGTCCTACAAAACAGAGCAAAGATGAAACCCTCTTATCTTTGAAATGGTCAGTCCTTATGCAGGATGCATGCAATGCTCATGATGCTATGATGTTATGATAAAGCACACCACATACAGATACAAAGACAAACATGGTAAGGCACACAAGTCACACAAGGCAAGCCCCTAAAGTTTAGGCCAGCATGAGGTCTAGGTACTACCCTCTTTCAGTTTGTTGGTTCATACCTGTCCTAATCAAAAGTAACCGGGTTCTTAGAGGATCCCAATATCATTGACTACCCTCAATCGGTCATAACTCCAGCATCGCAATCTTTTCTTGCGGCCAGAACCATCACGAGAGTTTAGCCTCAATGGGCGTAGCATACTGCTACTGTTCTAAAGGCCAAGTTGTGTCAATTAAGGTTCTAAGGTTGTTGGTGCTTAATGACTCCTTAGAAGACCCATATTCTCCTCGTTGCGACACAAGGGATATCGGTACAGACTAAGGTGCCACACCAACGTAGCCACTGCTTCACCTGTGTCGGTCTACGCCGGACAGGTCCCTCACAGCTTATGCTACCTAAACAGGGTATCCCCAGATCCGGGTTAGGATCGATGTAACTCCGATGCAACCCACAATTTTAAAGCAAGCAAAGCAATACAATTGAAAACACAGTTATGACCTAGCCCTAAGGTACACCTCACTTTATAAAGGGTCCCCAGCAGAGTCGCCAGTTCTGTGATCGGTGGATCTGGAACTGACTGTTTAACGCTGGTTCGCGAAATGTCGCGGAAGCAAGAGTCGCCACCGTCTTTTATTTTCTCCAAATGGAAAGGACAAAAGCACAGAAAAATTCCTTAAAGAGATTGCTCTCGGTTCGGGAGGTAGATTATAGAAAGGGAAGGTGTTAGCACCCTTTCTATCCATAGTTATCCATGGGCTCTTAGATACTTGCTCAATGTGTTTTCAAAATATTTTGTTTGCTTTTCAATGTGGGTTTAAAAAAGTTTCTTTGAAAATTTCAGATCGACTCTTGTGTCAGAGTGTTTGAAAAATTTGCTTTGAAAGCTTTTGAAAATGTGTTGGTGAAAAGTATTATTTGTTTGAAATTAGAGCAAGTATCCTTGAGAACCTACCTACCCTAAGGAATTCGTCTGTGTAAATGTCCTTTAAAGTAATGCCATCCCACCATTGAGAGGTAGGTAGCACCACCGTTGGAGGTATTCGGGTCAATTCGAGTTTATAGGGACATGGTGATCACCGAAGCAATAGGAAGACACCTTAGAAGCTACCCTCATGCCAGGTTCCCGGATCATGAGGACTTACTAAGACGTCCTCTACTCGACGACCACCTTTCGAGGCAAGGCAACAGTGAGGCGTACCCTAGGGGTGGTGTGTGCGATTCGTGTGTCGTTTTCATTTGTATTTGTCTTGTCATGTTAATTGTGATCTACGCTTGATTTTATTTTTAAGGCCATTCATTCTTGCATGCTTATTTAACAGTTAATATTTGCGAGGAAAAGTAAATCTAAGGCTATTACAAATGGCGCGGGTCCACATCGCCAAAATTAAACCGGACCCGATTTGACTGAAAAATAAATAAAGCGAGTAAAAGAAAAGTGCGAAAAGTATAAATTGTTACAACGCTTTGGGAGAATTACATAATTATAATAAGCGACATAAAATAAACGTGCGCAATTAAATAAATTAAAAATATGGGCGTTGGACCCTTTTGCAAAAAATTTAAAGTTAATGAAGGGTTGAAATTAAAATTGAAAAGAAAATGTTTTTTTTTAGTATTTTATGTTTTTTAAGATTTAAAAGAAGAAGAATTTATTAGAATGAAATTTGAAATGTAAACCCTAATTCTAATGTTTTTTAGATTTATTAAGAAAATATTAAAATTTTAACTAATTTAGACCTAATTTTATGTACAATTTAATTATGAAAATAATAAATAAATAATATTATGATAAAAGGGAAAAGTTAAAAGGAATAAACATTATCAATGAAACCTAATTCTACTTCTTTGTACTTTTATTATGAAAAGAATTAACATTAAAACCCTATTTTAAACTAAATTCACTTATATAATTTATTCAGGAAAATAATTGAAATAGAATATTTATTAAAATTTTTTTCATCTTTTTTGATTTTTTTGTGCCTTTTTATATTTTTTTGTAAAAAAGAAAATTAATTAGTTAATTAAAAGAGTAATAATAGAAATAGAATAACAAATGAATAAAATAAAGAAAAAAAAGAATTATGCAAACCAGGGGGTAGTAGACCCCAAATAGGAGGTGTGATTGTGAATGCTGGCCCAATAAGCAGTGGCCCTTTTTGACTTTTACGTGGCAACGTACAGCAATGTTGACTCACGTTCATGGTACTCTCCCAATCTTCGCCCTTGGCTTGATCTCATGGGACGCGTGGCTGCTGATTCTTGAGGATGCATGGGACGTTTTTATCTTGGACGCTGCATGGGAACACAATTTGCAAAATAATATAGGAAACAAGACAGACCTGGGATTCGAACCCAGGTCTTGGACGTGAATGCCTTCTTCGCTTGCCGACTGAACCACTTAACCAATTCGATATATAATATACAAACAAATATTAAAAAGAGAAAGTAACGCATTAGTGGAATTTTGGCGCGAGCTTTTGAATTAGCCAATCCTCGCTTGACAAGGCATCGTCTTCTCCATTCCCTGAAACATGAAAAAACGAAGGCAACGGTTTTCCAGGTGTGGTGTTAGGCTGGCTATGGAAAAATAGCGAATAGGTTTTGGGCGCTCATAAATTGAGCGCGATGTGTTTTTCCTGTTCGTCCAGATGCGTTGAACTCAATGGCAATAGTCTTGAGTCCTAATTTTACTTGGTTTGGGAAACCCCAATTTTAACACCTGCAAACCCTAGAATCTCAAGCATGGTGGAATCGAATATAACGTGTAATAATTCAATCAAAGGCATTGGTTAGCTTCGAAACATCACACTGAACAAGAATCCATAAATAAAAATGCAAAAGGATGCGTGAATTATGATATACGATTTCAAAAATTTCGTGACACAGTTCGAGTTTTATCTACCAATTCTTGGAGCTTTGGTTGTTGTTTGTGATTGGCACACGTTCAGAGAACCACAATGAAGCTATTGGGATCAAGATTAGGGCTTGAATCGTCCTCTAGAGTGCTTTTCAGTTTTGAGCTTTCATGGAAAATTTTCAAGTTTGTAACCTATTCTTGAGCGCAGCTTAGAGTCTCTAAGGATTAGGTTTAGGTTTAGGCCTTTGTAGTGAGGCAATTAGGTCAAAAACATGGATCAAATCTCTTGGAATTTATTGTTTTGAATATTTGATTTCCTTAAGGATCCTCCATATCTTTTCCATGTGCATTTTGTATCAATTATGATCAATTAGTCCAATTCTTTCCATGTTTAGGATGTGCACGAGATTTTAAAAGCAAAACATGCATAAAAAGATTTTTTTGGTCAAAGTAGATATTTTTCACATATTTAATTGATTTAATTGAATTAATATGAATAAAAATTCAAATAAATAAATAAAAAATGAGAAAATACTTCCCTTTGGGCCAAGTGGTCGTGCACATGCTTGGAATGATGAATCTTGGAAGAAAAATGGACCCATTAGCAATTTTGAATCATTTGCATCAATGTTGACTTTTCAAAATTCCTAAATATTTCCCAACTTCCACAAGGCATAACTTGCTCAATTTTTAAGAATTTCACATGTTCTTGGACATTTTGGAAAGGTCTTTGAGTCCTCTAACCAATGCCTTTGGTCCCATGTCATTTGGAGTTACCAATCTCAAGTTATGGTCTTTGACTTAAAGTCCCTTTTTGTTGACTTTTGAAAATGACCTATAATGTTGAAATTGATAACTTTTTGTGAGAGCATTTCTTGGACTTGAAGTATGAAGATGAGTTGTAGGAAATGTCTTTCTCTTCAAAATGAGCTTTGGATGGAATTTTTCTGATAATCCATGTGAAAGTTATGCCCTGGTCAATTTCAGTTGACTTTTTTCAGCTGTCCAAATATAGTAACTTTTGCATCTTGATGATTTCTGAGCCAAATTTTGAGAATCATGATCAAGCATTGATCAAATGATGTTTGTGGCTTCAAAATGATGTGTTGACCAAAAATTTGAACGTTTGACTGTCAAATGACCATTTTGCCCCTACAGTTGACTGCAATGCAATTTAGGGTTTTGACTGTGCAATTTTGAGCTGAATGCCTTGAAACTTGACATGAGGATACTTGACCCTATTTGTAAGCATATGAGACTTGATTGGGCCTTTGAAAACTTCATTTCTTTGATCAGAACCCAAACCCTAGTTTTGACTGTATAGGAGACAGTTGCACTGCACAACCCTTGGGGAATTTTGTGACTTGACTTGGCAATTTCTTGAAGAATATGGGAGGGCAAATTTTGGGGTACAACACAGGGCAAGCCCCAAGGATGCCTTCCTGCTTCCCCATATTGATGTTATGGTTGAAAACACCATACAACATAAGGTATTCTCCTTCATGGATGGTTTCTCCGGGTATAATCAGATCAAAATGGCACCTAAGGACATGGAGAAAACGACCTTCGTCACACATTGGGGCACTTTCTGTTACAAAGTTATGCCAATTGGATTAAAGAACGTCGGGGCAACCTATCGGCATGCCATGGTAGCTTTGTTTCATGATATGATCCATCACGAGATAAAGGTCTACGTTAACGATATGATAGCCAGGTATCAAACTGAAGAGGAACACCTTGACCACCTGCAGAAGCTGTTTGAAAGATTGAAGAAATACAAACTGAGACTGAACCCGAATAAGTGCACCTTTGGAGTAAGATCCGATAAGCTATTAGGCTTCATTGTCAGCGGAAAAGGTATTGAAGTTGACCCTGCAAAGGTTAAAGTTATACAAGAAATACCAACTCCTCGCACTGAGAAGGAGGTCAGGGGATTCTTGGGATGTCTAAACTACATTGACAGGTTCATTTCCCATATGACCGCTACTTGTGAGCCAATCTTCAAGTTACTGAAGAAAGATCAAGCAATGAAGTAGAATGATGATTTCCAGAAGGCCTTTGACAAAATAAAGGAATATCTTCAAGAGCCTCCAATTTTAATGCCTCAAGTGGAAGGTAAACCTTTGATCATGTACTTGACAGTATTAGAGAATTCAATGGGGTGCATGCTGGGGAAGCATGACGAGTCTGGTCGAAAAGAGCATGCAATATACTACCTTAGCAAAAAGTTTATCGACTGTGAAACAAGATACTCACTGCTCGAGAAAACTTATTGCGCTTTGGCATGGGCTGCTCGCCGACTAAGATAGTATATGTTGACTTACACTACCTTGTTGATATCTAAAATGGATCCTATCAAATACATCTTTGAGAATCCCATTCTCTCCGGAAGAATAGCAAGATGGCAGATGATCCTGACCGAATACGAAATTCAGTATACAATGCAAAAAGCAATTAAAGGAAGGGTATTAGTTGATCATTTAGCTCATCAGGCTTTGGATGACTACCAATCCATGAATTTTGAGTTCCCGGACGAGAACATCATGTTAGTAACTGATTGCGAAGAACCTGCACTGGATGAAGGACCTGAAGAAGGGTCCAGATGGACTATGGTTTTTGATGGAGCTTCCAACGCACTTTGCAATGGCATCGGTGCTGTGATCATATCTCCCGAAGGCTGTCATACTCCTTTCATTGCCATGTTATGTTTCAATTGCACCAATAATATGGCTGAGTATGAAACATGTATTATGGGTCTCAAGGCTGCTATCGACTTGAGAACTAAATTCTTGAGTGTATTTGGAGATTCGACTTTAGTGATCAGTAAAATCAAAGGAGAATGGGACACGAAGCATCCTAATATCATCCCTTACAATGAACACGTGTGGACACTGATACCATATTTTGAAAAAATTACCTTTGAGCATTTTCCACAAGAGGAAAATCAACTAGCAGACGCGCTAGCTACCATGTCATCCATATTCAAGGTCAGGTGGGATAATGAAGCTCCTCAGATCACTATTGAGAGAATGGATGAACCAACATACTATTACGAGGTTGATACTGAAGAAGTAAGGGACAAACCTTGGTTCCATGAAGTCAAAAGATATCTCGAAGCTCAAGAGTATCTTGAAGGAGCTTCAGTCAATGACAAGAAGTTCCTAAGAATGCTCTCTGCTAAGTTCTTCCTCAGTAACAGAATCCTCTACAAGCGCAACCACAATTCTACCTTGCTTCGGTGTGTAGACAAGAGTGAGGTAGAAAATATTATGGCAGATTTGCACGAAGGTACCTTTGGCACCCATTCTAGTGGGCACACAATGGCTAAAAAGATCTTACGGGCAGGATACTACTGGTCCACTATGGAAGCAGACTGTTATCAACATTCACGAACTTGTCACAAATGCCAAATCTATGCTGATAAAGTACATGTACCTCCGGTTCCTCTAAACATCTTGACTGCTCCCTGGCCATTCGCAATATGGGGCATCGATATAATTGGAGAGATTAGACCTACAACTTCCAATGGGCACCACTTCATCTTGGTTGCCATTGATTATTTCACGAAGTGGGTTGAGGCAGCCTCATTCGCTTCTGTTACCAAGAAAGTTGTGGCCTGATTCATCAGACATAACCTCATCTATCGGTACGGTATTCCAGAGAGAATCATTACGGATAATGGTACCAATCTCAATAATACTATGATCACCGAGCTTTACACGCAATTCAAGATCCAGCATCATAACTCTTATCCTTACTGGCCGAAGATGAATGGCGCTGTAAAAATACTAATAAAAATATCAAGAAGATCATACAGAAGATGACGGTGACATATAAAGAGTGGCAGAAGATGTTACCATTTGTTCTTCATGGTTACCGCACCATAATGCGCACATCAACAAGGGCAACTCCTTTCTCTTTGGTATACGGTATGGAAGTTGTCCTACCCATAAAAGTTCCTACCCTTCCTTGAGAATCCTGAAGGATGCAGGTCAGAATGAAGACGAATGGGTTCAGACTCGACTTGACCAATTAAACCTGATTGACGAAAAGAGGCTCGTGGTTGTCTGTCACGGTCAGATGTACCAAAAACGTATTATCAAAGCTTTTAACAAGAAGGTCAGACGTCAAGTATATCAGGCTGGTGATCTGGTAATCAAGCGCATTATCCTGCCGCAAGGTGATCCCAGGGGTAAATGGACTCCCATATACAAAGGGCCATTTGTGATCAAGAACATATTTTCTGGTGGAGCCATGATCTTAACCACTATGGATGATGACGACCTTCTGCACCCTGCAAACGCGGACATAGTTAAAAGATAATACGCATGAACAAAGACCCGCTAGGTTGACTGGCCTAGGAAAAAATAAGGGCATACCGGTGAACCAAAAGGGTTCGGGCAAAAATTAGGGATATACACAAAAAATCTATACACCCGACAAGTCAAAAACCTGAAAAGGCGGCTTGGGCAAAAAAGAGTATCTCGGTGGACTGAAAACCCAGAAAAAGAGTGGTCCAGGAAAAAGTTAAGGATGTTAAGCGTATGACTATGTCCCGTTGGATCACCTTACAGTAGATCTTCAGTATCAACTGTCAAGCTCAAATGGTACTAATCAATCCAGTCAGCTTTAGACAATCAGCAAAGAGATGAGACGCTCGAAGAAATAAAGGCAA
Organism: Vicia faba; assembly: GCA_948472305.1. Lineage (NCBI taxonomy): Eukaryota > Viridiplantae > Streptophyta > Magnoliopsida > Fabales > Fabaceae > Vicia > Vicia faba. The sequence continues at coordinate 1,047,236,735 of OX451736.1, forward strand.
TAACAAAATGGGAACCCAATGGGATTATTTCACACACCTGTCTTTTTCTTTGTACACTATTTTGTATTAGTTTTATTCTTACGACGACATTCTCTTACTAAGATGTTTGCCTCCTTGTATAAAAAACGCCTATTATAGGCAAAAATTCTTCAAACTAACACAAAATCTATTCCTTTGAAAGTGCAAAACTATTTGTTTTTATTTCTCTATTTTGTTTGCGGAAATGTCCAACGATTATTTTTGAACATATGCATTTGAATGTGATTACTGCTTACAAACACGTGCATAAAAAACAGAAATACAGTTACTAATGGCTTTAAGAAAAGGGACAATGTCTAAAGGTCATCTACAAACCCCCACAGATACATTCTCTAGCAGGTACAGAGGCAGAGACATCCTATTGCAAGGTCACTGCCATATTCTCAGCATGCAGCCTAATGGTGTCAAATGTTCTCATATCCCCGACGGAGCAAGAATCTCCAAATTACTGCTCCAACAAAAAAATTCCCAGTGAAGTCACCAAGCTTATTAGGATTCCCCAAAAGGATTTCACAAAATCCCCAAAAAATTCACGGATTTTTCCTTCCCCAACAGAGTTTATTTCTCTAAACAACGGAAATCTATCTCCCAACATTTTACTTCAATAAATTTGAAGACCTACATTCTTCATCCCCAGCGATAATCAGGGATTTGTTTTCCCTAATTCAACAACACTGCAATGGAACAACTGATACGTTCATACATTACATTCATGCATCATCCTACAAACATCATAGCATATGCAGCACAAATGCATATACCACAATCTCATTTATTTTGAGAGCATCATGCAATTTATACATCATGACATCGCATGAAACTGGTTTTACCTTTTCAGGTTAAATTGGCAGACATGCAAACACTATCAACTTATACAGAAGTTCAAAGATTAATGCCCGAAACCAGACGGGGAAACTATCTACACGACCAAGTGGTATGAACTCCCGGAGCAAGACGAGTTTACCAATAAATACAACATGCCACAGATTAATGCCCGAAACCAGACGGGGAAACTATCTATGTGACCAACATTGCCAAGTTCCAGATTAATACATGTAACAAGCCAAGGCAACTATCTGTGGACGATTGATTGTAGATTAATACCTGAAACCAGATAGGAAAAATATCTACACGAGCAGATTGAAGATTAATACCCGAAACCAGACGGGAAAACTATCTTTCTTTCTAAGGTTAGAGATTAATACCAGTAACTATCCAGGGCAACTATCTCCACAACCGACAAAAACCAGTTCCATATTAATACCTGTAGCAAGCTATGGTAACTATATGTGTACGACTGATTGTAGATTAATACCTGAAACCAGACAAGAAAACTATCTCACGAGCAAATTAAAGATTAATACCCGAAACTAGATGGGAAAACTATCTTTCTTTCTAAGGTAAGAGATTAATACCTGAAACCAGCCAGGACAACTATCTCAAATGACATACAAAAGCAAGTTCCAGATTAAACTTGAAATAAGACATGACAACTATCTGTGAATGACTGATTATAGATTAATACCTAAAACCAGACAGAAAAACCATTTACATAACCAGATGAAGCAATCTTATACGGGTTCCTTCTCATAATTTCCAGATGCAGTATAACACGGACTCATCCTGAAGTAATCTTACCTGGATTCCTTCTCAATTTCCAGATACAATCTAATACGGACTCATCCTGAAGTAATCTTACATGGATTCCTTCTCAATTTCTAGATGAATTCTAACACGGACTCATCCTGAAGCAGCTCTACACATGCTTCTTCTAATAAATTTCCAGACAATAGTTAATTTCATCCTCCCCAGCAAGTTACTATGAAGCATGAAGTTCAACCAGAAAATAGAAAACTTTCATCTCTCTAGTCCAGAGATAACCCCTCAATAGAGCCTTGGACAACTGAAGTTCCTAGACTATATTCCCCATAAAGTTTTCCTCAAGCAGGAGAATAACATAAATCAACCCTCCCCAGTGGACTCCTCCTCAGACAGAAGGAACAAGAATTCCCTACAAAGGGACCTCTTATGAAGTCAGCATCTACTTTAGATGGCATCTTTAAGCCCATCTCCGACAACTCCCAGTCATTTTTTCTAAATGGCATCTTTAAGCCTATTCCCCATACAGTCAATCATCACATCATGCGAGTGCAAATTTCTGAGCACTCTAGTGTTCAATCATCTTCCACCTTCAGATCACGAAAGGCAAACAAGCCAATCTAAATCTTTAGGTTTAAGAAGATTGAATAGGGGCAGCTGTTGTACCCCAAAATTTTCCCTATCATGTTTTCCAAGATCTTCCCTTTGCATAGTGGTTACAAGCACTTGCTTAGAGAAAGTATACTTTTTTAAATATAATGAAGTGTATTTCGATTGGCATATGAATAAGGTACTTCTATTGGGCATTTGGCACTCTTCGATCATGCTTTAATTAGTGAGCTTCGATTGGGTATTTGGCACCCTTCGAGCAGGCTTTGGTCCACAAGCTTCATTATGACAGTAGCTCCTATAGGGTTGGCTTCGATTCACAAGGCAAAGGCCTCTTCATGCTTGCCTTGGATTCACCAGGAAAAGTCCCACCAACTTGCCTTCGATTTACAAAATAAAGGCCCCTTTCGACTTGCCTTCAATTCACAAAGAAAAGGGCTTCTCCAGACTTGCCTTCAATTCATTAGACAAAGGACCTCATACATGCCTTTGATTCATAAGGCAAGAGCTTTATTCATGTGTGCTTCGACCCAAAAGGAAATGACTCTCTCTGTGCGTGCCTACAACACACAAGGCAAAAGGCCTTTTTCAACTTGCCTTTGATGCACAAGGAAAAGGCCCCCTCTTCAGCTTGCCTTCAATGCACTAGGAAAATCCTCCCTCTATGATTGCCTTCAACATGCAAGACATAAGGCCTACATGTGAGCTATTCGAAAGACGCACAAAAGGGCCATTCGAAGGATATACCCGTGGTCCATTCGAAGGAAGCGCGTAATTATTGAAAACAAGTTTGTCTTATGATGAGTCTTGGTCCAAGGTGCTTGCTGGTCCAAAGTCCAACATGTTGCCAAGCCCAAGCCTCCTGCATAATCACATTCATGATAAAAGAAGCTTCGACTGGCCAGAAAAGAGTTTCCAACAGAGGCTCAATCGAAGAAGCCCCAAAGATGAGGATTGGAATAATTCGAAGGAGGAAAATATGGGCCAATCGAAGAGCAAGTATAAAGTGTCCTTCAATTAGCATATCAGAACAAGATGTATTTTGATAAGCATATCAATAATATGAAACAATAAATGCAGAAGATTGACTTAATCTAAGAAGTTCTGATAAGGAAGGTTCTGAACAATTCGAATCTAAATTCACAGCCATCAAAAAGGATAACGCTTGGGGGCTGATCGAAGATGTTCTGATAAGGAAAACTCTGAGCAGTTCGAATTCATACAAGGAGTCAATTATCATCTGTCCAGGTTCATTCAAAATTCCAAAATGGCATGAAGAGTCTCTAAATGGCAATCTTTAAATTTGCCTAATTTTATTTTCAAATCCATGTTTAATGGTTGGTCTTTAAGGACATGTTTCTTTCCCCAATTTATTGTATCCTCCACCCCCTATAAATACAAGACACAAAGATAAGCCAAACACTAGAGACATACACATAGAAACTACACACACATACTGCCTCATAAACGCTGCCTCATAAGCCACACTAAAATCCTCAAAAATCTCATAAGTGGTCAAGTTCGAAACACCCTTTACAAGGCACCCTCTGTCCAAATTCAAATCCAAATCGTGTCCCTGGGGTTTGCACAGATGCATACCCACCCTTGCAAGGCCATCTCACACTCAGGATTGCAGATCGAAGCGCCTCCAGTTGGTAAAAAATTTCAGTCTCATTTAATCTTTAATGTAAACTCATGTGGATTGCATGTTCATGTTGTTATTGTTGTTTTGTAATGATTTAACGTGATATATGTAAGTTGCAGTATCCAAACGCTAGGATACCATGGCTAGGACTTTCGAAACTGGTCACTTTCAAAACCCATGGTATAGATTGTTGCAGATTGAAACAACCCCAGATTCTAATTCAGGGACTGATTTCGAGTGGAATAGGTTCTTCTTGTTTGGTTTGAAACTAACAAACTTGCAGGATTTAATGTTAGTTTTTTTTCTTTTTTCGATTGAACAGCTAGCTCAGACGGTAAAGGAAGGTGTGCGCTGGATGAAGGACCTGGGTTTGAATCCCAGGTGAGGCATTTTCATTTTCGTTCTAATGTGTTTGTTTGCAGATCTAGTACTGACATATCCCACGCGCACACCATATATTTTCAAATCCTAACCATCAGATCACAACCAATTCAGACCCATACGCCTCAACATGCAGCTTATGGTGCACCCTCTGAAGGCCAACAACACTGAAGTCAGGCGCAACTTGGACTTCTCCTCGAATTGGGCCAAAGAAATTTCAATCACACCCCCTTCCTGCTTATTAGCATCCAGACCCACTTGCATGTCTTTGTTTCATTTCCTACATTACTTATTGCTTTTAGTCTTTTTATTTAATAATTATAAAAATCACAAAAAAATTAGGTTTAATTATTTTTAATCAAAATTAATTTTGTTAATGGATTAATTAATCACTTTAACTTTATTTTATACAATTTAAAATCAATAGACCTAGGATTTAATCAAATTTTATTTCATAATAGAATAAAAACAAACAAAAAGATTTTTATTCCATAGGGTTTTAGACGTCTTTTTTAATTCGTGCGCAATCTTATTTTAGCGTTATCATATTATTGTATCTGCTTCCTGGTTGTAATAGACTGTAATTAGGACTCTTTTATTTTACTGCTTTCTTTATTTTTCCCCAAAGTTTGGACATGTAATAACCCCCTCCCCAAAGCTTTGTAATAGCGTAGGATTTACAATTCCCGCATTTTATTTCATGTACATATTAACTGCTAGATATATGCCTAATAGGATTGCATGACAAGAACATAAAAATCAAACATTAGAAAACCTAACACGAGACAAATAACTGAAACAAACACAATTGCACATGCGTACCTCTAGGGTACCCCCACTTCGGTTGCCTTCGGAAATAGTCACAACTCTCATAACGTGAGAGATTTTAGTGGATACCCTCCGGTTCAAAAGATCATAAGTCCCTCGATGAACCTCTCGACGTTGCCTCGATAAAAATATGATCTTAGAACCCTAGGGTAGTTACTAAAAATTCTTTCCAAGTTGCCTTTGTGACTATAAATCGTCCTTTCGAATATCCCCCAAACATCCAACGACTAGGGCTACCTACTCACTAATAGTAAGATAGCATTGTCTAAAGGAAAAGAGGAAAAGAACAACCTTTCAAGTAAAAGTAGATAGTTCCTAGATGCTATGCTCAAAACAAATTTTTACACTTACACAAAACTTCTTTCAAAAACATTTTCAAAAATGCTTTTATCAACGCTCTTGAGGACAAATACAAGTGTTATCATAAAGAAAATCGCCTTACTATTGGAATTTCAAATACTTTTTCAAAAACACACAAAGCACAAGGTATTTCAAAATGAGCTAGCATCTAAGAGCCCGTAGAAAACTACAGATGGAAAGGGTGCTAACACCTCCCCTTTCCATAATCTACCCCCCTTACTCAGAAAACTCTCGAAAGGTCTTTTTCTGTTCTTTTCGCCCTTTCCTTTGTTGGATAAAATAAAAGTCGGTGGCGACTCTTGCTTACTGTATCATTTGCAAATATAAACACAAAACCAGTATAAACAATCAGTTCTGCCACCAGATTACACCCTCACAACAAATTGCTAAGATATCCTATAATGTTGCCTTCTATGAATATACGACGACCCACGCCCGTCCCTTCACATCCAATGATAGGGATTCTTATCAATCAATGGTAAGATAGCAATTTCTAAAAGAGGAGGAAAAAAACTAAGACTTTTTGAGTAGGTAGAATATTCGTAGTTGCTTGCTCACAACCATTTTTAAAGCATCTTTCAAAAACACACCAACACTTTCAAATGAAATATTTTCAAACGTGAAACACTTTGTATGCATTCTTATAGAGACGAGAATCATTACAAAGTTCGGCTAAACAAAGGAACTTTCAAAAATACTTTCAAAAACATCACAAACACATTTCAAACAAAGCATTTCAAAGTGAGCTAGCAACTAAGAGCCCGTAGATAACTACAGATGAAAAGGGTGCTAACACCTTCCCTTTTCATAGCCTACCACCCGAACTCAAGAAAATTCTCAAAAGGTCTCTCATGTTCTTTTCACCCTTTCCTTTATTAGATAAAATAAAAGTCGGTGGCGACTCTTGCTATCTGCAATAATTGCGATAAAATATAAAACACCCAAGTCAATTCTCCCACCATATTACAAATCTGGCAACTCTGATGGGGAAATACTTAAAAGTGGGGTTACCTTAGAGACTAGATCACCTTTAAATGCTTTCAATGTTTGACTTATTTGCTTTACATTTTGGGTCCTTGTTTCGGTTTTGTATTGATCCTCTACCCGGATCTGGGAACATCATTAGGTAAGTAGAAATAGATTATGGAAATTGTACGGTATAGATCGATATGGTTGAAACAACAACTATGTTAGTGTGACACATTTGTTGGTACTGGTATCCCTTGTGTTGAATCGGGGAGAATATGGGGCCGTTGTATGGTGTCATGAAGCACTAACTGACCGTAGAACCTTTAATTGAACAACTTGGCCATCAGGAAGTAGTGAGGTAGCCGACTTTGGTGCAGTCCCAAGTTGGTTGATACTCGATGCTACGCTCATTGAGATTGAACTTTCGAGATATTTCAGTCTCCAATAAAGAGGCTTGCGCTGAAATAATGCCTGATGAAGAAAGATCAATGATATTGAGATTCCCTAGAACCCGGTTACTTTTTAGGACAGGTTGAACCAACTAAACTTCAAGAGGGTACTTACCTATTGACCTCATGCAATTCTAAATCTAAGGACTTGTTTGCTTTACTTGTATATGTTTACTTATACATAACATCATGACATCATACCATAGAATTTTCAATAACCATTTCAAGGGTCTCAAGGGTTTGTGATACAAGGATATATTGAACCAGACGTCTATCAAGGGGCAAGAGGATTTATTTTCCTCTAGCCAATTACTGCCAAAAACCAAAGCACGGTAACTTGAGTCAAAGGCTATGACCCATTTGACATGGTTAGCCTGATTCTCGTAGAAGGACATTCAACGATACAAATTTCTTTAAAACTGTAATCAAAGTTCAACTTCTAACATTTTTGGTGTCTGTTGTACCCCAAAATTTACCCTCTTTTCATACACGCATATTATTGGTTTTATGGTTATGGAATAAAGGTATATTTATCAAGCTTCTTTAGATTACAAGTGACGTTTATTTTACCAATGGATGTTCTCAAAGTATTTTTCATGCTGAAGATCGGTTCGCCGTTTTGCAATGATTCGGGGTTCAAAGATTCACAAGTCCAACCTGGTGCTTCATATTCAGGTGTTCTTTCGCCAAGACATCTCTGATAACGTATTCTCAAATTCAGGTTCGGCTCAAGAGTCAATTCTTTAAAGAAGGTCTCAGAATGTGTGAGTTTTCTCGAAGAAATGTGGTGAAAAAGTGTGCTAAAAGTGCAATTTTTACGCACTAAAAAATTCATAACTTGAAGATCGTGGCTTATTTTAAACCCGTTCTGGTGGCCAAAATTCCGTCTTGACGTCATCTACGTTTTCATCTCTCACAGATGGAAGCCAATTTCAATCAGAAGGTCTTCAAAAATGCGGATTTATCAAGTATTTTCGTACAAAAAATTTGTGACAGAAGTTTATTTGCGTCATGTTCAGAAAATCATAACTTGGTCGATTTTCATCGTATCGAGCTGGTTCCGATGCCAAAATTTCAAAAATTAAGTTGGCTATGTTTTCAAAGCAGGTATTGAGTTCGAACGGTATCCAAAAGGCCTTCGTTTTTTGCTCAGAGTGCGTGTGACGCACCGAAAATCCCGAATGCTGAATATTATTTCATTTGGACCGAAACTTCGAAAATTCATAACTCGGTCAATTTTTACCGGATCGGGCCCATATTTTTACACAAGTTCACTGGCTCAGAGTGTTAGAACAATGTTTGAATCTAGTACCCTATAATTAAGTTTTGATGATAACAAAGTGAAAAGATATAGTAGTTAAATATTTCATGATTGAATTATATGCTACTTAAAATTACTATGCTCTGACTTGCAGATATGCTGATTAAAATAAGCAAGATCACGTTCTCAGCATCAGAATATGAGTTTGCACACCAGCATCAGAAGTTGCTGAATCAGAACGTCAAGATCAGAAGATCAACGCTTGCACATGCTGAAGCTTGATGAACAGAACTGCGCGTAAAATACTCTGATACAGAATCAAATTAGTTCATCAGCAGCGAAGCAGAATCAGAATGAGCCAAGCCAGAACGTGCATTAAAGAAGCAACGGTACTGTGCATTGAAAGCTAATCAATACCAACGGCATCATTCTAGACAAGATCTGCTCAGAAAGGAAAGCTTGTTAATAGCATTGAATCAAGAATATTTGCTTCAACGTTCATCTTCTCAAGTGCTATATAAACCAAGCTTTGAAGATTATCACGGCTAATGCTTCCAAACTCTCTACACGCAAAAAGCTGAACAGTAATCTTAACTCTACAAGTTTTGCTAAACCACCAAACTCTGATACTCTATTAGCGTTTAGCATCTTAGTATTCTAAGCTTCATTTGTGTAAACATCACAGTTGTGATATAGTTTTTGTAGAAAACATTCATACACACTTGTTCATTCCTTTGTAAGAAAGTGTTGCCTTGACAAAACGGATTGTGGTTTGAATCAAGAAGGTTTTAGCAGTTGCTAAAGCAGATTAGTATTCAGTTGAATATAGTGAATTAAGACCTCGTTGGAGAGAGGCGAAATCACCTTGAACGGGTGGACTGGAGTAGTTTGAGATCAAACGAACCAGGATAAAAATACCTTGTCAGTTGCTTTAAAGTTTCCAGTTTTACAATTCAACCCCCCCCTTCTTGTGTTTTTCACCCCTTCAATTGGCATCAGAGCGCCTGGTTCTGAGCTAAAACACTTAACCGTGTCAGTAAAAGATCCAGCGTCAGAAAAACACTATGGCAGGAAACAACTCTCATTTCAGCAATGACAACAATGAGGATAGAGACAGATTCAGCGGCAAACCTCCAGTCTTTGATGGAGAAAACTTTGACTACTGGAAAGACAGAATTGAAAGCTTCTTTCTAGCACATGATGCTGATCTGTGGGATATGGTGACAGATGGATACACGCACCCTGTTAATGCAACTGGTCAGAAGATTGATAGAAAATCAATGACTGATCAACAAAAGCGTGATTTCAAGAATCACCATAAGGCCAGAACCATCCTCCTCAGTGCTATCTCCTATACTGAGTATGAGAAGATCTCCAACAGAGACACAGCTAAGAACATCTTTGATTCTCTCAGAATGACGCATGAGGGCAACGTCCAAGTCAAGGAAACAAAGGCTCTGGCGCTCATTCAGAAGTATGAGGCGTTTAAAATGGAAGAATCTGAATCCATTGAAACTATGTTCTCCAGATTCCAGATTCTGGTAGCTGGTCTCAAAGTTCTGGACAAGGGGTACTCTACTGCTGACCATGTCAAGAAGATAATCAGAAGTTTACCCAAGCAGTGGAGGCCTATGGTTACTGCTCTGAAGCTGGCGAAAGATCTCAACAAAATCACTCTGGAGGAACTTATAAGCTCCCTCAGAAGTCATGAGATAGAGCTGGAAGCTGACGAGCCTCAGAAGCAAGGTAAGCCTATAGCTTTAAAATCTAACAGAAAATCTGAATCTAAAGTTTTGCAGGCAGTTGAAGAAACATCTGATGGATCCTCATCAGAAGAAGACGAGCTTTCTCTTCTCTCCAGAAGAGTAAATCAACTGTGGAAGCAAAGACAAAAGAAATTCAGGAATCCCAGAAGATCTGATCAGAACGAGTCTTCCTCCAGATACAGAAGAACAGATTCTTCCTCTGGATACAGAAGATCTGAAGGCTCCTCAGGTAGCAAGAAGCCAAATACAAAAGACATCATCTGCTACGAGTGCAATGAGCAAGGTCACTACAAGAGTGACTGCCCAAAGCTTCAGAGGGAAAAGCCAAAAAGGAAGTTTGGAAGAGAGAAGAAGAAAAGTCTCATGGCCACATGGGATGACTCTGACTCGTCTGAAGCTGACTCAGAATCAGATGATGAAAGGGCGAACATAGCGCTTATGGCTAACATTCCAGATGACAGTGAAGCTTCTGACTCAGACTCAGAATCAGACACAGAAGAGGTATTCCCTAACTTCGCTGTTAATTTTACAAAGGCTGAACTTGCTGAAAGCCTAAATGAAATTCTGGAACGTTATCAGCAGATTAGAGCTAAATTCAGAGACCTGAAAAGGACTCTTGAATCTGACTCTAATAAGTCTGAGAGTCTCAAATTGGAAAACTCTGAGCTGAGAGATAAAATTTTAAAATTAGAAAACTCTTTACAAAACTCTCAGAAGGTACCAATTTCTGAAACTCCCAGCAACGCTGATGAGATCATCAAGGAGTATGATCATAGTTTCCAGAAGTTCCTTGCTAAAAGCATAGATAGAAGCAGAATGGCTTCAATGATCTATGGAGTTAGCGGAAACGGCAGGAAAGGAATAGGATACCTAGGTAAGGTTCCTACACCTAAAAATGTCATGGATTTAACAATTAAATACACTCCTCTAAATTCACACTTTGTGTATGGTCACACACATGACATCAAATATACTAGTAGTAATCACTTTGTGAAACCAAAATTCAACCAGAGTTCTGGTAAAACTAACAAATCAGGACCCAAGAAGATCTGGGTACCTAAGGATAAAATAATACATGTTGCAGATATCTTTAGCAGCAAGTCAGAAACACCAATCATGGTACCTGGACTCTGGCTGCTCACGTCACATGACGGGAAGAAGGCATATGTTCCAAAGCCTGGAACTTAAGCCTGGAGGCCACGTTGGCTTTGGAGGCAATCAGAGGGGAAAGATAATTGGCTCTGGAACTGTAGGATACTCTGAACGCTCAAGAGGGTACAGAGTGTACAATACAGAAACACAGATTGTGGAAGAATCAATCAGTGTTCGTTTTGATGACAAGCTTGACTCTGAAAAGTCAAAGCAGAATGAAAATCTTGCAGGTATAGAAATTGAATTTGCAGGTTCTGAAGACAGGTCATCAGAAGCTCTCAACACAGACATCCCTTCAACGTCTGAAAGAAGCAATGCTAGAAATCCTACAACTGCTGCTGATCAACCTCAGAAGAGATTACCCAGAAGCAGTTTGGATCACCCAGAAGAGACTATCCTAGGAAGAAAGGAAGATCCAATCAGAACAAGAGCAAGCTTCAGAAACTCTGAAGAAACTCTGATGGGACTTGTGTCTCTGATTGAACCTTCTTCTATTGATGAAGCACTTCTGGACAATGACTGGATTCTGGCAATGCAAGAAGAGCTGAATCAATTCACCAGAAACGACGTTTGGGATCTCGTTCCAAGACCAAAAGGATTCAACGTCATTGGAACAAGATGGGTGTTCAGAAACAAGCTCAATGAACAAGGTGAAGTCGTCAGAAACAAGGCACGACTGGTTGCACAAGGTTATAGTCAGCAAGAGGGGATAGACTATACAGAAACCTTTGCCCCAGTCGCCAGGTTAGAATCTATCAGACTCTTAATCTCATTTGCTGTTAATAGAGGCATCACTCTGTATCAGATGGATGTCAAAAGTGCATTCTTAAATGGTTATATAGAAGAAGAAGTGTATGTTCACCAACCCCCAGGTTTTGAAAATACTAAACATCCAGAACATGTTTTCAAACTGAAAAAGTCACTGTATGGTCTGAAACAAGCTCCCAGAGCTTGGTATGAAAGGCTAAGTAACTTTCTGCTTGAAAATGAGTTCACCAGAGGGAAAGTGGACACCACTCTATTCTGTAAAACAGTTAAGAGTGACATTTTAGTCTGTCAAATTTATGTTGATGATATAATCTTTGGTTCTACTAATCCTTCTCTTGGAAGAAAATTTGCTAAGTGTATGCAGGCAGAATTTGAGATGAGCCTCATGGGGGAACTGAAGTTCTTTTTAGGAATTCAGATCAATCAAACTCCAGAGGGAACTTACATTCATCAGAGCAAATACATCAGAGATCTTCTGAAGAAATTTGACCTCTCAGAATGTAAGCCATCAAAGATTCCAATGCATCCCACGTGCATTCTGGAAAGAGAAGAGGTAAGCAAAAGCGTAGAACAGAAGGTCTACAGAGGTATGATTGGTTCTCTCCTTTATCTGACTGCTTCAAGACCTGATATTCTATTCAGTGTATGTATTTGTGCTAGATTCCAATCAGATCCTAGAGAATCTCACTTAACAGCTGTTAAGCGAATTTTCAAGTATCTGAAAGGTACTACTAATCTGGGTTTGTTTTATAGAAAATCTAGTGATTACAGTTTAGTAGGCTACTGCGACGCTGATTTTGCTGGAGACAGAGTGGAACGCAAAAGTACTTCTGGAAGCTGCCAGTTTCTGGGAGAAAATCTGATCTCGTGGTCCAGCAAAAGGCAATCAACTATTGCTCTGTCAACAGCAGAAGCTGAGTACATAGCAGCAGCTGGATGTAGCACACAGATGCTCTGGATGAAAAGTCAGCTTGAAGACTTCCAGATTTTTGAGAGTAACATTCCTATTCTTTGTGATAATACTTCTGCTATTTGCTTAAGTAAGAATCCTATTTTACATTCTAGAGCTAAGCATATAGAAATAAAACATCATTTCATTAGGGACTATATTCAGAAAGGCATTTTAAACTTGAAATTTATAGATACAGACCATCAATGGGCTGATATCTTTACAAAACCCCTTTCAGAAGATAGGTTTAATTTCATTCTGAAACATCTCAGCATGAAAGTATGCCCAGAATGAAAATGCTTTAATTCCATATTTTTATCTTTCAGAATGTAATTATATTACTGTGAACTTCTGATCAATCTTTGTTTCAGAAAGTTAGAACATGCAGATTGTATCAGAGGCAAGTCTAAAGATCTGAGAGTCTAATCTCAAATACAGACGTGCTGATCACTACATCAAACAAGTGTCATCCAATCATCAGCAAATCCCTGAAGCAGAACGCGTGCACGCTTCTGAGAAAGGAAAGCGCTGATTGGGTGCATTGAGACACATGTCTGGTAACCGTTTTTAAGTATCTTTCTCAAATCCCCCAAAATCAGCAAGCATTAAATGCAAAAGTAATCACGCTTGTTAATTGCAATCATTATTTTTTTTCTCTCTCTTAAAAACGTTTTATTTTTCAAAATAATTTTTGAAAATTCTATTTAAGAACATTACTCTTCATGTTTATTCTTTACGCTTACTCATAATCTCTTAAGATTCAGGCAATGCTGGAAAGCCTGTTCTCACGCATGCCCCCACAACCTGGAAATTTTTTTCATGCATGACATTCTCTATATTTTCTTCATTTTCTGATGTACTTTTGACTATGTTTTGACTATGGTTTGTAATGCTATTTTGCTCTAATTCTGAACTATCTTTAATATTATTAGTTTTTCTGATCTAAATCATTTTAGCACATCACCAGCACTTTTTGATTGCTGACAAAAAGGGGGAGAACAAGAATGATATTTAAAATCAATAACGGCTAACTAGACAGAAATTCTCAAACATTCTAACTCTATTACTTGAAATGTTTTTCTGTTTTGTCTTTAAGTCTACAGGCACAATGAAGACTAGAAGCTCTGATCAAATATGAAGTTCTGATATATGAAGATCTGATCGACCTAACACTCTGATCCGAAGCAAAGCTCTGACAGGAAAAGCTCTGAAGCTCTGCTCTCTGATAAGTCAAAGACTTATAATCTGATGCTCAAAGATAGAAAAAGATCTGACTCTGAAGAACACACATATCAAAGGGAAGTAACAAACTCAGGGGGAGTATCTCTTAACTCTGATTTCTCCGTACTTCTTATTCTGATACATAGATCTGATAACTTTTCACGTTATTTTTTATTTAAAATATCTAGTTTTTGTCATCATCAAAAAGGGGGAGATTGTTAGAACAATGTTTGAATCTAGTACCCTATAATTAAGTTTTGATGATAACAAAGTGAAAAGATATAGTAGTTAAATATTTCATGATTGAATTATATGCTACTTAAAATTACTATGCTCTGACTTGCAGATATGCTGATTAAAATAAGCAAGATCACGTTCTCAGCATCAGAATATGAGTTTGCACACCAGCATCAGAAGTTGCTGAATCAGAACGTCAAGATCAGAAGATCAACGCTTGCACATGCTGAAGCTTGATGAACAGAACTGCGCGTAAAATACTCTGATACAGAATCAAATTAGTTCATCAGCAGCGAAGCAGAATCAGAATGAGCCAAGCCAGAACGTGCATTAAAGAAGCAACGGTACTGTGCATTGAAAGCTAATCAATACCAACGGCATCATTCTAGACAAGATCTGCTCAGAAAGGAAAGCTTGTTAATAGCATTGAATCAAGAATATTTGCTTCAACGTTCATCTTCTCAAGTGCTATATAAACCAAGCTTTGAAGATTATCACGGCTAATGCTTCCAAACTCTCTACACGCAAAAAGCTGAACAGTAATCTTAACTCTACAAGTTTTGCTAAACCACCAAACTCTGATACTCTATTAGCGTTTAGCATCTTAGTATTCTAAGCTTCATTTGTGTAAACATCACAGTTGTGATATAGTTTTTGTAGAAAACATTCATACACACTTGTTCATTCCTTTGTAAGAAAGTGTTGCCTTGACAAACCGGATTGTGGTTTGAATCAAGAAGGTTTTAGCAGTTGCTAAAGCAGATTAGTATTCAGTTGAATATAGTGAATTAAGACCTCGTTGGAGAGAGGCGAAATCACCTTGAACGGGTGGACTGGAGTAGTTTGAGATCAAACGAACCAGGATAAAAATACCTTGTCAGTTGCTTTAAAGTTTCCAGTTTTACAATTCAACCCCCCCCTTCTTGTGTTTTTCACCCCTTCACAGAGATCTATAACTTTGCTTCCAAAGTCGAGACCGGGTTATGCTCCTATCAATACCAGTTTTTTATTGAAGAACGTGTCAAAGTCGACGTTGGAGCCCAAAATAAGTTTGTCTGAGCCAAAACTTCAAAAATTCATAATTAACTCACTGTTTATCTGATTGAGCCCATTTTTGGACAGGAGTTATTTCTCGATGTCGGCTACATTTAGTTTTCACATTTCAACTTCAAAAATTGCACTTAAGCCTCTGCAATTTAGCCTGGAACGCGACGAACTCAAGTGAACATTGGAGGCTCAATTGCACATTCAAAGCCAATATCTTTGCTCTAATTTCCATTATATAATCTCATTCTTCTCACACAAATAAGAAGAGGAAAAAAATATTTGCTACAACCCTGTCAGAATATCAAATTCTTTCGAGAACCCTAAAACCTTGAGATCCTTATCACAAACCCACATCTCACTACTTCTCCAGTAAGGGTAAGGCTGGTTTGATCTCTATGATCAAAAGGACATAGAAGCATTCATCTTACTATTTCTCCAGTAAGGATAAGGCTGGTTTGATCTCCATGATCAAAAGGGCATAGAAGCATTCATATAACCCATATCGATTTTAACATTAAAAAATGTTTATATATTTATTTTCTTTGATTTCATGATATAGTAACTTATTTAATGTGTTCATGAGATTCAACACCGCAGATTTAGACAGGATCCCATGCAGGATTATTACAAAACGCTGATGGTCAAAACAGAAGCTAATGGCCAAAACATAAGAACCACCAATACATAGCGAGACAGACATCCTAAGAAGGTTAAGGGCGTGAGTTCAATCCTTAATCATAACCTGGGGCAGGGTAGTTCTCTCAGCTGATCTAGGTGCACAACGAATGACACCAAAGAAGTCCTTCCGAGACAAAAGACAATGATGGTTCAGAATAATCATAATGACAAGCAGTCATTATCAAAAAATAATAATAAAAACCCATAAGTCAAAACCTATGAAGGAGACTTACAAAACTGGGGCATCCCGCTGACTGTAATCACAAAAGAAACAGTTCAGGCAAAAAATAGGGATCATAAAATCAAAAAGAAAGAGGTCATACAAACCCTCAACAAAAGGAAATGACTGCCTAATCAAAATAAATCGTCAGTATCCGAACCATCACTGGTATATCAAAGCAAAGACGCAACAAGGTCTAACGCACGATTAGCTGAGTTTAGGATTGAAGAACATCACGAAGAACGGGTGGGTACAAATAAATTTGAGTCTTTATCCTTTGTTTCTTGAACCGTGAACCAGGCCACGTTATAACCCTTAAAAGTCCTAGCTGAAGCATGGGTTAGTTCGAAAGCATACTGTTATGAAAGGTATCCTGACTCCTTAAGGCTTGCGGTAAAATAACGAGTTGACATCACAATTTACAAAAAAAAAACTCACTTGCTTTTATTTAAAAATGCATTTTCAAAAATTTCAAGACAGACATAAGCTTTGCATTCTTAAGATAACATTGTTTGCATATGATTATTTGTTTGAACAGCGGAGAACTTTGCGCAACGAATATCCGATGAACGAAGGTCCTCTCAACAAAAGAGCCACCTCCGGTGGAAGAAACACTTCCAATCAAGGGGCATGGCATGATCATTGTCCATCATCTGGGGCAGTTAGGTCAAGATTCAGAGAATCTCTCAAAAGGCCAACCAGCTTGGGGAAAATCTCCATCTGGATCACCTGGGGCATTCCGACAATGAATCTTGCCTGATCAGACATCTTCTAGTGGTACGGCAATGCAATATTAATGACAGTGACAACTCCCTGCTCTCTGAGAGCATGGACATAGTCAAAAAAAATACTGCGCATAATCAAAGACTCGCCAGGTTGACACACCTAGGCAAAAATAAGGGCTTCCCGGCGAACCAAAAGGGTTCGGGCAAAAATAAGGGATGAATATGAAAAAATCTGTACACCCGGCAAGTCGAAAACCTACAAAGGTGGCTTGGGCAAAAATGGGTATCCCGGTGGACCGAAAACCCGAAAGGGTGGTCCACGCAAAAATTAGGGATCACAGTGTACGACTATGTTCCGTCATCGCGTCCCTTGCCTACCAGAAGAAGATTCGTAAATCGGCAGGTATCAAACACCTCACAGGCCTTCCTCTCCCGCAGAAACTGGGGCAATAAGAATGGTCTGAACGATCAAGCTGCTCTGTCCTCCAGGCACCAAGGTAAGGTCAGCTGAAGAACGTAACCAAGATACCTTAATTCCCCAGAGAGTGAGACAAGATCCAACAATTCTCCCCAAGCAGAGTGGGTCTCCAATCATCCCTGAGAAGGCCCATACCTCCAGCAAGTCGGCAACACTCTCCCCAAGCAGAGTTAGCTTACTGTCAGCCTTAAGGAAGTTGGATTATTCCCCGAAGATCTCAACATTCCCCAGCGGAGTGTACAAACATTCCTAACAAGCATCCCTAGCAATCTTGATCTAAGATTGTTCCCCAGCGGAATACCGCACATCCAGTGGAGCCACTTCCCCAATACAGTCTCAAAAGCCTCCCCAAGAAAGTTGAATCAATCTCCCCAGTAGGAAGCTTATCCCCAGTAGATTTTGGAAGCTTATCACCTGCAGAGTACGAGCGCTCTCCCCCGGCTTTATTCAAAGGTTATTTCCCCACCAGGATATAACTGGGTTATCCTCAGCCAATTTCCACGGAAAGATCGTCCCCGACGAAGTCTTCCTATCCCCCAGTGGAGTTCATCATTTCCTTCAGCATAACAGATCAACTGGAATCCCCAGCGGAGTTCTCATCAAACCTCAGCAAAGTACATCTCTTCCCACAGAGCATTCCCCGCAGAGTATTCTATTCGCCAAGTTTATTCCCCAACGGAGTCATCTTCTCCTACCGGTATTCTTGCAATCATCATCCCCAACGGAAACGAAGAATCTCACTCTTTAACATCAGCCCAGGATTTGACTTCCCGGCATCCGTCAAGGATCTATTTTCCCAGACGAAGATACATTCATAACATCACATTGTTATACATCATGATACATGCATATACGCATCATATCATACAATCTCATGTGTTGAGAACATCGTTGCTTGATTCATATCATGCATTGCATATGATTGACCTTTACCTTTCAGGAAGGATACAGTTAAATGATCAGCTATGTAGACGAATACAGTCAAAAGAGACCAACCCAGTCAAAGAATACAAATCCAGTTAAATCAATGCCTAAAGATTTCTCTGATACAACCCGTCGTTATAGACACTCGTCGTTATAGACACTCGTCGTTATAGACACTCGTCGTTATAGACACTCGTCGTTATAGACACTCGTCGTTATAGACACTCGTCGTTATAGACACTCGTCGTTATAGACACTCGTCGTTATAAACACTCGTCGTTATAGACACTCGTCGTTATAGACACTCGTCGTTATAGACACTCGTCGTTATAGACACTCGTCGTTATAGACACTCGTCGTTAAAGACCACTCATCCATGAGGATAACCTGTCAGTAGAGACAACTCACCAACCTTACTATATTCCAGACTCGATTCCTGTATCTTGCCAGGGCACGTCTGAAGAGTTTAAAGATTCGATACCTGTATCCAGCCAGGGCACATCTACATAAAGAGCCTGAAGATCAACTCCTGTAACAGGCCAGGTAATTATTTTTCTTTCTCAGGTACGCAAGTTCTTGCTAAGGAATCTCTTACGCGATTGACACCTAGATGGCATCTGTAAGCCCATCCACATACCCACAGTCTCCAAATGGCATCTATAAGCCCATCCTCCTATCCAGCACCAGTCTCCAAATGACATCTGTAAGCCCATTCCCTACATCACACTGTTGACACTCTACTATGTGAGTGCAAATTTCTGGGCACTCTAGTGTTCAATCATCTTCCACCTTCGGACTACGAAAGGCACGCCAGCCAATCTACATCCTCAGGTCTAAGAAGATTGAACAGGGGCAACTGTTGTACCCCAAAATTTGCCCTCCCATATTTCTCAAAACATTTCAAGAAAAATTCGCAAGTCCAACCCGGCGCGTCATATTCAGGTATTCTTTCGCCAAGATATCTCTGATAACGTATTCTCAAATTCAGGTTCGGCTCAAGAGTCAATTCTTTAAAGAAGGTATCTGGATGTGTGAGTTTTCTCAAAGAAATATGGTGAAAAAGTGTGCTGAAAGTGCAGTTTTTACGTGCTAAAAAATTCATAACTTGAAGATAGTGGCTCGTTTTGAACCCGTTCCGGTGGCCAAAATTCCGTCTTGACATTATCTACGTTTTCATCTCTCACGGCTGGAAACCAATTTCGATCAGAAACTTCAAAAATTCATAACTAATTCATCATTTATCCGATTGAGCTGATTTTCAGACAGGAGTTAGTTCTTGATGTCGGCTACATTTTGTTTTCACATTTCAACTTCAAAAATTGCACTTAAGTCCCTGCGATTTAGTCTGGAAAGTGACGAACTCAAGTTAACATTGGAGGCCCAATTGCACATTCAAAGCCCATTTTCTTTACCCTAATTTCCATTATATAATCACCTTCTTTTCACACAAACCAGGGAGGAAAAAAAAGAGAGAAAAAAACCTTGCCACAACACTGTTAGAATATCAAATTCTTTCAAGAACCCTAAAACCTTGAAATCCTTATTACAAATCCCTCTCTCACTACAAACAAGCCATCTCAGTTGCAAACCAACATCTCACTATTTCTTCAGTAAGGGTAAGGCTGGCTTGATCTCCGTGATCAAAAGGGCATAAACTTTTCCAGTAAGGGTAAGGTTGATTTGATCTCCATGATCAAAAAGGTATAATCATTCATACATGCCATATTGTGCCTAAACATTAAATTTCTTCATATATTGGCTTTATTTTCATTTTATGATTTTATTTAATGTGTTCATGAGATTCAACACTGCAAATTTAGACAGGATCCCATGCAGGTTCATTAAGGAACGTTGAGGCCAGAACACAAATGGCCAAATGCCAAATGGCCAAAAAAGAACAACTTATGCATGACACCAATACATGGCGAGACAGACATCCTGAGAAGATTAAGGAACGTTGAGGCCAGAACACAAATGGCCAAAAGCCAAAAGCCAAAAGCCAAATGGCCAAAGTAGAACAACTTATGCATGAAACCTAATCCAATGGCCAAAGAATGCAGACCACGGTACTCAGGAGTCAATGAACATGCACGTGATGCCAGAAAGTCAAACACGGCTTTTTGTCTAATGGGCCAAATTACTTCCAAAAATCCTCCTAAACGGGCCTGATACCCCCCATGGTTTGCATCAATTTTTAATTTTTAATTTGTTTTTCTTTCTTAATTCTATTAATTATTTTAATTGTTTTCTTTAATTTCATAAATTAATTTTCATAAATAAAAAAATCAGAAACTAAAATATGTCAATTAATTTATTTAGTAAATATTTTTTTGTAAATAAATATGTAAATAATTAATTAGCATAAATTAGGTTAAACTTTAATATTTTCTTTAACAATTAAAAATAATTTAGAACTAGGGTCTCATTTAACTTCTAATTTTAATTAATTTTCTTTATTCTCATTAAATACAAAAAAACTTAAAAAACATTTCTTTTCTTTTATTAAATAATTAATTAACTTTTAATTCTATTTAATTTCAAAAGGGTTCAACGCCCTCGAATGTTCTATTTTCTATTCTTTTCGCGCATTTATTCTTATTTTTCTTGTAAATATTATGTAATTGTTCAAGCCATGTAATAGTAACTAGGTTTTACTTTCCGTATTTTTTATTAAAACGGGTCTTTGTTAATTTGGCGATGTATAGACCCGCGCCTTGTAATAACGTAGGATTTTACTTTCCGCATTTAAATTTCCGCACTTTTAATTTCTAATTGCATGAAAGAATGAATGAGTAATTAAAAGCAAAACGTAGCTCACGATAAAATAATCAAAGACAAATATGAACATGAAAATAACACACGAATTCACACACCACTTCTAGGGTACGCCTCATTGTTGCCTTGCCCTCGAAACGTGGTCGTCGAGTATAGGACGTTTTAGTAAGTCCTTATGTCCATGACATGATCCAGTTGCCTCGAAACGGTTGCCTCGGAATTAAAAAGGATCAATGGCATAAGGGTAGCTTCTAAGGTGTCCTACTGTTGCTCTAGTGACCACAGTGTCCCTAAACTCGAATTGACCCGAACACCTCCAACGACGGGGCTACCTACTTCTCAATAGTGGGATAGCACTGTCTAAAGGACTCTTACACAGCCTAATTCCTTAGAGTAGGTAGATCTCATGGGTACTTGCTCTTTCAAACAAACAAAACAACTTTTCACACTGACACTTTCAAAAGTTTTCAAAATAAATTTTTCATACACTCTTGAGGATAGATACAAGAGTCACTTAGAAATCTTTCAAACAAAACTTTTTTTCAAACCCACTCACATTTGAAAAGCAAACATCTTTTGAAAACATAAGAGAAAATACCTAACAGCCCGTGGATAACCACTGATAGAAAGGGTGCTAACACCTTCCCTTTCTATAAATCTACCTCCCGAACCGAGAAACTATCTCACAAGGAATTTTGCTGTGCTTTTGTCCTGTCCATATTGGAGAAAATAAAAGACGGTGGCGACTCTTGCTTCTGCGACATTTCGCGAACCAGCGTTAAACAGTCAGTTCCAGATCCACCGATCACAGAACTGGCGACTCTGCTGGGGACATTTTGTAAAGTGAGGCGTACCTTAGGACTAAGATCACTTGTGTTTTCAATTGTTGTGCTTGTTTGCTTTATTATTGTGGGCTGCATCGGAGTTACATAGATCCTAACCCGGATCTGGGGATACCCTGTTAGGTAGCATAAGCTGTGAGGGACCTGTCCGGCGTAGACCGACATGGGTGAAGCAGTGGCTACATTGGTGTGGAACCTTGGTCTGTACCGATATCCCTTGTGTCGCAACGTGGAGAATATGGGTCTTCCGAGGAGTCATTAAGCACCAACCGACCTTAGAACCCTAATTTGACCCAACTTGGCCAATAGAACAGTAGCAGTATGCTACACCCATTGAGGCTAAACTCTCGCGATGGTTCTGGCCGTAAGAAAAGATTGCGATGCTGGAGTTATGACCGATTGAGGGTAGTCAGTGATATTGGGATCCTCTAGAACCCGGTTACTTTTGATAGGACAGGTCTTAACCAACGAAACTGAAAGAGGGTAGTACCTAAACTTCATGCTGGCCTAAAATCTAAGGGCTCTTTTGTGTGCCTTCATACTTGAACTACTTGCATACTTGTTATCTGACACTTGAGTTTCTTGCAGGTTTTGTTTACAGTCCTTAATCTGGACTCATAACAGGGTTTACCTACATTACTCCATGCATAGCATAACATCATACCATTGCATGCATCCTGCATAAGGACTAACTCATTTCAAGGATCTCAAGGGCTTGTGATGCAGGTCATGCTGAACCAATTATCCAGCAAGGGGCAAAGGGGATTTATTTTCCTCTAGCCAAGGTTGTCAGGGGCTACGACCCACTCGATATGGTGAGCCTTGACCCTTGAAGAAGGACTCTCAACAACATGCAGTTCCTTCAATCAAGCTATCGGGTCCCAACTCTAACAATTTTCTTGTTTACCCCGCGAGATCCTTGAAAACATTGCATGCATACATACACGTCATTGCATCACAGGTATCCCTTTTACAGGTTGCTTACCTTCTTCGCTGTTTATTTCAGCCGATCGTCATGAATCCTGAATCATCTACTGAGCAATCCATCAAGGCTCTCCAGGCTCAGAATGCCCAGTTCCAAGAGTTGATCATGAGTTTGGCCCGGGGGCAACAAGATCTGAAGACCCTGCTTTTGAAAAAGAAGAAGAAGAGGACGGTGTTGTTCAACCCTAGACGCAAATCTGGGAATGGATCAAAAAAAGAGGTTGAGCTGACTACCTCATCTGTTGAAAAAGACAGTCCCCAAGAGAGAGAGGTTCCTAGTCCAGTGGTCTCCGACAACGAGACCGATTACCATGATGAACAATACCCTCCAGCTGAGGATAGGTACAAACAGTTAGAAGACAGGCTAAGTGCTATGGAAATACAAAAGGTGCCTGGCATGGACTTCGAAGATCTAGGTTTGTCTTCTGGGGTAGTGATCCCACACAAATTCAAGGCACCTGCTTTTGCAAAGTACGACGGGGCCTCTTGTCCTAAGTTGCACCTCCGTTCATACGCAAGGAAGATCCAGCCCTACACGGCAGACAAGAATCTATGGATCCATTTCTTCCAGGAGAGTCTTTCAGGGACTCAGCTCGAATGGTTCTATCAGCTGGATGGAACCAGTATTCGTAACTGGGAGGACTTGGCAACTGCTTTTTATAAGCAATATCAGTATAATGCCGACCTCGCTCCTACGCGTACCCAACTCCAGGGTATGTCACTGGGGACGGGTGAAGGTTTTAAGGAGTACGCCCAAAATGGAGAGACCTTGCTGGAAGGGTACAACCACCTCTAACTGACCGTGAGCTCGTTGACATGTTCTTGGGGACTTTGTCTGGTCCATTCTACAACCATCTGATTGGGAATTCTTCTGCTGGGTTCACAGATCTTATCTTGACTGGGGAGAGAATTGAAGCTGGTATCAAGTCGGGGAAGATTCAAGAAACCGCACCTGCTGATGCTCAGAAAAAGCCCCACAATGGGAAGAAGGAGTCCATTGCTATACATGGTAAAAAGGGTCGTCATGATGTAGGGGCAATCCAGATCTCTGATCCCACGCCCGTTCAACCAAGAAAGAGAAATAAGCGTAGGATAAAGTATCAAGATAGGAAGTATACTGACATCAACATGTCTTTGTCTCAGGCATTACAGTAATTGCTGAAGGCAAAACTGATCACACTAAAGGATCCTCCTCAAAATCCTGATACTTCCTCTTCCAAGTACAACCCGGGTGTGAGATGTGCCTACCATTCTGACAGTCCTGGACATGACACCGACGACTGTTGGACCTTGAAGAACAAGATCCAGGATTTGATTGACGCCAAGGAGGTCAAGTTTGAACACTGATCCTGCACCAAATCATCGAGAATGTCTTTTGTTCATTCGAATGTTCAAGTTGTATTTTTCTTTGATTGTTCAAACATTTTATTCATGTCAAACTTTGTTATTCCATTAATGCATTACACGTGTCTGTTTTGAAGTAATTATGTTTACTATGCTTAAAATTGTTTTCATATTTTTGTGATGTTCAACGCTCGGTTAACAATTCTAAGCCTCTTGAGGGAGGATGACGAAAACGATACCACGATTTTTACAGTATGCTTTTGAACAGACCCCGCTGATGAGGTAAGGCATTGTTTCAAATCCTAAACAGTGGAGTAATAAGGAAGATAATCCCTCGTCAACCCCTTTGAGCCTAAGAAGTTGGAGTTTTTCTTTTCAAAAATTAAAACCCTTAATCATAACCTGGGGCAGGGTAGTTCTCTCAGCTGATCTAGGTGCACAACGAATGACACCAAAGAAGTCCTTCAGAGACAAAAGACAGTGATGGTTCAGAATAATCATAATGACAAGCAGTCATTATCAAAAAATAATAATAAAAACCCATAAGTCAAAACCTATGAAGGAGACTTACAAAACTGGGGCATCCCACTGATTGTAATCACAAAAGAAACAGTTCAGGCAAAAAATAGGGATCATAAAATCAAAAAGAAAGAGGTCATACAAACCCTCAACAAAAGGAAATGACTGCCTAATCAAAATAAATCGTCAGTATCCGAACCATCACTGGTATATCAAAGCAAAGACGCAACAAGGTCTAACGCACGATTAGCTGAGTTTAGGATTGAAGAACATCACGAAGAACGGGTGGGTACAAATAAATTTGAGCCTTTATCCTTTGTTTCTTGAACCGTGAACCAGGCCACGTTATAACCCTTAAAAGTCCTAGCTGAAGCATGGGTTAGTTCGAAAGCATACTGTTACGAAAGGTATCCTGACTCCTTAAGGCTTGCGGTAAAATAACGAGTTGACATCACAATTTACAAAAAAAAAACTCACTTGCTTTTATTGAAAAATGCATTTTCAAAAATTTCAAGACAGACATAAGCTTTGCATTCTTAAGATAACATTGTTTGCATATGATTATTTGTTTGAACAGCAGAGAACTTTGCGCAACGAATATCCGATGAACGAAGGTCCTCTCAACAAAAGAGCCACCTCCGGTGGAAGAAACACTTTCAATCAAGGGGCATGGCATGATCATTGTCCATCATCTGGGGCAGTTAGGTCAAGATTCGGAGAATCTCTCAAAAGGCCAACCAGCTTGGGGAAAATATCCATCTGGATCACCTGGGGCATTCCGACAACGAATCTTGCCTGATCAGACATCTTCTAGTGGTACGGCAACGCAATACTAATGACAGTGACAACTCCCTGCTCTCTGAGAGCGTGGACATAGTCGGAAAAAAATACTGCGCATAATCAAAGACCCGCTAGGTTGACACACCTAGGAAAAAATAAGGGCTTCCCGGCGAACCAAAAGGGTTCGGGAAAAAATAAGGGATGAATATGAAAAAATCTGTACACCCGGCAAGTCGAAAACCTACAAAGGCGGCTTGGGCAAAAATGGGTATCCCGGTGGACCGAAAACCCGAAAGGGCGGTCCAGGCAAAAATTAGGGATCACAGCGTACGACTATGTTCCGTCATCTCGTCCCTTGCCTACCAGAAGAAGATTCGTAAATCGGCAGGTATCAAACACCTCACAGGCCTTCCTCTCCCGCAGAAACTGGGGCAATAAGAATGGTCTGAACGATCAAGCTGCTCTGTCCTCCAGGCACCAAGGTAAGGTCAGCTGAAGAACGTAACCAAGATACCTTAATTCCCCAGAGAGTGAGACAAGATCCAACAATTCTCCCCAAGCAGAGTGGGTCTCCAATCAGCCCTGAGAAGGCCCATACCTCCAGCAAGTCGGCAACACTCTCCCCAAGCAGAGTTAGCTTACTGTCAGCCTTAAGGAAGTTGGATTATTCCCCGAAGATCTCAACATTCCCCAGCGGAGTGTACAAACATTCCTAACAAGCATCCCCAGCAATCTTGATCTAAGATTGTTCCCCAGCGGAATACCGCACATCCAGTGGAGCCACTTCCCCAATACAATCTCAAAAGCCTCCCCAGGAAAGTTGAATCAATCTCCCCAGTAGGAAGCTTATCCCCAGTAGATTCTGGAAGCTTATCACCTGCAGAGTACGAACGCTCTCCCCCGGCTTTATTCAAAGGTTATTTCCCCACCAGGATATAACTGGGTTATCCTCAGCCAATTGCCACGGAAAGATCGTCCCCGACGAAGTCTTCCTATCCCCCAGTGGAGTTCATCATTTCCTTCAGCATAACAGATCAACTGGAATCCCCAGCGGAGTTCTCATCAAACCTCAGCAAAGTACATCTCTTCCCACAGAGCATTCCCCGCAGAGTATTCTATTCGCCAAGTTTATTCCCCAACGGAGTCATCCTCTCCTACCGGTATTCTTGCAATCATCATCCCCAACGGAAACGAAGAATCTCACTCTTCAACATCAGCCCAGGATTTGACTTCCCGACATCCGTCAAGGATCTATTTTCCCAGACGAAGATACATTCATAACATCACATTGTTATACATCATGATACATGCATATACGCATCATATCATACAATCTCATGTGCTGAGAACATCGTTGCTTGATTCATATCATGCATTGCATATGATTGACCTTTACCTTTCAGGAAGGATACAGTTAAATGATCAGCTATGTAGACGAATACAGTCAAAAGAGACCAACCCAGTCAAAGAATACAAATCCAGTTAAATCAATGCCTAAAGATTTCTCTGATACAACTCATCGTTATAGACACTCGTCGTTATAGACACTCGTTGTTATAGACACTCGTCATTATAGAAACTCATCGTTATAGACACTCGTCGTTATAGACACTCGTCGTTATAGACACTCGTCGTTATAGACACTCGTCGTTATAGACACTCGTCGTTATAGACACTCGTCGTTATAGACACTCGTCGTTATAGACACTCGTCGTTATAAACACTCGTCGTTATAGACACTCGTCGTTATAGACACTCGTTGTTATAGACACTCGTCGTTATAGACACTCGTCGTTATAGACACTCGTCGTTATAGACACTCGTCGTTATAGACACTCGTCGTTATAGACACTCGTCGTTATAGACACTCGTCATTATAGATACTCGTCGTTAAAGACCACTCGTCCATGAGGATAACCTGTCATTAGAGACAACTCACCAACCTTACTATATTCCAGACTCGATTCCTGTATCTTGCCAGGGCACGTCTGAAGAGTTTAAAGATTCGATACCTGTATCCAGCCAGGGCACATCTACATAAAGAGTCTGAAGATCAACTCCTGTAACAGGCCAGGTAATTATTTTTCTTTCTCAGGTACGCAAGTTCTCGCTAAGGAATCTCTTACGCGATTGACACCTAGATGGCATCTGTAAGCCCATCCACATACCCACAGTCTCCAAATGGCATCTATAAGCCCATCCTCCTATCCAGCATCAGTCTCCAAATGACATCTGTAAGCCCATTCCCTACATCACACTGTTGACACTCTACTATGTGAGTGCAAATTTCTGGGCACTCTAGTGTTCAATCATCTTCCACCTTCGGACTACGAAAGGCACGCCTGCCAATCTACATCCTCAGGTCTAAGAAGATTGAACAGGGGCAACTGTTGTACCCCAAAATTTGCCCTCCCATATTTCTCAAAACATTTCAAGAAAAATTCGCAAGTCCAACCCGGCGCATCATATTTAGGTATCCTTTCGCCAAGATATCTCTGATAACGTATTCTCAAATTCAGGTTCGGCTCAAGAGTCAATTCTTTAAAGAAGGTATCCGAATGTGTGAGTTTTCTCGAAGAAATATGGTGAAAAAGTGTGCTGAAAGTGCAGTTTTTACGCGCTAAAAAATTCATAACTTGAAGATAGTGGCTCGTTTTGAACCCGTTCCGGTGGCCAAAATTCTGTCTTGACATTATCTACGTTTTCATCTCTCACGGCTGGAAGCCAATTTCGATCAGAAACTTCAAAAATTCATAACTAATTCACCGTTTATCCGATTGAGCCGATTTTCGGACAGGAGTTAGTTCTTGATGTCGGCTACATTTTGTTTTCACATTTCAACTTCAAAAATTGCACTTAAGTCCCTGCGATTTAGCCTGGAAAGTGACGAACTCAAGTAAACATTGGAGGCCCAATTGCACATTCAAAGCCCATTTTCTTTACCCTAATTTCCATTATATAATCACCTTCTTTTCACACAAACCAGGGAGGAGAAAAAAGATAGAAAAAAACCTTGCCACAACACTGTTAGAATATCAAATTCTTTCAAGAACCCTAAAACCTTGAAATCCTTATTACAAATCCCTCTCTCACTACAAACAAGCCATCTCAGTTACAAACCAACATCTCACTACTTCTTCAGTAAGGGTAAGGCTGGCTTGATCTCCGTGATCAAAAGGGCATAAACTTTTCCAGTAAGGGTAAGGTTGATTTGATCTCCATGATCAAAAGGGTATAATCATTCATACATGCCATATTATGCCTAAACATTAAATTTCTTCATATATTGGCTTTATTTGCATTTTATGATTTTATTTAATGTGTTCATGAGATTAAACACTGCAGATTTAGACAGGATCCCATGCAGGTTCATTAAGGAACGTTGAGGCCAGAACACAAATGGCCAAATGCCAAATGGCCAAAAAAGAACAACTTATGCATGACACTAATACATGGCGAGACAGACATCCTGAGAAGATTAAGGAACGTTGAGGTCATAACACAAGTGGCCAAAAGCCAAAAGCCAAAAGCCAAATGGCCAAAGTAGAACAACTTATGCATTAAACCCAATCCAATGGCCAAAGAATACAGACCACGGTACTCAGGAGTCAATGAACACGCACGTGATGCCAGAAAGTCAAACAAGGATTTTTGTCTAATGGGCCAAATTACTTCCAAAAAACCTCCTAAACGGACCTGATACCCCCCATGGTTTGCATCAATTTTTAATTTTTAATTTGTTTTTCTTTCTTAATTCTATTAATTATTTTAATTGTTTTCTTTAATTTCATAAATTAATTTTCATAAATAAAAAAATCAGAAACTAAAATATGTCAATTAATTTATTTAGTAAATATTTTTTTGTAAATAAATATGTAAATAATTAATTAGCATAAATTAGGTTAAACTTTTATATTTTCTTTAACAATTAAAAATAATTTAGAACTAGGGTCTCATTTAACTTCTAATTTTAATTAATTTTCTTTATTCTCATTAAATACAAAAAAACTTAAAAAACATTTCTTTTCTTTTATTAAATAATTAATTAACTTTTAATTCTATTTAATTTCAAAAGGGTTCAACGCCCTCGAATGTTCTATTTTCTATTCTTTTCGCGCATTTATTCTTATTTTTCTTGTAAATATTATGTAATTGTTCAAGCCATGTAATAGTAACTAGGTTTTACTTTCCGCATTTTTTATTAAAACGGGTCTTTGTTAATTTGGCGATGTATAGACCCGCGCCTTGTAATAGCGTAGGATTTTACTTTCCGCATTTAAATTTCCGCACTTTTAATTTCTAATTGCATGAAAGAATGAATGACTAATTAAAAGCAAAACGTAGCTCACGATACAATAATCAAAGACAAATATGAACATGAAAATAACACACGAATTCACACACCACTTCTAGGGTACGCCTCAATGTTGTCTTGCCCTCGAAACGTGGTCGTCGAGTATAGGACGTTTTAGTAAGTCCTTATGTCCATGACATGATCCAGTAGCCTCGAAACGGTTGCCTCAGAATTAAAAAGGATCAATGGCATAAGGGTAGCTTCTAAGGTGTCCTACTGTTGCTCTAGTGACCACACTGTCCCTAAACTCGAATTGACCCGAACACCTCCAACGACGGTGCTACCTACTTCTCAATAGTGGGATAGCACTGTCTAAAGGACTCATACACAGCCTAATTCCTTAGAGTAGGTAGATCTCATGGGTACTTGCTCTTTCAAACAAACAAAACAACTTTTCACACTGACACTTTCAAAAGTTTTCAAAACAAATTTTTCATACACTCTTGAGGATAGATACAAGAGTCACTTAGAAATCTTTCAAACAAAACTTTTTTTCAAACCCACTCACATTTGAAAAGCAAACATCTTTTGAAAACATAAGAGAAAATACCTAAGAGCCCGTGGATAACCACAGATAGAAAGGGTGCTAACACCTTCCCTTTCTATAAATCTACCTCCCAAACCGAGAAACTATCTCACAAGGAATTTTGCTGTGCTTTTGTCCTGTCCATATTGGAGAAAATAAAAGACGGTGGCGACTCTTGCTTCCGCGACATTTCGCGAACCAGCGTTAAACAGTCAGTTCCAGATCCATCGATCACAGTTAGGTTTTAGGTTTTAGGTTTTTTTCTTATTAACTTTTTTTCTTCCAAAATTAACTTTTTTTTAATTAAAATTAATTAGGATTTAGATATTTTAATTAACTTTTTTCAAAATTAACATTTTTTTTATTAAACAATTAGGTTTTAGGTTTTCTTTGTAATTAACCTTTTAATTAACCATTTTTTAACAAATTATGATTAGGTTTTTGTTTTAGTTAGTAATGGAATTTTTGGATTTTTTTTCATTTATTAATAAATTAAGTTAATTAATTTTTTTAATTAAAATTAGTTAGAATTAGGTTTTTTAATTAACTTAAAATTATTTTCTACAAAAAACACCAAAAACATTAACTTAGAATTTTAGGTTTTAATTTTTCCTTAATTTCTTTTTATTTATTCTTTTACATTTTAATTTCTAGGAAAATTGTATAGGTCGCATTATCAATGTAATAGCGTAGATTTATCTTTTCTCGCATTTTTTTTTCTAATTATGTAATTGCTTCTGGGATGTAATAGTATTAGGATTTCTTTTCCGCATTCTTCACTATTATGTATCTGCAAAATCCTTGTAATAGCTAGGACTTTAAACTTTCTTGCTTTTAATTCCGCAAACTATAAACTGCTTAGATGTATGTTAATAGGATTGTATGGAAAGACAAACTGAAAATTAAAACAATAGATCACCTTAATTGTGAAAAGATTAAATAACTGAAATCAAACACATACACATGCTCACTCTTAGGGTATGCCTCACTTGGTTGCTTCAGAAAACAATGGTCATGTCCCTCGAACGTAGGGATATCTTAGCAAAAGACCCTCAATCTAAAAGTCATCATAAAGATCATAGTCCCTTAACGTCCCTCGAGTTGCCTATGAGAAATGATCTTGTCCCTCGATGTTGCCTACAGATATATGATGACAGTCCCTTCGAAATGCTAAGGTATCCTTACTTGTTGCCTTCAGTGACCATTTCGTCCCTTCGAACGTCCCTTTAAAATTCCAACGACGGTGCTAACTATTTCTCAATAGTAGGATATCATTGTCTAAAGGAAACAAGAATAGAAACAATATTTTTTCGAGTAGGTAGATGCTAGTAGGTACTTGCTCAAATAAAAAGTTTTCACACTTACACTTTTCAAACAAATTTTCAAAACAACTTCGTCACACCTTTGAGGACTGATACAAGGGTTATTACGAAGTAAAATATTTTCAAAGCAAAGCACACATATAAGCAATTTAAAAATGAGGAAGTACCTAAGAGCCCATGGAAAACCATGGATGGAAAGGGTGCTAACACCTTCCCTTTCTATAATCTATCTCCCGTACTCAGAAACATCTCGAAAAAGGTTTTTTCTGTTCTTTTTTGTTTTCCTTTGTTGGATGAAATAAAAGTCGGTGGCGACTCTTGCTTACCGCGATATTTTGCAAACACAAAACACAAAACACAAACCAGTATTAAACAATTGGTTCTACCACCGTATCACATAAATAAGTGGGGTATACCTTAGGATCTAGGTCATCATAATTGTTCTCTTGATTACTTTGTTTGCTTTACTTTTAAGGGTTTTGTTTGGGGTTACTATAGATCCTACACCCGGATCTGGGGAATACCTTTTAGGTAAGTAGCAATAGACTGTGAGGGAACTGTACGGCATAGACCGATACGGTTGAAGCAGTAGCTACGTTGATGTGGCACTTTGGTTGGTACCGATATCCCTTGTGGCGAAACGAGGAGAATATGGGGCTGCTACGTGGTGTCGTTAAGCATCAACTGACCTTAGAACCTTTAATCGCCCAACTTGACCATTAGAAAGTAGAGAGATAGCCGACCTCGGTGTAGAGCTGAGAACTGGTTGATACTCGATGCTACACTCATTGAGACCATACTCTCGGAATAATTTTAGCTGCAAGAAAAAATTGTGTGAGCTGAAACCATCACCGATGGAGGACGGTCAGTGATATTGAGATCCTCTAGAACCCGATTACTTTTCTAGGATAGGTTGAACCAACTAAACTTCAAGAGGGTACTACCTTAAAACCCATGCAAGCCTAAACCTAAGGCTGTTTGTGTGACTTGTGTGCTTTCAACTTGAACTACTTGCACATTTTTATTATCTGACAACATGAGTTCCTTGCAGGTTTTGTTTACAGTCCTTATCCAATAACTTGGATTTCTTGCCGGGTTTACTTGCTTACATCACCTTGCACTTTTGCTTAAACGCATAGCATACACATCATAACATCATGCCTTAACATTTCCTTAACCATTTCAAGGATCTCAAGGGTTTGTGATGCAGGTTATGGTAAATCAGACGTCTAGCAAGGGGAAAGGGGATTTATTTTCCTCTAGCCAATATCGTCTAGAGATCAAAACAAGATAACTTGGGTCAGTGGCTATGACCCACTCGATATGGTGATCTTGACTCTTGAAGAAGGACTCTCAATGACACGAAGTTTCTTCAATCAAGCTGCAATAAAATTCTAACAGTTTCTTGTTTACCCCGCGAGATCCTTGAAAACATTACATACATATATCATACATATCATTGCATAACAGGTCTTCCAGTACAGGTCTCTCATGTTCCCGCTGTTTATTTCAGCAATGGCTCTCAAACAAGACAACAAAGATCTTCAAACTCAAGAAGCTCAGTTCAGGGAAATATTCCTAAACCTATCCAAGGGGCAGGAAGAGTTGAAAACACCCCTCATTGGGAACTTGGTCAAGAAAAGTCCTGAAGACAATAAGGACGAACGGCCGGAACAACTGCAAGCTGAGGTAGGTGCAATGAGAACCCAGATGCTGGGGCAGATGGCTCTTATCCAAGGCCTAGCCCGAAGACAAGAAAAGCTGAAAGCCATCATCAACCAACTTCATCAAGACGGATCCAACAGTATGAAGAAAACAGTCGAGGCCGGGGACCAAGTCATTGATCAACCTCCAAGAAGACAAAAGGTTGGTTTGGTGAAGATTGAACCTTTCCAAATTGCTACTACATCATGGGTCCAACAAAAACCCTGCCAAAAACAACGGGTTGATCAGAGTAAGCCGGATATGCCCAAAAGGCAGTTTACCAAACTCAACATGTTGCTGTCTCAAGCTTTGCAACACCTATTAAGGATGGATCTGATTACATTGATAGAACCTCATCCAAATCCCAAGACTTCTTCCCCTAACTACAATCCTGATGCAAGGTGTGCATACCCTTCCAACAGCCCGGGGCATGATACTGATGACTATTTGGGCATTGGAAAATAAAATTTAAGACCTGATTGATGAAGGAGCGCTAGAATTCGCACAAGACGGTCAGACTGAGTTCTTTTGCCATCCCTCCAAAGCATACCATCTGAAGTGACAAGTTCTCATAAGAAGACTTTTCGTTCATTATAATTTTCAATGTGTAATTTTCTTTTGATTTGTTTAAACATTTATTCATATCAAACCTCCTTATTTCATCAATGCATTACACATGTTTGTCTTGAATCAATTCATTCGTGTTCACTATTTCAAAAATGTGTTATTGTTTCCTTTTGTGATATTCAACTCTCGATTAAAAACTCTAAGCCTTAGAGGGAGGATGACGAAAATGATACCACAATCTCTACAATATGCTTTTGAACAGACCCCGTTGACGATGTACTGGCGTTGTTTTAAATCCTAAATAGTGGAGTTATAAGGAAGATAATCCCTAGTCAACCCCTTCGAGCCAAAGAAGTAGGAGTTTTCTTTTCACAAAAATTAAAACCCTTAATCATAACCTGGGGCAGGGTAGTTTCTCAGTTAATTTAGATGTGCATACAGTCGCAATATTCTACTTCATACATAATGAATGGCATCAAAGACGTCCTTCCAAAACAAAAGATGGTGATGGTTCCGTATAATCGTCAAGACAGGCAGTCATTATCTCTTGAAATAAAAGCCCATTAAGTCAAAACCTATGAAGGAGACTTAAGAGAAAAATTGGGGCATCCCGCTGACTGTAATCACAAAAGAAACAGTTCAGGCAAAAATTAGGGATAACGAAAAAAAAAGAGAGATTACTACAAATCCTCGAAAAAAAGAAGATTACAAAAATGATTGCCTTTTCAAAATAAAGGTTCAATTTTTGAATCATCACCAAGTATCAGAGCAAAGATTCCAGACTCAATCGGGGTCTAAACGCGCAATTAACTGAGCATAGGACTGAAGAACATCACAGAGAGCGGGTTGGGTACAAATAAAATTTGAGCCTTTATCCATTGTTTCTTGAACCGTGAACCAGGCCACGTTATAACCCTTAAAAGTCCTAGCTGAAGCATGTGTTAGTTTGAGAGCATACTGTTACAAAGGTATCCCAACTCTTGTAGGCTTTGTTACAAATCCTGAGTTGATATCACATTCTCGCAAATTTCGCTTTACTACACAATACACATTTTCAAAAAAAAATTCAAGACAGACATGAGTTTTGCATTCTTTAAATGACATTGTTTGCATATGACTAATTGTTTGACAGCAGAGAAATCCGCACAATGGATATTCAATGAACAAACATCCTCTCAATGGACAAAATCACCTCAGCGGGAAATACACTTCCAAAAACAGGTCTTCCATAAGCAAGGGGCATGACATGATGTTTAAACACATCTGGGGCAGTCTCTCCAAAAGTGCCAGATAGCCAGGGGCAGATCTCCATTTGAAACACTTAGGGCATTGGGCATGAATCCCAATAACGAATCCTGTACGATCAAACAAACATCTTCTGGTAGTGTGGCAACACTTACTACTATGGACAGTGACAACTCCCTACATCCTGAGAGCGTAGACATAGTCCGAAAATATTGCGCATGAACAAAGACCCGCTAGGTTGACTGGCCTAGGAAAAAATAAGGGCATCCCAGCGAACCAAAAGGGTTTGGGCAAAAATTAGGGATAAAAACAAAAAATATATGTACACCCGGAAATTCGAAAACCTGAAAAGGCGACTTGGGCAAGAAAGGGTATCCCGGTGGACTGAAAATCTGAAAAGACAATCCAGACAAAAGTTAGGGATTAAAGCATACGACTATGTCCCGTTATCTTGTCACTTGCCTATCAGTAGAAGACTTATCATTCCGATCGGCAGTTACCAAGCACCTCATAAGTTGGGATGACAATCAATCCACAAGGCCTCCGCAGGCACTTTCTTCAGCAGGTACAAGGGCATAAAAGTCTTGATGCGAAGTCATTGTCATATCCTCAGCACGCGTCCCAGTACCATCTACACTCCCCACAGAGTAGAGGCAACCAAAGTTTTGATCTCTGCCTCCCCAAACAGGAGTCACTTTCCCCAGCCAAGCTCTTTCAGAGAGCCGACGTCTATATTCCCCAGCCGAATTTCGTAATCGCAAGCGGTTCATAATGTTTTCTCCCGAACAAAGTTTATTTCTCTGAATACAGAAGTGTAATCCCCGACAAAGTTTATCCCTTCAGCTATGGAAGCCTCTCTCTCCAACAGAATTATTCCCTCGCGGAGTTGTTCTCAAGTAGAGTATCTCCTCGGCAGAATACCTGTAAACAAGGGGCAAATCCCCAACATAGTCATCTCCAGTTCACCATCCCCAGCGGAAGTAGAAGAACCACTTTTTCTATGACGGTCAGGAACTCAATTTCCGTTACTCTCCAGCAGCGATCAAGGATTTATTTTCCCACTCGGATATGTCATAATAGCATTTCATGTTCATATATCATGACGTGCGCATACATATTGCATACAACATAATCTCATTTATTTTGAGAACATCATCTCACCCTGCATTTCATGCATCACATATAACTAACCCTGATATCTTTTCAGGAAAAGATGATCAGTTTCGACGAATCCAGCAGTTATACAGATTACATCTACAGAAAACTAATGGAAACTCAGTTCCCGAAATCAAACGGGTCAACTAATCTACACTATCAGATCAAAGTAACCTTACCCAGGTTCCTCTTGAAGTTTTACACAGACTTAGCCCAAAGTAACCTTACCCAGGTTCCTGCCGAAGTTTTACATGGACTTATCCCAAAGTAACCCTACTATCTAGGTTCCTTCTAACAGCCCTACTATCCAGGCTTTTATTTCGAAGTAACCCTACTATCCAGGTTCCTTCTCACAGCCCTACTATCCCGACTTTCATATCGAGGTAACCCTACTATCCAGGTTCCTTCTCACAACCCTACTATCCAGGCTTTCATTTCAAAGTAACCCTACTA
Source organism: Vicia faba (assembly GCA_948472305.1). NCBI lineage: Eukaryota > Viridiplantae > Streptophyta > Magnoliopsida > Fabales > Fabaceae > Vicia > Vicia faba. The sequence goes on from OX451736.1 coordinate 1,047,273,610, forward strand.
TCCAGGTTCCTTCTCACAGCCCTACTATCCAGGCTTTCATATCGAAGTAACCCTACTATACAGGTTCCTTCTAACATCCCTACTACCCAGGCTTTTCATATCGAAGCAACCCTACTATCCAGGTTCCTTCTCAAGCCCTACCATCCAAGCTTTCATATCGAAGTAACTCTACTATCCAGGTTCCTTCTCATAGCCCTACTATCCAGGCTCTCATGTCGAAGTAACCCTACGACCCAGGTTCCTTCTCACAACCCTATTACCCAGGTTCCTTCTCATAACCTTACCATCCAAGTTTCTTTTCGCTTATCTTCAGACAGCAGTCCACAACACTGTAAGACCTGGACCTGATCAAACACGATTGGTTTCGCATTTCCCCAGTAAGTCACGGTGCAGCTTGTACCCTGACCAAATATGCAGTTCACTTCTGCTTCCTCAAGCAGGAGTTATTTCCCCAGTAGAGTAACAGACAACTGAAGCTCCTAAAATTCTATTTCTCCCAAGACAGAGACCAACATTCCTCAGCAGATTCCTCCTCAACGATAGGAACATGAATTTTAATCAAAGGAATATCTCAGGAAATCAACATCCTCTAAATGGCATCTTTAAGCCCATCTCCGACCATTCTCTGTCATATCTTCCAGATGGCATCTTTAAGCCCATCTCCGGTGATATTCCGTCATCTCCTCCAAATGGCATCTATAAGCCCATTCATGATACTACCTACATAGTCAAGCATCATTATAGACGATTTCAAATTTCTGGGCACTCTAGTGTTCAATCATCTTCCACCTTCAGATCACGAAAGGCAGACAAGACAATCTAAATATTCAGGTTTAAGAAGATTGAACAGGGGCAGCTGTTGTACCCCAAAATTTACCCTCTTTTTATACACGCATATTATTGGTTTTATGGTTATAGAATAAAGGTATATTTTTCAAGCTTCTTCAGGTTACAAGTGACGTTTATTTCGCCAATGGATGTTCTTAGAGTATTTTCCGTGCTGAAGATCGGTTCCCCATTTTGCAATGATTCGGGGTTCAAAGATTCACAAGTCCAACCCGACGCGTCATATTCAGGTGTTCTTTCGCCAAGATATCTCTGATAACATATTCTCAAATTTAGGTTCGGCTCAAGAGTAAATTCTTTAAAGAAGGTCTTCGAATGTGTGAGTTTTCTCGAAGAAATGTGGTGAAAAAGTGTGCTGAAAGTGCAGTTTTTACGCACTAAAAAATTTATAACTTGAAGATCGTGGCTTGTTTTGAACCTGTTCTAGTGGCCAAAATTCCATCTTAACGTCATCTACGTTTTCATCTCTCACGGATGGAAGCCAATTTCGATCAGAAGGTCTTCAAAAATGCGGATTTATCAAGTATTTTCATACAGAAAATTTGTGAAAAAAGTTTATTTGCGTCATGTTCAGAAAATCATAACGTGGTCGATTTTCATCGTATCGAGCTGGTTCCGACGCCAAAATTTCAAAAATTGAGTTGGCTAAGTTTTCACAGGAGGTATTGAGTTCGAACAGTATCTAAAAGGCCTTCATTTTTTGCTTAGAGTGCGTGTGACACGCTGAAAATCTTGAATGCTGAATATTATTTCATCTGGGCCAAAACTTTTAAAATTCATAACTCGGTCAATTTTTATCGGAACGGACCCATATTTTTACACAAGGTCACTGGCTCAGAGATATACAACTTTTCTTCCAAAGCTGAGATCGGGTTATGCTCCTACCATTACCAGTTTTTTATTGAAGAACATGTCAGAGTCGACACTAGAGCCCAAAATAAGTTTGTCTGAGCCAAAACTTCAAAAATTCATAACTAATTCACTTTTTATCTGATTGAGCCCATTTTTGGAAAGGAGTTAGTTCTCGATGTCAGCTACATTTTGTTTTCACATTTCAACTTCAAAAATTGCACTTAAGCCTCTGTGATTTGGCCTGGAACATGACGGACTCAAGTGAACATTGGAGGCCCAATTGCATATTCAAAGCCCATATCTTTGCTCTAATTTCCATTATATAATCTCATTCTTTTCACAAAGAAGAAGAGGAAAAAAAATTTTGCCACAAACCTGCTAGAATATCAAATTCTTTCAAGAACCCTAAAACCTTGAGATCCTTGTCACAAACCCACATCTCACTACTTCTCCAGTAAGGGTAAGGCTGGTTTGATCTCCATGATCAAAAGGGTATAGAAGCATTCATCTCACTACTTCTCCAGTAAGGGTAAGGCTGGTTTGATCTCCATGATCAAAAGAGCATATAAGCATTCATACAGCCCATATCGGTTTTAACATTAAAAAATGTTTATATATATATATATATATATATATATATATATATATATATATATATATATATATATATATATATATATATATATATATATATATATATATATATATATATATATATATATATATATATATATATATATATATATATATATATATATATATATATATATATATATATATATATATATATATATATATATATATATATATATATATATATATATATATATATATATATATATATATATATATATATTTGTATTTCATGATATAGTAACTTATTTAATGTGTTCATGAGATTCAATACTGCAGATTTAGACAGGATCTCATGCAGGATTATTACAAAACGCTGATGGCCAAAACAGAAGAACCACTAATGCATGGCGAGACAGACATCCTGAGAAGTTTAAGGGCGTGGGTTCAACAACCACCCCTATTGGTTTTGGTTTTCTTCCTATATTTATCTTTTTACTTATTTTCATTCTTTCTATTTAAAACTTTTTTTCTTCATAAAACTTAACATTTTTCACAAACCTTTGATTTTTCCTCCTAAACTTGAATAATTAATTTTAGGTCTTTTTTTAAATTTAATTTTAGGTTTTAAATTAATTTTTGGTTCAACAACCACCCATGACATTTGCACTATCTTTATTTTTTAACCCTATTTTTCATTGATGTTTCTTCCCCTATCTATTTTTTTGGCAAACTTAATTCTTTCTTATTAATCATTACACATAAATCTTTTTTTTCAAAACTAACTTTTTTTTATTAAAATTAGTTAGGTTTTAGGTTTTTTTCTTATTAACCTTTTTTTCTTCAAAATTAACCTTTTTTTTAATTAAAACTAATTAGGATTTAGATATTTTAATTAACTTTTTATAAAAATTAACTTTTTTTATTAAACAATTAGGTTTTAGGTTTTCTTTGTAATTAACCCTTTAATTAACCATTTTTTAACAAATTATAATTAGGTTTTTGTTTTAGTTAGTAACCGAATGTTTGGCTTTTTTTTTTCATTTATTAATAAATTAAGTTAATTAACTTTTTTATTAAAATTAGTTAGAATTAGGTTTTTTAATTAACTTAAAATTATTTTCTACAAAAAACACCAAAAACATTAACTTAGAATTTTAGGTTTTAATTTTTCCTTAATTTCTTTTTATTTATTCTTTTACATTTTAATTTCTAGAAAAATTGTATAGGTCGCATTATCAATGTAATATCGTAGATTTATCTTTTCTCGCATTTTTTTCCTTCTAATTATGTAATTGCTTCCGGGATGTAATAGTATTAGGATTTCTTTTCCGCATTCTTCACTATTATGTATCTGTAAAAGCTTATAATAGCTAGGACTTTAAACTTTCTTGCTTTTAATTCCGCAAACTATAAACTGCTTAGATGTATGTTAATATGATTGTATGGAAAGACAAACTGAAAATTAAAACAATAGATCACCTTAATTGTGAAAAGATTAAATAACTGAAATCAAACACATACACATGCTCACTCTTAGGGTATGCCTCACTTGGTTACTTCAGAAAACAATGGTCATGTCCCTCGAACGTAGGGATATCTTAGCAAAAGACCCTCAATCTAAAAGTCATCATAAAGATCATAGTCCCTTAACGTCCCTCGAGTTGCCTATGAGAAATGATCTTGTCCCTCGATGTTGCCTACGAATATATGATGACAGTCCCTTCGAAATGCTAAGGTATCCTTACTTGTTGCCTTCAGTGACCATTTCGTCCCTTCGAACGTCCCTTTAAAATTCCAACGACGGTGCTAACTATTTCTCAATAGTAGGATATCGCTGTCTAAAGGAAACAAGAATAGAAACAATCTTTTTTCGAGTAGGTAGATGCTAGTAGGTACTTGCTCAAATAAAAACTTTTCACACTTACACTTTTCAAACAAATTTTCAAAACAACTTCGTCACACCTTTGAGGACTGATACAAGGGTTATTACGAAGTAAAATATTTTCAAAGAAAAGCACACACATAAGCAATTTAAAAATGAGCAAGTACCTAAGAGCCCATGGAAAACCATGGATGGAAAGGGTGCTAACACATTCCCTTTCTATAATCTATCCCCCGTACTCAGAAACATCTCGAAAAAGGTTTTTTCTGTTCTTTTTTGTTTTCCTTTGTTGGAGGGCCCGATGAGACAATTGCAAGCGGAGATAGCAACAATGAGAATTCAGATGTTGGGACAAATGGATCTTATCCAAAACTTAGCTCGGGGACAAGAAGAGTTGAGAATTCTCGTCAACAAGCTTCATCAAGACGGATGCAACCGTATGCAACAAACAATTAAGATTGGGGATCAAGTCATTAATCAGCCCCCAATGAGACAAGAAGTTGGCTTGGTGGAGAGTAGACCTTTCCAAATTACCGCTACATCATGAGCCCAACAATAAACTCGCCAACAATGATAGGGTAGTCGACATAAGGAGGATACTGAAGGTGGAGAAAACACTTAGAATGGGGGGGGGGGGGGTTGAATAAGTTTCTCTTTTACTTTTTCTTAAAGGCACAACAATAAAGGAAAGACAAGGTTATTTTTATCCTGGTTCGTTTGAACTCAAACTACTCCAGTCCACCCGCCAAGGTGATTTCGCCTTTCTCAACAAGGACTTAATCCACTATAATCAACTGATTACAATCACACAAGAACTGTTGTGACTAACAATGCACAAGTAACCTTACAAGTGACTCACACCACTAAGACTTAAACTAGTCCTAGTCTACTTGAGAAATTTGACCAACCTTGGTCTCTCAAGGAACAATTACAAGATATAAATCTTTACAGATAGTGAAACAAAGTTTGCTTCTAAGAAAGCTATATCACAACTGTGATTTTTCACTAAGAATATTATAGCATAAAGTGTATGAAATTTGTTTGTGAGCCCAGAATATTTTGCGTAGCTTTTGCGTCTTTTGAATTTGTTCAGTTCTATTCAGAACTTCAGTTGTTCAATCTTTCAGTGGTTCTGCAATATTTCGTTAGTTGGCTTGCAATTAATGTTCTTCTATATATATAGCATGAAGAAACATGACCGTTGTTACCTTCAAATGGAGAGCATTAAATGTTGTGTGTTTCCTTGCACTATTCCATTTTCCAATGCACTAGTGTAGACACTTGAGTGCATGTAGCCCTCTTTGCATTAAATGAGTAAACGACACTATGTAAGAACATGTCTCCTGAAGCTTGAAAAGACTTGTTAGCTTTTGCATTCTTTCAGAACTTGGCTTCACGTTTTGAATTTAGAACATGCTTGCATATCTTCTAAACAACGCTTTGCTTGCTAAGTACTTCTGATCAACGCTTGCTTTCAAATATCTTCTGAACAACACTTGCTTTCAAATATCTTCTGAACAATACTTGCTTTTAAATATCTTCTGAATAACACTTGCTTTCAAATATCTTCTGAACAACACTTTCTTTCAAAGAACTTCTGAACAAAACTTGCTTTCAAAGTACTTCTGAAACATAGCTTACATAGAAACTTGCTAAGTGTTAGAAGATGTAATAAAATAATTATCTTACCAGAGTCAGCATCAACACTTGAGTTAAAGCAAATGGTTCTTTCATCAAAGAACTTCTTCATTTATTTTCAGCTCATCACATCAAGATGCTTCTATCAGAATGTTATCAGAGACAACATCAGCATCAACACTTGTGCTAAAACAAATAGTTCTTTCATCAAAGAACTTATTCATTTATTTTCAGCTCAGCACTTCAAGATGCTTCTGTCAGAATATTATCTGAAACAGTTAAATACGTTCATCAGAGTATCAAATATATAAAATATAATTTATTGTTATCATCAAAACTATGAGATATGATCAGAACTAATCTTGTTCTAACAATCTCCCCTTTTTTGATGATGACAAAAATATATTCAGATATATAAATAAATTTGAATAAGAGATAGGAATATCCCCCTGAAATAAATATTTCTATAAGAAAAACTTCCTGAGAATTTTCATCAGAGCTTTGGAATTTTTCTTCTGGGATTTCTTCATCAGGTTCTTTTGAAGATAATGTTCATTTGAAATAAACTTCCAGAGTTTAAATGATACCTACAAATTTCTTTAGAGCATAGAAAGAAATCTTGTATTTTGTTAGAATGTTTGACTTAGTCCCATAACTGTTAATCAGAGATTAGATCAAAATACTCATTTTCTCCCCCTTTTTGGCATAATCAAAAAGTAGATATAAAAAATAGTTGAAGAGCGTAAAAATTTTATAATAAAAGATTCAGAGGTTCAACAAAACAACAAGTGAGAAAGGTTTTTACAAAAGTATTTATATGAATACTTTTCAGAAATAGGTTTTGAAAAAAAATGATTTAGCATTTAATGAAAATTGAAAAGTGAGGGGAAAGCGTGAGATTTTAATCAAATCATAATAGTTACCTAGAACGGTGTTAATAGCTTAGCACGCGTGACCTTTCAGAAACACACCAAGTGTTCATCTCCTGAAGGTTGCATGAGACAGTTGTTTGATCTAATGAACTTCTGAGCTATACTTGAAATGAAACGTTAGAACATTTCAGAACATTACATATAGCTTCTGATATAACTTCTCTTCTAACTTCTGAAGAGGTGTTAATCAGAGCATTCATTACAGAATATTCTGAAGTCAAGCACAAAAGATAAATACAATTTTATTCAGGACATAATTCCATACAAATATTTTTCAAAATGAATTTAAATCTATCTTCTGAAAGGGGTTTGGTAAAAATATCAGCCCATTGATGGTCTGTTTTTACAAAGTTTAAATTTAAAATTCCCTTCTGAATATAGTCCCTTATAAAATGATATTTAATTTCAATGTGTTTAGCTTTAGAATGTAAAATTGGATTTTTAGAAAGACAAATAGCAGAAGTATTGTCACAGAAGATAGGAATCTTACTTTCATAAAGATTAAAATCTTCTAGCTGACTTTTCATCCAAATCATCTGAGAACTACATCCAACAACAAATATATACTCAGCTTCTGTTATTGAGAGTGCAATTGTTGCTTGCTTCTTGTTGTACCACGAGATAAGATTGTCACCCAGAAACTGGCAGCTTCTAGAGGTGCTCTTTCTTTCAATTCTATCTCCAGCAAAGTCAGCATCACAATAACCTACTAGTCTGAAATCATTTGATCTTCTGTAACACAGACCCAGATTAGTAGTACCTTTCAGATACCTCAGAATTCTCTTAACAGCAGTTAAGTGAGATTCTCTAGGATCTAATTGGAATCTAGCACATAAACATACGCTGAATAATATAACAGGTCTAGATGCAGTCAGATAGAGAAGGGATCCAATCATACCTCTGTAGAGCTTCTGATCTACCTTCATACTTACCCCATCTTTTCCCAGAATGCATGTTGGATGCATTGGATTCTTAACATCTTTGCTTTCTAACATATGAAATTTCTTCAGAAGTTCTTTGACATACTTCGTCTGATGTATGTAAGTACCTTCTGGAGTCTGGTTGATTTTAATTCCCAAAAAGAACTTTAATTCCCCCTTCATGCTCATCTCAAATTCTGCCTGCATGGTCTCAGCAAATTCTTTTCCAAGGGAGATATCAGAGGTTCCAAAGATAATATCATCAACATAAATTTGACAAATTAAGATATCATTATTAATGTCTTTCTGAATAGAGTTGTGTCCACTTTCCCTCTGGTAAAATCTTTTTCTAAAAGAAAATTACTCAGACGATCATACCAAGCTCTGGGAGCTTGTTTTAAACCGTACAAAGACTTTTTTTAATTTAAAAACATGTTCTGGATGTTTTGAATCATTAAAGCCAGGAGGTTGATGGACATAAACTTCTTCTTCTATATAGCCATTTAAAAATGCACTTTTAACATCCATTTGATATAATGAAATGTTATTTTGAACAACAAAAGAAATTAATAATCTAATAGACTCTAACCTGGCGACTGGGGAAAAGGTTTCATTATAGTCAATTCCTTCTTGTTGACTATAACCCTGTGCAACCAGTCGTGCTTTGTTTCTGATTACCTCTCCTTGCTCGTTCAGTTTGTTTCTGAAAACCCATTTGGTTCCTATAATGTTGAATCCTCTGGGTCTTGGAACTAGATCCCATACACCATTCTTGGAAAATTGATTGAGTTCCTCTTGCATTGCTAAGATCCAATCATTGTCTTCCAGAGCTTCATCAATAGAAGTTGGCTCAATCAGAGATACCAATCCAAACAATGATTCTTCATTGATTCTGAGAGAGGATCTTGTTCTGATGGGATCTTCTTTTCTCCCAATAATCACGTCTTCTTTGTGAGCTAAAGATATTCTAGGAAACCTTTTGAGTGGGTTGTTCAGAGATTCAAAGATTTTCCAGAGCATTGTCAAGAGGGTGATCGTCTGAGTCTTCCTTTGCTTCTGAGTCTTTCTTTGCTTCATAGTTTTCCTTTGCTTCTGAAGATTCAGAGTTTGAGGGATGATCTTCTGTACCTACAGAAATATCAACTTTCTTTGGCTGTTGCTGGCCAAGCTTATCATCAAACCTGACTTTGATTGATTCTTCAACAATCAGATTTTGTGTTGTATACTCTATAGCCTTTTGAGCGTTCAGAATATCCAAGCAGAAAACACTTTTGTGCTTTAGAATCAAACTTGTTCAGATTTTTTTTAGTGTTCAGAATAAAACAAGTACATCCAAAAGGATGGAAATAAGAAATGTTGGGTTTTCTGTTTTTCCACAATTCATAGGGAGTCTTTTCAAGAATAGGTCTTATAGAGATTCTATTCTGAATATAACATGTTGTGTTCATAGCTTCTGCCCAAAAGTGCTTTGCTATATTAGTTTCATTGATCATCGTTCTGGCCATTTCTTGTAATATTCTATTCTTCCGTTCTACAACTCCATTTTACTGGGGAGTTCTAGGACAAGAGAAATTATAAACAATACCATTTTCTTTAAAATATTTTTCAAAATAATGGTTTTCAAATTCACCACTATGATCACTTCTGACTTTTATAATTCTAAAATTTTTTTTCGTTTTGCACTTGGTTACAGAAGTCAACGAACACATAATGTGACTCATCCTTGTGTTTTAAAAACTTGACCCATGTCCATCTGCTGAAGTCATCAACAATGACCAATCCATACTTCTTGCCTCTGATGGATGCAGTTTTAACTGGCCCAAACAGATCAATATGAATTAGTTCTAATGGCCTAGAGGAAGAAACAACATTTTTGGATTTAAAAGAAGGTTTTGAAAATTTTCCTTTTTGACATGCTTCGCACAGAGCTTCTGAATTGTACTTTAGATTGGGAAGTCCTCTGACTAAATTTAATTTATTTAGTTGAGATATTTTTCTTAAGCTGACATGTCCCAATCTTCTGTGCCATACCCATTTCTCATCACTAACAAACAAAAGGCATTTAACATTCTGAGATTTAAGATCTGATAAATCAATTTTGTATATGTTGTTCTTTCTCTTGCCAGAAAAGAGGATGTTATATCTTTTCGACTAACAACTCTACAGGAATTTTGATTGAAGATAATGTCATAACCGTTGTCACTTAATTGACTTATGGACAGCAGGTTATGCGCTAATCCTTCTACTAATAAAACATTAGAGATAGAAGGAAGGTTACCGTTTCCAATGGTTCCAGAACCAATAATCTTCCCTTTCTAATTACCTCCAAACTTTACATCTCCTCCAGCTTTAAATTCTAGGTTTTGGAAAATAGACTTTTTTTCCGTCATGTGTCGTGAGCACCCAGAGTCCAGGTACCATGACTGGTGTCTCAATTGAGCTGTTAAGGACATCTGCAACAAATATTATTTTATCCTTAGGTACCCATATCTTTTTGGGTCCTCTTGGGTTAGAGTATTTCAAGTTCTGTTTGAACTTTTGGTTAGCATAAGAGTTTCCAGAATGTGAAGTATATTTTATATTATGTGTGTGTCCAAACTTGAATTGTTTGTTCAGAGGTTTGTAATTGAAAGTCATCTTAGCAACAGGTTTTGGTATATATGTCTCCTTCCCTTTGGGAGGTTCATATCCAATTCCTCTTCTGTTTTTCCCACTAACTCCATAGATCATTGAAGCCATTTTGCTTCTATCTATACTTTTAGCTAGAAAAGTTTGAAATCTACAGTCATATTCTTTCAGAATATATTTTGAACTTGACATAGACTCTGAACTAGAAATTTTTTGAACATTTTGAATATCTTCTTTAAGTTTAAAATTATTTTCTATGAGTTCAGATTTTTCTATTTCATGTTTCTCAAGATCAGATGCAAGACTCTTCTTGAGTTTCTTGAATTTGATTTTGAGCTGACTGTAGTTTTCCAGAAGTTCTGATAAACAGTCAACAAGTTCATCTATAGTAAATTCAAAAAATATCTCTCTTGGTTCTGACTCACAATATGAGTCATCTGCTGTGGTAGCCATCAGAGCTAGGTTGGCATTCTCATCTTCAGAATCAGATTCATCTTCAGAGGATTCTGAATCATCCCAGGTTTCCATCATCCCTTTCTTTTTACCAAACCTTTTATTTGGTTTTTCTCTCTGAAGTTTTGGACAATCACTCTTGTAGTGTCTAGGTTCTTTGCATTAAAAATAGATTAATTCTCTTATGTTTGAATTTTTGTGTCTAGAAGATTCTGGTTTATCTTCTGACTTCTTGAAGTTCCTGAACTTCTTCTGTCTGTGCTTCCACAGATGATTGATCCTTCTGGAGAGCAAGGATAGTTCGTCTTCTTCTGATGCAGATTCTTCAGAGTTTTCCTCTTCAGCCTGAAAAGCGTTAGTATCATATTTCTTAATTGATTTAAGGGCAAGAGACTTACCTTTCTTCTTAGGCTCGTGCTCATCAAGTTCTATCTCATGACTTCTGAGAGCGCTGATGAGTTCTTCAAGTGACACGTTGTTCAGATCTTTTAAAACTATGAAAGCAGTGACCATAGGTGCCCATCTTCTGGGTAAGCTTCTGATGATCTTTTTAACGTGGTTTGCTTTAGTGTATCCCTTGTTCAAAAATCTCAGACCAGCGATCAGAGTTTGAAACCTTGAGAACATTGCTTCTATAGATTCAGTTTCTTCTACTTTGAAGGCTTCATACTTCTGGACGAGAGCCAGAGCTTTAGACTCCTTCACTTGATCGCTTCCTTCATGAGTCATTTTGAGTGACTCAAACATATCATGTGTTGTATCTCTATTTTTGATTTTTTCATATTCCATTTTAGAGATAGCATTTAGAAAAATATTTCTAGCTCTATGATGATTTTTGAAATCAGCTTTTTGTTGTCTATCCATATTTTTCCTATCAATCTTGTTTCCTTCTGAGTCTGTAGGATGTATGTAACCATCCAAGACTATATCCCATAAATCACTATCATGTCCTAGAAAGAAAATTTCTAGTCTATCTTTCCAATAATCAAAATCTTCTCCATCAAATACAAGAGGTTTGTTATAACTATTGTTGTTTTGCTCAGTAGCCATTTGTGTTTTCTTCTGGATCTTTTCCTGACACGGTTAAGTGTTGAGCTCAGAGTCAAGCTCTGATACCAATTGAAGGTGGAGAAAACACTTAGAAGGGGGGGGGGTGAATAAGTTTCTCTTTTACTTTTTCTTAAAGGCACAACAATAAAGGAAAGACAAGGTTATTTTTATCCTGGTGTTTACTGTGAAAAATGGTAAACAAACGCTGATCTTCCAAAAGGTTACTTATTTGGTGACTCGCAGGATCGATCAGATTGATCCTAAGACATGGTTGATTTTTGGAGTTTAAAGGTTTTAAAATAAAGAGTTTCGACTAATCCTAATGGTGATTAATGCAAGTAAAGTAGAGACACTTTAAATAAATTGCATGGAGAAAAGCTTGATAAAGTAAATAAAAGCATTAAAGGGTTGTTAAATAAATGACTTCGACTGAGGTAAATAAGTGAAAGCGATAAATTTCTTGAATGTAAAAGACTTTGATTAAGGTAAATGGTGTTTCACACATACATTCTCAATGATTCTTTCTCTCACGCTGGGTACTTGAATCTAAATGAGTGACTTGTATACAATGATGAACACCCCTAATAACTTCGTGAACACTTAGTATTTATACTAAAAAAAACCTAAGTAACTGCTGGGCAGTCACACCGCTTCGTGATGACACCACATGGCACGCTCACAACCTTCGACGCCTACGTTCACGACCCGTTGCGCTTGGTAACTGCTGGGAACCGTTTTCCCTCCAACAATTCAAAATTCAAACCGTTCGATCTTGGGCATCAGAGACCTTGGTCGGAAGGTCCTTCGACATCGAAGACAACATGATTCCAACTTAGAGGAATTTCTCTAAGTATGTTGTCATTCTTTGATGAGCCTTCGATGTGATCAGCTGATCGAAGCCTTCTTGTGTAGGAAACTCTTCAGACTCATAATTAATGATCTATATGATAATAGAACATGGGTGTCGAATTTAGGAGCCAACAAATTGCCCCCCAAAAATGTCTTATTTCGACGCTTAGAAGAAAGAGGAATTCTTTGATATTCCACTCGACACCTGTCCTTCACTCTCAGCCACAAATTAGTTTGTGTGCTTTTCGTCTCCTACCAACCATCTGACAATCTCAAAAAATCATCATTTCAACTTTTCCCAAGACGTCACTTTAATAAGGTACCTCGCACGCACGATGGCCTTTCACACGCTGTCATCATGACCATTCTCTGAAATCGAGGAAGCATGTTGTAACGTTTCCGTTTTTCAGAACGGTTACAGCACCAAATACGTGCCACGTGCCCCACTCCCGTATGTGGCATTAAATGACCTCGAGCCCTTTTATTTTTCAATCACTATAAATAGCACTAAGTGCCTCAGTTGGACTCTTTACACTTTCTTGCATCCAAAGCTTCGATCGAACGAGATTTTCTGCAAATAACCCTTTGCTTCTTCCTCTCCAAACCCAGTAATCTTTATTCTTCATCCACCCTCATCTCAAACCAAAAAATGGCTTCACGTACCCGTGCTCCCAATGCCCCAAGAGCTAGCAATCTCTCCAAGACTGCTCAACCAGAAACTTTCTCAACCGCTCTGATAGTTAATTCTATGGGAATGCAAAGGGTTCCTGAACCCATGGGTGAGGCTGAGCGTGAAACCTATGGCTCTCAACTGCTGATTCCCGTTGGATATTCCAACTAGGTTTTTGCCATGTCAGGCCCTCTTTCAACATGCATTACTGACCCCACAAAAATTGAGGGTTTCTTCCCCGCGCATGCGGCCCTCAAACCTATTGGGTGCTCAAAGAAAGCAAAAGATGATACTGAAGATCCTGCGATAGAGAAAATAGATCTTCAGTTTTTTAACAGGGGGGTTAGGGATTTTTGATCTAGCCCTAGTCTTACACCAGAATATACCGCTTGGCTCCACAAGATGGAAAAGTGCCAGGCTTCGATTTGGAAAGGCATGGGCATTTATGACCTAGTCATGTTGTCCAAAATTGGTCTTAACTACTGTCCCGACATGCTGGTAGCTTCATTGCTGTTTTGGGACTACACTCACTATACCTTCCACTTGCCTTGTGGAATGGTTATGCCCACCCTCTTCGATGTGGCCGCCATTGCTGGTTTTCGACCAACTGGGGACTACTTCGACCCAGAGGAAATGTCTGAAGACCAGATTGGGTTTTCTGCTACCAAACCCACCTACACCACTTACACCAATCATTACCACGACAAATCGACGGTTGTGGTGACTGATCTGGAGCACATCGCGTTTCTAGCCCTTTGGCTGTCGCGCTTCGTGTTCTGCACGAAATCCCTGCAGGTGACGAAGAAGATGGTCACCCTCGCTACTCAACTTCATCACGGCCAAAACATCTGTTTGGCCGAATTAATATTTGCGAACTTGTATGAGTCGATAAGCAGTGGAGCGGCTCAATTAAAAGTAATCGAAAATAGAGCCAGCCTGCTGCTTGCTGGTCCCTTCTGGCTACTTCAACTCTGGTTGAATGCCACTTTCGAGTCTTTTCTACCCCAGAAGATTCAAATAAATGAACAGGCTCCTGAGATAGCTAGAAGGAGCGTCGAAGGCACCAGGATTGCCTTGTTGACTCCTGCTGAGGATGGACTGGAACTACAAAAGACCTTCGCAAACTTCATTCAGATGTTTGCAGGGAGGAAGGAATTTACTTCGACCATGGCCCCTTTCGCTGGTCGAAAGTGTGGTCCAGGATGGTTTACCAGGCACCATCCTAAATCACCAGAGGATCCTCACTTCGAAGAGCACACAACAATGTGGGAAGTGTTTCTCACTCCAAGGATAATGCCGTTGCATTTCAAGAGTTCAAAAAATCAGCTGAGCCTAATTGCCTATCAACCAAATCTTGTCTCTCGACAATTTGGCATTATCCAATCACTTCCTTCTCCAATTTATCCTCGGGAGAAATCATTGTTGTTCTTTTCTAATGACTACTCTGATGATGCCGCTACTAGGCATATTAGTAGGTACGTTGGTCGGACCGTACTATCATTGTTCGACTACCAACTCAACTTCCTCTGTTCACCAGCTTTTGAAGACTGGTGGAAGAGATATTACGTCGAAGAATTCCTCGACGAGAAGGACTTTGCAGACGAACTCAAGAAGTCCTTCGTCATGGTCCTTGATAAAATAAAGAAATGTACGTTCCCTCTTCAAACTATATTTGTCTTTCCATTTCAACTTATGTCTGTCAAATATAACTTGTGAACGTTTTTCTTTCAGTTGTTCGAAAACTGGTGGCTAAGAAGGCCACAGACATCAATCAGGGTGGAGGTTCCTCTGCAAAACCTCCAGTACAGGTAACAATTTTTTCCTTGTTTCCCTCTTTGGTTTTAAACATCCAGGTTTCCGATGCTGTGTTTTAAATCGACTCCGTTTGGGAATTTCATGAACCTGCGCCAAAGAAGTGACCCATATTAACGGTCAAAACTTCGAGTGGCGAAGAGGAGGAATCTCCTCCTGTTCCTCTCAAACGGAAAAGGCTGAAAAAGGATGCCCATGCCCCTGAACCTCGACCTGTGATAAGAACTAAAGTCACAGGGAATAAACCCAGGCCACCCCCTGTGATCATCAAAGAACCCACAGAGGAGGAGCTAAATGTCTTGCTCAGCAATCCTATTGAGAGCGACAACTCCAGCCCTGGGGCTGAGGTTCCTGTACATGTAATGCCTCCGACCACTTTTAACTTAAGTGTCGATGATCACCTCCGATTGTACATCTCTCTAATCAGAATATTTTTCTCTTTCTATTTTTAGGAAACGGCTGGAACTTCAGCGCCAACTGGGCATCCTGTCGAAGGTTTCAGTACCTTCATAAACAACGCAGGGGAACCTACCTACAATCCTTCTTCTTTCGTCAATTCTGCTAACGAAGTGAATCAAACTTCAGGGCCGCAGGACTCTGCTGACCATAGCAGACAACGCGAAGAGGAACTGGTGGATGATGAGTTTCTTGCTGAGACAGAGGGTGCACCTGAGAAGCACCACCAGGAGGAAGTCCAAGTGGTCAACGAGACAGAAGAGCAACATGATGAAGAGGGTCATATTGACGTCGATGCTGCTGAAAATGCTCAGCCCCAAGCCACCATTGCCGCGGAAAAGGTTACCTCGACAAAGCCCAGGTCTAAAGAGGACTTGGCCCTCTTGAAGAAAAATGATCCAATTGGCTACCTGAACGCCATAGTCGAGAGCAGAGAAAATTCATTTGACCCTAGTCATGATGCTTCTACTACATCAGGGAAGTCTACTTCGACTTCTCCTCTCTATGAGGTCTTGAAGAAAGTTAAGGCTCAATTCTTCAAGAGGGACCTAATGAAAGCTTTGGAGGGGGATCCTACTGCCCAATCTTGTTTGAGGGCTGTCTTGGGTGCAGTTGATTTGCTTGCTGTTTCTCCAGAGATTTCCAGCTTCATCTTGGAGTTATACTCCATTATTGACCAAGTCTCTGCGGACTACAATCGTCGAAGGGGGTTCACCAGCCAACTCGAAACGCTGCATGGCAAGAGTTCTTCTGCTTGGACTGAAGTAGCTGAATCGACTTCTCGAATTGCAGAATTGTCGAAACAGAGAACGTCCAAGCAACAAGAAATTGAAGCCATCGATCAGGATAATGCCTCTATACGGGCGCGAATCGAGGAGTTGGAAGCCAGGTTAAACGCTAACACTAAGCGTAAGGAAGAACTTCTTTCGACTGTTTCAGACGCGGAGAGCCAAGATGAAGTTGCTCGAGGCCTAGAGTTCGCCAAAAGGGCCCAGGCTCTAGATGACCAGATTGCCAAAATCTCTCAGGCGAATGCCTTGTGCAACAAACGACTGGAGTTACAGCGAGCAAAATATCTTCGTCTCAAAACTTCCGTCCCTTTTTAATTTTCTTTGTACTTTATTGACCATGTACTGTCATTTTTGTAACTTTTGTAGCCATTTTGGTTTATCAATGTTATTTTCCATTTTGGCTTTATGGTTAACTTAATCATTAATTATTATTTATTTTGATCTCTTGGAGCATAGGTTTATATTTTTTCAAATATTTTCCGTTTACTCTCAAGAGTATTTTATCTTCGCTTAACTCTTCGACCTCATATGCTCCACCAGAAAAAGTTTGAATAATTTTGAAGGGTCCTTCCCACTTGGGTGACCATTTTCCCATGCTTCGATCTTTTCGATCCATAGGAAGAATTACCTTCCAAACTAGTTCTTCAGGCGAGAATTCCTTAGGTTTTACTTTCTTATTGTAAGAGTCTTCCACTCTTTTCTTCTGAATTCTCAGTAGGTCGAGAGCTCGTAGCCTTTCTTCATCTAAATCTACCCATTCGTCTAACATCATATCCCAATAAACCTCACAGGGAATATCTTGATGTCTTTGAACCCTTGCTGATTGAAGACAAATTTCTGCTGGCAGTACTGCGTCATGACCGTAAGTTAGCCGATATGGTGTTGCACCTATGGCTTCCTTTGGGGACGTTCGACAGGCCCACAAGATCTGGTCTAACGTTTTATGCCAATTTTTTGGCTTCTTTCCTACATGCTTTTTTATCAGGCCAATCACTATTTTATTCGCCGCTTCGACTTCACCATTTGCCTGCGCGTAATAAGGTGTTGATGTTAGGAGTCTGAAGCCTGTTTCTTGCGCGAATTCCTGCATCTTTTGACCAGTGAACACTGACCCTTGATCAGTTGTTATAGTCTCAGGGATTCCAAATCTGTAGATAATGTTCTTTTGAATGAATTCAATGATATTTTCTTGGTCTGTGTTGACTAAAGGGATAACTTCGATCCATTTAGTGAAATAATCAATGCCTACCAGTATATACTTCTGGTTCTTCGATGATGCTGGTCGAATCTCTCCACTAAGATCCAACGCCCATCCTCTAAAAGGCTAAGGTTTCACTATTGAGTGAAGCTCGCTTGCTGGTACATGTTGGATACCAGTATGGACTTGGCATTCCTGGCAACCCTTTGCGAACTCGACACAATCTTTCAAGATAGTAGGCCAATATAGTCCTTGTCGAAACAACAACCATTTCATCTTATAACCTACTTGGTGAGCTCCACATGCTCCAGCATGCATAGTCGAAAGGGCTATGTATGCTTCGGTTTCTCTTAAGCATTTTAATAGTACCCCTTCAGGCGTCTTTTTGAACAACTCATTCCCCATGAGTACGTAACTTAATGCCCTATATTTTATTTTTCGTTCTGTCAAAGCTGCTGGATTTTGTAGGTAATCTACAATGGGTTTCCTCCAGTCTTGCTCCGATAAATTGTCTATGAACGTAATTTCAAAATTCCTTTGATCGGCATATCCTAGTCTTGTCGATTCCAAATCAGTTGGAGACAAGATGGTTGCTGTTATTTTTTCTCGGACTTCGATTGCTCTTTGTAATCTCGTTTTTGAAATCCTATACCCAAATGCAATTTGTGCCAAATCATTGGCTACTTTGTTTTCCAATCTAGGTATGTGTCTAATATTAACCACTTCGAATTTTTTCAACAAACGATTTGCTATCACAAAGTACATAATGCGATTTTCTCTTATACATTTGTACTCTTTTGTGACTTGCTTAATGACTAACTCTGAGTCTCCCATTATTTTGACTCGAGTTGCCCCCAATTACAACAATATTTCAAGGCCAGTAATTAGAGCTTCGTATTCAGCCTCATTGTTCGAACAAGTACCTTTTATCTTGTACTTGAATGTTGTTGGAATTTTTTATGGAGAAATAATTAAGACCCATACTCCCGTTCCATCTTTATGGCTGGAACCATCGAAGTAAAATTTCCAGGGTTCTATTTCCAAGTAATTTATATTTTCAACCAAAATTGAGTGGTCGACTATAAAGTCTGCTACCACTTGTCCTTTTACTGCCTTAAGAGGCATAAAGGTCAATGAACACTCAGTTAATGCTAGCGCCCACTTGCCAATTCGACTGTGCAGGATGGGTTTTGACAACATATATTTGAAAACATCAAAATGGGACGAAACATACACATCAACTGGTTTTATATATTGTTTGAGCTTTGTACAAGAGAAATAAAGACATAGACATAATTTTTCAACTTCTCTATATCTAGTTTCTGCATCGTTCAAAACTCTGCTAAGGTAGTAAATGGGTCTTTCGACTCCATTTTCATCTTCTTGGGCTAACATGCTTCCCAAAGTTTTGTCGGATGCAGCTATGTACAATCTCATACTCCTATTGCTACAAGGAGGCACCAAAATAGGTGGCTTGGTGAGGTACCCTTTGATCTTATCTAAGGCATCTTGTTGCTCTTGACCCCACTCAAATCCTTCCTTATTCAATCGAAGTAAGGGTGAGAAGGCTTGCGCTTTTCCACTTAGGTTAGATATAAATCTCCTTAAGAAGTTTATCTTACCCAACATAGATTGCAGTTCCTTCTTGTTCGTTGGCGCTTTCGCCTCCAAGATTGCCTTTGTCTTGTTCTGGTTGATTTTGATTCCTTTCTTGTGGACGACGAAGCCCAAGAAATCTCCAGCTTTCACACAGAACGCACACTTCAAAGGGTTCATTTTCAGACCATGCTTTCTCATTCTTTCAAATGATTGTCGAAGGTGGTCTAAATGGTTCTTCCTGGAAACAGATTTTACAACAATATCGTCAATATATACTTGCATGAAAGTGTTAATAAAATCATGGAAGATAGAGTTCATTGCTCGCTGATATGTTGCCCCAGCGTTTTTTAGGCCAAAAGGCATTACTGCCCATTCGTAAGTGCCTAAGGCCCCAGGGCATCGAAAAGCTGTTTTCGACACATCTTCTTCAACAATGAAAATTTGATTGTATCCTGAGTAACTGTTGAGCATGCTCAGGTACTCGTGGCCGGCGGAAGAGTCGACAAGCATTTCCGCCACAGGCATAGGATATTCATCTTTGGGTGTTGCAGCATTCAGATCTCTGAAATCTATGCACACCCTCAATGTACCATTTTTCTTAATCACTGGCACAATGTTTGCAATCCATTCGACGTACCTCGTAGTTCGTATGAATTTGCACTTCAACAGTCTTTCGACTTCCGTTTTGATCTTCGACAGTATTTCTGGAGAGAAGCGTCTTGGAGTCTGTTTGACAGGTTTTTTCCCAGGTTTGATTGGCAATTGAAGTTCTACCAATCCTTTGTCGAGACCAGGCATCTCGTCGTAATCCCATGCAAAGCAGTCCTTGAACTCCTTCAGTAGTTGGATCACTTCAACCCTGAGCTCTGGGTCTATTTTGGCGCTGATGTAAGTGGGTCTTTTATATAACCCTTCACCCAAATCGATTTCTTCTAAAGGATCCTGTGCTAACATTTTGATGTTGTTCGCCAGGGGGTCCTTTTCGAAACCCAAAGGATCATCGTCGTAGATGGCGTCGAGCCTCTGTTCCTGCATTCCTTCTGTCATGATATCGGGAGGTTCTGGTTCGAAATATTTTCCAGGACCTTTATCTGGTGGCTCCTGGTCATTGGCCTTGGTGGCCATATATTTTACTTCGGCTTCAAGAGTCGTTATCATTCTTGTTTCGGCTACGTAAGCCGAAATTCGTTGTAACGCTTGTGACTCAGTCATTATCACTGAATTCGCTTCCCCAACCAGTTGGCTGGATGTCAGTTAGCCCACTGAAATCAATGTGGGACAAGTCTTCTTTATCCCATTGAAACCCATGATCAGGATGCAGGTACAAGGAACAAAAAGCATTTGGCGCTGGCGCCATGCCGAAGTCAGGTGCTGGACATGGCTCAATGTGAGCCAAATTTTTGTCGAAGTCAGCTCTCCCTAGGTGATTAACTTCACCTAAGTAGTAGCTCTGATCTGCCTCTACATTCTCGACAATCCCATCGGGACGCCATAATATCACCCTTTGGTGCATCGATGATGGTACTGCTCCGACACCATGTATTCATTCTCGGCCTAACAGCAGGTTGTAATTTGGTTTCGCCGATATGACCATGAACATGGTTGGTCGAAGGATGGATCCCACTTTGAGGTCTAGTTGAATCACACCCATGGTGGTCCCTATTCCGCCTTCGTAGTTCGATAGGACGATATTATGAGGCTTAATGTCTTCATCATTCTTGCCTACTTTTCTTAGCATGAAGTGGGGGATTATGTTGATAGTCGCCCCACAGTCCACCAAGATTTTATTTACAGTGGCCCCTTCGAGCTTTGCCCTTATGAATAAAGGCTTGAGGTGACTTTTCATCGCCTCAGTTGGTGGTTCAAAGAAACCATTTTTCTCTTCAGTGCAGCCATTACCCATGACAAAGTAGTATATTGGCCTATGCTTGGCCATCTCTTGTTCGACTTCCCAGTCGTTTGACTCGACTTCCATTTGGCGGTCGAATTCTCTTGGCAAGACCGAAAATATATTTACCATGATATCTAATATGTTGTCGGACTCGAAACTATCTTCGTCACCAGCTTCGTCTTGATCAGGCCATACCAATCTATTGGTCACTGGTTCCCTCTCCAAAGGCTTTCTTTGCTTTCGCTGGGGGACATTTGAACTCGACTCTGGTTTTAGTTCTTTGACAGCCTCTCTCTCAGCCTTGCGCCGCCTTTGGTACCTTCTCCACTGAGATCGAGACATTGGGTTATTTCCCTTGTAGTTACTCGATACTTGAGCAACTTTGGTGGCACCTACATGAGGTTCTTTCTTGAGTGTCAAAGATGAACCTCTTGGAACTTCAAAGGGATGCCACCTTTCTTCGTTGGGTCTCTTTCGACCCGATGTTTTGAGCCATGTAT
This sequence comes from Vicia faba, assembly GCA_948472305.1. Taxonomy (NCBI): domain Eukaryota; kingdom Viridiplantae; phylum Streptophyta; class Magnoliopsida; order Fabales; family Fabaceae; genus Vicia; species Vicia faba. The sequence continues at coordinate 1,047,295,153 of OX451736.1, forward strand.
CGACTGGCACATTGGTTGGAGGCCTGAAAGTTAGTGGCTTCTTTTCCTGACTTGAACCCTTTTGATAGGTTCTTCTAGGATCGTATCGAACATCAGAGCCTGCACTTTTTTGGGCATTTCTGCTCCATTTTTTGTTTGCTTCTCTCATACCTTCGATGTGTTCAGCAGCTTTCTTGTCAAAAATAGAGCTGCATCGAGGACACAACATTACTTCTGATTTCTTCTTTTGGCATCATTGCAAGAATTCTGCCAGATTTTCGTTCTTTAGGGGGAACGCTGTCCTGTTTGCTTGCTCTTGCCTGATGGCTTCCTCTGAGACTTTTGATTCAGAAATTTTGACCATGTTGACATTCATGTTGTCTTTAGTAGCAAGAGTCATTTGCTTCATTTGAGCCTTCAGGTCTTTTGTCTGGCCTTGCACTGCAGCCAAGTAGGAAGTGGGTTTAGTTCCAGATTTTGAGACTCCACTTGTTTCCGGTTTTGGGCCTTCAGCGGCCTTTTGGACTGCTTCGATTGTTTTTCTAGAAATGTTCCCAGAAAAACTGCCAAATATTGGCATATTGATATGATCTTTGGTGACTTCAACCATAGTTATCCCTGGCCTTTTCACCTGACTCCTGGAAGCTTCGATCACATTCACCTCTGAAGGTTCAGCATAGTGGGCTTCCGCCTGCAAAGGACTCGAATCCACATTCACGGGGGCCTTATCAGCGAACTTCAACCTACCTTCTTCGATAGCATTTTGCACGAGATCCCTAAAAAGAAAACATTGAGATGTTTTATGGCCCAGAAAGTTATGATATTTACAATAGCCTCTTTTCTTTCTTTGATCAAGAGGAGGCACTTCTACCCCTGGGGGTATTATCATTTGGCCATCTTTTACAAGTAAATCAAAAATTTCATCACATTTCGTAATATCGAAACTGTAAGTCTTTTTAGGGAACCTATCATTTCCCTTTTCAGACCCAGTGGGTTTTTTTCCCACTTGAGGGGACTAGTAATTTGCAAGAGTATGGTGGCCCTTGTTTTAACTCAGCTAAATCGACCTCACTTTCTTCGACGGCTATAAGTTCGTCGAATGTTTCTGGATCTTCATCGTCCATTTCGACATATGCTATCTTTTCTCTTCTATGAGTTTTCGTCGCCCTGGATTTTTCAGCTTTGAGGCATTCTACCTGTCGAACCCTATCGGCCAATTGGGCCATGTCCCTCAGATACTGAGTGTCTAATTTCTTCCTAATGGAGTAATCTAGACCTCCTGCGGCTATTTCGACTAACTCGTGCTCTGGCACTTGGGTAAAGCATCTTACCTTGAGCAATCTAAACCTATTTAAGTATTCGTCTATAGGCTCAGTGAATCTCCTCTTTACACTAGCCAACTCTTTCAGGCTTATCTTGGTTTGTCCCATGTAGAATTGCTCATGGAACAATCTCTCCAACTGGGTCCAATGGTGGATCGAATTGGGAGGGAGAGTTGTGAACCAAGTAAACGCATTCTTTGTTAGGGAACTTGGGAAATACTTAATCCTTAGGTTCTAGTTGTTTGAGATTTCTCCCGCTTCGATTAAATATCTTGCCACATGTTCGACAGTGGATTCTGTCGTGTCCCCTGAAAACTTAGTGAACTTAGGGACTTTGCATCTAGGAGGCAAGTCCGTTTGTAACACATATTCCGACAGCGGGGACGTGAAGTTGAGCCTATGGAAGCCCGTATTCATCCCATTTTGCATCATGATCCTTTCAATCATGGCTGTCAAGTTATTCTCCAAACCAACATTCTGGTATTAGATCTGCTGAACTACTTCGTCAGCGTTTTGGTTTCTATTAACCATCCTTATTTCCGGGGCTATGACTCTCGGCTCTTCGACCCCGGGTTGTTCCAGTTGTACCCTAAGGTTCTCTTTGATAGGCTGCTGGACTTGGTTAATAGTGGTTTCTTCCTCTAAAAGTATGCCTTGGTTTCCCCTTATCTGTGCCCTTTGGGGCTGTCGAATTTGTTGGGGTACCCCAAAAAAATCAGCCAGACGCGACATTTGCGCTGCCATTTGCTGATTCGACTGGGTGGTATTCGGTATTAGAGGATTTAGCACTGTACTTAAAGTTTGTGCCAACATTTGAACCATGTCGTGGTTGCTTTCATCCATTTGCTGCCTCAAGACTGCTGTCGAGGCATTCGTAAGGCCAGGCATTACGTGGGACGTTCCTCCTAAAAGTTGGTTCCTACCCCTGTTCGCCATACCAACCCCAGAGCCTTGGAGTGGCAAAGAGGCGCTCACTAAAGGGTCTGAAAAGGTGTACGTAGCGTTCGTTAGGCTAGCCAATTCAGAAGTTGGCATGCTGCAGGGTGGTTCTCGATTTAACCCGACTGTCGAAAAACCTGGGGGAACATATGGTCTGGTTCCCTGGTTTCCCCTAGGTGGGGGAGTTCCAAAGGGAATTCTGGGGCCTGTAAATGGAGGTAATGGCCCTGTTTGTGTAATCGTTACTGCTGGCGTTGAACCAGCGGTTACCACTTCACTTACGGTTGGGATAACCGTTGCTCCCACATTTGTTTGTGGGATTTCTCCATTGTTTGGCGGATTCTCCATTTCTCTAACTCTTCTCCTAGTATTGGTTTCGTTGGTGTATATTCTACCACTTCTCAATAACATGCAATACTCTCGAAAAGGGAGGATATTTTATATAACACGATTAAACGTGAAAAAATCAACACAAGGTCCCACTGGGCGTTCCAATTTGTTTACCGTGAAAAATGGTAAACAAACGCTGATCTTCCAAAAGGTTACTTATTTGGTGACTCGCAGGATCGATCGGATTGATCCTAAGACATGGTTGATTTTTGGAGTTTAAAGGTTTTGAAATGAATAATTTCGACTAATCCTAATGGTGATTAATGCAAGTAAAGTAGAGACACTTTAAATAAATTGCATGGAGAAAAGCTTGTTAAAGTAAATAAAAGCATTAAAGGGTTGTTAAATAAATGACTTCGACTGAGGTAAATAAGTGAAAGCGATAAATTGCTTGAATGTAAAAGACTTTGATTAAGGTAAATGGTGTTTCACACATACATTCTCAATGATTCTTTCTCTCACGCTGGGTACTTGAATCTAAATGAGTGACTTGTATACAATGATGAAAACCCCTAATAACTTCGTCAACACTTAGTATTTATACTAAAAAAAACCTAAGTAACTGCTGGGCAGTCACACCGCTTCGTGATGACACCACATGGCACGCTCACAACCTTCGACACCTACGTTCACGACACGTTGCGCTTGGTAACTGATGGGAACCGTTTTCCCTCCAACAATTCAAAATTCAAACCGTTCGATCTTGGGCATCAGAGACCTTGGTCGGAAGGTCCTTCGACATCGAAGACAACATGATTCCAACTTAGAGGAATTTCTCTAAGTATGTTGTCATTCTTTGATGAGCCTTCGATGTGATCAGCTGATCGAAGCCTTCTTGTGTAGGAAACTCTTCTGACTCATAATTAATGATCTATATGATAATAGAACATGGGTGTCGAATTTAGGAGCCAACACCTGGTTCGTTTGAAATCAAACTACTCCAGTCCATCCGCCAAGGTGATTTCTCCTTTCTCAACAAGGACTTAATCCTCTATAATAAACTGATTACAATCATACAACAACCATTGTGACTAACAATGCACAAGTAACCTTACAAGTGACTCACACCACTAAGACTTAAACTAGTCCTAGTCTACTTGAGAAATCTGACCAACCTTGGTCTCTCAAGGAACAATTACAAGATATAAATCTTTACAGATAGTGAAACAAAGTTTGCTTCTAAGAGAGCTATATCACAACTGTGATTTTTCACTAAGAATATTATAGCACAAAGTGTATGAAATTTGTTTGTGAGCCCAGAATATTTTGCGTAGCTTTTGATTCTTTTGAATTTGTTCAGTTCTATTCAGAACTTCAGTTGTTCAATCTTTCAGTGGTTCTACAATATTTCGTTAGTTGGCTTACAATTAATGTTCTTCTATATATAGCATGAAGAAACATGACCATTGCTGCCTTCAAATGGAGAGCATTAAATGTTACGTGTTTCCTTGCACTATTCCATTTTCCAATGCACTAGCGTAGACACTTGAGTGCATGTAGCCGTCTTTGCATTAAATGAGAAAACGACACTATGTAAGAACATGTCTCCTGAAGCTTGACAAGACTTGTTAGCTTTTGCATTCTTTCAGAACTTGGCTTCACGTCTTGAATTCAGAACATGCTTACATATCTTCTAAACAATGCTTTGCTTGCTAAGTACTTCTGATCAGCGCTTGCTTTCAAATATCTTCTGAACAACACTTGCTTTCAAATATCTTCTGAACAACACTTGCTTTCAAATATCTTCTGAACAACACTTGCTTTCAAATATCTTCTGAATAACACTTGCTTTCAAAGAACTTCTGAACAACACTTGCTTTCAAAGTACTTCTGAAACATAGCTTACACAGAAACTTGCTAAGCGTTAGAAGATGTAATAAAATAATTATCTTACCAGAGTCAGCATCAGCACTTGAGTTAAAGCAAATGGTTCTTTCATCAAAGAACTTCTTCATTTATTTTCAGCTCAGCACATCAAGATGCTTCTGTCAGAATGTTAACAGAGACAACATCAACATCAGCACTTGCGCTAAAACAAATAGTTCTTTCATCAAATAACTTCTTTATTTATTTTCAGCTTAGCACTTCAAGACGCTTCTGTCCGAAAATTATCTAAAACAGTTAAATACGTTCATCAGAGTATCAAATATATAAAATATAATTTATTGTTATCATCAAAACTCTGAGATATTATAAGAACCAATCTTGTTCTAACAGATACATCCAATAGGAAATATACCAAACTCAACATGCCGATGTCGTAAGCCTTGCAACACATGTTAAAGATGAATTTGTTCATATTGAAGGATCCTCCTCGGAATCCTAATACTTCTGCTCCTAATTACAATCCTGGTGCAAGGTATGCATATCACTCCAACAGTCCGGGGCATGATACTGATAGCTGTTGGATGTTGAAATATAAGATTCAAGACCTGATCGACAAATTTAGGCGGAGAAATTTTTGTTCATTCAAATTTTCAGTTGTAATTTCTTTGTTTGTTTAAACATTTGTCCTTATGTCAGACTTTGGTTATTCTCACTAATGCATTGCATATGTTTGTCTTGAGTTAATCCATTTGTTTTCACTATATTTAAAATGTGATTTTTACTCCCTTTTGTGATATTCAACTCTCGTTAAAAGTTGTAAGCATTTAGAGGGAGGATGACGAAAACAATACCATAATCTCATACAATATGCTTTTGGACAGACCTTGCTGATGATGTACATGCGTTATTTCAATTCCTAAACAGTGGAGTTATAAGAAAGATAATCCCTAGTGAACCCCTTTGAGCCAAAGAAGTAGGAGTTTTCTTTTTCGCACAAACTGAAACCTTTAATCATAACTAGTCGCAAGCTGTCACTTCATGAATGAAAAGACGGTGATGGTTTCCCCATAAAATAAGCAGTCTTTACCTCTCAAAAGAAAAGCCCGCTAAGTCAAAACCTATGAAGGAGACTTAAAAAAAATGGGGGTATCCCGCTGACTGTAGTCTCAAAGCAAAAACAGTAAGGCAAAAATTACGGATAATAAATCAAAAAAAGAGGTAGTTACAAATCCTCAACAACAGAAAAATGTTGCAAAAATGTCTGCCTTCTCAAATTAACTTCCAGTATCCGAACCATCACCAAAATATCACTCCAGATTCAATTGGAATCCAAACGCGCAATTAACTGAGCATAGGACTGGAGAACATCACAAAGAACGGGTTGGGTACAATAAACTTTGAGCCTTATCCTTTGTTTCTTAAACCATGAACTAGACCAAACTACAACCCTTTTAAAGTTCTAATTAAAGCATGGGTTAGTTCAAAAGCATATTGTTACAAAAGGTATCCTGACTCCTGTAAGGCTTACTGTAAATCCTGAGTTGAATTCATATTCTTACAAAATTATTTGATTTGCTAAAAATGAATTTTCAAAAACTTCCAGAAAAACATAAACTTTGCATTATTTGAATATCGTTGTTTGCATATGACCAATTGGTCGACAACCGAGAAATTAGCACGACGAATATCCAATGAACAGAAATTCTCTCAAGAAACAGAATGACTTCAAATGGGAAAACACTTCCAATGAAAAATCTCCCATAATTAAGGGGCATGACAGGTTATCATCCAACTCATCAGTGGCAGTCAAGTCAAGATTCCAAGAAATCTCTCATAAAGTCCTGAATATCCAGGGGCAGGTCTCCACCAGAATCACTTAGGGCATTGAACATGAATTCCAGTAAAGGGTCACGTATGATCAAGCAAACATTTTATGGAAATACTACTTACTACTATGGACAATGACAAATCCCTACAAAGTCCCTTTGATAAGGTGATCCCTAATGAATTCTCCAGAACCACCTCTATAAGGTTATCCCCACAGAATAATCTTCACCGATAAGGGTACAATCCCCCATAAGGCTATCCCTGACAAGCGCTAAAACATCTTTAAACAAAAGTGGGACATCCTCTAGCCGATGACATAGTCAAACTCACCAGCAGATAGAGGAGTCTGATCTTCTCCCAACGAACGCACACATCATACCAGTTCCCAAACGAATGGAAATTGCTGGCAGTTTATCATCTCTAGATACAATGCAGATACAATCTAAATACAAATTTATTTTGACATTCATTCCAGACTCTCCTGCAAATACAAATAGTATACGATCCAGATATGGATGTCATTCTAATACTCATTCAATTAATCCTCAGATACAATCAAGGTTTGGATTTATTATGACATTCCCCATCCGAGTTTTGTCTTCCAAAACAAGAAAAGAAACCTTATAAAAATTCTTCCCCAGACGAATTCATTTCCCTAGTAAGATTGTCAGAATACTTTCCTCAACATGGTTTATTTCCCCAACAAATTACAATCTCCCCAGAGCGAGTTCTTTTCTCAGACCATTACAAATCAATGGACAAAAACCTTTGTCCCCAACAGAGTTGATATTATCCCTAGTAAGTTGTTGCGAAGCCTGGAATCCGACCAGATAACAGTTAACTTCATCCAACCAGTAAGTTGCTACAAAGCCTAGATTTCGACCAAATACCAGTTAACTATTCCTCCCCAGACAAATCGGAGGTTTAATCATCTTTATTATCCCAATAAAGGCATATAAGAATTAAATTCACCAGTAGAGAAACAGGCCACCAAGGTTCTTAAACTCTTCTCCCCAAACAGAAATCAGTACATCCCCAACGGAGTTTCTTCAAACAAATAAGCAGGAATCCCTAGCGGAAGCATTCTAGACAAATTTGAAGATACACGTACTCTTTATCCCTGACAACAGTCAGGGATTTATTTTCCCAGACCAAGATACTGCACGGGTTTATCAATGCACTTCAAACAACATTTCACATACATACATCATTTACAAAATATCATAATATACGCATACAAAACGCATATAGCATTCTCATTTATTCTGAGAGCATCATTACGCAATACATTACATACATAATGCCCTTGCATGAAATTAACTTTATCTTTTCAGGTCAGTTCCCGAACAGGTAGATCTCGTCGACAACCTATCATCTGTCAAATACAATCAGCTAAAGATTCTCTTTTAGAAACGGTTCAGATACGATCCAAATACGGATGATATTATGATACTTATTCCAAATTCTCTTCTAGAAACGGTTCAAATACGATCCAGATGTGGATGACATTCTGATACTTATTCTAGATTCTCTTCTAGAAACGGTTAAGATACAATCCAGAGACAGATGGAATTCTGACACTTATTCCATATTCTCTTCTAGAAACGGTTCAGATACGATCCAGATGCAGATGACATTCTGATACTTATTCCAGATTCTCTTCTAGAAAGGATTCAGATACGTTCCAAAGATGGATGGCATTCTGATACTTATTCCAGATTTTCTCCTCGATACAGTTCAGATATGATCCAGATATGGATGTCATTCTAACACTTATTCCAGATTCACTCTAGAAATAGTTCAAATACGATCCAGATACGAATGACATTCTGATACTTATTCCATATTCTCACTAGTAACAGTTCAGATACCATCCAGATACGGATGACATTCTGATACTTATTCCAGATTTTCTCAAATAGAGTTCAGATACGATCCAGATGCAAATGTCATTTTTACACTCATTCAGTATATTTCTTAAATACAATTGAGATACGATCCAGATACGGATGTCATTCTGACACTCATTGAGTACATTTCTCAAATACAGTTCAGATACGATCCAAATACGGATGTCATTCTGACACTAATTCAGTACAGTTCTCAAACACAGTTCAGATATGATCCAAAACGGATGTCATTCTGACACTCATTCAGTACGGTTCTCAAACACAGTTCAGATACAACCCAAATACAGATGTAATTCTGACACTCATTCAATATATTTCTTAAATACAGTTCAGATACGATCCAGATGTGGATGTCATTCTAACACTCATTCAGTACATCTTTCAGTACATATTTTAGATACGAGTCAAATATGATCCAGTTATAAATATTATTCTGATACTCATTCCACTACTGTTTCAGTATAAATCCACCAAAGATTTATTCTGATACTTCTTCCAATTTCTACCAACAGTCACTCAGAATGGTATTTGTAATCCCATATCCGACAAATTATTTATCACTTCTCCAAATGGCATCTTTAAGCCCATTCCTGACACAATCAATCAACACATCATCAAGTGCAAATTTCTGGGCACTCTAGTGTTCAATCATCTCCCACCTTCAAGTCACGAATGACAAACCCGCCAATCTAACTCTTCAAGTTAAAGAAGATTGAACAGGGGCAGCTGTTGTACCCTGAAATTTTCCCTCTCTTTTCTCAAAACATTTTTCACAAGATCTTTAATAGCTCAAGCTTGTACAAGTGTGGACTAGGTCAAGCCATCTCCTCAATATTAATGCCTCAAATTAGGGTTTGAATTTTCACAAGGACAATTTGACTTCTACTACTTCAAATGGCTTTCATGGATCATTATGGACCTTCAAGAATGCTCATGTTAAGTTTCAAGCTTGTATCACAATTTCTGCTCAGTCAATTGACCAGATAACCAAAAATCAGCTATATTGATGAAAAATCAATTGATACACCAAAAGTCAATCTTTGACTTTTTGGTCAACATTAAGCCTCAAAGATCAAAATTCATCAAGAAATTCAGGAATATCAAGCTTGATCATCAAAAAGTCAAGAAAGTCAAAAGTCAATTTGAAAAGTCAAACTTTTCAAGACTTAGAAATTTTTCTATGTGTTTTGCACATGTTTATTTCATAACTTCATACCAATTTTTCACCATGATACAAAATGATTCAAAGGAAACTTTCAACATGAAAGTTATAGATCTTGATGAATTCTACAACTTTGTATTAGAGAGTTGATTTCCAAAAAATGCTTAGATTTGAAGATATAAGCACATGAAGACATGACATTTTCATCTAGCACTTAGAGAAATTTTCAACAGATTTTGGTCAGGATTTTATCCCAACTTCTTGGCATTTTCACATAGTTCCAAGATGATTTTGTAAAAATGGACATCATGAAAGTTATAGAGGATGTTTCAAGCTTTCCAAAACATCCAAGAGCATGAATTTATCATACTTGGGGCATGAAGTTGGGCATCCATCCTTGAATTACAAGTTCTTTTGTTGAAGAACACATAACAAAATCCTTATGCTATGCTACATAATCTTGTGTTGCAGGCCTTATAACTTTCCAATATCACCATAACTTAATGCTTATACCAACTCTTGAGCTATTACCAAAGTGATTGAGCCATTGTCCAAAAGATCTTTCCATTAATGATAAAAAGGCACCATTGTTATTCTTGAAAAGCAAGCTTTTGGTACAAAATTTGTCTTGAGCCCATACCTTGTTTGCTTCTGATTATACTCCACCATAAATCATGGAAGATAGCCCCTCTATACCAGTAACTTTGGTACTTCACCTTAAGACCATGGAAGAATTGACATAGTTTAATATTTGCATCCTAACCAAACCATAGCATGCTATCTTGCAAACCTAATCAACTCTTGTTCCCAAATATCTTACCTATAAATAGAGGGAGAATTTTCAAGAGAAAGAGACCATAAAAATAGAGAGCTTCTTGTGTTTTGAAAATCCTCAAACCCCCATTTACTCTAAAAAACATAACTGTCCACAAAACCTATACTCTTGAGTTTTGAAGTCCAAATATTTGAACCTCTCACACCTTGCAAGTTATGTCCAAACAAACCATCCAAATACTCCACATACATCATATAGAAGTTGTTCAAACTCAAGAACAACTTCTGTAACATCACTATTTTCCAAACTCAAAAACAGCCACCTATAACTTGACTTCTCCAACTCAAAATGAAAACACAAATTTCAGTTTCAAGGTAAGTTTTCTTGACTTTGAACTCTTCATACAAACATAATTAGTGGTTAATTTGTGAAGATAAAATGTAGATATTATTGCCTTGAAGCTAACCATATGCTTGCTTTTCATTTTCACTAACCATGTGTTGAGAACTGACTTTTACATGTAGCAGAACAATGTTAGGAGTAAAAAACAACAATATGAGTCGATGCATAACTCTATGTGTCGACACATATTAGGTACAAAACAGGTTATGAGTCGATACAAAATACGAATGAGTCAACACATAACAGAAATAAGTTGATACAAACCATTATGTGTCGATCCATACTGAGCTATTTTGACTTCCAGGAGCAAAGAGATGATATGTATCGATACATAAGCGAATGAGTCAATACAAAACAAAAAATGAGTTGATACAAACCATTATGTGTTGACTCATACTGAGTTGATTTTGATTTCCAGGAGCAAGGAATGATATGTACCGATGCATAAGTACATGTGTCAATACAAAACCGATATGAGCCAATGCATAAGTGCATGTGTCAATACATAAAAAGTTTTCGTATCAATACGTAAGTATATGTGTCAATACATAAAAGTTTTTTTAAAACAATTTTTTTTACATTATCTTTATATTTCTTTATATTTTTACTATTATTTATTATTCAATATGGTTGTAAATTAGGTTTTAATTTCTTTCATTCCCCATTTGCAAATTTGTATCCCCCATCCCCAAAAAAGATGTAATAGCGTAGAACTTTAATTTCCGCAATTTATTGCTTTCCATATTATTGTTAATAATTAGGTGTGTATGGAAAGATAAAATCAATCTTAGAGAACCATAATCTCAAGAAAAAAATGCATGAAAACAAACACTTTACACACTTGCACCTCTAGGGTTAACCATACTTGTTGCCTTGAATAAAACAGTCATGTCCCTTGAACGTGGGATACTTTATCAATGACCCTCGAATACAAGATTATAGTCCCTCGATGACCCTTCAAATGTTGCCTTCAGTAAACGATCTTAGACCCTCTCAACAAATTGCTAAGGTATCCTACAATGTTGCATTCTATGACTGTACGACGACCCACGTCCGTCCCTTCACATCCAATGATAGGGATACTTATCAATCAATGGTAAGATAGGAATGTCTAAAAGAGGAGGAAAAGAACTAAGACTTTTTGAGTAGGTAGAACGTTCATAGTTGCTTGCTCACAACCATTTTTAAAACATCTTTCAAAAACACACCAACACTTTCAAATGAAATATTTTCAAAAGTCAAACACTTTGTATGCATTCTTAAACAGACGAGAATCATTACAAAGTTTGCCTAAACAAAGTCACTTTCAAAAATACTTTCAAAAACATCACAAACACATTTCAAATAAAGCATTTCAAAGTGAGCTAGAAACTAAGAGCCCGTAGATAACTACGGATGAAAAGGGTGCTAACACCTTCCCTTTTCATAACCTACCCCCCGAACTAAAGAAAATTCTCAAAAGGTCTTTCCTGTTCTTTTCACCCTTTCCTTTATTGGATAAAAGAAAAGCCGGTGGCGACTCTTGCTATCTGTAATAAATGCGATAAAACACAAAACACCCAAGTCAGTTATCCCACTATATTGCAGTAAGCATTACATGTTTTTTCCTTCTGTAAATGAGGTATGGGAAGCTGCTAAGGAAACATACTCTGATATTTAGAACTTCTCATAATTTTTGGTTTAAAATAAAAGTTATGGCATGCAAAACAAGGTGACATGAGTGTGATTGCTTATTACAATTAGTTGTTAACCATATCACAAGAGTTGGATATCTGTTAATATGATAATTATAGGTGTACAAAAGATAGTGTTTTGTTTCTCAAGAGGCAATAAAATGACTGTGTCTTCATGTTTCTCGTTGGGCTCGATAAAGAGCTCGATGAGGTAAGAGGTGAAGTTTTAGGAATAATATCATTGCCAACTCTTCATGAAACTTTTGCAGAAATAAGAAGGGATGATGCACAATAAGTTATTATTATAGTAAAGACACCATAAAGCTTTGATTATGAAGTCTCAACTTTTGGCTATTAAGAACCTTGACAATTGAAAAAGGTTAGACAAAGTTCCTTGGTGTGATCACTGCGGGCGCGAATGGCATACACATGAAACTTGTTGGAAGCTCAAAGGAAAACCTCCTAACTGGAAAAAGAAACATGGTCATGAATTTCAGGCTAGTAATTATGATCAAGGTCACCAAATATCTTCTCCATAACTTCCACTAACTTCAGAACAACTAAACAGATTGTACAAACTCATCGAGTCTCCAACTCCTTCTTACTCTATAACAACAAAATATAATTTTTCATTTCTTAGTGTCAGTCTCAGTCATACTTGGATAGTAGATTCAGGTGCCTCTGATCACATGACAAATGAATCTACTTTGTTCTATTCATATAGTCCATGTGCAAGTAATCAAAAAATAAAAATCCCAGATGGCTCCTTTTCAGCCATTGCAGGTAAAGGGTCATTTCTGTTATCTCCAATGTTAACTCTTAAAAATGTCCTTCATGTTTCAAATTTATTATGTAACTTAATATCTGTCGGTAAATTAGCCCAAGATATAAATTATCAAACTAATTATTTCCGATCTCACTATGTATTTCAAGATTTGAACTCAGGGAAGATGATTGGCATTGATAAGGTGAGTGGAGGACTATACTACCTTGACATTAAAGCTGCATCACAACTACCTTAAAAAACAATAATCTCATTGTTGTACCTAAAATGTTTCCTCCCATTTTCTTTAAGACATTCTTTTAAGGGTTTTCAAAATGCTCAAGAATCTCAAGTGTTGACCATTCAAACCTCATCCTAAGAAAAGGGTCTACAAATAGGGTTTTTTCCTTCTCAAGGAATATTGGGTTGAAAGGGTCTCAAATGGTTTTCATGGTTCATCATAGGTCTTCAATAATGTTCATGTCAAGTTTCAAGTCTTGCATCACAAGTTTGCTCAATCAGTGGCTCAGATGATTGAAAATCATCTATATTAAGTAAAAAGTCAACTATGGCCAACATACAGTCAAACTTCAATATTTTTAGTCAATATAAACATTTTTAAGTGATATTCATCATTTGATCAAGAGTTGATCATGATTCTTCAAGGAAAGTCCTCAAATCATCATAAGTCAAAAATTGCCAAATTAGGGTTTCCTTAGGAGAAGTCAACTGAACTTTGACCAAACATAACTTTGACATGCTTCATCAAATTTTCCCCAACCAAATAATATTTTAAGGGAATTTAATTCTCTAAGACTTTTAATTCATGCTCAAGTTCAAAAAAGTGCTTCATTTGAGAGATATGAGCCCATACATTACATGTCTTTTCAAAAGTCAACAAAAAGATACTTTTTGTCAAGGCAACTTACATCAAGATAAAGTCTCCAAATGAAAAAATTATCAAATATAAATTGTAGATGACATCTTTTGCTTTTCAAAAAGTCCAAGATCACTTTCCAAAGGTGAAAATCGAGCAAGTTATGAGTTACACAAGTTGGGAAATTTTGAGGAAATACATGAAATGCAAAATAAGCAAACTTGAAATTTTGAACTATTGGGCCTAGGTTTTGGAATTCAAATATGTTTATGGCATGTTTAAATACCCTTGATTGCATCCATGCATTATTTTAGTTTTGATTTTATTTATTTTTTGATTTTATTTATTTAAAACCAAAATTAAATTGAATAAATTCAAAATAAATACAAAGTGAATAGGCTTAGGCATGCAAGTTTGGTTGATCAATTGAGGCCCAAAAGAAACTTGATGAACCTTTCAAAACCGTGTGGAGCTCAAAAGGGCAAGATATCTCAAATATGGAAGTCTTCAAAAAACTTTGATCTTTGTCTAGAATGGCTTTGATGGCATGATTCTTCCCTTATCTGTTGCTCCATCTCACTTCTCTATAAGTACACAACAAATCAGATCCAAAGACACACGAAAAACATTGTGTAACGCCCCAGTATTTAATTATTTATTTAATTAAATATTTTGAATATTTTTTTGTTATATCAAATTTTATCGTCGAAGACGGAATTATTTTATTATGTTGGAATAATAATTAATCAAATTTAATTTGGTGGAATTAAGTTAAAGTGTTATTTTATTAATTAAGCTTAAATATGATATTGGGCTTAATTGGTGGTGTTGTGTAGTAAAAGTGGGGTGTAGCATTTAGGCCATTTTGGATTTATTTGGATTATTATAATAATATATTTTATTAGAATATAAGAAAAAGGAGGAGAGTTAGTGTTATCAAAAAGAGAAGAGAAAGAGGAATAAGGTTTTGTGTGGAGAAGAAGAAGAAGAAAGGTTTGGAGCTATGGCAACAACAAGGTGAAATCGGAAATTATAAAGAACCGTCAATCCAAGGTAAGGGTGAGGTTCTGACTCTATAATAGGGTGTATGATTAATAGTATGTGAATTTGGGTTATGAAAATTATTCCTAGTTGTGTTTAAAATTGGTATATTGATAAAATTGAGAGATGATTTAGGACCTAATATAATTAGATAATACGTATATTTAAGTGCCTTAGTATTTTCTTTGCAAAATCCCATAGTTTGCTACTGTAGTGATGAAATAAAGTAGCAATTAAAGGCACTGGCTTGCAATACAGTAGCGTAAAAATGAAATATATTTGATGGCATTTGGCATATTGTAGTGATGAAATGTATTAACATTTAATGGAACTTGCTTGCTACTGTAGTGCAAATAAGAAAGTAATATTTAATAGAAGCAAATGGCTTGTATACAGCAGCGACATTATGTAGTAGTATTGAAAAGCAATGGCAATTGGTTGTATGTTGTAGCGCAAATAAGATGAGGTAGTATGTTGGAGTATTAAATTGTTTTGTTACTGTAGCGATACAAGATTGAAGTAGCATCTAAGGTACTTGTTTTGTTATTGTAGCGATATTAGAAAGCAGCATTTAAGGGCAAGTGGCTTGCATATAGTAGCAATGAAAGGCACTTGTTTTGCAACACTTTAGCGATGGAATGGATTAACATTTAATGGCAATTTACTTGCTTACTACTGTAGCGAATTTGTGAAAGTAACACTTAGAGGCACTTGCTTGCTACTGTAGCATAGAATGAAGTAGCATTGGTAACACATTATTTTGCTACTGTAGCGCAATAAGGAAATGGTATTTAGGAGAATTAATCTGCATACTGTAGCGCATAGAAAGTGTAGTAGTATTTAAAGTAATTGGTTGCTTACTATAGCGAATTCATGAAGTAGCAATTGGAAGCAATTGTTTTGTACACTATACTCTGATATAAATAATAATCTGGTATAGAATAATTAGTAGATATACTGTAGCTACTACGTTCCGGTTTACAAATACAAAATATTTAATAATAAGGATTTAATATCTTTAATAAATAATTTTGTAGGATTTATAAAGTAGAATTAATAGAATTTTTGGCCGATAATTAATTAACCGATTCTAGCCAAAATAGTCCGAATAATTATGCGATTTATTGTAGTAATTTTGGTTGATCTGTTGGGTGGCATTTTTGTTGAAAAATGTGAATTTGCAGGTGATTTCATTGCTTCTAGTTATGGGAAAAACATTAAGTTGCAGGCTTATGGCCAATGTTGAATTGAGTTGAATTATTGTTGTTGTTGTTGTTATTACGTTCATGTCGTTAATGCATACATAGCATATCATGTTGGAGCTGATGCTCGTCAAGTTGGCCTGGATTTGAAAATATAAAGTTGAAGGCTTATGTCTTGTTGATGCCTCTATTTATTGGCATATTTCTAAGTTGGGAGTTCTGCTCCATTGGTACCACATGCATGTGCATAAAAATGAGTCGCATTTCATTTTGCATTCTGAGTTATCATGTGGATGAATTAATTATGTTGAATGTTGATACAAAGCTGTGAAGTGGTGAATTGCATGATCTAATACTAATATATTATTTATTTTATATCTGATTATATGGTTCGATATCTCACCCCTTCTGTTTGAATGTTACCCTCTGTTGGTAACGTGCAGGTAATCAAGAAGGTTAGTTGTTTCCCTCGTTAGTTTGAGTCGGTGTTGTCGCTCAAATACGTAGCACTCGGGGGGATGAACGCATGTTTTCCTTATCGTTGATTTTCATTATGTTGCTGAATTTTTAAGTTATTTTCATTAAAAGACTTGTTGTCTTAGAATTGTTTTGAGTTGGATAAGATGTTATGGTGTTTTCAGTTGAATTTTTTGAATCTGCTGCGTAGTAATGAAAGTTGTTTTTATTTTTAAAGACTAAGCAGGTTGTTATCGGTTCATCTGATGCTCATGTGTTATGTATCTGAACTATAGATGATTGAATGTCGTAGTTTTAAGTTGAAAGTGTAGCATTCCATTTGCTTGTTGGAAATTTTTATAACTCTGATTTTATTTAACTCCTTGGGTAGAAATGGGGTGTTACATTAGTGGTATCAGAGCAAGTTGATCCGTCCGGTCAAGTTGTCGAGTCGTAGTTTTGTCTAACAATTGAGTATTGTTAATCTGAATTCTAATTGTTGCTTATGTTGTAGAGATAAGTTGAGATGGCTGGAAAGAATGATGATGCATTTGCTGCTGCTCTGCAAGCGATGGCTCAGGCTATGCAGAATCAACCGAATGCTGATGAGAATGCTGGATCTCGCAGTTTGGCGACTTTCTAAAGGGAGAATCCGCCTACCTTCAAGGGTAAGTATGATCCTGACGGAGCGTTGTTTTGGCTGAAGGAGATTGAGAGAATCTTCCTTGTGATGGACTGCACTCCAGCGCAAAAGGTTCGTTTTGGTACTCATATGCTAGCGGACAAGGCTGATGACTGGTGGTTAGAGACTTGTCAAAGATTGGAAGCTGCAGGTGAGAATATCCTTTGGCTGTGTTCCGTAGGGAATTTCTGAGGAAGTATTTTCCGGAAGACATTTGTGGTAAGAAGGAAATCAATTTTCTTGAGCTGAAGTAAGGGAGTATGTCAGTTGTTAAGTATGCTGCAAAGTTTTCTGAGTTGGCTAAGTTTTATCCACACTATAGTGAGGCAGATGCTGAGTTTTCTAAGTGCATCAAGTTCGAGAACGGGTTGCGCCCAGAGATCAAGAAGGCAATTGGATACCAGAAGATTCGTGTCTTTACTGATTTGATTGATAGTTGCAGGATTTATAAAGAGGATAATAATGCTCACTATAAGATTATCAATGAGAAGAGGGGTAAGCACCAATAGAACTGTGGTAAGACTTATGATTCCCCAGTTGGTAAACATAAACAAAAAGTTTCTCAAAGTCAAAGGACTAGTGGGGGAGATGCTTCTGCTAGTGTGGTGTGTTTCAAAAGTGGAAAACTTGGTCATAAGAGTAATGTGTGTACTGCTGAGGTGAAGAGGTGTTTTTGTTGTGGTAAGACTGGACATGTTGTATCTGAATGCAAGCATAAAGAGATGATTTGTTTCAACTATGGTGAAGAAGGACACATTGGTAGTCAGTGTCGCAAACCAAAGAAGGCGAAAACCAGTGGAAAGGTGTTTGCTTTGGTTGGGACTCTGTTAGCTAGTGAGGACAGACTCATCAGAGGTACATGTTTCATTAATAGTATGCATTTAATTACTATTATTGATACCAGTGCTACTCATTGTTTTATTGCCGTTGATTGTGTTGAAAGATTGGGTCTTATGTTATCTTCCATGAATGGAGAAATGGTCGTCGAGATTCCGGGTAAGGGATCAGTGACTACTTCTCGTGTGTGTTTGAATTTTCCTTTGTCGATCTTTGGTAAAGACTTTGTTGTTGACTTGATTTGTTTGCCATTAAGAGGATTGGATGTGATCTTGGGTATGAACTGGTTAGAGTATAACTATCTTCATATCAATTTCCATGACAAGTCTGTGAGGTTTTCTACTTCTGAAGAGGAAGGAGTCGGTTTGTTGACTGGTAAACAGTTGCGGAAATTGATGCAAGATGAACCGCATATGTTCTTGTTGATGGCGTTGTTATCAATGTAGAACCAAGTTAGAATTGATGAGTTATAGATGGTGCGCGAATTTCCTGAAGTGTTTCCGGATGAAATTCCTGGTGTACCGCCAGAGAGGGAAGTTGAACTTGCGATCGATCTTGTACCTGGTACCAGACCTATTTCTATGGTACCGTTCAGGATGTCTGCATATGAATTGTCCGAATTGAAGAATTATTTAGAAGAGTTGCTTGAGAAAAAGTTTGTAAGACCAAGTGTGTCGTTGTGGGGAGTGCATGTGTTGTTAGTAAAGAAGAAAGATGGAAGTATGAGACTTTGTGTTGATTATAGACAGCTGAATAAAGTGACGATTAAGAATAAGTACCCGCTTCCTAGAATTGATGACTTGACGGATCAATTGGTGTGTGCAAGTGTGTTTTCTAAGATTGATTTGAGGTCAAGATATCACCAGATTAGAGTGAAAGAAGGTGATATTCAAAAGACTGCGTTCAAAACTTGGTATGGACACTATGAGTATTCAGTAATTCCTTTCGGTGTGACCAATGTGCCTGGAGTATTCATGGATTACATGAATCGTATCTTTCATACTTATTTGTATCAGTTTGTGGTGGTATTCATTGATGACATTCTGATTTACTCTTAATCAGAAGAAGAACATGAAGAGAACCTCAGAGTTGTACTGTAAGTTTTGAAAGAGAAGAAGTTGTATGCGAAGTTGTCCAAGTGTGAATTCTGGTTACAAGAGGTTAGCTTCCTTGGTCATGTCATTTCTGGTGGTGGAATTACCGTGGATCCTTCTAAAGTCGATGCTGTGTTGCAATGGGAAGCTCCGATGTTGGTTACTGAGATTAGAAGCTTCTTGGGATTAGCCAGTTACTATAGACGGTTTATCAAAGGTTTTTCTAAGTTGGAACTTCCGTTGACTAAGTTGACTTGTAAGGGTAAGGCTTTTGTGTGGGATACTCGATGTGAAGAAAGTTTTACCGAGTTGAAGAAGAAATTGACGTCGGCTCCAGTTTTGACTTTGCCTAATCCAGGAGAGCCTTTTGTTGTGTATTGTGATGCTTGCCTGATGGGGTTAAGTGGTGCGCTCATGCAGAATAGTAAGGTGGTTGCTTATGCGTCGAGGCAATTGAGGACTCATGAAAAGAATTATCCTACGCATGATTTAGAATTAGTTGCAGTTGTCTTTGTGTTGAAAATATGGAGGCATTATCTTTATGGTTCTAGATTTGAAGTGTTTAGTGACCATAAGAGTTTGAAGTATCTTTTTGATCAGAAAGAGTTGAATATGAGGCAGTTAAGGTGGTTAGAATTGTTGAAGGATTATGATTTCAGTTTGAATTATCATCCAGGAAAAGCTAATGTTTTGGCCGATGCTTTAAGTCGAAAGACTTTGCACGTGTCGGCAATGATGGTTAAAGAGTTGGAGTTGATTGAGCAATTCCGAGATTTGAGTTTGGTTTGTGAAGTGACACCGCAAAGTGTTATGTTAGGAATGTTAAAGATTAATAGTGAATTTCTGGATAGTATCAGAGAAGCTAAGAAGTTAGATGTGAAGATGGTAAATTTGATGGTTGGGATTGATCAGTCTGAGAATAGTGATTTTAAGTTAGATGCACAAGGTGTATTGAGATTTCATAATCGAATTTGTATTCCTGATGATGCAGAGATGAAGAAAGTGATTCTTGAAGAGAGTCATAGAATCAAGTTGAGTATTCATCCAAGAGCTACAAAGATGTATCAAGATTTGAAGAATTTATTTTGGTGGCCTGGAATGAAGAGTGATGTGGCTCGGTTTGTGCATGCATGTTTGACTTGTCAAAAGTCGAAAGTTGAACATCAGAAGCCTGCAGGGTTGATGAAACCGTTAGAGATTCCATAATGGAAATGGGATAGCATTTCAATGGATTTTGTTACGGGATTACCTTGTAGCTTGAGAGGACATGATTCAATTTGAGTAATTGTTGATAGGCTTACGAAGTCGAAACACTTTATACCTATTAACATCACATATCGGATTTTGAAGTTGGCAGAGATTTACACCAGTGTAATTGTGAAGTTGCATGGTGTTCCTTTGTGTATTGTGTCGGACAGGGATCTGAGGTTTACTTCTGATTTCTGGAAGAGTTTGCAAGAGGCGTTGGGATCTAAGTTGAGGTTGAGTTCAACGTATCATCCTCAGACGGATGGTCAGACCGAGAGGACTATTCAGTCATTGGAGGATCTGTTGAGAGCATGTGTTCTTGAGCAGGGAGTTTTGTGGGATACTTATCTTCCGTTGATTGAGTTCACTTACAATAACAGTTACCATTCTAGTATTGGGATGGCACCTTTTGAGGCATTGTACGGTAGAAGATGTAGAACTCCATTATGTTGGCATGAATCTGGTGAAAGTGTAGTACTTGGACCTAAACTTGTTCGGGAGACTATTGAGAAGGTGAAGTTGCTTCGAGAAAAGATGAAAGCTTCACAAAGTAGACAGACAAGTTACCATGACAAGAGAATGAAATATTTGGAATTCCAAGCTGGTGATCATGTGTTTTTGAGAGTCACACTTGTGACTGGTGTTAGGCGAGCTCTGAAGTCTAAGAAGCTCACTCCTCGTTTTATTGGTCCGTATCAGATTTCAGAAAGAGTGGGAAATATTGCTTATAGAGTGGCTTTACCGCCTAATCTTTCGAATTTGCATGACTTGTTTCATATGTCACAACTCCGGAAGTATATCCCCGATCCGTCTCATGTGATTCAAATGGACGATGTTCAAGTACGGGATAATCTCACGATTGAGACGATGCCAGTGAGAATTGCAGATCGCGAGATGAAGATTCTAAGAGGAAAAGAGATTGCTTTGGTGAAGGTTGTCTGGTTAGGTGCTGCTGGTGAGAGCATGACCTGGGAGTTGGAGAGCAAGATGTGAGACTCCTATCCCGAGTTATTTGAACCAGGTAAACTTTTATTTTCGAGGATGAAAATATTCTAAGTGGGGGAGAATTGTAACGTCCCGGTATTTAATTATTTATTTAATTAAATATTTTGAATATTTTTTTGTTAATTCAAATTTTATCATCGAAGTCGGAATTATTTTATTAAGTGGAATAATAATTAATTAGATTTAATTTTGTAGAATTAAGTTAAAGTGTTATTTTATTAATTAAGCTTAAATATGATACTGGGCTTAATTGGTGGTGTTGTGTAGTAAAAGTGGGATGTAGCATTTAGGCCCAATTAAATTTATTTGGATTATTATAATAATATATTTTATTAGAATATAAGAAAAAGGAGGAGAGTTAGTGTTATCAAAAAGAGAAGAGAAAGAGGAATAAGGTTTTGTGTGGAGAAGAAGAAGAAGAAAGGTTTGGAGCTATGGTAACAACAAGGTGAAATCGGAAATTATAAAGAACCGTCAATCCAAGGTAAGGGTGGGGTTCTGACTCTATAATAGGGTGTATGATTAATAGTATGTGAATTTGGGTTATGAAAATTATTCCTAGTTGTGTTTAAAATTGGTATATTGATAAAATTGAGAGATGATTTAGGACCTAATATAATTAGATAATACGTATATTTAAGTGCCTTAGTATTTTCTTTGCAAAATGCCATAGTTTGCTACTGTAGTGATGAAATAAAGTAGCAATTAAAGGCACTGGCTTGCAATACAGTAGCGTAAAAATGAAATATATTTGATGGCATTTGGCATATTGTAGTGATGAAATGTATTAACATTTAATGGAACTTGCTTGCTACTGTAGTGCAAATAAGAAAGTAATATTTAATAGAAGCAAATGGCTTGTATACAGCAGCGACATTATGTAGTAGTATTGAAAAGCAATGGCAATTGGTTGTATGTTGTAGCGCAAATAAGATGAGGTAGTATGTTGGAGTATTAAATTGTTTTGTTACTGTAGCGATACAAGATTGAAGTAGCATCTAAGGTACTTGTTTTGTTATTGTAGCGATATTAGAAAGCAGCATTTAAGGGCAAGTGGCTTGCATATAGTAGCAATGAAAGGCACTTGTTTTGCAACACTTTAGCGATGGAATGGATTAACATTTAATGGCAATTGACTTGCTTACTACTGTAGCGAATTTGTGGAAGTAACACTTAGAGGCACTTGCTTGCTACTGTAGCATAGAATGAAGTAGCATTGGTAACACATTATTTTGCTACTGTAGCGCAATAAGGAAATGGTATTTAGGAGAATTGATCTGCATACTGTAGCGCATAGAAAGTGTAGTAGTATTTAAAGTAATTGGTTGCTTACTGTAGCGAATTCATGAAGTAGCAATTGGAAGCAATTGTTTTGTACACTGTACTCTAATATAAATAATAATCTGGTATAGAATAATTAGTAGATATATTGTAGCTACTACGTTCCGGTTTACAAATACAAAATATTTAATAATAAGGATTTAATATCTTTAATAAATAATTTTGTAGGATTTATAAAGTAAAATTAATAGAATTTTTGGCCGATAATTAATTAACCGATTCTAGCCAAAATAGTTCAAATAATTATGCGGTTTATTGTAGTAATTTTGGTTGATCTGTTGGGTGGCATTTTTGTTGAAAAATGTGAATTTGCAGGTGATTTCATTGTCTCTAATTATGGGCAAAACATTAAGTTGCAGGCTTATAGTCAATGTTGAATTGAGTTGAATTATTGTCGTTGTTGTTATTACGTTCATGTCGTTAATGCATACATAGCATATCATGTTGGAGCTGATGCTCGTCAAGTTGGCCTGGATTGGAAAATATAAAGTTGAAGGCTTATGCCTTGTTGATGCCTCTATTTATTGGCAGATTTCTAAGTTGGGAGTTCTGCTCCATTGGTACCACATGCATGTGCATAAAAACGTGTCGCATTTCATTTTGCATTCTGAGTTGTCGTGTGGATAAATTAATTATGTTGAATGTTGATACAAAGCTGTGAAGTGGTGAATTGCATGATCTAATACTAATATATTATTTATTTTATATCCGATTATATGGTTCGATATCTCACCCCTTCTGTTTGAATGTTACCCTCTGTTGGTAAAGTGCATGTAATCAAGAAGGTTAGCTGTTACCCTTGTTAGCTCGAGTCGGTGTTGTCGCTCTGATACGTAGCACTCGGGGGGATGACCGCATGTTTTCCTTATCGTTGATTTTCATTATGTCGCTGAATTTTTAAGTTGTTTTCATTAAAAGACTTGTTGTCTTAGAATTGTTTTGAGTTGGATAAGATGTTATGGTGTTTTCAGTTGAATTTTGCGAATCCGCTGCGTAGTAATGAAAGTTGTTTTTATTTTTAAAGACTAAGCAGGTTGTTATCGGTTCATCCGAAGCTCATGTGTTATGTATCTGAACTATAAATGATTGAATGTCGTAGTTTTAAGTTGAAAGTGTAGCATTCCATTTGCTTGTTGGAAATTTTTATAACTCTGATTTTATTTAACTCGTTGGGTAGAAATGGGGTGTTACACACTGCCTAAGAAAACCTCTAAAGTTCACAAAATTCAAAAGAAATCTCAAAATTTGTAACCACATGCACAAATCACTCCCTGAGGATCGAAGGAGTCATTCCCAACCCTCGCACAAGCTTGAAGCAAGCCAGAATACCTCCTTTCATCCGCGTTAGTTGGTAAGTGTGGTGAGTCTCAAAATTTTGATTTCTTGTGGTTTCGATCATTGTTACATATTAGATCAGCTTATATGCATCATTAGAACAGATCTAACGTATTACATGTGAGCTTGGGTGCCTGAATCTGAAAAATAACATTGTTAGGGCATAAAGAGATGTGTTCTTCACATTTTCATGTAGAGGCATTTTTAGGGCAAACGGATAACACCATTGGATTGGAAGACCCTAATTTAGGGGGGGGGGGTAGTTTGAATCTTGGACTTTGATTTTTGTTCTTTCGCAGGTTTGGTTTTTTGGCCAATCAGAGAAAAAAGAGTTGACATCGTGAGGGGTGGTCTGACTCGCCTGAAAATCGTGTGGCAGATAGCTGTATTTTGATTCGCTGGTTCAAAATGACAAGGGGTCACCACACACGCATTTATTTGTTTGGCTAATATTAGTTTCCATTTTAAAATATAATGTTTCGATTTGATTTACTTACCGAGTGTAGTGGCCGCCCCAGCGGCAAGTGTGTGTGTGTGTGTTAAGGCGTTAGTGTACCAGGGCAGGGGTTCGATCCCTGCCCCTGACATGTTATTTTTCCAATTTTTCCTTGCAGATCCCGTACAAGCAGGTCCAACGCGCGCATGGTGTACCTCATCTAACAACCATCATATCTCAAGATTCCAGATCTAAACGTAGGTCCAACGCGCGCATGGTGTACCTCATCTAACAACCATCATATCTCAAGATTCCAGATCTAAACGTCTCAAATGCATACTCCATCGTAAACCTTCAAGGAGCCAGCCTCACTGGATCCATCACAAACAACCTGGGCTCCCTGTTGGGCTTGACAAATTCAGACTCCCCCCCCCCCCCCAGTTTTCTTTTCAACAGGCCCATTTCACTATTTTTTTGTGTTTCAATTAATTATTGTTTTTAATCTATTTTTATTTTAATCAACAAAAATCACAAAAAAATCATAAAAAAATGGATTTAGGTTTTTGATTAATTAATTTAATTTTTGAAAAATAAAAATTAATTTAATTTAATCATTATTTTGATTTTATTTTTTTAAACTAATTTGTAAATCATTTAGAATTAGGGTTTTACACTAAAAATATTTTTCTAAACAAAAACACCAAAAATATTTTCTTAAACACTTAGAAATTTTTTAGGGTTTTTAACATCTTTCCCTTTTCAATCTCCGCGTGCCTATTTATTTTTGCGCATTATTATAAATATTGTAACTGTTAATGGTCGGTAATAACTTTAAACTAGAATTTATTTTACTTTTTCCCCCATTTTATGGTTTTTATTCCCCATCCCCGAGGCATTGTAATAGCGTAGATTTTATTTCTCGCGTTTTTACTTTTTGCATTTATAATTATTTCAGTATATATATATATATATATATATATATATATATATATATATATATATATATATATATATATATATATATAACTACCAGTTTAGTAGGACTGTATGGCAAAAACTGAAAGCAAACGTCAGATAACCATAAATCCAAGACAAAAATAACTGAACCAAAATCACTTTGCACACACGCACCTCTAGGGTGACCCCACTTAAAGTATTCATATCCCTCAAACATGGGACACTTTAGTAAAGACCCTCGATTAAAAGATCATAGTCCCTTAATGTTGCCTTGGTAAAACGATCTTAGTGCCTTACGATAAATTGCTTAAGCATCCTACGAGTTGCCTTTATGGCTGTACGATGACCCACGCATGTCCTTCGAATATCCAATGATAGGGATACCTACTAACTAATGGTAGGATAAAACTATCTAAAGGAAGAGGAAAAAGAATAAAGACTTTTTGAGTAGGTAGATCGCTCGTTGTCGCTTGCTCACAAACAAAAACTTTTCTCACACATACACTCTTTTCTAAAATATTTTCAAAAACAAATACTTTGTATGTGTTCTCAATGATACGAGAATCATTACAAAGTTTGCCGAACTTAGGCCTTTTCAAAATATTTTTTCAAACACACAAACTCAAAACATTTTAAAATTGAGCTAGTGATTAAGAGCCCATAGATAACTACGGATGAAAATGATGCTAATACCTTCCCTTTTCATAACCTACCCCCTTACTCAGAAAAATTCTCAAAGGTCTTTCCTGTTCTTTTCACCCTTTCCTTTATTAGATAAAATAAAAGTCGGTGGCGACTCTTGCTATCTGCAACATTTGCGATAAAATGCAAAACCAAAAGTCAGTTCTCCCACCGTATTACAGAACTGGAGACTCTACTGGGGAACACTGAAAGTGGGGTTACCTTAGAGCTAGATCACCTTTAATTTGCTTTCCTTGTTTGATTTGCTTGATTTATTTTTAAGAGTTGTTTGAGTTATTCTGGTAAAGATCTTATACCCGGATCTGGGGCATTTTAAGTAAGTAGCAATAGATCGTGAAAATTGTACAATGTATACCGATACGATTGAAGTGATGGCTACGTTAGTGAGACATATTGGTTGGTGCCAGTGTCCCTTGAGTTAAGTCAAGGAGAATGATGGGCTAATGCGTGGTGTCATAAAGCACTAATTGATTGTAGAACCTTAGTTGACACAACTTAGCCATTAGAAAGTAGTGAGACAGCCGACTTTGGTGCAGACTGAAGTTGGTTGATACTTGATGCTACACTCATTGAGATCGGACTCTCGGGATTTTCGATCGCAAATCAGATGCTTGTGCTGAAACAGTTCATGGGAGAAAGATCAATGATATTTAGGCTCCTATAACCCGATTACTTCTTTTAGGACAGGTTGAGCCAACTAAAACTTCAAGAGGGTACTTACCTATAAACTCCATGCAAGATTAAACCTAAGGACTTATGTGTTTTGTTTGTGTATGATTAATTGTTCGAACATGACACCATAGCATCATGACATCATAACATATCATTTTCACTAACCATTTTAAGGACCAAGGAATTTATCTTTGTTAAGTTTTGCAGGCTATGACCTCCGCTTGCAGAAACACTATCCGAATCAACTTTGTAAGGGTGCCTCCTCAACTTAAGGATTTATTCTCAAGGGTTCCCGAAAGTTCTCCATTTATCAAGAGGCATGGTCGACTACTCAGTCTGGTTACCCCAGGTTTTGACGAAGACATGATGAGCATCCTATTCCAGTTCTTTGACCCCTTCACATCATTGCTTCACTTTTCTAGATTATCAGTTGGTACCCACAATGAAGGAGTTCTCTCAATTACTGGGGCTACATGTTCTTGATCAGATACCCTTCACCAGTTTAGAGGAAGCTCATAAGCCAAAAGTTATTGCAGCAACCTTACATCTGAAGTAGTCTGACATCGTATCTAATTGGGAAACAAGAAGTGGAGTCAAAGGTTTTCTGGCTATATTTCTAATAGAGAAGGCTCAACTATTTCTGGATGCTATGAGTTTTCAGGCTTTCGAGGAGATCTTCTCTCTTTTAATCTATGGGTTGGTACTATTACCTAATCCAGACCAACTCATAGATGTGAACACCATCAAAATATTTCTTTCTAGCAACCTTGTGCCTACTTTGCTTGGAGACATTCTGCATTTTCTTCACACTCGTACTATGAGGAGGCGAGGAACTCTCATGTGTTGTATACCTCTATTGTCCAGGTGGTTTATTTTGCACCTTCCCCACTCGGTAATGAAGAACGGACAGGGTTTGAGGTGGTTGCAAAGAATAATGTCACTTTCTCATACCGATATCTACCGGTATCCCTGATCTCATGAGGATATCACTATCATTGACTGCTGTGGAGATTTCCCTAATGTTCCACTTCTTTGCATTAGGGGAGGTATTACTTACAATCTTTCTCTGACTCTATGTCAATTCGGTTATACTCAAAGAGATGCTCCTCATGACGCACTTATCCATGGTATTATGTTTGACTACGAAAATGATCCTCAAGGTTATCACCGAAGGTTTATACATGCTTGGGGAATGGTAAGCAAGATTGATAGTAAGGATTTAGGACATAATAACTCCATCCCTATGGAGCCCTATCTCAAATGGGTACGAGCTTGAGCTCAAAACCTCATGATGCCATACCCAGCTGTCTTACCAGTGATCATGGAGCCTGTTGTCGAAGGAGGCGTTTCTCGCACCATCCTCCATCCAGACATGCCCACTAACCTTGAAGAATTTTAGAATTCCTGGATTCAACTCAAGGAAGAACGAGACACCTTTGAGACTCAATTCTATGCAAGTGAAAAGAAAGTGTTGGAGCTCACAAAGCAACTTCACAAGGAGCAGAGTCTTAATACATACATCAACATGAAGAGGAAGCGCCCATGGGAGACTTGAGTCTTAGGTTTTAAGATTTCATATTGTTGTTTCTTTAAGACCCTTTTGTTTTCATTGTAAGCCTGAGAGGGAATTGTAATTTTGGATTTATTAATAATTTTTTTGTTTCCTCTTGGTTAGCAAATTTAAATCTCCTAAGGTCCTTGAAAATATTGCATTTACATATCATGCATCATTATATAACAGGTTTTTCATACATGTTTTCTCATTTACTTACTATTTATTTCAGTATAAGATGGCCCTCGAACAAACTGTAAAGGATCTCCATAGGCATGGCAAAAAGACCCAGACCCGTTGGGCCCCGCCCAGAAATTAACGGGGAAAACCCGACTTAATTGGGTGTGGGTGCGGGTGCGGGTAAAACCCGAGTTTTAATTACGGGCGCGGGGCGGGGGCGGTAAGACACTAAGACCCGCCCGCACCTGTACCCGACCCGCCCCCCGAATATCGCAATTACATTAATGCCCCTTTTCAATTATTTTAATGTTAATTAATTTATATCTTAATTGAATAAAACCCTACACGCTTCACGCTTGAGCATCATTTGATTGAAGAACCAGAAATATCCAAGCTTCCTCTCAAAACTGAAAACCCTATTTCCTCTCAAAACTGAAAAAATCTCATCTCAACATCGACCACCGTTGCTACCACCAGTCCACCACCACGACAGCGTCCCCCTGTGCATAAGCTTCTCAACTCCGACACACACCAACCCTTCAGCTCGACCATTGGATTTCAAATTCAAAGGTTAGATACTTAGATCTATGTCCTCTTGCTTGCTTATTATGAACTTGGTTTGAACATTGGTTGCTTGCTTGGTGTGAATTTGGTGTTAATAATATTTTTGTTTGTTATTTCAGCTTTCGTGCTTGCTGGCTGCTGCTCTTGCCCCTCGTCGTCCTCAACTTCAACATCATGTATTTTTAATCTTCTTTATGAGGAAGCATAATTAATTTTTTGTCTGTGAAAAGAAGAGCTACTTGCTGTAAAAAAGTTTCCACCTTTAAGGACACTGAATTGGAATTATAGTTTCTCTATTTGTGAATTATGATAATTTTTCTAGATCTTTGCCTGATTTTTAATCAGTCGGGAAGAATGTCACTCTTGTTACTTAGAAAATCAACAGAAAAACTTCTGTCTACACTTACCCTTTACCAGAATGTAGATGCTTACAATTGACAATGATGTAGACATTCTTGGTAATTAATATAGTTGAATTAAATCTTAGAAATTCTTAGTAAAACAATGAATTCAATGGCCAATTAAATCTTCTAGTGACTAATTTAGTTTCAAAATCAACATAGGACTAATTCTTTGGCACTCTAACTAATATACAATATACTGAATACAATATAGTAAAACACTTGGTTAATAATATCAAGAGGGGTTTTTCACAAAGCAAGATTGATGACAAGCACTGTGATTGTAAATATGGAGAGACCAAGATTAAACATTTGCACAAGCACTTGAAGGAGGAGGAGAAGGTATAGCAGGAGGATTATCATTAACCACTGCAGAAAGAGATGTGTGATACGGTGGCAGAACCAGACTGTTTTAGGAAAATGCTGGTCTGCATTTTGCGTTTGTGTTCACAAAATGTCGCGGTAAGCAAGAGTCGCCACCGGCTTTTATTTTATCCAACTGGCACAAAAAAAAGCACAGAAAAATTCCTTTTTCGAGATTTTGAGTACGGGGGGTAGATTATAGAAAGGGAAGGTATTAGCACCCTTTCTATCCGTAGTTTTCTACGGGCTCTTAGGTACTTGCTCATCATTTTAAAAAATTACTTCCGTGTTTGTGTGTTTTGAATTTTTTTTGTTTTACTTCGTTTTAACCCTTGTATCAGTCCTCAAGAGTGTTACGAAGTGTTTTTGAAAACTTTGTTTGAAAAGAGTGTAAGTGTGGAAAAGTTTATTTTGAGCAAGTACCTACTAGCATTTACCTACTTGAAAAAAAGAATGTTTCTGTTCTTGTTTCCTTTAGACAACGCTATCCCACTATTAAAGAGTAGGTAGCACCATCGTTGGAGTTGTAAGAGTCAATTCGAAAGGGACGTACAATCACTAAAGCAATGTTAGGACGTCTTAGTAATAACCCTAATGTCTTAAGATCATATTCGAGACAACACTTCCGAGGCAACATTTCCGAGGCAACATTTCCGAACGGGACTTTTGATCTTTGTTTAGACAGGAGGGTAACCACTAAGACACCCTATACTTAATGATCGTTTACTGAAGGCAATTGAAGTGAGAGTATAACCTAGGAGTGCGCATGTGCGAGTGATTTGATTTCCGTTATTCTCTTTGCATATTTAGGGTTTCTAACCATTTAACATACAGTCTTGTCATGCAATCCTATTATCATACATCTAACAGTTAATATTTGCAAAAATTAAAATGCGAGAAATAAAACTACACTATTACAAGGCTTCGGAGAGGGGATTAATTACATAGCCAAAAACTCGTAAGAACGATAAATAAATAAAATCCTAATTAAACTATTACATACTGTGAGCAGTTACATTAATATCATAAAAATAATAAATGCGCGCGATGAATCGAGAACGAGAAAAATTAGGGTTTTGACCCCGTCTAAACTTAATTGAAAGAAAAATCATATTTTTGTGGTTTTTGCGTTATTTTGAGAAAAATAGAGTTTAATTAAATAAATAAAGAAAACCTAATGACTAATTAATTTTATTTAAGAAAAATAATTAAATTAACTATTTTTTGTATTTTTGTTATTTTGTGAAAAGAAAAAAAAAATTAAATCAAGAACAAACCTAATTTTCTAATTTGATTTTAATTATTTACAAAAAAGTTAGAATTAAACCTAAATTAAAACTAATATAAAATTGATTTTGATAAAATAAAATAAAACCTAAATTCTAAATTGATGAAATTGATTTTATGATTTTTTTTTTGTAAAAAAGAAATTAATTTGTGTTAGAAAATAATTAAATAAAAGAAATTAAATAAAAAGAAAAAATTAGAAAAAAGAAATAAGAATGGGCCTGTTTTTTAGCAAAAGAGGGGGTATGAATTGCAATTTCTGAGCCCAATAGTGCCTGGCCCGTTTGACTTTCCTCAATCCCATATGCTTGCTTGACTGATGCGTATGGTAGGCCCTCATGTGAGAAGCCTTGGATCTGGCATGCTGGAGATCTGGTGGTTGAAGGCTGATGGCGCATGGTGGTCATATAGGACGCCTGGACACCTGATTATACAAAGGAAAAATATAGAAAGCAAAGTTGGGGACCTGGGGATCGAACCCAGGCCCTTTGGCATTTTCACAACACACGCTGACCATCTGAGTTGGCTTGTTTTTTTGTATGAATAATAATAAACAAGCATTATATGATAAAGACAAAAGGTGGATTCTGAAAACGCGCGAAATTTGAATGGGCCATTCACGTCATGCCACACCATCATCTTCTTCCTCCCTCCGTTGCTAAAAGTTTTCTAGACTTTTACCTACCGTCATCTAGGCGTAGGTACAACCCTGTACCTTTCCAAAATCTCATCCCTGCATGAAAAATCAATATCAGTGGTACCAATCAACTCGTGGCAACCTCATGAGCATCATGGTACCCTTATCCATGGCCAATTGTACCTGTAAAGAAAAACCCCAAAAACGAACCAAGAACCCTAACTATGGCATTTTGCTCTACAGTTAATGAAAATGCAATTAAGTACCACCATTAGCTTGCAAATGATTCAAGGATTAAGAATATGCAAATAAATCATGCTAAAAGTTCCAGAATTATGATATTCGATTTCAAGAAAGTAAGGATATTGTGGGATACTTACAGCGCATTTTTGGATGTTATGAGGCTTGCTAGTGATTGGAATAGGATCCTAGAACGTCTAGGAAGTGATTGAGATGACTAGAACGCTTTGAATTGGTCTTCAACTTAGGAATCAATGTGCCACTTTTTTCCAATTTTTTGAAACTTGCTCTCTTGTTTTCACGCCTCCAATTCTCATGCTTTTAGTCTGCACATGTTCCTTATGTACCCTAGAACTAATTAGGGTTACAAACTTGTTTCAAATCTTCCTCAATTAAGATCATTGATTCGAGATTTGATCCTTATGCAAATATTTCCAAATCAAGCCAAATCCAATATTTTTTGTCCAAATGAAGCTTGCATGATTTGATTCTCTTTCCAGCTGTATAATAAGCCTAAACATGCACAAAATCGTAAGCTTTGATTAGTTTTGATATATTGATGATTTTATTTTTATTTGATTTGATTTAATTGAAATAAAATCAAAATAAATGACAAAAATAAAATAATGACAAATGGGAAGGATCATGTGTCGTGGGTCATGTTACAAACTCAATGCAAGCATAAAAAGTTGGACCCATTTGATAAAAAATGCAATTTTGGCCACATTTGACTTTTGGCAATTTTGCAAAAAAGGTCAACTTTGCCAATGCATAACTCCCTCAATTTTGACCCTAGAGATGTGTTCTTAGACTTTTTATAAAGTTTAAGATGTCCTCTAAGCAACCCTTTTGGCATCATCTCAATTGAGTCTTCCATGTTCATTTATGAAGCTTTGACAAAAAAGGTGTTTTTGTTGACTTTCCAAAATGACCTATAATGTCCAAATTTATATCTTCTCGTGAGTGCATATTTTGAACTTTGGAGATGAAGATGGATTGTGGGGAATTACATCCTCTTCAAAATGAGCTTTGGATGGGTCATGTTTGATAATGTATGAGAAATTTATGCTTGGTCAAAGTTGAGTTGACTTTTCTTGCAAAACCCTAATTTAGTAACTTTTGGGTTTTGATGAATTGTGAGTAATCCTTGAGGAATCATGATCAACCCTTGAT
Organism: Vicia faba; assembly: GCA_948472305.1. Taxonomy (NCBI): domain Eukaryota; kingdom Viridiplantae; phylum Streptophyta; class Magnoliopsida; order Fabales; family Fabaceae; genus Vicia; species Vicia faba. The sequence goes on from OX451736.1 coordinate 1,047,328,404, forward strand.
CAAATGATGAATAATACTTCAAAATGAGGATGTTGACCAAAAATCTTGAAGTTTGACTGTATGTAGAACACAGTTAACTTTTGCCCTTACACAGTCGATTTTCAAGTCTTTGAGAAATTGACTGAGCAAGGTTCCTCTGCAAGGGTTGAAACTTGACATGGATGATCTTGAGAACATATTAGGACAATGGTGAGCAGTTGGGATCCTTTGGACTCAAACATCTTGGTGCAAAATGAAACCCTAATCTGAGGTAGACTGCCTTAGGAGAGAGTTTGTCTGGTCAATCCTTGGACTTCCTTGAGCAATTTGAGGACCTCACTTGAAATGTATTGAGAAATATGGGAGGGAAAATTTTGGGGTACAACAAGATGGATCAACAATGTTTGCAACCACAGGAGGAGGAAGTGGTGCTTCTGCTGATGGCAGTAATCTTGGTGAAACAGTACATTCCAGTTCACCTGCCTTAGCTGGTAAGATGGTTGCCACATTGCTTAGATCACTTATGTAATTCCTGCATATATTCAACCACATTAATAACTTTTCCTTTTCGGGATAAATCTTTTAGTTAATTAATCTCTAAAATCGAGTTTCTTAGTGAGATATCGACTTGTAGTGGCTGCTCGGAGCCACAATTAAAGGCTACTACTGTTGACAGCGGCATAGAGACCAACAACATTGCGCCAAACTGTACCACCGCTATGCTATTCATAGCGGTGGCATGTTATTGACAACATAGCCTGTTGTTACACTTGGAACTTTTGGATTTGAATTCGGGAACAAATTAGTATTATATTAATTTGATTTTCAAAAGTAATAAATACCAATTAGAGCAACTTTCTAAATGTAACAACCGATAAAAGCCAGTAACATACAAAACAGTGATACTGAAGTGTGAGACTAACATATTCCAATTCCGTACCTTATGTCTTCCACTGATGCAAAATTCACCAACAATCATTTTCTTGCTTTCACAGTTAAGCATAACTCAAAATTCAAACAAACTTAATAAAAATATATGTTTAATATTAGGCTAACATGTAGAAACACAACACAAAGTGAAAATAGTATGTAAACGAGAAGAACAGAGAAGACATACCAGCTAAGAGCATGAGCAAATGGCTTTCCATCAATAACAGTTTCAATAGTATATCCTTCTGAAATGTTTTCAGTAACCTTGTCTATAAATTTTCTCAACACACAAATATCTTTAGCATTAAGCACAATGCACACATCTCCATCATCAGTTGTTACTTATCACTTGATTGATTAATGGATATTTATTATATTGTTTAATTGTGTAGGTTCATCCTTTACATATTTGAGAAAGACACTGATGGCAACATGAGCAATGAATTGGAAGTGCTAATATTTAGATATAAAGGTAAACATTACAACAAATCTTAAATAAATATTTAGAGGTAAATTATATATCATTGTGAATCTGGTCTAGATCTTCTTGCCATGCCTATTCCTGATCTTGAACTGAAGGGAAATATTGCATTTGATCCACTTACAAGTATTTTTGACACTTTGAAGAAGCTTGTTGAACTTTATTTTAAGTAGTTGCTAAAATAACTTTATCTCAATTAAGTTTCACCATGTTGTGTGTTAGTAGTGATTGCAAAATTATTATATACTATTAATCAAATTACTATATACCTTCAATAGCTTTCTTCATTGTTAGTTGCAGACACAACACAGTCCTTTTCATTCAATGCATAGACAAAAATACAACAGAAATACAACTATGTTTGAACTTCTTCATTAAGCTCACGTAAAAATCCATTCAAGGAAGTTATATCAATGTTTTTTTTGTATCTAATGCAATTCACATTCTCTCTGACAATTTTTTTTAAAATCTTGTTCAATATTTCTACAACCAAGCAAATCAAATTGGGCGGAGTAATAAATAGATTCCAATTACAGTGGTCTAAGGTATGACTACAACTTCCATTTGCCAAATTCAAATGTCCCATTTTATTCTATAATTCTATTAATATTATAATACTTACGAACTACTCTAATTCTCTGTTACTTTTTAAGTGACACTTTGGTGTACAAAATCAACTGTGAGACTTCTTTCTAAGTGATATTAATCATTTTTTCAAGTTAATTATTCTTGTAAATGCTACTGTGAGACTTATGTACAACTTAATTACTTTATAGGATAATTAGTTATGGAAAATGATGGTACCTCTCAAACACAATGTCCACCTATCTCACAAGAAAGTACACATCAACCAATTCCCAATGAAAGTGGTAACAAATCAGTTGATGCTCCTCCTCCCACACCAAATGGTAATATGGAGGTTGATAGCCAAACAACTGTAAGTCGTCGATCCAGACATAAATTTTTTATATGGGATCATTTTACAAAGATCAAAGTTGATGAAAAAGATAAGGCTCAATGTAATTATTGCTCAAAGTAGCTTAATGGATCATCAAATGATGGGACGACACATTTAAAAGGATATTTCAGATCTTGTCCTAAAAAGAAGCTTTTGAAACCATCTGATAAAGGGCAGACATTTCTTACGCCTAGAACCATGCAAGGTAAACAAGAGTTGAGTACTGGAGTTCATGATGCAGAAAATTCTAAGAAAGAGCTTGCACATGCAATTATTTTGCATGAATATCCGCTTTCAATAGTGGATCATATTGGTTTTCGAAGATACTCAACTTCTCTCCAACCAATATTTCAAGTTCCTTGTAGAAATACTATAAAAAAAGAGATACTCAAAGTATACAATATGGGAGATCATCAACTTTGAAGTTATTAGAAAATCTTGAAGGAAGAGTGGCTATTACTTCTGACCTTTGGACCTCGACCAATAAAAAAAAGGATATATGGCTATCACTGCTCATTACATTGATGGAAACTGGAATTTACAGAGTCACATTTTGAGGTAAATCTAAAATGCTCTATCATATTTTTAGGTTCATTGGTCACTTTTAGTTGTGAATTAAAAATTCAAACATGTTTCTTAACTGCTCATTATATATAGTTTTGTGAATCACATTGAGGTAAATCACATTTATAATAGTTTTTTGAATCTTATTGTGTTAGATTTATTTATGTTCCTGCACCTCATACTAGTGAAAATATTTGTGGTGCATTGGTTGAATGTTTGATGGATTGGAGCATTGATACAAAATTGTCTACTATCACTTTGGACAATTGTAGCACAAATGATGCAATGATTGAAAAAATTAAGGCTAAGTTGAAACCAAAGACATTATTAAGGGATGGGGCCTTACTTCATATGCGTTGTTGTGCACATATACTAAATTTGATAGTAAAAGAAGGGTTATAAGTTGTGAAAGATGGGATAGAGAGGATTCGAGACAGTGTTGCTTTTTGGACTGCAACACCTAAAAGGAAGGAACAGTTTGAGGAGACATCCAAACAGTTAAAAATACCTTGCACCAAGAATTTAGTTTTAGATTGTCCAACTAGATGGAATTCTACCTACAATATGCTTGATGTTGCTATTTTGTATGAATAAGTATTTAATAGATTAGCAATCCGTGTAACTCAGTACACTTGTTTGCCAACAAGTTTACATTGGAAATTTGCAAAAGAGATTTGTGGAAAATTAAAATTGTTCAATTCAATCAATGAAGTGTTTTCTGGAACTAAGTATCCAACTTCCAATGAATAATTTCCTAATACTTTTCAGATTAAAGTTGCATTACTTCAATGGATTGAATCCTCTGATGAATTGGTAAAAAGAATGGCAGAAAACATGTTGGTAAAGTTTGAAAAATATTGGAGTGTGATTCATGAAATGATGGGGGTTGCCGCTATTTTGGATCCTAGGTATAAAACTGATTTTCTTGAATATTATTATGGAGTCTTCTATGGGAATGATGCTGATTTCCAAGTTAAGTCAATAAGACAGGTGTGTTACGAGTTTCTTTATGATTATCAATTGAAAATGAACAAGGATTCTAGAAGTGAATCTGAAACGTCGGATGCTAATGTTGGTAATGTTAGTAATGATGGTTTGAAAGACTATGATTTGTATGTCATAAGAAAAAAGAGAGCTAGAACTTCATCTGTTAAAACAGAGTTGGATGTTTATATAGAAGAGGAAGTTTTACCAAGAAGTCAAGATTTTGATATTTTGTTATGGTGGAAGTTGAATGGCATTAAGTATCCAACACTTCAAGCAATTGCAAGGGATGTATTAGCAATTCCTGTTTCTACTGTGGCTTCTGAATCTGCATTTAGTACAAGTGGTCATATCGTAAGCCCTCATCGAAGTCGACTTCATTGGACCACTTTAGAAGCTTTAATGTGTGCAAGAAGTTGGTTATGCAATGCTGAGAATAATGGTAAGACCTTTCTTGTTTTTATTTTTTATTTTTACTTGTCAAGACTATCATTGACTATATTTTACTATATTAATAGGTAATTTCAAATCTAACGTGGGAAATGAAAATGCTATTTTACTCACTGAAATAGAGTCTGATGATGATGAAGGTATTATTAATACTATTTGTATTAAATTATTCAAGTTAAATTTTTATGTTTTAACTTTTATTTTTCAACACAGGTGAGTTGTTGATCGATGGTGCTACTTCTATTTCCAACTCCCGCCTCGAAGATGAAGATTATTAGAAAATTTGTTGTTTATTTGGAATTTTTTTGTTATGATGATTTAGTATATTTTGTTCCATTTTTTGGAATGGTTCTTTTGTCGATGGTATTGTTTTACTTTTGTATTTGCACTTTGTAAAAAATTATTGGTTGTTGTGAGTGATTTATACTTTGATATATTGAAATATTACACTCTTTTAATGAATCACAACCAATCATAGTTGTTTATTTGAGGGTTATGATTGAAAAATATTTGTAATGGTGTTTGAATATTAAATCCTACAATTTTTTACTCAAATTGAGGGTGGATTTTGGACTGTTTAATGTATTTGTTCATGTTGTCCAGGAAATTTGTGGGAAAAAAACATGTATTTTTATTTAATTAAAAAAAAGCAATGTTTGCGGGTGGGGACGGGGGAGGGGGCGAGGGACTCGTTACCCATTGGGGGCGGGTCTGGGGTAAAATTTCTACCCCCAAACAGGTTTGGGGGCGGGGACGAGTCTACTACAAGGGTGCGGGTGCGGGGCTAGCTGAACCCGTCCCGCCCCGCCCCGTTGCCATCCCTAGATCTCCAGGCTCAACATGCACAATTTCAAGAGACTCTTCTGAATCTGGCACAAGGGCAGAAAGATCTGATGGCACTCGTCGCCAATAAAAAGAAGACTAAGAAGCCGACTGTTATCCTCAATATGGGGAGAAGATTCAAAGGTCTTGCTCAACCAGTTCAAGTGGATGATGTTTCCTCTGAAGAAGATGAAAACCAGGTAGAAGATGGTAAAAGCATCAAGCATGAAGGAAGGAATAACCAGGGTTATGAGAATGTTCATGAAGATGAAGACTACTCTGACGAACAGTACCCTTCTGCAGATGACAAGTACAAGCAATTGGAGGACCGACTCAAGGCTATGGAAATCCAGAAGGTGCCTGGATTGGATTTAGGAGAACTAGGTCTGGTCCCGGGGGTGGTCATCCCACATAAGTTCAAGGTCCCTGTCTTTGCTAAATATGATGGGGTCTCTTGTTCTAAACTCCATTTAAGGTTGTATGTTCGAAAGATTCAACCTCATACTGTTGACCAGAAACTATGGGTCCATTTCTTTCAAGAAAGTCTGGTTGGCACTCAACTTGAATGGTTCTATCATCTCTAAGGAACCAACATCCATACATGGGAGAACTTCTCTTATGCTTTCTATAAGAAGTATTAATATAATTCCAACCTGACACTGACTAGAGTGCAACTGCAAAACATGTCCATGGGCTCGAATGAAGGGTTCAAGGAATATGCACATAAATGAAGGGATTTAGCTGGAAGGGTGAAACCTCCTTTGATTGATCGGGAATCGGTAGATATGTTCATGGGCATGTTGACATGCCTGTTCTTTAATATGTTAATTGGAATCTCGTCGTCTGGTTTCACGGAGTTGATTCTGACTGGAGAAAGAGTTAAAAGCGGTATCAAGAGTGGGAAGGTTCCAATGTCTATGTCTTCTAATGTTGTGAAGAAGCCATTCCGGGGTAAAAAAGAAGCCAGTGTCGTCTATGGCCAGAAGAGCCGTAGTAAAAATGACCGCCATCAGTCTATAGGAGCAGTATTAATTTCTAATCTGGCGTTTGTTCAACAACAACAACAACAACAACAACAGGGTAACCGACAAATCCCAAACGTTCCGTTAAGACAATTTACCAAGATCGGGATGCCTTTATCTCATGCGCTACAACATTTTTTAAAGGCTAAACTCATTTCAATGCGGGATCCTCCTCAGATTCCCAACATATCCTCTCTAAAGTACAATCCAAACGTGAGGTGTTCCTATCATTCGAACAGTCCCGGGCACGACACCAACAATTGCTGGGCCCTGGAGATAAAGATTCAGGATATGATTGATAATAAGGAAATTATGTTCGACCCTCCGAAGATTCCAAACATGTTTACTGCACCTATTCCGAAGCATGACAAGGGAATAAGTGTTGTCAAAGATGTTTTGTATGTTGCTTCCGTAAGTGACATGGTTACTCCCCTATCAACAATCAAGGAAAATTTGTTACAAGCCGATTTATTTCCGGGTTATGTTAAATAATGTTATTACTGTGCAGTCCAACCAAATGGCTGCAGGTTACTGAAAGAATGCGTTCAACGCCTGATGGATGAACATGTAATTTTGATTAAGAAAGTTCCGAATGCAGAGAATTTATGCCAAGATTTGGCTGTTGTATCTGGTACTCCTTTCAGGATAACTTCCAAAGGTCATGTAAGGATTACCACTAATCCAAAAGCTACTCATTAATAGTTACAACACTTGGACCCTTCCCATATTCCTCGGAAAAAGCTATTCCACGGAATTATGAATCTGACGTCTATTACCACGACATTAAACAAGAGCCATCTGATAAAGATGATGAAGAGGATGATCCCAACATTGTTAATATTGTAGGGACCAGAAAAATTACTAGAAGCGAAAGGCTTTTCTCCCCAGAAATCTCTCCCCCTGTTCAAGTCACTAAGCCAACTGTTGAGGCTCAAGGTAAAGATCCAATGATAGAGCCTGCCCAGACGTAGGCACCAAAAGAAACAACAATCAAGGACACCTCTGAACAAGAGTTGAAAGAGGTTTTAAAGATCATTCGAAAAAGCGATTATAAAATTGTTGAACAACTGGGGAATACCCCGTTTAAAATATCCATGTTATCTTTACTGTTGTGTTCTGAAGCCCATGCACATGCTTTAGTAAAATTCTTGAAGACTGCTCATGTGCCGCAAGAAATTTCAGCTGATCAATTTGGAAGTTACGTGGCGAGTTTAACAACTGATAATGGATTAGGCTTCTCCGATGCTTACCTGGCTCCAGAGGGGAGAAATAATAATAGGGATATATATGTCTCTATTGAGTGCAGAGGCACTACGTTGGCTCATGTGTTAATTGATATTGGCTCTTCTTTAAATGTTCTGCCAAAGGGCGCTCTTGACAAACTGGATTGTGAGGGGGTTGTGCTGAAGCCCAGTAATATCATAGTTCGAGCCTTTGATGGATCCAGAAGAATGATGCATGGAGAACTAGACCTCCCAATCAAAGTGAGTTCATAGATATTTGAGTCCACCTTCTATGTAATGGACATTCGGCCAGCCTATTCTTGTCTATTGGGATGCCTCTGGATCCATGGGGCAGGTGCTGTCACCTCCACCTTGCACCTGAAATTAAAGTATCCTATAAAAGGGAAGGTTGTTACTGCCTGCGGAGAAGAGGAGTACATGGTCAGCCACCTGAATTCATTCTGGTACATGGAGATGGATGGAGAATTTATCGAGACTCCCTGTCATACCTTTGAAGTAATTTCCCTTGCTGATATTAAATATGTTTTTGCCATTCCAAAGGCCACCAGGACTCCGCACAAGATGGATTCCTTGAAAGATGCCAAGGCTACTATAGAATAAGGTGGTTGTACTATTTGGGGTTAACTTCCTAATATCCCTTACAAATCTGACAAGTTTGGTTTGGGCTTTACTATAGAAGGTCAAAGGGATATTCGCCGTGCTCGAGCTAGAAGACCTCCGTTCCATATCAACAACAACGGGGTTAATGCTATAGAGGATGCAGACACCGATTGTGACTTCAACAACGGGATATTCCCTACCATTGGTGATGGACATGATAATTGGAAGGAAAAAGACATCTTCTTTATCTCCTTAAGTCAAGAGTAATAGCTATATTCCTGTCTTATTACGTTTAAAAAAAGATTTTTGTTATGTAATAAAATAATGACTTTAAACCTTATGTCTTATCCGAGGCACAATTGTTCATTTGTTAAGGGTTGATAATTCATAAACATTGTTCATTCAATAAAAACATTGGACGTTTTGCATACAAACTTTGTGATCTCTATTTTTATTTTTTTATTGCATTTTCAAATAGCTATGTGTTCTTACACACACCCACACACTACATTGCATATCCTCATCAACTATGGATCTCGTTGATAATAATTCTGCTATTGTCGCTTATGGCTTCGAAAATCCGATCTACTAAGCCAAGGACGAAGATGAGGAAGATTGTAAAATACCTGGAGAACTTGCCAGACTCTTAATACAAGAAGAAAAGGCTATCCAACCTGTGATACGGTGGGAGAACTGACTTAGGTGTTTTGCGTTTTATCGCAATTTTTGTGGATAACAAGAGTTACCGCAAAATTTTCTATTATCCAATAAAGGAAAGGGTGAAAAGAACAGGAAAGACCTTTTGAGAATTTTCTTGAATTCGGGGGGTAGGTTATGAAAAGATAAAGTGTTAGCACCCTTTTCATTCGTAGTTATCTACGGACTCTTAATTGCTTGATTACTTTTGAAATGCTTTTGTGAATGTGTTTGTTTGAAAATATTTTTGAAAATTGCCATCGTTGGGCAAACTTTGTAATGATTCTCATCTCTATAAGAATGCATACGAAGTGTTGACTTTGGAAATATTCCAAGAAAGTGTTGGTGTGTTGAAAGATGTTTGTTTTGAAATATTTGTGAGCAAGCAACTATGGGCGTTCTACCTACTCAAAAGAAATTCTTTGTTCCTTTCCTCCTCCTCTAGATAGAGTTATTCTACCATTGTTTGGTAAAGAGTCATATCATTGGATGTGAGGGACGAGCGTGGGTTATCGTACAGTCATAGAAGGTAACATGTAGGACACGTTAGCAATTGTCGTAAGGGACTAAAGTCATTTACAAAAGGCAATGTCGAAGGGTCATCGAGGGATTACGATCTTTTAATTGAGGGTCTTTGCTAAAACAAATCCCACGTTCGAGGGATATGACTGTTTGTATTCGAGGCAACAAATATGGGTTACTCTAGAGGCGCATATGTGCAAAGTGTTTTTGTTTTCATGTATTTTATCTTGAATTAGGGTTGTCTAAGGTTGATTTTAAGGTCTTGCCATACAAACCCTAATTACTAACAATAACATGGAAAGCGATAAATTGCAGAATTTAAATGTCCTACGCTATTACAATACTTTGGGGGATGGGGGATATAAATTTACAAATGGGGATGACAAGTAAAAATAAACCCTAATTAATATTACAAGGCTTTGACAATTACATAAATTGTAGCGCGAAATAATAAAATGTACAAAAATATAAAGATGAAGAAAAGAGATTGCTTTTTAGGGTTTTTTAATAGAAAAGGTTCTGTAGTTGATTTAATTACAAAATTGGTTAATTAATTAAAATAAAACCTAAGTCTAATAATTTAAATTATTTTAGAAAATAACTTAAATGTTTTATCTAGACAAAGTTTTTGTATAGTGTTAGGCCATCTCCAAGCAATGCAATATGTCCAAAGTAACCTTAATGATCTAAAACTACAGCAAAATCTCAAAATTAGGAAATTTAATTCCTGAAATGACACGGGTCGTGTCAGTGGACACGGGCACTCGTGTCAGAATCTGATATTGCTTCTTGCATATTTTTCTGTCCCAGCTAAATTGACATGGGCCGTATCGTGTAACACGGGCACCCATGTCGCCCATGTCCTGCCTATTTTACCAAATTTCCCACCCAGCTGAATTGACACGGACCGTTTTGTGTGACACGGGCGCCAGTGTCAACCCCTGTCTTGCCTTTTTACTAAGTTTTCTCTATGATTCTCTCTGATCTGGCCTGTTGTATCCTTTTGAAAACGAAAGTAAATGATGTATGGATAAAGATATTACAGTTTGAGAAAATTTACCTCTTGAAGTGAAAACTTTAGAACATGTATGGATGTTTCTGGGTGCAAAGTGGTGATTGATTGAGCTTTTTTGGACCTCCCTGAGGTTGTTCCAATCCTTACTTTATGCTGAATGTTTTTGAATCACTCCAACCAAGTCAAGTTGAAAGGTATTGTTTTTGAATTTGGAAGATGGTGATAATGATGTTACAAAAGTTGTTCTTGTGTTTGGGCAACTTCTATACGGTGTATGTGAAGTATTTGGATGGTTTGTTTGGGCAAAACTTGCAAGGTTTGGGAGATTCAAAGATTTGGACTTCAAAGCTCAAAAATGGAGGTTTTGTGGACAATTCTTGTTTTTTGAGAGTAAAGGGGTTTTTAAGGCTTGTTCATCTCTTTTACCTTGAAATTGATCTCTCTATTTATAAGAAAGTGGTTTTAAGACTAGAGTTGATCCAATTTGCAAGACCACATGTTGTGGCTAGGTTGGATTGTAAATGAAGCAAGCTTGAAGATCATAGTTCCAATGCTTTATACTTTGCTTCATGAAGTTGTTAGATACTTTAAGCATGCTTATCTGATTTTGTATGTTGAGTGTGTGTATAAGGAACAAGTTAGAGGCTCAAGAAGAGCTGACTTTGTGATTAAAGCTACTTTGCAAGAATGGCAATGTTAACTTTGTGCCAAAAATGGAAAAATCATTTGGATAATACTTAAATAAAATGGATAATAGCTCAAAAGTTTGTTTAAACATTAAATTATGGTGAGATTTGCAAGTTAGAAGGCCTGCAAAGCAAGATTATGCACCATAGCATGCAGATTGGATTATGTGTTCTTCACCAAAATGACTTGTAATTCAAGAACGGATGCCCAACTTCATGCCTTTAAATCTCCTAGCTCAAGTATGATAAATTCATGCTCTTGGACATTTTGGAAAGCTTGAAATATTATCTATAACTTTCATGTTGATCACTTTGTCCAAATAAAATTGGAACTTGATGAAAATTGGCTAAGAAGTTGGGACAAAAATCTGACAAAACTTGTTGAAAATTTCTCTAAGTGTTTATACAAAAATGTCATGACTTCATGAGCCTATATCTTCAAATATAATAATTTTTTGGACATCAACCCTATAATACAAGTTGTAGAATTCATCAAGATCTACAACTTTCATGTTGAAAGTTTTACTTGAATCATCTTGCATCTTGGTGAAAAAATGTCATGAAGTAATGAAATTATCAAGTGTAAAAACACTTAGAAAATTTCTAAGTATTGAAAACTTTATCTTTTTGTGGACTTTCTTTACTTTCTTGATTCTTGATGAATTTTGATCTATGGAATGTAATGTTGACCAAAAAGTTAAAGTTTGACTTTTTGTGTATCAGTTGACTTTTCATCAGTTGATAAAAAAATCAACTATCAATCTTTTGATCTTCAGAAATGATTTGAGTCATGAAATTAGGTCAACATGTTATGTTTGAGTCCTTTAGATCATGCTTCAAACCATTAGGTCATGTACTTGGTCAAAAGTCACTGATCAATCATTCCCAGTCAAAACCCTAATTTGTGGTCTCAATGTTTAGGAGGTGAGCTTGTCTGATCAAACCCTTTAGACCCCTTGAGCGTTTGAGATATTTGGTGAGAAAGGTCTTGAGAAAAGAGAGGGTAAATTTCGGGGTACAACAGCTGCCCCTGTTCAATCTTCTTAAACCTGAGGAGTTAGATTGGCTCGTCCTCTATTCGTGACTTGAAGGTAGAAGAGGATTGAACACTTAAGTGCTCAGAAGTTTTCACTCTCCAGTGCATAAAGTAAAATTGTTGGTTGATTATACCGGGAATGGGCTTAGAGATGCCATTTAGAGAGCTGATGGAGAGTTATCGGAGATAGGCTTAAAGATGCCATCCAAAGTAAATGTCGGTAGAAGGATGGGAATGAGTCTATGCTCGACTGTGTCTAAAGAGTGCTTTCCAGAGTGAACCTCTGAGAAAAGTGTTTGAATAGTTTATTTGTCATGTAGATAGTCGCCCCGTCTTGTTTCAGGAATTGATCTGCAATCAGTTTATTGGTAAACCCATCCTATTTCGAGAGTTCATACTATTGGTGATAAATATAGTCGCCCCGTCCTGTTTCGAGAATTGATCTTTGTTGTACCCCAAAATTTTCCCTCTCATGTTTCCCAAGGTTTCTTTTACATGGTTGATTACAAACGCTTACCTAAAGAAAAATGAAATTTTTGAATGATAGCAAAGGGTCTTTCGATTGGCATGCCAACAATGCCTTTCGATTGGCATCTGAATAATGTCCTTCGATTGGCACATCAGAGCAGTATCCTTCGATTGTCACATCATAGCAATGTCCTTCGATTGGCACATCAGAGAAGTGTCCTTCGATTGGCATAATGGTAAGCTTTGACTGGGCTCCTAAAACCCTTCGACCAAGGATTGGCCCATCAACCTTGATTGCGTGTTTGTTCCCCTTTCGAGCAAGCATTAGTCCAAGTTTAATTTAGGCGATAATCCCCTACAAATGCCCTTCGATCTACAAACATTGGCCTCCTGCATGTATATTTTGAGTCATTAGGCAATGACCTCTTTTACGCTTGCTTTGACCTGCCTCATGCTAGCGCTCACAAGGAATTGGCTGCCTTTGTGCCAGCTTCGACTGGGCAAGGGTCCCCTTTGAAACAATTTTTCACACTTTGGCACGCATGATAGTCCCTTCGAAGGAATATTCATGTGGTCCCTTTGAAGAAGCATTCACTGGTTCATTTGAAGGACACATGATTATTGAAGACAAGTTGGCTTTGTGGTGAGTTTTGGTCCAAGATGCTTGCTAGCCAAAATCCTGCATATTGCCAAGCCCAAGCCCCTGTACAGGTACATTCCTGCCAAAGATAGCTTCGACTAGCCAGAGTAAAGTCTTTCGATTGGGCTAGTTGAGTAAGGTCAGGGCAATCAAAGAAAGCAATCTTAGGGGCTGATCAAAGAAGCCAGGATGTTGAGGCCTTATACAATTTGAATCAAGACCCGAGTAATTCGAATGGAGGTGGACAGACTCAATCGAAGAAACTATAAGGGTGAAACTAAAGCCAGTTGAACGAGGAAACTTGAGGCCAATCGAAGGGAAGGGACTGAAGGTATTCGAAAGCCAAAGGTGTCCATATTCATTCGAATTCAAAAATAGATAAGAATTCCACATCTTTTGCAACGTTTCAAAATGGTATTCATGGCCTTAAAACACCAACTTAATGGATGTTTACTCATTTGCCTTCTTGTCCACTCCATACCCTCTATATTAAGAGACCACATACATACGCACATAAGGTGGAGACATAAGCCCAGGGGAACCATACACACATATTGTTTTACACGCATACACAACCTAAGAGAAGCACACGAAAAACTCTCAAAACTCAACAAGATCACACCACACTTGTTCTCTCCCCTTTCAAATCCAAGAGCATGCAGCAACTCTAGTCCCCACACAAGTTCCATTTTCAATCAAGGTAAGTCCCCTTGACCTTGCATCTTTTGTTTCAGCATGGCATGTAAGTAACCTTTACTTATTTTTCATTTCAGCATAATATAAATAGCCTTTTAAGTTATGTTCTTTGTTTCTTCCCTTTTGGTTTGTTTGCTTTTGTTGTTGGAACTAACCTGTACAGATTCAAATGAAAGACAAAAAGAGTGTGAACGAAGGATATGCACTCATGTTGCTCCATAGGTCCATGTTACTTCACATTCTTAATCGAAAGAAGTAGAGAAGGTGCAAATCGAAGGTTGCTCATACCACTCCCTGGCTCAATCGAAAGAGGCAAGAAAAGGTGCAAATCATAGCTTGCTCACGTCGACTCTTAAGCCCAATCGAAATAAGGCCAAAGGAGGGTGAATCGAAGGAATCCCTCCTCTGGATCGAAAAAAGGCCTCTGCATCATTTTCTTATTTTTTTGGTTTTTTACTTATTTCTTTTATTTTCTTGCCTCATGTTTTATTAACATTAAAACCAAAATCACAAAAATATTAAGTTAATGTTTTTTTAATTATACTAATTTTGTAAAAAAATTAATTAATTATTTTAACCTTTTCTTGAAATTAAAATTAAATAGAATTAATTTTTATTTTCTTTTATAAATAAAAACAAAACAAAAAGATTTCCTCTTGCCTTAGGATTTTTTAGACGTTATTCTTAACTCGCGCGCATTTATCTATTCTTGCATTTTTCATATTATTGTAACTGCTAAAGGGTTGTAATAGAATAATTAGGATTTTATTTTCCGCTTTATTCCCCTTATTCTTGGACATGTAATTAATCCTCAAAGCCCTGTAATAGCGTAGATTCAACTTTCTGCACTTTAAATTTCTGCAATATATATTAATTGTTAGTAATTAGGCTTGTATGGAAAGACTAATAAAAAAAGGATAGCAAACCTAACACAAAATATAAAAAATAATTGAACATAACACGCCATGCACATATACACCTCTAGGGTAACCCAATTTGCCTGTCTTCGGGATTAAAACAATCATGTCCCTCGAGACAGGGACGCTTTAGCAAAGACCCATAAATCAAAAGATCATAGTCCCTAGATGACCCTACAGTTGCCTTTCGGTAAATGATCTAGTCCCTAAACAGAAATTGCTAAAGCGTCTCTACATTGTTGTTTTTATGACTGTACGTCCCTTCGATGTCCCTCATACATCCAGCGATGGGGCTTCTTACCAAATCAATGGTAAGATAGACACATTTAAAGGATAAGGAAAATAACGTTAGACATTTTGAGTAGGTAGGACGCTCGTAGTTGCTTGCTTTCTCATAACAACAAAAAAACCATTTACACACCAACGCTTTCAATTGAAACATTTTCAAAAGTCAAAGACCTTTATACGCATTCTTATAAAGACGAGAATCATTACAAAGGCACTTTTTCAAAATCACTTTAAAAAACATCTTCCACAAATGAACACTACTTCAAACTATTTTCAAAACTAACACTTTGTATGCATTCTTATAGAAACGAGAGTCATTACAAAGACATTTTCAAAATATTTTCAAACCCACACCACAAGCACATTTTCAAACAAAAGCAAAGTGAACTAGCAAGCAACTAAGAGCCCGTATATAACTATGGATGGAAAGGATGCTAACACCTTCCCTTTGCATAATCTACCCCCTTACTCAGAAAACTCTCGAAAAGCTTTTTTTCAGTTCTTTTCACCCTTTCCTTTGTTGGATAAAAGAAAAGTTGGTGGAGACTCCTGCTTACCGCAACATTTGCGAACATAAATGCAAAACCAGTATTAAACCATCGGTTTTGCCACCGTATCACAATCTTTATCTGACCAAAGAGAAAGAAGGATAGTTTCCCCGTCCTATTTTGGGAGTTAATCTGAAATCTGTTCATGTAGATAGTTGCCCCGTCTTATTTCGGGAATTAATCTACAATCAGTGTTATTGGTAAACCCATCCTGTTTCGGGAGTTCATAACATTGGTGATAAAGATAGTCTCCCTGTCCTGTTTTGGGAATTAATCTTTATCTGACCAAAGAGAAAGAAAGATAGTTTCTCTGTCCTGTTTCAGGAGTAAATCTTTAATCTATTCATATAGATAGTCACCCTGTCTTGTTTCGGGAATTGATCTACAATTAGTGTTGTTGGTAAATCCGTCTTGTTTCGGGAGTTCATACCATTGGTGATAAAGATAATCGCCCCATCCTGTTTTAGGAATTGATCTTTATATGAACAAAGAGAAAGAAAGATAGTTTCCCCATCCTGTTTCAGGAGTTAATCTTCAATCTGTTCATGTAGATAGTCTTACCGTCTTGTTTCAGGAAATGATCTAGAATCAGTTTATTCTTCACAGATAGTTTCCCTGTCTTATTTCAGGAATTAATCTGTGGCTGGTTATCCAGATAGTTACCCTATCTTGTTTCAGGAATTAATATGGAAGTTGCTTTTTGTTAGTCGTAGAGATAGTTGTCCTGTCTTGTTTCAGGAATTAATCTTTGACCTGGTCACATAGATAGTTGCCCCGTCTTGTTTCGAGAATTAATCTTGGACTGTTTGAAATTTGTTGATAATATTCGTTTGTTGATTGATCTTTCCTAAAAAGGGTAAAGAGTTAGTTATATGCAATATCATGATGTATGAAATGTATTGCGTAATGATGTTCTCAAAATAAATGAGAATGTGCCATATGTGTTCTGTATGCATATGCTATGATATATGAAATGTTGTTGAAGTGAATTTGTAGACTGGTGCAGTATCTTCTTTGATTAAAAAAATCCCTGACAATTGTTAGGAATGAAGAGTATGTGTATCTTCAGTCTCCTCTAGAATGCTTCCGCTTAGGATTCCTGCTCACTTGTTTGAGGAAACTTTGTAGGGGAGTGTTAGTTTCTGCTTGGGGAGTAAAGATAAGGAACATTGATCGTCCGTTGCTTTATTGGGGAATTTATTTCTTATATACCCTGACTGGGGATAAAAGAGATGGTTAAACTTCGGACTCGTCTGGGTAAGAATAATTCTTATATACCCTGACTGGGGATAAAAGAGATGGATAATCTTCTGACTTGTCTGGGGAGGATAAAGTTAACTGGTATCTGGTCGGATTCGAGGTTTTGCAGCAACTTTTTTGGGATAAGTGATTTATAGTTGTCTGAGGAATAGACTCGAGCTGGGGAATTTGTAGGCTGTTAGGGAAATAAACCCTGTTGGGGAAATAAACCCTTGTCTGATGGAGAAGTGCTCTGCTGAGGAAACAAATCTCTCGAGGAAATTAATTTTACTATAGAGGAGAATTCTGCCAGGTTTCTTTTTTTTCAGTCTTGGGGAACTAAACTCAGCCGGGGAAGAGAATTTCCATGCATTGTACTGATTGAATCTCCATAGGTTGGTAATACTGTCGAAAAAGAGATTAAACTCTTTTATCCATTGGAGTCCTATCGAGGAGATTGTAAGGAATGTATCCTTATTTGTGAAGATTATTCTTGTGGGGATTGAAATTCTGGTGTATGCCAGTCTTCAGATGTTATACTCAATGTCTAAACATCTGATATGACATAATAAATACACTGCAAGGTAGATACCCAATTTTTAATGATTCAGTACTGAAGAGTAACAGAAGCACAGTTTAACCAAGTTGTGCCAGATCTGCTTTGAAGGTGCAGAGGATAGAACATCGATGTGCCTAGTTCTGTTCATCTGTGGCACATGTGTAATCTCAAGCCTCAACTCAACTTTAGTTTTGATGAAAGACAAACAAGCTAGTTTGATGAAAGACAAACAAGCATTATGGAAAGAAGGAAAAGAAGTGGAAATCATCTTAAAGCATCATTCACTCAAAGCTTCAAGGAACTTGGCAAGAAATCAAGTATATCAATTCTCAATTAAACTACATTGATTAGAAATGCTCAAAAATGATATACACACTTGACACATCACTTCAATTATATTTCAAAACAATTTTTAAGTTTTTCTCTGCTGTAAATCGATTAACATCTTGTGTAAATCGATTTACACATGTTTTTTCAAAAACTGTTTGCTCCTGCCAGCAATCGATTGACATGTTGTGTAAATCGATTGATCACAGAACAAACTGATTTTTTAAACACATGTAAATCGATTGACACAACATGCTAATCGATTTACACTTCAAACTTTTTGAAATTCTGAACGTTACAAACACGTGCAATCGATTTGCATGTTATGTTAATCGATTTGCACATTGAAAATTTTGAAAAATCTGAAATGGTTTCAAGATATCCTTCACACCTTTTCTCCAATAGTTGCATGATCAAACATTGCATCTTGTCAAGTTTCACAAACAGAAAAGTGTCCTTTTGGAAAGGTATCTTGATTACTATATATTGCAAAATATTTTCAAATCATAAACAACTCTTCTCTTGCAATAAAATCTGAACTTTGTAAAATATTCAAACTTCATATTTCTTAACTTTTAAGAACAAAGATTTTCTGCACTTTCACATATAAAGAACAGAAATCTTTGAGCATTATCTAACCATTGTGTTACAGTTTGAATTGCTTACAAGAGAAGAAAGAAGAAACTTCAAGAAATCATACTTCATAAAAACATACAAAGTGTAACTTATTTCCAGGATTGTTGGAATTAAGTATTAGATTATTTTTTGTTCCTTGTTGTCCATTGTTGGAAACAAGAGGTATCTTTTGAGAGGATTGTTCTCATTAGACTTATTGGAAATCCAAGAGGGTGTTCTTGGTTATTTGTTAGGTTCTTTAGTGGATAAGACTAGGAAGAGTCTTGTAAAAGTTCTAACAATATAGTAAAATCTCTTGCGTGTTTGCAAGGGGACTGGACGTACTTCCGGGTTGTGGAAGGAACCAGGATAATTCTCCGTGTCTCTTTACTTTCTGCACTTTACAGTTTTCAAAGCACTAAATCAAAACCAGAAAGTATAAAATAAGTCAAAAATCGACCATCACCTAATTCACCCCCCCTCTTAGGCGCAATCTTAATCTTACAATTGGTATCAGAGCAGGTTATAGGTAACCTGCTCCTAGAGATCCAGTATGGCTTCCGCAAATCATCAACCAGTTTTCAGAGATGGTGGTAGTAACAACAAGCCTCCTCTATTTTGTGGTGAATATTTTGACTTTTGGAAAATACGCATGAAGGCGCATTTAGAAGCACAAGGAGAGGAAGTATGGGATGCTGTTGAAAATGGTCCATTTATCCCAATAACGGTAATCAATGGCGTTGGGTCTGCAAAGCCCAAAACTGTATGGGACGACGATGATAAAAAGAAAGTTCTCTATGACAAAAAGGCAATAAACCTTCTTCAAGGTGCTCTCAGTATGGACGAATTTTTTCGTGTCTCAAACTGCACAACAGCAAAGGAAATTTGGGATACCTTGGTTCAAACTCATGAAGGAACGGCTGAAGTAAAAAGATCAAGGCTAAATACCTTGAGTCAAGAATATGAACTATTTCGAATGCAGCCCGGAGAATCCATTCTTGACTTACAAAAGAGATTTGTGCATTTGACAAATCACTTAATTGCTCTTGGTAAAACCCTGTCAAATGATGAACTCAACTTGAAAATCCTTAGATCATTGACTAGGGAATGGCAACCAAAGGTAACGGCAATCTCGGAAAAGAAGAGTCTCTCCGCAATGACTTCCGCTACATTATTCGGCAAACTTCAAGAATACGAAACGGAACTCGGTAGACTTGAAAAACATGAGAATCTAGAAAAGAAGTCCAAAAACATTGCCTTAAAAATTGATTCAAAAGAAGTGGTAAAAGAAGACAATCCGGAAGAAGATGAAAATTTCATGCTTCTAGTGAAAAGACTTGGAAAGTTTTTTGGCAGAAATGACAAAGGCGGATCTCATGCACATAAGAGAAAGCACTTCAAGAAAAGAGAAGCCTCCACATCAACTCAAGATGTCTCATGTCATGAATGTGGAAAGCAAGGACATATCAAGCCAAACTGTCCAAATCTCCCAAAGAAAAATGGATTCAAAGGAAAGGACTCAAAACAAAAGAAAGCCTACATAGCATGGGAAGATAATGAGATGAGCAGTTCATCGGAATCGGAAAGCGACGAATGTGCAAACTTAGCCTTAATGGCATCGCATCACTCCGACAATGAAGAAGAGGTTAGTAATGAATTTAATCTTTTTGATGATGATGTTCAAGGTGCAATTGATGAACTCTTGAAAGAATGCAAAAGTTTATACAAAAAGGTGTCAAAACAAGAAAAAGAACTTCTAAGTTGTCTAGAAAAAATTGACACCATGACTAAAGATTTTGATCTTCAAAAACAAAATTTTATAAAAGAAAAGGAAAACTTTGCATGCTCCAAGTGTGAATCAAATATCTTTCAAATTGTTCAATTGAAAAGAATCATTGAACGATATGAAAAAGGACAAATAGGATTGGAAGGATTACTAAGCCAACAACGTTATCCTAATGATAAAAGAGGTCTTGGTTATGTGAATACTAAGAAACCAAGTAACAATCCCACTGTTTTTGTAAAGGCTAGTAATAGTTCCAATCCCAAGAAAGTAGAAAAGAAGCAAGTTGTTCATAATCATCAAAAGAAAAAGGCTAATGTATCTAAAATAAAACAAATTCCTAGATACAAGAGTAAATTTGTTCCAAATTGTTTTTACTGTGGTATTATTGGACACACACCAAATGCATGCTATATTAGAAATTTCAGTATGGCTAGTGGACATTATGCATGGGTGAAAAAGGGAACTAACTATGAAGGACCCAAGGCAACTTGGGTACCTAACAAGAAATAATTTGTTTTTGTAGGTATGCTTGAAATCCACTTCAAATGTTTGGTATCTTGACAGTGGATGTTCAAAGCATATGACAGGAGATGTACACCAATTTTCATATCTAGTACATAAAGCCAAAGGGTATGTCACCTATGGAGACAACACCAAAGGAAAGATTCTTGGCGTTGGAATAGTTGGCACACCTCCATCCATTCAAATTGAGGATGTTCTCTATGTTGAAGGATTAAAGCACAACCTTCTTAGCATAAGTCAACTTTGCGATAGAGGGTTCAAGATCAAATTCAACAAAGAAGAATGCCTTATTATGGATGAGGCAACCAATGAGGTAAAACTCAAAGGTATAAGATCTAACAATATTTTTGTGATTACTCTAGATGATTTGTCTATGAAGGTACAATGTCTTATGGTAAACAACAATGACGCTTGGTTATGGCATAAGAGGATTGCTCACATTCACATGGAGCACTTGAACAAATTGGTTAAGCATGACTTAGTTATTGGTCTACCAAAGATGAAGTTCATCAAAGACAAATTATGTAGTGCATGCCAAAAGGGCAAACAGACCAAATCAACTTTCAAACCAAAGAATGTGGTTTCAACAACAAGACCACTTCAATTGTTGCACATGGATCTTTTTGGTCCATCTAGAACAAGAAGCTTCGGAGGTAACATTTATGCATTAGTTATTGTAGATGATTTTTCCCGTTTCACTTGGACTTTGTTTTTAGTACACAAGAATGAAGCATTCAAGGCATTCAAGAGATATGCAAAACAAGTTCAAAATGAGAAGTCATCAAAGATAACATCAATCCGAAGTGATCACGGTGGAGAGTTCCAAAACAGTCTATTTGAAGAATTTTGTGAAGAAAATGGGATCTTCCACAATTTTTCAGCACCAAGAACTCCACAACAAAATGGAGTAGTTGAAAGGAAAAATAGGTCTTTGGTGGAACTTGCTAGAACCATGCTAAGTGACTCAAGTTTGCCTAAATATTTTTGGGCGGATGCGGTAAGCACGGCATGTTATGTAAGCAATCGCGTGATCATAAGACCTATGCTAAAGAAAACTCCATATGAGATCTACAAAGGAAGAAAACCAAATATCTCTCACTTTCATATTTTCGGGTGCAAATGTTTTGTCCTTAACAACGACAAAGACAATCTCGGTAAGTTCGATGAAAAATCGGATGAAGGTATCTTTCTTGGTTACTCCCTTTCTAGCAAAGCTTTTAGAATTTACAATAAAAGAACTTTAACTATAGAAGAATCAATGCATGTTTCTTTTGATGAATCTAACACCTCCAAGGAGGAAGTTGCTATTTGTGATGATGATGATTCTATAGATCTATCTCATGAGATTTCCTGCGGAGATGGCAAAATTGTCAATCCGGAACAAACACATGAACTTTCACATCAAAATGAAAATGATGATGATCTTCCTCAAGAATGGAGAACTCATCGTGATCATCCAATTGACAATATAATTGGAGATATTAGCAAAGGAGTATCTACTCGACTAAATCTTAAGGATGCATGCTTAAATATGGCGTTTGTATCTCAAGTTGAACCTACTAAAGTGGCTCAAGCACTAGAAGATGATCAATGGATCCTTGCCATGCAAGAAGAGTTAAACCAATTCGAGCGGAATGAAGTTTGGGAACTTGTTCCTAATCCAGGAAATAAACGTATCATTGGAACCAAATGGGTTTTCAAAAACAAGATGGATGAAAATGGAATAATCACTCGAAACAAGGCAAGACTAGTTGCTCAAGGATACAACCAAGAGGAAGGAATTGATTTTGAAGAAACTTTTGCTCCGGTAGCACGTTTGGAAGCAATAAGACTATTACTTGCATATGCATGCTCATTGGACTTTGAACTTTTTCAAATGGATGTAAAAAGCGCATTTCTCAACGGATTCATAAATGAAGAAGTCTATGTAAAGCAACCTCCCGGATTTGAAGACTTCAAACATCCTAATCATGTCTTCAAACTGAAGAAAGCTCTCTATGGGCTGAAGCAAGCACCAAGGGCTTGGTATGATAGACTAAGCGCATTCCTATGTGAAAAAGGGTTTGTAAAGGGTAAAGTTGATACCACTCTCTTCATAAAAAATGTTAATCATCATACCTTACTTGTACAAATCTATGTAGATGATATTGTTTTCGGTTCAACTAACCAAAATATGTGCAAGGAATTTTCGTCTATGATGCAAGGAGAGTTTGAGATGTCTATGATGGGAAGATTGAATTTCTTTCTTGGTCTTCAAATTAAGCAACTCAAACATGGTATCTTCGTAAACCAATCAAAATATTGCAAAGACCTTATAAAGAAGTTTGAGATGGAAAGTAGCAAAGAAAGTGCAATTCCTATGGGATCCGGCACCTATCTTGACCCAGATGAATCAGGAAATTCTATTGACATAACTAAGTATCGTGGAATGATTGGCTCACTCCTTTATTTAACAGCAAGTAGACCTGACATTATGTTCAGCGTTTGCCTATGTGCAAGATATCAAGCCAATCCTAAAGAGTCTCACCTTGCAGCAGTCAAGCGCATAATAAAATATCTCAAAGGAACAACCAACGTCGGATTATGGTATCCAAAAGGTAGTATGTGCAATCTAGTTGGTTATTCTGATGCTGACTATGCAGGTTGCAAAACTGATCGCAAAAGTACAAGTGGAACATGTCACATTCTTGGAAATGCCTTGGTTTCATGGTCATGCAAAAAGCAAGCAAGCGTAGCTCTCAGCACT
The DNA here is from genome assembly GCA_948472305.1 of Vicia faba. NCBI lineage: Eukaryota > Viridiplantae > Streptophyta > Magnoliopsida > Fabales > Fabaceae > Vicia > Vicia faba. The sequence continues at coordinate 1,047,351,744 of OX451736.1, forward strand.
GCCGAAGCAGAATACATTGCGGCTGGAAGTGGATGCGCACAAATTCTTTGGCTAAAACAACAATTACTTGACTATGGAGTAAACCTTGGATGCATTCCTCTTCGATGTGATAACACAAGCGCGATCAATATTACGAAAAATCCAGTTATGCATTCCCGGACGAAACACATTGACATCAGACATCATTTTATCCGAGACCATGTACTCAAAGGAGATGTCGAGATCACATTTGTGGACACTCAAAATCAACTCGCGGACATCTTCACAAAACCACTTGCAAAGGATGCATTTTTCAAAATTCGTCGTGAACTTGGAATCCTCGATGAACAAGATATTTAAGGTGCACTCAATCCTTGACTATACCTTAATGTACATATATATGTGGTTAGACATTGTTTCAAATGTTAAAAATAATGATTTTTTAAATTTTCTCTTTAAGTAAATCGATTTACACCATATGTCAATCGATTTACCACTGAAGCAAATCATTTCTTTTAATAAAATCTTCTGTGTAAATCGATTTACACAATATGTCAATCGATTTACTACTGAAGCAAATCATTTTTTAATAAAATCCTGTGTGTAAATCGATTTACACAATATGTAAATCGATTTACCACTGAACGAAAATTACTTTTTATGAAAAATGTTCTGTGTAAATCGATTTAACCAAGGGGTAAATCGATTTACCACAGAATCTGAAGCATTTTTTATGTATTTTCTCTATGCAATGTATTTTGTTTTAACATGTGATACTTATAATGAGCTCTTAATATATTGGTCAAACATTCATTGCCTCTCAACCTCCCACCTTTCTATTGCCCAATCAAATGAAACCTTGACCAAAATTACAAAATTAAAACCTCATAAAACCTCACTTACCCTACTATACTATTTAATCTCACCAAAACTCCCTCACTATCTCATCACACCAACACACTCTCTCACATAACAAAGAACTCTATATCTCTCTTTTCAAAACCCTAACAAGATCCATGGCTCCCAAGAGAAAAGCCTCTGCCTCAGAGAAAGGAAAGAAGCCAGCTTCGTCATCATCTGAAAACTCTGTGCTCGAGTACCTCACGGATCCACAGCGGGACAGATTTCTCAAGCATTTTCAAAAGAAAATCGTCTCTACTCCAAAGTTTGGTATGTTATCTACTTTTCCAGATGAATGCTTCTCATTTCAAAGAGATTTCATTGCTTATGGGTTAGAACCATTAATATCCTCACATGGTTTCTATTACCCGGATCTGGTTAAAATTTTCTACAGCAACATGTGCTATGACAACAACAAATGTTATACATATGTCCTTGGAAAAAGAATCCCTCTGTACTCCAAAACTCTTGGCAGAATCTTGAACATTCCATATTCTGGAAGTACCCTCTATGATCCAGAAGATGCTGCTTGGGAAAACTATCAGAAGCGAGAATTTTTCTATAGCATTGGAAGGCTATCTGAATCTGAATACCGTGCCAAGCGGATTCGCAGTCTTGGCGGGGTTACTCCAGCTAGGGACACATGGAGTGCTGGAAATTTCCATATTGATGATAGGTTGTTTCACTATTTTCTGGTGTATATTTTGTTTCCTAGAGCAGGGAATCATTGTACGGTGACCGACCTAGAGCTTCAAATCATCTATGCAAGGAAAAATGGAATCCCGGTCAATTGGGCAAAATTGATTGTGATGCATATGCTAAAAGTTGCCGCAAGGGCCACCTTTCTTCCTTATGCATATTTCATTACAAGGATTATGGAAGCTTATGATATAGATTTCACTGGATTTGAGCGGATTGAAATGGATTCAATCACCACTAGGATCTCCATCAAAAATGTTGATTCAAGAATGGGCGTTCATTTCAATGCTGAAGCAAAAACCATAACTTACATTGGAGAAGATGTGGTCGGCGATGAAGGTCAAAATGCAGATGAAGAAGACCATGAAGTTCCTGCTGCTGCTGCTTCTGGTCCCACAAATCAAGATGTTATGGATTTCATGACGCAACAGTTTGCTTCTCTGAATTCTAACATCAATGCTCGATGGACGGAGATAAATGACTCTACCTCATCTCGGATAGATGCTTTTCAGAATGATGTGAACCAGCAATTTTCATATCTTTATTCACATCTTCATATCCCTCCATACGACCCAACCAATCCTGCACCTCCGCCTCCTCAATACACCGAACCACCTCTTCAACAACAATTTCCTTATCAAGGACCTTTTTAACATGTTCTTGATCAATGTTCTTAAATTCTTAGTATAAGTATCATTATGGCTTTTGTCTTGTTTTATTCTGTTCATCTTATGTATTGTGTTCTTAAAATTTTGTTCGATAATCTTGAAAGTTTTGTGTGTTTCATTCATGTTCCTATACATTTCTTTCTGGTATACTCTCTTGTTGCATCTTTCCCTTCTTTTTGATAATGTCAAAGGGGGAGAAGGATGTAATAGCACTTAGCACTTTATGGTTGTTTGTTTTCATTGTCTTTACAGAGCAAACTTTCAAAGCTTTTTCTCCATAGGGGGAGAAATCTTCTCAGGGGGAGAAAACACCTTTTGCTCAAATTCTGATCAACACATAAAGGAAAATGGTTTGTCATCATCAAAAAGGGGGAGAATGTAATCTCAAGCCTCAACTCAACTTTAGTTTTGATGAAAGACAAACAAGCTAGTTTGATGAAAGACAAACAAGCATTATGGAAAGAAGGAAAAGAAGTGGAAATCATCTTAAAGCATCATTCACTCAAAGCTTCAAGGAACTTGGCAAGAAATCAAGTATATCAATTCTCAATTAAACTACATTGATTAGAAATGCTCAAAAATGATATACACACTTGACACATCACTTCAATTATATTTCAAAACAATTTTTAAGTTTTTCTCTGCTGTAAATCGATTAACATCTTGTGTAAATCGATTTACACATGTTTTTTCAAAAACTGTTTGCTCCTGCCAGCAATCGATTGACATGTTGTGTAAATCGATTGATCACAGAACAAACTGATTTTTTAAACACATGTAAATCGATTGACACAACATGCTAATCGATTTACACTTCAAACTTTTTGAAATTCTGAACGTTACAAACACGTGCAATCGATTTGCATGTTATGTTAATCGATTTGCACATTGAAAATTTTGAAAAATCTGAAATGGTTTCAAGATATCCTTCACACCTTTTCTCCAATAGTTGCATGATCAAACATTGCATCTTGTCAAGTTTCACAAACAGAAAAGTGTCCTTTTGGAAAGGTATCTTGATTACTATATATTGCAAAATATTTTCAAATCATAAACAACTCTTCTCTTGCAATAAAATCTGAACTTTGTAAAATATTCAAACTTCATATTTCTTAACTTTTAAGAACAAAGATTTTCTGCACTTTCACATATAAAGAACAGAAATCTTTGAGCATTATCTAACCATTGTGTTACAGTTTGAATTGCTTACAAGAGAAGAAAGAAGAAACTTCAAGAAATCATACTTCATAAAAACATACAAAGTGTAACTTATTTCCAGGATTGTTGGAATTAAGTATTAGATTATTTTTTGTTCCTTGTTGTCCATTGTTGGAAACAAGAGGTATCTTTTGAGAGGATTGTTCTCATTAGACTTATTGGAAATCCAAGAGGGTGTTCTTGGTTATTTGTTAGGTTCTTTAGTGGATAAGACTAGGAAGAGTCTTGTAAAAGTTCTAACAATATAGTAAAATCTCTTGCGTGTTTGCAAGGGGACTGGACGTACTTCCGGGTTGTGGAAGGAACCAGGATAATTCTCCGTGTCTCTTTACTTTCTGCACTTTACAGTTTTCAAAGCACTAAATCAAAACCAGAAAGTATAAAATAAGTCAAAAATCGACCATCACCTAATTCACCCCCCCTCTTAGGCGCAATCTTAATCTTACAACATGATCAGCAGAAAGCAACCAGTCTTTGCAGTTCTGTTTCTTCTGCACAGATATCAGCATGATGTCTTAACATGTTCTGAGACATCATCTGTTACAACATTACAGTTTTACCTTGATATATAACAGACAAAATTATAAAGTGTTGAAGGTAAAAACACAAATCAGTTGTTGACCCAGTTCGGTGAAACACACCTACTCTGGGGGCATACCAAGCCAGGAAGAAGATCCACTATCAGCAATATTAATTCAGGACTAAACTACACAAGTTCCCATCCTTCACTTAATCATCTACCCAGTGCAACCTATACCTAGGAACTCCTAGATAGAAACCTACCAGTTTCCATTCCTATTGCCGCAGCAACAGAAGTCTTACTCCTACTCAAGAAGCAGTGCCCTCCCACTTGGTTTCCTACATTACAATGAATATGGAGTAATGCAAAAAATACTTAGACTTGCTTCATAGCTTCATCCAAGAACACTCAAACTCTTACCTATAGGTTTCGAGTTACATACATGGTAACCTTGCCACAGACCGACAGGTTTACCTAACAAAAACACCCAAAGTTACATTATGTGTGTGTCCCCAAACCCTAGGTTACAATCTGCTATTTATAACCTATTACCCAACTCAGCAAGTTTTTCTCCTTGCTGTTACAACTCAGCAGCAAACTTCTCCTATAATCAAGGTCTTCAATCTTCTAGTTCCTAAAATATCTCCATATTTAGAAACAATATTTTCTTCACATAATCTGATTGATTCTTGATTGATCTTCAGATTCTCCATAAGAAACGCCACATATATTCTCAGAGTATTTAAGTACCAGAACTGTAACTGAATTATCAATTTTGTTGACGTGATGTCAAGTCAGATGTCATGACATTACATCTAACATGTTTTCCTAGATGTTGAACTTTTACAACGCAACAAATAACCTCTTTCATAATTTAGATCACTTAGAATAGTTAGGTTACAAGTCACAGCTGTTACAAACATTCAACATATAACATAGTTACTTAATCAGTACTTAATTTCAGGCGCGATGTCATATGCTGATGTTGTGACATCTTACATAACATGTTGGTTCAGATGTTGAACTTCTTCAACACCACATATTAAAACAACAGAGGGGACATGGGTAAACTTGCTTTCTTATTTGTTTTACAAATGAAGCCAACTCTCCAGCCAGGGCACTTACAATCTCCCCCTTTGGCAAATTTTGGCTAAAACAAATAAGTGCAAGTTGTATTTTGGGACCAGGCCACAACACAGTTGAGATGTTACAACATCTTGTCTAACATCTTCTTTTGTAGAGGCTGATGTCCTTTGAGCAAACAACAAACCTCTATCCTTCAACTGTGAGCAACTCCAAACCATCGATGCCCCAAGAGGATTTCTTTTCTCAAGATTATTACTTGTGATCATGTAACTCAGATCACAAGTCACAACTATCCTCTTAACTCAGAACACAAGACACAAACAAAGTCACTTACTTAGGGATCATGTTGCTTTCACCTGAGTCTTGCTGGACATTGCCGTCTGTTGCTTTCACCTGAGTCTCGCCTGAGACTGGGTCCCTATCTTTCTCCCCCTTTTTGGCCAGGATTTGACAAAGACTGCCCATACAGATCCATACCCATGCACAATTTTCCCAGAAGCTAACAAACTTCATGTTGCTGAAACCCTCTGATGGAGAGAATGAATAGAGAGAGTCTTCATAAATAATGCAATTTTGGCATAGATAGTAACGACCTTGGTACTTTACTCTGACAGTTTCAGTACCCTAGGACTGGTTTTAATGCAGGTACCTACCCTTAGGTTTGACCCTTTGACCATGTCAGAATGTCCTTCTAAAAACAGACATTTGTCTTTTAGAACATACTACTCCCTTGTCTTAGGATCCCCTTTTCAAGAAACATCGTTGGCATATTACACTCTGCATCAGTTTTATAATACCTTTATTAGATGACAAGTTATCACCTAAACATTCCAGCTCACTAAACTGCTTCATAATGAGACACAACAGCCCAGTTTTCTTAGCAGATGAAAACATGCTCAAATCCTATGTCGTCATACATTCTGCTATTTTTAGATTAGCAGCTTGAAGCCATTTCATTTTCACAAAGAGGATGGTTACTCCCTCTGAGTCATACAACTGTACACACATGGGTTTATTAATAATACTCCACACTTCATCCAATTTTCCTCCTGTCTGTAGTTTTAGAGGAAATTAGGAACAATGTTATTAGGCAATGTAATGACATTCGGTCAGACATAGTCCTCTTCAGTCTTGAACACAAAATCCCAATAGTTAATAGAGTTCATACTTTATATCCTACGAGTTTGATGAAGACTTTTGGTACAAACCAACACTCCCCCTGTTAGGGACAATCACTTTTCTTCATGGAAACAGGTAGATCACATTCAATACTCAGTTGGATCTTCAAGACAACTTCTGATTCATAGTAAATAAGACTCCTTGATGAATGGAAAACATAAGACGCATCTTCATGTCTTCAAGAGCGCACCCTCTGTTCAACAATATTGATTGAACGCATTCATACTTTGAATCAAACTTTCTTGATAATAATCAGCTACCACATGTTGATTGTCTTGATTCTCTGAATTTACTGCTGAGATAGACCAAATGCCACTGTTTGATTATCTCCTTCATGAATCCTCAAAACAAATGCCACCTTTTGACTTCTCCATGTTTATCAGACTTCTCCAAAGATATTCTGATCTTCCAATTGAAATTTGATCGTCCATGTTTATCACAAAAGGCTTAGATACACTGAGACAGGGACATGTAACATCTTCTCCACCCAACCACTCTAAAGAGCTGCAAAGAAACAATCTTTTTGAAGTATCCAATCTTCAACTTCGTAGATCATCCTATCTTAAGTTGATGTGCCACTTCACCAACTAAGAATCTGATGTTGAACCAACTGTCACAACATTATGTTATAACATCCAGTTGTTGAATTCAGCTCCTTCTCTAATTTACTTCCTTGCCTAGATCAGAACCAGACTGATCCAAGTAACCATCATCAAGATTATGATGTCTTCTTCTTCTTGTAGCTTCAAGTCTGAACATGTTTCTAGGAAACTTTTTCAAGGATCAAATGATTTTGCTGTTACCAAAGAGATAGTTCTAAAGCAACACTCTTCCTGTGATTCTTCACTGGGTCTAGAAGAAGGAATGTTCCCTCATCTTTCAGAACATCAGTTATCTTGAGCTCCAAGGATAATCAATTAAATACTTGTACTTGTCACAAATAGCAATTGATCATAAATCCTTCACATTTTCCCTGTAAGATACTTTCATTATTTGAATACTTTGACATACTCTTCGTGTGTTAATATCTTCTTCTTGCAAGCACTTTCTTTGAGAGACCAAGGAGTTGAGATAGCTAGGTTGCCACTTTGGACTCAAGTAAATAGAATTTTCTCTGAACAAACTCTACTCACCTCAACAGATTTGAAACTCCTACCAGATCAGATTCATCCTTAGGAATGAGAGAGATGAATCCTTCCTTACAAATATGTCACCCAACTCCCAGAACAACAGCCAGCTAAACCCCAAGCTGAACTAATGTGAGGAGGTTAACCAAATATCCCCCTCAAACTACCAATCATGGAAGCTCCATACAAAATATCCATGCATTGTACACAAATGTCTCGACATGACATATGACATCCCTACCAGATTCAAGTAACTCCAAGAGTTATACCTGTTCATACTCCAATCACACCAATCAGAATTCAGCAGATATGTATAGCCAGAACATACTACCTTAACTAAACTCTGAGTCTTCATATTCTCACATCTGGAAAGATCTTCCACTTCTAATCATGATGTTTAAATGACAAGATTCATGATTCCAATCTACTTCTATGAAGGACCAATAATGCTGCACCATCATTGACTTTTATTAACCAATGTGCTTGTCTTTCTTCACACCATAGTACTTCAGGGAACAACTGCTCAACCCTCACCAATCTTCAGGAATAAGCCCACCAATAGGGATTGCACAATGTCACATCTCAACCAGCTCCACTTCTAGAATTCTGACTTCTAGAAGTAACCATCGGGAGCACACAGACATAGTTGACTCTACCATTGTCAATTTTGCACATACAGATGTCTCCTCTTCCATGTCAGGAGTAGGTTCCAAACAAAAGTATCCCTTTGTTTGACACCCAAAACATATACTCTTCAACTAGTAGCATCGTAGAACGTCTTCATGAGTGGACTTGAGAGGACTCAAGTATCTGTGACATCTTCAATAGATTACAGTAGTCTTCAATCCATAGGAGGGGAAACACATCAGAGCTTGAGTTTTCCAAGTATTATGCAGCGGAAGAACATAATACAACTCAATCTTTTCACACACACTCCACCAGACTAGTCTTCAAAAATAGATTAAGTTTGACTATGATACACACTAGCATGACTACTACACACTACTTCAGCCGTACACACATCCTAGGTTTGAAAATACATCAAACCTAGAGCAGCTACCACACAACCAGGCCAAATGCCAATCACCAAAGATAGGTACACACAGTTCCTGCCAAGAATAGTCCATCCTCCCACTTCAAGGGACCATTCAGGGAAATAACAAACCATTCCAGGTTGCAATCTTCAGTACTAAAATTGACCTTGCAGATACCAGAAAGTATCACCCATGGATCTCATCCAGAAACAGAACAGGATGCCTGCTCTGATACCAATTGAAATTCTGGTGTATGCCAGTCTTCAGATGTTATACTCAATGTCTAAACATCTGATATGACATAATAAATACACTGCAAGGTAGATACCCAATTTTTAATGATTCAGTACTGAAGAGTAACAGAAGCACAGTTTAACCAAGCTGTGCCAGATCTGCTTTGAAGGTGCAGAGGATAGAACATCGATGTGCCTAGTTCTGTTCATCTGTGGCACATGATCAGCAGAAAGCAACCAGTCTTTGCAATTCTGTTTCTTCTGCACAGATATCAGCATGATGTCTTAACATGTTCTGAGACATCATCTGTTACAACATTACAGTTTTACATTGATATATAACAGACAGAATTATAAAGTGTTGAAGGTAAAAACACAAATCAGTTGTTGACCCAGTTCGGTGAAACACACCTACTCTGGGGGCATACCAAGCCAGGAAGAAGATCCACTATCAGCAATATTAATTCAGGACTAAACTACACAAGTTCCCATCCTTCACTTAATCATCTACCCAGTGCAACCTATACCTAGGAACTCCTAGATAGAAACCTACCAGTTTCCATTCCTATTGCCGCAGCAACAAAAGTCTTACTCCTACTCAAGAAGCAGTGCCCTCCCACTTGGTTTCCTACATTACAATGAATATGGAGTAATGCAAAAAATACTTAGACTTGCTTCATAGCTTCATCCAAGAACACTCAAACTCTTACCTACAGGTTTCGAGTTACATACATGGTAACCTTGCCACAGACCGACAGGTTTACCTAACAAAAACACCCAAAGTTACATTATGTGCGTGTCCCCAAACCCTAGGTTACAATCTGCTATTTATAACCTATTACCCAACTCAGCAAGTTTTTCTCCTTGCTGTTACAACTCAGCAGCAAACTTCTCCTATAATCAAGGTCTTCAATCTTCTAGTTCCTAAAATATCTCCATATTTAGAAACAATATTTTCTTCACATAATCTGATTGATTCTTGATTGATCTTCAGATTCTCCATAAGAAACGCCACATATATTCTCAGAGTATTTAAGTACCAGAACTGTAACTGAATTATCAATTCTGTTGACGTGATGTCAAGTCAGATGTCATGACATTACATCTAACATGTTTTCCTAGATGTTGAACTTTTACAACGCAACAAATAACCTCTTTCATAATTTAGATCACATAGAATAGTTAGGTTACAAGTCACAGCTGTTACAAACATTCAACATATAACATAGTTACTTAATCAGTACTTAATTTCAGGCGCGATGTCATATGCTGATGTTGTGACATCTTACATAACATGTTGGTTCAGATGTTGAACTTCTTCAACACCACATATTAAAACAACAGAGGGGACATGGGTAAACTTGCTTTCTTATTTGTTTTACAAATGAAGCCAACTCTCCAGCCAGGGCACTTACAGGGATAATCTCATAGAAGTAACTCTGGAAACTTCAATAGGGATAATCTTATGAAAGCGACTATGGGGATCTATGGACAACTTGAATTCCATCCCAGCTCCTAAATGTTTATTCCTATTTTTATGTATATGTTTGTTAAGAGTTAATCATGTTCATATGCATATGCTCATTCCATTTTAGTCATTGGATGTTTTTGCAAATAAAACAAAAAGTTTGGACTTTGAAGTATATTTGCATTGATATTTTTCCTATAAACTGGTGAGTTTGTACAAAGGGACTGAAATCCTAGTAAGAGGAAGTCGTCATGAAATGAAATGAGTACACCGTAAAAAAAAATGTATATAGCCATGTGGAAGTGATCTCTTCGGGTTCCAAATCCTCTATTGCCCCTATGCCTTCGAGCATCTCGTCCATTGACATTGGAAGAAGTTGATTGAACCATTTGAACTTTAGAATTTGGTAATAAAGATTTCATGTAAGTGATTCAACGAGACATAGTCGTACGCTTTAATCCCTAATTTTTGCCTGGACCGCCCTGTCAGGTTTTCAGTCCACTAGGATACCCTTTTTTGCCCAAGCCGCCCTTTCAGGTTTTCGATTTGCCGGGTGTACAAACTTTTGTATATATCCCTTATTTTTTCCCGAACCCTTTTGGTTCACCGGGATGCCCTTATTTTTTCCTAAGTATGTCAACCTAGCGGGTCATTATTATGCATAGTATTTTTGACTATGTCCACATTCACAGGGTGCAGGAAATCTTCGTCATCCATAGTGATTAGCATCATAGCACCGCCCGAGAATACTTTTTTAACAATAAATAGCCCTTCATAAGTGGGAGTCCATGTGCCCCTGGGATCACCTTGCAGCAGAATGATGCACCTTATTACCAAGTCACCATCCTGATATACCTGATGCTTGATCGTTTTGTTGAAAGCTTTGATCATACATCTCTGGTATATCTGACCATGACAAACAGCAGCCAGCCTCTTCTCGTTAATCAATTTCAACTGATCCAACCTAGTCTGAATCAATTCGTATTCATCTAAGTTTTCTTCTTTCATAATCCTTAGAGAAGGAATCTAAACTTCGACAGGCAGGACCACTTTCATGCCATAGACCGAAGAGAAAGGGGATGCCCTAGTTGATGATCATGCCGAAGTATGGTTGCCATGAAGAGAAAATGGTAGCATCTCATGCCAGTCTTCATAGGTCACCGCCATATTTTGCACAATCTTCTTTATATTCTTGTTAGCAGCTTCCACTGTGCCATTCATCATAGCCCTATATTGAGAAGAGTTGCTGCTGTACCCCAAAATTTGGCCTCTCATTTCTCAAAGGATCATCCTGGACCCTCAGGTTTGCTCCTATCAAGTTTCAAGTCTTGAATTACAACTTTTCAAGAAAATCATTCACAAGGGCAAAATGGTCAAAAGCACACTGAAAAGTCAAACTTTGACTTTTAGATCAAAAATCAAGTTTCAACAATTATATTTTATCACCCTTCGAGTTGCATTCGATTAAAGCATCACCCTTCGAGTTGCATTCTGGTCTTCTTCGATCAGAATATCACAAAACCCCAAAACCTTGTTTGAACAGCCTGCTGCACTGCTATAGCACAGTCCTGTAACCAGCTACCACAACACTCCAAATTGCTGCTGATCTAGTCCACGCCTGCATTTTTCTCAAACCCTATATTTGCACAAATTAGCATACAAAAACTGTGATTAAGAAGCAATGGAACAGTATACCCAAAAGGTTTGAATCCCATTTGTTTCCCCCCCCCCCCCCCCCCAAAACCACAACAAACCCATCTATAAATAATTTGCTCCATCACACATTTAAGGGTTTTTTTTGGAGAGAGAGAATCATAAAAGGAGAGAAAAGAAAACTGCGAAACCTTCGTTAAAAATCCAGAATTCCCAAACAGAAAACCAAACCTTTATTCTTCCCTTTGAATAAAAGAACTTGGCATTTTCTCTTCCGTTGCTCTTGCTGACTCCAGAAAATTTGAAGGCAACGGTTCAAGTTCCAAACACACGTTTCAAATTCAAGTTAAGTCTTTCTGACTTTGCATCTTTTCATTTAGAACATTATTAATATGTAAATATCACAATTGATGGTGTCCATATCATTGCATAAGTAAAAAACTGTGGATCAGAACTTCTTGATTAGGGCTAGGCTCAGATTAGGGATTTGAAGTTCTATAAATTGTTGTGATTTTATCTTTATGATCTGCTGTTTGTTAAATACTGAATAAATTGCTGATGTGTTGATTAATATGAAGAAGGAGTTGAAATGTGGCACATAACCCCTGTTTTTTCACTCACTGTTTTAGCATAGCACATAACTTCTGAGTTCTCCCTACATGTTAAACACACAGAACTTCTAGGCTTTCTCCCTACACGTTAAACATACAAAACTTCTAGGTTTTCATACTCTTAAGCACACTGAACATCTGATGCTTCCACTCGCTATTTTAACACTTTGAATTTCTGATTTTCACACGCTGACAACACACTGAATTTCTGATGTTCACTCACTATTTTAGCACAACACATAACTTTTGACTTTTGGATCACTGTCTGAATACCACCCAGAACCTCTGTTTCCTTTTCCTCTAACATTTCTTGCAGGGCCTTAGAGTGTATCAATCCAGAACTTCTGATTCCACTGACGTTCCTTTCTGAGTCACAACGTGCCTGGCTTCAGAACTTCTCATCCTTGTTGTTTTGCTTGCAGCAGTACGCTGTTTATATCTTTCATTTATTTTCCTTTTTATCATTTTCAATATTAATACTCTTTTTATCAATATATAAAAGATATGAAAATATTTTATTTTTACTAACTAATTTATTTCCTCTTTTTAAATCCATTAAGACAAAAAACCATTTTTTAAACAAAGTCCTTTTTCTTTCTTACATTGTACATTTCAATATGGTTGTAATAGTTAAATAGGATTTAAATTCTTGCAACCCCCCATTTGTGAAATATGTACCCCCCCCATCCCTAAAATGTTGTAATAGAGTAGGACTTTTATATTTCCGCAATTTAACGCTTTTCCAAATATAAAATGCTAGTAATTAGGATGTGTATGGCGAGATATGAAATCAACAAATAGATAACCCTAATCAAGACTAAAATGCATGCAATCAAACACACTTGTACACTAGCACCCTTAGGGTAATCCCACCTTGTTGCCTATCGGAAAAATAGTCATGTCCCTCGAACATGGGCGTTTCAGTTAAAGACCCTCGATAAAAGATTGTAGTCCCTCGATGACACTCGATGTTGCCTTTGGTAAACGATCTAGTCCCTAAAACGATATTGCTAAAGCGTCCCATAGGTTTCCTTTTATGACTATACAAACGTCCCATGCTCGTCCCTTCACATCCAACGATGGGGCTTCTTACCAAAATCAATGGTAAGATAGCAATATCTAAAGGAGGAAGAAAAGAACACTTAAGACCTTTTGAGTAGGTAGATTCACTCATAGTTGCTCGCTTGCTCACCATAAAATTTTTTTACACCACCACTCTCATTTGATTTATTTCCAAAAGACAACACTTTGTACGCGTTCTTATAGAAACAAGAGCCATTACAAAGAAAACCCTTTTCACAATCACTTTCAAAAAACACAAACACCTCTTTGAACTATTTCCGAAACAAACACTTTGTACGCGTTCTTATAGAAACGAGAACCATTACAAAGACATTTTCAAAATACTTTCAAAACCCACACCACAAGCACATTCAAACAAAAGCAAGTGATCTAGCAAGTAACTAAGAGCCCATGGAAAACCATGGATCAAAAGGGTGCTAATACCTTCCCTTTTCATAATCTACCCCCTGAACTCAAGAAAACATCTCTAAAGGTCTTTCCCATTCTTTTCAGCCTTTCCTTATTGGATAAAAGAAAATTTGGTGGCGACTGTTGCTATCCGCAACATTTGCGATCAAACGCAAAAACAAAAAGTCAATTCTCCCACCGTATCACAGAACTGGCGACTCTGCTGGGGAGATAAAGATATAAAGTGGGGTTTACCTTAGGGTCTAAGATCATTTTTAAATTGCTTTCTTTGTTTGCTTTGTGTGATTTATCTTTAAGGTTTTTGCTTGGGTATTATTGAAGATCCTACACCCGGATCTGGGAACACTCTATAGGTAAACAACAATGGATCGTGGAGACCGTACGGCATAGACCGATATGGTTTAAGTGATGGCTGTGTTGGTGTGACATTTTGGTTGGTACTAGTATCCTTCGTGTGGAAACGAGGAGAATACGGGGCCGCCTCGTGGTGTCGTAAAGCACTAACGGACTTTAGAACCTTAGTTGAACAAACTTGGCCATTAGAAATTAGTGATATAGCCGGCCTCAGTATAAAGCGGAGGATTGGTTGATACTCGATGCTACACTCTTTGAGATCAGACTTTCAGGATATTTCAACCACAAGAAAAGATTGCCTGAGCTGAAACAATGTCCGATAAAGGATGATCAGTGATATTGAGAATCTTTAGAACCCGGTTACTAAGACAGGTTTGAAACCAACTAAACTTCAAGAGGGTACTTACCTTTAACCTCATGCAAGCCTTTGAACCTAAGGCCTATTGTGTGCTTTACTTGTGTGTGATTTACTGTTTGAACATAGCATCATGCATCATAACATAGCATCCATTCTCATTACACTAACCATTTCAAGGAACGAGGGAATTTATCTTTGTTCTGTTTTGCAGATTATGGCTTCTGCTCGTAGAAACACTATTCGAATCAGCTTTGTGAGAATACCTCCCCAACTCAAGGAACTAGTACTGAGGGTCCCTGAAACTTCTGCGTTCACCAAGAGACATGGTCGACTTCTCAACCTGATTACTTCAAGCTTTGATGAAAAGATGATGGGTGTACTCTTTTAGTTTTTTGACCCCGAGCACCACTGCTTCACTTTTCCAGACTATCAGTTGGTGCCTACCATGGAAGAGTTCTCTCAATTATTTAATATACCCATTCTTGACCAGGTGCCTTTCACAGGTTTAGAAGAGGTTCCGAAGCCAGAAGTCATTGCCTCAGCTTTGCATCTAAAATGGGCCGACGTGGTATCCAATTGGGAAACAAGAAGCGAAGTCAAGTGTTTTCTAGCCAAGTTCCTAATAGACAGGGCCAGCTGTTTTGGGATGATTTGGACTTTCAGGCTTTTGAGGAGGTCTTGGCCCTTCTAATATATGGGTTAGTACTATTCCCTAATCCATACTTACTCATAGATGTGAATGCTATCAAGATTTTCCTCTCTCACAACCCTGTGCCTACCTTGCTCGAAGATATCTTGCACGCTCTCCATACTCGTACCATGAAGAGAAGAGGGGTCCTTATGTGCTGCATGCCATTATTATTGAGGTGGTTTATTTCTCACCTCCCTAAGTCAGTGCTGAAGAATGAAGAAGGTTTGGGTTGGTCGTAAAGGATAATGTCACTTTCTCACATGAATATTCTCTGGTATTCCCGATTTATGGGAGATGTTTCTATTATTGACCGTTGCGGGGAGTTCCCTAATATCCCACTACTCAACATTAGGGGAGGCATAAATTACAATTCTTGTTTGGCTCTGTGACAATTTGGTTACGCCCGAAGGGATGGTCTCATGAGTTACTTATCCAGGGAATTGTATTTAACTATGAGGGGGATGTTCAAGGGTATCGCTAGAGGTTCATACGAGCTTGGGGCATGATAAATAGATCTGACGCCAAGACTTTGGGGCCGAAGAATTCCATTCCTATGGAACCTTATCTCCAATGGGTACGAGCTCACTCTCAGAAACTTATGATGCCCTACATAGCCGTCTTACCAGTAATTGTGGAGCCCATTACTGAAGGGGATATTCCCTACACGGTTCTTCATCCTGATATGCCCACTGATGTTGGAGAACCACAGAGGTCTTGGATCCAGTTGAAGAAGGAGTGGGATACTTATAGGGACCAGTTCTATGCCTAAGAGAAGAAGGTTTTAGAGATCACAAAGCAGCTTCATGAGGAAAGAAGCCTTAATGTCTATCTCGGCACGAAGAGGAAGCATCCATGGGAAACTTGATTTTTTAGTTTTTAGAATTTTTAATTGTAACACCTAAAAGGCAATTGTACCTTATATTCTACTAATAAAATCTTTGTTTCATTTTGGTTTGCAAATTTAAATTTTGCAAAGTCCTTGAAATCATTGCATACGCATCCCCCCCATAGCATTGCACAAACAGGTACCATTACAGGTTTCTCATCTTCTTCGCTGTTTATTTCAACAAAGATGTCTTCTGAACAAAGCATTAAAGATCAATAGGAACAAAATTCCCAATTTCAACAGATGTTCATAACTCTGGAAAAAGGGAAGGAAGATCTGAAGGCCCTCATCCTGAAAGAGAAGAAGAAGAAGAAGCTCGTTGGTACCCTCAATATGGGCAGAAGATTTGGGGGGCCGCTAAGGCAACCAGTCGATCTGACCTCCTCGTCCAAAGAAGGGGAAAATCAAGAAAGGTAGACGAGGGAAGAGGACCCCAGTCCTGAAGCTTCTGACAATGATACCGACTATAATGATGAGCAATATCCTCCCATTGAGGATAAATACTAGCAGTTAGAGGATCAATTAAGCGCCATGGAAATCTAGAGAATACCAGGGCTGGATTTTGAAGAGCTGGGATTGGTGTCTGGGGTAGTCATCCCACAAAAATTTAAAGCTCCGGTTTTCTCAAAATATGATGGGGTGTCTTGTCCCAAGCTTCATCTCCGTTCATATGTGAGGAAGCTTCAGCCTCACACTGCTGATAGGAACTTGTGGGTTAACTTCTTTCAAGATAGTCTGTCACGGACTCAGCTTGAATGGTTCTACCAATTGGAGGGAACCAATGTTAGAAACTGGGAGGATTTGGCCGCTGCTTTTTATAAGCAGTATCAATACAACGCCGACCTTGCCCCTACCCGTACTCAACTTCAGAGTTTTTCCATGGGTGAAGGTGAAGGCTTTAAGGACTATGCGCATAAGTGGAGAGATTTGGCTGGGAGAGTTCAACCCCCTTTGTCTGATAGGAGTTGGTCGACATGTTTCTTGGGATGCTGTCTGGTCCATTCTTTAACCATTTAATCGATACCTCATCAGCTGGTTTTACGGAGTTGATCTTAACTGGAGAGAGGGTATAAGTTGGGATCTGGAGCGGTAAAATACAGAAAGACACCTCCTCGAGTTTATTAAAGAAGCCCTTCGCTGGTAAAAAGGAAGCCAATGCTATCTATAGCCCAAGAGCTGAACACCGTCCGACGGTAAATGCTGTAATGATACCTAGGTCTATGGCTGATCCACAATGCAACAATCAACAAAGGGTAGAAAGACCACAAAGGAAGTTTACCCAGATTAACATGACATTGACAGAGGTTCTACGCCATCTGCTGAGATCCAACTTGGCAACTTTGAAAGAGGCTCCCAAGAATCCTAATACCTCCTCTCCTTGGTACAATCCAAATGCTCGGTGTGCCTACCATTCTGAGAGTTTTGGTCACGATACAAATGACTGTTGGGCTCTAAGAAATAAAGTACAAGATATGATTAAAGCCAAGGAGATTGAGTTTGATGCCCCGGAGAAACCCAATATCATAACTGTTCCCAAGCCTAAGCACAACCATGGAGTTAACACCGTTGATATCGATCTGTTCGTGACTTCAGTTGATGAAGTTTCTACTCCTCTTATGACTGTTAAGAAGATTTTGTTGCTGGCCGGTTTATTTCCGGATTGTGGTGAAGGTTTCCACATGTGTTCATCTCTGCCCTGTGGTTGCTATTTGCTGAAGACAGGTGTCCAGCGCCTGATGGACAGTAGAGAAATTTTGTTCGAGAAAACTTTGATTCCAGCTCTTCCGTTCGAAGATGTTGCTATTATAACCATTTCTACCAATCCTTCCAAGGCCTCCTCGAGAAGACCTGTTAAGATTACACCCGTTCCAAGAGTTGCTCCATTAATAATCACCTTTCCTGGTCCTATCCCGTACGCCTCGGACAAAGTTGTCCCTTGGCATTATGGCATTGATATTTTCTATCATGGCGTTAAACAAGACCTGAAGAATGAAGAGGCTGATCTCGATGTCAGTAACATTTTCGGGACCGATAAGATTACCAGAAGTGGAAGGATTTTCTCTCCCGAGATTTCCCCGAAGCATATCAATAAGCCTGTTGTTATTTCATCTTCTGTTCCTGCTAGTACTTCAGTTACTATTCCCGTTCTTACTCCAGTTGTTACCCCTGCTAATGAGTCATCCGGGACTCGAGGAAAAGAAGCTGTAGGTAAGCCTGCCCGAATGGTGGCGCCTAGAAAAGTTGTTGTGGAATCCTCTAAGCAAGAGATAGAGGAAATGTTAAAAATAATCAAAAAGAGCGACTACAATATGGTCGAGCATTTGGGGCAGACCCCCTCGAAGATATCAATGTTGTCTTTGCTGTTATGTTCCGAGGCCCATGCAAAGGCCCTGATTGCATTCCTCAAGACCGTGCACGTGCCGCAAGAAACCTCAGCTAATCAATTCAAAGACTGTGTGGCTAGCCTGACTTCCGACAATGGGCTAGGTTTTTCAGATGCCGACTTAACTCTGAAAGGGAGAAAACATAATGATGCTCTGCATGTCTCGATCGAATGCAGGGGCACTACTATGGCTCATGTGCTAGTGGATCCTGATTCTTCTCTGAATGTGCTGCCTAAGAAGGCTTTTTATCGGTTGGATTGTGAAGGCTTGACCCTAAAGCCCAGTAACATTCTGGTAAGCGCTTTTGACGGGTCAAAGAGAATGGTGCATGGGGAGGTGGATATCCCTGTCAAGGTAGGATCTCAGACTTTTAAGTCCACCTTCTACGTAATGGACATAAGGCCATCGTACTCTTGTTTGTTGGGTCGTCCTTGGATCCATGAAGCTGAGGCCGTTACTTCTACACTACACCAAATGTTGAAGTATCCGGTGAAGGGGAAGATAATCATTGTGCATGGAGAAGAGGAGTATATGGTGAGCCACCTGAACTCCTTCAGGTATGTGGAGATGGACGGGGAATTCATAGAGACCCCTTGTCAAAACTTTGAAGAGGTTCCCCAGATTTTGGCATCGACCGAGACTACTACCAGTAAAAAACCTCCTCTGAAGATGGTTTCTCTCAAGGACGCCAGGACAGTGGTTGAGGAAGGTGTGTGTACCAATTGGGGACGGCTCCTTGATTTTACTCACAAAACTGACAAATTTGGTTTGGGATTTACTTTAGTGGCTCAAAGGGTTGTTCAACACGCTCGGGCTGGAGGACCTCCCCTACGCATCAGCAATCGTGGGGTCAACACTATTGAAGACAGTGAGGAAGACCCTGACATTAACAGTTGGATCTACCCGACTACCAAGGGTGGACCAAATAACTGGACGGCTAGAGATTTTATTCCAGTTCTTTTATTCCGCAGTAATTGTCTTACTTGTGTTCTGAATTTGTAATGAACAATTTTTAAACATTTTGGCCTTGTGCTTTACCCGAGGAACAATGGTTCCATCTGTGAGGGTTATTATATGTCATTTCACATGTCATCAATAAAGCATTGGACGTTCCTTGCATACAAATTTTGCGTTCTCTGTTTTTCTTTTCTTCTTTTACTTTATTAATACAACTATGATCTTCCACACACTCACGTATCAAACTGTAGATCCATACCAACTCTGGATCCCATTGATAACAATTTTGCTACTGCCAGTTATGATTTCGAAAATTTGATCAACCAAGACGAGAACGAAGGTGAGGACGATTGTGAGGTGCCTAGAGAACTGGCTAGACTATTACAATAGGAAGAGAGGGCTATACAGCCTCATGAAGAGACATTTGAGACAATAAACTTGGGCACAAAGGTGGACAGAAAAGAAATCAAGATCGGTGCAAATCTGGAAGCTATGATCAAACAGCGGTTGATACAGATGTTGCACGACTACGTTGACATTTTTGCCTGGTCATATGAAGACATGCCTGTTTTAGACACTGACATCTTGGTACACCATCTGCCAACTAAAGAGGATTGTCCTCCGGTTAAATAGAAGGTCCACCATATGCACCCTGAAATGTCATAGAAGATCAAGGCAGAGGTCATGAAGCAGTTCGACACGGGGTTCTTAGCTGTCACCTCATATCCGCAGTGGGTTGCTAACGTTGTTCCGGTACCTAAGAAGGAAGGAAAGGTACAGATGTATGTGGATTACAGAGATCTGAACAGGGCAATCCCCAAGGATGACTTCCCGCTTCCCCATATTGATGTTCTGGTTGACAACACCGCGCAACACAAAATCTTCTCCTTTATGGATGGTTTCTCTGGCTACAACCAGATCAAGATGGATCCTGAAGACGTGGAGAAGACAACCTTTGTCACACAGTGGGGCACCTTCTGTTACAAGGTGATGCCTTTTGGGGTGAAGAATGCTGGGGAAACCTATTAGCGAGCCATGGTTGCTTTGTTCCACGATATGATTCACCATGAGATCTAGGTTTATGTTGATGACATGATAGCCAGGTCTCAAACTGAAGAGGAACACCTGAATCATCTACAAAGGTTGTTCAACAGGTTGGAGATATACAAGCTGAGGTTGAATCCGAACAAGTGCACCTTCGGGGTAAGGTATGGTAAGCTTCTGGGTTTCATTGTCAGTGGCAAAGGTATTCAGGTAGACCCCGCAAAGGTAAAGTCCAAACAAGAGATGATGGCTCCCGTACTGAGAAGAAAATTAGAGGTTTCTTGGGACGCTTGAATTATATCACCAGGTTCATTTCACATCTGACTGCTACTTGTGAGCCCATCTTCAAGCTTCTGAAGAAATATCAAGTGGTAAAGTGGAATGAAGAATTCCAGACTGCTTTCGGAAGGATCAAGGAATACCTTCAAGAACCGCCAATTTTGATGCCTCCGATTGAAGGAAGACCTTTGATATTGTACTTAACACTGCTATACAATTCAATAGGGTGTGTGTTGGGGTAGCATGACGAGTCTGGTCGAAAAGAGCATGCAATATACTACCTTAGCAAAAAGTTTACCGACTGCGAGACAAGATACTCATTGCTCGAGAAAACTTGTTGTGCTTTGGCATGGGCTGCTCGCCGGCTAAGAAAATATATGTTAACCCACACTACTCTATTGATATCTAAGATGAATCCAATCAAATACATCTTCGAGAAGCCCACACTCTCTGGAAGAATAGTAAGATGGAAGATGATCTTAACTGAATACGATATACAATATACAACCCAGAAAGCAATAAAGGGGAGTGTATTGGCTGATCATTTGGCTCATCAGGCCCTGGATGACTACCAGTCCATGAATTTTGAGTTCCCGAACGAGAACATTATGTTGGTGACTGACTACGAAGAACCTGGACCAGATGAAGGACCTGAAGAAGGATCCCGATGGACTATGGTATTTGGTGGAGCTTCGAACGCACTTGGTAATGGCATCAGAGCTGTAATCATATCCCCTGAGGGCTTTCATACTCCTTTCACTTCCTGATTATGTTTCAACTGCACTAACAACATGGTGGAGTATGAAGCCTGCATCATGGGTCTCAAAGCCACTATTGACCTCAGAATTAAGTTCCTAAATGTCTTCGGGGGTTCAGCCTTGGTGATAAGTCATATCAAAGGCGAATGGGATACGAAACATCTGAATCTCATCCCATACAAAGAGCATGTACTGACATTTCTACCACACTTTAAGGAGATAAGCTTTGAACATTTCCCACGAGAGGAGAATCAGTTAGCGGACGCACTAGCTACCATGTCTTCTATGTTCAAAGATAGGTGGGACAATGAAGCTCCCCGAATCACCATTGAAAGATTGGATGAACCAGCGCACTGCTGTGAGATTGATACTGAAGAGGTGGCAGACAAACCCTGGTTTCATGAAGTAAAGAAGTATCTCGAGACTCAAGAGTATCCCGAAGGGGCATCTATCAATGATAAGAAGTTTCTGAGAAGGTTCGCTGTGAAGTTCTTCCTCATTAATGGAATCCTCTACAAGCACAACCATGACTCTACCTTACTACGGTGTGTAGACAAGAGCGAAGTAGAGAGAATCATGACAGATCTACATGAAGGTACCTTCGGAACCCATTCCAGTGGACATACCATGGCTAAGAAGATCCTACGGGTAGGATACTATTGGTCCACTATGGAAGCAGATTGTTATCAGCACTCCTAAACTTGTCATAAGTGCCAAATTTATGCTGATAAGGTGCATGTGCCTCTGGTTCCTTTGAATGTCTTGACAGCTCCGTGGCCCTTTGTAATGTGGGGCATTGACATGATCAGAGAAATCAGGCCTACCGCTTCCAATGGGCATCGCTTCATGCTAGTGGCCATCGATTACTTCACGAAATGGGTTGAGGCTGCCTCCTTTGCTACTGTTACCAAGAATGTTGTGGCACGGTTTATCAAGCATAACCTGATCTGAGGTATGGTGTACCATAGAGAATCATCACCAATAATGGTACGAATCTCAATAAAATGATGATCACCGAACTCTGTAAGCAATTCAAGATACAACATCATAACTCTTCCCCTACTGGCCGAAGATGAATGACGTTGTTGAAGCGGCTAACAAGAACATCAAGAAGATTATACAGAAGATGAATGTGACATACAAAGACTAGCATGAGATACTACCATTTTCTCTGTATGGGTACCGTACCTCAGCACGGACGTTGACAGGGGCAACGCCCTACTCCCTGGTATATGGCATGGAGGCAGTCCTACCCATTTAGGTCCAGATTCCTTCTTTAAGGATTATGAAAGATGCAGGTTTAAACAAAGACGACTGGATCCAGACTCGACTTGATCAACTGAATTTGATCGATGAGAAGAGACTTACTACTGTCTGCCATGGTCAAACGTATCAAAAACAGATGATCAAGGCTTTCAACAAGAAGGTCAAACGCCAAGAGTATCAAGTCGGGGATCTAGTGATCAAGCGCATCACACTACCACAAGGTGACCCCAGGGGAAAATGGACTCCCACATATGAAGGGCCATTTGTGATTAAAAACATTTTCTCGGGTGGAGCGATGATTCTGACCACCATGGATGGTGACGACCTTCCTCACCCTGTCAATGCAGACATAGTGAAAAGATACTACGCATGATAAAAGACCCGCTAGGTCGACTAGACTAGGCAAAAATAAGGTCTTCCCGGCAAACCAAAAGGGTTCGGGCAAAAATAAGGGATGAAAATGAAAAAATCTATACACCCGGCAAGTCGAAAACCTAAAAAGGCGACTTGGGCAAAAAAGGGTATCCCGGTGGACTGAAAACCCGAAAGGGCGGTCCAGGAAAAAGTTAGGGATGAAAAGCGTATCAATATGTCCCATTGGATCACCCCACGATCAGACCTTAGTATCAATTGTCAAGCTCAAACAACATCGATTAACCTAATCAGCTTCGGACAAGCAGCAAAGTGATGAGACGCTCGAAGACATAGCGGCAATAGCAGAATTGGAACCCAATTGGATTATTGTACATAGTTGTTTTCTTTTTACACAATATTATATAACTTCTATTCTTACGGCGGCGTTCTCTTACTAGAGCTTCAGCCTCCTTGTACAAAAACACCTATTATACGCCAACTTCGAAAATCAATACAAATCATTTTTACAAAAAAGAATATTATATGAGTTTTTGTCCTTTTCTGTTTTATTTTGAAAAAAATCGTCCAATGATTTATTCTTGACATATGCATTGAATATGGTTACTGCTCATAAATATTTACATAAGAAATGGAAATACAATTGCTCATAACTTAAGAAACAGGGGAAAAAAACCAGAAAAGTCAAAACCCGGTAGTTACTCTGTCCAGCCGATACAGGGGCAGAGACAACCTTGAAACATAATCATTAGCGCATACGACCTCGTAGCATCTGTATCCCCCACAGAGTAAAGGTAATCAAAGCATTAATGTCAGTTCTCTCAAAATGGGAAGTAATCTCCCTAGCCAGGGTCGTCCATAAACGTGACATATATATCCCCCAGCTGAATTACATAATCGCGAGCAGATCATCATAAATTATTATCTCCCCAAGAAGAGTTTGTTTCTCTAGATACAGAAGCTCAATCCCCAACAGAGCTTAACATAGTCATTCCCCCGCAGAGCTATTCTCGTACAAAGTCTCTCCCGGGAAGAATATCCATAAACAACAAATAGAAAATCTCTGGCACAATCATTTCTGTTCACCATCTCCAACGGAAGTAGAAGAACCATAGTTCTCTACAACAATCAGGAATGCTATATTCTCTAGCAGCAGTCAGGGATTTATTTTCCCAGACTTGGATATGTCACAGATAACATCTCATGTTCATACATCATGACATGCGCATACATATCATGTACAACATAATCTCATTTATTTTGAGAACATCATCTCACAATGCATTTCATGCATCGCATATGATTAACCCTGTTATCTTTTCAGGAAAGAAAATTATCACCAACAATTCCAGCAATTATACATGTCATATCTGCAGACAGCTAATGAAAAAAAAACAGTTCCCAAAACTAAACGGGTCAACTAATCTACATGATCAAGCGGAGTAACCCTACTATCCAGGTTCCTTCCCATAAGCCCTACTATCCAGGCTTTCATCTCGAAGTAACCCTACTATCCATGTTCCTTTCCATAAGCCCTACTCTTCAGGCTTTCCTCTTGAAGTAACCCTACTATCCAGGTTCCTTCTCATAAGCCCTACTATCCAGGCTTTCATTTCGAAGTAACCCTACGACCCAGGTTCATTCTCATAGCCCTACTATCCAGACTTTCATTTCGAAGTAACCCTACTACCCAGGTTTCTTCTCATAGCCCTACTATCCAGGCTTTCATGTCGAAGTAACCATACTATCCAAGCTTTCACTTTGAAGTAACCCTATGACCCAGGTTCCTTCTCATAAGCCCTACTATCCATGATTTCATCTCGAAGTAACCCTACTATCCAGGTTCGTTCTCATAAGCCTTACTATCCAGGCTTTAATTTAGAAGTAACCCTACTATCCAGGTTCCTTCCCATAAGCCCTACTATCCAGGCTTTCATCTCGAAGTAACCCTACTATCTAGGTTCCTTCCCATAAGCCCTACTATCCAGGATTTCATTTCGAGGTAACCCTACTACCCAGGTTCCTTCTCATGGCCCTACCATCCAGGCTTTCATCTCAAAGTAACCATACTATACAGGCTCCTTCTCCCTTATCTCCAGACAACAGTTTACAACACTGTAAGGCCCAAACCCGACCCGATACGGTCGATTTCACATTTCCCCAGTAAGTCGATGTATAGCCTGGACCCTGACCAGGTATACATTCCACTTTCACCTCCTCAATCAAGAGTTAATTCCCCAGTAGAGTAATGGACAACCGAAGCTCCTAGACTCTACTTCTCAGGACATAAATCAACATTCCCCGACAAAGTCCTCCTCAACAGCAGGTACAGGAATTCTCGCCAAGGAATCTCTTATGCAACCGATATTTTATGAATGGCATCTGTAATCCCATTCCCAATATCACAATCAACCACAACATCATCGAGTGCAAATTTATGGGCACTCTAGTGTTCAATCATCTTCCACCTTCAAGTCACGAATGGCAGACCTACCAATCTAACTCTTCAAAAGTAAGAAGATTGAATAGGGGCAGCTGTTGTACCCCAAAAGTTTCCCTCTCATTTCTCAAAGGATCATCCTGGACCCTCAGGTTTTCTCCTATCAAGTTTCAAGTCTTGAATTACAAGTTTTCAAGAAAATCATTCACAAGGGCAAAATGGTCAAAAGCACACTGAAAAGTCAAACTTTGACTTTTAAATCAAAAATCAAGTTTCAACAATTATATTTCATCAAGACATGAAATTGGTTCATCAAAAAATCAGAAGTTAGAAATCACTTTGAAAAAAAATCAAATTTCTAAACATTTAGAACTTCTGAGAATATGATACTTCAGAACTTCTGAGCCATCCTTCATGCAAGTGCAGTTAAAAGTTGCAAGCATGGTTCAGAACATAGTTCTCCAATCAGAACATGACTCTTCAGCATATGCTTCGATCAGAGCATCACCCTTCGAGTTGCATTCTGGTCTTCTTCGATCAGAACATCACAAAACCCTAAAACCTTGTTTGAACAGCCTGCTGCACTGCTATAGAACAGTCCTACAACCAACTGCCACAACACTCCAAATTGCTGCTGATCTAGTCCACGCCTGCATTTTTCTCAAACCCTATATTTGCACCAAATTAGCATACAAAAAATGTGATTAAAAAGCAATGGAACCGTATACAAAAAAGGTTTAAATCCCATTTGTTTTCCCCCAAAAACCAAAGCAAACCCATCTATAAATAATTTGCTCCATCACACGTTCAAGGTTTTTTTTTAGAGAGAGAATTGTAAAAGAAGAGAAAAGAAAACTGTGAAACCTTCATCAAAAATCCAGAATTCCCAAACAGAAAACCAAACCTTTATTCTTCCCTTTGAATCAAAGAACTTGGCATTTTCTCTTCCGTTGCTCTTGCTGACTCCAGAACATCTGAAGGCAGCGGTTCAAGTTCCAAACACACATTTCAGATTCAAGGTAAGTCTTCCTGACTTTGCATCTTTTCATTCACAACATAATTAATATGTAAATATCACAATTAATGTTGTCCATATCATTGCATAAGTAAAACAATTGTGGATCAGAACTTCTTGATTAGGGCTAGGCTCAGATTAGGGATTTGAACTTTTATAAATTGTTGTGCTTTTATATTTGTGACTTGTTGTTTGTTGAATACTGAATAAATTGCTGATGTGCTGATTAATATGAAGAAGGAGTTGAAATGTGGCACAGAACCCCTGTTTTTTCACTCACTGTTTTAGCATAGCACATAACTTCTGAGTTCTCCCTACACATTAAACACACAAAACTTCTAGGCTTTCTCACTGTTTTAGCACAACAGAGAACTTCCGAGTTCTCCCTACACGTTAAACATACAAAACTTCTAGGTTTCTTACTGTTAAGCACACTGAACTTCTGATGCTTTAACTTGCTGTTTTAACACTCCGAATTTCTGATTTTCACACGCTGACAACACACTGAATTTCTGATGTTCACTCACTATTTTAGCACAACACATAACTTCTGACTTTTGGCTCACTGTCTGAATACCACCCAGAACCTCTGTTTCCTTTCCCTCTAATTTTTCTTGCAGGGCCTTAGAGTGTATCAATCCAAAACTTCTGATTCCACTGACGTTCCTTTGAGTCACAACACGCCTGGCTTCAGAACTTCTGATCCTTGTTATTTTGCTTGCAGCAGCACGCTGTTTCTATCTTTCATTTATTTTCTTTTTTATCATTTTCAATATTAATACTCTTTTTATCAATATAAAAAAGATATGAAAATATTTTCTGTTTACTAACTAATTTATTTCCTCTTTTTAAATCCATTAAGACAAAAAAACCATTTTCTAAACAAATTCCTTTTTCTTTCTTGCATTGTACATTTCAATATGGTTGTAATAGTTACATAGGATTTAAATTCTTGCAACCCCCCATTTGTGAAATATGTACCCCCATCCCTAAAATATTGTAATAGCGTATGACTTTTATATTTATCCAATTTAACACTTTTCCAAATATAAAATGCTAGTAATTAGGATGTGTATGACAAGATATGAAATCAACAAATAGATAACCCTAATCAAGACTTAAATGCATGCAATCAAACACACTTGCACACTAGCATCCTTAGGGTAATCCCAACTTGTTGCATATCAGAAAAATAGTCATGTCCCTCGAACATGAGCGTTTTAGCAAAAGACCCTCGATAAAAGATCGTAGTCCCTTGATGACCCTCGATGTTGCCTTCGGTAAACGATATAGTTCCTAAAACGACATTGCTAAAGCGTCCCATAGGTTGCCTTCTATGACTATACAAACGTCCCATCCTTGTCCCTTCACATCAAACGATGGGGCTTCTTACCAAAATCAATGGTAAGATAGAAATATCTAAAGGAGGAAGAAAAGAATACTTAAGACCTTTTGAGTAGGTAGATTCGCTCATAGTTGCTCGCTTTCTCACCACAAAACATTTTTACTCCAACACTCTCATTTGAAATATTTCCAAAAGATAACACTTTGTACGCGTTCTTATAGAAACGAGGGCCATTACAAAGAAAACCCTTTTCAAAATCACTTTCAAAAAACACAAACACCTCTTTGAACTATTTCCGTAACAAACATTTTGTACGCATTCTTATAGAAACGAGAACCATTACAAAGACATTTTCAAAATACTTTCAAAACCCACACCACAAGAACATTCAAACAAAAGAAAATGATCTAGCAAGTAACTAAGAGCCCATGGAAAACCATGGATGAAAAGGGTGCTAATAACTTCCCTTTTCATAATCTACCCCTCGAACTCAAGAAAACATCTCTAAAGGTCTTTCCTGTTCTTTTCAGCCTTTCCTTATTGGATAAAAGAAAAGTTGGTGGAGACTCTTGCTATCCGCAACATTTGCGATCAAACACAAAAATAAAAAGTCAGCTTTCCCACTGTATCACAGTTGTGATGCTTGATCTTAAACTACGTGCAAAGCTCAGTGATCATGGCATTATTAAGGTTGGTGCCATTGTCAGTGATAATCCTCTCAGGGATACCATACCGGCAGATGAGGTTGTGCTTGATGAAACAGGCCATAACATTCTTGTTAACTGAGGCAAATGAAGCTGCTTCAACCCACTTGGTAAAGTAGTCAATGGCAATAAGAATGAAACAATGTTTATTAGAGATAGTAGGTTTGATTTCTATGATCATATCATTGCCCCACATTGCAAATGGCCAAGGAGAGGTCATGACATTCAAAGGAATCGGAGGCACGTGAACTTTGTCAGCATAAATTTGGCACTTGTGGCAAGTCCTCAAGTGGTGATGACAATCGGTTTCCATGGTCGACCAATAGTAACCAGCTCTCAGAATCTTCTTGGACATAGTATGTCCACTAGAGTGAGTTCCAAAGATGCCTTCATGGATATCCTCCATGATCTTCTCTGCTTCCTTCTTGTCCATACAACAGAGAAGAATTGAATCATGGTTGCGCTTTTATAAGATCCTGTTGCTTAGAAAGAACTTGGCCGAGAACCTCTGCAGGAATTTCTTATCATTGACTGACGTCCCTTCAGGATACTCTTGAGCTTCGAGATATCTTTTCACCTCATGACACCAAGGCTTCTCCTCTACACCATCAGTGTCAATCTGATAGCAGTGTGCTGGTTCGTTAAATATTTTGATAGTAATTATTGGAGCTTCATTGTCTCATCTGATTTTGAACATAGAAGACATGGTAGCCAAAGCATCTGCCAACTATTTTTCTTCCCTCAGAATGTGCTCAAAGGTAACCTCTTCAAAGAATGGGATCAAGGTTAGCATAATCTCTTTGTAAGTGATAAGATTTGGATGTTTTGTATCCCACTCTGCTTTAACTTTAATGACGACCAAAGCTGATTCCCCATATACACTTAAGAATTTAATTCTTAGGTCAATAGTAGCTTTAAGACCCAATATGCACGCCTCATACTCAACCATTTTGTTGGTACACTCGAAGCAAAGTCTAGTAGTGAAAGGAGTATGGAAACCTTCGGGAGAAATGCTCACAACATTAATTTTGTTACCAAGAGCATTGAAAGCTCCATCAAAAACCATAGTCCATCGGGATCCTTGTTCATGTCCTTCACACGGCTCAGGTTCTTCAGTCACTAGCATGATATTCTCATCTGAGAATTCAAAGTTCATGGATTGGTAGTCATCAACTGCTTGATGTTCCAAATGATCTGCTAGTACACTCCCTTTGATTTATTTTTGTGTAGTATACTAGATGTCGTATTCAGTTAAGATCATTTGCCATCGGGCTATTCTTATGGAGAGAGCTGGCTTATCGAATATGTACTTTATGAGATCCATCTTAGAGATCAATAAGGTAGTATGAGTCAACATATAATATCTTAGTTGGCGAGCAGCCAATGCCAAAGTGCAGCAAGTTTTCTCGAGCAGTGAATATCTTGGTTCAAAGTCGGTAAACTTTTTGCTAAGGTAGTATATTGCATGCTCTTTTCGACCAGACTCGTCATGCTGCCCCAGCACACGCCCCATTGAATTCTCTAAAATAGTTAAGTACATGATCAAATGTCTTCCTTCAATTGGTGGCATAAGGATTGGAGGTTCTTGCAAGTAGTCCTTGATTTTGTCAAAAGCTATTTGACAATCATCATTCCATCTTACCACTTGATCTTTCTTCAGCAGCTTGAAGAGTGGTTCATAAGTAGCAGTCAGGTGAGAGATGAACCAGGCAATGTAGTTTAGTCGTCCTAGGAATCCTATGACCTCCTTCTCAGTAAGAGGGGCTAAAATTTCTTGGATGGCTTTGACCTTTATGAGATAAACTTTAATACCTTTTCTACTAACGATAAAGCCTAGGAGCTTACCAGACCTTACCCCAAAGATGCATTTGTTGGGATTCAACCTCAACTTATATTTCTTCAACCTTTCAAATAGCTTGTGTAGATGATCAAGGTGTTCTTCCTCAGTTTGGGATCTTGCTATCATGTCATCCACATAGACTTCTATCTCATGATGAATCATATCATGAAATAAAGCTACCATAACCCGTTGATAAGTTGCGTCTGCATTCTTCATCCCAAAAGCCATGACCTTATAACAGAAGGTGCCCCACTGTGTAACAATCGTTGTTTTCTCTATATCTTCAGGCGCCATTTTGATTTGGTTATAACCTGAGAAGTCATACATGAAGGAGAACACCTTGTGTTGAGCAGTGTTGTCAACTAAGACATCAATATGTGGTAGTGGGAAGTTGTATTTGGGGCTTGCTCTATTCAGATCTCTGTACTCTACACACATATGGACCTTATCGTCTTTCTTTGGCACTGGAACAACATTTGCAACCCATTGGGGATATGAAGTTACTGCCAAGAAACCTGCATTGAACTATTTCATTACCTCAACCTTGATCTTCTCAGACATATTAGGACGCATGCGACGAACCTTTTGTTTGATTGGAGAACAACCTTCTTTCATTAGTAGATGATGAACCACAATATCAATATCGAGCCCCGACATGTCTTCGTATGACCAAGCGAACACATCAACATAGTAATGCAACATCTGAACCAATCTGCTCTTGACACAGTCTTCCAAGTTGGTGCCGATCTTGATTACTTTCTTATCTACCTCAGTACCCAAGTTTATCACTTCGACCGGTTCTTCATGCGGTTGGATATCCTTTTCCTCTTGTATCAAGAGTCCGACGAGTTCTCCAGGTATCTCACAATCTTCTTCACCTTCGTCTTTGGCTTGATAGATTGGATTTTTGAAGTCATAGATGGAAATAGCAGAGTTGTTGTCAATGAGATCCAGAGTGGCTGTTGATTTACAAATGTGTGTGTGTGCATGTAAGGTCACATGGCTATTTGAAAATGCAATAAAACAAAATAAAAATAAGGAGAGAACAATTTGAATGCAAAATCGTCCAATGTTTTCATTAAATGAGCATATGATATATGAAATGACAAACCCTTAACAAATGGACCATTGTACCCTGGGCAAGGCACATGGTTTAAAGTCATTGTTTTAAAGGAAACTATAGACAAATTTCTTAAAGCAGTAAAAACAGGAAATAGAAATTACTCCTGGTTGAAGGAGATTGAGATGAAGTCTTTGGCTTTCCAGTTGTTAAGTCCACCGTTGGCTGTTGGGAAGATCCAGTCGTCTAGGTCACCATTACTATCAGTGTCTTCTAGTGTATTAACTTCAATGTTGCCGATACAGAGAGGCGGTCCTCCAACACGAGCATGTTGAACCTCTTTTTGTGCCTTTGAAGTGAAACCTAACCCAAATTTTTCGTATTTTTAAGGGATGTCGGGAAGTTGTCCCCAGATAGTGCAACCTCCATCTTCTACCACAACCCTTGCATCTTTCAGTGAGGCCATTCTTGGTGTATTCTTGACAATCTTCGGAGCAGCAGGAGTAGCATTAACAACATTAATCGTTGGAGGGATTACTTCAAATGCTTGGCACAAAGTTTTGATGAATTCTCCAACCATTTCCACATATTTGAAAGAATTTAAATGAATGACCATAAACTCTTCCTCTCTACAGACTATGACAATCTTCCCTTTCACTGGATATTTCAGCTTTTGATGTAATGTGGAGGTGACTGCGCCTGCCCTATTAATCCATGGTCGTCCTAGAAAGCAATAGTAGGCGGGGTGGATATCCATTACTTAAAATGTTGATTTGAAGACTTGAGACCCCACCTTGATCGGGAGATCAACCTCTCAGTGGACCATTCTTTTCGAACCATCAAAGGCCCTTACTATAATATCATTGGGTTTCAACACCAGTCCATCACAATCCAGTCTATCCAAGACTCCTTTAGGTAAGACATTGAGGGAGGATCCAATATCTACTAACACATGTGCCAGAGTGGTACCTTTGCATTCAATAGAGATGTGGAGAGCTTTGTTGTGATTCTTACCCGCCGGAGTTAAATCTGCATCAGAAAATCCTAAGCCATTATCAGCAGTTAGGCTTGCTACACAATTTTCAAATTGATCGGTAGTGGTTTCTTGAGGTACATGGGCATTCTTTAGGAACTTTAACAGAGCTTGGGAATGTGATTTGGAACACAACAACAAGGACAACATGGATATCTTTGAAGGTGTCTGCCCCAATTGTTCCACTATCTTGTAGTCACTTTTTTGGACGATCTTTAGAATTTCTTCCATCTCTTATCTAGATGGGTCTTCAATTGTAGCCTCTTTCGGGGGTGCCTCCGTTAGGGCAGGCTCAGTAAATTTTTATTTACCTCGGGTATTAATAGTTGGTTTGGTAGAGGGAATACAAACATGTGTTGTAGTGGTTGTTGGAGGAGGGATCTCCGGAGAGAAGACCCTTCCTGTCCTTGTGACCTTACTAGTTCTGACAATGTTTGCAATTTCAGCATCTTCATTTTCATTAATCCACGACTCTTGCTTGACGCCATGATAATAAACTTCTGCCCCATAGTTCCAGGGCACAACTTTGTCAAAGGTATAAGGGACTGGCCCCGATGTAGTAATGATCGAGGGAGCTACTATGTGATCAGCAGAAATCCTTATAGGGCCTTTAGAGGTGACCCTAATAGGAGTATTTGAAATGGTGATTATGCAAATATCTTGAGGTATACTTGAAGGTAAACTCTTCATGGATGGATTCTTTTCGAACAAAATTTTGCGGCTATCAATCAGGCTTTGGATGCCTTTCTTCAGCCATACATAGCCATTAACTTCGGAAGCACAAAGGTAGAAATTTTTAAGGAAGCCAGGGAATAAATAGGCTCTCATTAGGTTATTCTTAACAATCAATAAGGGAGTAGTCAAATCACTGATGGTGGAGACAAAAGAGATGTCTTCAATGGCATCGATATTTTTAACATGACTGGGCATGGGAGAAGTAATGACATTAGGGGTTTGTGGAGGGTCAAACTCAATCACTTTGTTATCAATCAAATCTTGGACTTTATTCTTCAATGCCCAACAATTGTTTATATCATGGCCAGGACTATTTGAGTGGTAAGTGCATTTCACGTTCAGATTATATTTGGGAGAGGAAATATTGGGATTTGGAGGAGGATTTCGTAGAGTTGCCAAATCCTCCTTCAATAGATGTTGTAAAGCTTGAGATACTGGCATGTTGATTCTAGTGAATTCCCTTGTGGGGCATCTGGCCTTTGTTGATTGTTTGATTGTTGTGGTCGTTGAACTGGGGTCGGGTTTGAAATCAATATAGCTCCCACCGACTGATGATGATGATGATCATTCTTGACACGGCTCCTTTATCCATAAACAACATTAGTTTCCTTCTTACCAACAAATGGTTTTTTCACAGTATTAAAGGTTGATGCCATTGGGACCTTCCCGCTTTTTATTCCATTTTCCACTTGTTCACCAGTCAAAATCAACTCAGTGAACCTAGATGATGAACTCCCAATCAACAAATTGAAAAATGGACCAGTCAAGGTGCCCATGAACATGTCTACTAATTCTCTGTTAGTCAATGGGGGCTACACCCTTCCAGCCAGGCCCCTCCACTTTTGAGCATAATTTTTGAAACCTTCATTTGAACCCATAGTCATATTCTACAACTTCTCACGAGTTGGTGCAAGATCAGTGTTGTACTGGTATTGCTTGTAGAAGGCGGCATCCAGGTCCTCCCATGCATGTATATTAGTCCTCTCTAGTTGATAGAACCATTCTAACTACGTCCCAGATAAGCTTTCTTTGAAAAAGTGAACCCACAACTTCTGATCAGTGGTATATGGTTGAATTTTGCGGACATAAGATCTCAGATGCATCTTAGGATAGAAGACCCCATCATACTTGGAAAAGATAGGGACCTTGAATTTGTGTGGAATAACCACCCCAAGGACCAACCCTAAATCTCCAAAGTCCAAACCAAGTACTTTTTGAATTTCTACAGCCTTGAGCTTGTCTTCAAGTTGTTTGTATTTCTCGTTTGCCGGTGGATAATGCTCTTCAGAATAGTCTCCATCCTCAGTAATCTGGTTATTTTCACCCCCAGCCCTGGTGCTTCTAACATTGTTGCCTTGATTGTCAACCTCCTCAGAAGAAACATCTTCAGCTTGATTTTGTCGGACAGGGCCTTCGAACCTCCTTCCCATGTTGATAACAACCCTTTTCTTGGTCTTCTTCTTTGTAACAAGAAGCGTCATCATCTCTTGTTGACCCTTAGCTAGGTTGAGGAGAGTTTCTTGGAACTGAGCGTATTGAGCCTGCAGATCCTTGACGGTTTGTTCTAGAGACATATTATACTAAAATAAACAATAAAAAGATAAGGAAACCTGGTGTCGGAAAACCTATTTATGATATGATGCATGATATGCTGAAGCAATGTTTTCAAGGACCTTAAGGAATTTAAATTTGCTCAGCCAAAAAGGAAACAAACACCACAATTGTATTAATAAGTTCAAAGATTACAATTACCCCTTGGGCTTACAATGAAAAAGCAACAAGGTCTCAAAGAGATAAGAAATTAAACTCTTAAAACAAAAGACTCAGGTCTCCCACAGAAGCATCCTCGTTGGTACAATGTATGCATTCAGGCTTCGCTCTTCGTGAAGTTGCCTTGTGAGCTCCAACACTTTCTACTTGCTTGCATATAATCAAGCTTCAATGGTATCTCGTTCCCCATTGATTTAAATCCATTATCTCTGCAATTCCTCGAGGTTGGTAGGCATGTCCAGATGGAGAATAGTATAAGGAACACCCCCCTCAGTAATAGGCTCCATAACTATTGGTAGGATGGCAGGATATGGCATCATGAGGCTTTGAGAACGAGCTCACATCCATCTGAGATAAGGCTCCAAAGGAATGAAGTTCTTATACCCCAAAGTGTTTCTATTAACCTTGTTCACCATGCCTCAAGCTCGTACAAACCTTTGACGATAACCTTGGACATCATTCTCATAGTCGAACATAATACCATGGATAAGTGCATCATGAGGACCATCTCTTCGAGCATACCCAAGTTGTCGTAGAGCTAGTGAAGGGTTATAAGTAATACCTCCCCTAATTCCCAAGAGTGTAACATTAGGGAACTCCGCACAATTCTCATGATAGTAATGTCTTCTAGAGATCAGGAACACCAACGAATATCCGAATGAGAAAGTGAAATCACCCTTTGAGACCATATCAATCCTTGTTCATTCTTCAATATTGATCGAGGAAGGTGCAAAACAAACCACCTAGATAGCAAAGTTATGCAACACATAAGAGTTCCTCGCTTCCTCATAGTGCAAATGCGAAGATAATGTAGAATGTCTCTAAGAAAAGTAGGCACGAGGTTATGAAAAAGAAAAACCATAAAAACATTCTCATCTATGAGTTGGTCCGAATTAGGGAACAAAACCAAACCATAGATTAGGAGAGCCAATACATCTTCAAAAGCTTGAAAATCCATATCTTCCCAAAACAATCGAGCCTTCTCCAACAGAAACTTAGCTAGAAAACCCTTGACTCTGCTCCTTGTTTCCCAATTAGATACAATCTCAGATCTCTTCAAATGCAAGGCCTTGTCAATAACTTCAAGCTTTAGAGCTTCCTCTAGACAAGTGAATGGTATTTGATCAAGCACATGCACTCCTAAATAGTTGATATAATTCTTCTAATGTGGGCAGCAATTGGTAATCGAGAAAGGTGAAGCAATGATGCATATGATCGATGAACTGAAAGAGCACACACATCATTTCTTATTGAAATCTTGAGGTAGCCAAACCGAGAAGTCGACCATATCTTTTGGTGAAGGGAGAATCTCCAGGAACCCTTGATGATAACTCTTTGAGTTGAGGAGGCACTTTTACGAAGCTGACTCAGATGGTATTTCTACGAGTGGAAGCCATATCCTACAAAACAGAAACAAAGATAAATTCCTAGATCCTTGAAATGGTTAGTGAGAAATCTATGGCATGATGTCATGATGTTTATGATGTCATGGATAATTAATCATAAACAAAGCACACAATTACCTTAGGTTTAGGCTTGCATGAGGTTTATAGGTAAGTACCCTCTTAAAGTTTAGTTGGTTCAACCTGTCCTAAAAAAAGTAACCGAGTTCTAAGTAATCTCAATATCATTGATCTTTCTTCATCGGGAATTATTTCAGCACAATCAATCTTTTCTTGTGGCCAAAATATCGTTAAAGTACAATCTCAATGAGTATAGTATCGAGTATCAACCAATCTTAATTTTTGCACCAAAGCCGACTATCTCACTATTTTCTAATGGCCAAGTTGTTCAACTAAGGTTCTACAGTCAGCTAGTGCTTCATGACACCACACAACGGCCCTGTATTCTTCTTAATTCAACACAAGGGACACCGATACCAACATGTGTCATACTAACATATGCATCACTTCAACAATATCGGTCTACGCCATACATTTTCCATGATTTATTGCTACTTACCTAATATTCCCCATATCCAGGTATAAGATCTTTATAAGTAGTAAACCCAAGCATTACCCATAAATGTAAAGCAAACAAGGAAAACAAAATAAATCAAATAAAGGTGATCTAACTCTTAAGGTAACCCCACTCTTAGTTTAAGACTGTCCCCAACAGAGTCACCAGTTCAGTGATACGGTGGGAGAACTGACTTGGGTGTTTTGCGTTTTATCGCAATTGTTGTGGATAGCAAGAGTCGTCACCGACTTTTCTTTTATCCAATGAAGGAAAGGGTGAAAAGAGCAGGAAAGACCTTTTAAGAATTTTCTTGAGTTCGGGGGGTAGGTTATGAAAAGGTAAGGTGTTAGCACCCTTTTCACCTGTAGTTATCTACGGGCTCTTAATTGCTTGATCACTTTTGGAATGCTTTTGTGAATGTGTTTGTTTGAAAATATTTTTGAAAAGTGCAATCGTTGGGCAAACTTTGTAATGATTCTCGTCTCTAAAGAATGCATACAAAGTGTTGACTTTGAAAATATTCCAAGAAAGTGTTGGTGTGTTGAAAGATGTTTGTTTTGAAATGTTTGTGAGCAAGCAACTACGAGCGTTCTACCTACTCAAAAGAAAGTTTTTGTTCCTTTACTCCTCCTCTAGATAGCACTATTCTACCATTTTTTGGTAAAGAGTCATATCATTGGATGTGAAGGACAAGCGTGGGTTATCATACAGTCATAGAAGGCAATATGTAGGACACTTTAGCAATTGTCGTAAGGGACTAAGATCATTTACCGAAGGCAACGTCAAAGGGTCATCGAGGGACTACGATCTTTTAATCGAGGGTCTTTTCTAAAACAAATCCCACGTTCGAGGGACATGACTATTTGTATCTGAGGCAACAAATGTGGGTTACCCTAGAGGTGCATATGTGCAAAGTGTTTTCGTTTTCATGTCTTTTATCTTGAATTAGGGTTGTCTAAGGTTGATTTTAAGGTCTTGCCATATAAACCCTAATTACTAACAATAATATGGAAAGCGATAAATTGTGAAATTTAAATGTCCTACGCTATTACAATACTTTGGGGGTGGGGGATACAAATTTATAAATGGGGATGGCAAGTAAAAATAAACCCTAATTACTATTACAAGGCTTTGACAATTACATAAATTGTAGCGTGAAATAATAAAATGTACAAAAATGTAAAGATGAAGAAAAGAGATTGCTTTTTAGGGTTTTTTTGATAGAAAAAGGTTTTGTAGTTTATTTAATTACAAAAGGAGTTAATTAATTTAAAATAAAACCTAAGTCTAACGATTTCAATTATTTTAGAAACTAACTTGAATGTTTTATCTAGAAAAAGTTTTTGTATAGTGTTAGGCCATCTCCAAGCAATGCAATATGTCCAAAGTAACCTTAATGATCTAAAACTACAACAAAATCTCAAAATTAGGAAATTTAATGCCTGAGCGGCCGTGTCAGCAGACACGGGCACCTGTGTCAAAATTTGCTATTGCTTCTTGCACATTTTTCTGTCCTAGTTGAATTGACACGGGCAGTTTCGTGTGACACATGCACCCATGTCAGCCCCTGTCCTGCATGTTTTTCCAAATTTCCCACCCAGCTGAATAGACATGGGCCATGTCGTATGACACAGGCGCCCGTGTCATCCCTTGTCCTGCCTTTTTATAAGTTTTCTCTCTGATCTAGCCTATTGCATCCTTTTGAAAATGAAAGCAAGTGATATATGGATAAAGATATTACAGTTTGAGAAAATTTACCTCTTGAAGTGAAAACTTTAGAACATGTATGGTTGTTTCCGGGTGCAACGTGGTGATTGATTGAACTTTTTTGGACCTCCATGGGGTTGTTTCAATTCTTAATTTATGCGGAAAGTTGCTGAATCACTCCAACCAAGTCAAGTTGCAAGGTACTGATTTTGAATTTGGAAGATGGCGATAATGATGTTACAAAAGTTGTTCTTGTGTTTGGGCAACTTCTATAAGATGTATGTGAAGTATGAGGATGGTTTGTTTGGGCAAAACTTGCAAGGTTTGGGAGATTCAAAGATTTGGATTTCAAAGCTCAAAAATGGAGGTTTTGTGGACAATTCTAGTTTTTTCGAGAGTAAAGGGATTTTGAGGGATTGTTCATCTCTTTTACCTTACAATTGATCTCTCTAATTATAGGAAAGAGGTTTTAAGACAAGGGTTGATCAGATTTGCAAGATCACATGTTGTGGCTAGGTTGGATTATAAATGAATCAAGCTTGAAGATTATAATTCGAATGCTTTGTACTTTGCTTCATAGAGTTGTTGGATACTTTAAGCATGCTTATCTGATTTCGTATGTTGAGTGTGTGTAGAAGGAACAAGTTAGAGGCTCAAGAAGAGATGACTTTGTGATTAAAGCTACTTTGCAAGAATGGCAATGTTAACTCTGTGCCAAAAATGGAAAAATCATTTGGATAATGTTTAAATCAAATGGACCATAGCTCAAAAGTTTGTGTAAACATTAAATTATAGTGAGATTTTCAAGTTAGAAGTCATGCAAAGCAAGATTATGCAGCATAGCATGCAAATTGGATTACGTGTTCTTCACCAAAATGACTTGTAATTCAAGAATGGATGCCCAACTTCATGCCTTTGAATATCCTAGCTCAAGTATGACAAATTCATGCTATTGGATATTTTGGAAAGCTTGAAACAATGTCTATAACTTTCATGTTGATAACTTTGGCCAAATTAAATTGGAACTTGATGAAAATTGGCTAAGAAGTTGGGACAAAAATCTGACCAAACTTGTTGAAAATTTCTCTAAGTGTTTATACAAAAATGTCATGACTTTATGAGCCTATATCTTCAAATCTAAGCATTTCTTGGACATCAACCCTCTAATACAAATTTATAGAATTCATTAAGATATACAACTTTCTTGTTGAAAGTTTTCTTTGAATTATCTTGCATCATGGTGAAAAAATGTCATGAAGTAATGAAATTATCAAGTGTAAAAACACTTAGAAAATTTCTAAGTATTGAAAACATTGACTTTTTGCGGACTTTCTTGACTTTCTTGATTATTGATGATCAAGATTGATATTTTCGAATGTCTTGATGAATTTTTATCTATGGAATATAATGTTGACCAAAAAGTCAAAGTTTGACTTTTTGTGTATCAGTTGACTTTTCATCAGTTGATCAAAAATTCAACTATCAATCTTTTGATCTTGAGAAATGATTTGAGTCATGAAATTAGGTCAACATGTTATGTTTGAGTCCTTGAGATCATGCTTTAAACCATTAGGTCATGTACTTGGTCAAAAGTCATTGATCAGTCATTCCCAATAAAAACCCTAATTTGTGGTCTCAGTGCTTACAAGGTGAGCTTGTATGATCAAACCCTTGAGAACCCTTGAGCATTTGAGATCTTTGGTGAGAAAGGTCTTGATAAAAGAGAGGGTAAATGTTTGGATAAACACAACCACATGAAGAGCCAGTTGAAGTGGTAAACTTGGGCACCGAGACAGACATAAAAGAAGTCAAGATAAGCGCCAACCTAGAGAGTGATGTCAAGAACTGATTAATCCAAATGTTGCATGAGTATGTTGAGGTCTTTGCATGGTCATACAAATACATACCAGGGCTCGATACTGATATTATGGTTCATCGTCTTCCAATGAAAGAGGGTTTTTCTCCGATCAAGCAGAAGGTTCGTCGCATGCATCCCGAGATGTTAGAGAAGATCAAGGCTGAGGTTATGAAACAATTTAAAGCAGGGTTCTTAGCAGTGACGTCATATCCTCAATGGGTTGCTAATATTGTTCCGGTACCAAAGAAAGATGGCAAGGTACATATGTGTGTAAATTACAAGGATCTGAATAGGGCGAGCCTCAAAGATGACTTCCCACTGCCATATATTG
Organism: Vicia faba; assembly: GCA_948472305.1. Lineage (NCBI taxonomy): Eukaryota > Viridiplantae > Streptophyta > Magnoliopsida > Fabales > Fabaceae > Vicia > Vicia faba. Next base: position 1,047,392,756 of record OX451736.1, read on the forward strand.
ATGTTTTTGTCGACAACACCGCTCAGCGCAAGGTATTCTCCTTCATGGATGGTTTTTCAGGTTATAATCAGATCAAGATGGCGCCCGAAGACATGGAAAAAACTACCTTTGTCACACAGTGGATCACTTTCTGCTACAAAGTCATGCCTTTTGGGTTGAAGAACGTCGGGGCAACTTATCAGTGTGCCATGGTAGCCTTATTTCATGACATAATCCACCACGAGATAGAGGTCTATATCGACGACATGATAGCAAGGTAACATACTGAAAAAGAGCATCTTGATCATCTGCATAAATTTTTTGAAAGACTGAGGAAGTATAAGCTAAGGTTAAATCCAAACAAGTGCACTTTCGTGGTGAGATTCGGTAAACTCCTGGGTTTCGTCGTTAGTGGTAAAGGTATTGAGGTTGATCCTGCAAAAGTTAAAGCTATTCAAGAAATGCCAACTCCCTGTATCGAGAAGGAAGTTAGATGTTTCTTAGGATGACTAAATTACATTGCCCATTTCATTTCTCATTTGACCGCTACTTGTGAGCCAATCTTCAAGCTACTGAAGAAAGATCAAGTAGTAAAGTGGAACGACAACTGTCAAAAAGCCTTTGATAAAATTAAGGAGTACTTACAAGAACCTCCGATTCTGATGTCTCCATTCGGAGGAAGGCCTTTAATCATGTACCTGACAGTGCTAGAGAACTCAATGGGGTGTGTACTGGGGCGGCATGACGAGTCTGGTCGAAAAGAGCATGAAATATACTACCTTAGAAAAAAGTTTACCAATTGTGAAACAAGATATTCACTGCTCGAGAAAACTTACTACGCTTTGGCATGGGCTGCTCGCCGACTAAGACAATATATGTTGACCCATACTACCTTATTGATTTCTAGAATGGATCCCATTAATTACATATTCGAGAAGCCAACTATCTTCAGAAGAATAGCCCAATGGAAAATGGTCTTAACAAAATACGACATTCAGTACACCATTCAAAAATCCATCAAAGGAAGTGTAATGGCAGATCATTTGGCACATCAAGCTGTAGACGACTATTAGTCTATAAATTTCAAATTCCCGGATGAGAACATTATGCTAGTTACAAATTATGAAGAACCTGGACCGTATGAAGGACCTGAGCCAGGATCCTGATGGATTATGGTTTTCTATAGAGCTTCTAACGCACTTGGAAACAAAATTTGTGCTATAATTATCTCTCCTCAAGGTTGTCATATGCCCTTCACTGCCATACTTTGCTTTGACTGCACCAATAATATGGATGAATATGAAGCGTGTATCATGGGAATTAAGGCTGCTATTGACTTGAGAATCAAGTTCTTAAGCGTATACAGAGACTCATCTTGGTGATCAGTCAAATCAAGGGAGAATGGGATACGATGCATCTGAATCTTATCCCTTACCGAGAACATGTGCTAACCTTGATTCTGTATTTCGAGGAGATTAATTTTGAGCATATGCCAAGAGAATAGAATTAGTTGGCGGATGCATTGGCTACCATGTCATCCATGTTCAAGGTCAGATGGGACAATGAGGCTCCCATAATTACCATTGAAAGATTCGACGAACCAGTACATTGCTATGAAATTGACATTGACGGAGTAAAGGAAAAACCTTGGTTTCATGAGGTGAAAAGGTACCTTGAGGCTCAAGAATACCCTAAAGGGGCATCCATCAATGACAAGAAATTCCTACAGAGGTTCTCGGCTAAGTTCTTCTTGAGCAATGGAATTTTATACAAGCACAATCATGATTCAACTCTGCTTCTTTGTGTGGACAAGAAGGAAACATAAGAAATAATGCAAGATATGCATGAAGGTGTCTTTGATACTCACTCCAGTGGGCATACTATGGCTAAAAAGATCTTGAGGGCAGGTTATGATTGGTCGACTACGGGAACCGACTATCACCACCACTCAAGAACTTGTCATAAGTGTCAAATCTACACCGATAAAGTTCATGTGCCTCCAGTACCTTTGAACATCATGACATCTCCTTGACCATTCTCAATGTGGGGCATTGATATGATCGGAGAAATCAAGCCTACTGCCTCTGACAGACATCGCTTCATCCTAATTGCCATTGATTACTTTACAAAATGGTTTGAGGAAGCCTCATTCGCCTCTGTTGCTAAGAATGTGGTCGCCCGATTTATAAAGCACAACCTTATCTGTCGATATGGAATCCCTGAGAGTATAATCACGGAAAATGGTACCAACCTCAACAACACTATGATCACGGAAATCTGCATGCAGTTCAAGATCAAGCACCACAACTCTTCTTCGTATCTGTAGCGGTAAAAATGTTGAGACTAAACCATTGGATTGACTTGACTTGCATAGATCAAAATAAAAATCGCCGCTGCGCTTTATTATTTCCAAAGGAATGGGAAAGAGCGAATAACCTAAAAGAGGGGGGAAAGATTCTAGGTAAGGGGAGTTGGTTATGCAAAGGGAAGATATTAACACCCTAAACATCTATGGTACTCCACAGAAACCTCTTTGAAAAATCTATATATTTTGGCTATAAAATGTATCAAAATAGATTGTGGAGATGAGAAAAGAAGTATATTTATTTATTTTAATGATTTTTGCATCCACCGCGGTTGCGAACCTTTAGTGCCTACGTACCACCTTCCATGCAATAGGGGATCAGGGTACTCGTAGTTCACCTTTTTAAAATTTTAAAACACAAGTGTGTTGGTTAATTTTAGGAGACAAGGCATCATCGTCTTATCCGAGTGGAAGAACATACTTACTACCCACAATTATGAGAAAGGAGAATTTGCATCATCTCAAAGTGGAGGATATGGGTTGGATTTTAAAATCAACAAGAGCCTCACTAAACACCCTAGTCGAAAATATCTCACTTCACTACATATCATAGAAGTATAGTAGCTCGCACCACTACAAAGATTGACAAGAGTCTGATCTTTTGAGACAAAAAAGTTTTAAAGATAAAAGCCGAAATGGAAAACTAGTTTGAATGAGATTTATTGACTTTTAGTTTTTCACAAACATGTCAAAGTATTTTTAAATTGATTAAAGTTTGATTATAAAAATATTTTTTTGAAAATGCATGGAAATATGTCCAAGTTTATTATGAAAGTGGTTCAAGTTTTATAACAAGTAGAGTTTTCAAAAGGAGGGAGAAGATTTTTGAAATTAAAGAAGATGTGAGGAGATGGAGGGACTATCCTAAAGCATAAAGTAAAATCTAAGGAGAAGGACCATCTGACCAATGAGAAGCCAACACTTGACACAATGAGTCAATGTAGAATTCCATCCTTTGGATATGAAACCAATCAAGAAATTATGATAAACTTCTTAAGAATACCAAGCTTCAATTGCATTAACTCTTCACAAAAATTGGGCAAAGTAACAACTGTATACAAATGGATTCCAGATTACAGACAAAGTGTGTAATCACAATAACCTGCACACAAAGAAAACAAACAACCCAATGTCTTGGGGTAAACCCCAAGAAATCCAGAAAAAATAACAATTAAGGTCACAAGGTCCCCAACATAGGTCAAGGTCTCTACTCCTAAGTCGAAGAAGTCCATAACTCTAAAATGCCAAGGATAGTAACCAAGTAGTCCAAGTGACATTAAAGTTTTTTAAAGTTTAAGTCAATTATTAGGTATCTTCAAAAAGAAATGAGAAACTCAAGTGAGAAAAATAAAAAAATGATATGAGTATAAAGGCTCAAGTGAGCAAAGATGAAAATAACATGAAATGTAAATTCTAAAGTAAATGAGATATAAAGTAAAAGCATAAAATAAGGCCAATTGTTAGGAATTAGTAGTTAGTTTGATGACCATCTTGAAACTTGCATTTGTAACTCATTAGAAAATTGGTAGAACCAAAGCCTCTCAACAATAAGTTGCATTTTCTTTTTATCAAGTATATCATCCATTTAAGAATCCTCAAGATAACAACTAATGATCAATGATGTTTAAGTGATCCACTTTGACCAAAATTGATGAAGATTCATTAGAGAATTGGTAGAACCAAAGCCTCCTAACAATAAATCTCAAAATTATTGGATCAAAGGGTTCAAATCAACACACTTGGGCTTGCAAACATAGGTTTAGGCCGCGAATGATCATTTTCTCAAATCGGGACAAAATTTAGCGCTATGTTAACCAATCGTAAGTGGACTTATATAAAAGTCGCACCTATTTTGAGGCCGGTCAATAGCAGTCTATGCACCTCATGTTTTGAGATATGATATGTAAATCATGCTCTAACAACATTCAGCATAATAAGAATGAGATGAGATAAAGAGGGAAAGGGAAATGAATAAACCACATTTAAACCAAATATTTAATCAAACTATTATTAAAATCATTCATCCATTTTTATGGAGTTAGACTCAACACCATGAATCCAATGATGTTAATAAAGTTCATGATCAAAATTTCATGGTCCAAGATCAGCCAAAATATATACAAAAATAAATTTGTATTTAAAATAAAAGAAAAAAGGTTTTTAAATGATTTTAAAATGAAAAATAGAGAGAAAAATAACAACTATATTCAAATTAATCAAGAAAAAAATAAGTAAGACCATTAAAAAAATCAGAAATGAACTCAAATATTTATATGAAATTTTTGGTAATTTTATTAAGTCTGAAACTATTTTAAAACTAATTTAAATTGCTCAAATAAATGAAAAAAGATCAAAAATAGTAAAAGTTAAGATAAAATTCCACAAACAATTAAGAAGGTCATAAAGAATTGAAATGATTTTTATAAAAATTTTCAGAATTAAAAAATGTCAGAAATTTTTTTTAAACAATTAAAATAAAGCAAATAAGGTAAAAATTGTGAAAAATACCAAACATCAAAATAAAAATATGAAAAAATATTCATAAAGTCATAAATAATTCAAAGTATTTTTGTATATTTTTTCATAATTTTTGGGTAAAAAGTAAAAGAGTTATGAATTTTTGAAATTTAAAATAATTTAAATATAAAATCAGAAAATAAAAATAAAACTTAAAAAATGTGGACCATCAGATCATAGTCAAAATGCGTTAGTAAGCTGATCAAGTGGATAAGACGCGTTGTGCTTGATATGGACCTTATTTGAAAATGCATTGAATCAGAAAAAGGGCAACCAGTGAAAACAAAACAATTGGCGCGCTATCATTGATTGAGATGAGACATGTCATCGTCTTTAACCTCCAGACACATTGCAATGGAGATTTTATGAGTTTCTTCAAATGGAAAAAAATAAAATCCCAGACTAGTATCATTGGATTCGTCTCTTCAAGACGATCCTAACACCACCATCGCGCCAAATTTATATAAAATGTGCAAGGAGATATGGATCAAAAACTCAGAAAATAGTGAGCACCTTTTAGTTGAGATTTCTTTCTCAATTCTCAATGGATTTATAAATTGTAAGAAGCACAAGAATCAGAAGAAGAAGTAAAGTAAGTTAGTGCTTCATTTAGAATTAAATGGTGAAAAATTCTACCTGTTCGAAGTTCAAGAATGGAACTCTGAAAATGGACTTTTGTAGCTTGAATGATGGCTCGTTCTGCTTGGTTTAAGTATTGGAAAGTTTATATGGTGATGAAGGATGATGATTGTGCAAAGAATTTTGGAGGAAAAAGCTTAAATCTCAGAAACTGATTTAAAAAATTTGAAGTTTATGTGAGGTTTTGGGAGGGTGTGTTTGGCTCTCAAAGCTCGAGGAAATGAATCAGGGATGATCCTCTATTTATAGGGAAGTGAATGAGATGCTCAAGCGTATGGAATGATGAAGTTTGGAGGGAATTCGTGTGAATCTGCAGCATGGGAAAATGTGACTCATTTTTTTTATCAAAACTCATCCAAACTTTGCATTTTGATGCACTAATCACTTCTAGAATTTCAATAAACATGTATAGGATCAAAAACACGCAACAATTTTGTGATTAGAAGCCAAAACAAAAGTTTCAAATTTCTGACTTGGTGAAAAATTCAGTTTCAAATTGTCAAATTCAAACCAATGGAATTCTCAACTCAAAGGGTGTTAGGACATGATTCTTGAAGCTTTAGAAAGAGGAGATTACAAGATTTACAATGTGAAAAGAATAGGATTAAATGGATGTTTGAGATGAAATTTGTAATGAGTCAAAGTTGAGAAAAAGAGGTTGACTTTCCATACTTAGAAATTTTTTAAGTTTTTCTTCAAAAATGAATTATGATGTCTTGCATCCAAACATGGCCTTCCACTTGAAATTTGTTCTTGACCAAAAAATATGGTATGAAATAGATCTCTTGAATGACATTTTGAAACTTGAACCATTAAAAATATCCAAAAATTGAGAGAGTTATGACTTGTTAAAGTTGGCAAAAATTCATGAAATGACCTATAATCTTTTGCATCCTTAGGGATCTTCCATCCATTTTCAAACTTTGCACATAAAAGAAAGGTTGAACTTCACATCCTAAAGATCATTGTGGAAAAATAATGGTCTCAATGTGATAAAAATTGATCAAGTTATGATCATTTGAAGTCACATAAAGGGAATTTGAAGGTTCATCTGGAGGACTTGTAATCTTTATTCACCATCAAGTTTCTTCCACACAAAATTTCTTTGAAACTTTTTAAGTGATTTTTTAATAACCCTTTAAAGAGAAGGATGTCTTTGGAATCACCCAAAAATACCAAAATATGAGCAAGATGTACCTTTGAAGTTTAAAAGCCTAGCTCCTAGAGCAATAAAATGCCTTGGGAAACCTTTGCAATTTTGACCAACCTTCTTGCACAAATACATTTATCATGTGAATATAAGTTGTTGAGGATGATAAGGAGAAATCATAGCAACTAAAACCACTTTAAAACCTTGAAAATTGAAGGAGGTAGGCACTTGTGATCAATGAATCAAAGATTTGTCCAATTGGGTCTAATTTCTTCAATAAACCCTTGTACTTTTGGAACTATATTTTGACAAATTGAAGTGTGATGAATCATAATAGAGTTTTACATGACATTACTTCAAAGCATATTCAATGGCAAAGCTTTAATCTCAATGAAGCTTTATCGAGGAAGGAACATAAATGGACTCATGAATCCATAGATCAATCTTGATGGAGTGTATTGTGCTTTCACCTACATCATCATCAATTTAGGGCAAACAAATATTGTATTTATTAGTTAAAGGATAATCAAAATAAAGCATAGATGATCAAAAAGTACAAGTCAAGGTGCTTGGTGATTCCTCATAGAGCAAAGCTAAAGATAGGGAGAAGAACCAAACCCTAGTGTGTTGTCTTGTTGTGATTGAATTGATATGATATGATGGAGGGATCTTTGGGGAAAAAATCGGGGTACAACAGCTGCCCTTATTTAAGTGTCTTCTATCTGGAGATGCGAATATTAAAATCTTCGCATCGATGTGATTGGAGATACTTAAATATAATACAAGCCCTATTTTTGGCCCTAAGATACCATGTAATGCTTATGATTATGAGTGCAGATGGACAAATCTAAAAGAACGCAAAACATCACAGGAGATGTAGCAAATAAAACAGGGATCCGACAGGAAAACTTGACCGGGAAAATAAATCACCGGTGAACCTAAAGACCGGACCTTGTTGGGGGTAAAGCCCGAAAGAGGAGATATAACATTATCAATTCAAAAGATTGAGGATAGAAAGTAAAAGGTAACAGTGACCGACAAATGATTGTGAACCATCCCCACTCTGAGGGAATGGAAAAAAAGTAACATCGACCCACCGAGGAAAGGAATGGTAAGATAATATTAGTAAATTTCAATAAGCTGGTGAGAAGCCAACATTCATGACTGCAAATAAAATAACTTCTACGGAGTAAAAGAATCTCAACAACGAACTACCTTTCATAATGACAAGGCTACCATTCATCGGAGTAACAACATCTCATAAATGAACTACCTTCCATAATGACAAGGCTACCATTCACTGGAGAAAGAAAAACTCATCAATGAACTACCTTCCATAATAACAAGGCTACCATTCATTGGAGTAACAACATCTCATCAACGAACTACCTTCCATAATGACAAGGCTACCATTCATTGGAAAAAGAAAAATCTCATCAACAAACTACCTTCCATAATGGCAAGGCTACCATTCATTGGAGTAACAACATCTCAACAACGAACTACCTTCCATAATGACGAGGATACCATTCATTGGAGTAACAACATCTCAACAATGAACTACCTTCCATAATGACGAGGCTACCATTCATTGGAGTAAAAACATCTCAACAACAAACTACCTTCCACAATGACAAGTCTACCATTCATTGGATAAAGAAAATCTCAAACTTCTCTGGGAGCTATCAGATTCACTGGGGGAATTACAGGTCGCTCAAATAAAGAGGCCTGATTCTTGCTGCTTCTGAGGAGGGATTGCAATAATGACTTCCTGAAGGAAGAAATATGGCTTCCTGGGGAAAGAGATGGAACTCCTGGAGAACTGCCAATATATTCCTGTTGAGGAGATAAAATCTTCTCACGCAAAATAAATACACATTCTCAAACCAGGGCTCAAAGTTTTCCGAAATCCAAATAATAATATTGCTGAGGGTACCTATTCTAACCAGAAATAAACCGGAATGAAGCAGTCAACCAAAATACATCTCTTTAGAAATAAACTCAAGAGGTAAAACCTTCCATCCAGAAACGGGCTGAAAAGAAGGCCGAAACCAAAATTCTTCCATGAGGGATAACTCAGTGGGGAAATTGAAAGGATATACACTTTCTGCTTAAGGTTGACGCTCTATGGAAGACAAGATAACACAACTCTGTAAAATAGGGTAATGTATCAATCAAAACATTAATTAATGCAAATCAGCAATGACTATGCATTATGCATGTATGAAAGTATGAATGGTATCATGTATATGCTGACAAAACAGACATATAACACTGGGGATAAACATACAAAATCAAAAATGGGTATAATCAAAACCCTGCTAAATCACACTCAGGGTGGAAATTCCATAGTAAATTAAGCACCAACTAAGGAAACAAATTCCTGTTTCATAACTTAAATTCACTGGAAAGGAATAAGATAAATAACAACATATTAACACAAAAAATGGCAATATAACATCTTCCTCCAATTTTCACTGGGGGAAACCACACAGACTTCAGCAGGGGAAACAAAAATGTTCGAAGTTCACACTTCTGCTAGGGTTGATTTCACTGTGGAAAACAATATCACATCGTTGAGACATCAACTTGGGATGACATACTGACTTCACTGGGGCGGGTAATACTATGTCGTTGAAGGAGACATCGAGATACATTCTTCAATAGTGATGATTGCACCCACTTCTCCGGGGAGGAAGTATGAAACCTCATGGGGGTAGCAATTTCAGAGAAGTGTATCATTTCAACTTCACTTGGGGGGGAATATAGAGAAATCAAACACTACGGAAAGAAAAATTATGGGGATTTTAAATCTAATCCAGCACTCGGCGGGAGAAAACCCAAAAAGTTTATAACCGTTCAACACTTCTTAAATAAGACATTGCCCTTTCCTGACTGTCGGGAAAACAAACAAAATGCCAATACTACCGAAAGGGAGATGCTTCTCAAATGAGTATAACTCAGCATGTATGGGGAGAAAAGACTTTATTATGTGAGTGAAGCCTTCACCGAGGAATCTTGGGTAGATCCTTTTGTGATACGGTGGGAGAACTGACTTGGAATGTTTGCGGTTGATCGCAAATGTTGCGGTTAGCAAGAGTCGCCATCGACATTTCTTTTATCCAAAAAGGAAAGGTGTAAAAGAACAGGAAAGACCTTTGAGATTATTTCTTGAGTTCAGGGGGTAGATTATGAAAAGGGAAGGTATTAACACCCTTTTCATCCATAGTTATCTATGGGCTCTTAGTTGCTCGCTAGATCACTTGCTTTGTTTGAAAATGTGATTTGTTTGGAAATGTGTATTGTGGTGGTTTTAAAAGTATTTTGAAAATGCGCCTTCGTTTAGGCAAACTTTGTAATAGTTCTTGTTTGTAAGAACGTATACAAAGTGTTGTACTTTTGAAAATATTTTGGAAAGTGTTTTGAAAGTGTTTGTTTTGAAAATGTGCAAGGATGTTTGTTTTTGAAAATGAGCAAGCAACTAGGAATAATCTACCTACTAAAAAGTCTTTTGTTCATTTCTTCCTTTCCTTTGATATTTCTATCTCACCATTGGTTGGTAAGAAGCCTTATCTTTGGATGTAAAGGGACGGCATCGCATAGTCATGATAGCATTGTTGTGAGATATCCTAGCATTTCTTTTTGAGGGACCAAGATCATTTGAAAGGAAACATTTGTAGCGCCATCGAGGGACTATGATCTTGTATTTTGATTTGTTTTTGCTAAGACATCCCACATGCATAACATGACCATTTTTGTAAGGCAACAAAGTGGAGTTTACCCTAGGAGTGCAAGTGTGCAAGTGTGTTTGATTTGCATGCATTGTTTATCTTGAATTAGGATTTACTAATTGTTGATTTTAGTCTTGCCATACAAATCCTAATTACTAACATTTATATGAAAGCGATAAATTGCGAAAAGTAAAATTACCACGCTATTACATCATTAGGGGAGGGGGTATACAAATTTACGAATAGGGATTGCAAGAAAATTAAACCTAATTATCTATTACAACCATATTGAATAATATCCAAGAATTGAATAAATGTGCAAGAAAATAAATGGAAAGGAAGTGATTTTTGTTTGATTTTAAATAAAAGGGTTTAGTTTTGACCTAATTAAGAAAATGAATAATTAAAATTAAATAAAATTAAACCTAAACTAATTAAGAAAAGAAATTAAGTTTGAAGCATTTTTAGGGTTTTTTATGAAAAGGTTTTAAGTTTAATAAAAATAATATGGAAATTAATTAATTAAAAGAAACTTAAGTTCTAAATTAATTTTAAATAAAAAATAAAAAATAAAAAAACCTAAATCGAATCATTAATTTATTAAGAAAAAATAAATTAAGAAAATGTTTTTGTCTTTTGTCTTTATAAAGAAAATAAACAAGAAGTATTTTAAATATGCAAATAAACAAAATAAAAATATTTTTGGATTTTTAATTAATAAAAATAATAATAATATTAATAAGAAAACTGAAATAAAATAAAATAAGAAAAAGAAAATAAATTAAAATAAAATGTTTGGGCCAGGTGTGTGAAAACAGGCATGGGGGATTAGGAGTTAGCAAAAATGGAAAGCCCACTGCAGGAGGTCCAACGCTGGCTGTTTGTAACAAAAAGAAAGGAAAATGTGAAAAAAATAAACAAAAGGTAGCGATGTGACTTGAACCCATGACCCTTACCATACACGCGCGTTACCTTTGCCACTGGGGTGGCTGTACACCCATTAACATAAGTGAAATGATAAATACATAACATAAGTCAAGTCCTGAAAATGACTTTATCTTCAACCTCCAGCCATGATTCCTGTAACTTGCTCATTTCTCAACAAAAATGAAAGATGCAAACATGAAAGTTGCTCCATTTTTCCATACGAATCCAACCATATAAATATCATAAGCTATAAATCAAAGATGAATGAGAATTTCTAAAAGTACCAAATTATGACTTAACTTTTTTCAGAGATTCAAACCTAAAATTCTCTAATCTCAATCAATATAAACGAAATCTATGGACATGTACAATTTCAGGGCAATGATATCTACATTTTATCTTCATAAATCAGACTCAAATCATGCTTGTATGAAGAGATAGAAGTTTGAAAATTTACCTCTTGCAGCTGGAGTCGTGTATGGAGTTTGAGCAACCTTTGAGACGGACTGATGATTTCTGTAGCTTGCCTGGACCTCCTTGAATGTATTCCAACTCCTACTTTGCTTTGAGGATGATTGAAACTCCCAACTAAAGTCAAGTGGCAAGCTTCAGTTTTGAAAATGGTGGATAGTGATGGAGGGGTTACAGTCTTGAAACAGGGACTTGTGTCACTTGTGTATGATGTATGTAAGGTGTTTGGATGATTAAGAATCAAAACGCACGAGTGGAAATGGAGATGGGGAGTTTTGGCTCAAAACTATCAAGTTTGGGCAGTTCTGTGCAGCAAGGGTGTTTGGGAGAGTTAGAGGATGCTTGAAATCATGTCTTGGCTTGCAATAGACTTGTATGCTGCACGGGTGTTTGGGAGATTTAGAGGATGCTTGAAAAACAGCTCAAACACATTATTGGAACAAGATGGGTGTTTAAAAACAAACTTGATGAAAATGGAATAATTGTTCGAAACAAAGTAAGGTTGGTAGCACAAGGCTACAATCAAGAAGAAGGAATAGATTTTGAAGAAACTTTCGCTCCGGTTGCAAGGTTAGAAGCTATTCGTCTCTTACTTGCCTATGCTTGCTCATTAAATTTTCAGCTTTTCCAAATGGATGTCAAAAGTGCATTCTTGAATGGATATATCACTGAAGAAGTCTACGTTAAGCAACCCCCGGGGTTCGAATATTTCAAGAATGCATATCATGTATTTAAATTGAGAAAAGCTCTCTATGGGTTGAAATAAGCACCAAGGGCATGGTATGATCGTTTAAGCAACTTCTTATGCGAAAAAGGTTTTGAAAAGGGCAAAGTTGACAAGACTCTGTTTATCAAGAAAATAAAAGATGACACTTTGCTAGCTCAATTCTATGTTGATGATATCATTTTCGGATCTTCAAACCAAGAAATGTGTGAAGAATTTTCAGCATTGATGCAAGGAGAATTTGAGACGTCCATGATGGGTAAAATGAATTATTTTCTTGGACTTCAAATCAAACAATTAAAAGATGGCATCTTCATCAACCAATCCAAGTATTGCAAGGAACTCTTGAAAAGATTTGACATGGATAACTGTAAGGCAATGTCTACACCAATGGGTTCCGGTACATATGTTGATCAAGATGAATTAGGTGTTTCAATCGAAATTACAAAGTATCGAGGTATGATTGGATCCTTATTACATTTGACGGCAAGTCGTCCTGACATAATGTTTAGTGTTTGTCTATGTGCTCGCTTTCAAGCAAATCCAAAGGAATCTCGTATCACAGCGGTGAAAAGGATCATGAAGTATCTCAAAGGGACATCAAATGTCGGATTATGGTATTCCAAAGATAGTGTTTGCAACTTAGTTGGTTATTCTGACGCGAATTATGCAGGTTGTAAAACGAATAGAAAAAGCACAAGTGGTACTTGTCACATCCTTGGAAATGCATTAGTATCATGGGCCTGCAAGAAACAAGCATGCATTGCTCTTAGCACAGCCGAATCAGAATACATTGCAGCGGGTAGTAGCTGCGCTCAAATTTTATGGCTCAAACAACAACTTCGTGACTACGGACTCGATCTAGGATGCATTCCTCTATGGTGCGACAATACAAGTGCAATAAACAATATGAAGAATCCGGTCATGCATTAAAGAACCAAACACATAAATATAAGACATCATTTCCTTTGTGATCATGTACTTCAAGGAGATGTCGAGGTAAAATTTGTAGATACTCATAATCAACTTGCTGATATCTTCACTAAACCTTTGGCAAGATAACCGTTTTACAAGATTCAATGAGAGCTTGGCATTCTTGATGAACACGACATATAAGGTGCTTTCTATCCTTGTTATGATTTTATATATATCTTTTTAACCATGCTATATGTGAATATATATGTTAATTGGTATTTAAGTTTAAGAAAAATCTGTTTTTGGTCTTTTTTGGTTGATGCAAATCGATTGCATAATAGTGTAAATCGATTGCTCACTAAGTGTTTTTAATTTTAACCTTTCTGTTTCAATGCAAATCGATTGCACCATAAGTGAAAATCGATTGCACTCTGTGTGTTTCAGTTTTATTTTGCTTCGTTTTATGTGCAAATCGATTGCATCTGTATGCAAATCGATTGCACCCACTGTAACATGCTTTTATGACAGAAATATTTGTTGGTCAAAATTCTTCTCTCTCTCTCTCTCTCTCTCTCTCATATTCCCAAACCAATTAAACTTCATTACATATAATACAACCCACTCATTTCTATCTACTCACAAATCATATCCAAACTTCAGCTCATCTAACACCCTTCTCTCAAAAACCTAAAACCTTCAAAACCCTAAAAATATCTTACCCGTGGCTTCAAGGCAAAAACGAAAGGTGTCAACTTCAGAGAAAGGGAAGAAAAAGGTTGATTCATCCTCTGAGAATCCATTACTTTCATCTCTCACCAAAGAACAAGAAGCAAGATTCACAAAGGACTTTCAAATAAAAATAGTGTCCAATCCTAAATATGGTATGCTATCATCCTTTCCCCAGGAATGTTTCTCTTTTCAAAATGATTTAACTAATTATGGACTAGAACCATTAATTTCATCATTTGGTCCATATTATCCGGATCTGGTAAGAGTATTTTTCAGCAATTGAACTCCCCATAAACGCAAGATGGTGACATATGTGTTGGGTACTCGAATCTCTCTAACCCCTGAGATTGTTGGTGAGATTCTTCATATTCCCTACACTAGAAGCTCTTTGTACGACCCTGAAAACAAGGCATGGGATGACTACATGAAAAGGAATTTTATTACAGCATTGGGAGATTAAGTGAAGCTAAATTCCGTGCCAAAAGGATTCGTGGTCTAGGCGGAGTGATTCCATCTAGAGACTCATGGAGTGCAGGTAAATTTTATATAGACGATTGACTATTTCATTACTTTATGGTCTATATTATGTTTCCACGGGATGGAAACCACTGCACTGTGACTGACCTGGAAATGTTGCTGATTTATGCAAGAAAGAAAGGAATAAGTGTTAATTGGGAAAGGCTCATAATGGTTCATATGCTGAGAGTCGATGCAAAATTGAATTTTCTACCATATGCTTATTTTGTTACATTAATTATGGAAGAATTTGCAGTTGATTTTTCTGGGTTTGAGAAAGTCAATATGGATCCAAATCTGCATAAGATTTCAATCAAGAATGTTGACTCAAGAACGGGTGTTCATTATAATCCGGAAACAAAAACTACCACTTACATTGGTGAAGATGTGGTTGGTGATGAAGGGAACGATCAAGAAGTCGAAGGTGGTGAAGCTGTACCTCCTCTACCTACTGCTCCCTCTGGTCCAAGCAATCAAGATCTTATGGATTTCATGTCTCAACAATTTGCTTCCATGAACACCAACATCAACAACCAATGGAATACTATCAACGATTCTACAATAACCCGGATTAATGACTTCCACACAGATGTGAATAAACAATTTTCTTACCTTTACTCTCATCTTCATATTCCATCATATGACCTAAATAATCCAGCTGCACCTCCACAACATTACACAGAACCTCCTCTACAACAACAATTTCCAAATCAAGGATCTTGGTTCTATAACAACCGGGACATGAATCAACCATAAAGTTATGTCCAACTTTATTATGTCTACTATTTTCTGTTATGTCTTTGTTCTGTTATTCTACGTTTTGTTTGTTGTTAAATTTCTTTGTAATCGTTAGACTATTTGTGATGCATGATTAATTAAGTTTTCCTCTCAATATTACTTTATTACTGTTTTTTTTTTTTTGCATCTTTCCCTTCTTTTTGATAATGTCAAAGGGGGAGAAGGATGTGGTACTTTATGCTTGTATATTTCCTTGTCTTAATTTTTTTAAGGTACTCTTAAACCAAGATGAAAAAATTCAAAGGATTCCAACCTTCTCATACAAAGGGGGAGTTATGCATCTTAGGGGGGAAAAGCTCTTTTCGGAAAATACAACGCATCAAGCAAGATCGTTTGTCATCATCAAAAAGGGGGAGAATGTAAAATCAAGCTTCTCAAATGCACTTTTGTTTTGATGAAGACAAACCACGAGGGACAAAGAAGGCAAAGATTATTGATCAAGCTAAAAACATCTATGGATAAAGTCTTCAGTTCAAGCACTTAGCAAATTTCAAGGTATAATGATAATACTTACTTTGAACTTAAGACATAGATGCTCAATGGTGAAAAGAAATATTTTATATTGTCCAAACCTTTACTCAAGTTTTTCTAAGCTAAAAATCATTTTTCACTTGAGTGCAATCGATTTTCATATTAGTGCAATCGGTTGCATGCTTCAATTTTTTCAAATCTTTTGCTACTATTTCTCAGTGCAATCGATTTGCATGGTTGTGCAATCGATTGCACTCAATCAATTTTTTCCACTGAATTCACATGCAATCGATTTACACTCTTGTGCAATCGATTGCACACTCAAAACTTTTGAATTTCTAGCTGTTGAAACCCCGTGCAATCGATTTACACAAAGGGTGCAATTGATTGCATGCTGCACGATTTTGAAAAACAGCAGCTTTGCATATGCCTGTTCATAACACCATTTCATGGAAACCTTTCACTCAATCTTGGAAATTGTTCATGATTCATTTACAGAACTTTATGTTGTTTCAAAAAGGTGCTATGAACATATAAATACTCATTTTCAAAATCATTTTCTACACCTCTTCCAATTATATTTTCTGAATTCTCAAAAATCAAACTCAAGCTGCTATACATTTTCATACACAAGTTTTCTGCACACTTTCACATATTATTAACCAGAAAACTTTGAGCATTATATATCTTGAGTCATTATATACTATTATCATTGGAAGAGAAGATCAATTCATTGATTAAATCACTCAAAGTGATCGTTACTACTCAAACTCACTCAAATAAAATATTGATAAATACTTACTTATATTTCAGGATTGTTGGAAATAAGTTTAAGTGGTTTTATAAATCTTGTCTTTCTAGGATTGTTGGATACAAGTGAAGTCACTTTGAGAAGATTGTTCTCATTGTTGACATAGTGAAAATCCAAGAGGATTGTTCTTGGTCCAAGAGGATTGTTCTTGGTTTTGGGTAGTTCTTGTTTAAGTTTGCCATAATAAGGAAATCTCTTTCATGTTGAAAGGGGACTGGAGTACTCTCGGACTGTGAGGGGAACCAGGATATATCACTTGTGTCTCTTTATTTTTCTGCACTTTACTATTTCATAAACTCACCATAATCCAGAAAAATAATATCCATCATCACTAAAACCAGAATTTTTAAAGTACCTAATTCACCCCCCTCTTAGGCACACTTCGTACTTACACGCTTAATAATTACCAATCCTGGACCAATTCCATACTCTTCAAACAAGGAGGTACCTTGGAACTATGGTGCTGAGGTGTTTTATCACGACATAAAACAAGACGCTTGGATCGAAGAAGAAAAATATGACAATGTTGGTAACATAGTTGACTCAAGCAAAGTAACTAGAACTGAGAGAATATTTTCATCCAAAATCTCACCACCAGTTGTTACAAGGACGCCCATCCGTATTACAGCTGCCTAGCCAAGTACTGATACAAGAGGGAATGAGAAGGTTGTCGAGCCTGATGTGATTGAAATACCCTCCAAGGACGTTGCTGATGAAGAACCCTCCGCTCGTGAGATGGATGAGATCTTGAAGATAATAAAAAGAAGTGACTTCAGGATTATGGACAGTTGGGGAAATCCCCATCTAAGATTTCAATGTTTTCATTGCTAATTTGTTTCGATGCCCATGCTCGGACATTAATCAAATTCTTAAAAAAGGCTCATGTCCCCCATGAGACAACAATAGACCAATTTGAGAATTGCGTGGCTAGCCTGACAGTGATAATGGCCTGGGATTTTCAGATGCTGACTTAACACCTCTTGGGAAGAATCACAATAAATCTTTACATGTTTCTGTCGAGTGAAAAGGGACTACCTTAGCACATGTGCTATTCGACACTGGTTCTTCTCTGAATGTATTACCCAAGGGGCATTATACCATCTAGACTGTGAAGGTTTAGTTTTGAAGCTAAGCGATATCATTGTAAGGGAATTTGACGGATCAAAGAGGACTGTTCATGGGGAAGTAGATCTTCCAATCAAAGTGGGCTCCCAAATCTTCAACTCCACCTTCTATATTATGGATATTCGTCCTTCCTATTCTTGTTTGTTGGGTCGCCCATGGATCTATAAAGCTGGGGCAGTAACCTCAACTCTCCATCAGAAACTCAAATATCTAGTCAAGGGGAGAATAGTCCCCATATATGGAGAAGAAGAGTTTATGGTAAGCCACCTTAACTCGTTCAAATACGTAGAGATGGATGGAGAATTCATTAAGACCCCGTGTCAAGCCTTCGAGGTTGTGCCACCAATGATTATTGTTACTAAATGTTCCTCTGATGAGTCTAAAGATGTTAAAGTCGTACCAAAGATGGTCTCAGTCAAAGATGCTCGTGCAGCAATTGAAGAAGGAAACTGTGATGCTTGGGGATAACTCCTTGATATCCCTTTTAAAGCGGACAAATTTGGTTTGGTCTTCACCATCAAAGCTCAGAAGGAAGTGAGGCGTGCCCGTGCTGGAAGGTCGCCTCTCTGCATTGGAAGCCATGAAGTCAACGCTGTGGGTGATTCTGATGAAGAAGCTGCATTTGAAGATTGGGTGTACCAAACTACAACAAAGCTAAAGAATTGGCATACAAAGGACTTTGTGCCCATCTCCTTCATTGAGGAGTAATCTACTTGTTATTGCTTTTCTTTCAATTCAAGAACTTTGGTCCATTTGTCAAGGGTTTTGTTTATGTTCATCAAATCATATGATCATTCAATACATTAGACTCTTTTGCATTCAAATATTTGTGTTCATTATCTCTCTTTTTCTTTCAAATACATTTTCAAAAATAGCCATGTACCTTACATGCACACACACACACACACTCTTGCAGGTCCTCATCCATTCTGGATCCTATTGCCATTGACTCTACTATTGCCGACTATAACTTCGAATGTCCAATCAACCAAGCCAAAGACGAAAGCGAGGAAGATTGTGAAATACCGAGAGAACTAGCCAGACTTCTATTACAAGAGGAAAAAGTTATTCAACCATACAAAGAGTCAGTTGAAGTCATCAATCTGGGTACTGAGTTAGATAAGAAGGAAATCAAGATCGGTGCTAATTTGGAAAGCAACATCAAGAGCAGGTTGGTTCAGATGTTGCATGATTATGTGGAAGTATTTGCTTGGTCTTATGAAGATATGCCTGGGTTGGATACTGGCATCGTAGTTCATCGTCTGCCAACAAAAGAAGAATGTCCTCCTGTCAAACAAAAGGTTCATCGCATGAGGCCTGATATGTCTGAGAAGATCAAAGCTGAGGTAATGAAACATTTTGATGCAGGGTTCCTAGCTGTGACATCCTATCCCCAATGGGTTTCCAATGTGGTGCCAGTGCCGAAAAAGGACGGAAAAGTTTGCATGTGCGTAGACTATAGGGATCTGAATAGGGAAAGCCCCAAGGATGACTTCCCTCTACCACACATTGACGTCTTGATCGATAATACTGCTCAACATAAAGTCTTCTCTTTTATGGACTGTTTCTCTGGCTATAATCAGATAAGGATGGCTCCCAAATACATGGAGAAGACTACTTTCGTTACGCGATGGGGCACCTTCTGCTATAAGGTCATTCCGTTCGGATTGAAGAATGCAGGGGCAACGTATCAAAGGGCTATGGTAGCTTTGTTTCATGACATGATACATCATGAAATAGAGGTCTATGTGGATGATATTATTTCCAGATCACGAACTGAAGAAGAACATCTCGATCACCTGTACAAACTATTCGAAAGGCTGAAAATGTACAAGCTGAGGTTAAACTCTAACAAGTGCACGTTTGGAGTACGATCTGGAAAGCTTCTAGGTTTTGTTGTCATCAATAAAGGCATTGAAGTTGATCCTTCCAAGGTAAAGGCCATACAAGAAATACAAGTCCCTCATTCTGAAAAGGAAGTTAGAGGATTCTTGGGTCGTCTCAATTACATTACCCGCTTCATATCACACTTAACTGCTACTTGTGAGCCAATCTTCAAACTCTTGAAGAAAGATCAAGTAGTCAAATGGAATGATGAGTGCCAAGCTGCTTTCGACAAAATCAAAGAATACCTACAAGAACTTCCTATTCTCATGACTCCAGTTGAAGGAAGACCCTTGATCATGTACTTGACAGTACTAGAGAACTTTATGGGGTGTGTTTTGGGCCAACATGACGAGTCTGGCCGAAAAGAGCATGCTATTTATTACCTGGGAAAATTTTTTACCGATTGTGAAACTAGATATTCACTGCTTGAGAAAACTTGCTGCGCTCTGGCATGGGCTGCTCGCCAGCTAAGACAGTATATGTTGACTCATACCACTCTGTTAATTTCTAAGATGGACCCAATCAAGTACATCTTCGAGAAACCTGCCCTTTCCAGACGGATAGCCAGATGGCAAATGATCTTGACTGAGTACGACATTCAATACACTACACAAAAGGCCATCAAAGGAAGCGTACTAGATGATCATTTGGCCCATAAAGCTGTGGATGATTATCAGTCAATGAACTTCAACTTCCCTGATGAGAACATCATGCTAGTAACCGACTGTGTGAAACCTGGACCATATGACGGACCTGAACAAGGATCCCGATGGACTATGGTCTTCGATGGGGCTTCCAATGCCTTAGGTAATGAAATTGGTGATGTGATCATCTCTCCTGAAGGTTGCCACACTCCTTTCACTGCCATACTATGCTTCGATTGTACGAACAATATGGTCGAGTATGAAGCGTGCATCTTGGGGATGAAATCTGCCATTGACTTGAGGATCAAGCATTTGAATGTGTTTGGGGATTCCACTCTAGTGATCAACCAAGTAAAACGAGATTGGGACACTAAACACCCTAATCTTATCCCTTACAAGGAACTTGTGCTATCCCTAATTCCTTACTTCGAAGAGATCACTTTTGAGCATTTCCCTAGGGAAGAAAATCAGTTAGCTGACACTTTGGCAACCATGTCTTCAACGTTCAAGGTCAAATGGGACAAAAAAGCCCCTACGATTACAATGAAAGATTCGACGAACCTGCACATTGCTGTGAGCTTGACACTGATGTGGAAAAGCCATGGTACCATGAGGTGATGAGATATCTTGAAGCACAAGAGTATCCAAAGGGAGCATCCATCAATGACAGAAAATTCTTACGAAGATTTGCAGCCAAATTCTTCCTAAGCAATGGAATATTATACAAGCGCAACCATGAATCCACTCTACCTCGATGTGTGGACAAGAAGGAGGCAGAGGAAATCATGGAAGACATGCACAATGGTCTCTTTGGTACTCACTCAAGTGGACATACGATGGCTAAGAAAATCTTAAGAGCTGGCTATTATTGGTCAACAATGGAGACTGATTGCCATCAACACTCGAGAACTTGTCACAAATGTCAAATCTATGTTGACAAGGTCCATATGCCTCCTATCCCTCTGAATGTCATGACAGCCCCGTGGACATTTGCAATGTGGGGCATTGATATGATTGGAGAGATCAAGCCAACCGCTTCCAATGGACATCGTTTCATTTTGGTCGCTATTGATTATTTCACCAAGTGGGTCAAAGCCGCCTCTTTTGCCTCAGTCACCAAGAATGTGGTAGCCAGATTCATTAGACACAACCTCATCTGCCACTATGGTATCCCCGAAAGGATTATCATCGACAATGGGACTAACCTCAACAATGCTATGATTACTAAGCTTTGCACTCAGTTTAATATCAAGCATCACAATTCTTCTCCATATAGTCCGAAAATGAATGGCGCAGTCGAAGCGGCTAACAAAAATATCAAGAAGATTGTGTAGAAAATGGTGGTAACCTATAAGGATTGGCATGAAATGTTACCGTTTGGTCTACATGGCTACCGCACTTCAGCTAGAACATCAACTGGGGCAACTCCCTTTTCTCTAGTATATGGCATAGAAGCTATTTTTCCAGTGGAAGTTCAGATTCCCTCGCCGAGGATTATGAATGAAGCGGGCTTAAGCGAAGACGAGTGGATTCAAATGAGATTGGATCAGTTGAACTTGATCGACGAAAAACGATTCGCTGCTGTTTATCATGGTCAGATGTACCAAAAACGTATGATCAAGGCTTTCAACAAAAAGATCAAGCCTCGAGTATATCAAGCTGGTGACTTGGTGATAAAACGTATCATTCTACCACAAGGCAACCCTAGAGGCAAATGGACTCCCACCTACGAAGGGCCATTTGTTATCAAGAGAGTGTTCTCTAGCAGTGCCATGATGCTGACTACCATGGATGGTGAAGACTTCCCACATCCTATAAACACAGACACAGTTAAAAAATACTATGCATAAGAGACCCGCTAGGTTAACACACATAGGCAAAATAAGGGCATCCCGATAAACCAAAAGGTTTGGGCAAAAATTAGGGATATATGCAAAATATTGTACACCCGGAAGGTTAAAAACCCGAAAGGGCAACTTGGGCAAAAATGGGTATCCTGGTGGACTGAAAACCCGAAAGGGCGGTCTAGGAAAAAGGTAAGGATTGAAAGCGTATGACTATGTCCCGTGGAATCACCACAATCAATTTTATCACGAAGGTCCAAGTGCAAACGGTCCAAGATTAATCCAATCAACTTCTGTCAACGGCAAGGGGCATTCAAAGACATTGGGGAAATAGTAGAGTTGGAAGGCAATGAGATCATTTCACATGGCTATTTGTTTTTGTTTTCAATTTTGTTTTCCTTTCGACGATTTCCTCTTACTGGGATCTCCGTCTCTTTGTACAAAAACAGTTATTCATGGGAAAAATATCAATACAAATATACTTTGAAGTGCAAACTTCCTGTCTTTGTTTTGAATGCAGACTTGTCCAATAACTAAAATTGAATGAACATATGCATATGAACATAATTAAAACTGTTTGGCACATATGACCTAAGTAGTAATAAGCAACTCTTTAATGAATATGGAATACCCCCACAAAGTCATTTCATCAACATCCTCCTCAACAAAGTTACTCAAAAATTCTCTTTGCATAGGATAATCTTCAACCAGAGTCTCAATCTCTCGGCAGCTCTCTCTCCAGCTAAGTTGAATTTTAGAAGTAGAAGCCACGTGGATCTCTTACTAAAAGGAACTCACCTCTTCAATAGGGTTTATTTCCTCAACAAGGTTTATTTCCCCAACAAATAACGAGTAGTATAACTCCCCAGCCGAGTACAAAGTTCCCCAGATTTGGTCTATCTTCTCTAGCTGAGCCTGTTACCCCCAGCTGAGTATACCTCCCCAAGCTGAGTTTGTCCTCCCCGACTAAGTCAACACTCTCCAGCTTGAGTTTTCCTTTCAGATTATTACAAATCATAGGGCCACAACCCCTGATCCTCAGTAAAGCCATCAACAAAACCTTTACTATCCCTAAAGGTTACTATGAAGCCTGGACCCGGCCGGATAATAGTCAACTTTTCAAGTCCCTGTAAAGCCTGGACCCGACCAAATATTAGTTTGACTTTATCAATTGCTGAAACCTGGACCCGACCAGATAACAATTTGAGTTTCTGAAACTTGGACCCGACCAGATAACAGTTAATCTAAGATACTATAAATCCTGGACCCGACTAGATAATAGTTTAACTCTGCAAAGTATAGAAGAACCTGGACTTAACCAGACCAAGGTTTAACTTCTTCCCCCCAGTAGAGTTTGCCTCTACCCCAACAAGTTGTTGTGAAGCCTGGATCCGACCAGATAGCAATTACCCTCATAAATTCATTGTGAAACCTAGAACCTGACCAGATAACAACTAAATCCCCAAACAGTTTATTGTGAAGCCTGGACCCGACCAGATAACAATTAACCTCATCAACCTTAGAAATCTGCAAAGCCTGGACCCGACCAAATGTCAGTTTTAAAACAAGTTATTATGAAACATGGAGCCTGACCAGATAATAGTTAACTATGATCCCCAGAGAGACACTGTGAAGCCTAGACCCGACCAGATAATAGTACAACTTTCCAAAAACCATGAAACCTGGACCCGACCAGATAGTAGTTACCATTTCAAGTTACTGCGAATCCTGAATCCGACCAGATAACAGTTAACTTCCTTATCCCCAATAAGTTTTTATAAAGCCTGGACCCGACCAGATAACAGTTCAATTCCAAGAAATTTTTCTGCAAAGCCTGGAATCCGACCAAATAACAGTTAAATTGTCTCTTCCCCAGTAAGTTACCGTGAAACCTGGATTCGACAAGATAGAAGTTGACTACTTCATCCTCAACAAATTGTGAAGCCTGGATCCGACCAGATAACAACTGACATTCAAAAGAAATTCCCCAGCGGAAGCATCTTTTCAACAAAGTTTGAAGATATGTATATTCTTCATCCCCAACGGAAATCAGGGAGTCAACTTCCCAAAACTCCTTAGCAACAGTCAGGGATTTATTTTCCTAGACAAAAAACATACATCTCACATTCATACATCATAGCATGTACATACAAAATGCATTTAGCATAATACCACATCTAGTGAACATCATGCATACATATGCATTTTACTAACTCTTTTTCTCACAGGTGAAACATCAAGTTTTAGTATGAATCGACCAAAGATTTGCGCTGATACTTCCTCCAGTTTTTACCATCATTCCTCCAAATGGAATCTATAAGCCCATTCACAATCCATCTTTAAGTGCAAATTTCTGGGCACTCTAGTGTTCAATCATATTTCACCTTCAAGTCACGAATGACGGATCCGCCAATCTAACTTTTCAGGTTTAAGGAGATTGAAAATGGGAAGCTGTTGTACTCCAAAATTTTCCCTCTCATTTATCAAGTAATCTCTCACAAGACCTTCTTTGATTCAAGACTGCACTAGGGTTCATCAGCTCAAGACACCCCCTTAAGTACTGATGACTGAAAATTAGGGTTTGAGATTGAACAAGGATAATTGAACTTTTAATGCCTCATATGACTTTCATGGATCATTATGGACCCTCAAGATTTCTCATGTCAAGTTTCAAGTCTTGGATCATATTTTTGCTCTGATCAGTTGACCTAAAAATCAACCGTATTGGAAAAAAGTCAATTATGGTCAATTTACAGTCAAACTTCATGATTTTTGATCCATATCAACATTATGAACTCATATATGTCATTTTATCAAGTTTGGACCATAATTCCTCAAGAAATTTGATCAGATCATCAAAAGGGTAAAATGGTCAAAATTAGGGTTTTGACTGGCGAAGTGCAATTTCTGATTTTTGACCTAGCAAATGGTTGATTGGTTGGAGAATGATCTCAAGGATTCAATTTCATCATTTTTGACCTAATGGCATGACTCAAAACATTGCTCAAGGTAAATTGATTGATAGTTGATTTTCAATCCACTGATCAAAAGTTAATTGCACACTGAAAAGTCAAACTTTTACTTTTTGGTCAAAATCAAGTGTCAAAGATCATAATTCATCAAAATATTTCAAAAAATGAAACTTATTCATCAAGAAATCAAAAAGTCAAGATTTCATTTTGAAAAGTCAAAATTTCTAAACTTAGAAATTTTTCTAAGTGTTGGAAATTTCATATATTTTCACAACTTTGAGCAAAATTTTCACCATGATGCAAGATGATTCAAAGGAAACTTTCAACATGAAAGTTGTAGATCTCAATGAGATCTAAAACATTGTAGAACATAACTTCTCCTATAAATTAATGGATTTAAAGTTATGATTTTGTGAATACATGTTCATGAAACTTAAAAACTTAGTGAAATTTTGCCCTAGTTTAGGCAGGATTTTGACCTAACTTCATGGAAATTTTTCACATAGCTCCAAGGGAAATTTTTAAAAGTGATAAACATAGAAGTTGTAGAGGATGTTAAAAGCTTTCAAAAATGTCCAATAACTCATTGAGATCATGCTTTAATAAAGAGAATCGAAGACAAGAAGTTGGACATTCATTCTTGAATTATAGGTCATTTCCATGATGAACAAGAATCAAATCCAAGCCTAGGCTGCATAATATTTGCTTTGTAGGCCTCAAACTTGTTTAGAACTCCATAATTAAATGTTTACACAGCTGTTAGAAGCTTTAATCCAAGCATTCAATGCATTTCCATGCTTAATACCATTTTAGGAAGAAAGGCAACATTGCCATTTTGGAAAAGTGGCTTTTATGCACAAAATCAATTCTTGAGCTTTGCACTTGTTTTCTTCTGATCACACACAATCTAAAAGCCATAAGAAACTTATCTAAAGCCTCTAACAACTCAGACCATGCTTGTACTATGCCTTGAAACTATGTTTTTCACTTTTCTTCAAAATCAAGTAACATAGCCATAACTCTATATCTCACACTTCTTACCACCTCAAGTGTTAGGATATTTTTCATATAACTATACAAGTTTATTGCAAGCTAACACACGATTCCAAGCCTCATAAAACTCTCCCAAACACCCTTGCTGCACAGAACTGCTCAACTTGACAGTTTTGAGCTAAAACTCTCCATCTCCATTTCCACTCGTGCGTTTTGATTGTTAATCATCCATACACCTTACATACATCATACACAAGTGATCCAAGCCCCTGTTTCAAGACTATAACTCCTCCATCATTATCCACCATTTTCAAAACTGAAGCTTGCAACTTGACTTGAGTTGGGAGTTTCAGCCATCCTCAAAGCAAAGTAGGAGTTGGAACACATTCAAGGAGGTCCAGGAAAGCTACAGAAATCATTAGGCCATCTCAAAGGTTGCTCAAAATCCATACACGACTCCATCTGTAAGAGGTAAATTTTCAAACTCCTATCTCTTCATATAAGCATCATTTAATTCAGATTTATGAAGATAAGATGTAGATATCATTGCCCTGAAACTGTAGATGTCCTTAGATTTCATTTATATTGATTAAGCTTAGAGAATTTTAGGTTTGAATCTCTGAAAAAAGTTAGGTCAGAATTTGGTACTTTTAGAAATTCTCATTTATCTTTGATTTACAACTTATGATATTTATATGGTTGGATTCGTATGAAAAAATGGAGCAACTTTCATGTTTGCATCTTTCATTTTTGTTGAGAAATGGTGAAGTTACAGGATCCATGGCTGGAGGTTGAAGATGAAATTGTATTAAGGGCATAACTTGTGTTATATATTTATTGTTGTGCCAATGTTAACGGATGTACAACCACCCCAGTGACAAAGGTAGTACGCGTGTATGCATAAGGTCAAGGATTCAACACCCAGCGCTACCTTTTAGTGTTATTTTTAGATTTCTGCTTCTTTTTTATCAAAAACACACACACCTGGGCTTCAATACAGTTGGCCTTGGTCTTTTGCTAGCTTCTAACCCTCTGCCTTGCTTCATCACCCCCTGGCCCATTATTTCTTTATTTTATTTTATTTTTATTTTAGTTTATTTTACTTTCATATTTTAATTTTATTATTTTTATTAGTAATATTTTATTTTATTATTAATAGAAAAATCCAAAAATATTTACTTTATTATTTTTACATTCATATTTTATTTTTCTTTATGAAAACTAAAAAGAACAAAAAAAATTTCTTAACAAATTAATTTCTTTGTTTAATTAATATTTAGATAATTAGGTTTAATTATTATATTATATTATTTCTTGTAAATTAAAATTAATTTAGAATTTAGGTTTATTTTAATTAAATAATTTTTATATTATTCTTAAAACCTTTTCATAAAAAAACCCTAAAAATCTTTTTTAGTTAATTTCTTTTCTTAATTAGTTTAAGTTAATTTTATTTGATTTTCATAAATTATTTTCTTAATTAGGTCAAGATTAAAACCCTTCATAAAATCAAATAAAAATCATTTCTTTTTCCATTTTGCATTCTTGCATTTTATCTTCAATTTTGTACAATATTCAATATGGTTGTAATTATTAATTAGATTTAATTTTCTTGCAATTCCCCCATTTGTAAATTTGTACACCCCCTCCCCTATTGATGTAATAGCTTAGTATTTTTATTTTTCGCAATTTAATGCTTTATATATAAATGCTAGTAAATTAGGGTTTGTATGGAAAGATTAAAATCAACAAGTTAGAAAACCATAATTCAAGATAAACAAGCATGTAAATCAACACACTATTCACACATGCACCCTTAGGGTAAATCCACTTTGTTGCCTTACCAAAATGGCCATGTTATGCATGTGGGATATCTTAGAAACAAGCAATCAAAAATACAAGATCATAGTCCCTCGATGACGCTATCAAATGTTGCCTTTTAAAATGATCTTAGTCCCTCAAAGAGAATTGCTAAGATATCTCACAACATTGCTATCATGGCTATACAATGACCCACGCCCGTACCTTTACATCAAAAGATAGGGTTTCTTACCAAATCAATGGTAAGATAACAATATCAAAGAAAAGGAAGAAATGAACTAAGACTTTTGAGTAGGTAGATTGTTCCTAGTTTCTTGCTCAATTTCAAATCAAACACTCTTGCTTATCCTCAAAACAAACACCAACACTTTCAAAAAACACTTTGAAAACACTTTCCAAACTTGAAACATTTTTAAAAGATCAACAATTTCTATACGTTCCTACGAACGAGAACTATTACAAAGTTTACCTAAACGATGACGCCTTTTCAAAATACTTTCAAAAACCACACGAAGCACATTTTCAAACAAAAGCAAGTGATCTAGCAAGCAACTAAGATCCCATAGATAACTATGGATGAAAAGGGTGCTAACACCTTCCCTTTTCATAATCTACCCCCCGAACTCAAGAAATAATCTCAAAGGTATTTCCTGTTCTTTTCAGCCCTTCCTTTTGAATAAAAGAAAAGTCGATGGCGACTCTTGCTAACCGCAAAATTTGCGATAAAACACAAAACATACCAAGTCAGTTCTCTCACTGTATCACACCACCCTTTTGGGTTTTCAGCCTACCGAGACGCTCCTTTTTTCCTAAGGCTCCCTTTCGGGTTTTCGTCTTAGCGAGCCATTCTTTTATTTTTCTAGGCAAAGTATTTCTTGATTGCATCAGCATTCACAGGACATGGGAACTCCTCGTCCATTGTTTCAAGAATCAATGCACCGCCAAAGAAGACTTTCTTGACAACATATGGGCCTTCAAAATTTGGAGTCCACTTGCCCCTAGAATCAGCGTTAAAAGACACGATCTTCCTGAGTACGAGGTTGCCTTCTCTAAATTCACGAGGTTTGACCTTCTTATCAAAAGCTTTCTTCATTCTCTTTTGGTATAATTGACCATGACACAAGGCTGTCATTATTTTCTCTTCTATTAAATTCAGTTTGTCAAACCTGTTCTGGACCCATTCAGCCTCTGACAAATTAGCTTCCATTATTACACGCAAAGAGGGAATCTCAACTTCAATGGGGAGCACTGCTTCCATGCCATATACAAGAGAGAATGGGGTTTCCCCTGTTGAAGTGCGTACAAATGTTCGATATCCATGTAGAGCAAAAGGGAGAATCTCATGCCAATCTTTATAAGTAACAACCATTTTCTGGACGATCTTCTTGATGTTTTTATTGGCCGCTTCAATAGCCCCATTAATCTTTGGCCTGTAGGGAGATGAATTATGGTGGACAATCTTAAATTCCTCACAAAGTTCAAACATCATTTTGTTATTCAGATTTGAGCCATTGCCACTGATAATCCTGCTTGGCATACCATACCGACATATAAGGTTGTTCTTTATGAAGCGCACTACCACCTGTTTAGTGACATTAGCATATGAAGCTGCCTCCACCCATTTGGTGAAGTAGTCAACTTCCACTAAGATGAAACGATGCCCATTTGACGCCTTTGGTTCAATCATTCCAATCATGTTAATACCCCACATAAAGAAAGGCCATGGGGAAGAAATAACGTTGAGAAGCATTAGAGGTACATGAATTTTATCAGCATAAATCTGGCATTTATGGCACTTCTTCCCAAATTTATAATAGTCAGATTCCATTGTCATCCAATAGTAACCTACCCTAAGCATCTTTTTCGCCGTTGAATGTCCATTAGCATGGGTACCAAATGAACGTTCATGAACCTCATGCATTAATATGTTTGCTTCGTGTCTATCCACGCATCTGAGCAAGATCATGTTATGATTTCTTTTATACAGTACATCTTCATTGAGGAAAAAGCTGCCCGCCAACCTTCTCAATGTCTTTCTATCCTTATTTGATGCATCAACTGGGTATTCCTGGGTCCGGATGAAATGCTTGATATCAGAATACCAAGGTTTTTCATCTACCACATCCTCTGTTGTAAACACATGAGCCAGTCTATCCCAATGTCTTACTGTAATACGAGGCACATCATTCCAAGTATTAACCTGATACATATAAGCCAGAGTTTCCAAAGCATCCGCCATCTGATTTTTATCTCTTGGAATATGATAGAATTCAACTTTGTTAAAGAAGGGTAATAATCTTCTAGCATAATCTTTGTAAGGGATCAAGCCAGGATGACGAGTATCCCATTCTCCTTTAATCTGATTAATAACCAAAGCCGAATCACCATACACATCTAGAACTTTGATTCTAAGATCAATGGCCTCCTCGAGACCCATAATATAAGCCTCATATTCCTCCATATTATTAGTATAATCAAATGTTAGCCCTGCAGTAAAAGGAATGCGTGATCCATGTAGAGTGATGATCACCACACCAATTCCTTTTCCATAAGCATTCACCGCTCCATCAAATACCATGCCCCATCGAGATTCAGGATCTGGAACTTCCCCAGATAAAGGTTCATTACAATATTTTTCTTTCAAGAACATCACATCCTCATCGAGAAAATCCAATTTGACGGATTGATATTCCTCTACCGGTTGGTGAGTAAGATAATCCGCCAGCACACTTCTTTTTATGGCCTTTTGAGTGTGGTACTCAATGTCATATTTAGACAATAACATTTTCCAGCGGGAAATTCTCCCGGTAAGAGCAGGTTTTTCAAAAATATACTTAATTGGATCCATTTTGGAAATCAACCAAGTAGTATTATTCAACATATATTATCGCAATCGCTTTTCCGCCCAGGCCAGAGCACAAAATATCTTCTCCAACATAGAATACCGTGACTCACAATCAGTAAATTTCATACTAAGATAGTATATAACGTATTCTTTCTTTCCTGTTTCATCTTGTTGTCCCAAAATACCACCCATAGAACTATCCAACACTGTTAGATACATGATCAATGGTCTTCCTTCAACCGGAGGGAGCAAGATAGGAGGTTCAAGTAGATATTATTTGATACTTTCAAATGTCCTCTGGCAATCCTATGTCCACACACAACCCTGATCTTTCTTTAGCAACTTAAAGATCGGTTCACATGTTGCAGTCATGTGGGAGATGAATCTGGAAATATAATTCAGATGCCCAAGGAAGCCTCTAACTTGCTTCTCAGTCCTTGGCGTAGACATTTCTTGAATAGCTTTGACTTTATCAGGATCAACTTTAATCCCTTTATGGCTGACAACGAAACCTAACAACTTCCCTGATCAGACATCGAATGTGCATTTGTTTGGATTCAGGCAGAGACGGTATTTTCTCAAATGCTGAAACAAATTCAACAAATCTTCTATATTCCCTTCTTTGGTCTGATTTGGAAATCATATCATAAACATACACCTCCATTTCCTTGTGTATTAGATCATGGAATAGGGTTGTCATAGCCCTCTGGTACGTTGCACCAGCGTTCTTCAACGTGAAGGGCATCACTCTGTAACATAATATTCCCCAGGGTGTGATAAACGTTTTTTTTCCATGTCCCCAGGAGCCATTCTTATTTGATTATATCCGGAAAATCCGTCCATGAACGATAATACTTTAAATTTTGTTGTGCTGTCAACCAACATATCAATATGCGACAATGGGAAATCATCTTTTAGACTAGCTTTATTTAGATCTCTGTAATCTACACACATGCGGACCTTTCCGTCTTTCTTTGGTACATGCACAATAATGGATATCCATTGAGGATACACTGATGTCACAAGAAAACTGGCATTAATCTATTTTAAGACTTCTTCTTTGATTTTTACTGCCATATCAGGGTGAGTTCTTCTCAACTTCTGCTTGACGGGCGGGCACTCTGGCTTCAAAGGCAAATGATGATCCACTATATCAGTATCTAGACCCATCATATCTTGGTAAGACAAAGCAAATATGTCCATATATTCTTTCAATAACTCGGTCAGTCTGCTCTTCACATCAGGACGCAAAGATGCTCCAATCTTGACTTCCTTTGGCTCATTTTCTGAACCTAAATTGATTGTTTCCAATGACTCTTTATACGGCTGAATGGCATTTTCCTCGTGCTCGAGCAAATGTGAAACCTCTTCTAGAATCTCATCATATTCTTCTTCTTCCGTCCTAAACACAGGATATTCAAAGTTGGGAGAGGGTGCAGGGTCGTTATATTCAACATGTTTATTAGTTAATCTGCACATGTGATTTGTGATTGCTTTTTGAAACTAACACATATATCAAGTGATTATGCAGATTTATTTTCAATTATTATTTTATTCAAAAGGTTTTTTATTATTACCACTTTCCATGAAAAAGCAGAAAAATAAAAGACACAATTTTGAGAATCAAAGACAACTTTTATTTATGATTTTAATGATCAAAGCAAACAGATAAGCCCATACAATATTAACTTTCATCTTGGGCATAATTAAATCTTCTTGCAAGGATTTATAAAAAACAAATTACTTTGAGACATGGATGCAAGAAGGAACATCATAAGTGGCCCAATTTTGGATTCTGACTCCAAGAGTCACATAATTCGAAATTTCCTGATCTTCTTCGTCATCCTCAATAGCATTAACTCTAGAAACAGTTGGATGAAGGTAGCCTCCACTGTGGAAAACATCATGATAGCTGCTCATAGTATACTTTAGCTTCAAACCTTCGCCTTCACCATTCTTTGCAGAGAATCCTAAACCAACCCTGTTCTTGTTCACCGGAGGATCAACTACCTGCCCCTATACTTTACTTAGACCATTACGCACAACCTGCTGAGCATCCTTAAATGAAGTCATAGAGTTCTCATTCCCTCTTACATTATCAACAAACAAAGCCTGGAACTGCATCCCCACAACAGCTTCATCTGCTTCTACAATACTGAAAGATGATAGATGAGATATCAGCAATACATGCTCTCCATTTATAATAATCACTTTGCCTTTGCGCATGAACTTCAGCTTCTGGTGCAGAGTGGAGGTGACGGCCTCTGCTTCATGCATCCATGGTGTCCCAATAGATAACTATATGCGGGTACAATATCCATGACTTGGAAAGTGATCTGGAACAGATGCTGGCCTATGTGAATAGGCAGATCGACCTCCCCAATAACCAACTTCCTTGACCCATTGAAAGCTTTAACAATAATACCACTTGTGCATATAGGATCCCCTTGATGTTTCAACTTTATCAGCGTACTCCTCGGTATCACATTCAAGGAGGATCCATTATGAATCAACACATTTGCTAATGAATCACTTTTATAGTTCATGGATATGTGGAGAGCTAGATTGTGATTCCTCCCCTCGTCGGGAAATTCATCATCCCAAAAGCTTAGGTTTTTACATGATGAAATATTACCTACCACACTTCTGAATTAATCTAACGGCATGTCATACTTCACGAAGCCCTGGTCCAACATCCTCATTAAAGATTCTCTATGGGAAGCAGAATTCATCAACAATGCCAAGATAAATATTTTTGAAGGAGTCTGCAATAATTAATCCATAAGTCGATAGTCTCTCATCTTGGTTATCTTCAAAATATCATCCACGTACTTCTCCAGGGTAGCTCCATTAGATTCCCCTACAACCTGCTTATCTTTAATACTTTCTACAACCTTCTTACCAGTATTGTCATTTCCTCGATCAACCGGTGCAAACACACGACCACTGCGGGTCACTCTACTAGTCTCAACAATATTTCCAACATTGGACAAAGGCTGGATGGGAAATTCCACATCATCCTCTAAAATAGTAGCATTGTATTTGTACGGTACAACTTTGCCTAATTTATAAGGAACGGGCCCTGGAAAGCAAATCACCACAGGGGAAACAACTGGCTTGCTACAATATTCAATTTCAACAGGGGAGAAATCATTGAAACACGACACAATCACATTCACACCTTCTTCAGAAAATTTTGACATCAAAGAATCATGTTGGAGAACATACCCTCATCTGAGGAAAAGAATTCATCCACGAAAGCATATTTATCATCTGATTCATCCTCATCCGAGTAAGCTTCAATCTCGTTAACCTCATGGTAATCATCTCTTTGGCTTGAAACCTTGATATTTCTATTATCCAACAACAATTGAATACATTTCCTTACAACGAAACATCCTCGAGAATCCCTGCAGCAAACCCGACAATATCCATAATGGTGCTCTACCTGACCAGCCATGTGGCAGAAAGTAGCATGAAATTGTATGAGATCATCATTCATATGTTCTACATCAAAGATCCTGAACTTTCCAGGACATCCGAAGACCATGTTCACTTCCTCCTCATATTATTTCCTAGGCCTGATTATATGGATGAGGCCCTCATCCATCATATCATGTAAGTCATCCTTTATCTTATCGCAAACTTATATATTAGTACTACATATATCACAACCAGCATGGTCATGAGTATAATAACTAAACTCGCAAAGGTCTACATGCATCTTTACTAAGTCTCCTCTGACCAAGTTAACATTATAAATGCGGAAGTCCCCTAGACAACTAGCAACCATGTTGACAGCATTCGCTCCTCCATGTTTTGGGAGAGGGTTATCTTTTACATTAGGACTGACATCTTTGAAGGACAAAAGACCAGATCTAACCATTTTTTGCACTTCAGACTTCAGAGGATAACAATTTTCCACATTATGCCCTGGTGCACCCTGATGTAAAGCGCACGTCTGATCTGCCTTGTAGTACCAAGGCAAAGAAGATGGTATAGTAGGAGGTGGCCTAGTCTGGACCAACTTTTTCTGGATCAATGCTGGGAGTAGTTCTGCATAACTCATAGGGATAGAGTCAAAAGGCTCTCTTCTCTGATTCTGCCCTTGACTTCCCTGAGGGGTTGGTCTCTGATAAGCGATTGTAGTTGGAGCCGCATTAACAACTGAAGTTACCGAGGCAACCTATTGATGGTGCTGATGATTTCTTCTAGAAGGATTAACCCTTCTCTCTTGAATAACAACATTTTTCCCCCTCTTTCTTTTTAACAAATCCAAATGATGGTTTTTGCATATTGCTGGAACTTTCACTTTTTGTCAGACGACCTTCTCTTACAACCTCTTCCAAACGGACGCCCATTCCCACCATTTCAGTAAAATCATTGGGTGCACTCGCCACCATTCTCTCGTAGTAGAATGCACCTAGTATCTTCAGAAAAATCTTTGTCATTTCTTTCTTTTCCATGGGAGGAATCACTTGGGCGGCTACCTCACGCCATCTCTACGCATATTCCTTAAATGATTCCTTGTCCTTCTATACCATGGCCCTGAGTTGGTCACGGTCAGGCACCATGTCCACATTGTATTTATACTATTTGATAAATGCCTCACCCAAGTCATTGAAAGAATGAATATTGGCATTGTCCAGGCTTATGTACCATTTCAACGTTGCACCGGTCAAACCATCTTGAAAGAAATGAATCAACAGGCGTTGATCATCTGTAGAGTAGATATTCTCCTTACATACATCACCAAATAAGCACGAGGGCAAGTGTTTCCCTAGTAATTTTCTAACTCCAGTACTTTGAACTTTACAGGTATCTTCACATTTGGAACCAAGCACATATCATTCACATTCTGCCCAAACAGCTCTTTCCCTCTGAGGGCCTTGAACTCTTTCTGCATTTTATCAAATTGATCTTGAAAATCGTCCATTCGATCATATAATCCCAAGCTTTCGCTTGGTGAGGAATAGGGAGATACACTTCGTCATTAGTAAATGGGACCACATTCACCGATGGAAGTGCATCATAATGAATCTCGTTTCTAGCAGCAGGGGTAACATGCACCACAAGAGGTGCGAAAGCAACATTAGTTTGAGTAAGCAGAGCAATCTGAGAATCCTAATTAAAACCTACTGGCATAAAGTTCTCTGGAATTCCCCAGGTAAATCCTGGAGGCATACGATTTTGAACAACAACTAGAGTAGCAGAAATAGGAACAATCAGAGCTCCAGTAGTAACCATTGTCTGTTAAGGCTGAGCAATCGGTGGATGATTCTGAGCAGCCACCAAAGATTCCATCAGAGTAATGAGATTGGCCATACCGGCCTTCAGAGCAGAAACCTCTTCGTGCAGCTCACAATTCTCTTGTTCTAAATTGTCCATCTTCCTTATGAGATTAGCTCGAGTATTATATTAATGAGACATCTTGTTGTTCGAAGTAAAGAAGCTCAATAAGACACCTGGATATGAACAAAGAATGCAAGAAGCATATACAGTACGATGCATGATATGCAATGCACATGTCTTATTTTTATTATTAATATTTCAAGGGGCTTAAAGATTTATAGAAAAAATTTCGTATATCGAAGTAATAACACATTTGAAATACTGGAAAATTTTATTATAATAACTTCAAAATGGATTAAAAGTTTCAATAATCCCAAGTACAAGATGAAATTAAAGTCTAAAATCCTAAGAAGCAAAGCTGATGGAGTTCACTCTATACGCTGACGCTTCCCTGTAAGTCTGGCAATCAGAGCCTTCAACCTCTGGTTTTCTTCTGCATATCTGGTGGTGACCTCCTTCCAATCATCTGAATCAGGAAGTGAGCAACTAAGTCCTGATTGAGGTTTAGAGAAAAATAAACCCCCTTGCCTCTCCATCGTCTCTACAACACGGCTCTCAAGAATCTCAATCAAGTTGTCTTTCTCCTTCAAGTCTGCTTGGTAGGAAACTTCTAGAGTCTGGCACTTATTCTTCCAAGCTTCCTTTTCCTACTGCATCCTGACTAACGCAAACTGGAGCTCTTCCACATCATCCAATAGGGGAGGAGTGGTCTTCACAAACATATTAGGCATAAGTGCTTCTCTTGAATACGACATCTTCAACTGAATGGCTCTTGCTTGTATCCATTGAAGACGAGGATCCAAAGAAATAACTCCCCTAGGTCCCAAGTCCTTCCTACTCTTCCTGTGAATGTGACTGTTGTACCCAAAAATTTTCCCTCTCATTTTATCAATATTTTCCTCACAAGACTCTTTGGACTCCAGACAGGATTAGGGTTTGCACAGCTCAAGACATCTCCTTGCACTGATGACCTGAAATTAGGGTTTTAGTTTGCACACGGATTTTTGGACTTTCAATGCCTAATGTGACTTTCATACTTCATATTGGACCTATAAGATTGCTCATAACAAGTTTCAAGTCTTGAATCAAATTTTTGCCTAGCAAATTGGACAGTTGACCTAAAAATCAATTGTATTAGAGAAAAGTCAACTGTGGCCAATTTACAGTTAAACCTCATAATTTTTGATCCACATCAACATTATAGACTCATATGAACCATTTGATCAAGTTTGGACCACAACTCCTCAAGAAAT
Source organism: Vicia faba (assembly GCA_948472305.1). Taxonomy (NCBI): domain Eukaryota; kingdom Viridiplantae; phylum Streptophyta; class Magnoliopsida; order Fabales; family Fabaceae; genus Vicia; species Vicia faba. Next base: position 1,047,430,235 of record OX451736.1, read on the forward strand.
TTGATCAGATCATCAAAAGGGCAAAATGGTCAAAATTAGGGTTTTGACTATAGAATGGCAATTTCTGATTTTTCACCTAGCCAATGGCAAATTGGGTTCAAGCATGGATTCAAGAACTCAATGGAATCATCTTTACCTAATCACAAGGTTCAAAATAGCTCAAATGCAATGGATTGACAGATGAATTTTCCAGTCAACTGATCAAAAATCAACTTTACACTGAAAAGTCAAACTTTGACTTTTTGGTCCAAATCAAATGCCAAGGGTCATTTTTCATCAAGGTGTGTCAAAAAATGAAACTTTTACATCAAGAAACCTAATTTTGAAAATTAGGGTTTAAGTTTGAAATTTTTCATAACTTAGAAATTTTCGAAGTTATGAAAATTTCTTATTTTTCCCCAACTTTTTCACCATGATGCAATTGGATTCAAAGAAAACTTACAACATGAAAGTTGTAGTCCTCCACAAAATATACAACTTTGATTCATAAAGTTTTCCCAAATGATGCTTGGATCTTAAGTTATGATTTTATGAATAAGGGTCCATGAAACTTTTAACTTAGTGAAATTTTGCCATAGTTTAGGCAGATTTTTGACCTAACTTCATGGAAACTTTTCACCTAGTTCCAAGTAGAATCTCAAAATGCATTTCAAATATGGATTTTAAAGCATGTTACAAGATTTCCAAAATATCCAATAACTCTCCAAGATCATTTGTGGTTAAGGAGAATCGAAGGAATGAAAATGGCCATTTTTCACTTTTGTCCATGGCATTTTGCACATTGCTACAAGTTACAAATCTGTCCTAAACATGCTTGTACTTGTTTTACATGTCTTAAACCTTTCCACACTCCTTAATTTAATGCAAATACATGGGAAAAAGGCTTGGTTCTGAGCTTTAGAGCATTTTACAAGGAATTATTCCAAAAATGGCATAAAGGTTACAATGCTACTTTGATAAAGCATACTTTTGGCAATTTTGTTTTTCTTGAGCCATGGACCTGATCTCTTTGTGAAAACAAGATCCATAAACATCAGGAAAAGTTCACCAACCCTATGCAGACCTTGAGCTAGCCTGTACAGGCTTTGAGCTTTGTCAACTCACTTTTGCTTCAAAAACAAGAAAGCTTACAAAAAGTCCATAACTTGAGTATCTGATAAAACCAAGCATTGACATCATTTCAAACAAGTTCAGCATATTGTAACAAAGCCAAAACACGATTTTCTAAGCTCTCAAACACCCTCTAACACAAAAAATTCCATTTCTTCCCAAAATAGGGTAACCTCTGCAAATTACTAGCCACTTCCATATTCCCTCGTGCGTTTTGCCTTGAACCACTTCAAACACATTCTATACAACACACCTGAACTATCCAAGCCTTTGTTCAGCAACTGTAACCTCATTTTCACACTTCACCATTTTCATTTTGAAGCTTTGCAGGTTGACTTCTACAGCGACATTCAGGCAATTTCAAGGCAAGCTAAGCATTGGGAAAGGTTGAGGGAACTTCAAGCAAGCTCGCGCGACCTTCAGGCCTCACTCAAAGTTGCTACATTTCCATAACCAAACTCAACTGAACAAGGTAATTTTCAAAGTTCTATCTCCTTATTTAGGCATCATTAGGCTTAGGTTTGTGAAGCAAAAATGTAGCCTTTAATGTGCTTGAGTTGTACATATGCATAGTTCTTATTTATATTAACTGAGCTAGGTGAATTTGGATGATGAACTTGCTGAAAATTTTAGGTCATAAATTAGGGGCACTGAAATTCTCCCAGGTTTCTTAGAGTTAGGTCACAACATGGATATGGTTGGAATCGTGATTGAAAATGCTATAATTTTCATGTTGTAAATTTTTGATTTCATGCAAGCATGAGCAAGAACAGGTTTGAGTTGCAGAACGCGCGCAGGGAGCAAGGACAGGGACGAAGTGCTGTCCTGGGCCAGGACCTTGGGCCTGCTTTCTTTTGACCCCCCCCCCTTTTACTTTCTGCACCCCCTTTTGCATTTTCTTATATTTTTCTATATTTTCTTGCATATTTATATTTTCTAACTTTATTTATTTTTTCTAAATATTAAAAAATCTCAAAAATATTTTCTTAATTTTTTTCATTTTTATTTTATTATTTTTATTATTTTTTGGGCATAAAAATAGTTTACTAATAATAACATACTTTATTTTCTTAAATAAAAACTTGTAAATAATATAAAAATAATATATATTTTTATTTTTATTATTTATACACTCAAAATAATATTTTCATACAATATTAATTTTTTTAACATTTTGTATATAATGTTATTATTTTTCTTAAAACTAAAAATGAATAAATAAATAATATAAAGCATATTTTCCTTTAAACCAAAATTAGGGTTTTCACCCTTTCAAAAAATAATCATTTTATTTTTTACTTTTTTAAGACATAAATAAATTTATTTTACATACATAAAATAAATACAAAAACATTTGTGCATATTTACATTTTATTATACATTTAAATAATTGTTCATTTATTTATTGTTGTGTAAATTCAATTGGGCTGTAATAGTAAATTAGGGTTTTATTTTGTGCAAATACCCCCTATTCAAACTTGTATCCCCCTCCCCATAATAATGTTGTAATAGTTTAGATTTACTTTACGCATTTTATCGCTTTCAATACCATGATAGTAAAAACTAGGGTTTTGTATGCAAAGACCAAAAATCAAATAAAATAGCATGACTAAATACAAGACACCATGCATGAAAAATGACAACACTTTGCACACAAGCACCCCTAGGGTTTCATCCACTTTGTTGCCTTAAAATGACCATGGTATGCATGCTAGGTATCTTGGCAAAACAAAGCAAAACAAAACAAAAAGATCATAGTCCCTCGATGACGCTATCTTGGTTGCCTAAACAAAAATGATCTTAGTCCCTAAAGCTTGCTAAGATACTTGGCACCATTGCTATCATGGTCATACAATGACCCACACCCGTCCCGTTTAACATCCAAAGATAGGGTTGTTTACCAAATACAATTGTAAAACAACAATGTCAAAGGGTTAAAAATGTACAAGAAATACTTTTGAGTAGGTAGATGCTTCTAGTTACTTGATCAAGTTTGCAAACCATCCTTGCTATTTTCAAACTATCACATACACAATTTCAAAACATTTCCAAACAACTTTCAAACATTGAAACATTTTTCAAAAGACAAACATCTTTGTATACATTCTTCAAACAAGAATCATTACAAAGATTGACAAAACGATGGCCTCTTTTCAAAATACTTTCAAAACCACACAAAGCACCATTTCAAACAATTGAAAAAGCAAAGCAAGTGATCTAAACAAGTAACTAAGAGCCCATGGAAAACCATGGATGAAAAAGATGCTAGCACCTTCCCTTTTTATAATCTACCCTCCGAACCCAAGAAAACATCTCAAAGGTCTTTTCTCTGCTTTTTGACCTTTCCTTTGGATAAAATAAAAAGTCGGTGGCGACTCTTGCTAAACCGAAACATTTACGAACACAAACGCAAAACCTCAAGTCAGTTCTCCCACCGTATCACAGAACTGACGACTCTGTTGGGGAAAATAAGAAAAGTGGGGTTACCTTAGGGTTTAGATCACCTTTACATTCTTATCTTGTTTGACTTGAATGCTTTACACTTTGGTTCTATTGTTTGGGTTTGAATCCTCTACCCGGATTTGGGAAACATTCATAGGTAAATAGAAATACATTGTGGAAATTGTGCGGGGTATACCGACACGGTCTAAGCAATAGCTCTATTAGTGCGACATATTTGTGGGTATCGGTAGCCTTTGAGTCAATCAAAGAGAATACGGGGCTGCTGAGTGATGTCATGAAGCACTAATGGACTTTTAGAACCTTTACTTGACCATCTTGTCCTTTTAGGATGTAGTGAGATGACCGACTTTGGTGCAGTCCGAAGTTGGTAGATACTCGATACTACACTCATTGAGGGTTGTTTTCTTGGAATATTTTGGTCACCAGTAAAGTGGATAAACTGAAACAATGAACACATAAAATAATCCAGTGACATTGAGCTCCTTAGAACCCGGTTACTATTTATAGGAAAGGTTGAGCCAACTAAACTTCAAGAGGGTACTTACCTATGAAACCCCATGCAAGCCTAAACTAGGAACTTGTGTGATTTTCTTGTACATATATACTTGTACATAACATCATGAACATCATGAAGCATCATTTTCATCCACTAACCATTTCAAGGATTTTGGATTTTCATCTTTGTTCCTGTTTTGTAGGTTATGGAATCACTTCGCAGGAAAACAATCCAAGTCAACCTTGTGAGAATTCCTCCTCAACTCAAGGAGTTTGCTTCCAAGATTCCAGAGTATTCTCCATTCACTGAGAGACATGGTCGACTTCTCAACTTGGTTAACTCCAACACAGAGGAAGACATGGTGAAAGTTCTCTTCCAGTTCTTTGACCCCCTACACCACTGCTTCACATTTCCTGATTACCAACTAGTGCATACTTTGGAGGAATTTTCTCAGCTCTTGAGGATTCCTATTCTCCATCAACTACCTTTCAACGGTACGGAAAGAGATTCAAAGCCTGAAGATGTTACTCAAGCTCTGCACTTGCAACCATTAGATGTCATAGGTCATTGGGAAACCAGAAGTGGTGTCAAGAGTTTCTTGGCAAAGTTCCTGTTTGAGAAAGCTCAATAATGCTGGAATTCTCTAAACCTGCAAGCTTTTGAGGAGATTATAGCTCTTCTCGTCTATGGATTGGTCTTGTTCCCAAACCCTGATCAGCCTATAGATGTGAATGCTGTCAAAATCTTCATGGCTCGCAACCCGGTGCCTACATTGCTTGGGGATATCTTGCACTCTTTTCACACTCGAACAATGAGGAAAAGATGTGTTCTCATGTGCTGTACTCCTCTACTGGCAAGGTGGTTTATTTCTCATCTTCCCCAATCAGTCTTGAAGAATGAGCAAGGTTTGAGGTGGTCACAACGATTGATGGCTCTTACATATTCAGATGTTCATTGGTGTTCTCGATCCAGAGAAAATGTTATCATCACCGACCTTTGTGGGGAATTCCCTAATGTCCCTCTACTTGGAATTAGGGGAGGCATCACCTACAACCCATGCTTGGATCTGAGACAGTTTGGGTATGCCCGAAGGGATGGCCCACATGACATGCTGATTCTAGACTTGGTTTTTGACTTCGACAACGACACTCAAGGACTTCAACAAAGGTTCATCCGAGCTTGAAGGATGCCTAACCAGGTGGACAGTAAGACCTTGGGACACAAGAATTCCATCCCCCTTGAGCCTTACCTCAAGTGGGTACGAACCCACGCCCAAAGTCTTATGATGCCTTACCCCTACATTCTCCCTGTGATTAAAGAGCCTGTTAAGGAAGGAGAGGTTCCATACACCCTCCTACATCCTGACATGCCGACATCACTTGAAGATTTACAAAGGAGTTGGATACAACTCAAGGGAGAACGCGATACTTTTGAAGCCCAATTCTACGCCAGCAAGAAGAAGTTTTTAGAACTCACTCGTCAACTTCACGAAGAGCAGACTCTCAACACCTACATTGCACCAAAGATGATGCGCAACGTCTTTTTACCTTAGAATTTTGTATTATTTTTCCCATGGGGCATTTATGTACTAACAATTCTATTAATATGACGTGTGTTTCTTTTTTTGTTTAAAACAAATTTGAATTTCTGAATCCTTGAATACATTACATGAATACATATCATTCATCATATGCATAAACAGGTCTTCACCAAGTTTCCTCATCTCTCTGTTGTTTATTTCAGCAAGATGGATATTGAACAAACGGTCAAAGACTTACAAGCTCAGAATTCACAATTCCAACAGCTACTCATGACCTTGGCTAAGGGTCAGGAGGAGCTCAAAGCTCTGTTAGAGAAGGAAAAGGAGAAAAAGAAGAAGAAGAGAGTTGGTGTGGCTACCTTGGGCAGAAGATTTGAAGGTCAAGCCAGAAGGGTCCTGGATTTCCCATCAACATCTAAAGAGGGTGAAGGAAAGGGTAAAGGAGCTGCAGTGCCTTCTGATTCTGAAGCTGAAGAAGAGGAAGATGAGGATTACTCAGAGCAACAATATCCTCCTGCAAATGAGAAATACAAAAACATGGAAGAACGTCTGGCATCCATGGAGATACAGAGAGTGCCTGGGCTGGATTTTGAAGAGTTAGGGTTGGTTTCTGGAATTGTAATCCCTCCTAAATTCAAAGTACCTCTGTTTTCTAAGTACGATGGGGTGTCTTGTCCAAAGATGCACCTACAATCTTATGTCAGGAAAATTCAACCACATTCTTCTGACAAAGACCTGTGGGTCCATTTCTTCCAGGACAGTTTGTCGGGGACGCAGTTAGATTGGTTCTACCAGCTAGAGAGGTCTGACGTGCATAATTGGAAGGATTTGGCTGCTGCTTTCTACAAGTAGTATCAATACAATGCGGACTTAGCACCAACCCGTACTCAATTAAAGAGTATGGGCATGGTCTCAAATGAAGGCTTTAAAGAGTATGCCCAGAAATGGAGAGACTTGGCAGGATGAGTACAACCACCTCTATCTGAGAGGGAGCTAGTAGATATATTCTTGGGGACTCTGTCAGGGCCTTTCTTTAATCACTTGATTGGAAGTTCGTCTGCAGGGTTCACCGAGTTAATTCTAACTGGTGAGAGAGTTGAAGCCGGAATCAAGAGTGGTAAAATTCAAAAAGATACATCTGCTTCTGATGCCATCAAAAAGCCTTTTCCAGCAAAGAAAGAAGTCTCAATTGTCTACTCTTAAATAGGTCAAGGAAGAGTTGAGCGCCGGCAAGCGGTGGGGGCCGTAATGATTCAGAAGTCTGCAGCTGATCAGCCCAGAAACAATCAACCAAGAACCAACCAAGCAAGGGTGGAAAGGCCTGTAAGGCAATTCACCCAGATAAACATGACTCTTGCTCAGGTTCTACCCCATCTCTTGAAGTTAAACCTTGCCAGTCTAAAAGAGGCCCCGAAGAATCCGAATATAACTTCTCCATTTTACCATTCAAACGCCAAGTGTGCTTATCATTCAGGGAGTATAGGGCACGACACCAACAATTGTTGGGCCCTGAAAAATAAGATTCAAGATTTGATATACGCTAAAGAAGTGGAATTCGACGCCCTTGAAAAGCCGAATGTGATCTTTGCTCCAATGCCAAGGCATGGCCACAATGCCCATGCTGTTGAAGAGGATCTTTTTGTTGCTACTGTTGATGATTTGATAACTCCGCTAACGATAATCAAGTTAAATTTGTTGAAGGATGGGATTTTCCCAGGTTGTGAAGAAGATTGTTGCCTTTGTTCATCCTTACCAACCGACTGTCCATTGTTGAAGTTAGGCATCCAACGCCTAATGGATAACCAAGAAATCCTTTTTGAAAATACTCCTGTTACACCGACTCCTGTCAATGATGTTTCAATAATAACCATATCCGCCAATCTTTCCAAGTCCTCCAAAAGACCTATTAAGATTACATCCGCTCTGAAGATTGCACCTTTGAAGATAACCATGCCCGAGCCCGTCACGTACAAGTCCGACAAATCAATATCGTGGAACTATGGTGGTGAAATATAATACCACGGTATTAAACAAATTGAATCAACTGAAGAGAGTTCTGATGAAGAGACTTCCGACATTGGAAACATTGCTGGAACGAGCAAAATCACCCGCAGTGGAAGGATTTTCTCTCCAGAGATTGCCCCTCCAAAGGCAATCTTTGGACCCTCAAATGCTTCTAAGGTTACCCCTGTGCCGGTCAACATATCTGTAAGAACCTCAATTATTGAAGAAATTGTAACTCCCGTGGTTGTCCCCTCTACTGCTGCTGATAATAGAGGGAAAGGGATCCAAGAAGCGCCCGTCAGGACGAGGGCTCAGCCATTGGTCATCCCTGAAAGTTCTCAAAAAGAAATGGAAGAGATTTTGAAAATAATCAAGAAAAGCGATTATGATGTTGTGGAACAACTGGGGCAAACCCCCTCAAAGATCTCTATGTTGGCCCTGCTGCTTTATTCAGAGGCTCATGCTAAAGCACTGATCAGATTTTTGAAGACGGCCCACGTGCCACAGGAAACCTCCGCGGATCAGTTCCAGGAATGTGTAGCTAGCTTAACAGTTGACAATGGTCTAGGATTCTCCGATGCCGATTTAACATCTAAAGGGAGAAAGCATAATGACGCTTTGCATATCTCGGTGGAATGCAGAGGGACTACCCTAGCACACGTTCTGGTAGACACTGGTTCGTCTTTAAATGTCTTGCCGAAGAAAGCCTTGGATAGACTGGACTGTGAAGGCCTAACCCCGAAGCCCAGCAATATCATTGTCAGAGACTTTGATGGTTCTAAAAGGATGGTCCACGGGGAGGTGGACATCCCGATTAAAGTGGGAACTGAAACCTTCGACTCCACATTCTATGTGATGGACATCCGTCCTTCCTATTCTTGCTTGTTGGGAAGACCTTGGATTCACCATGCTAGAGCCGTTACTTTAACTCTACATCAAATGCTCAAGTACCCAGTCCAGGGGAAATTTATAACTGTTCATGGCGAAGAGGAATACATGATAAGCCATCTAAATTCTTTCCGCTATGTAGAATTGGATGGTGAATTCATCGAAACCCCTTTTCAACATTTTGAAGAGGTAGCTCAGGAGATTGCAGCAACCAAGACAGTGTCTTCTGTACCAATGATTATCAGACCTCCGCCTCGGATGTTGTCTCTCAAAGATGCAAAGGTTGTGATTGAAGAAGGAGGAAGCACAATTTGGGGAAAACTTCCAGACTTTCCTTACAAATCAGACAAATTCGGCTTAGGGTTCACATCTTCTGCTCAAAAGGCTGTCCGTCGTGCCCGTGCTGGAGGGCCACCAGTGAAGATCACCCATCATGGAGTCAATGCTTTGGAGGATGATGAAGAGGAGAGCAATTTGGAAGACTGGATTTTCCCTACTGTTGACGGAGGACTGTGCAACTGGGAGGCAAAAGACTTTGTTCCGATTACTTTCATACCACAGTAATTTATCTTTCAAACATTTCTGTTGGTTTGTAATGATTCTTAAACAATTAGTACACCTTTAACCTTGTGCCTTACCCGAGGCACATAGGTCCATTTGTAAGGGTTTGATTTTTCATCTTCATATGCCATTTTAATGAATCATGGACGTTTTCACATATAAACTTTTGTGTTCATTGTCTTTCTTTTTGCATTTTATTTGTTTAAAGATGGCTATCCCTTACACACACCCACACTCACAAATGCAGGTACCCTTCCATTCCGGATTCCATGGGTAACAATTCTGCTATGGCCTTCAGTGACTCTGAAGATCTGGTCTACCATGCCGAATACGAAGGTGAGGAAGATTGTGAGGTGCCGGGAGAATTGGCTAGGCTGCTACAACAGGAAGAAAGGGCTATTCTACCTCATGAGGAGCTGTTAGAGACAATCAACTTGGGTACTGAGGAAGACAGAAAAGAAGTCAGAGTGGGTGCCAACCTAGAGCCAAGTGTCAAAGAGCGTCTAGTTCAGCTGTTGAATGAATATGTTGAGATCTTTGCCTGGTCATACTAAGACATGCCGGGACTCGATACATATATTGTGGTTCACGTCTCCCTACAAGAGAAGACTGTCCACCAGTTAAACAAAAGGTATTCCGCATGAGGCCCGACATGCCTGAAAAGATCAAAGCAGAAGTTATGAAGCAGTTCAATGTTGGGTTTCTTGCTGTTACTTCCTATCCACAATGGGTTGCTAACATTGTGCCCGTGCCTAAAAAGGAAGGAAAAGTCAGAATGTGCATGGATTACAGAGACTTAAACAGGGCTAGCCCTAAAGATGACTTTCCACTACCGCATATTGACATCTTGGTTGACAACATAGCTCAGCACAAGATATTTTCTTTCATGGACGGATTTTCAGGTTACAACCAGATTAAAATGGCCCCTGAAGACATAGAGAAAACTACTTTTGTTACACAGTGGGGTACGTTCTGCTACAAAGTGATGCCATTCAGACTGAAGAATGCCGGGGCAACCTATCAACGCGCCATGGTAGCTTTATTTCATGATATTATACATCATGAGATAGAGGTCTACGTAGATGACATGATAGCCCGATCACAGACAGGAGAAGAACACCTCGACCATTTGCAAAAGTTGTTTGTCAGGTTGAAGGAGTACAAGCTCAGATTAAACCCTAACAAGTGCACTTTTGGAGTCAGATCTGGTAAACTCTTGGGTTTCATCGTCAGCAACAAAGGCATCGAGGTTGATCCTGCCAAAGTCAAAGCTATACAAGAAATGTCTGCTCCTCGCACTGAGAAGGAGGTCATAGGTTTCTTGGGACACCTAAACTACATTGCAAGGTTCATTTCTCACCTAACATCTACCTGTGAGCCAATCTTCAAGATGTTCAAGAAAGATCAGGTGGTTAAATGGAATTATGACTGTCAAGTTGCTTTCAATAAAATCAAGGAGTATCTGCTAGAACCTCATATCTTGATGCCTCCTGTCGAAGGAAGACCACTAATCATGTATTTGACCATCCTAGAGAATTCAATGGGGTGCGTATTGGGCCAACATGACGAGTCTGGCCGAAAAGAGCATGCCATTTATTACCTTAGCAAAAAGTTTACCGACTGTGAGACTCGATACTCACTGCTCGAGAAAACTTGTTGCGCTTTGGTATGGGATGCTCGCCGGCTAAGGCAGTATATGTTGACTCATACCACTCTGCTGATATCTAAGATGGATCCGATCAAGTACATCTTTGAAAAGCATGCTCTATTTGGAAGAATAGCTAGATGGCAGATGATCCTGACAGAATATGATATCCAGTACACGACCCAAAAAGCTATAAAGGGGAGTGTACTAGCTGATCATCTGGCTCATCAAGCTGTCGAAGATTACCAATCCATGAAGTTCGACTTCCCCGACGAAGACATTATGACCTTGGACAACATTGAAGACTTCAGACCATATGACGGACCTGAACAAGGATCCCGATGGATCCTGTACTTTGATGGTGCCTCTAATGCACTTGGAAACGGTATCGGTGTTGTGCTCATCTCACCAGAAGGTTGCCATACTCCTTTCACAGCCATACTTTTCTTTAACTGCACCAACAACATGGCCGAGTATGAAGCTTGTATCTTTGGTCTCAAGGCTGCAATAGACTTGGGAATCAAATCTTTGATTGTATTTGGGGACTCAGCTTTGGTCATCAGTCAGATCAAAGGAGAGTGGGACACTAAACATCCCAACCTCATCCCTTATAAAGAACATGTCCTGACATTGCTACCACATTTCGAGCAGATTACCTTCGAGTACTGCCCGCGAGAAGAGAATCAGTTAGCAGATGCTCTAGCTACAATGTCATCCATGTTTAAACTGAACTGGGATAAGGAGGCTCCCCAAATCACCATTGAACGGATGGACGAACCTGCACATTGTCACGAGATTAATACCGAAGAAGTAATAGACCGACCTTGGTTTCACGAAGTCAAAAGGTATCTCGAGGCTCAAGAATATCCTAAAGGAGCTTCGGTCAACGACAAAAAGTTCTTAAGGAGGTTCTCGGCTAAGTTCTTCCTGAGCAATGGTATCCTATACAAGCGCAATCATGATTGCATTCTGCTCCGTTGTGTGGATAAGATTGAAGCTGAACAAATCATGGATGAACTTCACAATGGTACCTTTGGCACTCACTCTAGAGGACATACGATGGCTAAGAAGATTCTACGGGAAGGCTATTACTGGTCTACCATGGAAGCTGATTGCTATCAACATTCCAGAACTTGTCACAAATGCCAAATCTATGCGGACAAGGTACATATACCTCCAATTCCTCTCAATGTCTTAACAGCTCCTTGGCCATTAGCTATGTGGGGAATCGACATGATTGGGGAGATCAAGCCTACATCATCTAATGGACACCGCTTCATTCTGGTGGCCATTGATTACTTTACCAAGTGGGTCGAAGCAGCTTCCTTCGCCTCCGTTACAAAGAATGTGGTTGCCCGCTTCATCAAGCAGAACCTCATTTGTCGGTACGGCATCCCCGAAAGGATCATCACTGACAACGGTACAAACCTGAACAACACTATGATCACCGCCTTGTGTGAGCAGTTCCAGATTCAACATCATAATTCATCTCCCTATCGACCAAAGATGAACGGTGTTGTCGAAGCTGTGAACAAAAATATCAAGAAGATCATACAAAAGATGACAGTCACCTACAAGGACTGACATGAGATGTTACCATTTGCTCTCCACGGGTACCGTACCACGACACGTACATCAACTGGGGCAACACCCTATTCTTTGGTATACGGCATGGAAGCTGTTTTGCCTATTGAGGTTCAGATTCCCTCCTTGAGAATCATGAAGGATGCTGGTTTGAGTGAAGACGATTGGATTCAGACCCGGCTTGATCAACTTAACTTTATTGACGAAAAGCGACTTACTGCTGTTTTCCATGGCCAGACGTATCAAAAACGGATGATCAAGGCTTTCAACAAGAAAGTCAGGCGCCAGGTATATCAAGTCGGAGATCTTGTAATCAAGCGGATCATCTTGCCGCAAAGTGATCCCAGGGGCAAATGGACTCCTACCTACGAAGGACCATTTGTGATCAAAAAATCTTTTCTGGTGGGGAAATGATCTTAACCACCATGGACGGTGATGACCTGCCGCACCCTACGAACGCAGACATAGTCAAAAGATACTACGCATAAATCACCCGCTAGGTTGACACACCTAGGCAAAAAAAGGGCATCTCGGTGAATCGAAAACCCGAAAGGGCGGTTCAGGCAAAAGTTAGGGATAAAATAAAAAAAATTGTACACCCGTCAAGTTGAAAACCCGAAAGGGAGACTTGGGGAAAAAAGGGTTTCCCGGTGGATCAAAAACCCGAAAGGGCGGTCTAGGAAAAAGTTAGGGAATTAAAGCGTATGACTATGTTTCGTCGGATCACTTTAAGGACAATCTCTTCACAGACAAGCTCCGGGCTTCTGATCAACTCAATCATCTTCGGACGAAGCAACGAATGGACATGATATTAAGAGTTACGAAGGCTATAGCAGAATGGGAACCCCATGGAATTTTCACACATAGCCATCTTTCTTTGTATAAATTTTTCTCATTTTTATGACAACATTATCTTACTAGGATGTCAATCTCCTTTGTACAAAATACTTATACGAAGTTAATACAAAGATACCTCAAAGTGCAGAAAACTATTTGCCTTTTCTTCTTTTTACACTTGTGTTTTATTTGAAAACATCCAATGATTTATTAAATGAGCATATGAATTTGAATATAATCATTGTTTACAAATAAACGAAATGGGAAAGAATAATTACTGACAGGTTGAAAGTATAGGAAGACGTCTTTAGGCTATTCCAAGAGAAATCTCATGCAGTACATCATTTGGATCCCCAGCGGAGCTACAACCTTGAAATACATATCCCCAGCGGAGTTAAATTTCAAAATTCCCACCAGAGTTAAAACTTTAAACTTCCAATCCTCGGCGGAGCTAAAACTTTGAACTATAGACCCTCAGCAAAGATGAAACCTTCTTCCCTAATCAAGTCAAATTTCCAACTATCAATCCACAACAGAAACCATTCAGTTTTCCCCAGATTCCCCAGCAAGTTATCTTGAAGCCTAGAAGTCAACCAGATAACAGTTAACTTTTGTCTTATCCCCAACCTAGGATAATTCCCCAGTAGAGTGGCATACAAAGCAAACTCCTGAACTTTTTCCAAACAGGAATAAGCTTTTTCCCCAGAGTCCTGAACTTACTCTCCAGCAGGATAGCTACTCCCCAGCAGTATAGCTACTCCCCACATAGTTTTTACTCCCCAACAGAATGAAGATTCTCATTCTTGATTCCCCCGTGAAGTTGCCTGAGTCTTCACTACTCCCCAGCATGATTTCGTCAAAATTTTTAATCCCCTGCAGATCGAAGATTCTCATTCTTGACTCCCCAACATGAAGTCCCCAAGGATTCAAACTCCTCAACAGAATGAAGATTCTCATTCTTAATTCCCCGCAGTAATCATTAGAATTTTCCATATTCCCCAGCCGAGTAAGGATTCTCATGGTGTAATCCCAAGTGGAAGTCTTCAAAGTTCTCTGGATTTCCCAAGTAGATTTCTCAGGGAGTGCATGGCATTACTTCCCCAAGCAGAATTTTTGTCAATACTCCAACTTCAAGACATGAAGAATTCTCACATCCCCACAGCAGTTGTCTAGGATCTTTAATCCCCAAGCAGTCAGCAAGGATTTCTCATCCTCAGCAATCAAAGATTTTGAATCTCCAGCAGCAGTCAAGGATTTATTTTCCCCGACGACAGTCAAGGATTTTATTATCTCCAGCTATCAAGGATTTATTTTCCTCAGCAAGATAGCTAATCAGCTTATATGCGCATACATTACATTCATATATCATAAATATTGATAAAAACACATTTTATTTCATCATACATTTCATGCAACATAACTTTGTGTTTCAGCTAACATTTTACCCTTTTTAGGATAATATTAATAACTATCCTTAACAAATATTCAAAGATTTCAGATATAGTACGGATACACTCCAAACACGAAAGTCATTATGTTACTCATTCAGATCTCTTATTCAGATACAGTAAAGATACACTCCAGACACGAAAGTCATTCTATTACTCATTCAGAATTTCAAGTCAAGATACAGTTCAGATACGCTCTAGACATGGATGCCATTCTGTCACTCATTCAGACTTCAACGATCAGATACATATTAGATACGCTCCAAACGCGGAAGCCATTCTATTTCTCATTCAGATTCAACAATCAATTTCAAGTTCAGATACACTCCAGACACGAAAGTCATTCTACTACTCATACAGATCTCAACTTCAGATACAGTCCAGATACGCTCCAGACACGGTTGCCATCCTGTCACTTATTCTGACTTTTTACCTAGACCAGAGATACTCCAGGAACGGACACCATTCTGTCGCTTATTCAGATTTCAGATTCATATACAATACAGATACACTCCAGACACGGAAGTCATTCGGCTATTCATTCAAGAATCAAATACAGTTACAACACGAATACTCCCCAGACACGGACGCCATTCCATTGCTCATACAGACTCAGTCTCCAGATACAATATAGATACACTCCGGACACGGAAGTCATTCTGCTATTCATTCAAGAATCAAATACAGTTACAGCTCGGATACGCTCTAGACACGGACGCCATTCCATTGCTCATACATACTCATTCTTTTGACTTATAACTTACAACTCAGCAGACATTCTTGGATGGCATATTTAAGCCCATCTCCAACAAGACTCTCTCACCTCTCCAAATGGAATCTTTAAGCCCATTACCTCAACTATACTTTGACGAGTGCAAATTTACGGGCACTCTAGTGTTCAATCATCTTTTACCTTCGAGTCACGAACGACAAAACTCAACAATCTAACTCTTCAGGTTCAAGAAGATTGAACAGGGGCAGCTGTTGTACCCCAAAATTGTCCCTCTCATTTTATCAAGATTTTCCTCACAAGACTCTTTGGACTCCAGACAGGATTAGGGTTTGCACAGCTCAAGACATCTCCTTGCACTGATGACCTGAAATTAGGGTTTGAGTTTGCACAGGGATTTTTCGACTTTCAATGCCTAATGTTACTTTCATACTTAATATTGGACCTATAAGATTGCTCATAACAAGTTTCAAGTCTTGAATCAAATTTTTGCCCAGCCAATTGGACAGTTGACCTAAAAATCAACTATATTAGGGAAAAGTCAACTGTGGCCAATTTACAGTTAAACCTCATAATTTTTGATCCACATCAACATTATAGATTCATATGAACCATTTGATCAAGTTTGGACCACAACTCCTCAAGAAATTTGATCAGATCATCAAAAGGGCAAAATGGTCAAAATTAGGGTTTTGACTATAGAAGGGCAATTTATGATTTTTCACCTAGCCAATGGCAAATTGGGTTCAAGCATGGATTAAAGGACTCAATGGCATCATCTTGACCTAATCACAAGGTTCAAAAGATCTCAAATGCATTGGATTGACAGATAAATTTTCCAGTCAACTGATCAAAAATAAACTGTACAGTGAAAAGTCAAACTTTGACTTTTTGGTCAAAATCAAGTGCCAAGGGTAATTTTTCATCAAGATGTGTCAAAACATGAAACTTGTTCATCAAGAAACCTAATTTTGAAAATTAGGGTTTAAGTTTGAAATTTTTCATAACTTAGAAATTTTCTAAGTTATGAAAATTTCTTATTTTTTCCCAACTTTTTCACCATGATGCAATTGGATTCAAAGAAAACTTCTAACATGAAAGTTGTAGTCCTCCACAAAATCTACAACTTTGATTCACAAAGTTTTCCCAAATGATTCTTGGATCTCAAGTTATGATTTTGTGAATAAAGATCCATGAAACTTTTAACTTAGTGAAATTTTGCCCTAGTTTAGGCAGATTTTTGACCTAACTCCATGGCAACTTTTCACCTAGTTCCAAGTGGTATCTCAAAATGCATTTCAAATATGGATTGTAGATAATGTTACAAGCTTTCCAAAATGTCCAATAACTCTCCAAGATCATTTGTGGTTACGGAGAATCGAAGGAATGAAAATGGCCATTTCTCACTTTTGTCCATGGCATTTTGCACATTGCTACAAGTTGCAAATTTGTCCTAAGCATGCTTGTACTTGTTTCACAGGTCTTAAACCTTTCCACACTCCTTAATTTAATGAAAATACATTGGACAAAGGCTTAGTTCTGAGCTTTATAGCATTGTACAAGGAATTATTCCAAAAATGGCATAAAGGTTACAATGTTACTTTGATAAAGCATACTTTTTGCAATTTTGTTTATCTTGAGCCATGGACCTGATCTCTTTGTGCAAACAAGATCCATAAACATCAGGAAAAGTTCACCAACCCTATGCAGACCTTGAGCTAACATGTACAGGCTTTGAGCTTTGTCAACTCACTTTTGCTTCAAAAACAAGAAAGCTTGCAAAAAGTCCATAACTTGAGTATCTGATAAAACCAAGCATTGGCATCATTTCAAACAAGTTCAGCATATTGTAACAAAGCCAAAACACGATTTGCTAAGCTCTCAAACACCCTCTAACACAGAAAACCTCATTTCTGCCCAAAACAGGGCAACCTCTGCAAATTACTAGCCACTTCCATATTCCCTCGTGCGTTTTGCCTTGAACCACTTCAAACACATTCTATACAACACACCTGAACTATCCAAGCCTTTGTTCAGCAACTATAACCTCGTTTTCACACTTCACCATTTTCATTTTGAAGCTTTGCAAGTTGACTTCTACAGGGACATTTAGGCAAGTTCAAGGCAAGCTAAGCATTGGGAAAGGTTGAGGGAACTTCAAGCAAGCTCACACGACCTTCAGGCCTCACTCAAAGTTGCTACGTTGCCATAACCAAACTCAACTGAACAAGGTAATTTTCAAAGTTCTATCTCCTTATTTAGGCATCATTAGGCTTAGGTTTGTGAAGAAAAAACGTAGCCTTTAATGTGCTTGAGCTGTACATATGCATAGTTCTTATTTATATTAACCGAGCTAGGAGAATTTGGATGATGAACTTGCTGAAAATTTTAGGTCATAAATTAGGGGAACTGAAATTCTCCCTGGTTTCTTAGAGTTAGGTCACAAAATGGATATGGTTGGAATCGTGATTGAAAATGCTATAACTTTCATGTTGTAAATTTTTGATTTCATGCAAGCATGAGCAAGAACAGGTTTGAGTTACAGAAAGCGCGCAAGGAGCAAGGACAGGGACGAAGTGCTGTCCTGGGCCAGGGCCTTAGGCCTGCTTTCTTTTGACACCCCCCTTTTACTTTCTGCACCCCCTTTTGCATTTTCTTATATTTTTCTATATTTTCTTGCATATTTATATTTTATGACTTTATTTATTTGTTCTAAATATTAAAAATCTAAAAAATATTTTCTTAATTTTTTGCATTTTTATTTTATTATTTTTATTATTTTTTGGGCATAAAAATAGTTTACTAATAATAACATACTTTATTTTCTTAAATAAAAACTTGTAAATAATGTAAAAATATTATATATTTTTATTTTTATTATTTATACACTCAAAATAATATTTTCATACAATATTCAATTTTTTAACATTTTGTATATATTGTTATTATTTTTCTTAAAACAAAAAATGAATAAATAAATAATATAAAGCATATTTTCCTTTAAACCAAAATTAGGGTTTTCACATTTTCAAAAAATAATCATTTTATTTTTTACTTTTTTAAGACATAAATAAATTTATTTTACATACATAAAATAAATACAAAAACATTTGTGCATATTTACATTTTATTATACATTTAAATAATTGTTCATTTATTTATTGTTGTGTAAATTCAATTGGGTTGTAATAGTAAATTAGGGTTTTATTTTGTGCAAATACCCCCTATTCAAACTTGTATCCCCCTCCCCATAATAATGTTGTAATAGTTTAGATTTACTTTACGCATTTTATCGCTTTCAATACCATGATAGTAAAAACTAGGGTTTTGTATGCAAAGTCCAAAAATCAAACAAAATAGCATGACTAAATACAAGACACCATGCATGAAAAATGACAACACTTTGCACACAAGCACCCCTAGGGTTTCATCCACTTTGTTGCCTTAAAATGACCATGGTATGCATGCTAGGTATCTTGGCAAAACAAAGCAAAACAAAACAAAAAGATTATAGTCCCTCGATGATGCTATCTTGGTTTCCTAAACAAAAATGATCTTAGTCCCTAAAGCTTGCTAAGATACTTGGCACCATTGCTATCATGGTCATACGATGACCCACGCCTGTCCCGTTTAACATCCAAAGATAGGGTTGTTTACCAAATACAATGGTAAAACAACAATGTCAAAGGGTTAAAAATGTACAAGAAAGACTTTTGAGTAGGTATATGCTTCTAGTTACTTGATTAAGTTTGCAAACCATCCTTGCTATTTTCAAACTATCACACACACAATTTCAAAACATTTCCAAACAACTTTCAAACATTGAAACATTTTTCAAAAGACAAATATCTTTGTATACATTCTTCAAACAAGAATCATTACAAAGATTGCCAAAACGATGGCCTCTTTTCAAAATACTTTCAAAACCACACAAAGCACCATTTCAAATAATTGAAAAAGCAAAGCAAGTGATCTAAACAAGTAACTAAGAGCCCATGGAAAACCATGGATGAAAAGGGTGCTAGCACCTTCCCTTTTCATAATCTACCCCCCGAACCCAAGAAAACATCTCAAAGGTCTTTCCTGTGATTTTTGACCTTTCCTTTGGATAAAATAAAAAGTCGATGGCGACTCTTGCTAAACTGAAACATTTACGAACACAAACGCAAAACCTCAAGTCAGTTCTCCCACCGTATCACAGTGACGCCAAGCCTTCACAATCTGATCCCTAGCTTCCTTATGGTCTTATCCCTCTTTTAGGAAGAAACTACTCAAATGAATACTACTTGGCTTATCCCTCATAAGATATCCAAGCCGTCGCCGTGCAAGAACAGGGTTGTAGTTAATTCCTACCTTTGTACCAAGAAGAGGTACATTGGGGAAACTACCACAAGTGTCGACAATCTCTACATCATGGTAAGCCTGATGATACTAAACAATATCTGAATGAGTAAGTGCCAAGACCTTTAGAGCCCAGCGAGGTTCCTTCTTGACATCCCAAAAAGCATCACATCAAGGTAAATGAGAAGTAAACCACTGATATAACAAAGGCGTGCAACAGACGATCATCCCTCCATGATAAGAATCCCGAAGATGAATAGAGTAATAAGCATCACCCAACAATATAGGAACTGGGTTCCCTATCATAAAGATCCTGATGGCATTGATATCAACAAATTTGTCTACATTGGGAAATAAGAACAAACCATAAGCAAATAGAGCAAAGATGGCCTCAAAAGCAACTGTGTTCTTCATCCTAGCAAAGTAGCAAGCTTTCTCTAATAAGAACTGAGCTGGTAATCCTCTAATCCCTCCTTTGGTAGTCATGTGGGTTTCAACCTCAGACTTCCCCAAATGAATCAAAGCAGCAATCTCATGAGATTTTGGCTCCCCCTCCAAACCAATAAAAGGAACACGATCGGTAATAGATAAACCCAACATATAAGAATACTCTTCTAGCGTAGGCATCAACTGATAATCAGGGAAAGTAAAGCATCGATACATCAGATCATAGAACTGGACCAAAGTCGAGAGAATGCCCTCCTTCATCCTGAGCTTCATGAGAGAAATGATGGACCCATACTTCCTCTGAAAATCTGCAAAACACTCAATCTCGGGAATCAGACCCATCAACTCATCTATCTTGGGATCTTTGAAACTGTACTTTGCAGTCTTTCTTTTTCCAAAATCCATAGTAAAAAAGTACTTGAGATATTCACAAAGAGTCAACTTTTAAGTTCCTTGAAATAAAATGTCTTTAAGAGATGCTCATGGGTGCATGAATGCATGATGCAATAATCATACACAATATCACAAACATAGGGTTCATAGGTTCAATATAACGAGAATGAGGTCGAAGATACTACCCATAAGTTATGGTCTAAAAGTTATCACCTTCCAAACAAGGTTCTAGAGGTTCCCAAATTCTACATCCTTCCTTCGGATATTACCAACTTCCCAATTGACTCGGTAAGTAGTAATATTCTAAAGAAAAACTCATCCGAGCGTAGTATTGTGTGATAACTATTTTAGGATTACTCCATCATAGCTTCCACACTACACCTAAAAGGCCAAGATGGGTTAGGTATTCTACGGTTCTCAGTTTCAGCAGGCTCCCAGGTTGAAAGCAGCACGTCTTCCTGATTACTCGGTAAACGACACTACATTCAAGAGGGCCTCCACTGAGTGGGGGATCTCATGTCTCCTTTTTTGAGATTACTCCCTCAAAGTTAACATGACTATATTGTCCGTCCTATCTTAAGTTTGCCCAAGTTCGGGTATAGGACTTATGAGATATCACCAAGCACCCTGAAAACCAGGAAAATCCAGACAAACATATATACAACACATAATATACAACAAAGAGTTAGCATATATACATAAATAAACAAAGATAGGCTCAACCCACTTAGGGATGAACCAGCAAGATGTCAATCTTTCCCCGGTAAAGTCGCCATTTTTTCCGTAGCCGTAGAAATGTTGAGACTAAGCCATTGGATTGACTTGACTCGCACATATCAAAATAAAAATCGCCACCGCGCTTTATTGTTTCCAAAGGAATGGGAAAAGAGAGA
Source organism: Vicia faba (assembly GCA_948472305.1). Lineage (NCBI taxonomy): Eukaryota > Viridiplantae > Streptophyta > Magnoliopsida > Fabales > Fabaceae > Vicia > Vicia faba. The sequence goes on from OX451736.1 coordinate 1,047,451,615, forward strand.
ATAACCCAAAAGAGTAGGGAAAAATTATAGGTAAGGGGGTTAGTTATGCAAAGGGAATGTATTATCACCGTAAACATCTACGGTACTCCACAGGAACCTCTTTGAAAAATCTGTATATTTTGGCTATAAAATGTTGTATAAAAATAGATTGTGGAGATGAGAAAAGAAGTATATTTATTTATTTTTAATGATTTTTGCACCCGCCATGGTTACGAACCTTTAGTGCCTATGTACCACCTTCTGTGCAATAGGGGATCAGGGTACTCGTAGTTTACCTTTTTAAAATTTTAAAACTCAAGTGTGTTGGTTAATTTTAGGAGACAAGGCATCATCGTCTTATCCGAGTGGAAGAACATACTTACTATCCACAATTATGAGAAATGAGAATTTGCATCATCTCAAAGTGGAGGATATGACTTGGATTTTAAAACCAACAAGAGCCTCAGTCAACACCCTAGTGGAAAATATCTCACTTCACTACATATCGTAGAAGTATACTAGCTTGCATCACTACAAAGATTGACAAGAGTATGATCTTTTGAGACAAAAAAAGTTTTAAAGATAAAAGCCAAAATGGCAAAATAGTTTGAATGAGATTTACAGACTTTTAGTTTTTCACAAACATGTCAAAGTATTATTACACAACCTGCACACAAAGCAAACAAACAATCCAATGTCTTGGGGTAAACCCCAATAACTCCAGACAAAATAATAATTAAGGTCACAAGGTCCCCAATATAGGTCAAGGTCTCTACTCTTAAGTCCAAGAAGTCCATAACTCCAAAATGCCAAGGATAGTAACTAAGTAGTCCAAGTGACATTAAAATTTTTTAGAGTGTAAGATGATTATTAGGTATCTTCAAAAAGAAATGAAAAGCTCAAGTGAGCAAAATAAAAAAAAAAGACATGAATATAAAGGATCAAGTGAGCAAATATGAAAATAGAATGAAATGTAAATGCTAAAGCAAATGGGATATAAAGTAAAAGCATAAGATAAGGTCAATTGTTAGGAATTAGTAGTTAGTTGGATGAACATCTTGAAACTTGCATTTGGAACTAATTAGAAGATTGGTAGAACCAAAGCCTCTCAACAACAAGTTGCATTTGCTTTTTGTCAAGTATATCATCCATTTAAGAATCCCCAAGATAACAACTAATGATCAATGATGTTTAAGTGATCCACTTTGACCAAAATTGATGAAGATTCATTAGAGGATTTGTAGAACCAAAGCCTCCTAACAATGAACCTCAAAGTTATTGGATCAAAGGATTCAAATAAACACACTTGGGCTTAGAAACATAGATTTGGGCCACGAATGATCATTTTCTCAAATGGGGACAAAATTTAGCGCTATGTTAAGCATTCGTAAGTGGACTTATATAGAAGTTGCACCTATTTTGAGGCCGGTCAATAACAATCTATGCACCTCATGTTTTGAGACATGATATGCAAATCATGCTCTAACAATATCTAGCACAATAAGAATGGATAAGATGAAGAGGGAAAGGGAAATGAATAAACCACATTTGAACCAAAAATTTAATCAAACTATTATTAAAATCATTCATCCATTTTTATGGAGTTAGACTCAACACCATGGGTCCAATGATGTTAATAAAGTTCATGATCAAAACTTCATGGTCTAAGATCAGTCAGAATATTTACAAAAATAAAATTGTATTTAAAATAAAAGAAAAAAGGTTTTTAAATGATTTTAAAATGAAAAATAGAGAGAAAAATAGCAACTATATTCAAATTAATCAAGAAAAAATAAGTGAGACCATAAAAAAACCATAAATTAACTCAAATGTTTATATGAATTTTTTGCTAATTTTTTTAAGTCAGAAACTATTTTTAAACTAATTTAAATTGCTCAAATAAAGGAAAAAAGATCAAAAATAGTAAAAGTTAAGATGAATTCCATAAAAAATTAAGAAGGTCAGAAACAATGGAAATGATTTTTAAAAAAAATTTCAGAATTAAAAAATGTCAGAAAGTATTTTTTAAACAATTAAAAAAAAGAAAATAAGGTAAAAATTATGAAAAATGCCAAACATCAAAATAAAAATATGAAAAAATATTCATAAAGTCAGAAATAATTCAAAGTATTTTTGTATATTTTTTCATAATATTTTGGTAAAAAATAAAAGAGTTATGAATTTTTGAAATTTAAAACAATTAATATATAAAATAAGAAAATGAAAAAAAAATATGGACCATCAGATCATAGTAAAAACGTGTTAGTAAGCTGATCAAGTGGACCAGACACACTGTGCTTGATATGGACCTTATTTAAAAATGCATTGGATCAGAAAAAGGGAAACCCGTGAAAACAAAACAATTGGCGCGCTATCATTGGTTGAGACAAGACATGTCATCGTCTTCAACATCCAGACACCCTACAATAGAGATTTTATGAGTTTCTTCAAATGGAAAAAATAGAATCCTAGACTAGTATCATTGAATTCGTCTCTTCAAAATGATCCTAATACCACCATCACGCCAAATTTATATAAAGTGTGCAAGGAGAAATGGATCAAAAACTCAGAAGATAGCGGGCACCTTTTAGTTGAGATTTCTTTCTCATTCTCAATGGATTTAAAAATTGTAAGAAACACAAGAATCAGAAGAAGGAGTAGAGTAAGTTAGTGCTTCATTTGGATACAAATGGTGGAGAATTATACCTGAAGTTCAAGAATGGGACTCTAAAAATGGACTTATGTAGCTTGAAGTATGGCTAGTTCTGCTTGGTTTAAGTGTTGGAGAGTTTGTATGATGATGAAGGATGATGATTGTGCAAATAATTTTGGAGAAAAAAGCTTAAATCTCATAAACTGGTTTCAAAATTTTGAAGTTCGTGTGAGGTTTTGGCAGGGTGTGTGTTGTACCCCAAAATTTTCCCTCTCATATTTCTCAATACATTTCAAGTGAGGTTTTCCAATTGCTCAAGGAAGTCCAAGGGTTGACCAGACAAGCTCTCTCCTAAGGCAATCTACCTCAAATTAGGGTTTCATGTTGCATCAAGATACTTGAGTCCAAGGGATCCCAAATTCTCACCATTGTCCTAATATGCTCTCAAGATCATTCATGTCAAGTTTCAAGCCTTGCAGAGGAAGTTTGCTCAGTCAATTGCTTAAAGGCCTTAAAATCGACTATGTTAGGGAAAAAGTCAATTGTGGCCCACATACAGTCAAACTTCAAGATTTTTGGTCAACGTCCTCATTTTGAGGTATTATTCATCATTTGATCAAGGGTTGATCATGATTCATCAAGGATTGCTCCCAATTCATCAAAACCCAAAAGGTGCTAAATTAGGGTTTTGCAGGAAAAGTCAACTCAACTTTGACCAAGCATAACTTTCTCATACTTTATCAAAAATGACCCATCCAAAGCTCATTTTGAAGAGTATTAAATGCTCCACAATTCATCCTCAGCTCCCAAGTTCAAAATATACACTCACAAGAAGTTATGAATTTGGACATTATAGGTCATTTTGAAAAGTCAACAAAAACACCTTTTTTGTCAAAGCTTCATACATGAACATGGAATACCAAATTGAGATGATACCAAAAGTGTTGCTTAGAGGACATCTCAAGCTTTCTAAAAAGTCCAAAAACACCCTCAAAGAGCCAAAATTGAGGAAGTTATGAATTGGTCAAGTTGACCTTTTTTGCAAAATTGTCAAAAGTCAAAAGTGCCTCAAAGGGCAAGACGAGTTGATTCATGGCATTATATTTTGTCTATCATGCCTGTGTGTGATTTTGAGATATGCAGGGTGTATAGCTACAGGCAGTCATCCGTAGGTAAAATTCATTGATCTTTTACCAACGGGGAGAGGACAGGGATGATGGCGTGGCAGCCCTTGATTGCCCCGTTTGAAATTTCGCACGTGATGCTTTATTATGATGTTCGTTTTCAATATAATGATTAATTATTATCCCATATACAAAGCAAGTGCATGGTTGAGTTGGTAGTGGAGCAGTTGGAAAAGGTTATAGGACCTGGGTTCGAATCCCAGGTCCCCCCATTATTTCATATTGTTTTTCATTTTTTGATCAGGCGCATGCATAAATAAGAAGTCTACCATGTAACCTCAAGGTTCCTTCATTGGATCTCCAGATGGCCAGATCTAAAGGTCATCAGATGAAAGAGTATCATAGGTGTGATCGGTGGAAATAGAACTGACTGTTTTTTAGCTGGTTTCGCGAAATGTCGCGGTAAGCAAGAGTCGCCACCGTCTTTTATGTTCTCCAACATGGAAAGGACAAAAGCACAACAAAATTCCTTCTTTGAGAATGTTTCTCGATTCGGGAGGTAGATTTATAGAAAGGGAAGGTGTTAGCACCCTTTCTATCCGTGGTTATCCACGGGCTCTTAGGTACTTGCTCTTATGTTTTCAAAATTTGTTTGCTTTTCAAGTGTGTGTGGGTTTTGAAAAAGTTTAGTTTGAAAAACTTCTAGGTAACTCTTGTATCAGTCCTCAAGAGTGTATGAAGTGTTTGTTTGAAAATTTTTTGAAAGTGTAGGTGCGAAAAGACGTTTTTTGTTGTTTTGAAAGAGCAAGTACCCAGGAGAAATCTACCTACTCTAAGGAATTAGGCTGTGTAAGAGTCCTTTAGATAGTGCTATCCCACCATTGAGAGGTAGGTAGCACCATCGTTGGAGTTATTCGGGTCAATTCGATTAAGGGACAATGTGGTCACCAAAGCAATGGTAGGACGCCTTAGTGGAAACCCTAATGTCCTAGATCCTTTTTATCCGAGGCAACCGTTTCGAGGCAACTGGATCTTAGACAGGAGGGTGACCTCTAAAACACCCTATACTTGACGACCACGTTCGAGGTAACCAGTGAGGCGTACCCTAAGAGTGGTATGTGCATGTGTGTTGAATTCAGTTTATGTTTATCTTTGAACATGTTATTTGTGAGCTATGGATTGATTTTATTTTTCATACAAGTCTTTCATGCATTTTTTAACAGTTAGGAGTGCGGAAAATAAAGTGCGGAAAAGGTAAATCTAGCTATTACAAGGCGCGGGTATATACATCGCCAAAAACAACAACCCGTTTTAAAAATGCGAGAATTTAAAAGAAAGCGATAAAGTTCTAATTAATTATTACATTTCATGAGCAGATACAAAATGATGAATTAAAAAGATAAATACGCGCGAAAGATTGAATCGGGAACGTCCTAGGGTTTTGACCCTTTTGAGAAAAGAATTGAGTTTGTCCTTCTTTTTTTGCAATTAATTAAATATTAACCCTAATTCTAATTAATTAATTATTTATTAAAAGAAAAAATGTTTTTGTATTTTTGTGTTTTTAATGAAAATAAAATAAAAATTAAATTAAAAGTGTCAAAAGAAAAAGAAATCTAAGTCTAATTCATTTTTATTTTATTGTAAAAAGAAAATTAAAATTTAAACCTAATTAAACTAGATTAATTTAAGTTAGTATTTATTTACAAAAAATAAAAGAGTGAAATTAAAAATAAATGAAATATTTACATTTTTTAGTTTTTTGAATTTTTATTGTGAAAAATGTTAATTAATTTGCTGGTTAATAATTAATTAAAAAACAATAAAAAAATAAATAAAGTAAATGAATGAAAGAAAAAAATAAAAAAATATAAGATGCAAACCCAAGGGGGGTTTGGGCCCTGAATGGAGGTGCTGAAGTAATTTTGTGGCCCAATTCCTCAAGCCTGCGTTGACTTCTGAGATTTGCTGAGCGATCATTGACTGGGTAGCATGGTGGTCAGCACCTCAGGGCCATTGGATTTGTGGCTGTGGACACATGGCACGCTGATGCATGAGGGCATATGGTGTTTGCTATTTGGAAGACTGCATAGGAACACATTAGAAAAAATATTAACAAGCATTTAGGGGGACCTGGGAATCGAACCCAGGTCCCAGTGATCATTTGTCAGCGCGTCCTTCGACTGAGCCACTTGCCTTCATTTGTTACAATAATAGGAAATTAATATTATATGAAATAAAGAGCAATATCCTGGAAAATAAAAGATGCGGGCGTTTTGTATTGGAATGGGCCAGTGGCACGCTTCCACGTACTTCGTCTTCCTCCTTTTTCCTGTAAAAATAAAACAATTAGCGGGGGTTTTTAACCCCCACAACCTGCATCAAGGGAAAATAGCGAATAGGCGCACACGAAATAGAAATTGTTCGCGAGGGTCTCAATGTCTTCGTCTCATTCAGACGGTTTCAACCATGGGTCTTTCAAAGCCTAATTTTTCCTATATGAGAAACCCCCAATTCAAGAGCTTGAAAACCTTAACATTCATCCATGGTGGTTTGTGATTTAGGGCTCTACAACTCAATTATCTTGTACCAAAAGTTTCGTACAGTCCCTGTGAACACAAAACACTCAACAAAAAACGTTAAATATGCATGAATCAATGTATGTGATTATGAAAAAATTTGACAAACCGTGGGTCTGTGTAGCACGTGTTCTTGAGCTTTGAGGCTTGTTTTGGATTGCAATGTGTTCATGGGAATGCTAGCAACGTGTTTGAATTGCTCTAAGGCTTTGAATTGGTCTACAATATGAAAAACATTTTTGACTTTTTGCTTGATTTTTTGAATATGGTTTGGCCGTTTATGCAGTGCTCAGGTCGTGTCTTAGGTCTGCAATGCTTGCTTATGTATGTGTGAGTGGAATTAGGTCAGCAGCTGGGCTTGGGATCCATTGTATTGATGTCTTGAGATTTTTGTTGATCACCATTAAAGATCTTTCCATACTTGAAGCAAAACCATGATTTTGTGCATAAAATAGCCTAGCACGAATTTGGTAGCTGGAATATGACACATGAAAGCCATTCAAACCAAAAGATGCCATTCCATTAAATTTTTAGATTTTATTTAAATTATTATGGATTTAAAATGAATTAAATCAATAAAAATTAAATAAAATGGAAAAATAAATGTTTGATCTTGAAATTAATCATGGGACACGTGTATGGCATGACAAGGCTGAATCAAGTGGAAGAAAGTGGGCCCTTTTGTCAAAAATTGAAGTTTTAAGGATAGTTGACTTTTGCCATTTCACAAAAATTTCCCAACTTCTCCAATGCATATCTTGCTCAATTTTGATCATATGAACATGTTCTTGGACATTTTGGAAAGGTCTTGAAGTCCTCTAACCAATTCCTTTGGTCCCATGTCATTTGGATTTACCAATCTCAAGTTATGGTCTTTGACTTAAAGTGCATTTTTGTTGACTTTTGAAAATGACCTATAATGTTGAAATTGATAACTTTTTGTGAGAGCATTTCTTGGACTTGGAATGTGAAGATGAGTTGTAGGAAATGTCATCCCCTTCAAAATGAGCATTGGATGGGATTTTTCTGATGAACCATGAAAAATTTATGCCTTGGTCAATTTATAGTTGACTTTTCAACTGTCCAAAAATGGAAACTTTTGCATCTTGATAATTTTTGAGCCATGCTTGTGGAATCATGATCAAGAATTGATCAAATGATGATTGTGGCCTCAAAATAAGATGTTGACCAAATTTTTTGACTTTTGACTGCCAAATGACCATTTTACCCCTACAGTTGATTGTGAAGCAATTAAGGCTTTTGACTGTGCAAACTGGCATTGTGAACCTTAAAACTTGGCATGTAGATGCTTGACAATGTGTATAGGCCTATGGGACTTGATTGAGCCCCTTGAAAACCTCAATTTCCTTGCAAGAACCAAAACCCTAAATTTGACTGGCTTAGGAGGATGGTTTGACTGTGCAACCCTTGAGTAGACTTGATCAAATTGAGATGATGCTTGTCAAAACTTTGAAGAATATGGGAGGGAAAATTTTGGGGTACAACAATAGACCTTGGTCAACATGCAGCAGGGAATCTGGGAAGTCAAACATGGACCTCTGATCTTGGGCCAAGAATTGCTAGCAGCACACCCCTCCAATTGTTGTCCACATGCCCATTTTCTATTTTTCTTTTCTTTTTATATTTTCCTTATTTAACTTATTTAATTATTTTTATTAACCCCAAATTAATTCTTTTTTTCATAAAAAACCATAAAATCAATTTTCATCCAATTAGATTTAGAATTTATTTTTTATACAAATATTAATTTAATTAGTTTATTTAATTTTAGGGTAATTTTAATGTCTTTTGTAAATAAATTAAAAACATTTAGAAAATTAGGGTTTTAGTTTAATTTAATTCTTATTTTCTTTTTCTTAAAAATAACAAAATACAAAAATAGGTCATGTAAATTATTTTCTTAAATTTAATTTAATTGGTAATTTTGTACATATTTAATTCAAACCTTATTTTTCTTAAAAAATAATTAAAAACAACAAAAATAATGGTTTATTTCGATTAGGTTAGATGGGGTCAAAACCCTAGTTCTCTCTCGTTCTCGATTCATCGCGTTTATTTATTTTTACCATATTGATGTAATTGCTCACAAGTTGTAATAGATTAATTAGGATTTTTCTCCTTTTCATTTATCGTTTTGACGAGTTGTTTTTGGCTATGTAATTAATACCCGAAGCCTTGTAATAGCGTAACTTTACTTTTCGCACTTTAAATTCCGCAAAATATTAACTGTTAGATGTTTGAATAATAGGGTTGCATGACAAGAATGTATGTAAACTTTAAAACGATTAGCAAACCCTAAATGTGCAAAGATAAATAACTTGAAATTGAATCACTCGCACATGTGCACTCCTAGGGTATACTCTCACTTCGGTTGTCTTCGGTAAATGATCATTAAGTATAGGGTATTTTAGTGGTCGCTCTTTTGTCTCAAAGATCAAAGTTGCCTCAGAAAGGTTGCCTCGGAATTGTTGCCTCAAATGCGATCTTGAGACATTAGGGTTATTACGAAGACGTCCTAACATTGCTTTAGTGATTGTACGTCCCTTTCAAATTGACCCTTAGAACTCCAACGACGTTGCTACCTACTCACTAATAGTAGGATAACACTGTCTAAAGGAAACAAGAATAGAAACATTTTCTTTTTCGAGTAGGTAGATTAGTTCTTAAGTACTTCCTCAAACAAACAAATTTTTTCACACTTACATTCCTTTTCAAACAAAGTTTCTAAAACACTTCGTAACACTCTTGAAGACAGAAGCAAGGGTTAAATCGAAGTCAAACAAATTTTTTTTCAAATCGAACACACACAAGCAATTTTGAAAATGATGAGCAAGTACCTAAGAGCCCGTGGAAAACCACGGATAGAAAGGGTGGTAATACCTTCCCTTTCTATAATCTACCCCCCGTACTCAGAATATCTCGAAAAAGGAATTTTTCTGTGCTTTTTTCCTTTCCTGTTGGATGAAATAAAAGTCGGTGGCGACTCTTGCTTACCGCGACATTTTGCAAACACAAACGCAAAACGCAAACCAACATTCAAACAGTTCCGGTTCTGTCACCGTATCACAGAACTGGCGACTCTGTTGGGGAAAAATTAAGTGGGGTATACCTTAGGAATAGTTCATCATATTGCTTCTATTGTTTGATTTGATTGCTTTATCTTTGTGGGATTTGTATCTAAGTTACTATAGATCCTAACCCAGATCTAGGGGACACCTGTTAGGTAAGTAGCAATAAACTATGAGGGAACTGTATGGCATAAACCGATACGTTTGAAGCAATAGCTACGTTGATGTGGCACATTGGTTGGTATCGGTATCCCTTGTGGAGAATCAAGGAGAATATGGGGCTGCTATATGGGTCGTTAAGCATCAACTGACCTTAGAACCTATAATTGACCAACTTGGCCATAGGAAGTAGTGAGATAGCCGGCCTCTGTATAGAGCTGAGAACTGGTTGATACTCGATACTACACTCATTGAGACCATACTCTCGAGATAGTTCCGTCTGCAAGAAAAGATTGCATGATCTAAAACCATGACCGATGGAGGATGGTCAGTGATATTGAGAACCTCTAGAACCCGGTTACTATTATTAGGACAGGTTAAAACCAACAGAACTTCAAGAGGATAGTACCTAGACCCCATGCGAGCCTGAAACTTAAGGGCTCTTGTGTGACTTATTTGCCTTTACCATGTCTGTTATCTGCTATACCTGTGGTGTGTTTTTATCATGACATCATGCATCATAATATAGCATGCATATTTCATTAGACTAACCATTTCAAAGACCGAGGGGATTTATCTTTGTTCTGTTTTGCAGATTATGGCTTCCATACACAGAAATGCCATTCGAGTCAACTTCGTGCAAATCCCTGCTCAGCTCAGAGAGTTAGTCTCAAAAGTTCCTGATACTTTTTCATTTGTTAGAAGACATGGTCATCTCCTTAGTTTGGTCACTTCAAGGTTGGATGAGCAGATGATGAGCGTCCTTTTCCAGTTCTTCGATCCGGTGCATCATTATTTTACCTTCTCGGATTATCAGCTAGTCCCCACTTTGGAAGAGTTTTTTGATTTATTGGGCATATCCATCCTCGAGCAGACACCCTTCACAGGTTTGGAGGAGGTTCCTTGACCTGAGGACATTTCTTCAGCCTTACATCTAAAAAGGGTTGATGTAATATCCAATTGGGAGACACGGAGCGGGGTTAAAGGTTTCTTGGCTAAGTCTCTGATGGATCAAGCTCAACAGTTTTGGGATAACTTGAATTTTCAAGCATTTGAAGAAATCTTGGCTCTCCTCATCTATGGCTTGGTTCTTTTCCCGAATCCAGATTCCTTCATAGATGTGAATGCGGTCAAGATCTTCTTGTCTCGTAATCCAGTGCCTACTCTGCTGGGTGACATTCTGCATGCTCTCTATAACCGTATTGTGCGAAGAAGGGGGAACCTCATGTGTTGCACGCCGCTGTTGGCGAGGTGGTTTATTTCGCACCTCCCCAAGTCTGTATTGAAGAATTAAGAAGGGTTAGGTTGGGCTTACATAATCATGTCCCTTGCCCATACGGACATTCTTTGGAGTTCTAAAGATATGGAAATGGTAGCTATCATTGATCGATATGGAGAATACCCTAATGTCCCGTTGCTTGGAATTAGAGGGGGAATAACCTACAGTCCTTGCTTGGCTCTACGACAGTTTGGTCGTGCTCGGAGAGACGGTCCTCATGAGCCACTTCTTACAGACATTGTCTTTGACTACAAAGGGGACGTTAATGAGAATCGCCGAAGGTTTATACGAGCCTGGGGCATGGTGAACAGGTCTGACACACACGAGCTAGGACCGAAGACTTCTCTCCCAATGCAACCTTATCCCCATTGGGTTCGAGCCCGTGCTCAAAAGTTGGGGATGCCTTATGAAGCTGTTTTGCCAGTGGTTATGGAGCATACTAATGAGGAAGGTGTTCCTTATATAGTCCTCTATCCCTATATGCCTACTGACCTTAGGCAATTGAAGAGATATTAGATCCGGTTGAAGGAAGAAAGGGATACCTACCGGGAGAAGTATCATGAGAAGGAAAGGAAGATCTTGAATCTCACGAGGCAACTTGAGAATGAAAGGACAACCAATGATTATGTCAGCACGAAGGGAAAGCGACCATGGGATTTCTGATATCTTTTATTGTTTTTAGTTTAGATTTGCTTTTCAGTTATTTCTTTTGTAACGCCTTAAAGGCATTATTAAACATTTTTACAAGTTTAATCTAATAAAGTTTGTTTATTTCTTGGTTTACAAATTTGAATCTCCCAAAGTATTTGAAATAATTTCATACGCATTCCATTACCATGCACCTCATTACAGGTACCATTACAGGTTTCTTATCTTCTTCGCTATTTATTTCAGCATAGAATGTCTTCTGAAATACCTATCGATCAAGCCATTAAAGCTCTTCAAGCACAAAATGCTCAATTCCAGGAGATGTTCTTGAACTTGGCCAAAGGACAACAAGATTTGAAGACTCTCATCCTGAAGGAGAAGAAGAAGAAGAAGAAGAAGAAGAAGGTGGTTATGCTGAATATGGGTCACAGGTTTGGGAATAGGTTGCGACAGGAAGCTGACCCGTCTCATTCATCTGGAGGAGGAGAGAATCAAGAAGAAGGAAAGGGTCCTAGCCATGTGGTCTCTGATAATGACACTGATTTTGATGATGAACAGTACCCTCCTACTGAGGATAGGTACAAACAACTTGAAGACTGTCTGAGTGCTATGGAAATTCAGAAGGTCCCGGGTTTGGATTTTGGAGATCTGGGGCTAGCATCATGGGTGGTGATCCCTCATAAGTTTAAAGCTCCGGTTTTTGCTAAGTACGATGGAGTGTCCTGTCCAAAACTCCATCTCTGCTCATACGTCAGAAAAATTCAACCTTACACTGCTGATAGAAATTTATGGGTACATTTCTTTCAAGATATTCTACTATCAGGGACTCAGCTTGAATGGTTTTATCAACTGGAAGGAGCTAATGTCCGCAACTGGGAGGACCTTGCTACTGCTTTTTACAAGTAGTACCAGTATAACGCCGACCTTGCTCCCACTCGTACTTAGCTTCAGAGTATGTCCATGGGTGCAAGGGAAGGTTTTAAGGACTATGCTCAGAAGTGGAGAGATCTGGATGGAAGAGTCCAACCCCCTCTGTCTGATAGGGAGTTGGTTGATATGTTTTTGGGGACCTTGTCTGGTCCATTTTTCAATCATCTGATTGGTAGTTCATCATCCGGGTTTACTGAATTGGTTATGACTAGGGAGAGGGTAGAAGCTGGTATCAGAAGTGGCAAGATACAGAAAGGTGCTTCATCAAGTACAGAAAAGAAGTCTTTCAGGAAATAAGCTAGTGCAGTTTACGGCTCGAGGAGCCAAAGCAGACCTGAGCTCCGCCAAGCAGTGAATGCGGTAGTAATATAAAGACCTACAGTTGCCCCACAATGCAAAAATCCACAAAGAATGGAGAGGCCGCAGAGATAGTACACTCGGCTTAATATGACCTTGTCACAAATTCTACCGCAATTGTTGAAAACCAACCTGGTAACTCTGAGGGAAGCCCCGAAGAATCCCAGCACCACATCTCCGCTGTATAATCTGAATTCCTGTTATGCCTATCACCCTGATAGCCTGGGTCATGATACGAACAACTACTGGGCTTTGAAGAATAAAGTGAAAGATTTGATTGAAGCTAAAGAGATTGAGTTTGACGCTCCAGAGAAACCCAATGTCATAACTGCTCCTATGCCCAAGCACGGTAATGGAGTAAATGTTGTGGATGATGATTTATTTGTGACCTCCGTGGAAGACATTTCTACTCCGTTGATGACCATTAAGAAGAATCTATTGTTGTCCAGTTTATTTCTGGGTTGTGGTGAAGGTTGCCACCTATGTTCCATCATGCCTGCTGGTTGCTATTTACTGAAATCAGGTGTTCAACGCCTGATGGATAACAAAGAGATCTTGTTCGAGAAAACTTTGATTCCGTTGATTCCTGTTGAAGATATTTCCATCATAACCATTTCCGCCAATCCTTCCAAGGCTTCCTCGAGAAAGCCTGTTAGGATTACATCCGTTCTGAGAGTTGCTCCATTAATCATTACTATTCCTGGCCCTATCCCATACACTTCGGATAAGGCTGTCCCGTGGCACTATGGGGCCGATGTGTATTATCATGGGATCAAACAAGATTTGAAGGTTGAAGAGATTGATACTGATGTCGGCAATATTGTCGGGTCTAGCAAGGTCACAGAAGTGGAAGACTTTTCGCTCCTGAGATTTCCCCTCCGACGATTCAAAATCCCGTTACCATTCCATCTGCCAGTACATCAGCTACTATTCCAATTCTTACTCCAGTTATCACCCCTGTCGCCGAGTCATCTGACACTCGGGGCAAAGAAGTTACAGGTGAGCCTGCCCGGATGGAGGCGTATAAGAAGATCATCGTAGAAATCTCTAAGCAGGAGATAGAGGAAATTTTGAAGATTATCAAGAAAAGCGACTACAACATAGTCGAACAGCTGGGGCAAACCCCATCGAAGATCTCCATGTTATCCTTGTTATTATGTTCGGAGGCCCACGCAAAGGCTTTAATTACTTTCCTCAAAACTGCGCATGTGCCGCAGGAAACTTCTGCTGATCAATTCAAAGACTGTGTAGCTAGTTTGACTGTCGACAACGGGTTGGGTTTCCCAGATGCAGATCTGACTGCTAAAGGAAGAAATCACAATGATGCTCTGCACGTCTCGATCGAGTGCAGGGGCACTACTTTGGCCCACGTGCTGGTGGATACTAGGTCCTCATTGAATGTTTTACCAAAGAAAGCGCTAGACCGTCTGGACTGTGAAGGTTTGGTTATGAAGCCAAGTAATATTGTGGTTAGGGCCTTTGACGGGTCCAAAAGGATGGTGCACGGGGAGGTGGACGTCCCTATTAAAGTTGGCTCTCATACTTTTGCATCTACGTTCTATGTAATGGATATCCGACCATCTTATTCTTGCTTGTTGGGTCGCCCTTGGATTCATAAGGCTGGGGTAATGACTTCTACGCTCCATCAGATGTTGAAATATCCAATAAAAGGGAAGATTGTTACGGTTCAGGGTGAAGAAGAGTACGTGGTGAGTCATCTTAATTCCTTTCGCTATGTGGAGATGGATGGAGAGTTCATCGAAACTCCGTGTCAGTACTTTGAAGAGGTTCCCCAGACTCTGGCATCAATTGAAGTTGATGTTGAAGAACCTCCAATGAAGATGGCTTCCTTCAAGGATGCCAAGGCTGTTATTGAAAAAGGTGGGTGTGCAAATTGGGGCCAACTCCATCACTTTGCACACAAGACTGACAAGTTTGGTTTGGGTTTTACTGCAGAAGCTCAAAGGGTTGTTCGGTGTGTGCGAATTGGAAGACCTCCTCTGCGCATCAGTAATCCGGGAGTGAATGCAATTGAAGATGATGAAGAAGAGTCAGATATCGACAGTTGGATTTACCTGACTACCAACGGTGGCTTGAACAATTGGACGGCGAAGGACTTCGTGCCTGTTTCTTTTATTACACAGTAATAGACTTTTGTTTTGAGATTTGTAACAGAAAATTTGAAACTTTGCAGCCCAGTGCCTTGCCCGAGGCACCTTGGCTTTGTTTGTGAGGGCTTACTATTTGTCATTTTCATATATCATCAATAAAGCATTGGACGCTTTCTTGCATTACAAATTTTGCGCTCCCTGTTTTTCTTTTCTATCTTGCACTTTATCAAAACGGCTATTTGTCTTACACACACTCACATATCATAATATAGGTCCACATCCACTCTGGATCCCACTGATAACGACTCTGCTATCGCTAGTTATGACTTCGAAAATCCGATCAACCAAGTCGAGGACGAAGGTGAGGATGATTGTGAGGTGCCTGGGGAACTTGCTAGACTGTTACTTCAGGAAGAGAGGACCATACAGCCGCATGAAGAGCCAGTGGAATTAGTGAATTTGGGTATCGAGGAAGACAAGAAAGAGGTCAAGATCGGTGTAAACCTGGAGCCTAATGTCAAGCAACGGTTGATACAGATGCTACGCGACTATGTTGAGATCTTCGCTTGGTATTATGAGGATATGCCTGGTTTAGACACTGATATTGTGGTTCACCGCTTTCCAACCAAATAAGATTGTCCTCCGGTAAAGCAGAAGGTTTGCCGTATGCGCCCAGAGATGTCTGAGAAAATCAAAGCTGAGGTCATGAAACAGTTTGATGCCGGTTTTCTAGCTGTCACTTCTTACCCGCAGTGGGTTTCCAACGTTGCTCTGGTGCCTAAGAAAGATGGTAAGGTATGTATGTGTGTAGACTATATAGATCTGAACAGGGCAAGCCCCAAGGATGATTTCCCTCTGCCTCATATCGATGTTCTGGTTGACAACACGGCGCAGCATAAGCTCTTCCCCTTTATGGATGGTTTTTCTGGTTACAATCAGATTAAGATGGCTCCCGAATACATGGAGAAGACAACCTTCGTTATGCAGTGGGGTGCCTTTTGCTACAAAGTAATGCCTTCTCGGTTGAAGAATGCTGGGGAAACTTATCAGCGTACCACTGTCGCTTTGTTCCACGACCTGATTCACCATGAGATTGAGGTTTACGTTGATGACATGATTGCAAGGTCCCAGACTGAAGAAGAACATCTGGACCATCTTCAAAAGCTATTTGACAGGTTGAAGATGTACAAGCTGAGGTTGAACCCGAACAAGTGCACCTTCGGAGTGAGGTCTGGCAAGCTGTTGGGTTTCGTCGTTAGTGATAAAGGTATTCAAGTGGATCCTGCAAAGGTGAAGGCTATACAGGAGATGCCAGCTCCTCGAACGGAAAAGGAAGTTAGAGGCTTTTTGGGGCGTCTGAATTACATTGCCCGATTCATTTCACATCTGACTGCTACTTGTGAGCCAATCTTCAAGCTGCTGAAGAAAGATCAAGTGGTAAAATGGAATGATGAATGTCAAGCCTCTTTCGAAAGAATCAAAGAATATCTCCAAGAGCCACCTATTCTGATGCCTCCAGTTGAAGGAAGACCTTTGATCTTATACTTGACAGTACTGGATAACTCAATGGGGTGCGTGTTGGGGCAGCATGACAAGTTTGGCTGAAAAGAGCACACTATTTACTACCTTAGCAAAAAGTTTATCGACTGTGAGACCCGATACTCGTTTCTCGAGAAAACTTGTTACGCTTTGGCATGGGCTGCTCGCCGACTGAGACAGTATATGCTGACTCACACCACTTTATTGATATCAAAGATGGACCCAATCAAGTATATCTTCGAGAAGCCTGCCTTGTCCGGAAGAATAGAAAGATGGCAGATGATCTTAACTGAGTACGATATCCAATACACAACCCATAAGGCAATCAAGGGGAGTGTGTTGGCATATCATTTGGCACATCAGGCCGTGGATGATTACCAGTCCATGAATTTCGAGTTTTCGGATGAGAACATCATGTTGGTGATTGATTGTGAGAAACCTGGACCGAATGAAGGACCCGAGGAGGGATCCCGATGGTCTATGTACTTTGATGGAGCCTCAAACGCGTTGGGTAATGGCATTGGTGTCGTGATTATATCTCCTGAGGGCTGTCATACTCTGTTCACCGCCCGATTATATTTTAACTGCACCAACAATATGGCGGAGTATGAAGCATGCATCCTGGGCCTTCGAGCTGCTATCGACCTAAGGATTAAGTTCTTGAGTGTATTCAGAGGTTTCTCTCTAGTGATCAGTCAGATCAAAGGCGAGTGGGATACGAAACACCCAAATCTTATTCCTTACAAATAGTATGTACTGACGTTGCTTCCACACTTCGAGGAGATAACCTTTGAACATTTCCCCAGAGAGGAGAATCAGTTAGCGGACGCGCTAGCTACCATGTCTTCTATGTTCAAAGTCAGGTGGGACAACGAAGCTCCCCAGATTACCATTGAGAGGTTGGACGAACCCGCACACTGCTGTGATATTGAGACTAAAGAGGTAGTAGATAAACCCTGGTTTCATGAAGTAAAGAGGTATGTTGAGGCTCAGGAGTACCCCGAGGGTGCATCTGTTAATGATAAGAAGTTTCTGAGGAGGTTCGCTGCGAAGTTCTTCATCAGTAATGGTATCCTTTACAAGCGTAACCATGATTCAACCTTACTGCGATGTGTAGACAAGAATGAGGCAGAAAGGATTATGGCAGAATTACATGAAGGTACCTTTGGAACTCATTCCAGTGGACATACCATGGCAAAAAAGATCCTACGGGCAGGATATTATTGGTATACTATGGAAGCCGATTGTTATCAGCATTCTCGGACCTATCGTAAGTGCCAAGTCTATGCTGATAAGGTGCATATACCTCCAGTTCCTCTGAACATCTTGACAGCCCCTTGGCCTTTTGCAATGTGGGACATCGATATGATAGGCGAGATCAGACCTACTGCGTCCAACGGGCACCGTTCCATTATGGTGGCTATTGATTATTTCACAAAATGGGTTGAAGCAACTTCCTTTGCTATAGTAACCAAGAACGTCATGGTGCGGTTCATCTGAAACAATCTGATTTGTCGATACGGTGTACCAGAGAGGATCATTATAGACAATGGTACAAATCTCAACAATACAATGATCACCGAGCTCTGCAAAAAGTTCAATATACAGCATCACAACTCTTCTCCTTACCGGCCGAAGATGAACGGGGTTGTTGAGGCGGCTAATAAGAACATCAAGAAGATTGTGTAGAAGATGACGGTGACATACAAAGACTGGCATGAGATGTTACCATTCACTCTTCATGGGTACCGTACCTCAGCATGGACGTCAACAGGGGCAACACCCTATTCCTTGGTGTACAGCATGGAGGCAGTCTTACCCATTGAAGTTCAGATACCCTCTCTTCGGATTATGAAGGATGCAGGTTTGAGCGAAGATAACTGGATCCAAACCCGGCTTGATCAGCTGGATTTAATCGACGAGATGAGGCTTACTGCTATTTGTCATGGTCAAACGTATCAAAAGCGGATGATCAAGGCATTTAACAAGAAAGTCATACGACAAGAGTATCAAGTCGGGGATCTGGTGATCAAACGCATCATAGTGTCGCAAGGTGATCCCGGGGGCAAATGGACCCCCACTTACAAAGGGCCATTTGTGGTTAAGAATATTTTCTCGGGAGGAGCTATGATTCTAACCACCATGGATGGTGATGACCTTCCTCACCCCGTCAATGGACATAGTGAAAAAATACTACGCATAATCAAAGACCCGCTAGGTCGACTGACCTAGGCAAAAATAAGGGCTTCCCGGCGAACTAAAAGGGTTCGGGCAAAAGTAAGGGATGAAAATGAAAAAATCTGTACACCCGGAAAGTCGAAAACCTGAAAAGGCGGCTTGGGAAAAAAAGGGTATCCCGGTGGACTGAAAACCCCAAAGGGCGGTCCAGGAAAAAATTAGGGATTAAAGCGTAACACTATGTCTCATTGGATCATCTTACAACCAGACTTATGTATCGACTATCAAGCTCGGACGACGCCAATCAATCTGATCTACCTTCAACCAAGTAGAAAAGTGATGAGATGCTCGAAGATATAAAGGAAATAGAAGAGTTGGAACCCAGTGGGATTGTTCACATAACTGTTTTTCTTCATTTTTCACAAATTGTATAAATTCTATCTTTCGGCAGCGTTCACTTACTAGGACGTCAGCCTCTTGTACAAAGATGCCTATTTACAGGCCAACTTCAAAATCAATACAATTCATTTTACAATAAACTTCAAAAAAATTGTTTTTTTCTTTTTCTGTTTTGTTTTGCAAGAACGTCCAATGATTCATTTTTGATATATGCATTTGACAATAATTGCAGCTCATAAATATTTACATGCGAAACAAAAGACGATTACTCGTAATTTTAGAAACAGGGGCAAACAAGAAATGTCCAAGCCTTACAGTTGCTCTATTCACCGGGTACAGGGATAGACCCAGCTGAAGAATATGACTAAAAATGCATACACTCCCCGCAGAGTAAAAAGTATCCAAAGACAGTGATGTTAGCTTTCCCGAACAAGACACAACTCTCCCCAGCTGAGGTTCGCAATGGAGAGTGAGTCGGTAAGATTCTCCCCAAGCAGAGTTCATCTATCACCAGCACTAGAAGATTATCCCTAGTGGAGTTTATTTCTTCCACAAACAGAAATTTTATCCCCGACAGAGTTCATCACCACCAGCAACGGCAATTCATCCACAACCGAGGTTATTTCTCCAAGTCAACAGATCTCCTGGCAGAGTATCTCTTCCCCACAGAGTCGTTCTCTCACCAATGTATTCTCCAGCAGGATTATTCTCCCAATCATCTTTGGTCATTATCCCCAGTGAGCGAAACTCTTCATATTCTCCAGCAGCAATCCAGGATTTATTTTCCCCACCTAGAGAACATCATAAAAACATCACATTTCCATACATCATGACATGCATATACGCCTCATACAACACAATCTCATTTATTTTAAGAATATCATTACTCAATACATGTAATGCATCATGGCATTACATACGACTAATTCTTTACATTTCAGGAAAAGATACAATCAAATTCTCACAAAGTTCAAGCTATGAAGCCCGGGTACGACCGAATAGTATCTTGATTACTCCATCATATTGTGAAGCCCGGAGAATGACCGGATAGCAGTATCAGAATACCGTAAAGCCTGGATTACGACCAGATAGTGGTATCTCTTAAAAGCAAGCTATGAAGCCCGAATTCGACCGGATAATAGTTTAATCCCTAGCAAGTTACTGTGAAGCCTGGATTACGACTAAATAGAAGTATAAGATGCCATGAAGCTTGGATTTGACCAGATAGTGGCATATCATAAACACAAGCCGTGAAGCCCGGATTCGACCGGATAATATCTTGATTTCCCCGAACACCATGTAGCCTGGATTCGACCGGATAATGGTATAAGACATCATGAAGCCTGGATTATGACAAGATAGTGGTATGAGACATCGTGAAGCCTGGATTACAACCAGGTAGCGGTAAAAAGACACTAAAGCCTGGATTACGACCAGATAACAGTGAGGGACATTGTGATGCTTGGATTTCGACCAAATAGCAGTTCACCCGACCAATTACTATGAAGCCCGGAGTCGACCAGATATTAGTAGGCCTTAAAATCAAATGGAAGCCCGGATGCGACTTGATAACCACTTGATTTCTTCTGAAGCCTGGATTTTGACCAGATAAGAAGTAATGTATTGTGAAGCCTGGATTCGACCAGATAGAAGGACAAGAAACCTTGAAGCCTGGATTCGACCAGATAATGGTATGAAACATTGTGAAGCCTGGATTATGACTAGATAGCGGTACAAGACATTGTGAAGCTTGGATTTCGACCAAATAGCAGTGTACCTGGACAATTACTAAGAAGCCCGGAGTCGACCGATATTATTGTGCCCTAAATTCAAGTTGAAGCCCGGATGCGACTGGATAACAATTGAATTCCTTCTAAAGCCTGGATTACGACCAGATAAGAATTAAGAAATTGCGAAACCTGGATTATGACCGGATAGCAAGTTTAATCTCATCTCCCCAGTAAGTCACTGTAAAGCCTGGATTACGACCAAATAGCAGTCGATCTTATTACTATAAAGCCTGGATCACGACCAGATAGTAGTTACATTTTCACCTCTTCGACCAAGAGACTATTCCCTAGTAGAATAACGGACGACTGAAGCTCCTAAATTTTAAATTTTCTCAAGACAGAGAACAACATTCACCAGCGGAATCTTCCTCAACAACAAGTATACAAGCTCTCGCTAAGGAATCTCTTATGCGATCGACACTCCTTCGGATGGCATCTTTAAGACCATCTCTCGTCATCAATATCCAAATGGCATCTTTAAGCCTATTCTCGACATCACAAGACAAGTACCACTTCATGCGAGTGCAAATTTCTGGGCACTGTAGTGTTCAATCATCTTCCACCTTCGGGTCACAAAAGGCAGGCAAGCCAATCTACATCCTCATGTTTAAGAAGATTGAACAGGGGCAGCTGTTGTACCCCAAAATTTGGCCTATCATATTTCTCAATACATTTCAAGTGAGATTTTCAAATTGCTTAAGGAAGTCCAAGGGTTGACCATGCAAGCTCTCTCCTAAGGCAGTCTATCTCAAATTAGGGTTTCATGTTGCATCAAGATACTTGATTCCAAGGGATCCCAACTTCTAACCATTGTCCTAATATGTTCTCAAGATCATTCATGTCAAGTTTCAAGCCTTGCAGAGGAAGTTTGCCCAATCAATTGCTCAAAGGCCTGAATATCGACTATGCTAGGGCTAAAGTCAATTGTGGCCCACATACAGTCAAACTTCAATATTTTAAGGTCAACTTCCTCATTTTGAAGTATTATTCATCATTTGATCAAGTGTTGATCATGATTCATCAAGGATTTCTCCCAATTCATCAAAACCCAAAAGTTGCTAAATTAGGGTTTTGTAAGAAAAGTCAACTCAACTTTGACCAAGCATAACTTTCTCATACTTTATGAGAAATCACCCATCCAAAGCTCATTTTGAAGAGGATGCAATTCTATACAATTAATATTCATCTCCCAAGTTCAAAATATGCACTCACAAGAAGTTATTAAGTTGGACATTATAGGTCATTTTGAAAAGTCAACAAAAACACCTATTTTTTTAAAGCTTCATACATGAACATGGAATACCAAATTGAGATGAGACCAAAAGGGTTGCTTAGAGAAAATCTCAAGCTTTCTAAAAAGTCCAAAAAAACCTTCAAATAGCCAAAATTGAGGAAGTTATGCATTGGTGAAGTTGACCTTTTTTGCAAAATTGCCAAAAGTCAAAAGTGCCTCAAATTACAATTTTTGCTAAATGGGCCTAACTTTTTACACTTGTTTTGAGTTGGTAGCATGGTCCACGAGCCCTAGCTCTTTCCATTTCTATTTATCCCATTTTTTCTTTATTTTTATTTTTTATTTCAATTAAATCATTTAAATCAAAACAAATCATGGAAAAATCCAAATCATTGAAACCTCAAGATCTTGTGCATATTTCAGGTCCTATATCCAGCTGGCAAGTGAATCAATTCGTGCAAGGCCTTTGTGTGCATGAAAAGATTAGTTTTGGCCTATTTTTGGAAAGATTTTCAAGTGAATCAAATCAAGATCAAAAGCTATAATGGATAAAGATTGAGAGCATAATTTCAACTCTAATTTAATCCTTGGTATATAGTGAACATTTGCAGACCTAAAACACAAGGTTTGGAGGCGCACAAAGGAAGAAGGAAACTTGAAATTTTGACCAAAAAGTGCTGACTTGAATTCCCACTTCCATAAGTTTTCAAGGTCCCCTAGCCATCTCATTCGATTCCTGGGATTGCAAGGAAGTTGTACCGATCAAGAACAAGCACTTTCCAGCGCTAGAACTCAGTATAAGTCAGCCACGACTTTGGCTTGTTCTTGAAATCGAATTGCATGATTTTGGCATCTATAGCATGAAATACTTATATATTCTTGCTACTTGAAACATTTGCAAGCTATCTATAACATTCAATTGAATTTTTGTGGACTATATCAAGATTTGCCATTATTAGGGTTTTTGGTCTCGTTTTAGGGTCTTTGTATACATGTGAAATTGGCCCACAAGAAGGGCACCATCGTGCTCAACAGGCCAAGACGAGTTGATTCATGGAATTAGATTTTGTCTATCATGCATGTGTGTGATTTTGAGATAAGCAGGGTGTATAGCTACAGGCAGTCGTCCGTAGGTAAAAGTCATTGATCTTTTACCAACAGGGAGAGGACAGGGACGATGGTGTGGCAGACCCTGATTTCCCCATTTGAAATTTCGCGCGTGATGCTTTATTATGTTGTTCGTTTTCAATATAATGATTAATTATTATCCCATATACAAAGCAAGTGCATGGTTCAGTTGGTAGTGGAGCAGTTGGAAAAGATTATAGGACCTGGGTTCGAATCCCAGGTCCCCCCATTATTTCATATTTTTTTTCATTGTTTGATCAGGCCCATGCATAAATAAGAAGTCTACCATGTAACCTCAAGGTTCCTCCATTGGATCTCCAGATGGCCAGATCTAAAGGTCATCAGATGAAGGAGTATCATAGGCCTTGGTCAACATGCAGTAGGGAATCTGGGAAGTCAAACGTGGACCTCTGATCTTGGGCCAAGAATTGCTAGCAGCACACCCCTCCAATTGTTGTCCACATGCCCATTTTCTATTTTTCTTTTCTTTTTATATTTTCCTTATTTAACTTATTTAATCATTTTTATTAACACCGAATTAATTCTTTTTTTCATAAAAAACCATAAAATCAATTTTCATCCAATTAGATTTAGAATTTATTTTTTATACAAATATTAATTTAATTAGTTTATTTAATTTTAGGGTAATTTTAATGTCTTTTGTAAATAAATTAAAAACAATTAGAAAATTAGGGTTTTAGTTTAATTTAATTCTTATTTTCTTTTTCTTAAAAATAACAAAATACAAAAATAGGTCATGTAAATTATTTTCTTAAATTTAATTTAATTGGTAATTTTGTACATATTTAATTCAAACCTTATTTTTCTTAAAAAATAATTAAAAACAACAAAAATAATTGTTTCTTTCGATTAGGTTAGACGGGGTCAAAACCCTAGTTCTCTCTCGTTCTTGATTCATCGCATTTATTTATTTTTACCATATTGATGTAATTGCTCACAAGTTGTAATAGATTAATTAGGATTTTCTCCTTTTCATTTATCGTTTTGACGGGTTGTTTTTGGCTATGTAATTAATACCTGAATCCTTGTAATAGCGTAGCTTTACTTTTTGCACATTAAATTCCGTAAAATATTAACTGTTAGATGTATGAATAATAGGGTTGCATGACAAGAATGTATGTAAACTTAAAACGGTTAGCAAACCATAAATGTGCAAAGATAAATAACTTGAAATTGAATCACTCGCACATGCGCACTCCTAGGATATACTCTCACTTCGGTTGCCTTCGGTAAACGATCATTAAGTATAGGGTATTTTAGTGGTCGCTCTTTTGTCTCAAAGATCAAAGTTGCCTCAGAAAGGTTGCCTCAGAATTGTTGCCTCGAATGCGATCTTGAGACATTAGGGTTATTACTAAGTAGTCCTAACATTGCTTTAGTGATTGTACGTCCCTTTCGAATTGACCCTTAAAACTCCAACAACGTTGCTACCTACTCACTAATAGTAGGATAGCACTGTCTAAATGAAACAAGAATAGAAACATTTTCTTTTTCGAGTAGGTAGATTAGTTCTTAAGTACTTGCTCAAACAAACAAACTTTTTTCACACTTACATTCCTTTTCAAACAAAGTTTCTAAAACACTTCGTAACACTCTTGAAGACAGAAGCAAGGGTTAAATCGAAGTCAAACAAAAACTTTTTCAAATCGAACACACACAAGAAATTTTGAAAATGATGAGCAAGTACCTAAGAGCCCGTGGAAAACCACAGATAGAAAGGGTGCTAATACCTTCCCTTTCTATAATCTACCCCCGTACTCATAATATCTCGAAAAAGGAATTTTTATGCGCTTTTTTCCTTTCCTGTTGGATGAAATAAAAGTCGGTGGCGACTCTTGCTTACTGTGACATTTTGCAAACACAAACGCAAAACGCAAACCAGCATTCAAACAGTTCTGGTTCTGCCACTGTATCACAGTGTGTTTGGCTCTCAAAGCTTGAGGAAATGAATGAGGGATGATCCTCTATTTATAGGGAAGTGAATAGGATGCTCAAGTGTGTGGAATGATGAAGTTTGGAGGGAATTCATGTGAATCTGCAGCATGGGAAAAGTGTGACTCATTTTTGATCAAAATCATCCAAACCTTGCGTTTTGATGCACTAATCACTTATGGAAGTTCAATAAACATGTTTAGGAGCAAAAACGCGCAACAATTTTGTGATTAGAAGCCAAAACAAAAGTTTCAAATTTCCGACATGGTGAAAAATTCAGTTTCGAATTGCCAAATTCAAACCAATGGCATTCTCTACTTAAGGGGTCTTAGGACATGATTCTTGAAGCTTTAGAAAGAGGAGATTACAAGCTTTACAATGTGCACAAAATGATATCAAATTGATGTTTGAGATGAAATTTTTAATGAGTCAAAGTTGAGAAAAAGAGGTTGACTTTCCATACTTAGAATTTTTTTAAGTTTTTCTTCAAAAATGACTTATAATGTCTTGCATCCAAACATGGCCTTACAGTTGAAATTTGTTCTTGACCAAGAAAGATGGCAAATTAGATCTATTGAATGACATTTTGAAACTTGAACCATTAAAAATATCTAAAAATTGAGAGAGTTATGACTTGTTGAAGTTGGCAAAAATTCATGAAATGACCTATAATCCTTTGCATCCTTAGGGCATCTTCCATCCATTTTCACACTTTGCACATAAAAGAAAGGTTGAGGTTCACATCTTAAATATCATTATGGAAAAAGAATGGTATCAAGGTGATAAAAATTGATCAAGTTATGATCATTTGAAGTCACATAAAGGGAATTTGAAGGTTCATCTGGAGGACTTGTAATCTTTCTTCACCATCAAGTTTCTTCCACACAAAATTTCTTTGAAACTTTTGAAGTGATTTGTTAATAACCCTTTGAAGAGAAGTATGTCTTTGGAATCCTTAAAAATACTAAAAAATGAGCAAGATGTACCCCTTTGTAATTCAAAACCCTAGCTCCTAGAGCAAGAAAGTGCCTTGGGAAACCTTTGCCATTTTGACCAACCTTCTTGCACAAATACCTTTATCATGTTAATATAAGTTGTTGAGGATGATAAGGATAAATCATAGAGACCAAAACCACTTTAAAATTGAAGGAGATATTCCCTTGTGATCAATGAATCAAAGATTTGTCCAATTGGGTCTAACTTCTTCAATTAACCCTTGTACTTTTGGAACTATATTTGACAACTTGAAGTGTGATGAATCATAATGGACTTTGCCATGACATTACTTCAAAGCATCTTCAATGGTGAAGCTTGAATCTCAATGAAGCTTTTTTGAGGAAGGCACATAAATAGACTCATGAATCCATAGATCAATCTTGATGGAATATATTGTACTTTCACCTACATCATCAACAATTTAGGGCAAACAAATATTGTATTTATTAGTTAAAGGATATTCAAAACAAGCATATATGATCACAAAGTACAAGTCAAGGTTCTTGGTGATTCCTCATAGAGCAAAGCTAAAGATAGGGATAAGAATCAAACCTTAGTGTGTTGTCTTGTTGTGATTATATTGATATGATATGATGGAGGGATCTTAGGGGGAAAAATTGGAGTAAAACAATATCGACCAAAGATGAATGGCGCAAGGGAATCCTCCAATAAGAAAATAAATAATATCGTGCAAAATATGGTTGTGACTTACAAAGACTGGCACGAGTTGTTACCATTTCCTCTCCACAAATATCGCACTTCTACACGAACATCAACTAGGGCGACCCCATTCTCTCTGGTCTATGGTATGGAAGTTGTCTTTCCTGTTAAAGTTCAGATTCCCTGTCTGAGAATTATGAAATAGGAAGACTTAGAAGAAGATGAGTGGGTCCAGACTAGGCTAGACCAGTTGAACCTGATTGACGAGAAGAGGCTTGCAGCTGTATGTCATGGTCAAATGTAACAAAAGCGTATAATTAAGGCATTCAACAAGAAAATCAAGCACCGGGCATATCAGGCTGGTGACTTGGTGATAAAGCGTATCATTCAACCAAAAGGTGATCCTAGGGGTAAATGGACTCCCACATACGAAGGGCCATTTTTGCTTAGGAAAATATTTTCTGGCGGTGCTATGATATTGACCACCATGGACAGTGAGGATTTCCCGCACCCTGTGAACGCGAACATAGTCAAAAGATACTACGCATGAAAATGACCCGCTAGGTTGACTGGCCTAGGCAAAAATAAGGGCATACCGGCGAACCAAAAGGGTTCGGGAAAAAATTAGGGATATATATAAAAGATTGTACACCCGACAAGTCGAAAACCTGAAAAGGCGGTTTGGGCAAGAAAGGGTATCCCGGTGGACTAAAAACTCGAAAGGGAGGTCCAGGAATAAGTTAGGGATTAAAGAGTACGACTATGTCCCATTGGATCACTTACAACAAGCTTTATTACCAACGTCAAGTTCAAATGGTACAAATCAATTCAGTCACTTTCCTCCGACAGCGAGGGATGAGAAGCTCGAAGGTATAGGGGAAATCACAGAGTTGGAACCCAACGAGATTATTTCCACATAGCTATTATCTTGTTTAAACTTTGTACTCTTTTCATTTCATGACAATTTCATCTTACTAGGATTTTTGTCTCTTTGTACAAAATCGTCTGTTCATGGGCAAACTATCAATAAAAATACAAAATTCAAAGTTCAAACTTTTTTGTTTTTTACTTTCTCTGTTTTATTTGTAAAAATGTCTAATGACTAAAATTGAATGACCATATGCATATGAATACGATTAACTGTCAACAAATATATGCATAAAAACAAAAATAAGCATTTACTCAATACTCTAGAAGTTGGGATAACGTCCAAGCTATCCATAAATCCCCACAGAGCTACTTGGATTATCCCCACAGAGTAGTCTTATCATGCTCACCAGAAAATTCCCCCAACGGTTAAAGAAATATGAAATTTTTCCCAGCAATATCGCCCACCTTTGGAATCTCAATCAATATAGTTTATGTAAATTCTTCTCCCCAGTTGAGTTTATTCCTCCAAAACTGTAAAACCCCCTGTAGATTTCTTCTCTCCAACAGAGCTCATTCCCTCAGCAAGGGTGTTTCCTCAGCAGTGTATTTCTCCATCAATAGGGTTTATTTCCCCAATAGGGTTTACTTCCCTAACAGAGTTCAATCTCCCCAGCTTGAGTCTGTTTCCACCACAAATCCCCGACAGGATTCCCACTTCCAGTAGAGGATAATCCAAGTTGCTATCCCCAGAGAGTTTTCTACTGAATCTGAAACTAGATCATATATCATTCAACCTTATTCTTTCCAGAAGAGTTAGTATCTATATCAAAAACCCGGTCAAGCAATACCTCGAAAGCTTATTCATCCCTTCTATCCCCAGTCCGGGTATACAGGAACTATAATCCCCAGTAGAGCGATGAACAACCAATGTTTTTGAACTCTTTCCCCGAACAGGAATTAACATCCTCCAGCGTAGTTTCCTCAAGCAGAAAGTAGGAATGCCCATCAAGATCGAAGATAAACATACTCTTCATCCCCAACAACAGTCTTGGATTTATTTTCCCAGACAAAGATGCTGCACGAGTTTACAAAAACACTTCAACAACATTTCACATTCATACATCATTTGCAAACGTCATAGCATGTGCATACAAAACTCATATAACACAGTCTCATTTATTTTGGGAACTTCCTTACGCAATGCATTTCATACATCATGACATTGCATACAACTAACTCTTTACCTTTTCAGGAAAGATCAATCAACAGACAAACATTACTAACTACTTATATGTTCAGATAGTCTTCTCAAAGGCTACATCTGATAAATGTCTACTTAAGCAATTTCCTCAGAAGGTCATTCTCAAAGACAATAGCTTCTATCTCAGATTAAATCGAGCATAGATTTATTCTGATACTTCTCCCAGTTGAAGACAGTCGTGAGTATCTTTTGGCTCAGATTAAATCAAGCATAGATTTATTCTGATACTTCTTCCAGATAAAGACGAGCGTGGACATCTTCTGGCTTAGATTAAATTGAGCGTAGATTTATTATGATAATTCTTCCAGTTGAAGACGGTCGTAGATAGTTTCTGGTTCATATCAAATCGAGCATAGATTTATTCTGATACATTTTCCAGTTAAAGTCAAGCATAAACATCTTCTGGCTCAGACTAAATTGAGTGTATATTTATTCTGATACTTCTTCTAGTTGAAGACAATCGTAAACATCTTCTAGCTCAGATTAAATCTAGCGTAGATTTTTTCTGATACTTCTTCCAGTTGAAGACGAGAAAAGACCTTTTCTGGCTCACATTAAATCGAGCATAGATTTATTCTGATACTTCTTCCATTTGAGGACGAGCGTGAACATCTTCTGACTCAGCCTAAATCGAGCATAGATTTATTTTGATACTTATCCCATTTGAAATCAGTCGCAGACATCTTCTGGCTTAGATTAAATCGAGTGTACATTTACTCTGATACTTCTTCCAGTTGAAGTCGGATGTAGACATATTCCAATTCCTATCAACAATTGCTTTAGATGGTATCTATAAGCCCATCTTTAACGACTTTCCGTAACCTCTCTAAGTGTCATCTTTAAGCCCATTTCTGGTATAATCAACCAACAGCGTCACTTTGTACACCGACGAGTGCAAATTTATGGGCACTTAAGTGTTCAATTATCTTCTACCTTCAAGTCACGAATGGCGGACATACCAATCTAACCCTTCAGGTTTAAGAAGATTGAACATGGGCAGTTGTTGTACCTTAAAATTTTCCCTCCCACTTTCTTTAAATATTATTGTAAGGGTTTTCAAAATGCTCAAGAATCTCAAGGGTTGACCAATCAAACCTTTTCCTAAGCAAAGGGTCTACAACTAGGGTTTTGTGCTTCTCAAGGAATATTAGGTTGCAAGGGTCTCAAATGGTTTTCATGGTTCATCATAGGTCTTTAACAATGTTCATGTCAAGTTTCAAGTCTTACATCACAAGTTTTCTATGTCAATGGCTCAGATGATTGAAAATCAACTGTATTCAGTAAAAAGTCAAATATGGTCAACATACAGTCAAACTTCAAGATTTTTGGTCAATATAAAATTTTTTAAGTGATATTCATCATTTGATCAATAGTTGATCATGATTACTCAAGGAAAGTCCTCAAATCATCAAAAGTCAAGAATTGCTGAATTAGGGTTTCCTTAGGAGAAGTCAACTGAACTTTGACCAAGCATAACTTTCACATTCTTCATCAAATTTCCCCCAACCAAAGCCCATTTTGAAGGGAATTCAATTCTCTACAACTTTGTATTTATGCTCAAGTCCAAAAATATGCTTCATTTGAGAAATATGATCCCATACATTACATGTCTTTTCAAAAGTCAACAAAAAGACACTTTTTGTCAAGGCAACTTACATCAAGATGAAATCTCCAAATTCAAAAGTGATCAAAATAGAAATTGTAGAGGAAATATTGGTATTTTCAAAAACTCTAAGATCACTTTCAAAAGGTTAAAATTGAGTAAGTTATGAGTTGCACAAGTTGTGAAATTTTGAGGAAATGCATGAAATGCAAAATAAACAAACTTGAAACTTTGAACTATTAGGCCTAAGTTTTGGAATTCAAACATGTTCATGGCATGTTTAAAGACCCCTGAGTGCATCCATGCATTATTTTAGTTTTTATTTTATTTATTTTTGATTTTATTTATTTAAAACCAAAATTAAATTGAATAAATTCAAAATAAACACAAAGTGAATGGGCTTAGGCGTTGAAGTCTGGTTTTAGATCAATTGAGGCCTAAAAGACATTTGATGAACCTTCCAAAACCGCGTGGAGCTCAAAAGGGAAAGATATCTCAAATATGGAAGTCTTTTAAAAATGTTTGATCTTTGTCTATCATGGCTTTGATGGCAGGATTCTTCCCTTATCTGTTGCTCCATCTCACTTCTCTATAAGTGCACAACAAATCAGATCCAAAGACACACAAAAAACACTGCCTAAGAAAACCTCCAAAGTTCATAAAATTCAAAAGAAATCTCAAAATTTGTAACCATATTTCCAGCCATTATTAATCCAAACCAAGTGCACAAATCACTCCTTGAGAATCGAAGGAGTCATTCTCAGCCCTCACACAAACCTGAAGAAAGCCAAAATACCTCCTTTCATCAACGCCGGTTGGTAAGTGTGGTGAGTCTCAAAATTTTGATTTCTTGCGGCTTCGGTCATTGCTAACATATTAGATCAGTTTATATGGATCATTAGAACAAATCTAACGCATTACATGTGAGCTTGGGTGCCTGAATCTGAAAACACCATCGTTAGGGTATAAAGAGTTGTGTTATTCACATCTTCGTGTACATGCATTTTTAGGGCAAACGGACATCACCATTGGATTGACAGACCCTGATTTGGGGGGGGGGGGTAGTTTGAATCTTGGACTTTGATTTTTTTTCTTTCGCAGGTTTAGTTTTTTGGCCAATTGGAGAAGAAATATTTGACCACTATGAGGGGTGGTCTGACTCGCCTGAAAGCTCGCGTGGCAGATAGTTGTATTTTGATTCGCTGGTTCAAAATGATAAGGGCCCACCGCGCGCACATTTATTTATTTGGCTAATATTAGTTTCCATTTTTAAAATATAATGTTTGGATTTGATTTACTTACCGGGTGTAGTGGCCGCCCCATCAACAAGTGTGTGTGTGTGTGTGTGTGTGTGTGTGTGTGTGTGTGTGTGTGTGTGTGTTAAGGCGTTAGTGTGCCAGGGAAGAGGTTCGATCCCTGCCCCTGGCATGTTATTTTTCCAAGTTTTCCTTGCAGATCCCATACAAGCAGGTCTAACACGCGCATGGTGTACCTCATCTAACAACCATTATATCTCAGAATTCCAGATCTAAACGCCTCAAATGCACACTCCTTCGTGAACCTTCAGGGAGCCACCCTCATTGGATCCAACGCAAACAACCTAGGATCCCTGTTGGGCTTGACAAATTCAGACTCACACCCCCCACCAATTTTATTTTCAGCAGGCCCATTTCACTCTTTCTTTTATGTGTTTCAATTAATTATTGTTTTTAATCTATTTTTATTTTAATCAACAAAAATCATAAAAAATCATAAAAAGTTAGATTTAGGTTTTTGATTAATTTACTTAATTTTTGACAAATAAAAGTTAATTTAATTTAATCATTATTTTGATTTTATTTTTTAACTAATTTGTAAATCATTTAGAATTAGGGTTTTACACTAAAAATATTTTTCTAAACAAAACACCAAAAATATTTTCTTAAACGCTTAGAAATCTTTTATGGTTTTTAACATCTTTCCTTTTTCAATCTCCGTGCGCCTATTTATTTTTCACATTATTATAAATATTGTAACTGTTAATGTTCTATAATAAGTTTAAACTAGGATTCTATACTTTCCCCCCATTTTATGGTTTATATTCCACATTCCTGAGGCATTGTAATAGCATAGATTTTATTTCCCGCATTTTTCCTTTCTGCATTTATAATTATTTCTCTCTCTCTCTCTCTCTCTCTCTCTCTCTCTATATATATATATATATATATATATATATATATATATATATATATATATATATATATATATATATATATATATATATATATATATATATATATATATATATATATATATATATATATATATATATATATATATATATATATATATATATATATATATATATATATATATATATATATATATATATATATATATATATATATATATATATATATATATATAACTGCTAGTTTAATAGGATTGTATGGCAAAAACTAAAAGCAAATGTCAGATAACCATAAATCCAAGACAAAAATAACTGAAACAAATCACTTTGCACACGCGCACCTCTAGGGTGACCCCACTTAAAGCATTCATATCCCTCGAATGTGGGACGCTTTAGTAAAGACCCTCAATTAAAAGATCATAGTCCCTCGATGTTGCCTCGGTAAAACGATCTTAGTCCCTTACGATAAATTGCTAAAATGTCCTACAAGTTACCTCTGTGACTGTACGATGATCCACGCTTGTCCCTCGAACATCCAATGATAGGGCTACCAACTAACTAATGGTAGGATAACACTATCTAAAGGAATAAGAAAAAGAACAAAGACTTTTTGAGTAGGTAGATTGCTCATAGTCGCTTGCTCACAAACAAAAACTTTTCTCACACATACACTCTTTTCTAAATTATTTTCAAAAACAAACACTTTGTATGCGTTCTCAACGATACGAGAATCATTATAAAGTTTGCCAAACTTAGGCCTTTTCAAAATATTTTTTCAAACACACAAATATAAAGCATTTTCAAAGTGAGCTAGCGATTAAGAGTCCGTAGATAACTACGGATGAAAAGGGTGCTAATACCTTCCCTTTTTATAACCCACTCAGAAAAATTCTCAAAGGTCTTTCCTGTTCTTTTCATACTTTCATTTATTAGATAAAAGAAAAGTCGGTGGCGACTCTTGCTATCCGCAACATTTGCGATAAAATGCAAAACCAAAAGTCAGTTCTCCCACCGTATTACACTCATGCTTTGAGTCTTTTTCTTTTTTGAATATTAAAGATGACAACATTATGGTATGACATTTAAGATTTGGTCATCCTAGTTTTTATTACTTAAAACATGTGAGTTTGCAAAGCATCGTTGTTCCCAATTTTCAATACAACCTTATAAACCATCAAAACCTTTTTCTATTATTCACAGTGATGTTTGGGTCCCTAACCGTACAAGTACACTCTCTCTTAAAAAATGGTTTATCATATTTATAGATGATTATACAAAAGTATGTTGAGTGTACTTGTTACAAGGGAAATCAGATGTTTGTGAGGCTGTAAAGAATTTTTTTACAATGATGCAGAACCGATTTCAAACAAATATTCAAGTCTTTAGAAATGATAATGGCAAAGAATATTGGCTTAATTAAACCTTTGGTCCCTCTATTTTGGTCCCCCCATTTTAAAAACCACAATTTTGGTCCCCCTTTTGAGTTTTCTGTTGAAAAATGAATAAAAATAGGAACTAAAATTGTAGAAAAAAGCAAAATAGGGGGACGAAAATTGCCCAGAAAACTTAAAAAGGGGACTAAAATAGTGGTTTTTAAAATGGGGGGACCAAAATCGAAAAAAATACAAAATAGAGGGACCAAAGTTGCAATTAAGCCAAGAATATTTTAACACTATCTTGGATGCTTTTTTTCTCTCTAAAAAATGGGATAGTACATCAAATTTCATGTTCTAACACTCCTTTACAAAATGGATTTACCGAGAGTAAAAATAGACATTTATTATAGGTTGCTAGGGATTTACTTTTATCGAATAAAGTACCAAACTATTTGTGGGGCGAAGCTATTTTAACAACTGCATATTTAATTAACATAAAGTCCTAAAATATTATCAATTTTCAAACTCCAATTAATACTTTTAAAGAATTTTTTCCTAGTACTCGTGTTTTAACTGGCCTGACATTGAAAAAATTTGGTTGCATAGCTTTTGTTCATGAACATAAAATTTTTGGAAAACTTGAACCACATGCTATAAAATGTATTTTTGTTTGATACTCTCAAACCCAAAAAAGATATAAATGATTTGATCCAAAAAACAAGAAAATGTTTGTCACTATGGACATTTCATTTTTTGAAAATAAACCTTTTTTTTGATGACACTCATCTTTAACGGGGAGATATAAAGGAAGACTAATTTCAAATCAAGGAAATGAGTTTTTTTAAATAATTTATATTTGTATGTACCACAAAGTTCTAAGACTTATACTTCTGCACCAACAAAAAATGGACATAACTTTTTATCTGATCCTACTTCTGTTATGAGTAAGGAACTTTGTGAATCCGGGCCTACATTTTCTCATGTAGAAAACAATGAGAATCCTGAAAACGATGATAATGATAATCTAATTGAAATGACACAAAATAATGAGTCACTTCAAGAAAACATATTTGAATTAGGAAGTAGTACTTGGAAGGGGAATGTTTTTATGAAAAAGCACCACAAATTAAGGGATGAGTCCACATCTCAATATTGTCAGGAATCTGAATCGGGGAATGATCAACCTCCTAAGAATAGGAAAGTAAGTCCATGTTTTCTTTTGAAAGTAATATTTTGTATTTTGGAATAAATGATCTTGTTTCCATTAGAAATCTATTAGATCTTGTACTAAACACCTCTTGTCCAATTTTATATCATATTCAAATTTGTCTTCATCTATGTCCGCCTTCACCTCAAAATTGTCTACTGTAGAAATTCCAAAAAATGTATAAGTTGCTCTAGAAATTTCAAAGTGGATGGAAGTTGTACTTGAGGAGATGAAAGCTCTTGAAAAGAACAAAAGTTGGATTGTTACGACACTACCAGATGGCAAGAAGATAGTTGGATGCAAACTGGTGTTTACTGTGAAGTATAATTTAGATGGGTCAATTGAAAGGTACAAGGCTCACTTGGTGGATAAAGGCTTTACTCAGACCTATGGTATAGATTAATCAAAGACATTTTCTCTTGTTGCAAAATTGAACACTGTTAGAATTCTGTTAGCTCTTGCTGCTAACTTGAACCGGCCCTTACATCAGTTAGATATTAATAATGTCTTTCTCAATGGCGATCTAGAAGAAGAAGTATATATGGATATTCCTCATGGATTTGAAAACAAATTAGGATTGAATGTATGCAAACTAAATAAGTCTTTGTATGGATTAAAGCTAACCCTAGAGCTTAGTTTGAAAAAATAACTCATTCCATGAAGAAACAATGGTACATTCAAGGACAGGCTGACCACACCTTGTTCACAAAATTCTCTTACGATGGGAAAGTTGATGAACTGATTGTTTATGTTGATGATATTGTCCTTATCAGAGATGATACAATGGAAATGGCAAGAGTAAAAGAGAAATTGGCAGTAGACTTTGAAATGAAGGACTTGGGATTCATGAGATATTTTCTTGGTATGGAGGTTGCTCAGTCAAAGTATGGTATTATGGTTTAACAACAAAATTACATTCTAGACTTATTGAAAGAAACATGAATGAGTGGACGACATCATGCATATACCCTTATGGATCCTAATGTTAAACTTTAGGGAAAAGGTAATGTTCATGTTGATAATGGAAGAAACCATAGATTGGTTGGGAAACTAATTTATTTGTATCACACTCGACATAATATTGCTTTCTCAGTTAGTGTTTTAAGTTAGCTTATGCATTCTTCTTTCGAGGAACATCTTGAGGATGTCAATAGGAAACTGAGATATTTGAAGGAAAACCTAAAAATGCTTATTCTTTAAGAAGATCAATGAAATAAAAGTGTCTATCTTTATCAATGTTGATTTGGCAGGCTCAATCACAAATAAAATATCAACCTCTTGATATTATACCTATGTTTGGCGTAATCTTATGACATAAAGTAGCAAGAAACAAGGAGTTACAGTAAGAAATAATGCAGAAGTCGAGTTTAGAGCTATGTCTCAAGGTATTTGTGAAGGATTATGGATATCATAGCTCATAACATAATTCAACATGACAAGACCAAGCATATTGAGATTGATCAACATTTAATAAAGGATACGTTAGATGTTGGAATCATATGCCTACTTTTTGTGACTTCAAGTCAGCAGACTGCAGATATCCTGACCAAAAGTTCGGCAAGACCTACCTTTGAACATTTGATAGACAAGTTAGGCATTATGTAACAACTTATGAGGGGTGTTGGAAAATATTTGATTTACCTATGTTATTGTTTCCATTTATTCTCCTTTATTTTCCTTTATTCTCCATTAAGAAAAGAATTAATTATAATTCATGGTATTCCCACTATATAAACCAGCCTGAGGATGAGGAATAAAACACAATAACTTTTTATCATTCTCTTTAATATCTACCAATCAAACTTATTTTTTGCCCGAGCAACCGCAAACCTTTTCACAAATGACATGTTTATTCATTCTATCGCGAAATAAACAAACACTTAAGTCTCCCACGTGTGAGCATACAAGAAGTGTTTAACTGCAAGAATGCAACCCTAACATCGTTTACCAAAATCAACCAACACACATTTCTTTTCTACGAAGAACTATGTAGCCTTGAGTTTCCCATCGCACCTGAGAATATGTAGGAGCGAGATTCAACGTCTCGTGAAACACTATTTTTTTAAAAAACATCTAAAAATGTTCTTTTCTTGCTAAGAACTACGTAGTATTGAGTTCCTCGTTGCACTAGAGGATATATAGAAGCGAGATCCAACATCTCGTCAAACACAATAATAAAAAACATAAACACATTCTTTCTTTTGTTTATATAGTAATATAATTAGCAAGAAATAACATCACACTAACACTCTTTCGCAAAACTAACTAAATGGATCTTGTTGAGTACAACGAATATGAGAGTGCTAATACCTTCCCAATGCATAACTGACTCCCAAACCTGCTTTTGGTTGTGACGACCATATTTTTGTTCATTGAAGGTTTTATCGATAATTTCCCTTTTCTTTTGGAATAAATAAAGTTCGATGGCGACTCTGTTGTATTTCAAGCATGTGATACATTTTGGTATTTTCCGCGCCACAACATTATTGGGTGTGTAAAAATGGTCAGGGATGCCAGGAATACCTTTAATATTGTGAACACATCCTTACACTCTTTCTTCCACTCAAACTTCTCCTTTTTCTTCAAAGTGGCAAAAAAAATGGAAAACCTTGTCACCTGCACAAGAAAGTAAACAAGGTAGGATAACTAAGTGCTCTGTTAGTTGTTGATCTTCTTTAATGTTTGAAGGGTTTCTCGTGTTTATGATGGCATGCCATATATATGGGGTTGCCTCTATTTATTTATTATCGTAAAATCTATAAAGTCATATGCATGTACGTCGTATGCGCCATTAGTGGGATTTAGGTGCATGTTGTAGCTCTTAACTATTTCCAGGATGTCTTCCAGATCTATGATGTGAGTCTTCACTTTTGATATCTTTAATACCAACTCATTGATATAAACTTCTAAGTTGTGCCATATCTGCTTTGATAATAAAACATCCACATGTCTTTGAGAAGTGAAGCATGTGCTCTTTAGCCTAAAGAGCATGATATTGTAATAATAGTTGTTCTGATTGGACATGAATGTTATCTCAGGTTCTATATTACCTGATCTTACTGGTTAATTAGAACCTACAAGGTGGCCAAATGATGATCTTCTGTCGGGATGGAATGTCGAGGAGGAAAAAAGGGGGTTGTACCTATAAGGCACTCTAATGATCAAGTAAGTGTGGGAGCAAAGAGATACAAGCAAAGTATTAGGGTTTTAGTGATAAATAGTGAATATTTGATACTTGTCCCTCACATGTGTGAGGGTTTATATAGTGCACCTAGGGCTTGACCATTGGTTCTTATTTTTGGGCCTAGGTATACGGGTCCGCAAAAATAGGTAACTGCCAGGACTTGGTCAAACCAGGAAGGTGTGCCACAATTAGACGTTAGTTAAAAGGAGGGTGTTGTACCCCAAAATTTTCTCTCTCATTTATCAAGAAATTTCTCACAAGATTGTTAATTGCTCAAAATTGCACAAGGTTTGATCAGCTCAAGACACTTCCTCAATACTGATGACTCAAATTAGGGTTTGAGTTTGCACAAGGAAAAATGAATTTTTAATGCCTCATATGACTTTCATGGATCAATTTAAGTTCACACTTATATTTTAGAAAAGTGGCTTTAATCACAAAGTCCACTCTTCTTGAGCATTGAACTTGTTCTTTCTGAATACACAACATCCATCATCCAGAAGAGAGCATGTTTAAAGTTCAACCACTCTACAATAGCATGGTATAAGCATGGGGATGAAGTTTGTCAACTTTACTTCAAAAACAAGCAAAGAGCCACAGCTTGTAGAATTCAAATTCTGGCTTGCTGTAGCACACAAAAGCTCTTGCTTATAAATACATACATCATTTACAAGCCAAGACATAGATGCTTAAGCCCTCAAACCCTCTCAAAGTCAAGATTGCATAAACAACCTCCCTTGTTGCATTTTCTGGCCAGAAATCCCAAACACCTAATCCACTCGTGTATTTCTTGGCCTTTCACTTCCAAAAGTTCCTAAACATCATCTACAAACAATCTCACACCCTGTTACACGGCTGTAACACCTCCATCACCTTCCTTCATAACCAAAAATAGAGTGTTGCATATTGACTTCTCTAGCACGATTTAGACACTTCCAGCTCCAAGTAAAGGTTGCATTAGCTTCCTGGGAACTTGAGGAAGCTATCCAGATCATCACCATCACTTGGGACAAGCTCAAACTCAGGATACAATTTTCATTTTTCAAGGTATTTTTCTGACTTTCCATCTCATTATTTAGGCATTTTTAGGCTTGCATTTTCAAAGATAAAATGTAGATATCATTGCCCTGAAACTGTACATATTCATAGTTTTCATTTATATTGATTGAGTAGGGAGAATTTTGAGTTTGAAGTTTCTGAAAATATTAGGTCAAATTTGGTACCAATAGAAGTTCATGCTCATCTTTGAGAATTAGCTTAATTTATTTACATATTTCGAATCGTGGTTAAATTTCTAACAAGTTTCATGTTTGAAGTTTTGCAAATGGTTTAGAAATGGTGAAGTTACAGTTTTCAAATTTTTGTGGTTGTTTGCTTTGTTACGCGCGCGCAAAGTTTAAGACGAAGTTGGCCATAAGACATGTTTTATGTTAAGTTTAATTAAAGTTATTCTATGAACAGATAAAACAGACCACCCCAGTGGTACAAACAACGCGTGCTAAAGCCTTGCCATGTAGAAGGTCCTGGGTTCGAGACCTTTTGCATTTTTCACATTTTTCTTGTTCTTTTTTCTTTGGCAGCGCATTGGACTTCTTTGTGTTGGGCCTGACTTCATTTTTCTAACCATCACACCCTGATTACTACATCACACGTAGCCCACCTCATTTATTATTTTTTTCTGACTAACAAAACCTTAATGGGCCAGGGTTTTTTTAACACAAAATCTGCTTTTCACACAAAACACCCCAAATTCAAATTTCACCCCAGACTTATTTTATTTATTTTTTAATTTTATTCTCTCTTTCTTTTATTATTATTAATATTATTATAATATTTATTTTTTTATAAAAAAGGACCAATTTTTTTAATTATACTATATACTATTTTATTTTTCTTTCAAGACAAAAACATCAAAAAAACATTTTTCTTACAAACTTAATTTATTTTCTTTCTTAATCAATTAATATTTAGATTTGTATTTTATTTATTTTATTTTCTTCAATTAAAATTTACTTAGAAATTTTAGGTTTTTTTTTTTAATTTTAATTAATTAACTTCTTTTTTTCATACTATTTGATTAATATTAATTTCTTTTCTAAAAAAAAACTAAAAACATTTCTTTTCTAATTAACTTAATTTAATTTAATTATTTTTTATTAATTATTTTATTTTAATTAATTAAGTTAGATCTAAACCTTTTTCTTTAACAAGAACCAAAACAAAAATCCATTCCTTATCCATTCATACTTGTACATTATACTCATTTCATTTCTTGTACATTATATTCATTTCATTTCTCGTACAAATTCAATATGGTTGTAATAAATAATTTAGATTTAATTTCTTGCAATCCCAATTTATAAATTTATCCCCTATCCCCAAATGATGTAATAGCATAGGATATTTATTTTTCATAATTTATTGTTTTCATATAAATGCTAGTAAATTAGGGTTTGTACGGAAAGATAAAATTAATACTTAAAAAACCTTAAATCAAGATAAAGCAATGCATGAAAATACACACTTGCACACTTTGCACCTCTAGGGTTAAACTCCACTTGTTTCCTTGAGAAAATGGTCATGTTATGCATGTGAGACGTCTTAGCAAAAAGCATAAAAAAATACGAGATCATAGTCCCTCGATGACGCTATGAATGTTGCCTTCAAAATGATCTTAGACCCTTAAGAAAAATGATAAAGTATTTCACAACATTGCTATCCATGACTATACTATGACCCACGCTCGTCCCTTCACATCCAAT
Organism: Vicia faba; assembly: GCA_948472305.1. NCBI lineage: Eukaryota > Viridiplantae > Streptophyta > Magnoliopsida > Fabales > Fabaceae > Vicia > Vicia faba. Next base: position 1,047,492,833 of record OX451736.1, read on the forward strand.
GATATGGCTTCTTATCAATCAATGGTAAGACAGCAATATCTAAAGGAGGAGGAAAAGAACAAAAGACTTTTGAGTAGGTAGAAGGTTCTTAGTTGCTTACTCATAATCCATCTTCAAAAATAAACATCTTTTCAAGTACACCAAACACTTTCAAAACATGAAATATTTTCAAAAGTCAACACTTTGTATGCATTCTTATAGAGATGAGAATCATTGCAAAGTTTGTCTAAACGAAGGCGCTTTTAAAAAATACTTTCAAAAGTCACCACAAACACATTTCAAACAAAGCAATTTCAAAAATGAGCTAGCAATCCACTAAGAGCCCATAGATAACTATGGATGAAAATGGTGCTAACACGTTACCTTTTCATAATCTACCCCCCGAACTCAAGAAAATATCTCAAAGGTCTTTCCTGTTCTTTTCACCCTTTCCTTATTGGATAAAAGAAAATTCGGTGGAGACTCTTGTTATCCACAACAATTGTGACTAAATGCAAAACACCCAAGTCGGTTCTCCCACCGTATTATAGAGGGGTTAGGTTACAGACAGGGGTCTGGTCGATTCCTGGTTGTTGGGCCGACTTGAGGTTGGGAAGACTGAGAGACGCTCGCTAGATGTCGTAGGTCAGTTCCGATCTAGGAGGGAAAATGAACGATGGTTCCAGACGGAGGGTGGGGAGACCCATGTCGTGGTCGTACGGACCTTGACGAAGGGCGGGGAAACCCAGGTCGTGGTCATACCGATCGTACCAAAGGAGGAGTTTAGGCTAGGCCTACTTCAGCTGTCGGGCTAGCCCAAAATAGTAGCCCCCTAAGTCGTTGCTTCTAGGCACATGAGTGATGACTTTAACACCTACTCGTGGGATGTGGCGCTTCTTATGGGGTGTGTGAGCATCGCCCGTTGCGCCTTTCTAACAGGGAGATGATGAGTTGTTCGTTTCGAGCTTCGAAAATTGAAGAGGTAGTGTGTTTCGGGTAGCTTGATGAGGAAGTATCATAATTATGGTCTATGGGATAAGAAGAAATAAGGACGATCCTATGGTTCCCTAGGCGCGTGTCTCTCACGCGCGGGCGATTTCAGCTATAAATACGAGAGGAGTTGGGCATTTTGTACTTTTCATTCTTTACTCGCATTGCTCATTACTTGTTGCCTGTTGACCATTGTTGTTTCTTGAAGATTAATTGTCCATCGTCACTCTTTTCAGCCTTTCTTCTTCTTCAACTGGTAAGATTTTATATTTTCGTTGTTATTTGGCTATTGTAGCTTAGATTTTCACGATTTTTTAGAAATGCATGTGGTTAGGCTTAGGATCTTGTCTGTTAGGGCATTTTCAGGGGAGTGTTGGTAGCGGACGTGGTTCTGTAGTTTAGGAACGTCGGAGCCGCCATGGGATTTTCCTGGATTTTCACGATGTACCATAGGTGATCCTTGAGGACTTAGGTCATTTTTGTTGACTGGAGTTTATCTTGTTGAGAAAAGCGTTTGTTTGTTCAGATGCCTTATGAGGGGGCCTGATCCTTGTTTATCAGTGCCCTTTCACTTGATTAGTGGTGGAAGGGTGGTTTTGGCATTAATGTTAAACTCACCTCTATCCTCTGCTTTTTAGTTACTATGATCGATAATGTTGGAGACGATCTTTCAAATGGAAAAACTAGATCCTCCCAGAGCTTCACGGATGATACTTGCAGTATGTCAAGCATCCTAGAGATATTCGGGGATAAGCCGAACATGTCTGATCACCACATAGGGGGAGAGAACGTGAATATAGCGCCCGTTGATTAGGGTGGCCTATTTCCGCCCGAGGAGGACGAGGACCCGTGGACCTGGGTCGCAGAAGACCCTTGGGATTGGGTTTCCTATTTCTTTGAGCATCGCTGTAACACCCCAATTCTACCCCGACAAATTATATAAATAAATCAGAGTTATAAAAATCATTCATGCAAACGAATCGGGATGCCACAAATTCTTCTATCAAAATTCATTGCATTCATCGTGGATATATAACACTTTTAAAACATCGTATGAACCATCATCATGACATCTTTAATTAAATAATTCAACATCTATGCAGCGGAAATCATTAATAACATCTATGTCATCATTACAACAACTTCAAACCAACAAATACTTAATAATAATCAACTTAAAGTTCAACAACTGAATAATCAAAAATCAAAAGCAACAAGCGTTCATCCCCCCAAGTGTTACATATTAGAGTAATGACACCGACTCAAACTATTAAAGGTATACAACCTTCACTCTCGATTACCTGCACGTTACCAACATAAGGGCAACATTCAAACAGAAGGGGTGAGATATCTAACAATATAATAAAGCGCATGATAATTAATATATTAAATTAGATCACATAACATCACCACTTCTCATCTCATAATCAACAATAATAATACACAATCACAACATCAATACACACTTCTTTATACAATCGTATAATGCGACTCAATACTATGCAAATGCACGTGGTACCATTTGGAGAAGAACTCTCATCTCAAAAATTTGTCAATTAATAGAGGCATCAACAAGGCATAAGCCTTCATCTCAATATTCGCCAATACAGGCCATCTCAACGAGCATAAGCTCCTTCTCAAAATGCAATGTATGCGGCACAATCATGAATGTAATAATAACACCACAATTAACAACATCTCAATACATCATCATCGTTGGCCAAAGGCCTACATCTAAAAAAAGCATCTCAACATCTCTTCATCAAAAATCTCATATCATTCATAATAATTCATCAGACATCATTTATTCATCAGACATCATTTATTCATCATAAATTATCATCAGAACATCATTAATAAAATCACATCATCAACTCAGTTGTACATTAATACGACAGTAATTCACACCGCTATTTTGTAATCTTACATAATTACTATCATTACTCCTACTGTTACAAATCAAACAGCAGCCTATAAACATTTCATTCTCATCATTCTGCATAAAAACCAACATAACGATCAACACGGGAACTAACTCTAAATCCTAAATTAGCTACTAGGATTACACTTCCTATTCTTCATTTTAATCCTCGAGAATAAAGTTCATCGTGTTAGCTATTCAACGTTTCGAATCACATCTCAAACGGCATCCTAAAACTCAAGTTACAACATTCATAAACTGAATCTTCCAAAAACCAGACAACATGGATCGACGCATAACTCCTTGGATCGACGCGTACTACACTGAATTCGCAACATGACTCGACGCATTCCCATATGTATCGACCCATCCTGAGTCAAACACATAGCATGTATCGATACATGCTCCTATGGATCGACTCATCCTGAGTCTAAAGGTTCTCATGTATCAACACAAGACCCTTCAGGTCGACTCATCCTGAGTCTCAAAACCTCCTTGTATCGACACATAGCATTTGAGGTCGACGCACCCTGTTACATTCAGCATAAATTCTGCGATTTTCTCAGTGTTTTCACTACGGGTTTCATATTTTAAGCCCTAAAAACATGATCTAATCATAGATAATCATCACTTACAATTAACCTATAATTCTACATCAATTAAACTGCATCAGAACATCAATATTCATCCATAATTCATCAATTATTCATCATACAACATCATATACATTCAATTTATGAACAACACAACAATCACCTCTAACCCCACATAACAATCATCATGAACCCAATTATAGAGTCAGAACCACACCCTTACCTTGGATTAAAGGTCGCTCTATAATCTTCCGGTTGAAACCTCGTTATGCCGTTTTTCCTCTTTTTCCAGCAGCTTCACGTTCTTCTTCTCAATCCTTATTCTTCTACTGCCTCTTCTTTTCTATTCTTTCTAACAACAATAAAATAACCTATTATTCTCTTAACTCCTTATTGGGCTTAAAACTAATACACCTCCTTATTACTACCTCCATTCCTTAAAAACAAGCCCACATCAAATAATATTATACTTCTAATATTATTTCACCACTTAATAAAATAATTAAATCCAATTAATCATAACACATCTTCTAAAATATTCTAAAAATAATTTAATTAAATAATTAATTAAATTACGGGCTTTATAACTCTCCCCCACTTAGAATATTTTCTTCCTCGAAAATTTACCTCAATCAAATAACTCAGGGTAGGAGTCTCGCATCTTGCTCTCCAACTCCCAAGTCATGCTTTCTCCAGAAGCTCCTAGCCAAACCACTTTAACCAAAACAATCTCTTTTCCCATTAGAGTCTTTATTTCACGATCCGCGATCCGTACAGGCATCGTCTCCACCATAAGATTATCCCGTACTTGCACATCATCCATATGAATCACATTAGATGGATCTGAAACATACTTCCAAAGTTACGACACATGAAACACATCGTGCAAATTAGAAAGATTAGGAAGTAAAGCCACTCTATAAGCAACATTCCGCACTCTCTGTGAAATCTGATATGGTCCAAAAAAACTAGAAGTGAGCTTCTTAGACTTCAATGCTCACCCAACACCAGTCACAGGTGTAACTCTTAAAAACACATGCTCACCAGCTTGAAATTCTAAATCCTTCCTTCGCTTGTCATGATAAATCTTCTGTCTACTTTGGGAAGATTTCATCTTTTCTCGAATCAACTTCACCTTCTCAGTAATTTCACGAACAAGTTCAGGTCCAAGTACTACACTTTCACCAGATTCATGCCAACATAATGGAGTTCTACATCTTCGACCATACAATGCCTCAAAAGGTGCCATCCCAATACTGGAATGGTAACTGTTATTATAAGTGAACTCTATCAACGGAAGATAAGTATCCCACGAACCTCCCTGGTCAAGAACACATGCCCTCAACAAATCTTCCAACGATTGAATCGTCCATTCAGTCTGGCCATCTGTATGAGGATGATACGCTGAACTCAATCTCAACTTAGAACCCAACGCTTCTTGCAAACTCTTCCAAAAATTAGAAGTAAATCTTGGATCTCTATCTGACACAATGCATAAAGGAACACCATGCAACTTCACAATCACACTAGTGTAAATCTCATCCAACTTTGACACTAGAAAAATGATGTTAATAGGAATAAAATGAGCTGACTTCGTAAGCCTATAAAAAATCACCCAAATCGAATCATGTCCTCTTAAAGTATTAGGCAACCCCGTCACAAAGTCCATTTAAATGTTATCCCATTTCCATTCTGGAACTTCTAACGATTGCATCAACCTTGCAGGCTTCTGATGTTCAACTTTCGACTTCTGATAAGTCAAACATGCATACACAAACCGAGCCACATCACTCTTTATTCCAGGCCACCAAAACAAACCTTTCAAATCTTGATACATCTTTGTAGCTCCTGGATGAATACTCAACTCACTTCTATGAATCTCCTCAAGTATCACCTTCTTCATCTCCGCATCATCATGAATACAAATCCGGTTACAAAACCTCAACACACCTTCCTCATCTAGCTTAAAATCATCATTCTCAAACTGATCGATTCTAACCACCGAATCTACCAATTTAACATCCAACTTCTGAGCTTCTCTGATACTGTCTAGAAATTCATTATTAATCTTCAACATACCCAACATAACACTTTAAGGCGTAACCTCACAAACTAAGCTCATTTCTCTGAACTGCTCAATTAATTCCAACTCTTTAACCCCATCATTGCTGACATGTGTAGAGTCTTTCGACTTAACGCATCAGCTACCACGTTCGCTTTTCCAGGATGATAATTCAAACCAAAATCATAATCCTTTAACAATTCCAACCATCTTTGTTGCCTCGTATTCAACTCCTTCTGATCGAATAAATACTTCAAACTCTTATGGTCACTAAACACTTCAAATCTAGAACCATAAAGATAATGCCTCCAAATCTTCAACACAAAGACAACTGTAGCAAGTTCTAAATCATGCGTAGGATAGTTCTTCTCATGAGTCCTTAACTGCCTTGACGCATAAGCAACTACCTTACCATTCGGCATAAGCACACCTCCTAAACCCATCTTAGAAGCATCACAATACACCACAAAAGGCTCTCCTGGATTAGGCAACATCAAAATCAGAGCCGACGTCAACCTCTTCTTCAATTCTGTAAAACTTTCTTCGCACTGAACATCCCAAACAAAAGATCTACCTTTACAAGTCAACTTAGTCAACGGAAGTGCCAACTTAGAAAACCATTCGATAAACCTTCTATAGTAACCAGCTAATCCCAAGAAGCTTCTAATCTCAGTAGCTGACTTTGGAGTCTCCCATTGTAACACAACATTAACCTTCGATGGATCTACAGCAATGCCACTACCTGAAATCACATGACCAAGAAAACTAACCTCCTTTAACCAAAACTCACACTTGGACAACTTTGCGTACAACTTCTTCTCTTTCAAAACTTGAAATACTACTCTTAAATGTTCGGCATGCTCTTCTTCTGACTTAGAGTAAATCAAAATATCGTCAATGAACACCACTACGAACCGATCCAAATAAGTATGAAATATATGATTCATGTATTCCATGAATACTCCCGGCGCATTAGTAACACCGAAAGGAATAACCAAATACTCATAATGTCCATAACGCGTTCTGAAAGACGTCTTCTGGATATCTTCATCCTTCACTCTAATCTGATGGTAACCCGACCTTAAATCAATCTTACTAAACACACGAGCATCCATCAATTGATCTATCAAGTTATCTATTCTTGGAAGCAGATACTTGTTTTTAATTGTCACTTTATTCAACTGTCTATAATCAACACAAAGCCTCATACTTCCATCTTTCTTCTTTACTAATAACACTGGATCTCCCCACGGTGACACACTTGGTCTTACAAACTTATTTTCAAGTAACTCCTGCAATTGCTTCTTTAACTCTGACAATTCAAATGTAGACATCCTGTATGGTGCCATAGACACAGGTCTGGTACCAGGTACAAGATCAATAGCAAATTCAACTTCCCTCTCCGGCGGTACATCAGGAATCTCATCAGGGATAACTTCAGGAATTCACACACCACCTGCAATTCATCAATTATAGCTTGAGTCTCTACAGATAGCGTCGCCACAATGAGAACATATGTGCTTCCTCCTGTATCAACTTCCTCAACTTTCTAGCAGACAACATACCATCTTCTTCTGCTTCAGGAGTAGAAAACTTCACCGACTTGTCATAACAGTTAATATGAACATAGTTAAGCTCTAACCAGTTCATACCCAAAATCACATCTAAACCTCTTAACGGTAAACAAACCAAATCGACAACAAAGTCTCTGTCAAAGATCGACAAGGGACACTTCAAACACACAAAAGAAGTAATCACCAACCCCTTGGCTGGAATATCGACGACCATTTCCCCATTCAAAGAAGACAACATAAGACCCAATCTTTCAACATAATCAGCAGCAATAAAACAATGCATATCACCGATATCAATAATAGTAATTAAAGGAGTATTATTAATGAAACATGTACCTCTGATGATTCTGTCCTCGATAGTTGTCTGATCCTCCACCAAAGCAAACATTTTACCACTTGTCTGAGCCCTCTTCGGTTTCAGACACTGACTACCAATGTGCCCTTCTTCTCTATAATTGAAACAAATCACATCCTTATGTTCACACTCAGATACAACATGTTCATTATTTCCACAATGGAAACACCTCTTCACTTCAGTAGTGCACACATTACTCTTGTGCCCAGGTTTTCCACACTTAAAACAAACCACACCAGTAGGAGCATCTTCCCCACTAGTCCTCTGACTCTGAGCAACTTTCTATTTACCTTTACCAGCTGGGGCATCATAAGGCTTACCACGATTCTGTTGGTGCTTATCCCTCTTCTCACTGATAATCTTGTAATGAGCATTATTATCCTCCTCATAAACCCTGCAACTATCAATCAAATCAGCAAAGACACGGATCTTCTGGTATCCAACTGCCTTCTTGATCTCCGGGCGCACCCCATTCTCAAACTTGATACACTTCGAAAACTCAGCATCTGCATCAGCATAATGCGGATAAAACTTAGCCAACTCAGAAAACTTGGCAGCATACTCAACAACTGATATATTCCCTTGCTTCAGCTCAAGAAACTCAATCTCCTTCTTACAACGAACATCATCAGGAAAGTACTTCCTCAGAAACTCCCTTCGGAACACAGCCCAAGTGACATTCTCACCCGCAGCTTCCAACTTCTGACAAGTCTCTAGCCACCAGTCATCAGCCTCGACTACTAGCATATGAGTCCCATACTGAACCTTCTGCGCTGGAGTGCAGTCCATCACACAGAAGATTCTCTCAATCTCTTTCAACCACTCCAATGATCCGTCTGGATCGTACTTTCCCTTGAACGTAGGTGGATTCTCCCTCTAGAAAGTCGCCAAGCTACGAGATCCAGCATTCCCGTCAACATTCAGCTGATTTTCCATCGCATGAGCCATTGCTTCTAAAGCAGCAGCAAGTGCAGCATCATTCCTTCCAGCCATCTCAACTTACCACTACAACATAAACAACAGTTAGAACTCAAATTAAAAATACTCGATTGTTAGACAACTACGACTCGACGATAAGGTCAGACCAACCTATTGCTCTGGTACCAACTTTGTAACACCCTAATTCTACCCCGACAAATTATATAAATAAATCAGAGTTATAAAAATCATCCATGCAAACGAATTGGGATGCCACAAATTCTTCTATTAAAATTCATTGCATTCATCGTGGATAAATAACACTATTAAAACATCGGATGAACCATCATTATGACATCTTTAATTAAATGATTCAACATCTACGCAGCGGAAATCATTAATAACATCTCTGTCATCATTACAACAACTTCAAACCAACAAATACTTAATAATAATCGACTTAAAGTTTAAAACTGGATAATCAACAATCAAAAGCAACAAGCATTCACCCCCCCCCCCCCGAGTGTTACATATCAGAGCAATGACACCGACTCAAACTATTGAAGTTATACAACCTTCACTCTCGATTACCTGCATGTTACCAACATAAGGGCAACATTCAAACATAAGGGGTGAGATATCTAACAATATAATAAAGCACATGATAATTATTATATTAAATTAGATCACATAACATCACCACTTCTCATCTCATAATCAACAATAATAATACACAATCACAAAATCAATACACACTTCTTTATACAATCATATAATGCGACTCAATACTATGCAAATGCATGTGGTACCATTTGGAGAAGAACTCCCATCTCAAAAATCTGCCAATTAATAGAGGCATCAACAAGGCATAAGCCTTCATCTCAATATTCGCCAATACAGGCCATCTTAACAAGCATAAGCTCCATCTCAAAATGCAATGTATGCAACACAATCATGAATGTAATAACAACACCACAATTAACAACATCTCAATACATTATCATCATTGGCCAAAGGCCTACATCTCAAAAGCATCTCAACATCTCTTCATCAAACATCTCATATCATTCATAATAATCCATCAGACATTATTTATTCATCAAACATCATTTATTCATCATAAATTATCATCAGAACATCATTAATAGAATCTCATCAACAACTCAGTTGTACATTAATACGACAGTAATTCACACCGCTATTTTGTAATCTTACATCATTACTATCATTACTCCTACTGTTACAAATCAAACAACAGCCTATAAACATTTCATTCTCATCATTCTGCATAAAAACCAACATAACGATCAACACGGGAACTAACTCTAAATACTAAATTGGCTACTAGGATTACACTTCCTATTCTTCATTTTAATCCTCTAGAATAAAGTTCATCGCGTTATCTATTCAACGTTTCGAACGACATCTAAAAACGGCATCCTAAAACTCAAGTAACAACATTCATAAACGGAATCTTCCAAAAAGCAGACAACATGGATCGACACATAACTCCTTGGATCGACGCGTACTGCACTTAATTCACAGCATGAGTCGACGCATTCCCTCATGTATCAACCCATCCTGAGTCAAACACATAGAATGTATCTACACATGCTCCTATTGATCGACTCATCCTGAGTCTAAAGGTTCTCATGTATCGACACAAGACCCTTCGGGTCGACTCATCCCGAGTCTCAAAACCTCCTTGTATTGACACATAGTATTTGAGGTCGACACATCATTTTACATCCTGCATAAATTCTGCGATTTTCTCAGTGTTTTTACTACGGGTTTCATATTTTAAGCCCTAAAAACTTGATCTAATCATAAATAATCATCACTTACAATTACCCTATAATTCTACATCAATTAAACCGCATTGGAACATCAATATTCATCCATAATTCATCAATTCTTCATCATACAACATCATATACATTCAATTCATGAAAAAGATAGCAATCACCTCTAACACCACATACCAATCATCATGAACCCAATTATAGAGTCAGAACCCCATCCTTACCTTGGATTGAAGGTCACTCTATAATCTTTTGGTTGAAACCTCGTTCTGCCGTTTTTCCTTTTTTTCTAGCAGCTTCATGTTCTTCTTCTCAATCCTTATTCTTCTACTGCCTCTTCTTTTCTATTATTTCTAACAAAAATAAAATAACCTATTATTCTCTTAACTCCTTATTGGGATTAAAACTAATACACCCCCTTATTACTACCTTCATTCCTTAAAAACAAGCCCACATCAAATAATATTATACTTCTAATATTATTTCACCACTTAATAGAATAATTAAATACAATTAATCACAACACATCTTCTCAAATATTCCAAAAATAATTTAATTAAATAATTAATTAAATTACGGGCGTTACAATTGCGATGAGGTTTTCATCGAAGTGTATGCGTATGACGATAGAGGTCGGGGGGGTGGTCGCTTTGGATCCATGGAAAAGATAGTCAAATCTACTCTAAGTATGATAAGTGGCGGATCCCCATGTAAGACATTGTGTTTCCGGAGATGGGCCTTCGACTCCCCTTCTCGGATATTCAGGTGGCCATTTTTCGGCATCTTCGACTGGCTCCTTCTCAGTTGCATCTGAATGGGGTCGCTTTCATGCGAGCGTTCGAGATTGTCGGTGATTACTTGAAGATAGGGCTACCATTCCATTGTTCTTCTGTTGTTTCCATCTCCAGAGGAGCAAGGTTGATGGCAAGTGGGGATGGTTCACCTTGAATCCGGGCAACAAGAAGTTTTTTAAAGCTTACCTGGAGTCTATTCGGCATTTCAAGGACAAGTATATTCTTGTGCAGCCCCTTTCAAGTAGGGAGATGCTGAATGTTTTTTGGGCTTCTCTAGTACATGATGAGAATAGGCCCCCCGTCTTGAACGAGCTGGGAGAGCACATGAATAAGTTGGTCTACAAGTTCCCTTTTCAGTGGACGGGGAAGCATTTCAACAATAAATTGAGTTCGTACGTATGAAAGGAGGGGGAGCTTGGTGTCAAGGACCAAATGAGTTTCGTCATCTTGATCACTTTTATTGTGTAGATTTTTCGCGTCCAGCACGCAGGCCGGGGAGATTGTGTACGAGCCCAGTTTTTAAGTTCTCGTTTGCTAACTCTGATTTTCTATTTGTTTTACAGATAGCATGAATCCTGCTCAGGAACACATAGCCAGGAAATTTGTTGTGAAAGCGTTGAAGGATTCTCAAACCGGTTTTGGGACTGCTCCTATGTTAGGATCAGACAATTCATTCTCGAATCAAGCTACTGTCTCCTTCTCTCACGCTTTAGTGTCCTTGAAGGAAAAGAGGCCACACGTCGAGGGGAGTGTTGATCTGACTGGGGAAAAGGGGAAAGGGAAGTATGACCTACCCCCTGCTGGCTGGAAAGGGCTTTCTTCGAGGGCGTTGCTCTTCAACTCCCCCAGGCCGAGTCTCTTCACCTCGAGGGTTTGGATCGCCCGAAAAAATGGCAGTGTTGGCGCAAGACACTGACTGCCTAATAAGGATATTGGAGATGGAGATCGCTTATACTGAGGGGAGATCTTCTCAAGAGGCTGAACTGAAGAAGCTACGGGCCAAGCTGGCTGCGGCTGAGAAGGGGCGGAGTGATAAGGAGAAGGCTCAGAAGCTGGCCTATGAGGGCTTGAGGAAGCTATCTTTAATATGGTGGGAGAACTGAATTGGGTGTTTTGCCTTTGATCGCAAATGTTGTGGATAGCAAGAGTCACCACCGACTTTTCTTTTATCCAATAAAGAAAAGGATGATAAAAATAGGAAAGACCTTTTGAGAATTTTCTTGAGTTTGGGGGGTAGGTTATGAAAAGGGAAGGTGTTAGCACCCTGTTCATTTGTAGTTATCTACGGGCTCTTAATTTCTAGCTCAACTTTGAAATGCATTGTGTTTTGTGTAAGTTTGAAAATATTTTGAAAACGCCTTTGTTCGGTCAACTTTGTAATGATTCTCGTATCGTTGAGAATGTATACAAATTATTGGTTTTGAAAATATTTGTTTGAAAATGAGTGTTTGGAAATATGTTTGGGAGGTTCCAAAATGTAAGACAATTTTTTAATGATTCTCGTATCATTGAGAATGTACACAAAATGTTTGTTTGAAAAGTGTTTTGAAAGTGTGAGGTGTAAATGGTTTTGTTTGTGAGCAAGCAATTACGAGCAATCTACCTACTCAAAAAGTCTTTATTCTTTTCCTTCTCCTTTAGATAGTGCTTGTCTACCATTGGTTGGTAGGGAGCCATATCATTAGATGTTAGGGACACTCGTTGGACATCGTACAACCATAGAAGGCAACTTGTAAGATGTTTTAGAAATTTCCGTAAGGGACTAAGATCATTTACCGAAGGCAACATTTAAAGGGCCATCGAGAGACTAAGATCTTTTAATCGAGGGTCTTTGCTAAAACATCTCACGTTCGAGGGACATGACTAATTTAATCCGAGGCAACAAGTGTGGGTTACCCTAGAGGTGCATGTGTGCAAGGTGTTTTGATTCCAAGTATATTGTCTTTGAATTAGGGTTTTCTATGGTTTGATTTTAAGTCTTGTCATGCAAACCCTAATTACTAGCAATAATAAGGAAATCGATAAATTATGGAATTTAAATGTCATATTCTATTACAACGCTTTGGGAATGGAGGGTACAATTTGTAAATAGGGGGAATAAAGAAATAAAGCCTAATTATCTATTATAAACCATTGAATATGAATAGAATGTACAAAATGTAAATAGGAAGAAAGAAATTGTTTTTTAGGGTTTTTTGATGGAAAAGGTTTTAGTAATTTAACCTAATTAAACTAATTAATTTTAATTACAAGTGAGATTAATTAATTATTAACAAGACCTAAAATCTAAGTTCATTGAAAATAAGAAGAAAATAAAACCTGAGTCTAAGTAATTTGTTTAGAAAATAATTTGAATGTTAATACTAATTTGTAAAAGAAAATAAAATTCAATTTAATAAAATAAAATAAAATGAAATAAAATGCTTAAATTAAAACATTTTTAATTTAATTAATAAAATATATTTTTTGGTTTAGATAAAATAAATAAATAAATGAAAATAAAGAAAATATGAAAGAAATAAAAATAATTGGGCCTGGGTATCAAAAGAAAAATGGGGGTTTAAAAGTAGCAAACATACCGAATTCAGTTTTTCTTTTGAATCAGAAAATAAAATAAAAAAGGAAGTGGGCTTGCGCTTTGTTTAGTAAAAAGGGGGGTATTAGGAAGAAATTTAGTCAAAGGCCCAAAAACAAAGTCCAACGCTTGCTGATCCAATGTGATTGACTTCTGGGAGTGTACCATGAGCTTTCATTATTGGAGCATATGATTAGAGGGCTGACAGATCTGATGGTATTAGTGTGAAGTGCATGGTATGCACGTGTGACTTGGCTTGTATGGAATCTGCAAGGAAATAATAAGAAAAAACCAAAAGGCTACCACTGGCGCTCAAACCCAGGTCCTTATAGTTCAATGCCTAACACGCGCTTCCTCTTCCACTGGGTGGCTGTTTCATTTATTATTAAGACAAGTTGCAATAAATTTAAAATAAACCCTTTCCTGAATACACTTCATCTTCTTCCTCGCGCCAACTTCCTTTGTTACATTTTCAAATTTCTGAACATACTCATTTCTCAACCATTTTCAAAAGTATAAACAGGAAACTTTCTCCATTTTTCAACACGAATTCAACCATGTAAATAACTAAAGCTATAAATCAAGGATGAACAGGAATTTTGTTTGGTATCAAATAAAACCTAATTTTTTTCAAAAAGTTCAACTTCAAAATTCACACTACTCAGGCAACAAAAATGAAAAATAAAGGCATGGTTACCTTCAGGGAAATGATGTCTACATTTTTCATTCACAAAGTAGTCATTAAAGATTCTTGTAGAGAGAGTTCAAAGTTGAGAAAACTTACCTCAAAATTGGAAATCATGTATGGAGTTTTAGCACTTTTAGAGGTGTTGTGATGATTTGGATAGCTTCACTGAACTCCTAGAAAGCTAATGCAACTCTTACTTTGTGCTGGAGAAGTCAAGTTGCAGAGGTGCAAAGTGAGGTTTGGACAATGATGGAAATGGAGTTACAGTTATGAAACAGGGATGGGGATGAGTTGTAAATAAGGTATGGAAGCTTTGTGATTGATTTAGAGAGTAAACACACAAGTATATTGTGAGTTTGAAGTTTTTGGCCAAAAATGACAAACAATGGAGGTTTTGATGAAACTCTGAGTTTCATGGATTTTGAGAGGGTTAGAGGGCTTGTAAACTCATGGTTGGCTTGAAAATAGTTCCTCTATTTATAGAGAAATGGTTGGAGGTAAGGAGCTGATCAGTTTTGAAAGATCACATGTTATGGTTTTTTGAAACACAACATGTGATTTTTGAGAAATCAAAGTCCCAATGTGTAGTACCATTGCTCATAGAGTGGTTGAATACTTTAAACACAATGTTTCTGACCTTGTAGATGGAGTGTAATCAGAATAAACAAGTTAGAGGCTCAATACAAGTTGACTTTGTGATTAAAATCACTTTTCCAAAATGGAAGTGTGAACTTTGTTCCTTAAATTGTAAGGTAACTTGGACAATACTTGAACCACTTGGACAATGGCTCAAAAGTTTGTGTAATAAACTGATTATGGATAGATTTAGAGGTTCAGGGGCCTACAAAGCAATATTATGCAACATGCTTGAAGATTATTCATAATGTTCTTCATGAAAATGACCTAAAATTTAAGAATGAATGCCCAACTTCTTCTCTTTGAATCTCTTAGCTCAAGCATGATCTCTTCAAGTTCTTGGATATTTTGGAAAGCTTGAAACATTGTATACAACCTTAATGTTTACCACTTTGTCTAAATCAACTTGGAACTTGGTGAAAAATTTCCAAGAAGTTGGGACAAAAAAATCTGCCTAACTTGATGAAAATTTCACCAAGTGTTTTAGTAAAAATGTCATAACTTCATGAGCCTATATCTTCAAATCTAAGCATTTTTTGGAGATCAACCCTAAGGGAAAAATTTGTAGAATTCATCAAGATCTACAACTTTCATGATGAAAGTTTTCCTTGGATTATCTTGCATCATGGTGAAAAATTATTATGAAGTAGTGAAATTTTCAAGGTCAAAAACCACTTAGAATTTTTCTAAGTATTAGAAACTTTGACTTTTTGTGGACTTTCTCGACTTTCTTGATTCTTGATGATCAATTTTGATATTTTTGAATGTCTTTATGAATCTTGATCTTTGAAATTTGATGTTGACCAAAAACTCAAAGTTTGACTTTTTGTGTATCAGTTGACTTTTCATCAGTTGATCCAAATTTCAAATATTAATCCATTGATCTTGAGAAATTATTTAAGCCATAAAATTAGGTCAACATGTTGTGCTTGAGTCCTTGAGATCATGCTTCAAGCCATTAGGTCATGTAATAGGTCAAAAGTCAATGATCAGTCATTCTCATTCAAAACCCTAATTTTGACAATTTTACCCCTTTAATGATTTGAGTGCTTTTATTGAGGCATTGTGATCAAACCTTGATAAATTGATAAATATAACTTCAAAATGTTTATGTTGGCCAAGAATCATGAAGCTTGGCTGCATGTTGACCATAATTGACTTTTTACCCAATACAGCTGATTTTCAGTCATCTAAGCAAATTTTTGGTGCAAGTCTTGAAACTTGGTATGGGCATTCTTGAAGACCCATAACGAACCATGAAAGTAATTTGAGGCATCAAAAGTCCAATTGTCCTTGAGAAAGCCAAAACCCTAATTTATAGACTCAGTGCTTAGGAGGTGAGCTTGTCTGATCAACTCTTGAAACTTCTTGAGCATTTGAGATCTTTTGTGAGAAATGTCTTGAGAAAAGAGAGGGAAAATTTTGGGGTACAACAGCTGCCCGTGTTCAATCTTCTTAAACCTGAAGAGTTAGGTTGGCTTGTTCGCCATTCGTGACTTGATGGTAGAAGATGACTAAACACTTAAGTGCCCAAAAATTTGCACTCGCTTGTGCATGAAGTAAAACTATTTGTTGATTATATTGGGAATGGGCTTAGAGATGCCATTTAGAGAGGTGACAAAGATAAACTTATAGATTCCATCAAGAGATAACAATTGATAGAGAAATTAGACTAAGTCTACACTTGACTTTAACTAGGAGAAGTATCAGAATAAATCTTTGGTCGCTTTAATCTGAGCCAGCAAATGTCTTTAAATCTTTAACTGAGAGAAGTATCAGAATAAATCTGTGGTCAATTTAATCTGAGCCAGAAAAAGGTATAATGAGAGAAGTATCAGAGTAAATCTTTAGTCTATTTAATATGAGCCAGCAGATGTCTTTAAATCTTTAACTAAGAGAAGTATCAGAATAAATCTTTGGTCGATTTAATATGAGCCAGAAAAAGGTCTACTGAGAGAAGCATCCGAATAAATATTTGGTCAATTTAATCTGAGCCAACAAATGTCTTTAAATATTTAACTGAGATAAGTCTTAGAATAAATATTTGGTTGATTTAATCTGATCCAGAAAAAGGTCTACTGAGAGAAGTATCAGAATAAATCTTTGGTCGATTTAATCTGAGCCAGCAGATGTCTACTGAGAGAAGTATCAGAATAAATCTTTGGTCGATTTAATTTGAGCCAGCAGATTTCTTTAAATCTTTAACTAGGAGAAGTATTAGAATAAATCTTTGGTCGATTTAATCTGAGTCAGAAAAGGTCTACTGAGAGAAGTATCATAATAAATCTTTGGTCGATTTAATCTGAGCCAACATATGTTTGAAGGGAGTGTTCATCATTTAGATATTTGCCTTTGTCTTGCTTTAGGGAATGACCTACAATCTGTTTTGAGGATATTTTGATGATATCGGTTTGTCGATTGATTCTTCCTGAAAAGGTAAAGAGTTAACTGTATGCAATGTCATGATGTATGAAATGCATTGTGTAATGATGTTCTCAAAATAAATGAGATTGTGCTACATGCGTTTCGTATGCATATGTTATGATGTATGAATATGTTGTGAAGTGTATTTATAAACCCATGTAGTATCTTTGTCTGGGAAAATAAATCCTTGACGATTGATGGGGATAAAGAGTATTTGTATCTTCAATCTTGTCTAGAATGCTTTTGTTGGGGATTCCTGCTTACTTGTTTGAGGAAACTCTGCAGGTGATACATTGATTTCTGTTTGGGGAGTAGAGTTTTAGGAGCCTTGGTTGTCCTTTGCTATACTGGGGAGTTTATTTCTTATATACCCTAACTGGGGATAAAAGAGATGATTAAACTTCTGACTCGTCTGGGGAGAATAATAGTTAACTGGTATCTGATCGGATTCCAGGTTTTGCAGCAAGCCTTTGGGGATAGTGGCAACTTCATTGGGGAGAGGAATTTGATCAGTGATTTGTAGTAGTCTGAGGAATATACTCGAGCTGGGGAATTTGTAGGTTGTTGGGGAAATAAACTATGTTGGGGAAATAAACCCTTGTTGATGGAGAAGTGGACTGTTGAGGAGATAAATTCTCTTGGGGGAATTGAATTTGCTAAAGAGAAGAAACTTTGTAGGGGTTTTACAGTTTTAGAGGACCAAACTCAGTTGGGGGAGAGAATTTCCACGCATTATACTGATTAGAAACTCCATAGGTTGGTGATTTTGCCGGGAAATAGATTATATTCCGTTGTTTGTTGGAGCAACCTGCTGGGGAGATTGCGGGGAATGTGCCTTTATTAGTAAAGACTACTCTGTGGGGATATTCTTATAATAGTGACTCTGTGGGGATTTATAGACAGTTTGAGTGTCATTCCAGCTTCTAGAATCTTGATTAAATGTTTATTCTTGTTCTTATGCACATTTTTGTTAACAGTTAATCATGTTCATATGCATATGCTCATTCAATTTTAGTCATTGGACGTTTTTGAAAGCAAAATAGAAAAACAAAAGTTTGGACTTTAAAGTATATTTGTATTGATAATTTGCCTATAAACAGGAGATTTAATATAAAGAGACGAAAATCCAAGTAAGAGGAAGTCGTCGTGAAATGAAAAGAATACAAAGTGAAAACAAAATGTATAGCCATGTGGAAGTGATCTCATTGGGTTCCAACTCTACTATTGCCCCTATGTCTTTGAACATCTCGTCCTTTGCCATCGGGAGAAGTTGATTGATCCATTTGAACTTTTGACGTTGGTAATAAAGCTTGCATGTAAATGATCCAACGGGACATAATCGTACACTTTTAATCCCAATTTTTCCTGGACCGCCCTTTCAGGTTTTCAGTCCACCAGGATACCCTTTTTTGCCCAAGCCTCCTTTTCAGGTTTTCGAATTTCCAGGTGTACAATCTTTTATATATTTAATACGGTGTGAGAACTAACTTGGGTGTTTTGTGTTTTATCGCAATTGTTGCATATAGCAAGAGTCTCCACCAAATTTTCTTGTATCCAATGAAGGAAAGGGTGAAAAGAACAGGAAAGACCTTTTGAGAATTTTCTTCAGTTCGGGGGGTAGGTTATGAAAAGGAAAGGTGTTAGCACCCTTTTCATCTGTAGTTATCTACAGGCTCTTAGTTGCTAACTTACTTTGAAATGTTTTGTAATTTTTTTTGTGTTTGGTGTGAGTTTGAAAATATTTTTGAAAAGTTCCTTTGTTTAGGCGAACATTGTAATGATTCTCGTCTCTATAAGAATGTATACAAAGTGTTGACTTTTGAAAATATTGCATTGAAAAGTGTTGGTGTGTTTGGGAGATGAAATGTTTGTGAGCAAGCAACTAAGAACGTTCTTCCTACTCAAAAAGTTTTTGTTCTTTTCCACCTCCTTTAGATAGTGTTATCTTACCATTAGTTAGTAAGAAACCATATCATTGGATGTGAAGGGACAGGCGTGGGTCATCATACAGTCATAGAAGGCAATATTTGTAGGATACCTTAGCAATTTGTTGTAAGCTTCTAAGATCGTTTACCCAAGGAAACATCGTAGGGTCATCGAGGGACTACGATCTTGTTATCGAGAGTCTTTTCTAAAGTATACCACGTTCGAGGGATATGACTGTTTTTAAGGCAACAAGTGTGGGTAAACCCTAAAGGTGCAGGTGTGCGAAGTGTATTGTTTTCATGCAATTTGTCTTGAATTAGGGTTATCTATTGTTTGATTTTAAGTCTTGCCATACAATCCCTAATTACTAGCAATAATATGGAAAGCGATAAATTGCGGAAATTCAAAGTCCTATATTATTACAATACTTTAGGGGATGGGGGTACAAATTATAAATGGGGATAATGAGAAAAAGTAAACCCTAACTATTACAAAGGCTTTGAAAATTACATTACAAAGTACAAAATAATAAAATGTCCAAAGAAATAGAGAGAAAAGAAATTGGAAAGAAAGTTATTTTTGTTTGAGTTTTTGATGAAAAAGAGTTTAACTTAATTAATAAAAAGAAAGAAGTTAATTAATTATAGTCTAAGTTGATTTAGTTTAAAAGAGCAAATTAAAATAAGAAACCTAAGTCTAGATTTATTTTAATTAATTTTAAGAAAGAAAATGATTTTTAGGGTTTTATAAAATAAAAATAGAAATAGAATAATAATTTTAGTCTAAGTATTTAATTAAATATTTTTTGGTATTTTTTAGCAAGAAATAATAAAAATAATAATTCTAAAAAAGAAATAAAAGAAAATAAAAATATAATTTTTAAGTCAGGGGAGTTTGAAAAGAAACGTGGGAAGTTTGAAAGTAAAAAGATTTTTATTTAGGCCCAAGGTGTTTTTGTAATCATAAAAAGAAATATAAAAAAACAAAGGGGTGGGCATGCGTGCTATTTAGGAAATGGGGGGTGATGTTGAAGAAAATGAAACAAGCCCAGTGATGAAGAGCCCAATGCGCTGCCAAACAAAAAAAGAATAAGGAAAATATGAAAAATACAAAAGGTCTCGCTGAGGCTTGAACCCAGGACCTTATAGAGGTATGCCTTACGCGCGCGCTTCCTTCTATTTAGGTGGTTGTTTCATCTGGTATGTAAACCACTTACAATAAAGATAAAATAAACCAAGTCTCGATTGTACTTCATCTTCTCCCTGTGTCACATTTTTGAATCTCTGAACTTACTCATTTCTCAACTATTTCAGAAATTATAAACATCAAACTTGTTAGAAATTTCACCATGACATACACCCATCTATTCAGTTGTCCTTCAATTGTCTCCCAATGTTCAATAACTTCCAGTCACTCAAATCTGCAATTGAAGCAACCGTTCTCTGAAGGAAATGATTCTTCTCTATGGTTGTGACTACGAGCACTAGCTCGTTGTTATGGAGTTTCCCGATGATCCTAAACCCTATGAAGAGGAATGAGTTGAACAGTGAGAATTGTGAAGGTGATGATGAGAATACGTGAGAGACAGAGAAGATTATTACCTTTTTTTTTAATCGTTTCAATTTTCCTTTAATTGAATTCTATTGAAAATAATAATAACTTAATCTAATTTGTCTTTCCAATAACATAGCAGTAGCGACACACTTCTTGATGTTTAGGGTTTCAAATTTTTTTGTGTCTCTTCCTAAAACCAGGTCAGCCCCATTGGGCATGTTGGCCCAATCCACTATCATTTTTTTTTCTTATATCTTAATTAAAACTGAAGAAGTGAAAAACACAATAATGGGGGGTTGAATTAAAACTTAAAAATCAAAAGCAAATGACACGATGATTTTTATCCTGGTTCGCTTGATCTCAAACTACTTCAGTCCACCCGCCAAGGTGATTTTGCCTCTCTTTAACGAGGTCTTAATTCACTAATCAAAATGATTACAAATCTACTTCGATAACTGCCAAAGTCTTCTTGAGTACAACCAAAACCCGGTTTATCTCAAGGAAATTCACTAACAAAGATAATAATAAATTTGTGTACTAGTTGTTTTTCGTTACAAAATTGTATCACAAACTTGTGATGTATTACACAATTTTAGAGAATAGTATGAATATGATTTTGTAGCATTGAGAGATTGTATGAAGAAGTTGTGTAAATCGTAAACGATTTAACCTTGATTCTTTTTTATATAGGCGTGGAAATATTTGCAAATGGAAACATGATAATTGGTAGTTAATTCACTTTCCATAATATGAAGATCCTTGTCTGATTGTAGCCGTTGTAATTGATACTGCTTTAATGGAAAAGTAACACTTAAGAAAATGAGGAAATTGCTTGCTGCTTTTCTTTAGAATTTGGGAAGTTAGAATCATAATGACATGTTTACAACGTTAGACTTCCGTTCAGAGTTAAGATGTCTTTCACTTTAGCGCAAGTTCTGATCTTCATTCATCAGAACATTATGATATCAGTCTGCGTACACAACATGAATACCTTTGTAGCTTAACTTCTGATCCACATTCGTTCAAAACTTCTATACAAAATAGAACACAAATTTAGAGTGCATATTTTTTCTTTGTGTTTGTTATCATCAAAACTCTTACGAGGGTTGTAGAATCAAACTATGTTCTAACAATCTTCCCCTTTTTGATGATGACAAAAACTAGGATTTTTCAATAAAAATAAACAGAACAAAAAGCTTAAGAGAATCTCCCCTTAAGTTGAGTACTCAGATAGAGGTTAATTACTTCCCAAAAGTTCATTATCATCAAAGCTTTTGATGTATCTCCTTCTATCTTTATCAGAATTTGTTCCTGTTTATGCTTTCAGAAAAATAATAAGTTAAGATATTCAGAATGTTTGAGACTTTTTCCCGGTATACTGTTATTAAAAATATCTTACGTTCTCCCCCTTTTTGTCAAAAATCAAAAAAGAAATATAATCACAAGTAATCAGAGTAAAAAAGGATGATTTGTATTAAAATAGATTTCAAGAACATTTGCATAAGCAGATAAGATAATATAAAGAATACAGAAAACAATTTTAAAAAAAATCTAAGATGGAGGGGGAAGTCGTGTGAACAACGCTTCCAGCAAGATCTTAATCTGAGTGCTTGATTCTTCTTGCTTTCCCAGCATATCCTTGATTTCTTTGGTTGTGTCTTCTTGCTTATCCAATCTTGCGTGGATTACAGTATTCTCCTTCTTTAACTCTTCTAGAGTTTTCATGACCAACGATGGAGTTGGTGTTTCCTCAGAGGGTGCAAGTCTTTCAGAACACTCTGCAACATTTTTTGATTCAATTGCTTCTTCAGCTACATTTTCCTTTTCTTGAACAACAGCCAGAGGGTGACTATAGGAACATGGTTCATTAACTTCTGAAGGTTGGTGCTCTTTCCAGGGAGCATTGTCCAATAGAAGAATTGACTTCTTTTCCCAGTGACTCAAAACTTGATCTTTGATATATTTTAGATGATCACTGAAGTTCTGTTGAGCCATTTCATAACTTAATTCTTTAAGCCTCTTGGATTCATAGTTGGACCATTTTCTGAAACGATCCCAATGAGAATCAGAAGCAGCAGGATTTGAATTCTCTAGACTTACTTGCTTCAAAGAATTAACTCATTCCTGTAATTCTATTTCAAAAATCAACAAGTTCTTACCAACATCTATTTTGGTTATGGTTGGTTTAGGTTTGGGAATGGAAATTTTATTTGAGGTTGAAAATAGGTGGTCTAGTGCTTCTAAATCAATGATGGTTCTGAGATGATCATCTGGACGGTTAATGAGAGAGGGAGTAGGAGAGTCAGAAATTATGATTGGTGAACAAGGTATGTTTGGTGGTGTGGAATGATAGGGTGATGGTATTTCTGGAATGTCTATTATGGAGAGAGGTTGACGAACCATAAGGGGTTATATTATTCCAGGAATATGGGTAGTGGTATCAGAGTCTGTAAAAGAATCTTCTGGTTGGTTTACGGTAGCGTGTTGATTTTCTGGTTCAGGGGTTTCAAAGTTTTGATTTTCAGTTTGGGGAGTGTGAGGCTTTTCATTTTCTGGTTGAGGAGTATGGAGGTTTAGATTTTCTTGGGTAGGTGTTTGAAAGTCTTCATAAATAGTTCAATATCAGAAAGAACTCTAGCAAGTTCTGGCTGATATATTCTAGATTTAGATTAGGGAGTGAGGTTCGTTTAGGAAGTCTCCTAAGGTTACAGAAGGATCAAACTTTATGTCAAAATCCTAAAAAGTTTGAGGTGAGGGATCTTCTGTTGGTTGAGGGGGGATGGTTTCAGATGATGGAAAAACTATAGATTCTACAACAGAAACAAAGGAAGTGTTACCTTTCTTTTTAGCAGCTTTGGGTGTCCTCTGAGAAGATCTTTCTCCTGCTGCCTTTCTCTTTCTAGATTTCTTCAGCACTACATCTGGAGCTTGCCTATACAGATCACGAATGTTAAGTTCTGGATCTGTTCCATCTTCCTTGCAAGCTTCTAAGTATCTGACCACAATCTCTAGTGAAGCATCAATCTCAGAAAATAACGGAAAATCTTTCAGAGGGATTCTCCTTGATGTGATGACTTCATGAGTAGAAATTGTTGGTTCCTTCTTAATGCTATCAATAATCTTCAGATTCTTCAGATTCTTGGCATTAAGTGGTTTTCCAACACTTGCCTCTAGAGTGCTAATCTGTTGAGGCTTTGTCAGATGCTCTATCAACTTGTTCTCCGTAAGAATATCAGATATTAATCTTCCCAGAGGAATCCAATCCCTCTTTGTCCTTTCTTCTTCCCTTGTTTCTTTCACGCTTGTTCTCAGATGATTGCAGAGCAAGTGTGGAAGATTTATTTTTGGTTCTCTTTGAAATAAAATACAACAGAAACTGTTGAACAATGTTGATGTAGTCAAGAGAGCTTATTGGCTTCCTGTGGTTTATGCATCCCAGAATAATCCTGGCCCAGATTCTGTAGTAATCCTTCAAATCCCTTATCTTGTTGGATGGTTGTCCAGATGTAAAAATGACTCTTGCAATGACTTTTAGGTCAGAACACTTTTTAGCCATGTCGCTGCACCTAACTCCGCCGCCATTGTATCCAATAAGTTTTCCAATCAAGTCTTCAGTGATGAAAATCTTCTTCCCCATTACGTAAGACGTAACTTGATGATTAGATGAAGTTGCGTGAATCCATAATTCCTTAACAAGAATGGGGAATACTGGACCTAGCAAACAATCAAAGTACCTATTTCAGCCTTGAGCCGTTACATCTTCAGACAAATCAAACCCATTTTCCTTTAAGCTTTAAAAATCAATGATGAGCTCACATAAAACTTCGAGAGAATCGACCGGAGTGAGAAAAGTACTTATGGGTTCCTCATACTGTTCAGCTGTTGAAGAAGAACCAGGAGCACTTTGGAGATTTTTGATGCTTGAGAAAGATGCCATTGTTCACACAGTTTGTTTTGAGATTTTTGAGAAAAGGGTTTTTGCAAAATGAAAGCAAGAGAGAGTAATAAAAGTGAGAAGAAGTGAATGAAATAGTGATTGTGTATTTATAAGAAGTTTTGAAAACTTAATCAGTAAGAAAGAGAAAACAAAATAATGATTATACTATAATTATGAAACCTGAAAATAGGGGATTGCATATAGATACTGAACAATTACCATTGACATGTGTCTCAATTCATCCAATCAGAGCCTTTGACCTTTCAGAATTTGTCCGCGTGTTCAGCCTTAGAAAGTAGCTTGTAAGAGGATAACAGATGTTTGATGATGTGAACTGCACGCCTCTATCTTTGAAATGAAAGGTTCAGATCTTCTTAGATAGATTCTGAAGAAATTATACTCCTAACTTCTAAAGACATGTTGATCAGATCTTCACAAGGAAAATATAAAGTTCTGAGGGTTATATAATATGTAAATAAAACTTCTTATTCTGGACATAATTTCATGCTGAGATGTTTCAGAATGAAATTAAACCTATCATCAGAAAGGGGTTTTGTAAAAACATCAGCCCATAGATGGTATGTGTCAATAAATTTTAAAGTAAGGATTCCTTTCTGAATATAGTCCCTAATAAAATTATGTTTTATTTTTATATGCTTAGCCCTAGAATGCAAAATTGGATTTCTAGATAAACATATTGCAGAAGTATTATCACAGAAAATAGAGATGTTACTCTCAAATATGTTGAAGTTTTCAAGCTGACTTTTCATCCAGAGCATCTGTGTGCTGCATCCAGTAGCTGCAATGTATTTAGCTTCAGTTGTTGACAATGCAATTGTGGATTGCTTCTTGCTGGTCCATGAGATCAGATTATCTCCCAGAAACTGGAAGCTTCCAGAAGTGCTTTTCCGTTCTACTCTGTCTCCAGCAAAATCAGCATCACAATACCCTACTAAACTGTATTCACTAGTTTTTCTATAAAACAAACCCAGGTTAGTAGTACCTTTCAGATACTTGAAAATTCGCTTAACTGCTGTTAAGTGAGATTCTCTAGGATCTGATTGGAATCTGGAACATAAGCAAACACTCTATAAAATGTCAGGCCTTGAAGCTATAATATATGAGAGAGAACCAATCATAACTCTGTAGATCTTATGTTCTACCTTTTTACTTACCTCTTCCTTTTCCAGAATGCACGTGGGATGCATTGGATTCCTTGATGGCTTACACTCTGAGAGATCAAATTTCTTCAGAAGTTCTCTGACGTATTTGCTCTGGTGAATGTAACTTCCTTCTGGAGTTTGATTGATCTGAATGCCCAAAAAGAATTTTAGTTCTACCATCAAGCTTATCTCAAACTCTGCCTGCATACACTTAGCAAATTCTCTTCCCAGAGAAGGTTTAGTAGATCCAAATATTATATCATCTACATAAATCTGACAAACTAAAATGTCATTCTTAAATGTCTTACAAAACAAGGTTGTGTCCACTTCCCTCTGGTGAATTCCTTTTCTAATAGAAAGTTACTTAGTCTTTCATACCAAGCTCTGGGAGCTTGTTTCAGACCATAAAGTGACTTCTTTAGTTTGAAAACATATTCTGGGTGTTTGGAATTTTCAAACCCAGGGGGTTTGTGCACATAAATCTCTTCATCAATGTAACCATTTAAGAATGCACTTTTGACATCCATCTGATACAGAGTGATGACATTATTTATAGAAAAAGAAATTAAGAGTTTGATAGATTATAACCTGGCGACTGGAGCAAAGATTTCTGTATAGTTTATCCCCTATTGCTGACTATAACCTTGTGCAACCAGTCGTGCCTTGTTTCTGATGACTTCTCCTTGTTCATTCAAATTTGTTTCAGAGCACCCACTTTGTTCCAATGATGTTGAATCACTTTGGTTTAGGAACCAGATCATATATGTCATTTCTGTTGAATTGATTTAACCCCTCCTGCATAGCCAGAATCCAGTTGTTGTCCAGAAGAGCTTCATCAATTATAGTTGGTTCAATTAGAGATACCAATCCCTTGAGGGATTCTTCAGAATTTATGAACATTGATCTTGTTCTGATTGGATCTTCCTTCTTTCCCAGAATTTTATCTTCAGGGTGAGCTATGCTGCTTCTGGATAGTCTTTTCTGGAGTTGTTCTACAGAAGTTGTTGAAGTGCTTGTAACATTTCCTTCTGAAGTTGTTGACGCGTCTTTGTTGGGAACTTCTGATGAATTGCCTTCAGTACCAATGAATAAAACTTCTATATCTGCAAAAGATTCATTCTGCTTTAACTTTTGAGGGCCAAGCTTATAATCAAATCTAACATTGATTGACTCTTCTACAATTTTCTTTTATGTATTGTATACTTTGTACCCTCTTGAGCGTTCAGAGTATCCTAACGTAATATACTTCTGTGCTTTAGAGTCAAACTTGTTCAAATGTTCTTTAGTGTTAAGTGTAAAACAGGTACATCCAAAAGGATGGAAATAAGAAATGTTGGGCTTTCTGTTCTTCCACAATTCATATGGAGTCTTATCCAGAATAGGTCTTATGGAGATTCTATTCTGAATGTAACATGTTATGTTAATTGCTTCTTCCCAGAAGATCTTATCAATGTTAGTCTCATAGATCATGGTTCTGGCCATTTCTTGTAATGTTATATTCTTTCGTTCTACAACTCCATTTTTTGGGGGAGTTCTATGACAAGAGAAATCATGAGAAATTGCATTTTCATTAAAAAAACATTTCAAATTTTTTGTTTTCAAATTCTCCACCATGATCACTTCTGACTTTGACAATTCTAAGATCTTTCTCATTCTGAACTTGGTTACAGAAAGCAACGAACACAGAATGTGACTCGTCCTTGTGTATGAATAACTTTACCCATGTCCATCTGCTATAGTCATCTACGATCATTAACCCATACTTCTTGCCACTAATAGACGCAGTTTTCACTGGTCCAAATAAATCTATCTACAAAAGTTCTAATGGCCTAGAGGTAGAAACAACATTTTTTGCTTTAAAAGGAGGTTTTGTAAATTTTCCTTTCTGACATGCTTCACACAGAGCATCTGAGTTGAACTTCAGATTAGGAAGTCCTCTAACCAGATTGAGTTTGTTAATCTAAGATATTCTTCTCATACTAACATGCCCCAATCTTCTGTGCCAGACCTATTGCTCGTTGTTAACAGAAAGAAGGCATTTTACATTCTGACTCTTTAGTTCAGAAATTTTTATCTTGTAAATGTTGTTTTTCCTCTTTCTATTAAATAGGATAGTTCCATCTTTCTGACTAACAGCTTTGCATGAATTTTGATTAAAGATTATATCAGAACCTTTATCACTTAATTGACTTATGGATAACAGATTACGCATTAATCCATCTACTAGCAGAACATTATTAATAGAAGGGAGGTTACCGTTACCTACTGCTATAGAGCCAATGATTTTCCATCTTTGATTGCCTCCAAAACCCACGTATCCTCCAAGTTTAAGTTCCAAACTTTGGAACATATGCTTTCTTCTCGTCATGTGTCGAGAGCATCCAGAGTCCAGGTACCATGATTGGTGTTTTAGCCTTGCTGCTAAAGATATCTGCTACATATATAATTTTTTCCTTAGGTACCCATATCTTTTTGGGTCCTTGTTTGTTAGTTTTACCAAAATCTGTTTGAATTTTGGGTTGGCAGAATAATCATTACTGGTGTATTTTAGATCATGTGTGTGCCCATAGGTGAAGTGAGATTTTAATGGTGTGCGTTTAATAACTAAGTCCATGACTTTTTAGGTGGGGATACTTTAACTTGGTATCCTATACCTTTTCTTCCATTTCTGCTAACTCTATAGAGCATTGAAGCCATCTTGCTTCTATCTATGTTTTTAGCCAGAAACTTCTAAAAGCTATGATCATATTCCTTTATGATCTTATCAACATTACTGGGATCCTCTGATATTGTTTCCTTCTGAGAGTTTTGTAAATCATTTTATAGTTTTGAAATCTTTTCTTTTAACTCGGAATTTTATAATCTCAGACTCTTAGTTTCTTTAGAGTCAAAAACAA
Organism: Vicia faba; assembly: GCA_948472305.1. NCBI lineage: Eukaryota > Viridiplantae > Streptophyta > Magnoliopsida > Fabales > Fabaceae > Vicia > Vicia faba. Next base: position 1,047,521,621 of record OX451736.1, read on the forward strand.
GATCCTTTTTCAGGTTCTTGAATTTGACTCGAAGCTGGTGATATCTTTCCAGAATTTCACTCAGACTTTCTCCTAGTTCAAATTTAGTAAAATTAACAGTAAAGTAAGGAAATACCTCTTTTGTGTCAGATTCTGATTCTGACTCAGATGCTTCGCTGTCTTCTGTCACATTTTCCATAAGAGCAATGTTGGCTCTTTCATCATCTAACTATGTGTCTGTGTCAGAAGTATCTGAATCATCCCATGTTGCCATGAGACTTTTCTTCTTCTCCTTGAAGAACTTATTTTTGGGTTTCTCCTTCTGAAGCCTTGGACAATCGCTTTTGCAGTGCTCTTGTTCATTGCACTTATAGTAGACGATGTCCTTGTTGCTTGACTTTCTGTGACCAGAAGAAGATTCAGACTTTATGTGTCCATAGGTGGGTTCAGACTTTCTGTATCTAGATGAGGATTTAGACTTTCTGTATCCAAAGGGAGATTCATTCTGATTCCTTGTTCTTCTGGAGTTTCTGAATTTTCTTTGCCTCTGCTTCCACAGCTGATTGACTCTTCTGGAGAGAAGAGACAATTCGTCTTCCTCTAATGAGGATCCATCAGAGGTTTCTTCCATAGCCTGTAAAACTTTAGAATCAAATTTTTTGTTAGATTTTAATGCTAAAGGCTTAACTTGCTTCTGAGGCTCGTCATCTTCTAGCTCAATCTCATGAATTCTGAGTGAGCTGACAAGTTCCTCCAGAGATATCTTGTTGAGATCTTTTTCCAGCTTGAGAGCAGTGACCATTGGCCTACATTTCTTCGGTAAACTTCTGATGATCTTCTTTACATGATCAGCAGTTGAATACCCTTTGTCAAGAACTCTCAGCCCAACAACTAAAATCTGGAATCTTGAGAACATTGATTCAATGGATTCACTTTCTTCCATCTTGAAGGCTTCGTATTTCTGAATGAGCACAAGGGCCTTGGTTTCTTTAACTTGTATGTTGCCTTCATGCGTCATTCTAAGAGTCAAACATGTTATTAGTTGTCTCTCTATTTGAGATCTTCTCATACTCTAAATATGAGATTGCACTAAGAAGAATCGTTATGGCCTTGTGATGGTTTCTAAAGTCACGCTTTTGTTGGTAAGACATTCTTTTCCTATCAATCTTCTGACCACTTTCATCCACAAGATGCATGTATCCATCAATTACCATATCCCATGAATCAACATCATGAGCCAGAAAGAAGCTCTCAATTATATCTTTCCAGTAGTCAAAGTTTTCTCCATTAAAGACTGGAGGTTTGCTGCTGATTCTGTCCTTATCATCATGATAGTCATTGTTGATGTTCTGACTTGGTCCCACCTGTTGTACCCCAATTTTTGCCCTAAGATTCCTCTATCATATCATATCAACTTGATCATAACAAGATCACATTAGGGTTGGTTCTTCCTCTTTTTTCCTATCTTTAAGTTTGCTCTTGAGGAATCTCCAAGAACCTTGGTTGTGTATTTTGTATATGTGTTGTTGACTAACTTCTAATCAAAATACAAAAAATATTTGTCTTTGTCTTTGTATATTTTTGTTTTTGTAGGTACCAAGTCGAAGCATTTGACAAATAAGAATTTCTGGTATTATTTTCCTAAAATCTCTATTTTGCAAAGAAAAAGAATTAAAAAATTTCATTTTTTTCACTGATGCAATCGATTGCTCTTAAAGTGCAATCGATTGCACATAGTGCATTTTGCGCCATTTTTGAAAAAATACACTGCAAATCGATTTGCACTGTAGTGCAATCGATTGCACAGCGTGAAAATTAAAAAAAAAATCAGCATTTTAAACTTGTCAAATTTTGGCTCCAATTTTCTTTCACTTTTGAAAGATGTATCATTAATTCAAATTTTAGTTCCAGTCTTTCATTTTTAAAAATAATTATCATTAATTCAAATTTTGGCTCTAATATTTGAAAGAATTATCATTAATTCAAATTTTGGCTCTAATTTTTGAAAGAGTTATCCTTAATTCAAATTTTGGCTCCAAGAATCAATTACCAAATTACCACTAATCCCAATCCTAAAAATCTATAAATAGAGCTCTAATTTCATTCAAATTTTAAGCTTTTGATAGCCAAATCCACCTTGCTAAAAAATCTCTCAATTCTCTCCATCTACCAAATTCACTCAAAGCTCCATTTTCAAAAAGTTAGTAAGCTTTGCATTGAAGCTTACTAATCTTTGAGCTAAACCTTCATCCAAACACTTTTTCTTCATCAATTCTCTACATCCAAGATTGGTCAATTGATTCTTGTGGTTGAATTGAAGCAAATTCTTGAAGTTTTTTTGATAATTCTCTAGATCTACCTTTGGTAAGTTGGATAATTCATCTTTCACAATGTAATCTCTTGTTGATCTTTGGGTTTGATTCTTTGAGCATTATTTTGTGATTCCATTGGTGTTATTTTCTCATAATTTGATGGAATTTTAGTGCTCAATTGGATCCATAATCATAAGGTGTTTGATGGGAAGTTTGAACAAGAAATTGGCCTTTTAAAATGCTGTTTTTGCTACTGTAACAGTGTGCAATCGATTGTAGCAATTGTGCAATCGATTGCACATAAGCAATTTTGCACAATTTTTTGAAAACTGTAATGTGTAAATCGATTTACACAATAGTGCAATTGATTTACACAGGGACAAAATGCATTTTTTTGCCTTATTTTGGGGCACCTTTGATCCAAAATGATTTTTCTACTCACTCCTTTTGATTGTTGGTTTGGATTGCAATTTTAAATGTCCAATTTGTCTTTAAACTCAATGGACTTTGTGATGTAGATGAAGTTGGATAAATGTTCATCAATTCAAATCTACCTAAGAGTGAATTATTTAATTCATTTTTGGTGCTTTGGATTAATGATATGTTTAGTGCTTTAATCCATCTAGAGGAGTGGTTGAATTTAAAGATGAAAGAATTTTGAAATGGTGATCCAAATTAGCTTATCATTTCCCTCCCTCTTCATCTTATCCCTTTCTTTTTTTAATTGTGCTACATGTTAAGGGATGGTGATCTCTATATCATTTATCCAAACATGAAGTACATAGATTGCTATTGACCGGCCTCAAAATAGGTGTGACTTCTACATAAGTCCACTTACGATTGCTTAACATAGCGCTAAATTTTGTCCCGATTCGAATAAATGATCATTCGTGGCCCAAACTTATGATTGCAAGCCCAAGTATGTTAATTTGATCTCTTTGATCCAATAACCTTGAGATTCATTGTGTGGAGGCTTTGGTTCTACCAATCCTCTAATGGATCTACAACACCTTTGGTCAACGCGGATCACTTAAACATCGTTGATCATTATATGTTGCCTTGTGAGAATTCCAAAATGGATGATATACTTGACAAAAAGAAAATGCAACTTGTTGTGTGGAGGCTTTGGTTCTACCAATCCTCTAATGAGTTCCAAATGCAAGTTTCAAGATGGTCATCTAACTAACCACTAATTACTAACAATTAACTTTACTTTACACTTTTATTTTCATGCTTTATGTACCATTTACTTTTATCATTTTACATTTCATGCTATTTTCATCTTTGCTCACTTGAGAATTTACTTTTATGTAATTTTTATTTTGCTCACTTGAGCTTTTCTTTATTTTTAAAGACACCTAATAATCAACATGAACCATAAAAATCATTAATGATACTTGGACTACATGGTTACTATCCTTTGCATTATGGAGTGATGGACTTCTTGGACTTAGGATTAGAGACCTTGGCCTATCTTTGAGACTTTGTGACTTTATTTGATATTTTGTCTAGAGTTCTTGAGGTTTACCTCAAGACATTGGGTTGTTTGTTTGTTTTGTATGCAGGTTATTGAGATTACGATCTTTGTTTGTAATCTAGAATTCATCCGTATACAGCCGTTACTCTGCCCAATTTTTGTGAAGACTTAAAACACTTGAAGTTTGGTTCTCTCAAGAGGTCTAGTATCTTTGCTTACTTGGTTTCAATCCGAAGAATGGGAATTCTATATTGACTCATAATATCAAGTATTGGCTTCTTGTTGGTTAGATGGTTTTTATCCCAAGCTTTTACCTTATGCTTTAGGATAGCCTCTTCTTCTCCTCTCATCTTCTTTAATTTCAAAAATCTTCTCCCTCCTTTAAAAAAAAACTCTTCTTGTTTTGAAACTTGAAACATTTTCATAATAAACTTGGACTTAGGTCCATGCATCTTCGAAACATTTTCATAAATAAATTTCAATCAATTTAATAATACCTTGACCTTTTTTTGTGAGAAGACTAAAAGTCAATCAATCTCATTTCAAACCATTTTTCCACTTTGGCTTTTATTTTTAAACTTTTCTCAAAAGATTAGACTCTTGTCAATCCTTGTAGTGATGCAAACAACTATACTTCTACAATATGTAGTGAAGTGAGATATTTTCCACTTGGGTGTTGAGTGAGGCATTGTTGATTTTAAAATCCAAGCCATATCCTCCACTTTGAGATGATGCAAATTCTCATTTCTCATGATTGTGGATAGTAAGTATGTTTTTCACACGGACAATTGCAATGATGTCTTATCTCATAAAATCAACCAACACACTTGTGTTTCAAATTTTTAAAAGAGTAACTACGTGTACCCTGATCCCCTATTGCAGGAAAGGTGGTACGTAGGCACTAAAGGTTCGCAACCGCGGCGGGTGCAAAAATCATAAAAATATTTCTTTTCTTACCTCCACCATCCATTTTATATACAACACAATTTTATATCCAAAATATACAGATTTTTCAAAGAGGTTCCTGCAGAGTACCGTAGATGTTTAGGGTGCTAATACCTTCCCTTTGCATAACCAACCCCCTTACCTTGAATCTTTCCCCCTCTTTTTGGGTTATTCGCTCTTTTCCCATTCCTTTGGAAACAATAAAGCGTGGTGGCGATTTTTATTTTGATTTGTATAAAGTCTAGTCAATCCAATGGCTTAGTCTTGCACATTTCTACCGCCACAGAAAAATGGCGACTTCATTGGGGAAAGATTGACCTCTTGCTGGTCCATCCCTAAGTGGGTTAAACCTATCTTTATTTATATCTGTATATGAGCTATTGTTATTTATGTGTTATATTTTGTATATATGTTTGTCTGGATTTTCCTGGTTTACAGGATGCTTGGTGATTACTCATAAGTCCTATACCCGGACTTGGGAAAACTTTAAGATAGGACGGGCGGTATAGTCATGTTAACTTTGAGGGAGTAATCCCAAAAAAGGAGGCATGAGATCCCCCACTCAGTGGAGGCCCCTTTGACTGTAGTGTCGTTTACCGAGTAATCGGGAAGACGTACTGCTTTTGACCTGGGAGCCTGCCGAAGCTAAGGACCGTAGATTACCTAACCCCTCTTGGCCTTTTAGGTGTAGTGCGGAAGCTATAACGGAGTAATCCGGAAGTAGTTGTCACGCGATACTACGCTCGGACGAGTCTTTCTTGAGAATATTACTAATTATTGAGTTAATCGGGAAGTTGGTAATATCCGAAGGAAGGATGTAGACTCTGAGAACCTCTAGAACCTTGTTTGGCAGGTGATAACTTTTTAGACCAATACCTTATGGGTAGTACCTTCGACCTCATGCTCGTGACGTTGAACCTATGGACCCTATATGTGTGATCTTGTGTGTGATTGTTGCATCATGCATCCATGCACTCATAAGCATCTTTTGAAAAAACAATATTTCAAGGGATTTAAAGGTTGACTATTTGTGAATATCTCAGGTACTTTTAAACCATGGATTCTGGAAAGAGAAAGACCGGGAAATACAGTTTCAAGGATCCTAAGATAGATGAGTTGATCAGTCTAATTCCCGAGATCGAGTGTTCTGCAGACTTTCGGAAGAAGTATGGATCCATTATTCCTCTCATGAAGCTGAATATGAAGGAGGATTTTCTCTCAACTTTTGTCCAGTTCTATGATCCGGTGTATCACTGTTTTACTTTTCCTGATTATCAGTTGATGCCAACACTGGAAGAGTATTCCTATCTATTGGATTTACCTGTTACCGATCGCGTTCCTTTTACTGGTTTGCGGGGTGAGCCAAAACCACATGAGATTGCTGCTTTGATTCATCTAGGGAAGTCTGAGGTGGAAGCTCATATGACTACCAAAGGAGGGACTAGAGGATTACCATCTCAGTTCTTATTGGAGAATGCTCGTTACTTTTCCAGGATGAAGAGTACGGTTTCTTTTAAGGCCATCTTTTCTTTACTCGCCTATGGATTATTCTTATTTCCTAATGTTGACAAGTTTGTCGACATTAACTCTATCAAGATTTTCATGATTGGAAACCCGGTTCCTACACTGTTGGGTGATGCTTATTACTCTGCTCATCTTCAGAATTCTTATCATGGGGGAATGATTATCTGTTGCACGCCTTTGTTGTATCGGTGGTTTACCTCTCATATGCCTCAGTATGACGCTTTTTGGGATGTCAAGAAGGAACCCCGTTGGGCTCCTAAGATCATGGCACTTACTCACTCAGATATTGATTGGTATCATCGAGCTTACCAGGATGTGGAGATTATTGACAGTTGTGGTAGTTTCCCCAATGTGCCTCTTCTTGGTACAAAGGGAGGAATTAACTATAACCCTGTTCTTGCACGGCGACAACTTGGTTATCCAATGAGGGATAAACCGAACAATATTCATCTGAGTAGTTTCTTTCTGAAGGAAGGAGAAGACCACAGGGAAGCTAGGGAGCATATTGCGAAGGCATGGCGTCACATTCATAAGAAGAGTAGGAAGGATTTGGGACCTAGGGGTGTTGTTTCTTTGGAGCCATATCTTCAGTGGGTCCGATCGAGAGCCATTCAGTTGAAGATGCCGTATACTCGGGAGACACCCATGCCTGATTTGTTTGTGAAGACCACTCCTCCCTTATTAGATGATCTAGAAGAGCTGCAGCTTGCTTTGGTTAGGATGCAACAGGAAAGGGATGCTTGGAAGAACAAGTTCCAGACTTTAGAGAGTTCCTACAGAGCAGACCTGAAGGAGAGAGATGATTTGATCGAGATCCTTGAGAGTCGAGCAGTAGAGTCTATGGAGAGGCAAGGAGATTTATTTTCTCCTAAGCCTCAAACAGGTGATGTTTGTTCACTTCCTGATTCAGATGATTGGAAGGAGGTTGCCATCAGACATGTGGAAGAAAACCAGAGGTTGAGAGCTCAGATTGCCAGGCTCACAGGGAAGCGCATTCGTACAGATTGATCTCTATCAGTTTCTTTACTCAGGATTTTAGATTGTATTTTCATCTGGTACTTGGGATCATTGAAACTTGTAACCCATTTCGAAGTTATTATAATAAAAGTTTTCAGTATTTCAAATGCGTTGTTATTTTGATGTTTGCAATATGTCTGTAAATCTTAAATCCCTTGAAATATTAAATGATAAAATAATAATAATCATATACATTGCATATCATGCATCATATTGCACATGTTTTTGCATTTGTTATGCATATCCAGGTGCCTTACCCAACTTCTTTACTTCATTCAGCAAGCTGACCCATCACTATAACACTCGGGCTAATTTCAAAAAAGAAGATGGACAACTTAGAACAGGAGAATCGCGAGCTGCGCGAAGAAGATTTTGCTTTGAAGGCTGGCTTAGCCAACTTGACTACTCTGATGGAAGCTCTGGTGGTTTCTCAGAATCAGCCACCGAGTGTTCAACCTCAACCAACAAGGGCAAGTACTGAAGTTCTGACTGTTCCTGTATCCGCTACTCCATCTGTTGTTCAAAACCGTATGCCTCAGGGTTATCTGTGGGGAATGCCAAAGAATTTTGCACCTGAAGGTTTCAATCTGGGTCCTCAAGATGCTCCAGTGGTTCCAAATGTTGTTACTCCTACACCTCCTGTGGTGCATACTGTTCCTGCTGCACCTCCTTCGGTGAATTTGGTTTCGTTTGTTAATGAAGATGTGTGTCGTCCTTTCCCTCCTCCGAGTGAAGACTTGGGTCTTTATGACAGAATGGATGATTTCCAAGAGCAGTTTGATATAATGCAAAGAGAGATGAAGGCTCTTAGGGGAAAAGAGTTGTTCGGGCAGAATGTGAATGAGCTGTGTTTGGTCCCGAATGTTAAAGTGCCTGCTAAGTTTAAGGTCCCGGAATTTGAGAAGTACAAGGGCAACACTTGCCCTCGTGCTCATTTGGTGATGTATGTGAGAAGGATGTCTACCCATACTGATGATCAGCGTCTGTTGATTCATTTTTTCCAGGATAGTCTGACCGGTGCTGCGTTGAAATGGTACATGAGTTTAGACAGCGTCAACATCCATACTTTTAATGATTTGGGAGAAGCATTCATTAAACAATACAAGTATAATGTGGACATGGCGCCTGACCGTGACCAGCTTAGGGCCATGGTTCAAAAAGACGGAGAATCATTCAAAGAGTATGCGCAGAGATGGCGCGAAGTGGCTGCACAAGTGATTCCGCCCATGGAAGAGAAAGAAATGACCAAGATTTTTCTAAAGACGCTAGGAGCTTTCTACTACGAAAGAATGGTAGCAAGTGCCCCAAGTGATTTTACAGAGATGGTAGGAATGGGTGTCCTCCTAGAAGAGGCAGTAAGAGAAGGCCGTTTGACAAAGGGTGAAGGATCTGGAGGTGTGAAGAAGCCATCTTACGGGTTTACAAAGAAGAAAGAGGGGGATACAAATGCTGTTATGCAAGAGAGAAATGTAAACGCTCCTACAAGGAATTATCAGCGTCATCAGCAAGTCGCCTCAGTTACTCCTGTTATAAATGCCACTCCAACTACCGTTGCTTATCAGAGACCATCTCAGTAGGGGAATCAAGGGTATAATCAGAGAAGGGAGAACTATGATCCTATTCCCATGAGCTATGCAGAGCTATTACCAACATTGGTTCAGAAGAAGTTGGTCCAGACACGACCACCTCCCGCTGTACCATCACCATTGCTGTGGTATTACAAAGCAGACCAGACGTGTGCCTTTCATCAGGGAGCACCAGCGCATAGTGTTGAGAATTGTTATCCTTTGAGGACTGAAGTGCAAAGGTTGTTGAAGTATGGAATTTTATCTTTCAAAGACGTGGGACCTAATGTGAAAGACAATCCTCTACCCAAGCACGGGGGAGTGAATGTTGTGAATATGGTGGCCGGTTGTCCAGGCGACTTTCGAATTTTTGACATTAATCTGGTTAGAGGGGATTTGGTGAAGATGCACGCAGATCTCTGTAAATTCAGTTATTATACGCATGACCATACCGGTTGTGCTATTTGCAGTACAAATATACAGGGTTACGAGAAGATAAATGCTGATTTGCAGGAGATGATGGATGAAGGTTTAATCCATATAATCAGGCCTAGGGCAGAATATGAAGAGGAAGTGAATATGGTTTCTGGATGTCCGGGTGAATTCAGAATTTTTTATGTGGATCATTTGCATGAGGATCTAGTGCAGTTACATGCTACCTTCTGCCATACTGCTGGTCAGGTGGAACACCAATATGGATCTTGCATAATTTGTTGTCGAAATCCTCGAGGATGTTCTGTTGTGAGGGAAGGTGTTCAGTTGCTGCTAGACAATGGAACCATCAAGATCACAGGTCAGAGAGATGATTATCATGAGATTGATATGGTTGAAGTCTGTTTGATGGAAGAGTCAGAGGAAGAGTATGCCTCCACGGAGGAGTATTTCTCTTCAGACGAAGATTTGTTTGCCGAAAATGAAATTTTGATGGCTGATTGTGTTGAGGAAGGGGTGAATGTCATTGTACCTTGTTTTGGTGCACCCACTCATCTTGAGGTGGAGTACCATAGCAAACCAGCTGTTTCCCCATTGGTAATTAGTCTGCCAGGTCCTGTTCCCTATGAATCAGATAAGGCTGTGCCTTACAAATACAACGCTACGATCTTAGAAGATGGGGTGGAGATTCCCATCCAGCCGATGCCAGATGTTGGAAATATAGCTGATAATAGCAGAGTGACCCGTAGTGGTCGTGTATTTGCGCCGGTCATTCGAAGAGATGTTGTTGCTTGAAAGAAGATTGTTGAAGATGATGAGCCTAAGAAGTCTGCAAGAGGGACTAATGGAGCTACATTAGATAAAGAAGTGGATGATATCTTGAAGATAATTAAGATGAGCGATTACATAATTGTAGATCAACTATTGCAGACTCCTTCAAAGATATCTATTCTAGCCTTATTGATGAATTCCTCTGCTCATAGAGAATCGCTGATGAGAGTACTAGACCAAGCATTTGTAGAGAATGACATGCCATTAGATCAATTCAGCAGCGTAATTGGAAACATTACTTCATGTAACAATTTGAGCTTCTGTGATGATGAGTTACAAGATGAAGGGAGGAATCCCAACCCGGCCCTCCACATATCCATGAACTGTAAGAATGATTCGTTGTCCAATGTGCTAATTGATAACGGATCCGCGTTGAATGTCATACCGAGAAGTACCCTCTTGAAGTTAAAGTATCAAGGAACATCTATGCACCCGAGTGGCATCATTGTGAAGGCTTTTGATGGGTCGAGGAAATCTATCATCGGTGAAGTGGACCTGCCCATCCATATAGGACCACATTTGTTCTTGATAACCTTCTAGGTTATGGATATTATTCCCGCATATGGTTGTTTGCTTGGATGACCATGGATACACGAAGCAAGGGTTGTCACTTCAACTCTGCATCAGAAGCTAAAATTTGTGCGTGAAGGGAAGGTAGTGATCATAAATGGGGAGCAGGCGTTGTTGATATCCCATCTATCCTCTTTCAGTATTGTAGAAGCGGATGAGGCTGCTATTGGAACCCAATTCCAAGCCCTATCCATTGACAACATAAGGAGGAATGAGAATTCTGTAGTTTCCCTGAAGGACGCGCAACAGGTTGTGCGCAATGGTCATAATGCAGTTTGGGGACGACTGGTGAATCCTCCCGTGAACAAGAACATAACTGGTTTGGGTTTTTCTTCGAAGAATGGCAAAGGCGAAAGTTTGAAGTCAAAGTCTCATGTGAACAGTTATCATGATGTTTTCCGCAGCGGAGGCTACCTCCATCCAATTGGTTCTGGAATCAATGCTGTTGAAGAAGATGAAGCAGAGCAGGAAGTACCGAATTTTGTGACGCATGGAGTCCGAGTTCAGAACTGGGTCACCATTGATGTTCCTTCTTGCATACATATTTCAAAGTAATTTGTTTTGTTAATCTGTTTCTTTCTTTGAAAAGCTTTCACTCTGCCCAAGGTGAAAGTATTGTATGGGCTTATCCGTTTGCTTTGATTTTTAAGATCATTAATAAAAGTTATCTTTGCTTCCAAAAATATGTCTTTATTTTCTGCTTTTTCTTGGGAAATGGTAATCAAATAAAAAACCCTTTCAAAATATATGATAACTGAAAATTAATCTGCATGATCACTTATTATATGTGTCAGTTTTTAAAAGCAATCATAAATCATATGTGCAGATTAATTAAAAAACCCGTTGAATACAATGACCCTGCACCCTCTCCCAACTTTGAATGTCCTGTGTTTGGGGCTAAAGAAGAAGATCATGATGAGATTCCAGAAGAAGTCTCACAGTTGCTTGAGCACGAGGATAATACCATTCATCCATATAAGGAGCCTTTGGAAGTGATTAATTTGGGTTCAGAAGAAGATCTGAAAGAGATTAAGATTGGAGCATCGTTGCATCTTGATGTGAAGAGCGGGTTGATTGAGCTTTTGAAAGAGTATGTGGATATTTTTGCTTGGTCTTATCAATACATGCCTGGTCTAGATACAAACATTGTTGAGCATCATTTGCCATTGAAGCCAGAGTGTCCGCCAGTTAAACAAAAGTTGAGAAGAACCCACCCAGATATGGCAGTAAAGATCAAAGAGAAGGTCCTAAAGCAGATTAATGTTGGTTTTCTTGTGACGTCAGTGTATCCTCAATGGATTGCCAATATTGTCCCAGTACCGAAAAAAGACGGAAAAGTCCGCATGTGCGTAGATTACAGAGATCTAAATAAAGCTAGTCCAAAAGATGATTTTCCATTGCCTCACATTGATATGTTAGTGGATAGCACAGCAAAATTCAAAGTATTCTCGTTCATGGACGGATTTTCCAGATATAATCAAATAAGAATGGCTCCAGAGGACATGGAAAAAACAACGTTTATCACACCCTGGGGAACATTCTATTACAGAGTGATGCCCTTCGGGTTGAAGAACGCTGGTGCAACGTACCAGAGGGCTATGACAACCCTATTCCATGATCTGATGCACAAGGAAATTGAAGTATATTTTGATGATATGATTTCCAAATCCCAAACTGAAGAAGGGCATATAAAAGATTTGTTGAAGTTGTTTCAGCGTTTGAGGAAGTTTCGTCTCCGCTTGAATCCAAATAAATGCACCTTCGGAGTTAGATCGGGGAAATTATTGGGTTTTATTGTTAGCCAGAAAGGAATTGAAGTTGATCCTGATAAAGTCAGAGCAATTCAAGAAATGCTAGCACCAAGAACTGAAAAGTAAGTCAGGGGTTTCCTCGGGCGTTTGAATTATATTTCCAGATTCATTTCCCACATGACTGCAAAGTGTGAACTGATCTTTAAGTTGTTAAAGAAAGATCAAGGTTGTGTGTGGACGGATAACTGCCAAAGGGCATTTGAGAGTATTAAATTGTATCTGCGTGAACCTCCTATCTTACTCCCTCCCGTAGAAGGAAGACCGTTGATTATGTATCTAACGGTGTTAGATAAATCCATGGGTTGTATTATGGGACAACAGGATGAAACGGGAAAGAAAGAGTTCGCCATTTATTATTTCAGCAAAAAGTTCACTGGTTGTGAGTTACGGTATTCCACACTAGAAAAGACATGTTGTGCTTTGGCCTGGGCGGCAAAGCATTTGCGGCAGTATATGTTGAATCATACCACTTGGTTGATCTCCAAAATGGATCCAATCAAGTATATTTTTGAGAAGCCTGCTCTTACGGGGAGAATTTCCCGCTGGCAGATGTTGTTGTCTGAATATGATATTGAGTACCGCACTCAAAAAGCTATTAAAAGTAGTGTGTTAGCAGATTACCTTGTTCACCAACCGGTGGAAGATCATCAGTCTGCAGAATTTGAATTCCCTGATGAGGATGCGATGTTCTTGAAAGTGAAAGATTGTGATGAACCATTGCCTGAGGAAGGCCCTGACCCTGAATCTCATTGGAGTATGATTTTGATGGAGCGGTGAATGCTTATGGTAAAGGAATTGGTGTTGTGATTGTCACTGCTCATGGATCGCACATTCCTTTTACTGCGAGGCTAACATTTGATTGCACTAATAATATGGCGGAATATGAGGCTTGCATCATGGGTCTTGAGGAAGCTATTGATCTCAGAATCAAAATTCTAGATGTGTATGGTGATTCAGCTTTGGTAATAAATCAGATTAAAGGAGAATGGGATACTCGTCACCCTGGCTTGATCCCTTACAAAGATTATGCTAGAATATTGCTACCCTTCTTCAATAAAGTTAAATTCCATCACATCCCTAGAGATGAAAATCAAATGGCGGATGCTCTGGAAACTCTGGCTTCCATGTATCAAGTGAATTCTTGGAATGATATACCCCGTATTACAGTTCGACGGCTGGATAGGCCCGCTCATGTGTTTGCAACAGAGGGGGTAGCAGATGAAAAACCTTGGTATTATGATATCAAGCATTTTCTTCAGACTCGGGAATACCCGATTGGTGCATCGAGGAAAGATAGAAAGACATTGAGAAGATTGGCAGGCAGTTTCTTCCTCAGTGAAAATATGCTATACAAGAGAAATTATGACATGGTCTTGCTCAGATGCATGGATAGACACGAAGCAGACATGTTGATGCATGAGATTCATGAAGGTTCATTTGGCACTCATGCTAATGGATATTCGATGGCTAAAAAGATGCTAAGGGCGGGTTACTACTGGTTGTCAATGGAATCTGATTGTTGCAAATTTGCACAGAAGTGCCATAAATGCCAGATTTATGCAGATAAGATCCATGTGCCTCCGACACTTTTCAATGTAATTTCCTCCCCATGGCCTTTCTCTATGTGGGGTATTGACATGATCGGGATGATAGAACCCAAAGCTTAGAATGGACACCGTTTCATTTTGGTAGCGATTGACTACTTTACCAAATGGGTAGAGGCTGCTTCTTATGCCAATGTTACCAAACAGGTGGTTGTGCGTTTCATCAAAAGCAATCTGATATGCCGGTATGGTGTGCTGAGTAGAATCATCACTGACAATGGCTCAAATTTGAACAACAAAATGATGACAGAACTGTGTGAAGAATTCAAGATTGTCCATCACAATTCGTCTCCATACAGGCCAAAGATGAATGGGGCTGTTGAGGCTTCTAATAAGAATATCAAGAGAATTATCCAGAAAATGGTTATTACTTATAAGGATTGGCATGAAATTCTCCCTTTTTCTCTGCATGGATATCGAACATCTGTCTTCACTTCAACAGGAACAACCCCGTTCTCCCTGGTATATGGAATGGAAGCTATACTCCCTGTTGAGGTAGAGATTCCCTCGTTGCGTGTGATAATGAAAGCCAAGTTGGCAGAGGCTGAATGGGTCCAGAACAGGTTTGACCAATTAAATTTAATTGAAGAGAAGAGAATGACAGCTTTGTGTCATGGGTAGTTATATCAGAAAAGAATGAAGAAGGTATTTGATAAAAAGGTCAAACCTCGTGAATTCAGAGAAGGCGACCTCGTGCTCAGGAAGATCATGTCTTTTAACACTGATTCTAGGGGCAAGTGGACTCCAAATTTTGATGGCCCGTATGTTGTCAAGAAAGCCTTCTCTAGTGGTGCATTAATTCTTGGAACTATGGATGGCGAGGAGTTCCCACGTCCCATGAATGATGACGCAGTCAAGAAATACTTCGCCTAAAGAAATAAAAGAACAGCTCGCTAAGTTGAAAACCCGAAAGGGAGGCTTAGGCAAAAAGGAGCAGCTCGCTAAGTTGAAAACCCGAAAGGGCGGCTTAGGCAAAAAGGAGCATCTCGGTAGGCTGAAAACCCGAAAGGGAGGTCTAGGCAAAAATTAGAGACATAAACAGAATAAATTTCCCGCTAAGTTGAAAACCCGCAAGGGCAGCTTAGGCAAAAGTTAGAGATTTTTCTTGGCAAGTAACTACATCAGACAAGACTTGATCGTTGAAGCAACAATCTTCTCAGATCCTCACCATACTTCAACAAAAGCTGCTGCTCAGGACTTCAAAAGTTGTTGGGGGAATGGTGGTCATTGTATCTCAATGTATCTTTTCCATTATATATTACCATTTTCCAAACTTTGTAATCATCCATGGAGTCTCGCCATTCGCAGACTACCATTCTATTAATAAAATTCGAGCTTTTGCCCAATTCGTTGTGTTCTTATTTTTATTTAGCTTGCAACGACTTCATTTATTACTGATAATAACTTTCAAAGCAAAAAGATTAAAAAAAACAAAATTGACTTTTCAAAAAGAAAGACATCTTTACAATTCAATTTACTTTGGGATTTGTGATGAAACAATGACAACAAAAATGGCGATCCCTGGAATGAACAAACTTAGGTTGTTTTAAGAATATTTACTTCCTTCGTGAAGGTTTTTCTCAGGTCTTCTTGTTGGTATATGCGCAATCTTTGTGTGTTTCTCAGATAATTAAAGACGATACCAGTTGGCGTAAGGTACAATATTAGGTTTGTGATCCCATGATCCCCGGCCAAGTCTTGGTTCGCTTTTGATTTTGGGTTTGCATGGTCAGAAGCCTATGTCCCAGGTTCCCCAGTGAAGTTTTCCCTCATATGATGAAAGGTTTTATTCCCTTGGTGTGCTAAGATATCGCTCTTTTTGCAGTATTAGCATTAGTGTTGACTTCTTGATCTCCCAGGAAGACTACACCAAGGCATCTTTTGTTGGAATAGGTTTGGTTGATATGAAGACTCAATCCAGTATTTTCCAATGAAGGCCTTGTTTATTTGATAGAAGTCCTTTTTCCCCAGTGAAGAACGTATCTTGGTTTCCCCTCGATGATGTGGTGTCGACCTCCCCAATGAAGTCAGCATGAAGTCCCCGGTAGAGGTCTCGATGATGAAGTATTGTCTCCCTTAGTGAAGTCCGTATGTTTTTCTTCCTTCAAAGTGGGACTGATTTCCCCAGTGAATGTTTTGACAACTTGGTTTCCATTTGCCTTATTCACAATCAGTATCGAAATCCCCAGTAGGAGTACGGACTGTGAAACATTTGTTTTCCCCATGGAAGTCTGTGTGTTATTCCCTAGGAAGGTTATCCCAGGGCATCTCTTGTTGGAATGAGTATTCATGATGAAAAGTTTTCAATCCTCAGTTTTTTTTTCTCCAGGGAAGTGGGTTTGAATTCCTTAGTGAGGTTTGGTTTGTCTCGGCGTCAGTCTTCTTTATTTGAGACTAGTTTTACAATCTTCAGTAGGCACGTTGTTTTTGGAAAACTGGTTTCTCCGATAAAAATGGAAGAAAGATGTTCTATCTCGGTATCTGTTTGATTTAGCTACATCCGGATTATGTTTCTCCTTAGTGAAGTTAGGACAGACAATAGGTTTGGTTTCCGCAGTTGCTTTTACCTTTCTTGGATTGATCTTTCTGGTTGAAGTTTAGACCAATGTTGTTAGTATCTGAGGCAGTTTTGTTCGATTATGTATCCTTTTACCAGCATATGCACGATATCACTCATACATTCATACATGCATCATGCATTGTTACAAATAATTTTTTATTGACATTGTGTTCAAACCTTCCTGCAGCACTCCTTGCTTAGTTGGATTTGGTTTTCCCTCTTGAGTTTATTTCTCAAAGGATATATCTTTTTTGGCCGTCTTGCTCCAGTTTGTTTCTAATTGGATTCGTGGTTGCTTGACAATATTATTTACTCTGGATTTCTGAGGACTTTGAGCTTTAATTTGTGCATTTATTTTGCACGAGAAGAATTTATCTCTTCAGCAGGAATAATGTGGCATTTCCCCAGGAAGTCGTATCTCATTTCCCTAGGAAGTCATATCTCATTTCCCCAGGAAGTCATATCTCTTTCCCCGGGAAGCCACATTTCTATCCCCAGAAAGTCGTTTCTTTTTGCAATCCTCCATGATAACAAGCAACAGGTATCTTTGTTTGAGCAACTCGTGCTTCCCTGTACAAGTCGACGTAACTTTTTTTGCTATTTCCTCTATGAGTGGTTAGCTTGCAGTCCATCGTCAGTTTACGCCAGTGGATGGCAAGACTTTCAAATTCACAGAAATTGCTCGTTGTGAAATCTTTGCAAGTGGAAGTCTCTTTATTTGAGATAACTTACATATTACCCTTTCCAGGCAGAATTCCTTGGTTAAGGAAGAAGTTGAGACCCGTTCTAGGTGAAACACCAGAAGTTTGGGGAACATATGATATTTTCAAAATCTACCTTCAGTGAACGTTGGTAGTTGTTGTACCCCAAAATTTTCCCTCCCATTTCATCAACATTTTCTCACCACAAGACTCTTGGAGCTCAAGATCAAGTTAGGGTTTGCACTGCTCAAGACTCCTCCTTGCACTGTTGACCTAAATTAGGGTTTGAGTTTGCACAAAGATGTTTTGACCTAAAATGCCCAAAATGATTTCCGTGCTTCATGTTGGACTCACAAGCTTATCCATACCAAGTTTCAAGCCTTGATTCCAATCTTTGCCCAGTCAATTGGACAATTGACCTAAAAATCAGCTGTATTGGGGAAAAAATACACCGTGGCCAATTAACAGTCAAACCTCATAATTTTTGACCCACATCAACATAATGAACTCATATGAACCATTTGGTCAAGTTTGGATCACAATTCCACAAGAAATTTGATCAGATCACCAAAAGGGCAAAATGGCCATTTTTAGGGTTTTGATTGCACAAAGGCAATTTTTGACTGTTTGACCTAACCAATGGCAAACCAAGCTCACATATGGCCTCAAGGACTCAATGGCATTTTATTGACATATTCAACAAGTTCAAAAGATCCCAAATGCACAGGATTGACAGATGAGTTTTTCAGTCAACTGATCAAAATTTGACTGTATACTGAAACACCTTTTCAGCACTTCGAAGAGGTTTCTCCCGAGGTCGCGGCAGCAAAGACAGTAGCTGAGGTACCCAAGCAGGTGGCCAGGATGGCCTCTCTGAAAGACGCACAGGCTGCAATGAAGGAAGGAAAGAGCTCAACATGGGGACAGTTGCCTAACTTCCCCCACAAGACAGACAAATTTGGTTTGGGGTTCACCGCTGCGGGATAGAAGGCCATGCGTCGTTCCAGAATTGAAAAGACACCTGTCAAGATTTCTCCTCATGGAATCAATGCTTTGGAAGACGAAGACGAAGAGGGTAACTTTGAAGAGTGGATCTTCCCAACCATTGAAGGGGTACTGCACAACTGGGAAGCGAAAGACTTCGTTCCCATTACCTTTATTCATCAGTAATCTTTATCTTTGAACAATTTTTCAGTTTTTTATGGTCTGTAATAACTGATACAACTCGCACACTACTTTTTCACCTCATGCCTTGCCCGGGGCATGTAGGTCCATTTGTAAGGGTTTTGATTTTCCTTCATAATCATATGCCATGTTTAACGAATCATTGGACGTTTTTCATTTATAAACTGTGTTCATTGTCTTTCCTTTTGCATTTTTGTTTGTTTAAGGATGGCTATCCCTTACACACACCCACACTCACAAATGCAGGTACCCATCCACTCTGGATTCTATGGGTGACTATTCTGCTATGTCCTTCAATAACTCTGAAGATTTGGTCAATCAGGCTGAATACGAAGATGATGAAGATTGTGAGGTACCGGGAGAACTAGCCAGACTTCTACAACAAGAAGAGAGGGCCATCTTGCCTCATGAAGAGTTGTTGGAAACTGTCAACTTAGGAATGGAGGAAGACAGGAAGGAAGTACAAGTGGGTGCCAATCTGGAACCAAGTGTTAAGGAACGCTTAATAAAGCTGTTGAATGAAAACGTTGAAATCTTCGCCTGGTCTTATGAAGACATGCCAGGGTTAGACACAGATATCGTGGTTCATCGTCTCCCCACAAGAGAAGATTGTCCGCCTATCAAGCAAAAGGTCCGCCAAATGAGACCTGACATGTAAGAGAAGATTAAGGCTGAAGTAATGAAATAGTTCAATGCGGGATTTCTGGCGGTTACATCCTATCCGCAATGGGTTGCTAACATCGTGCCAGTACCTAAAAAAGATGGCAAGGTCAGGATGTGTGTAGACTATCGGGATTTGAACAGGGCCATCCCTAAAGATGATTTCCCACTACCACATATTGACATCTTGGTTGACAACACAGCTCAGCACAAGGTGTTTTCCTTCATGGACGGATTCTCGGGCTACAACCAGATTAAAATGGCCCCCGGGGACATGGAGAAAACTACCTTTGTTACACAATGGGGTACCTTCTGCTACAAGGTGATGCCGTTCAGACTGAAGAACGCAGGGGCAACTTATCAACGCGCCATGGTAGCTCTGTTTCATGATATGATACATCATGAGATTGAAGTCTACGTAGACGATATGATAGCTCGATCACAAATAGAGGAGGAGCACCTTGAACATTTGCAGAAGCTGTTTGCCAGGTTGAAAGAGTACAAACTCAGACTGAATCCAAGTAAGTGCACGTTTGGAGTTAGGTCTGGTAAACTTCTAGGATTTATTGTCAGCAATAAGGTCATTGAAGTCGATCCAGCAAAGCTAAAAGCTATACAAGAAATGCCCGCTCCTCGTACTGAAAAGGAGGTTAGGGGATTCTTGGGGCGCCTGAACTATATCGCCAGATTCATCTCTCACCTAACGTCTACCTGTGAGCCAATTTTCAAACTATTAAAGAAAGATCAAGTAGTTGAATGGAACGACGACTGCCAAGTTGCTTTTGATAAAATCAAGGAGTACTTATTGGAACCCCCTATTCTGATGCCACCCGTCGAAGGAAGACCGTTGATCATGTATCTGACGGTCTTGGATAACTCAATGGGGTGTGTTTTGGGCCAGCATGACGAGTCTGGTCGAAAAGAGCATGCTATTTATTACCTTAGCAAAAAGTTTACCAACTGTGAGACTCGCTACTCACTGCTCGAGAAAACTTGCTGCGCTTTGGTATGGGCTGCTCGCCGACTAAGGCAGTATATGCTGACTCATACCACTTTGTTGATTTCCAAAATGGATCCTATCAAGTATATCTTCGAGAAGCCAGCTTTATCTGGAAGAATAGCTAGATGGAAAATGATCCTAACTGAGTATGATATCCAGTACACTACCCAAAAAGCTATAAAGAGGAGTGTACTAGCTGACCATCTAGCTCATCAAGCTATCGAAGATTATCAGTCCATGAGATTCGACTTCCCGGACGAGGACATCATGAATTTGGATAACATTGAAGGTAACGGACCGTATGACGGACCTGAAAAAGGATCCCGATGGACCCTGTACTTTGATGGTGCTTCAAATGCACTTGGAAACGGTATCGGTGCGGTACTCATTTCCTCGGAAGGTTGCCATACACCTTTCACGGCCCGACTTTGCTTCAGTTTTACCAACAACATGGCTGAATATGAAGCTTGCATTTTTGGTCTCAAGGCTGCCATAGACTTGGGGATCAAATCTTTGATCGTATTTGGGGACTCAGCTTTGGTTATCAGTCAAATCAAAGGAGAGTGGGATACCAAACATCCTAATCTTATCCCATACAAAGAACATGTCCTGACATTGTTGCCTTATTTCGAGCAAATCACCTTCGAGCATTTCCCGCGAGAAGAGGATCAACTTGCAGATGCTCTGGCTACAATGTCTTCCATGTTTAAACTCAACTGGGATAACGAGGCTCCCCAAATCACCATCGAGCGAATGGATGAACCTGCGCATTCTCATGAGATTAATACCAAAGATGTAGTGGAACAACCTTGGTTTCACGAAATCAAAAGGTATCTCCAGACTAGAGAGTATCCCGAAGGAGCTTCCGTAAATGACAAGAAGTTCCTAAGGAAATTTGCTGCCAAGTTCTTCCTGAGCAACCTCATCCTCTATAAACGCAGCCATGATTGTGTCTTACTCTGATGTGTAGACAAAGCTGAAGCAGAGCTAATCATGACCGAGATACACAGCGGTACATTTGGCACCCACTTGAGCGGGCATACGATGGCTAAGAAGATTCTAAGGGCAGGTTATTACTGGTCTACCATGGAAGCAGATTGCCATCAGCATTCCCGTACTTGCCACAAATGTCAGGTCTACGCTGACAAGATTCATATTCCTCATGTTCCTCTCAACGTTCTGACAGCTCCTTGGCCATTCACAATGTGGGGCATTGACATGATTGGAGAGATCAAGCCCACGGCGTCCAACGGACATCGCTTCATCCTGGTTGCTATTGACTATTTCACCAAATGGGTCGAAGCAGCTTCCTTCGCCTCTGTTACAAAGAATGTGGTTGCCCGCTTCATCAAGCAAAACCTCATATGCCGGTATGGTGTCCCCGACAGGATCATCACAGACAACGGTACAAATCTGAATAATACTATGATCACCGCTCTATGCGGACACTTCAAGATTTATCATCACAATTCATCTCCCTATCGGCCGAAGATGAACGGTGCTGTTGAAGCTGCGAACAAAAACATTAAGAAGATCATTCATAAAATGACAGTCACCTACAAGGACTGGCATGAGATGTTACCGTTTGCTCTGCATGGATACCATACCACGACACGAACTTCAACAGGGGCAACCCCATTTTCTTTAGTATATGGCATGGAAGCGGTCCTACCCATGGAAGTTCAGATTCCTTCTTTAAGGATTATGAAGGACGCTGGTTTGAATGAAGATGATTGGATTCAGACCCGACTTGATCAACTCAATTTGATCGACGAGAAGCGACTCGCTACTGTTTGCCATGGTCAAACGTATCAAAAACGAATGATCAGGGCTTTCAACAAGAAAGTCAGACGTCAAGTATATCAAGTCGGAGATCTCGTAATCAAGCGGATTATCTTGCCGCAAAGTGATCCCAGGGGCAAATGGACTCCTACTTACGAAGGACCATTTGTGATCAAGAGCATATTTTCTGGTGGTGCAATGATTCTGACCACCATGGACGGCGACGATTTGCCACACCCTACGAACGCAGACATAGTCAAATGATACTACGCATAAAATAACCCGACAAGTCGAAAACCCGAAAGGGCGACTTGGCCAAAAATGGGCATCCCGGTGAACCGAAAACCCGAAAGGGCGGTTCAGGCAAAAATTAGGGATAAAACCAAAAAAAATCTGTACACCCGGCAAGTTGAAAACCCGAAAGGGAGACTTGGGCAAAAAAGGGTTTCACGGTGGATTGAAAACCCGAAAGGGCGGTCCAGGCAAAAATTAGGGAATTAAAGCGTATGACTATGTCTCGTCGGATCACTTCAAAGACAATCTCTTCACCAACCAGCTCCGAGCTTCTGAACAATCCAGTCATCAGCGGACGAAGCAGCGAATGGACAAGTATTCAGAGTTATGAAGGCTATGGCAGAATGGGATCCCATGGAATTATTACACATAGCCATCTTTTGTATAAATCTTTCAATTTTTACGACAACATCCTCTTACTAGGATGCAATATCCTTTGTACAAAAATACTCATAAAAATTTAATACAAATACTTTTCCAAATACAAAAATTTGCTTTATTTTCCTTTTTCTCTTTTGCACCTATGTTTTATTTAAGAAACGTCCAATGTTTTGTTAAATAGGCATATGCATTTGAAGATAATCATTTTCCTTACAAACCAAGAAAAGATGATTACTGATAAGTTGAAGGTACAGATGAATACCTTGATGCCCTTTCAGAAGGAATCCCCAGCAGTTCTAAACTCCAAATTCCTCAATAAAGTCAAAATCCAGGACTTAATTCCCCAAACAGAGTTAAACTTCAGGATCCTCAGCAGAAAAAACTTTCAAAACTGATTTCCCCAGCCAGAGAGCCTTCCAGAACTCAATTCCCCTCAGAGTTTAAGTTTCAGTATCCCCAGTGGAGCCTTAAAAAATCTGAAAATACTATCCCCAGAGAAGTCAAAGCTGTTAAGCCCCAGCGGAGCTAAAACTTCCAACTATTAATCCCCGGCGGAACCAGACTAGTAAACCTTCTCCCCACAGAGATACTTCCCCTCAATTTGAAGATTCCTAGCATGAGCCTCCCAGGTTCCGGACTCCCCAGAAGAGATCATCAGAATTATCTTTTCCTACAAGTCACCAAGGAGTGCCAATCCCCATCAGTGGTCCTAAGATACCTCAGCAACTGAAGATCTTGTTCCCCAAGCAGTCAACAGTCAACAAGGATGTCCCTTCCTCAGCAATCAAAAATCCTTGCAATCCCCGGCAACAGCAAGGATTCATTTTCCCTGGCAGTAGTCAAGATTCTATTATCTCCGGCTATCCAAGAGCCCTCTATCCACAGCAAGACAGCTCATCAGCTTGCATGCACATTCATTACATTCATAACATAAACATTGATATAACATATATTGCATCATACATTTCATGCAACATAACTTTGTGTTTAGCTAACATTTTGTCCTTGTCAGGATAAGAATAAAGGCTATCATTAACAAATATTCAGATGCAGTTTTACACGGACTCATCATCAGGCAACCCTACACCGGTTCCTTCTCCATTCAAGACTTCTGAAAACAGTTTACGGTTTCTCCAGATACGGATGTTAACCTATCGCTTGTTCAGACTCTTCAACTTCTGAAAACAGTTTACGGATTCTCCAAACACGGATGTTAATCTATCGCTTGTTCAGACTCAACTTTTGAAAACAGTTTACGGAGGCTTCCTAACAACGAATGCTGCTCTATTGCTTATTCAACTTACAGACTTCTGAAAACAGTTTACGGTTTCTCCAGATACGGATGTTAACCTATCGCTTGTTCAGACTCTTCAATTTCTGAAAACAGTTTACGGATTCTCCAAACACGGATGTTAATCTATCGCTTGTTCAGACTCAACTTTTGAAAACAGTTTACGGACGCTTCCCAACAACGGATGCTGCTCTATTGCTTATTCAACTTCAAGACTTCTGAAAACAGTTTACGGATTCTCCAAACACAGATGTTAATCTATCGCTTGTTCAGACTCTTCAATTTCTGAAAACAATTTACGGATTCTCCAAACATGGATGTTAATCTATCGCTTGTTCAGACTCGACTTTTGAAAACAGTTTACGGACGCTTCCTAATAACGGATGCTGCTCTATTGCTTATTCAACTTCAAGACTTCTGAAAACAGTTTACGGATTCTCCAAACACGGATGTTAATCTATCGCTTGTTCAGAATCTTCAATTTCTGAAAACAGTTTACGGGTTCTCCAGACACGGATGTTAACCTATCGCTTGTTCAGACTCTTCAACTTCTGAAAACAGTTTACGGATTCTCCAAGCACGGATGTTAATCTATCGCTTGTTCAGACTCTTCAATTTTTGAAAACAGTTTTACGGTTTCTCTAGATACGGATGTTAACCTATCGCTTGTTCAGATCCAAGACCACTGAAAACAGTTCACGGATGCTTCCCAACATGGATGTCAATCTATTGCTTATTCAGATCCCCAGTTCAGAGATGTTCCAAACATGGATACTTTTCTGATGCTCACTCACCAACAACATACAGTTCAAAAATTTCCAGATGGCATCTTTAAGCCCATCACCTGACAAGATTCTGTCACTCTCCAGGTGGCATCTTTAAGCCCATCTCCAAATGGTATCTTTAAGCCCATTCTCGCATCCATGTCTTGACGAGTGAAAATTTAAGGGCACTCTAGTGTCCAATCTCCTCTTACCTTCGAGACGTGAAAGGCAAATCTGCCAATCTAACTCTTCAGGTGCAAGAAGATTGAACAGGGGCAACTGTTGTACCCCAAAATTTTCCCTCCCATTTCATCAACATTTTCTCACCACAAGACTCTTGGAGCTCAAGATCAAGTTAGGGTTTGCACTGCTCAAGACTCCTCCTTGCACTGTTGACCTAAATTAGGGTTTGAGTTTGCACAAAGATGTTTTGACCTAAAATGCCCAAAATTATTTTCATGCTTCATGTTGGACTCACAAGCTTATCCATACCAAGTTTCAAGCCTTGATTCCAATCTTTGCCCAGTCAATTGGACAGTTGACCTAAAAATCAGCTGTATTGGGGAAAAAATCCACTGTGGCCAATTAACAGTCAAACCTCATAATTTTTGACCCACATCAACATAATGAACTCATATGAACCATTTGGTCAATTTTGGATCACAATTCCACAAGAAATTTGATCAGATCACCAAAAGGGCAAAATGGTCATTTTTAGGGTTTTGACTGCACAAAGGCAATTTTTGACTGTTTGACCTAACCAATGGCAAACCAAGCTCACATATGGCCTCAAGGACTCAATGGCATTGTCTTGACATATTCAACAAGTTCAAAAGATCCCAAATGCACAGGATTGACAGATGAATTTTTCAGTCAACTGATCAATATTTGACTGTATACTGAAAAGTCAAACTTTGACTTTTTGGTCAAAATCAAGTGCCAAGATTCATTTTTCATCAAGATATGTCAAATTATGAAACTTGTTCATCAAGAAACCAAAAATTGCAATTTAGGGTTTAAAATGAAGAAATTTCATAACTTAGAAATTTTCTAAGTTATGAAATTTCCTAATTTTTTCCTAACTTTGTCCCATTTTTTCATCAAGATGTAAATGGATTAAAGCAAAACTCAAAACATGAAAGTTGTAGTCCATTGCAAAATCTACAACTTTAATTCACAAAGTTTTTTCAAAAGAAGCTTGTAGCTCAAGTTATGATTTTTGGAATAGGGGTGCAAAACATTCTTAACTTAGAAAATTTTTGACCTATTTTAGGCAGGATTTTTGCCCAACTTCATGGCCAATTTTCACATGCTTCCACTTGGAATTTCAACTTGCATTACAAAGATGGATTGTAGAACACATTCCAAGCTTTCCAAATTGTCCAAGAACTTCTCAAACACTCTTGTGGTTAGGGAGAATCGAATTTGCAAAGTTGGGCAAAATCCACTTTTGTTCTTGACCAAGGCATGTTCATACACTTTGCATTTTCAAACTCAGCATGGTTCAAGCTAGATTACAGGCCTCTAATCCCATTCATACTCAATAATTAAATGCCAATCCATTGTGTTCTAGCATTATTTTGTTTATATAGTCATTACACAAAGAATTAACCTTTAAATGGAAAAAGCAAGTTTGCCATTTTGAAAAAGCAATGCTTTATGTCAAAGTCCATATCTTGGAAGTACAAGAAGATCTTTGAGGCACAAGTTTGTGGATAAATCCCACTGATCAAGAAGAGAAAATGCATCATGCTTGAGGGACCTGCATTGGCCTATAAACCAACTTGACTATCTTTGCTTATCTTAGAAGAAAACTTGCATATTGAACCATAACTCACATTCCTGCAAAGACCAACAAAAACAAACTTTGTAAACACATTTCACACTCCCTAACTGACCTAAAGCACGACCAAAATACCCTTGATCCCTCATCATATAGAAAATCACAGTTTTGTGGCAAAACAGGGCATAGGCTGCAACTTAAATCCCACAGTCCATTCCTGTCGTGCGTTTTGGCTAAAACCTCTTCAAACACATTCCCTACCATCCATTAAAGCTATTCCAAGCATTGAACTTGAACTGTAACATCCACAACCAAGGTTGCCATTTTTCACTTTTCAGCTGTGCAGGTTGACTTCCATAGCTCGATTCAGTTAGTTTCAAAGTAAGCTAGAGGTTGGAGGAGCATCCTTGGACTTCAGGCAATATGTGCAAATCCTCAAACTCCATTGAAGGTACCTCCATTGCTGCACACGACTCAAGCTGAACAGGTAAAATTTTGAACTTCTATCTCTCTATCCAGGCATAGTTAGGCTTAAGTTTGTGAAGAAAGCATGTTCTACTCATAGCCCTGAAGCCATCCATGTAGTTACTTTTCATTTATATTGTGTGTGCTGTGAGAATTTTGAACTTAAACATGGAAGAAAAGTTAGGTTAGAAATTGGGGGAGGAGAAATTCTCTTTCGTTTCTGAGAGTTAGAACAACTTTTTTATATGTTTGAAATCGTGACTTGATGCTCTACATTATTGATGTTGTAAGTTTTTGTTAAAAGTCAAGGAATCAGGATCTGTGATTGACAAGAAGAAACGCGTGTTTTTGTTTCTGTTTGAATGGCTGGAGGTTGAAGACAAGCCACTTGGGCTGGGCCTGAGTTGTTTTTTTGTTTGCACCACTTTTCACATTTTGCACCCCCTTGGCCCATTGTGCGATATTTTGATTATTTTTGACTTTTTATTTTTTCTTCTGACTTGATATTTTTTGTCAACACATAAAAAACATTAAAAATATTTTTTTCACATTATTTTATATTTTTTTGGCATTTATTTGCTTATTTAAACATGTGCATGTAAATAAATATATATATACTTTTATTTAAGACACTAAAAAATAATACAAAATATATTTATTTTCAGTTATTATTTTATTTTACCTTTTGAAAACATTTTCTTAAAATATACTTTTTTTTTGGTAAATAATAAATATTTTATTTTTATACATATTTAGTTTATTAAATATACTTGTACATATTTATTAGAATAATTAGGACAAAAACATGAAAATAATACTCTATTTTTATTAATATTTGACATCAAAAAATACTTTTTTATAATATACTTTTTATTTTTGTATATAATTAATAAATATTAATAAGTAAAATACCATTTATTCAAAAAATTAGGGTTTTACCCTAAAACCTTAAAAATATCAAAAATTAACCTTTTCATTTTTGTTTATATTTTACATTGAAAAACACTTTTACATACATAAAAAACCATTTTTTGTGCATAATACATTTTTGCATTTTTTATCTGTATTTATTCAATTATTGTACAATTAAATTATTTGTCTATTCAATATGGATATAATAGTCTAGATTTAATTTCTTGCTAAATATCCCCCATTCAAACATTTGTACCCCCATCCCCATAATTATGTTGTAATAATTTAGGATTTTAATTTTCCGCATTTAAAAGCTTTCCAATTATGCCATGATAGACCTAGGGTTTGTATGCAAAAATCAAATAACAAATAGCTTGACCTAATTCAAAGACAAAAAGCATGAAAATGAACAACACCATTCACACTTGCACCCTTAGGGTTACTCCACTTGTTGCCTTCAAAAATGGGTCATGCTTGCATGTTAAGTATCTTTGGCAAAACAAAACAAATCAAATGATCATAGTCCCTCGATGACGCTTTCAAAGTTGCCTAAAAAATGATCAAGTCCCTTAAAGGAAAATTTGCCAAAGACACTTGGCATTATTGCATTCATGGTCTAAACGATGACCCGCGCCCGTCCCTTTAACATCCTAACACAAGATTGTCCATCAAATACAATGGTGGAACAATACTGTTAAAAGGGTTAAAACATAGGAAAGATCTTTGAGAAATTTAGGGTAGATAGCTCTTGGTTACTTGACCAACTTGCAAAACAAATCCTTGCCTTTTTCAAAAACATACATCACTACACAACTTCAAAACCAACTTTCAAAACCTTGAAACATATTTTCAAAAAGACAAACGCCTTTTGTAAAACATTCGAGTAAAGAATTGTTACAATGGTTGCCTAGACAAGGCATCTTTTTCAAAACATTTTTAAAAACCACACACAAAGCACCATTTCAAACAATTAAAAAGCAAAGGCAAGTGATCTAAGCAAGTAACTAAGAGCCCATGGATAACCATGGATAGAAAGGGTGCTAATACCTTCCCTTTCTATAATCTACTCCTCGAACCCATGAAAACATCTCAAAGGTTTTTCCTGTGCTTTTTAACCTTTCCTTAGGATAAAATAAAAAGTCGGTGGCGACTCTTTCTAAACCGAAACATTTGCGAATACAAACGCAAAACCTCAAGTCAGTTCTCCCACCGTATCACAGTAGTGCATCGGTAGTGAACGTCGGTGTTTCTTATCTTTTTGCTATCATCAGTGAATGGTGGTAGTTCCTCGTCAGTGAACGGCGATGGTATGATAATTTCAAAATCTACCTTCAGTGGACGTTGGTAGTGCATCGGCAGTGAACGTTGGTGTTTCTTATCTTTTTGCTATCATCAGTGAACGGTGGTAGTTCCTCGCCAGTGAACGACGATGGTATGATATTTTCAAAATCTACCTTCAGTGAACGTTGGTAGTACATCGGCAGTGAACGTTGGTGTTTCTTATCTTTTTTCTATCATCAGTGAACGGTGGTAGTTCCTCGTCAGTGAACAGCGATGGTATGATATTTTCAAACTCTACCTTCAGTGAACGTTGGTAGTGCATTGGCAGTGAACGTCGGTGTTTCTTATCTTTTTTCTATCATCAGTGAACGGTGGTGGTTCCTCGTCAGTGAACGGCGATGGTATGATATTTTCAAAATATAACTTCAGTGAACGTTGGTAGTGCATCGACAGTGAACGTTGGTGTTTCTTATCTTGTTGCTATCATCAGTGAAAGGTGGTAGT
The DNA here is from genome assembly GCA_948472305.1 of Vicia faba. NCBI lineage: Eukaryota > Viridiplantae > Streptophyta > Magnoliopsida > Fabales > Fabaceae > Vicia > Vicia faba. Next base: position 1,047,551,251 of record OX451736.1, read on the forward strand.
TCCTCGTCAGTGAACGGCGATGGTATGATATTTTCAAAATCTACCTTCAGTGAACGTTGGTTGTGCATCGGCAGTGAACGTCAGTGTTTCTTATCTTTTTTCTATCATTAGTGAATGGTGGTGGTTCCTCGTCAGTGAACGGTGATGGTATGATATTTTCAAAATCTACCTTCAGTGAACGTTGGTAGTGCATCGGTAGTGAACGTCGGTGTTTCTTATCTTTTTGCTATCATCAGTGAACGGTGATAGTTCCTCGTCAGTGAACGGCGATGGCATGATATATTTTCTCTTCTACCTTCAACTATTGAGTTGGTAGTTTACCGTTATCTGTGAGTCAGTATATCTTCTTCTCTCTACCTTCAGTGAACGTTGGTAGACATCGGCAGTGAACGTCGATGCTTGTTATCCTCCTCTCTGGTTCTATTCTTTTGGTCCACCAGTGACGTATTTTCCTGGTGGGGTTGCTCCTTTGTTTCTTCATTTTTGTGGCATCCCCAGTGTTACTTTGCGTCTCTTTTGTTCTGTTCATATGCATCCATAATCATAAGCATTGCATGGCATCTTAGAGACAAAAATAGGGCTTGTTTTATATTTAAGTATCTCCAATCGCGTCGACACGAATATTTGTAACCTTCGTATCTCCGGATAGAAGACACTTAAATAAGGGCAGCTATTGTACCCCAATTTTTGCCCTAAGATTCCTCTATCATGTCATATCAACTCGATCATAACAAGATCACATTAGGGTTGGTTCTTCCTCTTTTTTCCTATCTTTAAGTTTGCTCTTGAGGAATCTCCAAGCACCTTGGTTGTGTATTTTGTATATATGTTGTTGACTAACTTCTAATCAAAATACAAAAAATATTTGTCTTTGTCTTTGTATATTTTTGTCTTGTAGGTACCAAGTCGAAGCATCTGAAAAAATAAGGATTTCTGGTATTATTTTCCTAAAATCTCTATTTTGCAAAGAAAAAGAATTAAAAATTTTCATTTTTTTCACGGATGCAATTGATTGCTCTTAAAGTGCAATCGATTGCACATAGTGCATTTTGCGCCATTTTTGAAAAAATACACTGTGCAAATTGATTTGCACTGTAGTGCAATCGATTGCACAACGTGAAAATTAAAAAAAAATAGCATTTTAAACTTGTCAAATTTTGGCTCCAATTTTCCTTCACTTTTGAAAGATGTATCATTAATTCAAATTTTAGTGCCAATCTTTCATTTTTAAAAATAATTATCATTAATTCAAATTTTGGCTCTAATATTTGAAATAATTATCTTTAATTCAAATTTTGGCTCTAATTTTCGAAAGAGTTATCATTAATTCAAATTTTGGCTCCAAGAATCAATTACAAAATTACCACTAATCCCAATCCTAAAACTCTATAAATAGAGCTCTCATTTCATTCAAATTTCAAGCTTTTGATAGCCAAATCCACCTTGCTAAAAAATCTCTCAATTCTCTCCATCTACCAAATTCATTCAAAGCTCCATTTTCAAAAAGTTAGTAAGCTTTGCATTGAAGTTTACTAATCTTTGAGCTAAACCTTCATCCAAACACTTTTTCTTCATCAATTCTCTACATCCAAGCTTGGTAAATTGATTCTTGTGGTTGAATTGAAGCAAATTCTTGAAGTTGTTTTGATAATTCTCTAGATCTACCTTTGGTAAGTTGGATAATTCATCTTTCACAATGTGATCTCTTGTTGATCTTTGGGTTTGATTCTTTGAGTATTATTTTGTGATTCCATTGGTGTTATTTTCTCATTATTTGATGGAATTTTCGTGCTTAATTGGATCCATGATCATAAGGTGTTTGATGGAAAGTTTGAACAAGAAATTGGCCTTTTAAAATGCTGTTTTTGCTACTGTAACAGTGTGCAATCGATTGCAGCAACTGTGCAATCGATTGCACATAAGCAATTTTGCACAATTTTTTGAAAACTGTAATGTGTAAATCGATTTACACAATAGTGCAATCGATTTACACAGGGACAAAATGCATTTTTTTGCCTTGTTTTGGGGCAGATTTGATCCAAAATGATTTTTCTACTCACTCCTTTTGATTGTTGGTTTGGATTGCAATTTTAAATGTCCAATTTGTCTTTAAACTCAATGAACTTTGTGATGTAGATGAAGTTGGATAAATATTCATCAATTCAAATCTACCTAAGAGTGAATTATTTAATTCATTTTTGGTGCTTTGGATTAATGATATGTTTAGTGCTTTAATCCATCTAGAGGAGTGGTTGAATTTAAAGATGAAAGAATTTTGAAATGGTGATCCAAATTAGCTTATCATTTCCCTCCCTATTCATCTTATCCCTTTCTTTTTTTAATTGTGCTACATGTTAAGGGATGGTGATCTCTATATCATTTATCCAAACATGAAGTACATAGATTGCTATTTACCGGCCTCAAAATAGGTGTGACTTCTACATAAGTCCACTTACGATTGCTTAACATAGTGCTAAATTTTTTCCCGATTCGAATAAATGATCATTCGTGGTCCAAACTTATGATTGCAAGCCCAAGTATGTTAATTTGATCTCTTTGATCCAATAACCTTGAGATTCATTGTGTGGAGGCTTTGGTTCTACCAATCCTCTAATGGATCTACAACACCTTTGGTCAACGCGAATCACTTAAACATCATTGATCATTACATGTTGCCTTGTGAGAATTCCAAAATGGATGATATACTTGACAAAAAGCAAATGCAACTTGTTGTGTAGAGGCTTTGGTTCTACCAATCCTCTAATGATTTCCAAATGCAAGTTTCAAGATGGTCATCCAACTAACCACTAATTACTAACAATTAACTTTACTTTACGCTTTTATTTTCATGCTTTATGTACCATTTACTTTTAGCATTTTACATTTCATGCTATTTTCATCTTTGCTCACTTGAGCATTTACTTTTATGTCATTTTTATTTTCTCACTTGAGCTTTTCTTTCTTTTTAAAGACACCTAATAATCAACATGAACCATAAAAATCATTAATGATACTTGGACTACATGGTTACTATCTTTTGCATTATGGAGTGATGGACTTATTGGACTTAGGATTAGAGACCTTGGTCTATCTTGGAGACTTTGTGACTTTATTTGATATTTTGTATGGAGTTCTTGAGGTTTACCTCAAGACATTGGGTTGTTTGTTTGTTTTGTGTGCAGGTTATTGAGATTACGATCTTTGTTTGTAATATGGAATTCACTCGTATACAACCGTTACTCTGCCCAATTTTTGCGAAGACTTAAAACACTTGAAGTTTGGTTCTCTCAAGAGGTCTAGTATCTTTGCTTGCTTGGTTTCAATCCGAAGAATGGGAATTCTATATTGACTCATAATGTCAAGTATTGGCTTCTTGTTGGTTAGATGGTTCTTATCCCTAGCATTTACCTTATGCTTTAGGATAGCCTCTTCTTCTCCTCCCATCTTCTTTAATTTCAAAAATCTTCTCCCTCCTTTAAAAAAAACTCTTCTTGTTTCGAAACTTGAAACATTTTCATAATAAACTTGGAGTTAGATCCATGCATCTTCGAAACATTTTCATAAATAAATTTCAATCAATTTAATAATACCTTGAACTTTTTTTGTGAGAAGACTAAAAGTCAATCAATCTCATTTCAAACCATTTTGCCACTTTGGCTTTTATCTTTAAACTTTTCTCAAAAGATTAGACTCTTGTCAATCCTTGTAGTGATGCAAACAACTATACTTCTATAATATGTAGTGAAGTGAGATATTTTCCACTTGGGTGTTGAGTGAGGCATTGTTGATTTTAAAATCCAAGCCATATCCTCCACTTTGAGATGATGCAAATTCTCCTTTCTCATGATTGTGGGTAGTAAGTATGTTTTTCACACAGACAATTGCGATGATGTCTTATCTCATAAAATCAACCAACACACTTGTGTTTCAAATTTTTAAAAGAGGAACTACGTGTACCCTAATCCCATATTACAAGAAAGGTGGTACGTAGGCACTAAAGGTTCGCAACCGCGGCGGGTGCAAAAATCATAAAAATATTTCTTTTCTTACCTCCACCATCCATTTTATATACAACACATTTTTATAGCCAAAATATACAGATTTTTCAAAGAGGTTCCTGCGGAGTACCGTAGATGTTTAGGGTGCTAATACCTTCCCTTTGCATAACCAACCCCCTTACCTTGAATCTTTCCCCCTCTTTTTGGGTTATTCGCTCTTTTCCCATTCCTTTGGAAACAATAAAGCGCGGTGGCGATTTTTATTTTGATTTGTATAAAGTCTAGTCAATCCAATGGCTTAGTCTTGCACATTTCTACCGCCACACCACCATAATAGTTTTCTAAGCTTGGATCTTGTACTGACACGATTAAGTGTATGAACTTAGAACCAGACGCTCTGATGCCAATTGAAGAAGTGAAAAAAATAAGAAGGGGGGGGGGGGTTGAATTGAAACTTAAAAATATAAAGCAAATGACACGATGATTTTTATCCCGGTTTGCTTGATCTCAAAATACTCCAGTCCACCCGCCAAGGTGATTTCGCCTCTCTCCAACAAGGTCTTAATTCACTAATCAAACTAATTACAATTCTACTTTGACAACTACCAAAGTCTTCTTGAGTACAACCACAACCCGATTTATCTCAAGGAAATTCACTAACAAAGATAAGAATAAATCTGTGTATTAGTTGTTTTTCGTTACAAAAACTGTATCACAAACTTGTGATGTATTACACAATTTTAGAGAATAGTATGAATATGATTTTACAGCATTGAGAGATTGTATGAAGAAGTTGTGTAAATCGTAAACGATTTAACCTTGATGCTTGTTTAAATAGGCGTGGCAATCTGTGCAAATTGAAACATGATAATTGGCAGTTAATGCACTTTCCATAATATGAAGATCCTTGTCTGATTGTAGCCGTTGTAATTGATACTGCTTTAATGGAAAAGTAACGCTTCAGAACATGAGGAACTTGCTTGCTGCTTTGCTTCAGAATTTGGGAAGTCAGAATCATAATGACATGTTTGCAATGTTAGACTTCCGTTCAGAGTTAAGATGTCTTTCACTTTAGCGCAAGTTCTGATCTTCATTCATCAGAATATTCCGATATCAGTCTGCGTACACAACATGAATACCTTTGTAGCTTAACTTATGATCCACTTCCGTTCATAACTTCTGTACAAAATAGAACACAAATTTAGAGTGCATATTTGTTCTTTGTGTTTGTTATCATCAAAACTCTTATGAGGATTGTAGAATCAAACTATGTTCTAACAAAAACATGCATATAACAAATAAGTAACATAATTCAGTTGGCAAGGTATATTTGTGACAATTAAAAAGACACGAGTTTAACTCCTCACTTGAGCATTTCTATTTCGGTTTTTAGTTATTTTAGTCTTACCTCCCTATTTTCTTATATATTTAATAAATATTAGTTTAGATTTAGTTTTAATTTTAAAATCCAATAAAATAATAAAAAATATAATTTCAAAATTAGTTAATTTTCTTGACTAATTTAGTTTAGAACTTTGTGAATAATTTCGTTAACTAACATTTTATTGTTTAGTTAACTTTATTTTAAATTGTTTAATTTCTTTTAATCCATTATTTTATTTAATAGAGTAGTTTTTTTTTTATCCTTTTCAAATTTATTTCACAAACATAAAATACCAAAAATATTATAATGTTATTTATTTTTCTAATTAATTTTGTTTTATAGATTGTTTTAGTTTAAATATTTGTTAATTTTTTTATTCGATTGGGTTATATTGCTTGTTTATTTAGACTTTTAATCGCATTGTCGATTCGATCCATCCCCATTTGCAAATTTGTGTTCCTCATTTATGAAAGATCTGTAATTGCGTAGAATTTTAATTTTCGCCATTTACTGTTTTTCTTTATATAATGTATAGTAATTAGGTGTGTATGATAAGACATAAAATCAACCGTTAGACAACCCTAATCAATAAAAATTAACTTGAAAACAAATCACTTTTCACACGCGCACCTCTTGGGTAATCTTGCTTGTTGTTGTTGAAAAAATATAGTCATGTCCCTCGAATGTGAGACACTTTAGCAAAGACCCTCGTTAAAAAGATTGTAGTCCCTCGATGTCCCTCGATGTTGCCTTCGGTAAACGATCTAGTCCCTTACGAAAATTGTTAAAGCGTCTCATAAGTTGTCTTCTATGACTATACGATTGACTCGCGCCTGTCCCTTCACATCCAATAATGGGGCTTCTTACCAATCAATGGTAAGATAGCAACATTTAAAGGAGGAGGAAGAGAACAAAGACCTTTTGAGTAGGTAGAACATTCATAGTTTCTTGCTCATAACATTTTCAAAACAACATATTTAAAACACACCAATACTTTCAAAAACGAAATATTTTCAAAAGTCAACACTTTGTATACATTCTTATAGAGATGAGAATCATTACAAAGTTTGCCTAAATGATGGCAGTTTTCAAAAATACTTCTAAAATCATCACAAACACATTTCAAACAAAGAATTTTCAAAGTGAGCTAGCAACTAAGAGCCCGTATATAACTACGGGTGAAAAGGGTGTTAACACCTTCCCTTTTTATAACCTACCCCCCGAACTCAAGAAAATATCTCAAAAGGTATTTCCTGTTCTTTTCACCCTTTCCTTTATTGGATAAAAGAAAAGTCGGTGGCGACTCTTGCTATCCGCAACAATTGCGATAAAACGCAAAACACCCAAGTCATTTCTCCCACCGTATTACAATGTTCATATGCATATGTTCATTCAACTTTAGTCATTAGAAGTTTTTGCACTCAAAACAAAAAAAAAGAAGCAAAAGTTTGCACTTCAAAGTATATTTGTATTGATAATTTGCCCAAAAAAAGACATTTTTGTACAAGGAGACAGAAATCCTAGTAAGAGGAAGTTTTCGAAAAAATGAAAAGAATACAAAGTAAAAACAAAAATTGTATAGCCATATGGAAGTAATCTCATTGGGTTCCGACTCCGCTATTGCCCCTATGTCTTCGAACATCATCCCCTATCGTTGAAAGAAGTTGATTGAATTGATCTTGTACCCTTTTGAACTTTTGACCTTGGTAATAAAGCTGGCTGCAGTGATTCAACGGGACATAGTCGTACAATTTGATCCTTAACTTTTACCTGGACTGTCCTTTCGGGTTTTCAGTCCACCAGGATACTCATTTTTTCCCAAGCCACCCTTTTAGGTTTTCACTTGCCGGGTGTAAAATCTTTTGTATATATCCCTAATTTGTGCCTGAACCCTTTTGGTTCATTGGGATGCCCTTATTTTTGCCTAGGTATGTCAACCTAGAGGGGACGTTCTTTATGCGTAGTATTTTTTGACTATGTCCGCGTTCACAGGATATGGGAAATCTTCACCGTCCATAGTGGCTAGCATCATGGCACCACTAGAGAATACTTTCTTAACAAAAAATGGCCCTTCGTAAGTGGGGGTCCATTTGCCCCTGGGGTCACTTTATGGTAAAATGATGTGATTTATTACCAAGTCACCAGCCTGGTATACTCGAGGTTTGATCTTCTTGTTGAATGCCTTAATCATACGCTTTTGATACATCTGACCATGACAAACAACAACCAGTCTCTTCTCATAAATCAAATTTGATTAATCCAATCTAGTCTGAATCCATTCGTCTTCGCCTAAGGTTGCTTCTTTCATAATCCTTAAGGAAGGAATCTGAGCTTCAACAGGTAGGCCAGCTTCCATGCCCTAGACTAAAGAGAATGGGGTTGCCCTAGTTGTTGTTCGTGCCGAGGTACAATAGCCATGAAGAGAAAACGGTAGCATATCGTTCCAGTATTTATAGGTCACCACCATCTTTTTCATAATCTTCTTTATGTTCTTGTTGGCATCTTCCACTGCACAATTAATCTTAGGTTTGTATGGAGAAGAGTTGTGATGCTTGATTTTGAACTGCATGAAGAGTTTAGTGATCATGGCATTGTTGAGGTTTGTTCCGTTGTTAGTGATGATCCTTTCAGGGATGTCATATCGGTAGATGAGGTTATGCATGATAAACCTGGCTACAACATTCTTGGTAACTGAGGAAAATGAAGCAGCTTCGACCCATTTGGTGAAGTAGTCAATGGCGACGAGGATGAAATGATGTCCATTAGAGGAAGTGGGCTTGATTTCTCCAATCATGTTAATTCCCCACATTGCAAGTGGCCACGGAGCGGTCATGGCGTTTAAAGGTATTGGAGGTACATGAACCTTGTCGGCATAGATCTGACGCTTATGGAAAGTACTCGAGTGATAGTGACAATCATTTTCCATAGTCGACCAATAGTAACTAACCCTCATAATCTTCTTGGCCATAGTGTGTCCACTAGAGTGAGTTCCGAAGATACCCTCATGCATGTCTTCCATGATCTTCTCTGCCTCCTTCTTGTCCATACAGCAGAGCAAAGTTGAATCATGGTTGCTGTGATACGGTGGGAACAGAACTGACTGTTTTTTCGGAATGCTGGTTTGTGTTTTGCGTTTGTTTTTGCAAAATGTCGCGGTAAGCAAGAGTCGCCACCGTCTTTTATTTTATCCAACAAGGAAACGAAAAAAGCACAGAAAAATTCCTTTTTCGAGATGTTTCTCGGGTTCGGGAGGTAGATTATAGAAAGGGAAGGTGTTAGCACCCTTTCTATCTGTGGTTATCCACGGGCTCTTAGGTACTTGCTCAATGTGTTTTCAAAATTGCTTTTCTTTGTATTTGTGGGTTTGAAAGAAGTTTTTGTTTGAAAGGTGTAAGTGTAAAAAGTTTTATTTTGTTTTAAAAGGAGCAAGTACTTAAGAACCATCTACCTACTCGAAAAAGGAATTAATCTGTACAAATGTCCTTTAGACAATGCTATCCCACTATTGATGAGTAGGTAGCATCGTCGTTGGAGTTTAAGGGTCAATTCGATTAAGGGACGTATGGTCACTAAAGAAATGTTAGGATGCCTTAGCGGTAACCCTAATGTCTTAGATCATTTTATCTGAGGCAACCGTTTCGAGGCAACTATGATCTTTGGATAAGAGGACGACCTCTAAAACTTCCTATACTCAATGACCACGTTCGAAGGCAACCAAGTGAGGTGTACCCTAAGAGTGCGCATGTGCGAGTGTATTGTTTCGGTTAATTTATCTTTGTACATGTCACAGGTGAGCTATGTTGATTTTAAGTTCATACATTTGTTCGTGTCATGCATTCCCTATTATCAAACATCTAACAGTGTATACTTGCGGAATTTAAATTTGCGGAAATTAAATCTAATACTATTACAAGGCGTCGGGTATTTACATCGCCAAAAGCAACCCTTTAATTTAAATTGCGGAAAGTAAAATAAAGCGATAAATAATTAATGTCCTAATTAAAAGTTATTACATACCGGAAGCAATTACAATATTGGAATCAAATGGATCGCGTGCAAGAAATTAAATCGGTGCATTTTTTAGGGTTTTGACCCTTTTTTATTAAAGAAAAGATTTTTGTTTGTTTTTGAATTAAATGGAATTAAATTAAATGAACAACTAAATTAAATTAAATAATGAAAATATCTTTGGATTTTTGAGTTTTTAAGGAAATAAAATAAAATTGGTCAAAGTTAATAAAACCTAATATTCTACATTAATTTTAATTATTGCGAAAAAATATTAAAAGTTAAACCTATTTAAAACTAAATTAATTAAGTTAGTATTTATTTACAAAAATAAAGTTGAATTTAATTTTAATAAATAATTATTTTTTTGTGTTTTTGATTTTATGAGAAAAATTTAATTGGTTAGTAATAATAAAAATAATTAATTAAAACAATAAAGCAAATAAATAAATGTAATGAAAAGAAAATAAACCAAGGGGATTTGGGCCCAAATCTGGGTGTTTGAATAACAATTGTCTGGCCCATTTACGCTGACCTGCTTTGACTTTTCCAATTCCATGTTGACATGTTGACCTTAGCATATGGTGGATACTCAATCTAGACCATCAGATTTGGCCTAAAGGCCATCTGGCGCCTGGGATTTGGATGCACATGATGGACCACACTCTGGGCATTGCACTGAATCATCTGTAAATAAAATACAAGAAATATATGGGGGACCTGGGATTTGAACCCAGGTCCCAATGGACAATCCACTAGCGCCTTCACTAACTGAGCCATTATGTTTTATTGTTAATGAAATAAGTGGACAATATTATATTGGAAAACATTCAATATGCCTGGAATAAAAAATAAAAAGCGCGAAATTCAAAATCAACCAATAAGAAGAGGACGCAGCATTGTCTTCTTCGTTGAAAAACCTGGATATTTACCTGCGGATTTTATCCGCAGCTAAATTCCTAGGTTCGTCCTAAAATCAATTCTAGGCTGTAGAAATACAATCCAAAGCCATGGTTTGCTTCGTCTCTCCTTCCTGAGCACGTCTATACCCATGGTTAGCCCTGATTTTCCATGCAAAGCAAACGCCCAAAAACGAAACTCCAAAACCCTAGATTCGGGTATGGCGCTATAGCTCACAAAAACAAAATCAAATGATGCAGAAAGTTTAAGAATTTAATGATAAGCATGATTATACCAACGTTTTGTCAAAAAGATGCAAGAGTAGGAGGTTGTAATTTCGTGTACAGGGCTATGTTCAGGATGACTTACAGTGTGTTTGATGAGGTTTCAGGGCTTGTGAATGGTTGTTTAGCTTCAGTGGAAGTCAGGCAAGAAGGCTACGTTGATCTTTTGCCTTGAATTGGACTCCAAGACTGATTTTGATCTCCAACTTTTTCAAACTTTTTTCAGTTTTGGTATTGTGTTTTTAGCAGCCTCTAGGTCGTGTTCTTGTATGCCTTGTGTTGTATATGTAACAAGGATTGTATTAGGTTAAAAATTTGGGCTTGAATCCATGTGAATTGATGAATTAAGATTTGATATGATCTTCCATTAACAAAGCTTCCAAAAATGTCCAAATCCAATATTTTGTGCATGATATGCCTTGGCACAAATTTAATTGTGTGCATCATGATAATTAAGACCTGTAATGATCAAAAAGATTCCAATTGATTGAGATTTGGATTTTATTTGGATTTAAATTGATTAAAAATGAATTAAATCAATAAAAATCAAATAAAATAGAAAAATTAATAAATTCGCACAAGACCGAAGATATGACACGTGTGTGGTGTGACAAGATCAAATCAAGTGGAAAAAAGTGGGCCCATTTGACAAAATTTGAAGTTTTGGGGATAGTTGACTTTTGGCAATTTTTGAAAAATGCCCAACTTCAACAAGGCATAACTTCTTCAATTTTGAACTTTTGGAGGTGTTCTTGGACTTTTTAGAAACCTTGAGATGTCCTCTAACCAACCCTTTTTATATCATCTCATTTTTATATTACATGCTCAAGTTATAAGCTTTGGAAAAAAAAGGGGTTTTTGTTGACCTTCAAAAAGACCTATAATGTCCAAATTTGTAACTTTTTGTGAGAGCATTTCTTGATCTTGGGGTGTGAATATGGATTGTAGGGACTTTCATCCTGTTCAAAATGAGATTTGTATGGGTCATTTATCATAAAGTATGAGAAAGTTATGCTTGGTCAAAGTTGAGTTGACTTTTCCTACAAAACCCTAATTTAGCAACTTTTGAATCTTGATGAATATTGAGCAATCCTTGATGAAGCATGATCAAACCTTGTTAAAATGATGAATTATCCTTCAAAATGAGAATGTTGACAAAAAATCTTAAGGTTTGACTATTTGTAGGTCACAGTTGACTTTTGCCCTAGCACAGTCGATTTTTGGGCCTCTTGAGCAATTGACTGACCAAACTTCCTCTGCAAGGCTTGAAATTTGACATGGATGAACTTGAGAACATATTAGGAGATTGGGCAGAACTTGAGGTCATTTGGATGTAAGGACCTTGATGCAACACAAAACCCTAATTTTGAATTGATTGCCTTAGGAGATGATTTGACTGTTCAACTCTTGAGCTAACTTGAGCCACTTGGGGATTCTTCTTGACATGTTTTGTACAAAATCCCATGTCTTAGGAAGAACTTGTCTGAGAACCTCTGCAAGAATTTCTCGTCGTTGGTTGAGGCTCCTTTAAGATACTCTTGTGCTTCAAGGTACCTTTTCACCTCATGGTACCAAGGCTTCTCCTCATCAGTGTTGATCTCATAACAATGTGCAGGTTCATTAAATCCTTCAATAGTAATTTTGGGAGATTTGTTGTCCTAATTAAGGTTGAACATAGATGACATAGTTGCTAAAGCATTTGCCAACTGATTTTCTTCCCTCAGGATATGCTCAAAAGTAACCTCCTCAAAGTATGGGATCAAGGTTACACAAGTTCTTTGTAGGGGATCAAATTTGGATGTTTGGTATCCCATTCTCCTTTAACTTGACTGGTTACTAGGGCCGAATCTCCGTATACGCTTAAGAATTTGATTCTTATGTCAATAGCAGCCTTTAGACTCAAGATGCATGCTTCATACTCAGCCATGTTGTTTGTATAGTCAAAGAAAAGTCTGGCAGTGAAAGGTGGATGGAAACCTTCGGGAGAAATGATCACATCACCAATTCCATTACCTAATGTATTGGAAGCTCCATCAAAAACCATAGTCCATCGGGATCCTTGTTCGGGTCCTTTATACGGTCCAGGATTTTCACAGTAGGTTATTAGCATGATATTCTCGTCCGAGAATTCAAAGTTCATGGATTGGTAGTCCTCAACAGCTTGATGGGCCAAATGATCCACCAATATACTTCCCTTTATTGCTTTTTGTATAGTGTACTGGATATCGTATTCAGTCAATATCATTTTCCATCTAGCTATTCGTCCGGAGAGAGCTGGCTTTTCAAAGATATACTTCATGGGATCCATCTTAGAAATCAATAGAGTGGTATGAGTCAACATATACTGTCTTAGCCAGCGAGCAGCCCATGCCAAAGCGAAACAAGTTTTCTTGAGCAGTGAATATCTGGTCTCACAGTCGTTAAACTTTTTGCTAAGGTAGTATATTGCATGCTCTTTTTGGCCAGACTCGTCATGTTGGCCTAACACACACCCCATAGAATTATCTAATACAATCAAGTACATAATCATAGGTCTTCCTTCAAATGGAGGCATCAGGATTGGAGGTTCTTGTAAATACTCCTTGATCTTGTCAAAAGCTGCTTGGCAATCGTCATTCCATCTGACTACTTGATCTTTCTTCAACAGTTTGAAGATTGGCTCACAAGTAGCAGTTAAGTGAGATATGAATCGAGCAATATAGTTGAGTCGAACTAAGAAACCCCTGACCTATTTCTCAGTACAAGGAGCTGGAATTTCTTGTATGGCTTTGACCTTTGCAGGATCGACTTCAATACCTTTACCACTGACGATAAACCCTAGGAGTTTTCCATACCTCACCTTGAAAGTGCACTTGTTGGGATTCAGCCTCAGCTTGTATTTCTTCAACCTTTCAAATAGCTTGTGTAAATGATCTAGGGGTTCCTATTCTGTTTGAGACCTTGCAATCATATCATCAACATAGACTTCTATCTCATGATGAATCATGTCATGAAATAGAGATACTATAGCCTATTGATAGGTTATGTCTGCATTCTTCAAACTGAAAGGAATGACCTTATAGCAGAAGGTTCCCCACTGTGTAATAAAGGTGGTTTTCTCCATGTCCTCGGGAACTATTTTAATTTGGTTGTAACCGGAGAAGCCATCCATGAAGAAGAAAACTTTGTGTTAAGCAATGTTGTCAACCAAGACATCGATATGTGGTAGTGGGAAATCATCTTTGGGGCTTCCCCCATTCAAATCCCTGTAGTCTATGCACATACGGACTTTTCCATCTTTCTTTGGCACCGGGACCACATTTGCAACCCACTACGGATATGACGTCTGTAATACGGTGGGAGGACTGACTTGGGATGTTTGCATTTGATCGTAATTGTTGCGGTTAGCAAGAGTTGGCACCAACTTTTCTTTTATCCAATAAAGGAAAGGGTGAAAAGAACATGAAAGATCTTTGAGATTATTTCTTGAGTTCGAGGGGTAGATTATGAAAAGGGGAGGTGTTAGCAGCCTTTTCATCCATAGTTATCTATGGGCTCTTAGTTGCTTGCTAGATCACCTGCTTTGTTTGAAAATATGCTTTGTGGTGGTTTTTGAAAGTATTTTTGAAAAGGCGCATTCGTTTAGGAAAACTTTGTAATGGTTCTCATTTTGTAAGAACGTAAACAAAGTGTTGGAGTTTTAAAAATATTTCATGTTTTGAAAGTGCTTGGTGTGTGTAAAAAGATGTTTTTTTTAAAATGTTTGGTGTGTGTTTTGTTTTGAAAGTGAGCAAGCAACTAAGAACTTTTCTAAAATTTGGTTCGTGAATCGCTGCCTGAAGTCTGAGGCGATAGGCTAGGTTTTGAGAATACATTGCGGCTTAGAGGCAACATAGTGAGTTTTGTGAATACATTGTTTCTTAGAGGAAATGTAATGAGTTTTGAGAATACATTGCAGCTTAGAGGTAATGCACCTAGTTTTCAGAATACATTGCGGCTTAGAGGCAATGTGTTGAATTTTTGCGGATACATTGCGGCTTAGAGGCAATGTAATAAGTTTTGCAGATACATTGCAGCGTAGAGGCAACGTACCATGTTTTGAGAATACATTGCGACTTAGAGGCAATGTATTGAGTTTTGAGAATATGTTGCGATTTAGAGACAACGTAGTGAGTTTTGTGAATGCATTGCGGCTTAGAGGCACTGTACTGAGTTTGTGAATACATTACGGCTTAGAGGTAATGTGTTGAGTTTGTGAAAGCATTGCGGCTTAGAGGCAATTTGTTGAACTTCGTTCATTACTGCATGGAGACTTAGATAATGGACTACTTTATTAGGAACTCATCACTACGTGGAGACTTCGGTGATGGGCTGAATGCGTCACGACATAAAGACTTAGGTGACGAGTTGAATCATAGGAGAAGTGTTTTTTTGGTTGACCCTTAGATAGTTAAATTGAGGGTGAGATTGTTTGTTTTCTGCATGATACATGCGTATGATGTCTGATATTGATATGGAACCCTTAGTATTGTATGCAAAAATGTGTGATGTTTGACATTGATATGGAACCCTGAATATATATGTATTGTATGCAAGAATGCATAGTGTATGTATGCTTGAGATATGCAAAATGTATGTGTGATACGGTGGGAGAACTGACTTGAGGGTTTTGCGTTTGATCGCAAATGTTACGGTTAGCAAGAGTCGCCATTGACTTTTCTTTTATCCAAAAGGAAAGGTGGAAAAGAACAGGAAAGACCTTTGAGATTATTTCTTCAGTTTGGGGGGTAGATTATGAAAAGGGAAGGTATTAGCACCCTTTTCATCCATGGTTTTCCATGGGCTCTTATTTACTTGCTAGATCACTTTCTTTTGTTTGAAATTGTGCTTTGAATGGTTTTTGAAAGTATTTTGTAAAGAGGCCATTCGTTTAGGCAATATTTGTAATGATTCTCGTTCGTAAGAATGTATACAAAGATGTTTGTCTTTTGAAAATGTTTTCAATGTTTGTCTTTTGAAAATGTTTTCAATGTTTGTAAGATGCTTTTTGAAATGTGTGTGTTTGTTTTGAAAATATCAAGGATAGTTGTTTGGAAATAGAGCAAGTAACCAGAAGTAATCTACCTACTCAAATGCCTTTCTTGTGCATTTTCAATTCCTTTGACATTGTTGTCTTACCATTGATTTGGTAAGCAAACCTATCTTTGGATGTAAACGGGACGGGCGTGGGTCATCGTATAACCATGATTAGTAATATTGCAAAGTATATTAGAATTTTGAGGAACCAAGATCATTTTGTAAGGCAACTTTGAATAGCGTCATCGAGGGACTATGATCTTATATTTGTTTGTTTTGCCAAGATACTTCGCATGCGTAATATGGCTATTTTTGTATAAGGCAACCAAGTGGAGAAACCCTGAGGGTGCTTGTGTGTTAATGTGTTATTTTCATGCTTTGATTTTGTCTTGCATTTAGGGTTTTCTATTTGATTTGTTTTGATCTTACCATACAAACCCTAATTACTAACATGGCATGTAAAGCGGTAAATTGCGTAATGTAAAGATTACTAAGCTATTACAACAATTTATGGGAGGGTGGAATACAAATTTGAATGGGGATTTACAAGAATGTAAATATAAATAAGCTATTACAACCAAATCAAATTTGTACGAATAGTAGAATAATCAAATACAATATTTAAATATGCAATATTATGTACATGCAAGAAAAAATATTTTGTTTTGTTATTTGTGTGAAAAGGAATTTTAACCTAATCCTAAAATATAAGGAAAAGAAATTAATTCTTAAAAAAGGGGTTTTAACCCTAATTTCTAGTTTGAAAGAAAATAAGGTTCTTATATACTATTATTTGTGTATTCTTTGTATAAAAAATAATAAATAATATTGTATGCAAATATTTAGTTTTTATGTGTTAAAATAAATGTTTACAAATATGGAATGAAAAGAAAATAAAACAAATTAAACTAAACTTATTTTATTTATGTTTACAAGTTTATTTAATAAAAATAATTAATATATAGTTTTATAAAAATATTTTTTAATGTGAAAATAAAATGATAATAAAAAATACAATATTATCAAATTTATATTTTTTATGTATTAAAGAAAAATATTTAATAAACAAAAATGAAAATAAAATAAAATAAATAAATAAAAATGTATGGAAATAGTTGGGCTAGGGGTGTTGTAAGGAAACTAGGAGTAGTATGTTAAGAAAAAAACATTAGGCCCAAAGAATCAACCCCATCCGGCAAAAACAGCCAAAAAATAAAAAAGGAAAAATATGGAAAAATAAAAGGTAGCGCCAAGGTTCGAACCCAGGACATGGGTCTCACTAGCGTGCTACCTTGCCACTGGGGTGGCTATGCATCCATTGATTTATATGAAACAAAAATAACATAACATGAACAAGGTCCTTGCCTTGTACTTCATCTTCTTCCCCAAGCTGGCCAGAAGCTCTGTAACTTTCTCATCTCTCAATAAAAATGAAAACTGATAACATGAATGTTGTAGCATTTTGTCTCACGATTCTAACCATATAAATCATGTAAGCTAACAATCAAAGATCAAGATGAATTTTAAAAGCCCTAAATCTAAATCTAATTTTTACAGGAATTTGAACTTCAAAGTTCTCTTAACTCAGGCCATATAAATGCAAGATATATACATGTATCGCTTCGTAGTAATGAGGTATACATTGTTTATTCATAAATCTTTGCCAATGGATGCCTGTATGAAGAGATAAAAGTTGATCTTTTTACCTCTTTCAGTTGAAATCATGGATGGAGCTGGAGTGAGTATTATAAAGGCATGATGATTGCTTGAGCTTGCTTGAACCTCCCTGACTGTGTTCCAATCCTTGCCTTTCTTTGGAAATGCCTGGAACTCTCTATCCAAGTCAACCTGCAAGCTTTGAAAAAAAAATGGAAGATAATGGAGAAGGAGTTACAGTACAGGGATAAGGGTCTGGATCAGTTAGATATCAAGTATGTAAAGTGTTTTGATGATTGAAACTTGAAACGCACGAGCCAAATGATGGATTGCCATGCTTATGCAAAAACTGTAAGTTTTGACAGTTTTTTGGTGAAAGGGAGTTTGGAAGTGTTTCAGACCTCTAGCAATCATGTTTTTAATTCTAATGTCTTTGTGTATTAGTATGGGATGGGTCTAAAGTTAGCTCTTCAACAGATTTGTGTGTTCTCACCTTTTGGCACACTTTCTTGCTTTTGAAGCAAAGTGAAGAGACAAGTCTTCACATGCTTGTACTGGCTTGCTTAGCGTTGGTATATGCTTTGTACAATTTTCTTTAGGCCTGTAATACTTGTATGCGCAAAGGAGACAGGTTCAATGCTCAAGAATTGGAAAATTGCAAAAGTGAACCTTTTCCAAAATGGCAATGGCCACTTTATGCCATTTATGGAATTACAACTTGGACAATGGCTCTAGGGCTTGGATTAAAGCTTTGTCAACTGAGTAAGCATTAAATTATGGAGTAAGAAACAAGTTTGGGACCTGTAAAGCATGGATTAGGAAACATAGGTACTGATTTGAAAATTGTTCTTCATGAAATGGCTTGAATCAAAAGTGAGAAATTACCAACTTCATCTCTTCGATTCTCCCTACTCAAAAATGATCTTGAGAAGTTATTGGACATTTTGGAAAGCTTGCAATATTCTATATAACTCATATTTGAAATTAATTTCAAGACTCATCTTGGAACTACGTGAAAAATGTCCATGAAGTTGGGTCCAAAACCTGCCTAAATTAGGGCAAATTTTCACTAAGTTATTTGGTTCATGAGCATGTATTCATAAAATTATATCTTGAGATCCAAGCATCTTTATGGAAAAGTGTGTGAATAAAAGTTGTAGCTTTTATGGATATCTACAACTTTCATGTTGGGAACTTTCCTTGAATCATCTTGTATCATGGTGAAATAATGGCTTAAAGTTGAGAAAAAATAAGAAATTTTCTATACTTAGAAAAATTTCTAAGTTAAGAAAATTTCCAATTTTAAAACCTAATCTTCAATCCTTGATTTCTTGATGAACAAGTTTCAAATTTTGACATGTTTTGATGAATTTGACCCTTGGCACTTGATTTTGGCAAAAAAGTCAAAGTTTGACTTTTCAGTGTACAATTGACTTTTGATCAGTTGGCTGCAAATTGCATCTGTCTATCAATGAAATTGCAATGTTTTTAACCATGTAATTAGGTCAAGATGATTCAATTTAATCCTTGGAATCATGCTTAAAATAAATTGGTCATTTTCTAGGTCAAAAATCAGAAATTGCCCCTTCCTCAGTCAAAACCCTAATTTTGACCATTTTGCCCTTTTGATGATTTGATCAAATTTCTTGAGGAATTATGGTCCAAACTTGATCAAATGATACATATGAGTCTAGAGTGTTGATGTGGATAAAAAATTATGAAGTTTTACTATAAATTGGCCATGGTTGACTTTTCCCCAAATACAACTGATTTTTAGGTCAACTGTCCAATTGACTGATAAAAAATGTGGTTCAAGGATTGAAACTTGTCATGAGTGATCTTAGAGGTCCATAATGATGTTTTAAAGTCATATGAAGCATTGATAGTCCAAGAATCCTTGTGCAACCTCAAACCCTAATTCTGGGTCATCAGTGCATGATGAGATGTCTTGAGTTGACCAAACCCTAATCCAGTCTTGAGTCTAAGAGATCTTGTGAGAAAAGTATTGATAAATGAGATGGAAAATTTTGGGTTACAACAGCTTCCCCTGTTCAATCTTCTTAAACCTGAAGAGTTAGATTGGCGAGCTTTGCCATTCGTGGCTCGAAGGTGAAAGATGATTGGACACTAGAGTGCCTATAAATTTGCACTCGATGATGTGTAGTTGAGGGAATGGGCTTAAAGATTCCATTTGGAGAAGTGATATAGTCTTGTTGGAGATGGGCTTGTTAGATGCCATCCAAGAATGTTTGTTGAATTGTAAGTTGTAAGCCGAAAGAATGAGTACCAGAATGGCGTTCGTGTCTAGAGCATATCTGTATTGTATCCAAAGTCCGAATTTGAATGAGTATCAGAATGACATTCGTGTCTAGAGCGTATTCGTACTGTATCCGAAGTCTGAATTTGAATGAGTATCAGAATGGCATCCGTGTCTGGAGCGTATCCGTACTGTATCTGGGGACTGAAACTGAATGAGTATCAGAATGGCATCCGTATTTGGAGCGTATCTGTACTGTATCCGAAGTCTGAATTTGAATGAGTATCAGAATGGCATCCGTGTCTGGAGCGTATCCGTACTGTATCTGAAATTTGAATCTGAATGAGTGTTAGAATGGCATCCGTATCTGGAGCGTATCTGAATTGTATCTGAAAGCATATTGTTAATGATAGTTGTTTAATCTTATCCCGAAAAGGGTAAAATGTTAGGTGAAACAAGGTTATATCGTATGAAATGTATGATGTAATGTATTTGCTTTATCAATGTTTATGATATGTGGATGTAATGTATGCGCATGTAAACTGATTTGTTGTATTGCTGTCTGATTGAGGAAAATAAATCCATGAACGCCAATGAGGATATGTTAAATTTCCATGTTTTAAAGTTGAAGTACTAATGAACTCTTGTTGAGGGAAGTAAAATTCCATTGTGAGGGCAATGTCGTGTACTGTTTGTAAGATCTGCCCGGGAATCCTGAGAAATCTGATGATTTCTACTAGGGATTAATGATTTGAAATTTGTTACGTTGGGAATCTAAATGATGTACTGTGGGGATTGCTTATGGAATAGCCTAAAGACGTTTTCCTATCCTTTCAACCTATCAGTAGTTATCTTTCTCATTTTCTTTATTTGTAAACAGTAATTATGTTCAAATGTATATGTTCATTAATGAATCATTGGACGTTTTTGCAAATAAAACACAAGTGTAAAAAAAGATAAATAGTTTTTTGTACTTTTTAAGAGATATCTTTGTATTTGATTTTGAATAAGTATTTTGTACAAAGGAGACAAACATTCTAGTAAGAGAATGGTGCCATAAAGCAAAAAGAATTTATACGAAGAAAGATAGTTATGTGTAATAATCCCATGGGGTTCCCATTTTGCTATAGCCTTCATATCTCCAAATATCTTGTCTATTTGCCTTGTCTGAAGATGATTGAATTGATCAGAAACTCTTAGTTTGTCAGTGGAAGTCAAATGTTGTCCATTAAGTGATCCGACGGGGCATAATCATACGCTTTAATTCCCTAATTTTTTCCTGGACCTCCCTTTCAGGTTTTCAGTCCACCGGGAAACCCTTTTTTGCCCAAGTCGCCCTTTCGGGTTTTCAACTTGCCGGGTGTACAGATTTTTTATATTTTATCCCTAATTCTTGCCCGAACCTTTTTGGTTCGACGGGATGCCCTTGTTTTTCCTAGGTGTGTCAACCTAGCGGGTCTCTTATGCGTAGTATCTTTTGACTATGTCTGTGTTCGCAGGGTGTGGCAGGTCGTCGCCGTCTATGGTGGTCAAAATCATTGCCCCACCGGAGAATATATTTTTGATTACAAATAGTCCTTCATAGGTAGGAGTCTATTTTCCCCTGGGGTGACTTTATTGTAAAATGATACGTTTGATCACTAGATCCCCAACTTGATATACTTGGCGTCTGACTTTCTTGTTGAAGGCCTTGATCATCCGTTTTTGATAAATTTGACCATGGCAAACAGCAGTAAGTCTCTTTTCGTCGATTAAGTTCAGTTGATCAAGTAGAGTTTGGATCCAATCGTATTCATTCAAACTTGCATCCTTCATAATGCTTAGAGAGGGGATCTAAACCTCAATAGGTAAAACAACCTCCATGCCGTAAACCAAAGAATAGGGTGTTTCCCCGGTTGATGTGCGAGCCGTGGTACGATACCCGTGGAGAGAAAATGGTAGCATCTCATGCTAGTCCTTGTAGGTGACTGCCATCTTTTGTATGATCTTTTTAATGTTTTTATTTGCAGCCTCGACATCACCATTCATCTTTGGCCGGTAAGGGGAAGAATTGTGATGCTGAATCTTGAATTGCTCGCACAAGGAAGTGATCATAGTATTGTTAAGATTTGTACCATTGTAAGTGATAATCCTTTCTGGGATACCGTACCGACAAATGAGGTTTTGTTTGATGAAGCAGGCAATAACATTCTTAGTAACGGAAGCGAAGGAAGCTGCTTCGACCCACTTTGTAAAATAGTCAATGGCCACTAGGATGAAGCGGTGTCCATTGGAGGTTGTAGGTTTGATCTCCCCGATCATATCTATTCCCCACATAGTGAAAGGCCAAGGAGCCGTCAAGACATCCAGAGGAACCAGAGGTACGTGCACCTTGTCAGCATAACTTTGACACTTATGACAGGTTCGAGAGTGTTGATAGCAATCTGCTTCCATGGTAGACCAATAATAGCCTGCCCGTAGGATTTTCTTTGCCATCGTATGCCCACTGGAGTGAGTGCCAAAAGTACCTTCATGTAATTCAGCCATGATCCTTTCCGCTTCAACCTTATCCACACACCGAAGTAGAATGGAGTCATGATTGCGCTTGTACAGGATGCCATTACTAAGGAAGAATTTAGCAGAGAATCTCCTTAAGAACTTTTTATCATTGATTGAAGCTCCTTCTGGATATTCTTGAGCCTCGAGATACCTCTTGACTTCATGAAACCAAGGCTGGTCCACTACCTCTTCAGTATTAATCTCGTGACAATGTGCCGGTTCATCCATTCGTTCGATGGTGATCTGGGGAGCCTCGTTATCCCAATTAAGTTTAAACATAGATGACATTGTGGCTAGAGCGTCTACTAGCTGATTTTCTTCTCACGGGAAATGATCGAAGGTAATCTCCTCAAAATTTGGTAGCAATGTCAAAACATGTTCTTTGTAAGGGATAAAATTTGGATGTTTAGTGTTCCATTCTCCTTTGATCTGGATGATGACCAAAGTTGAAAATCCAAACACATCTAAAGATTTGATTCCCAAGTCTATGGCAGCCTTGAGACCAAAGATGCATGCTTCGTATTCCGCCATGTTGTTCGTACAGTTGAAGCAAAGTCTGGCAGTAAAGGGAGTATGACACCCTTCCGGATATATGAGTACAGCACTGATACCATTACCAAGTGCATTGGAGGCCCCATCAAAGAAAAGAGTCCATTGGGATCCTTGTTCAGGTCCGTCATATGGTCTGATTCCTTCACAATTGTCTAATGTCATGATGTCTTCATCCGGGAATTTAAACTTCATGGACTGATAATCTTCTACAGCTTGATGAGCAAGATGATCAGCCAATACACTTCCCTTTATAGCTTTTTATGTAGTATATTGTATGTCGTACTCTGTTAGGATCATCTGCCATCTAGCTATCCTCCCAGACAGAGCAGGCTTCTCGAAGATGTATTTTATCGGATCCATCTTAGATATCAATAAGGTAGTATGAGTCAGCATATACTGTCTTAGCTGGTGAGCAGTCCATGCCAGAGCGCAACAAGTTTTCTCGAGCAGTGAATATCTGGTTTCACAGTCGGTAAACTTTTTGCTCAGGTAATAAATAGCGTGCTCTTTTCAGCCAGACTCGTCATGCTTCCCCAATACGCACCCCATTGAGTTCTCTAAAATGTTCAGATACATGACCAGTGGTCTTCCCTCGACTGGTGGCATCAAAATAGGAGGCTCTTGTAAGTACTCTTTGATTTTATTGAAAGCAGT
Source organism: Vicia faba (assembly GCA_948472305.1). Lineage (NCBI taxonomy): Eukaryota > Viridiplantae > Streptophyta > Magnoliopsida > Fabales > Fabaceae > Vicia > Vicia faba. The sequence continues at coordinate 1,047,574,537 of OX451736.1, forward strand.
CTGGAATTCATCATTCCATTTGGCTACTTGATCTTTCTTCAATAGTTTAAAGATCGGCTCACAAGTAGCTGTTAGATGAGAAATGAATCTGGAAATATAGTTTAGGCATCCCAAGAATCCTCTGACTTCCTTCTCAGTACGAGGAGCAAGCATTTCTTGAATTGCTTTAACCTTAACGGGATCGACCTCAATGCCTTTGTTACTGACGACAAAACCTAAAAGTTTACTGGACCGTACTCCGAATGTGCACTTGTTTGGGTTCAATCTTAGCTTATACTTCTTCAATCTTTCAAACAACTTTTGCAAGTGATCAAGGTGCTCTTCTTCTGTTTGTGATCGAGCTATCATGTCATCTACGTAGACCTCTATTTCATGATGTATCATGTCGTGAAATAAGGCTACCATGGAGTATTGATAGGTTGCCCCAGTATTCTTCAGTCCGAATGGCATCACTTTGTAGCAGAATGTCCCCCACTGTGTGACAAATGTAGTTTTCTCCATGTCCTCAGGTTCCATTTTGATCTGGTTGTAACCTGAGAATCTATCCATGAAGGAAAACACTTTGTGTTGGGTTGTATTGTCAACCAGGATATCTATGTGGGGAAGTGGAAAATCATCTTTAGGGCTGGCCCTATTCAAATCTCTATAATCCACACACATTCGTACTTTGTCGTCCTTTTTAGGCACGGGAACAATGTTGGCAACCCATTGGGGATAGGAAGTGACAGCCAAGAATCCAACTTTGAATTGTTTCATGACTTCCGCTTTTATCTTCTCTGACATGTCAGGTCTCATGCAGCGGACTTTTGGTTTCATTGGTGGACAGTCTTCTCTTGTGGGCAGACGATGTACCACGATGTTTGTATCGAGTCTTGGCATGTCTTCATATGACCAGGCAAAGATCTCAACATAATCATGCAACAACTGAATCAGATGCTCCTTGACACTAGGCTCCAGATTGGCACCCACCTTGACCTCTTTTATGTCCTCTTCGGTACCCAGATTGACCGTATCCACAGGTTGCTCATGAGGCTGAATAACTCTTTCCTCTTGTTGTAGTAGTCTGACCAGTTCCCCTGGTACTTCATAATCTTCCTCACCTTCTTCCTCGGCTTGGTAGATTAGATCCTCATAGTCACAAAAGGCCATATCAGTATCATTACCCATGGGATCCAGAATGGAGGGGTACCTGCATTTGTGAGTGTGGGTGTGTGTAAGGGTATAGCCATCTTTAAACAATAAAATGTAAAAGAAAGACAATGAGCACAAAAGTTTGTATGTGAAAAACGTCCATGATTCATTGAATGTCATATGAAGATGAAATAAAAACCCTTACAAATGGACCATTGTTCCTCGGGCAAGACGCAAGGTTTTAAATGTGCGAATTGTTTGTGAATATTACAACTCCAACAGAAATGTAAAAGATAAATTACTGAGGGATGAAAGTTATTGGGACAAAGTCTCTGGCTTCCCAATTGCGAAGTCCTCCATTGACAGTAGGAAATATCCAATCCTCCAAGCTGTAATCCTCTTCACCATCTTCCACTAAATTGACCTCTTGGTTGCTAATCTTCAAGGGTGGCCCTCCAGCACGGGCACAACGCACAGCCTTCTGAGCACTTGAAGTAAACCCTAAGCCAAACTTATCAGATTTATACGGAATATCTGGAAGTTTCCCCCAGATGGTGCATCCACCCACCTCTACTACTTCCTTGGCGTCCTTTAGAGATGACATTCAGAGCGAAGGTCTTGTAATCTTAGGGATCTGGGACACCGTCTTGGTTACTGCTACCTCTTGAGAGACTTCTTCGAAATGTTGAAAAGGAGTTTCAATGAACTCGCTGTCCAATTCCACATACCGGAAGGAATTGAGGTGGCTAATCATATACTTTTCCTCTCCGTGGACAGTGATAATATTTCCATGGACCGGATATTTTAGCATCTGGTGTAGTGTAGAGGTGACAGCACCGGCATTATGGATCCACGGCCATCCTAGCAGACAAGAGTAAGAGGGGGCGGATGTCCATTACATAGAAGGTTGAGTTGAAAGTCTGAGTCCCAACCTTTTATGGGGATGTTCACCTCCCTGTGGACCATCCTCTTAGATCCATCAACGACTATGTTACTGGGTTTCAACATCAGTCCTTCGCAATCTAATTTGTCGAGAGCTTTCTTCGGTAAAACATTCAAAGATGAGCCAGTGTCCACCAAGACATGGGCCAGAGTTGTTCCTCTACATTCCATAGAGACATGTAATACCTCATTGTTGTTTCTTCCCCTTGGTGTCAGATCAGCATCAGAGAAACCTAGGCCGTTATCAGCTGTCAAACTGGCCACACAATCTTGAAATTGGTCAGCAGACGTCTCTTGAGGCACATGGGTTGTCTTTAGAAACTTCACCAGGGCCTTCGCATGTGCCTCTGAGCACAATAACAATGCCAACATGGAGATTTTGGAGGGAGTTTTCCCCAACTGTTCAACTACGTCATAGTCGCTCTTCTTTATTATTCTCAAGATCTCCTCCATTTCCTTCTTGGAGGTTTCGGGGATAGTCAGTGGTTGAGCCTTCGTCCGGACAGGATCTTCTTGAATACTTTTTCCTCGAATTCCAGCAGTAGAAGTGTTGGTAGGGATAACAACAGGGGTTGTGTCGTCTTTTTCAATAGGTGCACTTGCAGATATGCTTATTGGTACGGAGGTAACCTTTGGAACAGCCACGGGTCCAAAAACTGCCTTTGGAGGGGCAATTTTTGGAGAGAAGATTCTATCGCTACGAGTAATCATACTGGTTCCGGAAATGTTGCTAATGTCGGAGTCTTCTTCTTTAGAGCTCATATCTTCGGCGGCCAGCCCATCTTGTTTGATACCATGGTAGTAGATGTCTCCACCGTAATTCCACGGAACTGTTTTGTCTGATTCATACGGGACCGGCCCGGGCGTTGTGATTATAAGGGGAGTAGTCTTTGGAACCGATGTAATCCTAACGGGTCTTTTGGGGACCCTAGAAGGATTGGCGGAGATGGTTATGATTGAAACGTCTTCAACAGGAACAGATGAATCAGGATCACTTTCAAACAGAATCTCTTGGTTGTCTATCAAGCGTTGAATGCCTGTTCTCAACAAATGGCAATCAGTTAGTGAGGATAAGAAAAGATGGAATTCTTCATTACAACCCGGGAATACGCCAGCTTTCAACAAGTTTATCTTAATGACTGGGAGTGGAGTCAAGAGTTCATCAATTGTGGTAGCAAACAAATCTTCTTCGACAGCATTGGTATTGTGACCATGCCTAGGCATAGGAGCGGAAATGACATTTGGCTTCTCGGGTGCATCAAACTCAATCTCTTCTGCATCTATGAGGTCTTGAATCTTGTTTTTCAGGGCCCAACAGTTGTTAGTGTCATGACCCGGACTTTCGGAATAATATGCGCATCTGGCATTTGGGTGATAATGAGGGGACGCCGTGTTGGGGTTCTTTGGAGCTTCCTTCAGAGTTGTCAAATTGGATATCAGAAGATGTGGTAAAACTTGGGCTAGAGTCATATTAATTCGGGTGAATTGTCGGACTGGCCTTTCCACCCTCGGTTGATTATTTCTTGGTTGATCAGATGTGGGCTTTGGGATCATAACGGCTCCTACCATTGGTCGGCGTTCAGCTCTCCCTTGGTTCCTTTATGGGTAAACAACAAATACCTCTTTCTTCCCAGTGAAAGGTTTCTCACAGCTGTAGAGGCAGATGAATCCTTCTGAATCTTTCCACTTTTATGCCAGCTTCCACCCTTTCTCCGGTCAGTATTAACTCAGTAAATCTATCAGATGACCTCCCAATCAAATGGTTGAAGAAAGGGCCCGATAGAGTGCCTAAGAACATATCCACCAATTCCCTTTCAGACAAAGGGGGTTGCACTCTCCCAACTAGATCTCTCCATTTTTGCGCGTAATCTTTGAAACCCTCATTTGAAGCCATAGCCATACTCTAAAGTTGAGTACCGGTAGGCGCCAAATCTGCATTATACTGGTATTGCTTATAGAAAGTTGTGGCAAGATCTTCCCAGTTGTGGACGTCGACCCTTTCCAATTGGTAAAACCAATCGAGTTGTGTTCCAGATAGGCTATCTTGGAAAAAATGCACCCATAGGTCTTTATCGCCGGAGTGCGGTTGGATATTTCTCACATATGATTGGAGGTGCATCTTAGGACATGACACCCCATCATATTTTGCAAACAACGGAACTTTGAACTTTGGTGGGATCACAATTCCCGACTCTAGTCCCAATTCTTTAAATTCTTGACCTGACACCTTCTGTATTTCCATAGCGCTCAGAAGCTCATCAAGATGTCTGTACTTATCATCTGCTAGAGGATACTGTTCCTCGGAATAGTATTCTTCTTCTTCCTCCTCTTCAGATTCTGACAGAACCGCTGCTTCTTTCCCTTTCCCTTCTCCTTCATTATATGTTGTTTCGAAATTCAAGGTTCTTCTAGTTTGTCCCTGAAACCTTCTCCCCGTGATTACAACACTGGTTGGTTTCTTCTCTTTCTTCTTCCTCTCTTTGGCCAACAGAGTCTTCAACTCCTCTTGTCCTTTGGCCAAGGTTGTGAGTAACTGTTGAAACTGCGTGTTTTGAACTTGAAGATCTTTGACTATTTGTTCGAGATCCATCTTACTGAAATAAACAGCAGAGAGGTGAGGAAGTCTGTTGCAAAAGACCTGTTTATGTTATGATGAATGATATGTACACATGCAATGTTTTAAGGATTTTTAAAAAGATTCAAGTTCGTTTTAGACAAAAAGAAACACACGTTATATTAATAAGATAGAGTTTGAGTACATCAATGCCCCTTGGGCTAAATAATACAAAACTCTAAGATAAAAAAGTAGTGTGCATCCTCTTTGGTGCAATGTAGGCATTTAGAGTCTGCTCCTCATGAAGTAGCCTAGTGAGTTCCAAAACCTTCTTCTCACTTGCGTAGAATTGGGCTTCGAAAGTATCTCGCTCTCCTTTGAACTGTACCCAATCCCTCTGTAGGTCTTCAAGAGATGTGGGCGTGTCAGGATGTAGGATAGTGTATGGAACTTCTCCTTCCTTAACAGGCTCAATGATTACCGGAAGGATGGAAGGATAAGGCATCATAAGACTTTGAGCGCAGGTTCATACCCGCTTGAGGTAAGGCTCAAGAGGGATGGAATTCTTGTGTCCCAAAGTATTGCCATCCAACTTGTTCAGCACCCTCCATGCTCGGATGAATCTCTGGCGAAGACCTTGATTATCATTGTCATAGTCGAATACTAAGCCTTGAATCAACATCTCATGCGGGCTATCCCTTCGGGCATAACCAAACTGTCTTAGAGCTAAGCATGGGTTGTAGGTGATGCCTCCCCTAATTCCAAGTAGAGGGACATTATGGAATTCCCCACAACGGTCAACAGTGATAACATTCTCCTTGGATCGAGAGCACCAATGAATATCCAAATGTTTGAGCATCATTAACCTTTGTGACCACCTTAATCCTTGCTCATTTTTTAAGACTGATTGGGGAAGATGAGAAATAAACCATCTTGCCAGGAGAGGAGTGCAACACATAAGGACACCTCTTTTCCTCATTGCAAGTCTAAGGAATTCCAGCAACTTTGGGCCTTCTCAAACAGAAACTTTGCTAAGAAGCCTTTGACACCAGATAGCGTTACAAGACACTACGAAGCTTGGATTTCGACCAAATAGCAATTTTACTTGGATAATTACTAAGAAGCCAGGAGTCAACCGGATATTAGTGTACCCTAAATACAAGTTACAGCCCAGAGGCGACCGAATAACAACTTAATTCCTTCTGAATCCTGGATTATGACCAGATAAGAATTGAGAAATTGTGAAGCCTGGATTACGATCGGATAGCAAGTTTAATATAATCTCCCTAGTAAGTCACTGTAAAGCATGGATTACGACCAGATAGAAGTCGATCTTATCACTATGAAGCCTGGATCATGACCAGATAGTAGTTCATTTTCACCTCTTTTACCAAGAGACGATTCCCCAGTAGAATAACGGACGACTGAAGCTCATAAAATTCAACTTTCTCTCAAGACAGAGAACAACATTCCCAAGCGGAATCCTCTCAATAACAGGTATACAAGCTCTCGTTAAGGAATCACTTATGCGATCGACACTCCTTCGGATGGCATCTTTAATCCCATCTTCCATCATCAATCTCCAAATGCCATCTATAATCCCATTCCCGACATCACAAGACAAATACGGCTTCATGCGAGTGCAAATTTCTTGGGCACTCTAATGTTCAATCATCTTCCACCTTCGGATCACGAAAGGAAGGAAAGCCAATCTACATCCTCAGGTTTAAGAAGATTGAACAAGGGAAGTTGTTGTACCCCAAAATTTTCCCTCCCATATTTCTCAATACATTTCAAGTGAGGTTTTCAAATTGCTCAAGGAAGTCCAAGGGTTGACCAGACAAACTCTCTCCTAAGGCAGTCTACCTCAAATTAGGGTTTCATGTTGCATTAAGATACTTGATTCCAAGGGATCCCAAATGCTCACCTTTGTCCTAATATGTTCTCAAGATCATCCATGTCAAGTTTCAAGCCTTGCAGAGGAATTGTGCTCAGTCAATTGCTCAAAGGCCTGAAAATCGATTGTGCTAGGGCAAAAGTCAACTATGGCCCACATACAGTCAAACTTCAAGATTTTTGGTCAACATCCTCAATTTGAAGTATTATTCATCATTTGATCAAGGATTGATCATGATTCCTCAAGGATTTCTCACAATTCCTCAAAACCCAAAAGTTGCTAAATTAGGGTTTTACAAGAAAAGTCAACTCAACTTTGACCAAGCACAACTTTATCATACTTTATGATAAATGACCCATCCAAGGCTCATTTTTAAGAGGATGCAATTCCCTACAATTAATATTCAGCTCCCAAGTTCAAAATATGCACTCACAAGAAGTTATGAATTTGGATATTATAGGTCATTTTGAAAAGTCAACAAAAACACCTTTTTTGTCAAAGCTTCATACATGAGCATGGAAGACTCAATTGAGATGAGACCAAAATGGTTGCTTAGAGGACATCCCAAGCTTTCTAAAAGGTCCAAGAACACCTTCAAAGAGTCAAAATTGAAGAAGTTATGCATTGGTGAAGTTGGCCTTTTTTTGCAAAGTTGTCAAAAGTGCCTCAAATTGCAATTTTTGTCAAATGGGCCCAACTTTTTGTACTTGGCTTAAGTTTGTAACATATCCCACGAGCCCTAATTCTTCCCACTTGCCTTTATTTTATTTTTACCATTTATTTTGATTTTGATTTTAATTAAATCAATTTAAATCAAAATAAATCATAAAAATATCCAAATCATTTAAACCTTAAGGTTTTATGCATATTCCAGGTATCTTATACAGCTAGCAAGATGATCAAATCGTGTAAGGCATGGTTGTGCATAAAAATATTGGTTTTGGCCTTTTTTGGAAAGATTTGCATGAATATCAAATCATGATCAAAGACCATAATTGAAAAAGATTCAAGGCATATTTGTAAACCTAATTCCATCAGTGGTATATAGTGGACAAAAGCAGACCAAAAACACAAGGTTTTGAGGCGTGGAGAGAAAGAACAAACTTGAAAAAATCAAAGAAAAGTGGTGACTTGATTTCATACTTCCAGGCGTTTTCAAGACTCCCAAGCCATCACATTCGCTTCCTGGGAGTGCAAGGAAGCTATACCAATCAAGAGCAAGCGTTCTCGTGCCCAGAATCCGGTTCCACGACCCCCACGGCTTGCCCTTATTTCCAAAATCGAATCTCTTTATTCTTGCATCTTTATCATGTTTCAATAGCATATTTCTAATCCCTAACGTATTTGCAAGCTCATGGTGACAATTAATTACATTTTTGTTGGCTATATTGAAATCCACCATGGCTAGGGTTTTGTGTCTCGTTTTAGGATCTTTTTATACAGGAAAAATTGGTCCACAAGAAGGGCACCATGATGCTCAGCAGGCCAAGACGAATTGGTCCACTGCATTGAATTCATTTATCGTGCCTGTATGTGATTTTGAAATATGCAGGGGTTATAGCTACTGACATTTGTCCGTAGGTAAAAGTCATTGACCTTTTAGCAACGAAGAGAGGTTGGGGACGATGGCGTGGCAAGCCTTGATCACTCCATTTGAAATTTCGCACGTGGATGCTTTTTATTTTGTTTGTTTTTAATATATTGATTAATTGCTATTTCATATGCAACAAGAGCGCTTGGCTCAGTTGGTATTGAAGCAGGTGAAAAGGCCATAGGACCTGGGTTAGAATCCCAGGTCCCCCATATATTTCATGTTATTTTTGCTTATATGATCAGGCGAGTACACATTGCATGAAGACCACCATATGCCTTCAGGATTCAACCATTGGATCTCCAGAAGGCCAGATCCGAAGGCTATCATGTGATGATCCACCCAAAAGCCTTGGTCAACGCACAACATGGAAGCATGGAGGTCAAACGTGGGTTAGATTGCTTGGGCCCAAAAGCTGGCTATTGGCACCCCCCAAATTGCTAGCAAACAGGCCCATTACTCTTTTATTTTTTCTTTTAGATTTTCTTTATTTTATTTAATTCATTTAAAATTATTTTACTAACACAAATTAATTCTTTTTTATAAAAAAATCATAAAATCAATTCTCACTCAAATTAGATTTAGGTTTTATTTTTTATCAAAAATTGATTTAATTAGTTTATTTAATTTTAGGGTAACTTTAATTATTTTTATAAAAAAATAAAAAAATCAATTAGAAAATAGGGCTTTGTTTAATTTAAATTCTTTTTTCTTTTCTCAAAAATCTCAAAAATACAAAAATAGGTCAAAATTATTTATTTTTATTAACTTAATTAATTTTCTTAATTTAAATTAATTAGTCATTAAGTTTGTATTTAATTCTTTTTCTTAAAATATCAAAAACAACCAAAAATAATCTTTTCTTTTAATTAGTGTTAGACGGGGTCAAAACCCTAATTTTATTCGTCCTCGATTCATCGCGCGTTTACTTATTTTTACCATATTGATGTAATTGCTCATGGGATGTAATAGGATAATTAGGAATTTTTTTCCTTTCATTTATCGTTTTGACGGGTTTTTTAGCTATGTAATTAATCTCACCTGAAGCCTTGTAATAGCGTAGCTTTATTTTCTGCATTTTAATTTCCGCAGATATTAACTATTAGATGTATGATAATAGGGTTGCATGACAAGAATGTATGTCAAAATTAAAATAGTTAGTAAACCCTAAATGTGCAAAGATAATAACTTGAAATTGAATCACTCACACATGCGCATTCCTAGGGTATACTCTCACTTCGGTTGCCTTAGGTAAACGATCATTAAGTATAGGGTATTTTAGTGGTAGCCCTCTTGTCTAAACAAAAATCAAATGTCCCGTTCGGAAATGTTGCCTCGGAAATGTTGCCTCGAATATGATCTTAAGACATTTGGGTTATTACTAAGACGTCCTAACATTGCTTTAGTGATCGTACGTCCCTTTCGAATTGACCCTTACAACTCAAACGACGGTGCTACCTACTCACTAATAGTGGGATAACATTTTCTAAAGGAAACAAGAACAAAAACATTCTTTTTTCGAGTAGGTAGATTCTAGTAGGTACTTGCTCAAACAAACAAACTTTTCCACACTTACACTCTTTTCAAACAAAGTTTTCAAAACGACTTCATAACACTCTTGAAGACAGAAGCAAGGGTTAAATCGAAGTAAAACAAAAACTTTTCAAATCACACAAACACGGAAGAAATTTTCAAAATGATGAGCAAGTACCTAAGAGCCCGTGGAAAACAACAGATAGAAAGGGTGCTAATACCTTTCCTTTCTATAATCTACCCCCTGTACTCAGAATATCTCAAAAAGGGAATTTTCTGTGCTTTTTTTCCTTTCCGGTTGGATAAAATAAAATTCGGTGGCGACTCTTGCTTACCGCGACATTTTGCGAATACAAACGCAAAATGCAAACCAACATTTTTCCTAAAAAACAGTTCCGGTTCTGCCACCGTATCACACATATCAAAACTCATTTTTTCAAAAAAATATCTCTCCAGTTGAACCATTGGTAGAAGAAGATCTCCACCTCCCTGGCCTCCATATCAAACAAGGGCATACCAACAGAAAGCAATGGAGAAAATTGAGGAAACTCAGGCTGCATTCAAAGAGGACCTCGACCAAGTAAAGGGTGATGTAATCTCGATGAAAGGAGATCTGAGTCAAGTTCTCCTGGCTTTGAAGAACATCATCGACGGACAAGACCATATTCCCAGGGCAGCTTTCGAAGAAGTAGCCCAGACTATTGGTGCATCAAGTAGTCACCAACTAAGGAAAGAGTCAGAGGCAGGACTCCAGAAGTCCGTCATGTCCCAACAAGAAGCTAAAACTGAAGGGTTTGTCCCACCGCCGCCAAAATCAGGGGCATCTCGTATCCCACAGATTCCAACCAATAATGCAGACAACTAATGGGACATGCAATACGAAGACCACGACCCAGAGGATGCCAACCAAGCACCATTAAAGATGACTGGTACTCATGTTGTTGATAATCCACTGGCGGTGAATCAGTACAAAGCTCTGGAGGAAAGACTAAAAGTTGTGGAGGGTTTTGACGCTTTCGAAGTAAACGCTCTCGAAATGGGCCTAATTCCTAATGTAGTGATTCCACCAAAGTTCAAAGTACCTGACTTTGAAAAATACAATGGGCTCACTTGTCCAAGAAATCATCTTAGTATGTACTGCAGGAAGATGCATGCCCATGCCCATGATCAGAAGCTGATGATTCACTATTTTCAAGATAGCCTGAGTAGGGCATCTTCAGACTGGTATATGCAATTGGAGTGAACGCATATTCGAACCTGGGAAGATCTTGCTAATGCTTTCCTAAATAATTACAAATATAACCTGGACATGGAGCCTACCCGCATGCAACTCCAGAATTTGTCCCAGAAGAAAGAAGAGTCCTTCAAGGAGTATGCTCAGAGATGGAGGGAATTGTCATCCCGTGTGCAACCACCACTGTTAGAGAATGAGTTAGCAGACACGTTCAAGGGAACTTTGCACGGGCTGTATTATGAGATGATGGTTGGGAGTATCTCTTCGGGGTTCTCAAACCTAGTAACCATCGGAGAAAGAATCAAGACCGGGATAAAAAGTGGGAAGATATCTGGGGGACCATCATATGCTCCCTATAATTCAAAATGGCCTGCTTCAAACTTCACCAAAGGAAAGGAGGGAGAGATTAATGTTGAAGCGCCACAACCCAGGGTTCAACAACCATTAGTGATCCCCCAAGGGCAGCAGCAAGGCAGAAGGCCACCCAGGAAATTTGATCCGCTCCCGATGCCACCCAGTCAGCTATTACAACAGCTAGTTAAGGCATCCTTAGTGGAACTTAAGCCTATAGCTCCTCCAGTAGGGCCACTCCCACGAAGATATGACGCCAACGCCAGATGCGAGTATCACGCTAATTGTCCTGGACATACCATAGAACAGTGTTGGCCTTTCAAGCACAAGGTGCAGGATTTATTAGATTCTTAAGACATCACTTTCGAGAAGCCCAACATCACCTTAGACCCTACGCCGTTGCACAATGGGCTGAAAATAAATGCAATCGAAGTAGTCACTGACTCTGGGGCAAGTAGACTAGCAAAAAATCCAATAAAATCATATATGTTGGAATGTGGACTCCCACTAGAACACAATGAAGCTTTCGAGAGAGCCCTACAAAGGCTAGGGGATCAGGGGATAGTCCAGTTCAGACAAGACCCTGAAGAAAAACATAAAGCTACTCTGAAAGGAGAAGCACGTTTTCCTCTGATCCAAGAGACTTTTGTCAACAATGGAGTAGTGCATGGCAGACATGGGGTAAAAATATTCAACGAAGCCAACACCAAAGGGGCAACTGAATTCATCCAAGAATGCGCCCAGGAGGAAAAACTCAAAAGAAGTACGACCGTGGAGATTCCTGAGATCTTTTTCTTTCTTAAATAATTTTTCTTGTTTATCTTAAGGGTGCAAGTGTGCAAGTGTGTTTGATTTACATGCATTGTTTATCTTGAATTAGGGTTTACTAATTGTTGATTTTATGTTTCCATACAAACCCTAATTACTAACATTTATATGAAAGCGATAAATTGTAAAAAGTAAAGTTACTACGCTATGACATCATTAGGGGAGGGGGTATACAAATTTACAAATGGAGATTGCAAAAAAATTAAACCTAATTATCTATTACAACCATATTGAATAATGTATAAGAATTGAAAATATAATGTACAAGAAGATAAATGGGAAATAAATGATTTTTGTTTGGTTTTTTATGAAAGGGTTTAGTTTTGACCTAATTAAGAAAAATGATTAATTAAAATTAAATAAAATTAAACCTAAACTAATTAAAAAAAGAAATTAAGTTAGAAAGCATTTTTAGGATTTTTTATGAAAAGGTTTTAAGTTTAATAAAAATAATATGGAAATTAATTAATCAAAAGAGCTTAAGTTCTAAATTAATTTTAAATAAAAAAGAGAAAAAAATAATTAAACCTAACTCTAATTATTAATTTATTAAGAAAAAGAAATTAAATTTTTTAAGAAAATGTTTTTGTCTTTATAAAAAAAATAAAATAAAAAGCATTTTTAAATATGTAAATAAATAAATAAAATATTTTTGGATTTTTTATTAATAAAAAAAAATTAATAATAATAGTAATAAAAAATAATAAAGAAAACTGAAATAAAATAAAATAAGTAAAAGAAAATAAATTAAATTAAAATAAAAAATGTTTGGGCCAGTTGTGTGTAAGTGAGCAGGGGGGTGAAAATGGAGTAAATTTGCTAGGCTCAGCCAAGGAGGCCCAAGCGCTGGTTATTGTTGGGAAAAAGAAGGAAAATATTGAAAAATGAAACCAAAGACAGCGCTGGAACTTGAACCCGTGACCTTGAGATAAATGCGCACTGCCTTTACCACTGGGGTGGCTGTACATCCGTTAACATAAGCAAAACAAATAATACATAACATAAACCCAGTCTTGAAAATGACTTCATCTTCAACCTCCGACCATGGTTCCTGTAACTTGCTCATTTCTCAATAAAAATGAAAGATGCAAACATGAAAGTTGCTCCATTTTTCCATACAAATCCAACCATATAAATATCATAAGCTATAAATCAAAGATGAATGAGATTTTCTAAAAGTACCAAATTTTGACCTTACTTTTTTCAGAGATTCAAACCTAAAATTCTCTAAGCTCAATCAATATAAATGAAATCTATGGACATGTAGAGTTTCAGGGTAATGATATCTACATTTTATCTTCACAAATGCAAGCTTAACAATGGCTAAATGAAAAGGTAGACATTCAGAAAAGATACCTCGAAAATGGGAATCGTGAAATGCAAATGAGCTTGATTCAAGGTGCTGCAATGATCATGTTAGCTTTCTCAAGTTCCCAGGAAGCTAATGCAATGCTTAGCTTGAGCAATGGATGGCTGGAATGGCCTGGAGAAGTTAACTTGCAGTGCTCTGTTTTTGGTTATGGAGGATGATGGAGATGGAGTTACAGTTATGAAACATGGACAAGGATGGACCATATTTGATGTATAGGAGCTTTGTGATTGATAAGGAAGGAAAATGAATGAGGGAATTGTGAGTTACAAGTTCAAAGTCAGAATGTGCACATAAATGGAGTTTTGTTGCAAGTTCTTATTTGTGGGAGTTTAGGAGAGTTTCAGGGTGCTTAAGCTCGTGTGTTAACTTGCAAATATGGCCCCAATTTATAAGCACCAAGTTTGGATACTTGTAGTTGATCAGAATTCAAATCAAATGTTTAAGCTCAACATGTGATCTTCTTGAAAAATCAAGTTTCAATGCTTTGTGCTTGCTATTGTAGAGTGGTTACACTTTAAACAAACTTGCTTATGACTTTGTAGATAGAGTGTGATCAGGGGGAACAAGTGAGAGGCTCATGAATTGACTTTGTGCATAAAGCTTGCTTTTCAAGAATGACAATGTTAGCTTTCTTCCCAAAATGACAAATGGACTTGGACAATGCTTAAACCACTTGGATTATAGCTCAAAAGTTTTTGTAATCCATTAATTATGGATAGATACACAAGTTAGAATACCTGCAAAGAAATATTATGCATCATAACATTGAGATTGGATTATGTGTTCATCAAGAAATGGCTTGTAATTCAAGTTTGAAACCCTAACTTCTTGCCTTCGATTCTCTTAGCTCAGGTATGATCTTAATGAGTTCTTAGACATTTTTGAAATATTGTAGCATCCCCTAAAACCTTCATGTTGGAATTTTTTGAAAATTCAATTTGGAACTAAGTGAAAAATTGCCATGAACTTAGGTTAAAATTCTGCCTAAATTAGGGCAAAATTTCACTAAGTCCTCAAGTTTCATGAGCATGTCTTCACAAAATCATAACTTGAAATATAAGAATTTATAGGAAAAGTTCTTCCCTACAATGTTTTATATCTAATTGAGATCTACAACTTTCATGTTGGAAGTTTCCTATGAATCATCTTGCATCATGGTGGAAATTTGGCTCAAAGTTATGAAAAAACATGAATTTTCAACACTTAGAAAAATTCTAAGTCTTCGAAATTTTGACTTTTCAAAATGAAATCTTGACTTTTTGATTTCTTGATGAACAAGTTTCATATTTTGACATGTCTTGATGAATTGTAATCTTTGAAACTTGATTTTGATCAAAAAGTCAAAGTTTGTCTTTTCAGTGTAAAGTTGACTTTTCATCAGTTGACTGAAATTCATCTATCAATCAATTGATCTTGAGAAATGTTTTGAGACATGAAATTAGGTAAATATGAAGTATTTGAATCCTTGAGATCATGACTTAAACCAATAAATCATTTGCTAGGTCAAAAATCAAAGATTGCATTTTCTCAGCCAAAATCCTAATTTTAACCATTTTGCCCTTTTAATGATCTGATCAAATTTATTGAGGAGTTGTGATCCAAACTTGATAAATTGACATATATGAGTTCATAATGATGATATGGACCAAAATTATGAAGTTTGACTTTAAATTGATCATAGTTGACTTTTTCCCCAATACAACTAATTTTAGGTCATCTGATCATTTGACTGAGCAAAAATGTGATCCAAGACTTGAAACTTGACATAAGCAATCTTGAGGGTCCAAAATGATCCATGAAAGTCATATGGGGGCATTAAAAGTCCATTTGTCCTTGTGTAAACTTAAACCCTGATTTTCAATTGCTAGTGTTGAAGAGGTGTCTTGAGCTGATCAAACCTTATGCAGTCTTAAATTAATGGAGATCTTGTGAGAGATTACTTGATAAATGAGGGGGGAAATTTTGGGGTACAACAGCTGCCCATGTTCAATCTTCTTAAACCTGAAGAGTTAGATTGGTGGATCCTCCATTTGTGAATTGAAGGTGGAAGATGATTGAACACTAGAGTGCCCAGAAATTTGCACTCGAAGATGTATTGGGAATGGGCTTATAGATGCCATTTGGAGGAATAATGGTAAACACTGGAAGAAGTATCATCACAAATCTTTGGTCGATTTATACTAAAACTTGATGTTTTACCTGTGGGAACAAAGGGTTAGTGAAATGCAGATGTATGCATGATGTTCACAAGGTGAATGAGATTATGTTAAATGCGTTTTGTATGTGTATGGTATGATGTATGAATGTGGGATTCATATTTGTCCAGGAAAATAAATCCATGACTGCTGCTTAGGAATTCTGGGAAGCTGAATCCCGAATTACTATTAGGGATTATCCCTTGAATGCTAGTTGTTATCTGGTCGGGTCCAGGCTTCACAAACTTGCTGAGGATGAGGAAGTCAACTGCTATCTAGTCGGATCCAGGCTTCACAGTAACTTACTGGGGAAGAATAAATTAACTGTTATCTGGTCGGGTTCTAGGCTTCGCAGCAAATTTCTTGAAATTGAACTGTTATCTGGTCGGATCCAGGCTTTGCAAATTTCTTGAAGTGGTAACTACTATCTGGTTGGGTCCAGGCTTCATAGTTTTTGAAAATTTATACTATTATTTGGTCGGGTGCAAGCTTCATAGTGTCTTTCTAGGGATTGTAGCTAGTTGTTATTTGGTCGGACTCCAGGCTTCATAATAACTTGCTTGAATAGATGAAGTTGAACTGATATCTGGTCAGATTACAGGCTTCGTAGATTTCTGAGGCGGATGAAGTTAATTTCTATCTGGTCGAGTCTAGGCTTCACAATAAACTTGTCTGAAGAGATAGGGTTGAACTGATATCTGGTCAGGTCCAGGCTTTACAGTAACTTGCTTGGGATTTAGTTGTTATCTGGTCGGATTCCAAGTTTCACAACAAATTTCTAAAGGGAATTGCTATCTGGTCGGATCCAGGATTCACAGTAACTTACTTGAAAAGATGAAATTGAGAACGAATATCTGGTCAGATCCAGGCTTCACATTAACTCGCTGGGGTAGTGGCAAACTCTACTAGAGAAAAGAAGTTAAACCCTAGTCTGGTTGAGTCCAGGTTCTTCAATATCTCGAATAGTTAAACTATTATCCGGTCGGGTCCAGGTTTTATAGTTTTTGAAAGTTGTACTATTATCTGGTCGATCCAGTCTTCATAGTATCTGGAAGGTTTTCACTATTATCTGGTCAAGCCCGAGCTCTATAGTGACTTGAGAAGTTGACTATTAACTGGTCGGGTCCAGGCTTCATGGTATCTTTGTAGATAGTAAAGGTTTTGTTGATGACTTTACTGGGGATTAAGGGTTGTGGACCTCTGATTTGTAATAGTTTGAGAGGAAAACTCATGCTGGAGAGGATAGACTTAGCCCGGGAAGATAGACTCAGCTGGGGAAGATAGACTATGTCGGGGGAATTTTGTTGTTCGTTGACTGTTGTATGTTGGGGAAATAAAGCCTGTTGGGGAAATAAACCATGTTGAGAAAATAAACCCTATTGATGAATACTTTGATGAACTGCTGACGAGGTGAGTTCTTTTAAGAAGAGGCCCACAAGGCTTCTTCTTGTAGGATCAACTTAGCTGGGGAGAGAGCTATTAAGAGATTGAGATTTTGGCTGGGAATCAACCTATGCAAAGAGACTTTGTGTGTAACTTTGTTCAGGATCGGTTTATTGTAGCTGGTATTTGTGGGGATAATGTTAATGAAATTGAAGATGTGAAAAACACAAGAAGGGGGGGTTGAATTGAAAAACTTGGATCAAATAAATACAGCTTTAAGACACATTATTTTTATCCTGGTTCGTTTGATCTCAAACTACTCCAGTCCACCCGTCAAGGTGATTTCGCCTCTCTCCAACGAGGTCTTAATCTACTATTCTCAAAGAATTACAACAGCTACTTTAACAACTGTTAAAGTCTTCTTGAGTATAACCACAAACAAGTTTATCTCAAGGAAATCTTTTACAAGAAATGAACAAGAGTGTGTTGTTGTTTTCTAACAAAACAGTATATCACAACTGTGATAGTTACACAAATTAAGCTTGGAATAAAATGAATTTGCTAAAGCTTTTGAATATGCGTGGTTTGGAAGGCTTGGCAAATTGTGTGCGTACATGCGTGCTTCTTTTCTCAAGCAGACTTGTTTATATAGGCAAGGCAAAGATACGTTGTCCATAAAGCAAGTTTAATGATAATAACGCACTTTCCTTTTGAAGAAGATCTTATCTGAAGAAAGCCGTTAGCATTTAATTTTGTCTTGAATAATTAATAATGCTTCAGAGTATTCTTTGCTTTAACTGCTGATAACGCTTCAGAGTGTTGATGACTTGGTAAAGATGTCTTTTATCAGAGTCAGAGTGTATTTGTTTATGTGCAGATTCTGGTTATCAAGCTTCAGCATATAGCACATATTACTGATCTTCTGATCCTGATTCCAATCTGATGCTGATTCCATCAGAACTTATGTATGTACAAAACATAATTTTAAGAAGCATATTTGTTCTTTATATATATCTTTGAATTTATTTATTCTTTGTATTTTGTTATCATCAAAACTCTAATCAAGGGTTGTAGAATCAAACTATGTTCTAACAATCTCCCCCTTTTTGATGATGACAAAAACCAGATTTTTCAATTAAAAATAAAGAATAAAAAGTATAGAATTTAAGTAGAAAAACTCCCCCTGAGTTGATTACTTCCCTTAAATTCTTTGAGTCCTTGAGCATCAGAATTTGACTATGTCTTTCATCAGAGTTTTGTACCTGTTCAAGTTTTTAAGAAGAATGAATTTATGTTTGAGACTTATGTCTCAGTAATCCGTTATTGAAAATATCTTGTTCTTTCTCCCCCTTTTTGTCAGTTATCAAAAAGAACATATAATCAGAAACAAAAAAGATTTATATTATAATTAGAAGCAACGATAAGAAGTTTAGAACAACAGCAATGTAGAAAAGATTACAGATAAATAAAATCTAAGATGGAGGAGGAAGACGCGTGAACAAAGCTTCCAATAAGCCTTTGATCTGGGTGTTGGTTTCCTCTTGTTTGGTTAACATGCTCTTGATTTCTGAAATTTTGTCATCCTGTTTATCCATCATTTCCTGCATAATAATGTCTGCTCTCTTCAGTTCTTCCAAAGTCTTCCTTTCATAGGAGGAAGCTTGAGGATGTTCAGCAACTGGATGCTTCTCAGAGAAGTTCTATCAGATATAGAAACCTTTGACCAACATATTTCTACTCCCATGCCAGAAAATCCAAACTCTAAAACCAACACAGAACCACCACAACCAGAAATTCCCCTCTCTCCACAACCAGAAATACCACTACCTCCATCTCCTCAACCAGAAATTCATCCACCTTCTCCACAACCTGAACTATTTCAACCAGAAGTTCAAACTTTTGAGGCTCAACCTTCTGAATCCTGTGAACCAGAACCTCATAACGATCAATCCAACCAAACTGTTTATTTTGATACCATTCCCATTCCTGGAATCACTGAACCTCTGGCCATCCGTATGCCCCTAACCATTCTGGATATTCCCCAAATTCCCTCTTCACTAGAATTAACTCCACCAAACTCCCCAACTAGTCTAATAATTATTCCAGACTCTCCCACTCCCTCACCAAAGAACAATCCAGATGACAACGCCAATACTGTCATTGATTTAACGGTTTTTGAACATCTTGCTGCCATAACCCATAAAACAGTTATTCCAAAACCAAAACCATCTAAACCCTCTCCAGATGTTGGTACCAGCTTATTGATATTTGAAACAGAAGTACAGAAGTGGATCACTTCTCTGAAGCAAGCTAGTC
Organism: Vicia faba; assembly: GCA_948472305.1. Classification (NCBI taxonomy): domain Eukaryota; kingdom Viridiplantae; phylum Streptophyta; class Magnoliopsida; order Fabales; family Fabaceae; genus Vicia; species Vicia faba. Next base: position 1,047,593,864 of record OX451736.1, read on the forward strand.
TTGAGCTGATTGATCCTGCTGCATCAGACTACCTTTGGACAAGGTTCAGAAGATGAGTATCTTCTGAAACCCATAAAATGCAAGAACAGAGCTGTGGACTAGTTCAACAGAACTTCAACAACCTGCTAAAAGTTTTTGAAGATCAAGTTCTGAGCGAGCTACTTAAGGAAGAAGCTCTTACTCTGGACAATTCTCCCTGGTCTGAACATCGTCCAGCAGACAAAGTTTAACCAGAGTCAGAAAATCTCAATCCGACTGCCACTTCAGAGCAGATAGTTCCTGCTGAACAACTGGGTCAAAAAGAGGACATTGCATAATTCTCTGAGAAGCATCCAGTTGCTAAACATCCTCAAGATTCCTCCTATGAAAGGCAGACTTTGGAAGAACTGAAGAGAGCAAACATTATTATGCAGGAAAGGATGGATAAACAGGATGACAAAATTTCAGAAATCAAGAGCATGTTAACCAAACAAGAGGAAATCAACACCCAGATCAAGGGCTTGTTGGAAGCTTTGTTCACGCGTCTTCCTCCTCCATCTTAGATTTTCTTTATCTGTAATCTTTTCTACATTGCTGTTGTTCTAAACTTCTTATCGTTGCTTCTAATTATAATATAAATCTTTTTTATTTCTGATTATATGTTCTTTTTGATAACTGACAAAAAGGGGGAGAAAGAACAAGATATTTTCAATAACGGATTATTGAGACATAAGTCTCAAACATAAATTCCTTCTTCTTATTTTTCTTCAGCATAACTTCTGGAGCCTTCTGCTGCAGATCCTGAATGTTCAAATCTGGTGATGTACAATCCGCCTTGCATGCATCCAAATATCTGACTATTATCTCAGGTTTAGAATCAATCTCTGAGAACATGGGAAAGTTATCCAGAGGGATTCTTCTGCTGGAGATTGCTGCAAAAGAAGTGACACTGGGTTCCTTCTTGATGTTCTCAATTAACTTCATCTTGTTCAGATTCTTTGCATTCAACTGTTTGCCAACAGTAGCTTCCAAAGAGCTGAGCTTTTGTTAGATGATCAATCAGCTTATTCTCTATTAGAATATCTGATATAAGCCTTCCTAGGGGTATCCAGACCCTTTTTGTGCGCTCTTCTTCTCTGGTTTCCTTAACACTAGTCCTTAAATGGTTAAACAGCAGATGAGCCAGATTCACCTTAATCTTCTGGGAGATGAAGTAGATCAGAAATTGCTGATCAATATTGATGTAGTCAGGAGAGCTGGTAGGCTTCCTGTGGTTTATGCATCCCAGGATAATCTTGACCCATATTATGTGATGGTCTTTTAGATCCCTTATCTTGCTAGAGGGAAGACCTAGAGTGAAGATTTCTCTAGCAATTAGGGCGACATCAGCGCATCTTTCATCCATATCAATGCATCATACACCACCACCATTGTAGCCTATTAATCTTGCAATGAGGTCCTCAGTTATGACTATCTTCTTCCCCATTATGTATGAAGTAACTTGATGGTTGAAAGATGAAGCATGAATCTAAAATTCCTTAACAAGGATTGGGAATGTTGGACCCACCAGTTGGTGAAAATATCTTTCCCAGCCTTGAGCCTTTACTTCTTCAGAGAGATTAAACTCGTTCTCTTGAAGACTGTTAAAGTCCACAATCAATTCTGAGAGTACTTCTAGATTTTTGATGGGTGTGAGAAGTGTTCTGAAGGGTTCTTCATATTGTTCGGAGGAATCTGTTTTCTGAGTACTGGAAGTAGGGTTGCTTGAGGAAGCCATGTTCACACCGAAGGTTTTGAGAAGAAATTGAAAGGGTTTTGAGAAAGGATGCAAACTGAAATCAATTAGATTGTACAGAAAATGAAAGTGAAAGTGAAAAATTGTAAAGAGTGAGAAATGTGTTTAAATAGATTTTGAAAAAGATTTTGAAAACATAAACGATAAGAGAGAGAAATAAATTATAATGATTATGAGCATTTAATGACAACTGATTTTGGGGGATTCAGAAAGATATTGGAACGGTTACCCATGACATGTGTCCCAATGCATCCAATCAGCGCTTATGACCTTTCAGAAACGTGAACGCGTGTTCAGCCTCAAAAAGTAGCTGATGTCTGGATGACACCTGTTTGCTTGAGTGAATAGCATATTTCTATCCTTGAAATGAAGCGCTCAGATCTTCATGGATAGATTCTGATACAATCTGTACTTCTAAAGATCTGAAGGAAGATTGATCAGTAGTTCACAGAAAAATAAACAAAGTTCTGAAGGTTAAGATATGGAATCAAAATAGTTTTATTCTGGGCAGAGCTTCATGCTGAGATGTTCCAGAATGAAGTTAAACCTATCTTCAGAAAGAGGTTTTGTAAAGATATCATCCCATTGATGGTCTGTGTTAATAAATTTTAAATTTAGAATCCCTTTCTGAATATAGTCCCTAATAAAATGATGTTTTATTTCTATATGCTTAGCCCTAGAATGCAAAATAGGATTTTTACTGAGACAAATAGCAGAAGTATTGTCACAGAGGATAGGGATGTTAGTCTCAAATATATTGAAGTCCTCAAGTTGACTTTTCATCCAGAGCATTTTTGTGCTGCATCCAACTGCTGCTATGTATTCAGCTTCTGTTGTTGATAGAGCTATTGTGGATTGTCTTTTGCTGGACCATGAGATCAGATTTTCTCCCAAAAACTGGCAGCTTCCAGAAATGCTTTTACGTTCTACTCTGTCTCCAGCGAAATCAGCATCACAGTATCCTATCAGGCTGTAATCACTTGATTTTCTATAAAACAAACCCAGATTAGTAGTACCTTTCAGATACTTGAAAATTCGCTTAACTGCTGTTAAGTGAGATTCTCTAGGATCTGATTGGAATCTAGCACAAATGCAAACACTGAATAGAATGTCAGGCCTTGAAGCCGTCAGATAGAGAAGAGAACCAATGATACCTCTGTAGACCTTCTGTTCTACCTTTTTACTTACCTCTTCTCTTTCCATAATGCACGTGGGATGCATTGTAATCTTTGATGGCTTACATTCTGAGAGATCAAATTTCTTTAGAATTTCTCTGACATATTTGCTCTGGTGAATGTAAGTTCCTTCTGGGGTTTGATTAATCTGAATGCCCAGAAAGAATTTTAGTTCCCCCATTAGGCTCATCTCAAATTCTGCCCGCATACATTTAGCAAACTTTCTTCCCAGAGAGGGTTTAGTGGATCCAAATATGATGTCATCAACATAAATCTGACATACTAAAATGTCATTCTTAACTGTCTTACAGAACAAGGTTGTGTCCACTTTCCCTCTGGTGAATTCCTTTTCTAGCAGGAAGTTACTTAGTCTTTCATACCAAGCTCTGAGAGCTTGTTTCAGACCATAGAGTGACTTCTTTAGTTTGAAAACATATTATGGATTTTTGTAACTTTCAAAACCAGGGGGTTGGTGCACATATACCTCTTCTTCTATATAGCCATTTAAGAATGCACTCTTAACATCCATCTGATACAGAGTGATGCCTTTATTAACAGCAAATGAAATTAAGAGTCTGATAGATTCTAACCTGGCGACTGGAGCAAAGGTTTCTGTATAGTCTTTCCCCTCTTGGTGACTATAACCTTGTTCTACCAATCGTGCTTTGTTTCTAATGACTTCACCTTGTTCGTTCAAGTTGTTTCTGAACACCCATTTTGTACCAATGACGTTGAATCCTTTTGGTTTGGGAACTAGATCCCATACGTCATTTCTTGTGAATTGATTTAGCTCCTCTTGCATTGCTAGAATCCATTCATTGTCTAGAAGTGCTTCGTCAATTGTTGTTGGTTCAATTAGAGAAACCAGTCCCATGAGGGATTCTTCAGAGTTTCTGAAGGTAGATCTTGTTCTGATTGGATCTTCCTTCCTTCCTAAGATTTTTTCTTCTGGGTGATCCATGTTGCTTCTGGATGGTATTTTCTGGAGTTGATCAACAGAAGGTGTTGGATTGCTTGCAGTGACTCTTTCTGATGTTGAGGGAGTGTCTCTGTTGAGAGCTTCTGATGATTTGTCTTCAGTACCTGTGAGTTCAACTTCCATACCTGCAAGGAATTCATTATGCTTTGACTTTTGAGAGTCAAGCTTATCATCAAAACGAACACTGATTGACTCCTCCACAATCTGTGTTTCTGTATTGTATACTCAGTACCCTTTTGAGCATTCAGAATATCCTAACATAGTACACTTTTGTGCTTTAGAGTCAAACTTGTTCAAATAATTTTTTGTATTCAAAATAAAACATGTACATCCAAATGGGTGAAAATAGGAAATGTTGGGCTTTCTGTTCTTCCACAATTCATATGGAGTCTTTTCCAGAATAGGTCTTATGGAGATTCTATTCTGAATGTAACACACTGTGTTTATTGCCTCTGCCCAGAAGATCTAAGCAACGTTAGTCTCGTTGATCATGGTTCTGGCCATTTCTTGCAATGTTCTGTTCTTTCGTTCTACAACTCCATTTTTCTGGGGAGTTCTTCTAATTGCAAGCTTCTCAAGTCATATTTAAAGCATGTGTTTTGATGAAGACAACATGGACATCAACATTCAAAGGATGTGCAAAAAGCTTATCAACATCAAATAAAAGTATTGAAGATTATTGAAGATTATTGAAGAATTATTGAAGAATCATCAAATGTCAAATATGGTATAAATAATTCTTAAAATCTTGAATATAGATGTTCACAATATGCATTCATCAACATATACATATTCCATAACTTTAACATCAAGAAAACTTTGTTTGAAAGAACCGGTTCCTCCCTAACAGGGAACCGGGTTCCAGAATTTCTCAAAAATCGTGTCCCAGGTTTTTGTATCAGGAACCGGGTTGTACCAATAGGGGAACCGGTTCCTGCGTGATAATTTTGAATTCCAACTTATAACGTTCACTAAGAATCGGGTTCTGTCAGTGTCGGAACCGGTTCCTAGCGAACCAGTGCAGCTTTTATTTTGTTTTTTAAACATTTTTCAAGTGGTATCTTTTCATGAATGCATTGCAACTTTTCATATGAATTGGCATGAATGAAGAGGTTGTTATGACTTTATAAAATGTAGAGTTTTCAGTTTTTAAACAAGAACACATATAACATTTTCAAACAACAAAAACCTTCTTCATATTAACAATTTTCTCATTCATTCAAACTTGCACATAAACTTTCATGTGTTCATAATTTTGTGAAACTTGCCATATACACTTTCATTATCATTACAAGTTTCATTCATACATTGTGAATATTTATATACATTGTTGAGAATTGTTTTACCTTGAAGAAGAAGATCAATTGAAGATTGATAAAGCTCTCCATATACTTCAAACTAAATCATCGTATTACTTAAAGAAATTATTCCCTTACTATCCAGGATTGTTGGAAGTAAGTGTTATGATTTGAAGAGGATTGTTCTTCATTCACATTAGTGTTTGTTTGGTCTTAAAGGTGTTAAGAACCTTTGATCACCCTATAGGTTAGATAGTAAGCATAGGCTGTACAATCATTCTAACTATAGTGAAATCTCTTTCGTGTTGGAAAGGGGACTGGAGTACTCTCGGATTGTGAGGGGAACTAGGATATATCACCGTGTTCTTTACTTTTCCGCATTTATCGCTTTCATCACCATAATCAGGAAAATATAAAGATATAAACAAAACCTTCAAACACTTAACCAAAATTACTACCAAGCATTCTCATAAAACCAAATAAATTTTATAAGACCTAATTCACCCCCCCCCCCTCTTAGGCACTCTGAGACTTACAATTGGCATCAGAGCAAGTTATAGGTAACTTGTTCCTAAAGATCCAGAATGGCTTCCGCAAATCATCAACCAGTTTTCAGAGATGGTGGTAGTAACAACAAGCCTCCTCTATTCTGTGGTGAATATTTTGACTTCTGGAAAATACGCATGAAGGCGCATTTAGAAGCACAAGGAGAGGAAGTATGGGATGCGGTTGAAAATGGTCCATTTATCCTAATATCAGTAATCAATGGCATTGGTTCTGCAAAGCCCAAAACTGCATGGGACGACGATGATAAAAAGAAAGTTCTCTATGACAAAAAGGCAATAAACCTTCTTCAAGGTGCACTCAGTATGGACGAATTTTTCCGTGTCTCGAACTGCAAGACAGCAAAAGAAATATGGGATACCCTGGTTCAAACTCATGAAGGAACGGCTGAAGTAAAAAGATCAAGGCTAAATACCTTGAGTCAAGAATATGAACTATTTCGAATGCAGCTCGGAGAATCCATTCTTGACTTACAAAAGAGATTTGTGCATTTGACAAATCACTTAAATGCTCTTGGTAAAACCTTGACAAATGATGAACTCAACTTGAAAATCCTTAGATCATTGACTAGGGAATAGCAACCAAAGGTAACGGCAATCTCGGAAAAGAAGAGTCTCTCCGCAATGACTTTCGCTACATTATTTGGCAAACTTCAAGAATATGAAACGGAACTCGGTAGACTTGAAAAACATGAAAATTTAGAGAAGAAATCCAAAGGCATTACCTCGAAAGTTGATTCAAAGGAAAGTCAAGATAAAGATGCATTGGAGGAAGATGAAAACTTCTTGCTTCTTGTAAAAAGGTTAGGAAAATATTTTGGTCATAAAAATAATCTTCATAATGCTAACTTTGTCAAGAGGAAGAAATTTTATAATCATAAAGATAAAGAAGCCTCCACATCAACACAAGATGTCACATGTTATGAATGTGGAAAGCAAGGTCACATAAAGCCGGATTGTCCAAAACTCTCCAAGAAAAATGGATTCAAAGGCAAAAAGGAGTTCAAGAACAAAAAGGCTTATGTTGCATGGGAAGATAATGAGATAAGTTCTTCATCTGATTCGGAAAGCAACGAATATGCAAATCTAGCATTAATGGCTTCACATCACTCCGACGATGAAGAAGAGGTTAGTAATGAATTTAATATTTTTGATGATGATGTTCCAGACGCTATTGATGAACTCTTGAAAGAATGCAAAAGTTTATACAAAAAGGTGTCAAATCAGGAAAAAGAACTCCTAAGTTGTTTAGAAAAAATTGACACCATGACTAAAGATTTTGAACTTCAAAAACAGAATTTTATTAAAGAAAAAGAAAACTTTGCATGCTCCAAGTGTGAATCAAATGTCTTTCAAATTGTTCAATTGAAAAGAGTCATTGAACTATATGAAAAAGGACAAATAGGATTGGAAGGATTACTAAGCCAACAACGTTATCCTAATGATAAAAGGGGTCTTGGTTATGTGAACTCTAAGAAACCAAGTAACAATCCCACTGTTTTTGTAAAGGCTAGTAATAGTTCCAATCCCAATAAAGTAGAATAGAAGCAAGTTGTTCATAATCATCAAAAGAAAAAGACTAATGTATCGAAAAAGAAAACATTTCCTAAGAAGAAATCTTATCCTTCTAGATATAGAAGTAACTTTGAACCTACCTGTTTTTATTGTGATATTAAAGGCCATACACCTAATGCTTGCTATGTTAGAAACTTTAGTATAGCAAGTGGGCATTATGTGTGGGTGAAAAAGGGAACTAACTATGAAGGACCCAAGGCAACTTGGGTACCTAACAAAGAATAATTTGTTTGTGTAGGTATGCTTGAAATCCACATCAAATGTTTGGTATCTTGATAGTGGATGTTCAAAGCATATGACAGGAGATGTACACCAATTTTCATATCTAGTATATAAAGCCAAAGGGTATGTCACCTATGGAGACAACACCAAAGGAAAGATTCTTGGCGTTGGAATAGTTGGTACACCTCCATCCATTCAAATTGAGGATGTTCTCTATGTTGAAGGATTAAAGCACAATCTTCTTAGCATAAGTCAACTTTGCGATAGAGGGTTCAAGATCAAATTCAACAAAGATGAATGTCTCATTATGGATGAGGCAACCAATGAGGTAAAACTCAAAGGTATAAGAACTAAAAATATTTTTATGATTACTTTAGATGATTTGTCTCTGAAGGTACAATGTCTTATGGTAAACAACAATGACGCTTGGTTATGGCACAAGAGGATCGCTCACATTCACATGGAGCACTTGAACAAATTGGTTAAGCATGACTTAGTTATTGGTCTACCAAAGATGAAGTTCATCAAAGACAAATTATGTAATGCATGCCAAAAGGGCAAACAGACCAAAACAACTTTCAAATCTAAGAATGTGGTGTCTACTACAAGGCCACTACAATTGTTACACATGGATCTCTTTGGTCCATCAAGAACAAAAAGCTTGGAAAAGAACTTGGTATTTTGGATGAAGGTGATATCTAATGTTTCTCTTAAAATGCACGTCTTAATTTTTATATGTATCTATTTCACTCTTTTTCCCCATCCTTTTTGATGTTAACAAAGGGGGAGAAGAATATGCATGTGTGTTGTTTTGTTTCAACGAAATTGCAGGCTCAAATAAATATCAAACTCACTCCAAAATTCAAAGAATCATGGACTTAGGGGAAGCATACAATTTAGGGGGAGCCTTGCATTTGCTCAACATGTTTGCTATACAAAACAACATAAACATTTCAAGAAATCGTTTTCAAGACTTGGTTGTCATCATCAAAAAGGGGGAGAATGTAATTGCAAGCTTCTCAAGTCATATTTAAAGCATGTGTTTTGATGAAGACAACATGGACATCAACCTTCAAAGGATGTGCAAAAAGCTTATCAACATCAAATAAAAGTATTGAAGATTATTGAAGATTATTGAGGATTATTGAAGAATTATTGAAGAATCATCAAATGTCAAATATGGTATAAATAATTCTTAAAATCTTGAATATAGATGTTCACAATATGCATTCATAAACATATACATATTCCATAACTTTAACATCAAGAAAACTTTGTTTGAAAGAACCGGTTCCTCCCTAACAGGGAACCGGGTTCCAGAATTTCTCAAAAATCATGTCCCTGGTTTTTGTACCAGGAACCGGGTTGTACCAATAGGGGAACTGGTTCCTGCGTGATAATTTTGAATTCCAACTTATAACGTTCACTAAGAACCGGGTTCTGTCAGTGTCGGAACCGGTTCCTAGCGAACCAGTGCAGCTTTTATTTTGTTTTTTAAACATTTTTCAAGTGGTATCTTTTCATGAATGCATTGCAACTTTTCATATGAATTGGCATGAATGAAGAGGTTCTTATGACTTTATAAAATGCAGATTTTTCAGTTTTTAAACAAGAACACATATAACATTTTCAAACAACAAAAACCTTCTTCCTATTAACAATTTTCTCATTCATTCAAACTTGCACATAAACTTTCATGTGTTCATAATTTTATGAAACTTGCCATATACACTTTCATTATCATTACAAGTTTCATTCATACATTGTGAACATTTATATACATTGTTGAGAATTGTTTTACCTTGAAGAAGAAGATCAATTGAAGATTGATAAAGCTCTTCATATACTTCAAACTAAATCATTGTATTACTTAAAGAAATTATTCCCTTACTATCCAGGATTGTTGGAAGTAAGTGTTGTGATTTGAAGAGGATTGTTCTTCATTCACATTAGTGTTTGTTTGGTCTTAAAGGTGTTAAGAACCTTTGATCACCCTATAGGTTAGATAGTAAGCATAGGCTGTACAATCATTCTAACTATAGTGAAATCTCTTTCGTGTTGGAAAGGGGACTGGAGTACTCTCGGATTGTGAGGGGAACCAGGATATATCACCGTGTTCTTTACTTTTCCGCATTTATCGCTTTCATCACCATAATCAGGAAAAGATAAAGATATAAACAAAACCTTCAAACACTTAACCAAAATTACTACCAAGCATTCTCATAAAACCGAATAAATTTTATAAGACCTAATTCACCCCCCCCCTCTTAGGCACTCTGAGACTTACAGTTCTAGGACAAGAGAAATCATGCAGAATGCCTTTATCATTAAAGAATAACTCCAAATATTTGTTTTCAAATTCTCCACCATGATCACTTCTGACTTTGACGATTCTAAGATCCTTTTCATTCTGAACTTGGTTGCAGAAGGTAACAAACACAGAGTGTGACTCGTCCTTGTGCCTTAAGAACTTTACCCATGTCCATCTGCTATAGTCATCTACGATTACTAACCCATACTTCTTGCCACTGACTGAAGCAGTTTTAACTGGTCCAAATAAGTCAATGTGCAGAAGTTCTAATGGCTTGGAGGTGGAAACAACGTTTTTGGATTTGAAAGCTGGTTTTGCAAACTTGCCTTTCTGACACGCTTCACACAGAGCATCTGAATTGAACTTCAGGTTAGGAAGTCCTCTGACCAGATTGAGTTTGTTAATCTGAGATATTCTTCTCATACTAACATGTCCCAATCTTTTATGCCAGATCCATTGCTCGTTGTTAACAGATAGAAGACACTTTACGTTTTGACTTTTCAGTTCAGAAAGTTTGATTTTATATATGTTGTTTTTCCTCTTTCCATTAAATAGGATAGTCTCATCTTTCTGACTAACAGCTTTGCATGAATTTTGATTGAAGATTATATCATAACCGTTATCACTTAATTGACTAATGGATAACAGGTTATTCATTAATCCATCAACTAATAAAACATTAGTTATAGAGGGAAGATTTCCATTACCTACTGTTCCAGAGCCAATGATCTTTCCTCTCTGATTGCCTCTAAAGCCTACGTGGCCTCCAGGCTTAAGTTGCAGGCTTTGTAACATATGCCTTCTTCCTGTCATGTGTCGTGAGCAGCCAGAGTCCAGGTACCATGATTGGTGTCTTTGCTTTGCTGCTAAAGATATCTGCCACATGTATTATTTTATCCTTAGGTACCCACATTTTCTTGGGTCCTGATTTGTTAGTTTTACCAAAACTCTGGTTGAATTTTGGTTTGACAGAGTAATCACTACTTGTATATTTTATGTCATGTGTGTGCCCATATATAAAGTGTGAATCAAGTGGAGTACGTTTTATAACTAAATCCATGGCTTTTTTTGGTGTAGGTACCTTACCTTGATATCCTATCCCTTTTCTGCCATCTCTGCTAACTCCATAGATCATTGAAGCCATTTTGATTCTGTCTATGTTTTTAGCTAGAAACTTCTGAAAGCTGTGATCATATTCCTTGATGATCTCATCAACATTGTTGGGAGTTTCAGGGATTGTTTCCTTCTCAGAGTTTTGCAATTGGTTTTCTAATTTTGAAATTTTATCTTTTAACTCAGAATTCTCCAATTTGAGACTCTCAGTCTTATCAGAGTCAGAAGCAAGATTCCTTTTTAGGTTTCTGAATTTGACTCTGATCTCCTGATGTCTTTCCAGAATTTCATTAAGGCTTTCAGCTAGTTCAGCCTTAGTAAAGTTTATAGTAAAGTCAGAGAATACCTCTTCTGTATCAGGTTCAGAGTCTGACTCAGAAGCTTCACTGTCTTCAGTTATGTTTGCCATGAGAGCTATGTTTTCTCTTTCATCATCTGATTCTGAGTCAGCTTTAGATGTGTCAGAATAATCCCATGTAGCCATGAGACTTTTCTTCTTTTCCTTGCCAAACTTCTTTTTGGGCTTCTCCTTCTGAAGCTTTGGGCAATCACTTGTGTAGTGCCCTTGCTCGTTACATTCATAGCAAATGATGTCTTTGTTGTTTGGCTTTCTGTTTCCTGAAGAACCTTCAGATCTTCTGTGTCCAGAGGAGGATTCTGACCTTCTGTATCTGGAGGAAGATTCATTCTGATTTTCTGATCTTCTGAGATTCCTGAACTTCCTTTGCCTCTGCTTCCACAATTGGTTCACCCTTCTAGAGAGGAGAGACAATACATCTTCTTCTGATGAGGACCCATCAGAGGTTTCTTCCACAGCCTGCAAAACTTTGGAGTCAGATTTTCTGTTAGATTTTAAAGCTAATGGCTTACCTTGCTTTTGAGGTTCATCTGCTTCTAGCTCTATCTCGTGACTTCTGAGGGAGCTGAAAAGTTCCTCCAGAGAGATTTTGTTGAGATCCTTGGCTAGCTTAAGCGCTGTGACCATTGGCCTCCACTATTTTGGCAAGCTTCTGATGATCTTCTTAACGTGATCAGCAGTGGAATACCCTTTGTCAAGAACTTTTAGACCAGCAACAAGAATTTGAAATCTTGAAAACATAGTTTCTATTGATTCACTATCTTCCATCTTGAATGCCTCATACTTCTGAATGAGCGCAAGGGCTTTGGTTTCTTTGACTTGAATGTTGCCTTCATGCGTCATTCTCAGAGAGTCAAACATATTCTTGGCAGTTTCTCTGTTTGATATCTTCTCATATTCTGAATAATAGATGGCGCTGAGAAGAATTGTTCTGGCCTTGTGATGATTTATGAACTCACGCTTTTGCTGATCAGACATCATTTTCCTGTCAATCTTTTGACCACGTCCATCCACTGGGTGCATGTATCCATCAGTCACCATGTCCCACAGATCAGCATCATGGGCCAGAAAGAAACTCTCAATTCTGTCTTTCCAGTAGTCAAAGTTCTCTCCATCAAAGACTGGAGGTTTGCCACTGAATTTGTCCCTTTCTTCATTGTTGTCATTGCTGATGTTTTGACTTGGTCCTGCCATTGTATTTTTCTGACGCTGGATCTTGTACTGAAACAGTTAAGTGTTATAAGCTCAGAACCATGCGCTCTGATGCCAATTGAAGATGTGAAAAACACAAGAAGGGGGGGGGGGGGTTGAATTGAAAAACTTAGATCAAATACAGCTTTAAGACACATTATTTTTATCCTGGTTCGTTTGATCTCAAACTACTCCAGTCCACCCGTCAAGGTGATTTCTCCTCTCTCCAACAAGGTCTTAATCCACTATTCTCAAAGAATTACAACAGTTACTTTAACAACTGTTAAATTCTTCTTGAGTATAACCATAAACCGGTTTATCTCAAGGAAATCTTTTACAAGAAATGAACAAGAGTGTGTTGTTGTTTTCTAACAAAACAGTATATCACAACTGTGATAGTTACACAAATTAAGCTTGGAATAAAATGAATTTTCTAAAGCTTTTGAATATGCGTGGTTTGGAAGGCTTGGCAAATTGTGTGCGTACATGCGTGCTTCTTTTCTCAAGCATACTTGCTTATATAGGCAAGGCAAAGATACGTTGTCTATAAAGCAAGTTTAATGATAATAATGCACTTTCCTTTTGAAGAAGATCTTGTCTGAAGAAAGTCGTTAGCATTTAATTATGTCTTGAATAATTAATAACGCTTCAGAGTCTTCTTTTCTTTAACTGCTGATAACGCTTCAGAGTGTTGATGACTTGGTAAAGATGTCTTTGATCAGAGTCAGAGTGTATTTGTTTATGCGCAGATTTTGGTCATCAAGCTTCAGCGTATAACACATATTACTGATCTTCTGATGTTGATTCCAATCTGATGCTGATTCCATCAGAACTTCTGTATGTACAAAACATAATTTTAAGAAGCATATTTGTTCTTTATATATATCTTTGAATTTATTTATTCTTTGTATTTTGTTATCATCAAAACTCTAATCAAGGATTATAGAATCAAATTATGTTCTAATAGAAATAACTTTGTGGGGATATTCCATATACATTAAAGAGATGCTTGCTAATGCTTAGAAAGACACATGTTCCAAATAGATTTAATTATGTTCATATGCATATGTTCTTTCAATTTTAGTCATTGGACAATTTTGCATTCAAAACAAAAACAGAAACTTTGCACTTCAAAGTATATTTGTATTGATATTTCTCCCATGAATAGGCGTTTTTTGTACAAAGAGACAGAGATCCTAGAAAGAGGAAATCGTCAAAAGGAAAAAAAAGAAGAAAAAAAAAATAGCCATGTGGAAATGATCTCATTGCATTCGAACTCTACTATTTACCCAATGTCTTCGAATTCCCCTTGCCGTTAACAGAAGTTGATTGGATTGATCTTGGACCGTTTGAACTCGGACTTTGATAATAAAGTTGATTGTGGTGATTCCACGGGACATAGTCATATGTTTTCAATCCTTAATTTTTGCCTGGACCGCCCTTTCGGGTTTTCAGCCCACCAGGATACCCATTTTTGCCCAAGTCGCCCTTTTGGGTTTTCAACTTGCCGGGTGTACAATCTTTTGCATATATCCCTAATTTTTTCCCAAACCTTTTGGTTTTCCGGTATGCCCTTATTTTTCCTAGGTCTGTCAACCTAGCGGGTCTCTTATGCGTAGTATTTTTTTTAACTATGTCCGCGTTCACAGGATGTGGGAAGTCTTCACCGTCCATGGTAGTCAGCATCATGGCACCGCCAGAGAACACTCTCTTGACAACAAATGGCCCTTCGTAGGTGGGAGTCCATTTTCCCCTGGGGTCGCCTTATGGTAGAATGATGCGCTTTATCACTAAGTCACCAGCGATATACTCGAGGCTTGATCTTTTTGTTGAAAGCCTTGATCATACATTTTTGGCACATCTGACCATGACAAACAACATCCAGTCGTTTTTCATCGATCAAGTTCAACTGATCCAATATTGTCTGAACCCGTTCATCCTCGCCTAGGCCTGTCTCATTCATAATCCTTAGTGAGGGAATTTGAAATTCCACTGGAAAAACAGTTTCCATGCCATAGACCAAAGAAAATGGTGTTTCCCTAGTTGATGTTCTAGCTGAAGTACCGTAGTCATGAAGAGAAAACGGTAATATCTCATGCCAGTATTTATAGGTTACTACCATCTTCTGCATAATCTTCTTAATGTTTTTGTTGGCCACTTCGACTGCGCCATTCATCTTAGGTCTATAAGGAGAAGAATTGTGATGCTTGATTTTGAACTGAGTGCAAAGCTTAGTAATCATAGCATTAATGAGGTTAGTCCCATTGTCGATGATAATCCTTTCGGGGATACCATAGCGGAAAATGAGTTTATGTTTGATGAATATGGCTACCACGTTCTTTGTGACTTAGGAAAATGAAGCAGCTTCGACCCATTTGGTGAAATAATCAATAACAACTAGAATAAAGCGATGTTCATTGGAAGGAGTGGGATTGATCTCTCCAATCATGTCAATTCCCCACATTGCAAATGGCCATGGAGTGGTCATGACGTTCAGAGGGATATGAGGCACATGGACCTTGTCAGCATTGATTTGGCATTTGTGGCAAGTCCTTGAATGTTGATGGCAATCAGTCTCCATCGTTGACCAATAGTAGCCAGCTCTCAGGATCTTATTGGCCATCATATGTCCGCTTGAGTGAGTCCCAAAGAGACCATCATGCATGTCTTTCATAATTTCCTCGGCCACCTTCTTGTGCACACATCGGAGTAGAGTAGAATCATGGTTGCGCTTGTACAATATTTTGTTACTTAGGAAGAATTTGGCTGAAAATCTTCGTAAGAACTTTCTGTCATTAATGGATGCTCCCTCAGGATACTCTTGTGCTTCAAGGTATCTCTTCACTTCATGGTACCATGGCTTTTCTGTATTAGTGTCAAGCTCACAACAGTGTGCAAGTTCGTCGAATCTCTCAATCGTAATCATAGGAGCTTCGTTGTCCCATATGACCTTTAACATAGAAGACATGGTTGCTGTGATCGGTGGATCTGGAACTGACTGTTTAACGCTGGTTCGCGAAATGTCGCGGAAGCAAGAGTCGCCACCGTCTTTTATTTTCTCCAAATGGAAAGGACAAAAGCACAGAAAAATTCCTTATAGAGATTGCTCTCGGTTCGGGAGGTAGGTTATAGAAAGGGAAGGTGTTAGCACCCTTTCTATCCATGGTTATCTATGGGCTCTTAGATACTTGCTTATTTGTGTTTTCAAAATGGTTTGTTTGCTTTTCAATGTGGGTTTTAAAAAGTTTCTTTGAAAATTCCAGTTCGACTCTTGTATCGGTCCTCAAGAGTATTTGAAAAATTGCTTTCGAAAGCTTTTTGAAAATGTGTTGGTGTGAAAAGTATTTTGTTTTGTTTTGAAATTAGAGCAAGTATCTAGAGTCGTCTACCTACCCTAAGGAATTCGTCTGTGTAAATGTCCTTTAAAGTAGTGCCATCCCACCATTGAGAGGTAGGTAGCACCACCGTTGGAGGTGTTCGGGTCAATTCGAGTTTAGGGACATGGTGATCACCAGAGCAATGGGAAGACACCTTAGAAGCTACCCTCATGCCAGGTTCCCGGATCATGAGGACTTACTAAGACATCCTCTACTCGACGATCACCTTTCGAAGGGCAAGGCAACAGTGAGGCGTACTCTAGGGGTGGTGTGTGAATTGTGTGTCATGTTCATTTATTTTGTCTTGTCATGTTATGGGTGATCTACGCTTTGTTTTTATTTGTCATTCATTCTTGCATGCCATTATTTGACAGTTAAAAGTGCGAGAAAAGTAAAGTTCTAAACTATTACAAAGGCGCGGGTCCACATCGCCAAAAATTCCTGAACCCGATTTGACAGAAAAATAAAGAATTAAAGAACAATAAAGTGCGAGAAATTAATTACACGGCTTTGGGAGAGGTACATAGATAATTAAAAGAAAAAAGAAATAAATATGCGAATTGAAATTTAAATTAGAAACGAGGGCGTTGGACCCTTTTTTGATGAAATTAAATTAAACGATTATTAAATTAATAAAATTAAAATGAAAAGAAATTGTTTTTTGGTATTTTGTATTTTATGACTTTAATGAGAAAGATTAATTGAAATTAAAAGATTAACCCTAATTCTAGTTGTTTTTAGTTTATTAAGAAAGAATTAAATTTTAACCTAATATTAACCTAATTATTTACATGCAATTTAATTACAAAAATAAATAATATTTAAGTATTATGAAAGAAAAGAAAAAGGATAAAAAATTATGACAAATCCTAGTTCTACCAATTTTAAATTAATTAAGAAAATATTAAGATTTACTCCTAAATTAAGACTAATTAATTAATAAAGGTTTTATTTACAAAAATATAACATTAAATAAAAATATTAATTTTTGTCTCTTTTCTGATTTTTTATTGTTTTTTATGTTATTGTGAAAATAATTAAATTAACAGAATTAATTAAAAAAGAATCAATAATTGAAATAAAATACCAAAATAATGAAGAGAATAATGCAAACCTAGGGGATTCTGCCCCTAATTTGGAGGTGAGACTTTAGCAATTTAGGCCCATCTATCCTTGGCCTGGTGGACTTTTCCAGCTAGCATGTATACGCGTTGACTAGAGTTCACCATGCTCCACATATCCTGTCCCTTGATTGAGTTCAATTGGCCAAGTGGCGTGCTGGATTGAGGAGCGTATGGTGGTCCATAGCGTTGACACTGCATAGAATTATTAATAGAAAAATAATGTGAAAGGGGTGGGGGACCTGGGATTCGAACCCAGGTCCCAAGGTTTATGAACGTCCTTCTCAACCAACTGAGCTACATGCTTATTCATTAATATAAATGGAAAACAAACTATATAATAGAAAATTTGGAGTTAGTGGTGGTCTGGCGCGAAAATTTAAATCAACCAGTCAGCGCCTTACACTTCATCATCTTCTTCCTCGCTTATTTTTTTTTCTGAAAATATAAAAACATTGGCAACGGTTTTTGCACCGTTCCAGAATGGGCTATTTGGGAAAATAGCGATTAAGCCATCTTTGAGCATAAATTAGGCGCGAGGGTCCTATCTTTTTCGTCCAAGCACGCTAAATCCAGTTATGGTATTGAGAACGTCCAATTTTACAGTACCTGGAAACCCCTAATTCAAAAGCTGAAGAACCCTAATATCCAACAATGGTGAAATCGCATAGAGTGCACAAAAACACAATTAAATTGTACAGTTAGCATCAGAATCCATCAATTAGTAATAATCCATAAGAAAAATGCAATGAATATGCTTGAAAATCAAAATACGATTATGCATATTATGTGAAAAAATTTGAATTATGTATAACAATTCAAAGGGCTACGCGTATGGAAAGCTATCCAGTTAGAATCAGTGATGTCCTAGGAAGGTAATAGGATGAATTTCTTGGCTTGAATCGACCTGCAAGTGTGTTTTCAGATTTGGAATTTTTAAGCAAAAATTCAAGTTTTGTTCTTCAGGTTCTTGTGCAGCTTTTTGGTTACCAGGCATTAGGTCTTGATCAAGCTTATGTATGGAATCAATTAGGGTTAAAATTTGATCAAAAAAACCTTTGCATTGATTGAATAATATTTGGTTTTCAAGGCAAAATATTTTCTAATCTTTTCATGCAAACTTAGTCCAAATCATGACCAATTATCTTCAATTTTTTCCTAATCTGACTTGCACAAAATCTTGGAGATATCATATGCACAAAAAGATTGAAAAACCTAGGTTTGACATTTTTCATGTATTTTAATTAATTTAAATGAATTATTAATAATAAAAATCCAAATAAATAAATAAAAATGAATAAAAACTTCCCTTTGGGCCAAATGGTCGTGCACGTGCCTTGGATAATGAATTGTGGAAGAAAAGGAGGCCCATTAGCAATTTTAGGTCATTTGAATCAATGTTGACTTTTCAAAATATCCAAAAATTTCCCAACTTCCACAAGGCATAACTTGCTCAATTCTTAAGCTTTGCTCATGTTATTGGACATTTTGGAAAGGTCTTTGAGTCCTATAACCAATGTCTTTGGTCCCATGTCATTTTGATTTACCAATCTCAAGTTATGGTCTTTGACTTAAAGTCCCTTTTTGTTGACTTTTAAAAATGACCTATAATGTTGAAATTGATAACTTTTTGTGAGAGCATTTCTTGGACTTGAAGTGTGAAGAGGAGTTGTAGGAAATGTCTTTTTCTTCAAAATGAGCTTTGGATGGAATTTTTCTGATAATCCATGTGAAAGTTATGCCCTGGTCAATTTACAGTTGACTTTTTTCAACTGTCCAAATAAGGAAACTTTTGCATCTTGATGATTTTTGAGCCTAGCTTTGAGAATCATGATTAAGCATTGATCAAATGATGTTTTTGGCTTCAAAATGAGATGTTGACCAAAAATTTGGACTTTTGACTGTCAAATGACCATTTTGCCCCTACAGTTGACTGTAGTGCAATTAGGGTTTTTGACTGTGCAATTTTGTGCTGAAAGTCTTAAAACATGGTATGAGGATGCTTGACCATATTTATAGGCATGTGGGACTTGATTGGACACTTGGAAACTTCATTTACTTTGTCAGAACCAAAACCCTAATTTTGACTGTTTAGGAGGCCCTTGAACTGTGCAACCCTTGGGGAATTTTGAAGCTTGCTCTTTGCAATTCTTGAAAAATATGGGAGGGCAAATTTTGGGGTACAACAGTTGCCCCTGTTCAATCTTCTTAGACCTGAGGATGCAGATTGGCTGACGTGCCTTTCGTAATCCGAAGGTGGAAGATGATTGAACACTAGAGTGCCCAGAAATTTGCGCTCACATAGTAGCAATGTGATGGTGGAATGGGCTTATAGATGCCATTTAGAGATTGATGGATAGGATGATGGGCTTATAGATACCATGCTAAGAGATGATGGAAGGTGGATGGGCTTATAGATGCCATCTGGATGTAAATCGCATAAGAGATTCCTTAGCGAGAACTTGCATACCTAAAAAAAAAGAAAAATGATTACCTGACCTGTTACAGGAGCTGGTCTTCAGATGCTTTGTATAGATATGTCCTGACTGGTTACATGAGCTAAATCTGGAGCTTCAAATGGTGATGAATGAACCAGGGATGGTTACTACCTCAACAGGAACGGTGAGAGAACCTTGGACGACTTCAGCTTCAACAGCAATCGTTGAGCGAATCTTGGGATTACCACCTCCGCAGGATCGGGGAGAGAACCATAGGCGACTACAACCTCAACAGCAAACATTGAGAGAATCTTGGTGGGAATTACCATCTCCGCAGTATCAGGGAGAGAACCATAGGCGATTACAACCTCAATAGCAATTATTGAGACAACCTGGGATGGAATTATCATCTCCGCAATATTGGGGAGAGAACCATAGGCGATTACAACCTCAATAGCAATTATTGGGAAAACCTTGGATGGAATTATCGTCTCCGCAGGATCGGGGAGAGAACCATAGGCGATTACAATCTCAATAGCAATCATTGAGAGAATCTTGGATGGAATTATCATCTCCGTAGGATCGGGGAGAGAACCATAGGCGATTACAACCTCAATAGCAATTATTGGGAAAACCTTGGATGGAATTATCGTCTCCACAGGATCGGGGAGAGAACCATAGGCAATTACAATCTCAATAGCAATCATTGAGAAAACCTTGGATGGAATTATCGTCTCCGCAGGATCGGGGAGAGAACCATAGGCAATTACAATCTCAATAGCAATAATTGAGAAAACATTGGATGGAATTATCGTCTCCGCAGGATCGGGGAGAGAACCATAGGTGATTACAATCTCAATAGAAATCATTGAGAAAACCTTAGATAACTTCTACTGAGTCTTCATCAGAAAAATCTGTTTGGGGTCGATTTAGCTGGACTAGAGAAGGCCTTGGACTGGATAAGAAATCTTTGGAGTCGATTACCTGAACCGGTCTAGGTCTTGGAATGTCTTCAACTGGGTCTTTATCAGAAAAATCTGTTTGGGGTCGATTTAACTGGACCAGAGAAGGCCTTTGACTGGATAATAACCAGGAAAATCTTTGGAGTCGATTTAACTGAACCAGACAAGGTCTTTGGAGTCTTCAACTGAGTCTTCAAAAGAAAAACCTTTAGGAGTCGGTTTAACTAGACCAGAGAACGCCTTTGACTGGATAATAACCAGGAAAATCTTTGGAGCTGATTTAATTGAACCAGACAAGGTCTTGAAATATGATTGAGAACTTAACTGAATATTTCCTGAAAGGTAAAGGTCAGTCATATGCAATGCGTGATATGGATCAAGCAATGATATTCTCAACATAAATGAGACTTGTAAGATATGATGCGTATATGCATGCGATAATGATGTATGGAAGTGCGATGTTTATGAATATTATGTTTTCGTCTTAGGAAAATAAATCCTTGACGGGTGCCGGGAAGTCACTCCTGGGCTGATGTTGAAGAATAGGTTTTGCTTCCACTGGGGATGATAATTGCAAGAATACCGGTAGGAGAAGATAACTCCGTTGGGGAATAAACTTGGCGAATGGAATAACTCTGCAGGGAGGAAAGTACTCTAACGATCTTGCTGGAAAGCAATACTCGGTAGGGAGAGAGATACTTTGCTGGATGTTGATAATAACTTGCTGGGGATATCTTTGCTGTGTTGGAAGTGCTGATAGACTTCACTGGGGATAAGAGGACTGTGTTGACGACGACCTTTCCGTGGCTTTTGGCTGAGGATAACCCAGTTATATCCTGGTAGGGAAATAACTCTTTGAATAAGGCCGGACGACGCGTTCGTGCTCTGCATGGATAAGCTTCCAGAATCTACTGGGGATAAGCTTACCGCTTGGGGAATGAATTCCAACTTTCCTGGGGAAACTGGGCTGGACTCTCCTGGGGAAGTTTTGAACTGCATTGGGAAAAGGCTCCGCTGAATCTTTGATGTACCACCGGGGAACAATCTTTAGATCAAGATTGCTGGGGATGCTTGTTAAGAATACATATGCTGCCGGGGAATGTTGAGATCTGCTGGAGGATACCCAACTTCTTTAAGTTTGACCGTAACGTTGCTCGGGGAGAGTGTACTGACTTGCTGGCTCACTCTCTGGGGAATTGGGATATACTGGTTATGTTCTTTAGCTGAACCTACCTTGGTACCTTGGAGGACAGAACAATTAGATTGTTGAGACAACTCCTTTATTACCCTTGTTTCCAATGTTACCTGTAATTAATCCTTTGTTTCGTATGCAAATATTTATGAGTTAGCAAATTATTGTCAATGCATATATCACAAATTGAACCTTGGACGTTCTTCGCAAAACAAAACAGAAAAAGGAAAAACAATTGGCAATTTTAACTGAAAAGTGTATTTGTATTGATTTTGAATTTGCCTGTAAAATAGGCGTTTTATGTACAAGAGGCTGACGTCCTAGTAAGAGAACGCCGCCGACCAAAAGAGTTTATACAAATTTTGTACAAGAGAAAATAAAACAGCTGTGTGGAAAGAATGATCCACTAGGTTTCAACTCTGCTATTGCCTTTATAACTCCGAGCGTCTCATCACTTGATGACCTTGGCTGAAGATGAAGCTGACTGATCGATGCCGTCTGAACTTGATGTAGATACCGGATTCTGGATGCAAAGTGATCCAATGAGACATAGTATTACGCTTTATCCCTAATTTTTGCCTGGACCGCCCTTTCGGGTTTTCAGTCCACCGGGATACCCATTTTTGCCCAAGCCGCCTTTTCAGGTTTTCGACTTGCCGGGTGTACAGATTTTTCATTTCATCCCTTCATTTTGCCCGAACCCTTTTGGTTCGCCGGGAAGCCCTAATTTTTGCCTAGGCATGTCAGCCTAGCGGGTCTTTTTATGCGTAGTATCTTTTTACTATGTCTGCATTGGCAGGGTGAGGAAGGTCGTCACCATCCATGTTGGTTAGAATCATGGCTCCTCCTGAGAACACATGTTTAACCACAAATGGCCCTTCGTATGTAGGGGTCCATTTGCCCCTTGGATCACTCTGAGGAAGGATGATTCGCTTGATTACCAGATCCCCAACTTGATATTCCTGTGGTCTGACCTTTTTGTTAAATGCCCTGATCATCCGTTTCTGATACGTCTGACCATGGCAGATAGCAGCAAGTCTCTTCTCATCAATAAGGTTTAACTGATCAAGTCGTGTCTGGATCCAATCATCCTCGTTCAGATTTGCATCCTTCATTATCCGGAGAGAGGGTATTTGTACTTCGATCAGTAAGACTGCCTCCATACCATAAACCAAAGAGAAAGGAGTTGCCCCGGTTGACGTCCTAGCTGAGGTACGGTACCCGTGTAGAGCGAACGGTAACATCTCGTGCCAATCCTTGTAAGTCACTGTCATCTTCTGCACGATTTTCTTAATGTTTTTATTTGCTGCTTCTACAGCCCCATTCATCTTCGGTCTGTAAGGAGAAGAATTGTGGTGCTGTATCTTGAACTGCTCGCAGAGCTCAGTGATCATCTTGTTATTCAGATTGGTACTGTTATCTGTAATAATTCTTTCTGGGACGCCGTACCGACAGATCAGGTTATGCCGAATGAACCGTGCCACAACAGTCTTGGTTACTGTAGCGTAGGAAGCTGCTTTGACCCACTTTGTAAAGTAATCAATCGCCACTAGGATGAAGCGATGCCCATTAGATGCCGTAGGTTTAATCTCACCGATCATGTATATGCCCCACATTGCAAACGGCCAAGGCGCGGTCAGAACATTCAAAGGAACTGGAGGAACGTGTACCTTGTCTGTGTATATCTGACATTTATGGCATGTCCTGGAATGTTGGTAGCAGTCAGCTTCCATTGTGGACCAGTAATACCCTGCCCGAAGGATCTTCTTTGCCATTGTATGTCCACTGGAGTGTGTACCAAAGGTCCCTTCATGTAGCTCTTCCATGATTCTTTCCGCTTCAGTCTTACCCACACAACGCAGTAAGGTTGAATCATGGTTTCACTTGTACAAGATGCTGTTGCTTAAGGAAGAACTTTGCCGCGAACCTTCTCAGGAACTTCTTATCATTGACAGAGGCACCCTCAGGGTATTCCTGAGCTTCCAGATATCTCTTCACCTCATGGTACCAAGGCTTCTTAGTCACCAATTCAGTCTCGAGATCGCAACAGTATGCCGGTTCGTCCAGTTTCCAGATGATGATCTGGGGAGCCTCATTATCCCATTTAACTTTGAACATAGAAGACATTGTAGCTAACGCGTCCGCTAGCTGACTCTCTTCTCTTGGAAAGTGTTCAAAGGTTATCTTCGTGAAGTGGGGGATCAAGGTCAACACACATTCTCTGTAAGGAATAAGGTTCGGATGTTTCGTATCCCACTCTCCTTTGATCTGATTGATCACAAGAGCGGAATCTCCGAAGACACTCAGAAACTTGATCCTTAAGTCGATCGCAGCTTGAAGACCCATGATGAATGCCTCATACTCTGCCATGTTGTTGGTACAATTGAAACATAGTCGGGCAGTGAGTGGAGTATGAGTGCCTTGCGGTGATATGATTACAGCGCCGATACCGTTTCCCAAAGCGTTGGAGGCTCCGTCAAAGTGCATAGACCATCGGGATCCTTCCTCAGGTCCTTCATCCGGTCCAGGTACTTCACAGTCAGTTACTATCATAATGCTTTCATCTGGAAACTCGAAGTTCATTAACTGATAGTCATCCACGGCCTGATGTGCCAAGTGGTCTGCCAATACACTTCCCTTGATGGCTTTCTGGGTTGTGTACTGAATGTCATATTCCGTCAAGATCATTTGCTATCTTGCAATTCTCCCAGACAGAGCAGGCTTTTCGAATATGTACTTTATAGGATCCATCTTTGAGATCAACAAGGTAGTGTGAGTTAGCATATACTGTCTCAGCCGGCGAGCAGCCCATACCAAAGCGCAACAAGTTTTCTCAAGCAGTGAGTATCGGGTCTCACAGTCGGTAAACTTTTTGCTAAGGTAATAAATGGCATGCTCTTTTCGGCCAGACTCGTCATGCTGCCCCAGCACACACCCCATTGAGTTGTCAAGCACTGTCAGGTATAGTATCAGAGGTCTCCCTTCAACCGGTGGCATAAGGATGGGTGGTTCTTGGAGATACTCTTTGATTCTGTCAAAAGCAGCCTGACATTCATCATTCCAACGTACTACCTGATCTTTCTTCAGCAGCTTGAAGATTGGCTCACAGGTGGCAGTCAGGTGTGAGATGAATCGAGCAATGTAATTCAGGCGTCCTAAAAAGCCTCTGACCTCCTTCTCGGTCTTAGGAACTGGCATCTCTTGAATAGCTTTGACCTTGGCAGGATCCACTTGAATGCCCTTATCACTTACCACGAAGCCTAGCAACTTTCCAGATCTTACCCCGAAGGTGCACTTGTTCGGGTTCAACCTCAGCTTGTACAGTTTCAAACGGTCAAACAACTTATGCAGATGACCAAGATGCTCTTCCTCAGTCTGGGACCTTGCGATCATGTCGTCAACATACACTTCTATCTCATGATGGATCATATCATGAAATAAAGCAACCATGGCACGCTGGTAGGTTGCCCCAGCGTTCTTCAGTCCAAAAGGCATGACCTTGTAGCAGAAGGTGCCCCACTGAGTAACAAAGGTAGTCTTCTCCATGTCTTCGGGTTCCATCTTGATCTGATTATACCCTGAAAAACCATCCATGAAAGAAAACACCTTATGCTGAGCTGTATTGTCAACAAGGACATCAATGTGAGGTAAGGGGAAGTCATCCTTGGGGCTGGCCCTGTTCAGATCCCTGTAATCAACACACATTCTGACCTTACCGTCCTTCTTTGGTACCGGCACCACATTAGCAACCCACTGCGGGTAAGAAGTCACTGCAAGGAACCCAACATCAAACTGTTTCATAACCTCGGCTTTGATCTTCTCAGACATCTCTGGACGCATACGGCGGACCTTTTGCTTAACCGGAGGGCAGTCTTCCTTAGTTGGCAAGTGATGGACCACAATATCAGTGTCCAACCCGGGCATGTCTTCGTAGGACCAGGCGAATATCTCCATATAATCATGTAGCATCTTAGTCAACCGTTGCTTCACGCTGAGCTCTAGGTTGGCACCAATCTTTACCTCTTTCCTTTCTTCTTCAGTACCCAAGTTTATTATTTCCACTGGCTCTTCGTGTGGTTGAATTGCCCTCTCTTCCTGAAGTAACAGTCTTGCAAGCTCGCCAGGCACTTCGCAATCATCTTCACCCTCGTCTTCGGCTAATTTGATCGGATTTTCGAAGTCATAACTGGCAGTAGCAGAGTCGTTACCAGTGAGATCCAGAGTGGATTGAAACCTGTATGAGTGAGTGTGTGTAAATACAGCTGTTTTGAAATATATAAAGGAAGGAAAGACAGAAAAGGAGCATAAGATTTGCAATGCGAGAAAACGTCCAAGATTTTCATTTATGATATATGAAATGACAATTTATATGCCCTCACAAATGAAACCACGGTGCCTCGGGTAAGACACCGGGCCATAGAGTTTATTTATTGTTTATTACAAATAACGAAACAAAGAAGTTTATTACTGCGTAACAAAAGTAACAAGAGTATGGTCTTTGGCAATCCAATTGGTCAATCCGCCTTCAGTCGTTGGATAGATCCAGCTATTGAACTCAGCTTCGTCCACTTCATTGTCTTCACCAACAACATTCACTCCTGGATTTGGCAGGGGAGCTGTCACTACATTAGGCTTCTCTGGTGCCTCAAATTGTACCTCTTTGGCGTTAATAAGATCTTGCAGCTTGCTCCTTAATGCCCAACAGTCATCAGTGGAATGCCCCGGGCTATCAGAATGGTACGCACAACGGGCATTTGGATTGTATTTGGGGGAGGCAGTGTTCACACCTTTGGGGGCCTCTCTGACAGTCACTAAATTGGTGGATAGCAACTGTGGCAAGATCTGCGATAAGGTCATGCTCAAACGGGTAAACTCTCTCCAGGGTCTTTCAGCCCTTTGAGGATTGGTTGGCCGAGGAGCGGCAGCAGGTTTGGCAATCATTACCGCACTGACCGATTGACGGCGCTCAGATTTCTCCTGTCTCCTGGAACCATATACAGCACTAGCCTCCTTCTTGAAGGGTTTCTTCTCAGAACTAGACGATACAGCCTTCGGAATTTTTCCAGACTTCAACCTAGCCTCAATTCTCTCTCCAGTCAGAATCAGATCAGTGAACCCTGCAGACGAATTCCCGATAAGATGGTTGAAAAATGGCCCAGATAGGGTCCCCAAGAACATGTCTACTAACTCCCGATCAGTCAACGGAGGCTGCACTCTGCCAGCCAGATCCCTCCACTTCTGAGCGTACTCCTTAAAACCTTCACTTGAACCTAACGACATACCCTGGAGTTGGGTACGTGTAGGGGCAAGGTCGGCATTATATTGATACTTCTTGTAGAAAGCAGTAGCTAACTCCTCCCAGTTACGAACCTTGGTCCCATCCAGCTGATAGAACCATTCGAGATGAGTCCCTGAAAGACTCTCCTGGAAGAAGTGGATCCACAAATTCTTATCCGCTGAGTACGGTTGAATCTTCCGAACATAGGACCTGAGATGTAGCTTGGGACAAGACGCCCCGTCGTACTTAGTGAAAGATGGTGCTTTGAATTTACGAGGAATGATTACACCAGTAGACAAACCCAAATCTCCAAAATCTAGCCCAGGTACCTGTTGTATCCCCATATCATTCAACCTATCTTCCAACTGTTTGTATCTGTCTTCTGCCGGAGGATATTGCTCTTCATCAAAATCAGTCTCGTTGTCGGAGACTACCGGACTAGGACCTTTTTCCGCTTGAGGAGTACTCTTGCCAATAGAAGAACCAGCCTCTTCATTCTGTAGAGTATTGCCAAACCTTCGGCCCGAGTTGAACAGAACAGTTCTTCTCTTCTTCTTCTTTTCCTTCTTTAGAAGCAGAGCCTTCAGCTCTTCTTGGCCTTGAGCCAGACCCATGATTAATTCCTGAAATTGCGCATTCTGCGCCTGAAGAGCCTTGATGGACATCTCAGTTGATGATGAGTCAGGATTCATGATGCTGAAATAAACAGCGAAGAACGGTAAGCAACCTGAAAAGAGGAAAACCTGCTACGCACATGATGAATGGAATGCGTATGATTTATGTTTTCAAAGACAATCGGGAATCAACTTTGTAAACAAAAAGGAACACACTTCATTAGATTCAACTTTGAAACTGAAATTATTCAACAGGTTGCCCTTAGGCGTTACATGAAAGGAAGTACTGAAAAGGGAAATAAAACTGTAAACGAACATCCGGAGCTCCTTATTGATCCCATGGTCTCTTCTTCTCAGTACGGATGTAGGCATTCAGAGCTCTCTCATTCTCCAACTGCTTTGTCAGCTTCTGGATCTTTAATTCCTGCTCGTTGAACTTTTCCCGGTAAGAATCCCGTTCTTCTCGCAGTTGCGACCAAGATCTCTTCAGTGTCTCATAATCAGTAGGTGTCTGAGGAGGAAGGACAGTTGGACGAACACCATCTTTGTCAGGAGACTCAAGAATGATGGGTCTGACGGCTTCGTATGGCATACCTAACTTCTGAGCACGGATGTGAACCCATTTGTAGTAGGCTTCCATAGGTAAAGAAGTCTTTGGCCCTAACTCCTGTGGGTCAGCTTTATGAACTTTGTCCCAAGCCTTGATGAACCTACGACGCAGCTCGTCACTATCCACCTGAAACTCAAAACTGATGTGAGGCACCAACATCTCATGAGGCCCTGCTCTTCTTGCTCTTCCAAACTGACGGAGCGCTAGACATGGATTGTAAGAGATCCCTCCGTGGGTACCAATCAGAGGAACATTAGGTTATTCCCCACATCGATCAATGACAGCTATCTCATCCAAACCTCTGCAAGTCCAAATGATGTCTTTGTCGGTGAGAGACATTAACCTATGAGCCCAACCTCTTCCTTCTTGGTTCTTCAGTACGAACTTGGGGAGGTGCGAAATAAACCACCTCACCAACAAAGGGATACAACACCATAGGGTTCCTCGTCTTCGGGTAGTACGAGCGTGAAGTTGTTGCAAGATGTCACCCAAGAGAGTGGGCACAGGATTCTGAGACATAAAGATCCTTATGGCAGTGACATTAATGAAGTTATCAGGATTAGGAAACAAGACTAACCCATAGATCAGGAGAGCCAAAATGTCTTCATATGCCCTAAAATCCAGGTCATTCCAGAAACTGTTAGCTTTACCAATCAGAAACTTGGCCAAGAAACCCTTAACTCCGCTTCTAGTTACCCAGTTGTCTGTTACCTCTTGATGGGTCAAAGGAAGAACTGCAGCAACATCCTCAAGCCTGAGGGTCTTTTCCCAACCAGTAAAGGGAGTCTGATCCAAGATAGGGATACCAAGCAAATCAGAGAACTCTTCCAGGGTAGGGACCAGCTGGAAGTCTTGAAAGGTGAAGCACTGGTACAGGGGGTCATAGAACTGGGTCAGAACACTCATCAACTGTTTATCCCGCTTTGCAGTGACTAAACTGAGAAGAGAACCATGCCTCTGGATGAAGGAAGTGGTATTTGGAATTCTGCTAACCAACTCCTCAAGCAACTCAGGTGAATGAACAAAGTTGAACCAGATAGTATTCCTTCGCACAGGCATCATGATGTCCTACAAAACAGAGCAAAGGTGAAACCCTCTTGTCTTTGAAATGGTCAGTCCTTATGCAGGATGCATGCAATGCTCATGATGTTATGATGTTATGATAAAGCACACCACAAATAGATACAAAGGCAAACATGGTAAGGCACACAAGTCACACAAGGCAAGCCCCTAAAGTTTAGGCCATCATGAGGTCTAGGTACTACCCTCTTTCCGTTTGTTGGTTCATACCTGTCCTATCAAAGTAACCGGGTTCTTAGAGGATCCCAATATCATTGACTACCCTCAATCGGTCATAACTCCAGCATCGCAATCTTTTCTTGCGGCCAGAACCATCACGAGAGTTTAGCCTCAATGGGCGTAGCATACTGCTACTGTTCTAATGGCCAAGTTGTGTCATTTAATGTTCTAAGGTTGTTGGTGCTTAATGACTCCTTAGAAGACCCATATTCTCCTCGTTGCAACACAAGGGATATCGGTACAGACCAAGGTGCCACACCAACGTAGCCACTACTTCACCTGTGTCGGTCTACGCCGGACAGGTCCCTCACAGCTTATGCTACCTAACAGGGTATCCCCAGATCCGGGTTAGGATCTATGTAACTCCCATGCAACCCACAATAGTAAAGCAAACAAATCAATACAATTGAAAACACAGTTATGAACTAACCCTAAGGTATACCTCACTTTATAAAATCTCTTTCCCCAGCAGAGTCGCCAGTTCTGTGATCGGTGGATCTGGAACTGACTCTTTAACGCTGGTTCGCGAAATGTTGCGGAAGCAAGAGTCGCCACCGTCTTTTATTTTCTCCAAATGGAAAGGAAAAAAACACAAAAATTCCTTATAGAGATTGCTCTCGGTTCGGGAGGTAGGTTATAGAAAGGGAAGGTGTTAGCACCCTTTCTATCCATGGTTATCCATGGGCTCTTAGATACTTGCTCATTTGTGTTTTCAAAATGGTTTGTTTGCTTTTCAATATGGGTTTTAAAAAGTTTCTTTGAAAATTCCAGTTCGACTCTTGTATCGGTCCTCAAGAGTGTTTGAAAAATTGCTTTCGAAAGCTTTTTGAAAATGTGTTGGTGTGAAAAGTATTTTGTTTTGTTTTGAAATTAGAGCAAGTATCTAGAGTCGTCTACCTACCCTAAGGAATTCGTCTGTGTAAATGTCCTTTAAAGTAGTGCCATCCCACCATTGAGAGGTAGGTAGCACCACCGTTGGAGGTGTTCGGGTCAATTCGAGTTTAGGGACATGGTGATCACCAGAGCAATGGGAAGACACCTTAGAAGCTACCCTCATGCCAGGTTCCCGGATCATGAGGACTTACTAAGACATCCTCTACTCGACGATCACCTTTCGAAGGGCAAGGCAACAGTGAGGCATACCCTAGGGGTGGTGTGTGAATTGTGTGTCATGTTCATTTATTTTGTCTTGTCATGTTATGGGTGATCTACGCTTTGTTTTTATTTGTCATTCATTCTTGCATGCCATTATTTGACAGTTAAAAGTGCGAGAAAAGTAAAGTTCTAAACTATTACAAAGGCGCGGGTCCACATCGCCAAAATTTCCTGAACCCGATTTGACAGAAAAATAAAGAATTAAAGAACAGTAAAGTGCGAGAAATTAATTACACGGCTTTGGGAGAGGTACATAGATAATTAAAAGAAAAAAGAAATAAATATGCGAATTGAAATTTAAATTAGAAACGAGGGCGTTGGACCCTTTTTTGATGAAATTAAATTAAACGATTATTAAATTAATAAAATTAAAATGAAAAGAAATTGTTTTTTGGTATTTTGTATTTTATGACTTTAATGAGAAAGATTAATTGAAATTAAAAGATTAACCCTAATTCTAGTTGTTTTTAGTTTATTAAGAAAGAATTAAATTTTAACCTAATATTAACCTAATTATTTACATGCAATTTAATTACAAAAATAAATAATATTTAAGTATTATGAAAGAAAAGAAAAAGGATAAAAAATTATGACAAATCCTAGTTCTATCAATTTTAAATTAATTAAGAAAATATTAAGATTTACTCCTAAATTAAGACTAATTAATTAATAAAGGTTTTATTTACAAAAATATAACATTAAATAAAAATATTAATTTTTGTCTCTTTTCTGATTTTTTATTGTTTTTTATGTTATTGTGAAAATAATTAAATTAACAGAATTAATTAAAAAAGAATCAATAATTGAAATAAAATACCAAAATAATGAAGAGAATAATGCAAACCTAGGGGATTCTGCCCCTAATTTGGAGGTGAGACTTTAGCAATTTAGGCCCATCTATCCTTGGCCTGGTGGACTTTTCCAGCTAGCATGTATACGCGTTGACTAGAGTTCACCATGCTCCACAGATCCTGTCCCTTGATTGAGTTCAATTGGCCAAGTGGCGTGCTGGATTGAGGAGCGTATGGTGGTCCATAGCGTTGACGCTGCATAGAATTATTAATAGAAAAATAATGTGAAAGGGGTGGGGGACCTGGGATTCGAACCCAGGTCCCAAGGTTTATGAACGTCCTTCTCAACCAGTTGAGCTACATGCTTATTCATTAATATAAATGGAAAACAAACTATATAATAGAAAATTTGGAGTTAGTGGTGGTCTGGCGCGAAAATTTAAATCAACCAGTCAGCGCCTTACACTTTATCATCTTCTTCCTCGCTTATTTTTTTTTCTGAAAATATAAAAACATTGGCAACGGTTTTTGCACCGTTCCAGAATGGGCTATTTGGGAAAATAGTGATTAAGCCATCTTTGAGCATAAATTAGGCGCGAGGGTCCTATCTTTTTTGTCCAAGCACGCTAAATCCAGTTATGGTATTGAGAACGTCCAATTTTACAGTACCTGGAAACCCCTAATTCAAAAGCTGAAGAACCCTAATATCCAACAATGGTGAAATCGCATAGAGTGCACAAAAACACAATTAAATTGTACAGTTAGCATCAGAATCCATCAATTAGTAATAATCCATAAGAAAAATGCAATGAATGTGCTTGAAAATCAAAATACGATTATGCATATTATGTGAAAAAATTTGACTTCTGTATACCAATTCAAAGGGCTACGCGTATGGAAAGCTATCCAGTTAGAATCAGTGATGTCCTAGGAAGGTAATAGGATGAATTTCTTGGCTTGAATCGACCTGCAAGTGTGTTTTCAGATTTGGAATTTTTAAGCAAAAATTCAAGTTTTGTTCTTCAGGTTCTTGCGTAGCTTTTTGGTTACCAGGCATTAGGTCTTGATCAAGCTTATGTATGGAATCAATTAGGGTTAAAATTTGATCAAAAAAACCTTTGCATTGATTGAATAATATTTGGTTTTCAAGGAAAAATATTTTCTAATCTTTTCATGCAAACTTAGTCCAAATCATGACCAATTATCTTCAATTCTTTCCTAATCTGACTTGCACAAAATCTTGGAGATATCATATGCACAAAAAGATTGAAAAACCTAGGTTTGACATTTTTCATGTATTTTAATTAATTTAAATGAATTATTAATAATAAAAATCCAAATAAATAAATAAAAATGAAGAAAAACTTCCCTTTGGGCCAAATGGTCGTGCACATGCCTTGGATAATGAATTGTGGAAGAAAAGGAGGCCCATTAGCAATTTTAGGTCATTTGAATCAATGTTGACTTTTCAAAATATCCAAAAATTTCCCAACTTCCACAAGGCATAACTTGCTCACTTTTTAAGCTTTGCTCATGTTCTTGGACATTTTGGAAAGGTCTTTGAGTCCTCTAACCAATGTCTTTGGTCCCATGTCATTTTGATTTACCAATCTCAAGTTATGGTCTTTGACTTAAAGTCCCTTTTTGTTGACTTTTGAAAATGACCTATAATGTTGAAATTGATAACTTTTTGTGAGAGCATTTCTTGGACTTGAAGTGTGAAGAGGAGTTGTAGGAAATGTCCTTTTCTTAAAAATGAGCTTTGGATGGAATTTTTCTGATAATCCATGTGAAAGTTATGCCCTGGTCAATTTACAGTTGACTTTTTTCAACTGTCCAAATAAGGAAACTTTTGCATCTTGATGATTTTTGAGCCTAGCTTTGAGAATCATGATTA
Organism: Vicia faba; assembly: GCA_948472305.1. Taxonomy (NCBI): domain Eukaryota; kingdom Viridiplantae; phylum Streptophyta; class Magnoliopsida; order Fabales; family Fabaceae; genus Vicia; species Vicia faba. The sequence continues at coordinate 1,047,627,157 of OX451736.1, forward strand.
AGCATTGATCAAATGATGTTTGTGGCTTCAAAATGAGATGTTGACCAAAAATTTGGACTTTTGACTGTCAAATGACCATTTTGCCCCTACAGTTGACTGTAGTGCAATTAGGGTTTTTGACTGTGCAATTTTGTGCTGAAAGTCTTGAAACTTGGTATGAGGATGCTTGACCATATTTATAGGCATGTGGGACTTGATTGGACCCTTGGAAACTTCATTTACTTTGTCAGAACCAAAACCCTAATTTTGACTGTTTAGGAGGCCCTTGAACTGTGCAACCCTTGGGGAATTTTGAAGCTTGCTCTTTGCAATTCTTGAAGAATATGGGAGGGAAAATTTTGGGGTACAACAGTTGCCAAGGCATCAGCCAACTAATTTTCTTCCCTAGGGAAGTGTTCAAATGTGACCTCTTCAAAATAAGGAATCAGGGATAGCACAAGCTCCTTGTAAGGGATGATATTAGGATGTTTAGTGTCCCAATCTCCTTTTACTTGGATAATCACCAGAGTATAATCCCCAAACACATTCAAATGCTTGATCCTCAAATCAATGGCAGCTTTCAAACCTAAAATGCATGCTTTGTACTCATATTGTTCGTGCAATCGAATCATAGTCTGGCAGTGAAAGAAGTGTGGCAACCTTCAGGGGAGATGATCACAACACCAGTTCCGTTACCCAAGGCGTTAGAAGCCCCGTCGAATAACATAGTCCATCGGGATCCTTGTTCAGGTCCGTCATACGGTCCAGGTTTCGCACAGTCGGTCACTAGCATGATGATGTCATCCGGGAAGTCAAAGTTCATAAACTGATAATCATCAACAGCTTGATGGGACAAATGATCTGCTATTACGCTTTCTTTGATAGCCTTTTGCATTGTGTATTGAATGTCGTACCCAGTCAAGATCATTTGCCATCTGGATATCTGTCCAGAAAGAGCAGGTTTCTCGAAGATGTACTTGATTGGTTCCATCTTAGAAATCAATAGTGGTATGAGTCAACATATACTGTCTTAGCCGGCGAGCAGCCCATGCCAGAGCGTAGCAAGTTTTCTCGAGCAGTGAATATATGGTTTCATAGTTGGTAAATTTTTTGCTCAGGTAGTAAATAACATGCTCTTTTCGGCCATACTCGTCATGTTGGCCCAAAACACAACCCATAGAGTTCTCTAGTAATGTCAAATACATGATCAAGGGCCTTCCTTCAACTGGAGGCATGAGAATAGGAGGTTCTTGCAGATATTCTTTGATTTTGTCGAAGGCAGCTTGACATTCATCATTCCATCTGACTACCTGATCTTTCTTCAAGAGTTTGAAGATTAGCTCACAAGTAGCAGCTAGGCGAGATATGAAGTGGGCGATGCAGTTAAGACGACCCAAGAATCCTCTAACTTCCTTTTCAGAGTGGGGGACTGGAATTTATTGGATGGCCTTTACCTTGGCAGGGTCAACTTCGATGCCTTTATTACTGACAACAAAACCTAGAAGTTTTCCAGATCGTACTCCGAATGTGCCCTTGTTAGGGTTCAACCTCAACTTGTACTTATTCAACCTCTCGAATAGCTTGTACAGGTGATCGAGATGTTCCTCTTTAGTTTGTGATATGGCAATCATATCATCCATATATACCTCTATTTCATGATGGATCATATCATGAAACAAAGCTACCATAGCCCTTTGATATGTTGCCCCTGAATTCTTCAATCTGAATGGCATGACCTTATAGCAAAAGGTGCCCCATTGCGTAACTAAAGTTGTCTTCTCCATGTCTTTGGGAGCCATCCTAATTTGATTATAGCCGGAGAAACCATCCATGAAAGAGAAGAGTTTATGCTGAGCAGTGTTATCGACTAAGACGTTAATATGAGGTAGAGGGAAATCATCCTTGGGACTTTCTCTATCCAGATCCCTATAATCTATGAACATATGAATCTTTCTGTCTTTCTTTGGTACTGGCACCACATTTGCAACCCATTGGGGGATAAGATGTCACAGCTAGGAATCCTGCATCAAATTGTTTCATCACCTCATCTTTTATCTTTTCAGACATGTCAGGCCTCATGCGACGAACTTTTTGTTTGACATGAGGACAATCTTCTTTTGTCGGCAGACGATGAACTACAATGTCGATATCCAACTCTGGAATATCTTCATACGACCAAGCAAACACTTCCACATAGTCATGCAACATTTGAACCAACCAACTCTTGACACTGATTTCCAGGTTAGTGTCGATCTTGACCTCTTTCTTGTCTGTCTCGGTACCCAGATTGATGACTTCAATTGACTCTTCATGTAGATGAATAGATTTTTCCTCTTGTAACAGAAGTCTGGCTAGTTCTCCCGGTATTTCACAATCTTCATCGCCTTCATCTTCAGCTTGGTTAATTGGACATTCGAAGTCATAGTCGAAAATAGTAGAGTCATTGGCAATGAGATCCAGAGTGGATGAGGACCTGCAAGAGTGTGCGTGTGTGCATGTAAGATACATGGCTATTTTGAAAAATGTATTTGAAGAAAAGAAAGACAATGAGCACAAAGATTTGAATGCAAAAGAGTCCAATGGTTTGTATTGAATGATCATATGATAAGATAAACATAAATAAAACCCTTGACAAATGGACAAAAGTTCCCCGGGCCAGGCACATGGCTTAAAAGTCATTGTTAAATATTACAGGAAAAATGTTCTTGAATTAATAAGAAAGCAAAAAACAAGTGATTACTCCTCAATGAATGAGATGGGAATGAATTCCTTTGCTTGTCAATTGTTGAGTTCCATTGTAGTAGGATACACCCAATCTTCAAATGCACATTCATCATCAGAATCACCTACAATGTTGACTTCGTGGCTTCCAATACGGATAGAGGGCTTCCCTGCACGAGTGCGCCTCACTTCCTTTTGAGCCTTGACGGTGAAACCCAAACCAAATTTGTCCGCTTTGAATGGGATCTCGAGGAGTTTCCCCCAAGTATCATATCTTCCTTCTTCGACTGCAGCACGAGCATCTTTGAATGAAACCATCTTCACCACGACCTTACCAGCTTTTGACACATCAGAGGAACATTTGGCAATGGAAATCATTGGTGGCACAACTTCAAAGGCTTGACACGAGGTCTCTATAAATTCCCCATCCATCTCCACGTATTTGAAAGAGTTAAGGTGGCTTACCATGAACTCCTCCTCACCACAGACAGTGACAATCCTTCCTTTAACCGGGTACTTGAGATTTTGATGAAGAGTTGAGGTTATTTCCCCAACTCCATGGATCCAAGGGCGACCCAACAAACAGGAGTAGGCAGGATGAATATCCATGATGTAAAAGGTAGAGTTGAAAATTTGTGAGCCCACCTTGATCGGGAGATCCACCTCTCCATGAACTTTACTTTTTGACCCGTTGAAAGCCTTCACAATAATATCATCTGGTTTCAAAACTAAACCTTCACAGTCTAAACGGTCTAACGCCCCCTTGGGTAGTATGTTTAAAGAAGATCTAGTGTCGACCAGAACATGCGCTAAGGTAGTCCCTTTGCATTTGATGGAAACATGTAGAGCTTTGTTATGGTTCTTCCCAAGCGGTGTTAAATCGGCATCTGAGAACCCCAAACCATTATCAGCCGTCAAGCTTTCCACGCAATTCTCAAACTGGTCAGTTATGGTCTCATGAGGGACATGATCCTTCTTCAAGAATTTGATTAATGCTTGAGCATGGGCATCGGAACAGAGTAGCAAAGACAACATAGAAATCTTGGAAGGGGTTTGCCCCAACTGCTCCACAATCTTGAAATAGCTCCTTTTTATGATTTTCAAGATCTCTTCCATCTCATGAGCGGAAGGTTCTCCATCAGCAACGTTCTTTGCGTGTATTTATGTCACGACAGGCTCAACAACTTTCTCTTTCCCTCTTATATCAGTACTTGGCCTAGAAGAAGTGATGCGGACGGGTGCCTTTGTAACAACTGGTGGTGAGATGTTGGGTAAAAAGATTCTCCCAGTTCGGGTTACCTTACTTGAGCCAGTTATGTTACCAATATCATCAGCTTTATATTCCTCAATCCAAGCGTCTTATTTTATACCATGGTAAAACACCTCAGCACCATAGTTCTATGGCACTGCCTTGTTTGAAGAGTAGGGAATTGGTCCGGGATTGGTAATTATTAGGGGAGCAATAATTGGTTCATTTAAAATCCTAATAGGACCTTTGGAGGAGATCCTAAGAGGCTTGTTTGAGATGGTTATAATGGAGAGATCTTCACATTTATTAGTCAAACTTTTGGTAGGCGGAGTCTTCTCCAATAGGATCTCGTGGCTATCCAGCAGGCGTTGAATGCCTTCCTTCAGCCCTTCACATCCATTGAGTTGTTTGGCACAGCAAAATCAATCCTTCACACAGCCAGGGAAAATCCCGGCTTTCAACAGGTTCTTTTTGATGATGTTCAATGGAGTAGTCAAGTTTTCGATAGAGGCAACGAAAATGGTATCTTCAACAACTTTGACACCCTTGCCATGGTTCGGCACAGGTGCGGTGATTACATTTGGAGTTGGAGGAGGATCAAATTCAACGGTCTTGTTATCAATCAAGTCTTGAATTTTATTCTTCAGTGCCCAACATTGGTCAGTCTCATGCCCGGGACTACTTGAGTGATATGCACATTTGGCGTTCGGGTTGTACTTTGGTGAAGAGGTATCTGGATTGGCCGGAGGATCGTGCAATGTCACCAAATTAACCTTTAGAAATTGCTGTAAGGCTTGGGATAGTGACATTCCTATCCTCGTGAATTGTCTTCTCGGAGTTTCAAAACGTTGATGTTTAGCAAATGGTCTTTGAGTAGGAGTTGGATTGGATATTCAGACTACATTAACAGACGGATGATCATCCTTCTTGGTACGGGCCCTTGCCCCATATGCAGCATTGATTTCTTTCTTCACGGTAAAAGGTTTCTTTACAGGATTAGAAGTGGAGGCAGATGCCATGGGAATCTTCTCGCTTTTGATGTCGGTTTCAACTCTTTCACCGCTTAAGATTAATTTGGTGAAACCGGATGAAGAGCAGCCAACCAATAAGTTAAAGAACGGACCAGATAAAGTTATTATAAACATGTCAATGTGCTCCCTATCAATCAAAGGTGGTTGAACCCTACTGGAAAGGTCTCTCTATTTTTGGGTGTATTCTTTAAATCCTTCATTCTTCCCCATTGTCATGTCTTGCAACTGAACTCTTGTCGGCGCCAAGTCAGCATTATACTGGTATTGGTGGTAGAAAACGGTGTCTAAGTCTTCCCATGTATTGATACGGGAACCATCCAACTCGTAAAACCACTTAAGTTGCGTCCTTGCTAAGCTTTCTTGAAAAAAATGAACCCAAAGTTTCTTATCACAGGTGTGCGGCTGTATCTTGCGCATATAAGATTTTAGGTAAAGTTTTGGACGGGAAACCCCATCGTATTTTGCAAAGACCGATATCTTGAACTTGTGGGGAATGACGACCCCAAATATCAAACCTAAATCATCAAAATCCAAACCAGGGATGGCTTAAATCTCGAAGGCCTTCAATCTGTCTTCTAACTTCTTGTACTTGACATCGGCAGGAGGATACTGCTCGTCAAAATAATCATCATCATCAGACGCTTGATCGTTGATACACCCAGCCTGGGTACTCCTAGCTTCTCCAATCTGATTCTCGTCTTCCTGAGATGAATCTTCCACTACCGAGATCTGACAGACCAACTCTTTAAACCTTCTACCCATGTTGACCAGGGCTTTTCTCTTTGATTTCTTTTTAGCTACAAGCAACTCCATCAAGTCTTGTTGCCCCTTGGCTTAGGTCAGCAGAGTTTCTTGAAATTGAGAGTTCTGGGCTTGTAGGTCCTTCACAGTTTTCTCTAGATCCATCTTGCTGAAAATAAACAACAGAGAGATAAGGAAACCTGTTGTGTGAAAACCTGTTATGTTATGATGCATGGAAGATGTATATGCAAATGATTTCAAGGATTTATGAAATTTAAATTTGTATAGACAAGGAAATAACAAACGTCAAATTTCATTAATTAGTTCAAAATGATTACAACATGCCTCTTGGGCTTACAAAATAACTCTCTAAGATAAAAAGACCGAATGCATCCTCTTCGCTGCAAGGTAGGCGTTCACACTTTGCTCTTCATGTAGCTGCTTTGCAAGCTCCAAGACCCTTTTCTCACTAGCATAGAATTGATCTTTGAAGGTATCTCGTTCTTCCTTTAGCAGAATCCAACCTTTTTGCAAGTCTTCAAGAGAAGTAGGCATGTCGGGATGGAGGACAGTGTACGGGCATCTCCTTCAACCACAGGTTCCATGATAACTGGTAGGATTGAGGGATAAGGCATCACAAGTTTCTGAGCACGAGCTTGTACCCATCTAAGGTAAGGCTAAAGGGGAATGGAATTCTTGTGTCCCAGCATCTTACTATCCATTTTGCTTACCATCCTCCAAGCTCGTATAAACCTCTGACGATAACTTTTATCGTCGCTCTCGTAGTCGAATACCACTCCTTGGATGAGCATCTCATGGGGACCATCCCTTCGGGCATAACCAAATTGTCGCAAGGCTAAGCAAGAGTTGTAAGTGATACCTCCTCTAATTCCAAGCAAAGGGACATTAGGGAATTCCCCACAATGGTCGACGATAGTAACATTCTCCAAGGATCGAGAACACCAATGAATATCCGAATGTATGAGCATCATCAACCTATGGGACCACCTCAAACCTTGCTCGTTCTTCAACACAAACCGGGGAAGATGCGAAATAAACCATCTAGCCAAGAGAGGATTAAAACAAATGAGGATCCCTCTCTTCCTCATAGTGAGAGAGTGAAAAGAATGTAGGATATCTCCCAACAAAGTAGGCACCGGATTGCGAGACATGAAGATTTTGACAGCATTTACATCTATGAGTTGGTCAGGGTTTGGAAACAAAACCATCCCATAGATGAGAAGGTCCAAGATTTCTTCAAAAGCTTGTAAATCCAAAGAGTTCCAACAGTCTTGAGCTTTTTCAAACAAGAACTTGGCTAAAAACCCTTTGTCACCACTCCTTGTTTCCCAATTAGTCGTGATATCAGATTGTTACAGGTGTAGTGCTTGGGCAATCTCTTCAGGTTTTGGATATTTTTCCGTGTCGTTGAAGGGTAGTTGATTGAGAATGGGAATCTTCAAGAGTTGAGAAAATTCTTCTAGAGTAGGCACAAGTTGATAATCAGAAAAAGTGAAGCAATGGTGTAGAGGATCAAAGAATTGGAAAAACACCTTCATCATATATTCACCAGTGTTTGAATTAACCAAGTTAAGGAGGCGACCATGTCTTTCGGTGAATGAAGAATTCTCAGGGACCCTTGATGCTAACTCTTTGAGTTTAGAAGGAATTCTTACGAGATTGACTAGGATATTTTTCTCACTGATAGAAGCCATGTCCTATAAATCTGAACAAAAATAAATCCTAATAATCCTTGAAATGGTTAGTGAGAATGAGTATGATGTTATGATGTTTATGATGTTATGTACAAGTATATACAAACAAGGCAAACAAGCCCTTAGGTTTAGGCTTTCATGGAGTCTTATAGGTAAGTACCCGCTTGAAGTTTAGTTGGCTCAAACCTGTCCTAGAAATAGTAACCGGGTTCTAAGGGATCTTAATATCACTGATCTTCCTTATCGGGCATTGTTTCAGCGCAAGCCTCTTTCACAGTGACCGAAATATCCCAAGAAGTTTGATCTCAATGAGTGTAGTATCAAGTATCAACCAACTTCGGACTGCACCAAAGCTGACTATCTCACTACTTCCTAATGGCGAAGTTAGTCAAGTAAAGGTTCTAAAGTCAGTTAGTGCTTCCTGATACCACACAGCGGCCCCGTATTCTCCTTGACTACTCAAGGGCTACCGGTACCCACAAATGTGTCACACTAATGTAGCTATTGCTTAGACCATGTCAGTATACCCCTCATAGTTTCCACAATGTATTGCTACTTACCTATAAGGTATCCCAAATCCGGGTAGAGGATTAAAAAAAACCTAAACAAGGAACCAAAATGTAAACAAGCAAGTCAAACAATGAAAGCAAATAAAGGGGATCTAGCCCTAAGGTAACCCCACTTTTAAGTTTTTCCCCAGCAGAGTCTCCAGTTCTGTGATACGGTGGGAGAACTGACTCAATTTGCGAACCAAACACATTGCCTCAGACTTCATGCAGTAATGTATATCTCTCTATTCCGTAACACAAACCATCGCCTCAGACTTCATGCAGCGATGTTCAAAAACCAAATCTAGCTTATCGTCACAGACTTCACGTAACGATTTATGAAAATGTAACCCATTGCATCAGACTTCATGCAACAATACGTTCGTTATCCCATAAACACTGATCATCGCCCCAGACTTCATGCTGCAATGCTCAAAAGAAAACAAAAACTTTAACCTATTGCCTCAGTCTGCATGCATCAATATTCCATAACACAGATCATCACCTTAGACTTCATGTAGTGATGCTCTAAAGAAAACAAAACTTTAACCCATTGCCTCAGACTTCACGCAGCAATGCGTTTCTTTATTCCATAAACACTGACTATCGCATCAGACGTCATGCAGCGGTTCGTGAACATAACCCATGGCCTCAGTCTTCAAGAAGCCATGCATCATCAATCATTGCTATACTCATCATCCAAATGGGTAAATAAGCCAAGACATACAAAATTATGCTCTTAAGTTCAAAACTATCTGCCTCGTTATCAAACCCGGGTAAGCGATATATCATCAGCTTTGCCTACTTCGTTGAGACTCGTAAGGGTATTCTATATCAGTGTAACCTTATGTTTGTCGGACAAATTATGGGACACTTCAAGTATTCACTAAACTTCCAATAAAAATGTGCAAGACTCGAGTTTTCTCATGCTATTCGATTGAAAGATAATTGAATAGGGGCAGCTGTCGTACCCCAAATTTGTCCTACCCCGATGATTTTATTTTTCAAGACTAAAATAACAAAGAAGCATTTAATTAAAGGTGGTACAACAGTATCTGATTGCCCATCTTTATCCGAGACTAAGGGGGGTGTATTTTAAATTCAGGAAAGTGGGGCTTTCTAAATTAGAAAGACTCGTGTATTCGTGAACACATTCGCGAAGCATGTTGGCCAATGACCCATGCAATTCGTGAATGGAAAACTATTCAAATAATTATTAAAGCCAACTTAAATTTAAGTGGTTATTAGTTGAAATTAAAGCCATTTAAGGATGTTTTTGCCAAAGGGGGGGGGGGTGTGAATTCAATAAGGAAGCCCATTAGGTTTTCATTGTTTCAATAAGAAGGGGGGAAACTTCAAGTCCATAAAAATTTTCTAAGACCCATTAGAATTTTGTTCATTTCTATTTGGGTCATCAATTGGTAATGGGTGGGGTGTGTTTATAAACAACAAGCCCATTAAAGTTTTGATGTCTTGTAGATGTTTTGTTTTAGGAAAAAGAGTACTCTTATTAGGAAAAAATTCTTGCTATTTTAATAAAAAATAGATTTCTTTATTAAGAAAACTTATTGCCCTCTTTATTATTACCGTTAATTTTTTATCAGAATAATATTCCAGTTTAAAAGACATTACATATTTATTTATTAAAAGTTGGGTGAATGGGCGTGATTATATAAATAAACCCTTTTGCTGTAATAAACAATGAGCCGGGCTGAACAAAAAAAAAAAGCAACTCAAAGCCCAGTTGATTTGGGCCAGTTGTATTAAAAATTCTTTTTTTGCTGCAGTAAAAAAAAGATTGCTGGACTGAAAATAATCACTTGCTGGCCCAATTAAACCAAACAACACCCACTGTTCAAATTTTCACAAGTTTCATTAACACAACAAGCATTGTTCCAATTTACCCAGATTGCACATGTTTTGTATCAATAACATATACTATACAGATTGACACATTAAATCAAATCTCTTAAAAAAGAAAATCAAGAAACTGCAAATGCAATCAAATCCATAAATATATTATAAATTCCAAATTAAATCGGTACATCATTAAATCCAATCTCTAATACACAAATATATATTACAGCAATCGAATATTAGAAGAATCTGAAATCTCTATCAAAATCAAATATATTCAATCAATAATCAGAATCAATTACAGTATTGAATCGAATCCCTAATTTATCATAATCCCTAAATCTATGTTGTAAGACTAAAACCATAAAAAAAACTAACTGTATAAATACAGAAATAAAGGTACAGAGAGAGAGAGGAGGCTGGCGACAGAGACAAAAAGAGGGATTTTTACAGAAACACGGGGATATAGAAAAAAAGACAGATGAAAGATTAAACTGAGGGAAGAAATTCTGGAGAAAAAAGGTATACCGATCCAAGATTGATGAAGGAGAAGAAGCGATTAGGGTTTGGACGTCCGAAACCCTAATCGCGTAGCCGTACTCCAACTGACACTTTCTTCACGCCATCATCAACTTCGAGCTTCATCAAGACCTGTGAAAGGGAGGAAGATCAGAAGCAAAATCATCAAAATAAACTCAAAGTCAGGAAACAAAATCGCACAGGGGTAAAGAACTTAGCTTTATTTTTTGGTTGTTCTTGTATTTTAGGTTTTGGGTAGGCCTTTGTAATAGAAGGGTAAAGGGTTAATTTGGGGGCACCGCCTTAGTTTCTAAGGAAACTAGGGTTTGGAGAAAGAGATAAAGGGAGCTAAGGCAGAGAGAAAAGAGAGGAAGATGAAGTTATTGTAAAATGAAAAACGAAAAACAAATATGTTTTCTGTACCGTTCCAATACACCGCGCCCATCACAATTGCATACTCCCTCGCTTATCATCTACATGATTTTAATCAAACGGTTGTTAGGCCAAGTTTCATGATAACGTCCCTGCACCCTCACGCGTACAATTGACCGGACCCCTCTCCACTTTGTATTGGGCCAAGCCTGTTGATATTCACACACCCCCATTCCATAACTTTCTAAATCATAAAACAAAACGCACCCCCCTTGCCTAGACTTGTGATGGGCCTGACCCAACTGTTTTTCACACCCCACCCTATTTACTATGCAACTAAACTTACACTCACTGGGTTAATTAAATTTTATTTATTTCTTTTTTAATTCAATTATTTTTCTATTTTTTATGTATATATTTATATTATTTGTTATAATAATTATTCTTATTATCAAATAATGAATTTTCCTATTATTATTATTATTATTATTATATTATTATTATAAATTATTGTAATTAATTAATTTTTTATTTATTATAATTATAACTTATTATTTATAATCCCCTTTTAAGAAAATATTATTATTAATATATTTACTATTAAATATAATTATATGACCAAATAAATTATTTTCGTATTAAAATCACATATTATTTTCTATATTATTTGCATTAAATCTTTTCTAATCATGCATTAATCAAGATCTTCACAAATAATACAATTAAAAAACACAAACAAATCTTAAAACTATTTTCGCAATAAACTAAACTAATCAACTGTCTTTTTACAAATGGGTTTCAAACTAGTTTTGGCTTACTGCACTCTCAGTCAAAATTTACGCAATCACTACTCCCGACCGGGTGCAAAGTGATTCAAAATATGTTTGTGAACCCCTAAAAAACACCAACCCATACGAACTATGAATTGATACTCTGACTCCTCGTAAGGGGATACGTAGGCATACGATCAAAAATCGTAGCGAGTTCCCCTATTAAAAATTAAAACCCTTTTTCTCCTATTAAAAATTAAACCCTTCCTCCTAATTAAAATTTAAAACCACCTTCTACCCGAACTTAAACCTGAAACCTAACATCCTTGTAAACAAGGTAGATGAAAGGTGCCTAACACCTTCCTTTCGTCTAATAAGAGTCCGAAACCTAGAATCTCTGTCTACGAATTAGGGTTTTCTGTTAGATTCCCTTCCCTAGGATAAAAACTAATAGTGGCGGATCTGATTAAAAAACCAGTCGCAACATTAATATATATACAAGAAAATGTAAAGTGCGAAATAAACCCTACGTTATTACATGACTTTGGAGAGAGGGATATTTACAATGTACAAAACTTGGGAGAAGAAAAAATAAGGAAAGCGGTAAAAATCTTAGTTTAATCTACTACATACTGTCAACAGATACAATAATGTAAAAATGCGAAAAATAAATAAAGCGCGAAAGATTGAAAGTTCATCTAAAAAAAACTAATAAGAAAAAAAAATCTTCTTTGTTGTTTTTGATTTAAGAAAAATAGTCAATTATCCTAAAGTCTATATAATAAAATCAAATTAATAAAAATAAACTAATTTCTTTTTATATTTTTTTTTATTATGAAAATAAAATAATTAGTCATAAATTCTAATTCATTTTAAATTAAGAAAAAAAAGGTTAAAGTTTCAATTAGTAAATTAATTAAGAAATTAATTATTTAATTAAAATGTGTAAGCCTAGATTTTTTAGTGAATGTTTTCTTTTATATTTGGTCAATTAAACAACAGAAAACAAATAATAAAAACAAATATAAGAAATAATACAAAAAAAGAAAGAAAAATGCCAAAAGGGCTTAGGCATGCAAAAGTGAAAAGGGGAAATGAGTCTTTCGATTCAAGGGAGAATGATGTGCTTTCGATTCACCCCTTCCTTGGCCACTTTCGATTGGGCTAGGAAGCTGGCGTGAGCAGCCTTCTATTAGACTCTCGTGGCCTCCTTCGATTGTGCTAGGGACCAGTATGAGGATCCTTCGTTTGGGCTCTTTTCTGCCTAGTTTGTTTGAACTATGAAGGGACGTGGAGCTGCAAAACAACATGAAGGTTCCTCTTTCGTTTGGGGCAGTCAGACAATGAGGGGCGAAGTCTAAGTTTTCATTTCACCCTAGTCCTTTTCTTTTCGTTTGAGTCTGTACAAGGGTTAGTTCTAATATGTATATTTAGACAAGAAAAACATGCAATCGAAAAAACAGAAATAAAAGGTGAATAGGTGTTATTTACACGTCATGCTGGAAATGAAAGGTGCAAGGTCAGGGGGACTTACCTTACTGGAAAATTGAAATTGTGTGGAGACTAGAGTTGCTGGATACTCTTGGATTATTTTTTGATAACTATGGTGGGTTTATGGGCAGTGTATCTCCAACGTCTCCATCTTTTTGGCTTGCAAGCATAATACATATATAGAGTAGGAGGGAGGGGACAAGAAGACAAAAACTTATCTGTCATAAACAAACGTTTTCAAGGCCATGAATGAAGTTTCGTAACTGTGGCCAAAAACTTGGGATTTTGTCCTCTTTTGAAATTTGAATAAATATGGACAATATTGGCTTTGGAATACCCCCAGTCTCTATCTTTCGATTGGAACTCTCATGCACCCTTCGAATGGGCCATTTTGTGTAGCCTTCGACTGGGCTCAAGTTGCCTCTTTCGACTGGGTCTTTAGATGGTCCTTCTGGCGTACCCTTCGAATGGGCCTTTAGTGTGTCCTTTGCATGGCCATTTGGAATGGAATTTCTATGTATGCTTTGGCCCTCTTAGAATGCCTTCAATCCTTGCCCTTCGATTGTACCCCTTGCATGCTTCTTCGAATGGCTTTGATTCAGCTTCTTCGAATGGCCAGCAATATGCGTCCTTCGAATGGACTTTTGGAATGCCATAGTGTAGAAATTAGGTTGTAAAAACTTAGCATGAGGAAAGTTCCTGCCTTGTGCAGGCAGGCACGTACCAGGTGATTACCTTGTAGGTATGAATAAAATTCCTGCCTTGTGCAGGCAGGCATGCAGGTATTTACCTTGTAGGCATGAAGAAAATTTCTGCCTTGTGCAGGAAGGCATGCAGGCCATTTTTCCAAATGGGGCCTGTGTGAAAGAAACCAAAGGTGCTTCAATGAAGGACGCCCAAATATTCTCCAAACCAAAGAAGCCAGAGGTGCTTCAAATGATGGAGGCCTAGAGATGCTCCAAACGAAAGAAGCCAGAGGTGCTTCAAGCGAAGGAAACCAAAAGGAGCTCCCCTTCTTTCTGAATCGAAGGGAGCCATTTCAAAGGAAAACAAAGCTCAATCGAAGACTTGTGGACCAAGGCTTGATCAAAGGGTGTTAAATGCCCAATCGAAAACTAGTGAGTCAAGCTTGTATCGAAGGATTAATAGTTCGGTCGAAACTTGTTGTTATGCCAATCGAAGGGCACTATTTAACTGCCAATCGAAGGACATTGTTGAACTGCCAATCGAAAGACACTTTGCTGATATTCAAAAATTTCCTTTTTCTTTAACCAAGTATTTGTAACCACCATGTAAGGGAAAAATCTTGGGAAAATATGAGAGGGAAAATTTTGGGGTACAACAACTGCCCCTGTTCAATCTTCTTAAGCCTGAGGATTAAGATTGGCCTGTCTGCCTTTCGTGATCTGAAGGTGGAAGATGATTGAACACTAGAGTGCCCATAAATTTGCACTCGCATGAAATAACACTAATGATTGATGATGTAAGGAATGAGCTTACAAATGACATTTGGAGGAGATGGCAGAGAGTCGTCAGAGATGGGCTTATAGATGCCATCCGAAGTAGATGCTGACTTCCTAAGAGGTCTCTTTGTGGGGATTTCCTGTTCTTGTTGTCTGAGGAGGACTCCACTGGGGAATGTTGATTGTTGTTGTTCTCCTTCTTGTGGAAAACTTTGTGGGAATAGAGTCTAGGAACTTCAGTTGTCCATTACTCTACTGGGGAGTTATCTCTAGAGAAATGAAAGTTTCCTGTATCCTGGTTGAAGTCTAGGTTTCCAGTGATTTGCTAGGGATAATGGAATTAACTGTTACCTGGAGATGTATCAGAAGAAACCTGTGTAGGGTTATTTCAGGATGAGTCTGGGTAAGACTTCATCTGGAAGTGTATGAGAAGGAACCTGGGTAGGGATGTTTTAGGTGATATATGAGAGGGAGCCTGGGTAAGGCAGCTTCAAGATGAGTCCGGGTAAAACTGCATCTGAAAATTGTAAGAAGGAACCTGGGTAGGGTTGCCTCAGGATGAGTCCGTGTAAAACCGCATCTAGAAATTGTGAGAAGGAACCTGGGTAGGGTTGCCTCAGGATGAGTCAGTGTATTACTGCATCTGGAAATTCAAGAGAAGGATCTTGGGTAGGGTTACCTCAATATGAGTCCGTGTAAAACTGCATCTAGAGATTGTGAGATGGAACCTGTGTAAGATTGCTTCATGAAGAGCCCGTATAAAGCTGTATTTGGAAGTCAGAAGAAACCCGTGTAAGATTGCTTCATGAAGATCCTGTATAAAGATGTATTTGGAAGTCATAAGAAACCCGTGTACGATTACTTCATGATGAGCCCGTGTAAAGCTGTATTTGGAAGTCAGAAGAAACCCGTGTAAGATTGCTTCATGATGAGCCCGTGTACAACTGTATTAGGAAGTCAGAAGAAACCCGTGTAATATTGCTTCATGAAGAGCCCGTATAAAGCTGTATTTCGAAGTTAGAAGAAACCCGTGTAAGATTGCTTCATGATGAGCCCGTGTAAATCTATATTTGGAAGTCAGAAGAAACCCATGTAAGATTGCTTTATGATGAGCCCGTGTAAAGTTGTATTTGGTTGCACAGATAATTACTCTGTTTTGTTTCAGGAGCTAATCCTGGACCTGTTGAAAATTGTTGATAATAAATATTTGTTGATTGATCTTTCCTGAAAAGGTAAAGCGGTAGCTGTATGCAATGTCATGATGTATGAAATGTATTGTGTAACAGTGTTCTCAAAATAAATGAGATTTGGATGTATGCATTTGTACTGCAGATGCTATGACGTTTGTAGAATGATGTATGGATGCAATATGTGAATGTATCAGTTGTTCTATTGCAGCGTTGTTGAATTAGGGAAAATAAATCTCTGATTGCAACCGGCGATGAAGAATGTAGATCTTCAGATTTTGTTGAAGCTGAATTGTTGGGAGATGATCTTCCGTTGTTAGAGAAATAAACTCTATTGGGGAAGTAAAGCTTTGTGCACTGCCTGAGGACTTTGTGAAATCTTATTGGGGAATCCTGAAAAGTTTAACGACTTTACTAGGGAAAAGCCGAGGTCGAAGCAGTAGTTGGAAATTCATGTTCTGTCGGTGTGATACGGTGGGAGAACTGACTTGGGATGTTTTGCGTTTGATCGCAAATGTTGCGGTTAGCAAGAGTCGCCACTGACTTTTCTTTTATCCAAAAGGAAAGGTGGAAAAGAACAGGAAAGACCTTTGAGATTATTTCTTCAGTTCGGGGGGTATATTATGAAAAGGGAAGGTGTTAGCACCCTTTTCATACATAGTTATCTATGGGCTCTTAGTTGCTTGCTAGATCACTTGCTTTGTTTAAAAATGTGCTTTGTGGTGGTTTTGAAAGTATTTTGAAAAGGTGCCTTCGTTTAGGCAAATTTTGTAATGGTTCTCGTTCGTAAGAACGTATACAAAGTGTTAGACTTTTGAAATATTTTATGTTTTGAAAGTTTGTTTTTAAAAGTGTTTGGTGTTTATTTAGAAAATAAGCAAGGATGTTTGTTTTTAAAGTGAGAAATCAACTAGGAACAATCTACCTACTCAAAAGTCTTTGTTCATTTCTTCCTTTCCTTTGATATTGCTATCTTACCATCGATTGGTAAGAAGCCTTATCTTTGGATGTAAAGGGACGGGTGTGGGTCATTGTATAGTCATGATAGCAATGTTGCGAGATATCTTAGCATTTCTCTTTGAGGGACTAAGATCATTTTAAAAGGCAACATTTGTAGCATCATCGAGGGACTATGATCTTGTATTTTGATTTGTTTTTGCTAAGACATCCCACATGCATAACATGACCATTTTTATAAGGCAACAAGTGGAATTACCCTAAGGGTGCAAGTGTGCAAGTGTGTTTGACTTACATGCATTGTTTAACTTGAATTAGGGTTTACTAATTGTTGATTTTATCTTTCCATACAAACCCTAATTACTAACATTTATATGAAAGCGATAAATTGCGAAAAGTAAAGTTACTACGCTATTACATCATTAGGGGAGGGGGTATACAAATTTACAAATGGGGATTGCAAGAAAAATAAACCTAATTATCTATTACAACCATATTGAATAATGTACAAGAATTGAAAATATAATGTACAAGAAGATAAATGGGAAAGAAATCATTTTTGTTTGGTTTTTGATGAAAGGGTTTAGTTTTGACCTAATTAAGAAAAATGATTAATTAAAATTAAATAAAATTAAATAAAATTAAACCTAAACTAATTAAAAAAAGAAATTAAGTTAGAAAGCATTTTTAGGATTTTTTATGAAAAGGTTTTAAGTTTAATAAAATTAATATCGAGATTAATTAATTAAAAGAGCTTAAGTTCTAAATTAATTTTAAATAAAAAAGAGAAAAAAATAATTAAACCTAACTCTAATTATTAGTATATTAAGAAAAATAAATTAAATTTGTTAAGAAAATGTTTTTCTCTTTTGTCTTTATAAAAAAAATAAAATAAAAAGCATTTTTAAATATGTAAATAAACAAAGAAAATATTCTTGGATTTTTTATTAATAAATATAATAATAACAATAATAATAGTAATAAAAAATAATAAAGAAAACTGAAATAAAATAAAATAAGAAAAAGAAAATAAATTAAATTAAAATAAAAAATGTTTGGGCCAGGTGTGTAAAAGTGAGCAGGGGGTGAAAATGGAGTAAATTTGCTAGGCCCAGCCAAGGAGGCCCAACAACTGGTTATTGCTGGATAAAAGATGGAAAATGTTGAAAAATTAAACAAAAGGCATCATTGGGACTTGAACCCGTGACCTTGAGATAAACGCGTGTTGCCTTTGCCACTGGGGTGGCTGTACATCCGTTAACATAAGCAAAACAAATAATACATAACATAAACCCAGTCCTGAATATGACTTCATCTTCAACCTCCAGCCATGGTTCCTGTAACTTGCTCATTTCTCAACAAAAATGAAAGATGTAAACATGAAAGTTGCTCCATTTTTCCATAGAATCCAACCTTATAAATATCATAAGCTATAAATCAAAGATGAATGAGAATTTCTAAAAGAACCAAATTCTGAATTAACTTTTTTCATAGATTCAAACCTAAAATTCTCTAAGCTCAATCAATATAAATGAAATCTATGGACACGTACAGTTTCAAGGTAATGATATCTACATTTTATCTTCACAAATGTAAGCTTAACAATGCCTAAATGAAAAGATAGAAGTTCAGAAAAGATACCTCAAAACTGGGAATCGTGAAATGAAAATGAGCTTGATTTAAGGTGTTGCAATGATTAGGTTAGCTTCCTCAAGTTCCCAGGAAGCTAATGCAATGCTTAGCTTGAGCAATGGATGGCTGGAATGGCCTAGAGAAGTCAACTTGCAGTGATCTGTTTTTGGTTATGGAGGATGATGGAGATGGAGTTATAGTTATCAAACAGGGACAGGGATGGACTATATTTGATGTATAGGAGCTTTGTGATTGATTAGGAAGGAAAACAAACGAGGGAATTGTGAGTTACAAGTTCAAAGTCAGAATGTTCACATAAATGGAGTTTTGATGCAAGTTCTGATTTGAGGGAGTTTGAGAGAGTTTCAGGGTGCTTAAGCTCGTGTGTTAACTTGCAAATAGGGCCTCTATTTTTAAGTAACACGTTTGGAGACTTGTAGTTGATCAGAATTCAAAATCAAATGTTTAAGCTCAACATGTGATCTTCTTAAAAAATCAAGTTTCAATGCTTTGTACTTGCTATTGTAGAGTGGTTACACTTTAAACAAACTTGCTTCTGACTTTGTAGATGGAGTGTGATCAGAGGGAACAAGTGAGAGGCTCAAGAATTGACTTTGTTCATAAAACTTGCTTTTCAAGAATGGCAATGTTAGCTTTCTTTCCAAAATGGCAAATGGACTTGGACAATGCTTAAACCACTTGGATTATAGCTCAAAAGTTTGTGTAATCCATTAATTACGGATAGATACATAAGTTAGAAGACCTGTAAAGCAAGATTATACAGCCTAACATTGAGATTGGATTATGTGTTCATCAAGAAATGGCTTGTAATTTAAGTTTGAAACCCTAACTTCTTGCCTTCGATTCTCTTAGCTCAAGTATGATCTTAATGAGTTCTTGGACATTTTAGAAAGATTGTAACATCCCCTATAACCTTCATGTTGGATATTTTTGAAAATTCAATTTGGAACTATGTGAAAAATTTCCATGAAGTTAGGTCAAAATGTTGCCTAAGCTAGGGCAAAATTCCACTAAGTCCTCAAGTTTCATGAGCATGTCTTCACTATACATAACTTGAAATCTAAGAATTTCTAGGAAACATTCTGCCATAAAATGTTTTAGATATCATTGAGATCTACAACTTCCATGTTGGAAGTTTCCTTTGAATCATCTTGCATCATGGTGGAAATTTGGCTCAAAGTTATGTAAAAAACATGAATTTTCAACACTTCGAAAAATTCTAAGTCTTGGAAATTTTGACTTTTCAAAATGAAATCTTGAATTTTTGATTTCTTAATGAACAAGTTTCATATTTTGACATGTCTTGATGAATTGTAATCTTTGAAACTTAATTTTGATTAAAAAGTCAAAGTTTGACTTTTCGTTGTACAGTTGACTTTTCATTAGTTGACTGAAATTCATTTGTCAATCAATTAATCTTGAGAAATGTTTTGAGCCATGCAATTAGGTAAAAATGAATTATTTGAATCCTTGAGATCATGCCTTAAACCAATAAATCATTTGCTAGGTCAAAAATCAAAGATTGCACTTTCTCAGTCAAAACCCTAATTTTGACCATTTTGCCCTTTTGATGATCTGATCAAATTATTTGAGGAGTTGTGATAAAAACTTGATCAATTGACATATATGATTTCATAATGTTGACATGGAACAAAAATTATGAAGTTTGGTTATAAATTTACCATAGTTGACTTTTCCCCAATATAATTGATTTTAGGTCATCTAATCAATTAACTGAACAAAAATGTGATCCAAGACTTGAAACTTGACATGAGAAATCTTGGGGGTCCAAAATGATCCATGAAAGTAATATGGGGAATTAAAAGTCCATTTGTCCTTGTGTAAACTCAAACCCTAATTTTCAATTGCTAGTGTTGAGGAGGTGTCTTGAGCTGATCAAACCTTGTGCAGTCTTGAATTAATGGATATCTTGTGAGAGATTGCTTGAGAAATGAGAGGGAAAATTTTAGGGTACAATAGTAGGGGATACGAGAAAACCTGACATCACTAGGTTGTAAGCTAAGGATATGGCAGCGACTTTTTAGTAAGATGCCCCTGCCTCTGTACCTGTTGGAGAAATTACCTGCACAGACTTTGTGGATGGTTTGAGTGTCATCCCAACTCCTGGGGTGCTTGGTAAATGCTTATCAGGATTATAAGTCTTATTCTGATAAACAAATGACAAGATGACGGGACATAGTCGTACGTTTTTAATCCCTAACTTTTTCCTGGACCGCCCTTTCGGGTTTTCAGTCCACCAGGATACCCTTTTTTGCTCAAGCCGCCTTTTCAGGTTTTCGACTTGTCGGGTGTACAATTTTTTTTGTATATATCCCTAATTTTTTCCCAAACTCTTTTGGTTCACCGGGATGCCCTTAATTTTGCCTAGGCGTGTCAACCTTAGCGGGTCTTTTTCACGCGTAGTATTTTTCTGACTATGTCCGCGCTTATAGGATGTGGAGAGTTGCCACCGTCTATGATAACAAGTTTTGTAGAAATGCCATAAAATGTTTATGTGATCGCATGTACCCTTTCATACGTGGGAGCATGTGTGGGGCTGCTTCAGGATGAATCTGGTGCACCTGATGTTTGATCAAGTTTATGATAGTCTTGAATTTCCTAGGTATCTTTTCTAAGAACTATCATGGAAGGATTCGAAGACATGATACTGACACCATCTGATACTACTGGCACAGACAAGCAATTTGGTGGTACCAGAGATTCAAATTTCACAGTGATTTTCTGCTGGAATCCCTGATCAATGTAACAGCCCCCGAGTGATTCATATGGACATATACCCCTGGCTATTCAGCATTTTTGGAGAGATTCTTTGCATATTGGCTTGACTGCCCCAGATTAATTAGACACCATGTCATGCCCCTTGATTATGAAAGGCTTGTTATTGGGAATGTTTTTTTCGTCTGAGGTGATTTTGTCCATTGAGGGGGTCTTCGTTCACTGAATATTCGTTGTGTGAATTTCTCTGCCATTTGAACAATTAACCATATGCAAACAATGTCATTTAAAGAATGCAAAGCTTATGTCTGTCTTGAAATTTTTTGAAAATGCGTTTTTTGTAGTAAAACAAAATTTGCAAGAATGTGATATCAACTCATGATTTATAGCAAACCTTACATGAGTCAGGATACCTTTATAATAGTATGCTCTCGAACTAACCCATACTTCAGCTAGGACTTTTAAGGTTTGTAACGTGGCCTGGTTCATGGTTTAAGAACAAAGGATAAAGGCTCAAAATTTATTTGTACCCACCCGTTCTTCGTGATTTTCTTCATTCCTATGCTCAATTAATTGTGCATTTTTAATCCCAGTTAAGTTCTGGAATGTTGGCCCCGATATTTCAGTGATGGTTCAGAAATTGAACGTTTGTTTGAGAAGGCAGTCATTTTTGTGACCTTTTCTTTTTGTTGAGTATTTGTAGGACCTCTTTCTTTTTTGATTTTGCTATCCCTGTATTTTGCTTGAACTGTTTCTTTTGTGATTACAGCTAGCGAGATGCCCCCATTTTTTTAGTCTCCTTCATAAGTTTTGACTTAATGGGCTTTTATTTTGAGAGATAATGACTGACTGTTCTTAATGATTATGTGGAACCATCACGATCTTTTGGAGAGCATCTTCTACACTATTTGTCGTGTATGAAGGGAAAGCTTGCGACTGAATGCACATCTGAATTAGCTGAGAAAACTGCCATGCCCCAGGTTATGATTAAGGGTTTTAATTTGTGTGAAAAGAAAAAATCCTACTTCTTAGGCTCAAAGGGGTTGACTAGGGATTATCTTCCTTATAACTCAACTATTTAGGATTTGAAACAACGCATGTACATCGTCAGCAGGTTCTGTTCAAAAGCATATTGTAGAGATTGTGGTATCGTTCTCATCATCCTCCCGCTAAAGGCTTAGAGCTTTTAATCAAGAGTTGAATATCACAAAAAGGAAGTAAGAAATTAGTTTAAGCATAATGAAAACAAATTAATTCAAGACAAACATGTGAAATGCATTGATGAAATAACAAAGTTTGACATAAATAATTGTTCGAACAAAAAAGAAAATTACAATTTGAAAAATTCAAATGAACAAAAAGCCCCTTTGTCTGAACTTGTCACTTCATATGGTGTGTATTTGAGGGACGGCAGAAGAATTCAGTCTGGCCATCTTGTGTGAACTCCAACGCTCATTCATCAATCAGGTCTTGAATTTTGTTCTTCAACGCCCAACAACTATTAGTGTCATGTCCAGGACTGTTGGAGTGGTACCCACACCTTGCGTTTGGATTGTACCTTAGGGAGGCAGTGTTGGGATTTTAAGGAGGATCCTTTAACGTAACCAACTTGGCCTCCAATACCTGATGTAATGCTTGAGTCAAGGACATGTTGATTTTTGTGAATTGCCTCTTGGGGTTGTCTTGACTTTGCTGATTACCCCGTTATGGTTGGCAAGATCGTTGTTGGACCCTTGGTGTAGCAGAAATCTGGAAAAGTCCACTCTCCACCAAACCCACTTCTTGTCTCATTAGGGGCTGATGAATGACTTGATCCCCAACCTTGACTGTTTGTTTCATACAGTTGCATCCATCTTGATGAAGCTTGTTGACAATGCCTCTTAGCTCTTCTTGTCCCCGGGCTAGGCCTTGGATAAGAGCCATTCGCCCCAGCATATGGATTCTCATTGCTTCTACCTCAGCTTGCAGTTTTTCCTACTGTTCATCTTTGTCATTGTCAGGATCTTTCTTGGTCAGATTCCCGGCGAGGAATGTTTTCAATTCTTCTTGCCCCTTGGCTAGACTCATGAACATTTCTTTGAATTGAGCATCTTGAGTTTGGAGATCCTATACCGTCTGTTCAAGAGTCATTTCTTCTTGCTGAAATAAGCAGCGAAGAAGATAAGAAACTTGTCCTAAAACCTATTTATGCAATGATATGTATGATATATGTATGCAATGTTTTCAAGGATTTCTAAGACTTAAATTTTCTTAACCAAAGGGAAAACAAACATTAATTTCATTAAGAAGTTTAAGTGGTTACAATGATGCCTCTTGGCATTACAAAGGAAGTAACAAAGCAGAAATGAACTCTCAAAGCAACAAAGGACTCAAGCTTCCCACGGGCGCATCCTCTTTGGTGCAATGTAGGCATTTATACTCCTCTCTTCGTGAAGTAGCCTGGTAAGCTCTAAAACTTTCTTCTGGCTGGCGTAGAATTGGGTTTCAAAGGTATCCCTTTCCTCTTTGAGTTGAACCCAGGATTTTTGTAACTCCTCGAAATTAGTCATCATGTCAGGATAAAGAACAATGTAAGGAGTGTCTCCCTCAGCAACTGGCTCTATGATGATGGGTAGAATGGCTTCATAAGGCATCCTGAGACTTTGAGCACGAATTCGTACCCACTTAAGATAAGGATCCAAAGGAATGGAGTTCTTATGCCCCAGTGTTTTGCTATCAACTTTGTTTACCATGCCTTAACCTCTTATGAACCTCTGGCGATAACCCTAAACATCATTCTCATAGTCGAATACTATTCCTTAGACAAGTGTATCATGAGGACCATCCCTCCTAGCATATCCAAAATTTCGCAATGCGAAACAAGGATTATAAGTGATTCCTCCCCTAATGCCTAGAAGAGGGACATTAGGGAACTCTCCACAGCGGTCAATGATGGTAACATTCTCCAAGGATCGAGGACACCAATGAATGTCGGAATGTGTGAGGGACATCAACCTATTATACCATCTCAAGCCTTGTTCATTCTTTAAAACAGATCGAGGCAGGTGCGAAATAAACCACCTAGCCAACAGAGGAGTGCAATTCAGTAGGCTCCCTCTTCTCTTTATAATGCGGGTATGCAGAGAGTGTAGGATGTCTCCAAGTAAAGTAGGCACTGGATTATGAGACAGAAAAACCTTGACCGCATTCACATCTATGATTTTGTATGGATTAGGAAATAGTACCATCCCATAAATGAGAAGGGCCAGCACTTCTTCAAAAGCTTGTAAATCCAGGGTATCCCAAAAATGATGAGCCTTCTCAAAAAGAAACTTAGCTAGAAACCCTTTGACGCCTCTTCTAGTTTCCCAATTTACCACTACATCGGACCATTGTAAAGATAGAGCATGAGCAATCTCTTCAGGTTTTGGGTCTCTTTCTATACCATTGATGGGTAACTGATCAAGAATGGGCACCCCTAATAACTGGGAAAACTCCTCCATGGTAGGAACCAATTGGTAATCAGGAAAGGTGAAGCAGTGATGTAAAGGGTCGAAGATCTGAAAGAGCGCCTTCAAAATTTATTCATTAGGGCTTGAGGTGGCCAGATTGAGAAGTCAACCATGTCTTTAAGTGAATGGAGAGCTCTCAGGAACCCTGGATGCTAATTACTTGAGTTGAGGAGGTACCCTTATGAGGTTAACTTGGATAGTATTCCTGCGAGTGGATGTCATGTCCTACAAAATAACACAAAGATAAGTCCTAAAAAACCCTTGAAATTGTTAGTATGATATGCCATGTTATGATGTTATGATATCATGATTATGCTAAGAAAACACAAATATAGCAAGCACAAGCAAATCACACAAAGACCTTAGGTTTAAGGCTTGCATGGGTTTTAAGGTAAGTACCCTCTTGAAGTTTAGTTGGTTCAACATGTCCTAGAAAGTAATCGGGTTCTAAGGTATCTCAATATCACTGATCTTTCCCACAAGTTTCATTATGATAGACAACTGACTTGCCACCAAACAAAACTCGGGAGTAAAATCTCAACGAGTGTACAATCGAGTATCAACCGACTTTAGGATACACCAAAGACGGCTATCTCTCGACTTCCTAATGGCCAAGTTGTTCAATTAAAGGTTCTAAGGTCAGTTGATGTTTTATGACACCACACATCGGCCTCGTATTCTCCTTGACTACTCAAGGGATACTGGTACCAACCAAAGTGTCACATCAACGTAGCTATCACTTTGACCGTGTCAGTATACCCCACACATTTTCCATGATCTATTGCTACTTACCTAAAAAAGTGCCCCATATCTGGGTGTAGGATCTATAGAAACAACCCAAACAATCCCAAAAGGTAAATCAAACAAAGCATACAAAAGAAGTTAAATAATGAACTAACTCTAAGGTAACCCCACTTTTTATCCTATCCCCAACAGAGTCGACAGTTCTGTGATACGGTGGCATAACCGACTGTTATATACTGGTTTTGCATTTGTGTTCACAAATGTTGCAGTAAGCAAGAGTCGTCACCGACTTTTCTTTTATCCAAATTAAGGAAAGGGTGAAAAGAACAAAAAAAGACCTTTTTCGAGATTATTCTGAGTAAGGGGGGTAGATAATGGAAAGGGAAGGTGTTAGCACCCTTTCCATCCGTAGTTATCTACGGGCTCTTTAGAGGTTTGCTCATTTTGAAAATACCTTTGTGCTTTGTGTGTTTTTGAAAGTTTGTTTTGAAAATTCTTTGGTATGGCAGACTTTGTAATGTTTCTCGGGAATGTGGAGAAAGTATACAAAGTGTCTTGAAAATGTTTTTTTTAAAAGCAGTTTTTTGTGTAAGTGCAAAGATGTTTTGAGAAAACTTCTAACAACTATCTACTTTTATACTCGAAAAGGGGTCTTTATTTTCCTCCTATCCTTTAGATAGTGCTATCCTACTATTAGTGAGTAGGTAGCCCTATCGTTATATGTATGAGGGACATTTGAAGGGACGTTACAGTCACGAAGGCAATTTATGGAGACGCTTTAGCAATTTTGTTTAGGGACTAGATCATTTATCAAAAAGGAAACTGTAGGGTCATCAAGGGACTATGATATTTTTGATTTATGGGTCTTTTCTAAAATGTTCCTGCCTCATGACTGTTTTATTTTTAAAGGCAACCAAAGTGGGCGTACCTTAGAGGTTCATATATGCAATTGATTCAATTCGGTTATTTTTTTTATCTTTTGTGTTAAGTTTGCTAACATTTTGTTATTAGTCTTGTCATACATGCCCAGTTACTAGCAGTTAATATATATACAAGAAAATGTAAAGTGCGAAAAATAAACCCTACACTATTACATGGCTTTGGAGAGAGGGATATTTACAATGTATAAAACTTGGGAGAAGAAAAAAATAAGGAAAGCGGTAAAAATCCTAATTTAATCTACTACATACTGTCAACATATACAATAATGTAAAAATGCGAAAAATAAATAACGCGCGAAAGATTGAAAGTTCGTCTAAAAAAAACTAATAAGAAAAAAAAATCTTCTTTGTTGTTTTTGATTTAAGAAAAATAGTCAATTATCCTAAAGTCTATATAATAAAATTAAATAAAGAAAAATAAAATAATTTCTTTTTATTTTTTTTTTTTATTATGAAAAGAAAATAATTAGTCCTAAATTCTAATTCATTTTAAATTAAGAAAAAAAAGGTTAAAGTTTCAATTAATCAATTAATTAAGAAATTAATTATTTAATTAAAATGACTAAGCCTAGATTTTTTTAGTGAGCTTTTTCTTTTATATTTGGTTAATTAAACAACAGAAGAAAAAAAATAATAAAAACAAATATAAGAAATAATACAAAAAAAAATGCCAAAAGGGCTTAAGCATGCAAAAGAGAAAAGGGGAAATGAGTCTTTCGATTCAAGGGGGAATGATGTGTTTTCGATTCACCCCTTCCTTGACCTCTTTCGATTGGGCTAGGAAGCTGGCGTGAGTAGTCTTCGATTGGAATCTCCCGGCCTCCTTCGATTGTGCTAGGAATCAGTATGAGGATCCTTCGTTTGGACTCTTTTCTTCCTAGTTCGTTTGGACTGTGAAGGGACGTGGACCTGCAAAACAACACGAAGGTGCCTCTTTCGTTTGGGGCAGTCAGGCAATGAGGGGCGAAGCCTAACGTTTCGTTTCACCCTGGTCCTTTTCTTTTCGTTTGAGTCTGTACAAGGGTTAGTTCTAACATGTATATTTAGACAATAAAAACATGCAATCAAAAAGGACATAAATAAAAGGTGAATAGGTGTTATTTACATGCCATTATGGAAATGAAAGGTGCAAGGTCAGGGGGACTTACCTTGCTGGAAAATCAAACTTGTGAGGGGACTAGAGTTGTTGGATACTCTTGGATTATTTTTTGATAACTATGGTGGGTTTATGGGCAGCGTATCTCTAACGTCTCCGTCTTTTTGGCTTGCAAGCATGATGCTTATATAGAGTAGGAGGGAGGGGACAAGAAGACAAAAATTTAACTTCCATAAACAAACATTTTCAAGGCCATGAATGAAGTTTTGTAACTGTGACCAAAAACATGGGATCTTGTCCTCTTTTTAAATTTGAATAAATGTGGACAATTTTAGCTTTGGAATACCCCCAGTCTTTATCTTTCGATTGGACCTCCCATGCACCCTTCGAATGGGCCTTTTTCTATAGCCTTCGACTGGGCTCAAGTTGCCTCTTTTGATTGGGTCTTTAGATGGTCCTTCAGGCGTACCTTTTGAATGGGCCTTTAGTGTGTCTTTCGCATGGCCATTTTGAATGGACTCTCTATGCATGCTTTGGCCCTCTTCGAATGCCTTCAATCCTTTCTCTTTGATTGTACCCCTTGCATGCTTCTTCGAATGGATCTTGATTCAGCTTCTTCGAATGGCCAGCAATATGCGTCCTTCGAATGGACTTTTGGAATTCCATTGTGTAGAAATTGGGTTGTCAAAACTTAGCATGAGGAAATTTCCTGCCTTGTGCAGGCAGGCATGTATCAGGTGTTTGACTTGTAGGTATGAAGAAAATCCCTGCCTTGTGTAGGCAGGCATGCAGGTGTTTCCCTTGTAGGCATGAAAAAAATTTATGCCTTGTGCAAACAGGCATGCATGCCATTTGTCTAAATGGGGCCTGTGTGAAAGAAACCAAAGGTTCTTCAAATAAAAGATGCCCAAAGATTCTCCAAACGAAAGAAGCCAGAGGTGCTTCAAACAAAGGAAACCAAAAGGAGATCCCCTTCTTTCTGAATCGAAGGGAGCCATTTCAAAGGAAAACAACGCTCAATCGAAGACTTGCAGACCAAAGCTTGATCGAAGGGTGTTAAATGCCCAATCGAAGACTAGTGAGTCAAGCTTGTAACGAAGGATTTTAAGAGCTCGGTCGAAACTTGCTATTATGCTAATCGAAGGGAACTGTTTAACTGCCAATTGAAGGACATTGCTGAACTACCAATCGAAAGACACTTTGCTGATATTCAAAATTTCCTCTTTCTTTAACCAAGTATTTGTAACCACCATGTAAGGGAAAAATCTTGGGAAAATATGAGAGGGCAAATTTTGGGGTACAACAGTAGTTACTCCTGGCTGAAGGAGATTGGGATCAAGTGCTTGGTCTTCTAGTTGTTGAGTCCTCCACTTGCACTTGGGTAGATCTAGTCGTCCTGGTCACCGTCATTGTCAGAGTCTTCAAGAGCATTAACTTCATGGTTACTAATGCAGAGAGGTGGTTTCCCTACACGATCACGTCGAACCTCCTTTTGAGCCTTGAAGTGAAGCCCAACCCAAATTTGTCTGACTTAAACGGGATATCAGGGAGTTGTCTCCAAATGGTGCAGCCTCCATCTTCAACAACAACACGAGCATCTTTGAGAGAGGCCATCCTCGGTGTATCTTTAGCAGCTTTAGGAATTTCAGGAGTGGCTTTGGCAACAACAACCATGGGAGAGACCACTTCAAAGGCTTGATAAGGAGTCTCTATGAACTCGCCATCCATTTCAACATATTTGAATGAATTTAGATGACTAATCATAAATTCTTCTTCTCCACATATAGTGACAATTTTCCCCTTGACCGGGTACTCCAGCTTTTGATGTAGTGTGGAAGCTACCACACCTACCCCATGGATCCATGGGCTTCTAAGTGGGAAAGAATAAGCAGGACGAATATCCATCACAAAGAATGTTGAGTTGAAGACTTGAGACCCAACTTTGATCGGGAGATCAATTTCTCCATGGACCATTCTCTTTGAATCGTCAAAAGCTCTCACCACGACGCCAATGGTTTTCAGCACCAAACCTTCACAGTCCAACCAATATAGAGCACCTTTGGGTAAGACATTCAGGGAGGACCCAAAATCCACCAACACCTGGGCTAATGTGGTTCCTTTACACTCGATGGAAACATGCAGAGCTTTGTTGTGATTCTTCCATGCTCGAGTCAAATCTGCATCTGAAAATCCCAAAAAATTGTCAACAGTCAAACTGGCTACACTATTTTCAAATTTACCGGCCGTAGTTTCTTGAGGGACATGTGCATTTCTTAAGAATTTTATCAGTGCTTGAGCATGCGCCTCAGAACATAGCAACAAATATAACATGAAAATCTTCGAGGGTGTTTGCCCCAACTGCTCCACTATCTTGTAATCACTTTTTTTGATAATCCTTAAAATATCCTCCATCTCTTGGATAGATGGGTCCTTGATGGTAGTATCTTTTGCAGACACCTCCATCAGGACAGACTCAGTCATTTTTTCCTTTCCTCAAGTATCAACAACAGGTTTAACAGTAGTAATACGAATGGGTGTATTAGTGGTTGTCGCAGGTGAAATCTCTTGAGAGAAGATCCTCCTCGTGCTAGTAACTTTTCTTGATCCAGCAATGTTTTTAACATCAGCAGTTTCATCTCCAACAATCCAGGAATCTTGTTTGATACCATGGTAATACACTCCTGCCCCATAATTCCAGGGCATAGCCTTATCAGAAGAGTAGGGGACTGGCCCCAGTGTGGTGATAATTATTGGAGCTATTCTTAGTTCAACAGGAATCCTAATAGGACCTTTGGAGGTTATCCTAATAAGTTTGTTTGAGATAGTAAGGATGGACACGTCTTCTTGAGATACACTTTGGTCCAAACTTTTCATAGATGGAGTTCTTTCAAATAGAATCTCATGGCTATCCATCAGGTGTTGGACACCTTTCTTCAACCATTCACAACCATTAACTTGTACAACACAGCAGCAACAGTCTTCAAGGCAGCCAGTGAATACCCCGACTTTCAACAAATTCTCTTTAACAATTTTCAAAGGAGTGGTCAAGTCATTAACGGAGGAAACAAAAGAGGCATCTTCATTAGAATTAACACCCTTACCATGATTTGGCATGGGTGCGGTGATCACGTTGGGAGTTGGCGGAGGGTCAAATTCATTTGTCTTGTTATCCATTAGGTCTTGGATTTTATTCTTTAATGCCCAACATTTGTTGGTATCATGTCCGGGGCTATTTGAGTGGTAGGCGCATCTTGCGTTATGATTGTATCTTGGTAGGGTTGTATTGGAAATTTGTGGAGGATCTCTTAGTTAAATGAGCTCATCTTTCAGTAAATGTTGCAGGGCTTGTGGTAAGGACATCCCAATCTTGGTGTACTGTCTTGGTGGAGCATTCAACCTTTGTTGATTATCTCGTTGTTGTGGTTGTTGAGTAGAAGTTAGATTAGAAATTAACACTGCACTTATTGACTGATGACAATCCTTCTTAGCATGGATCCTTGACCCATACACAATAATAGTTTCCTTTTTGCCAGTAAATGGTTTTTTTACAGCACTTGAGGTGGAGGCCATAGGTATTTTCCCGCTTTAAATCAGGCTTTCAACCCTCTCAGCAGTTAAGATCAATTCAGTAAATCTGGATGATGTACTCCTAATCAGCAAGTTAAAAAATGGTCCAGTCAATATTCTCATAAACATATCTACTAACTCCCTATCAGTCAAAGGTGGTTGCACTCTGCCATCCAGGTCTCTCCATTTTTTAGCGTATTCTTTAAAGCCCTTGTTTGAACCCATGATCATTCCTTGTAATTGCACCCTAGTTGGCGCAAGATCAGCGTTATATTGATATTGGTGGTTAAAGGTAGTGGCCAAATCCTCCCAAGTATGGATATTAGTCCCTTCCAATTGGTAAAACCGCTCCAACTGCATTCCAGATAGACTTTCTTGAAAAAAGTCACCCATAATTTCTTATCAGCGGTATGCGGCTGAATTTTGCCGACGTAAGATATTAGGTGGAGCTTCGGACATGAGACACCATCGTACTTGGCAAAAACAGGGATCTTGAATTTTTGGGGAATGACTACCCCAGGAACGAAACCCAAGTCACCAAAGTCCAAGCCAGGCATAACTTGGATTTCTATAGCCTTTAGTATGTCTTTTAGTTGCTTATATTCGTCATTGGCCGGTGGATATTGCTCGTCAAAATAATCCCCGTCCTCAGAGTTTTGATTGTTTCCACCCCCAGTACGGGTGCTCCTAGCATCTTCATCTTGATTCTCATCCTCTTCGGAGGCGTCCTCTTAAATTTGAACTTGTCGGACGGGGCCCTTCAACCTCTTCCCCATGTTGATTACACCTTTCTTTTTGGTCTTCTTCTTCTTGACAAGAAGTGTAATCATTTCTTGCTGACCCTTTGCTAAATTGAGCAGAGTCTCTTGAAACTGAGAGTTTTTAGTCTGCAAGTCCTTGACAGTTTGCTCGAGATCCATCTTATAGTGAAATAAACAGTAGAAAGATGAGGAAACCTGTGTCAGAAACCTTCTTAAGATATGATGCATGTTATGCGTATGCAATGTTTTCAAGGACCTTTAAGATTTAAATTTGCTTAAACAAAGAGGAAATAAAACATTAATTATATTAATAAGTTCAAAGGTTACAGACTGCCCCATAGGCTTACAACAAAAGAAAAATAATACAAAGAACTTATACAAAAAAAACACTCAGGTCTCCCATGGATGCTTCCTCTTTGGACTGATGTAGGTATTCAAGTTTTGCTCCTCGTGAAGTCGCCTTATGAGTCCAACACTTTCTTCTCGCTTGTGTAGAATTGGGCTTCAAAGGTGTCTCGCTCTTCCTTGAGTTGAATCCATGATCTTTGCAACTCATCGAGACTAGTAGGCATATCACGATGAAGAATGGTGTAGGGAATGTCTCCTTCGGTAATAGGCTCCACAATTATTGGTAAGATGGCTGGATACGACACCATGAGGTTTTGAGCGCGAGCTCTCACCCACTTGAGATAAGTTTCCAAAAGAATGGAGTTCTTATGCCCCAAAGTTTTGCTATCAACCTTGTTTACCATTCCCCAGGCTCTTATAAATCTTTGACGATAACCTTGGATATTGCTCTCATAGTCAAATACAATACCTTGGATAAGTGCATCTTGAGGACCATCCCTCTGAGCATACCCAAGCATTCATAGAGCCAAGAAAGTATTATAAGTGATACCTCCCCTAATTTCAAGGAGTGGGACATTACGAAATTCCCCACAGCGATCAATAATGGTAACGTCCTCTAAAGATTAAGAACACCAATAAATATCTGAATGCGAGAGTGACATCAACCTTTGAGACCACCTCAAGCCTTGTTCATTATTCAAAACTGATCGAGGAAGGTGTGAAATAAACCAGCTAGATGGAAATGGAGTGCAACACATAAGAATCCCTCTTCTCTTCAAGGTACGAGCG
Organism: Vicia faba; assembly: GCA_948472305.1. Taxonomy (NCBI): domain Eukaryota; kingdom Viridiplantae; phylum Streptophyta; class Magnoliopsida; order Fabales; family Fabaceae; genus Vicia; species Vicia faba. The sequence continues at coordinate 1,047,659,883 of OX451736.1, forward strand.
TGAAGAGAATGCAAAATGTCTCCGAGTAAGGTAGGCACCAGGTTACGAGATATGAAGAATTTGACCGCATTCACATCTATAAGTTGGTATGGGTTAGGGAACAATACCATCCCATAGATTAGAAGATCCAAAACTTCTTCAAAAGCTTGCAAATCCAGAGCGTCCCAAAATAGTTAAGCCTTCTCAAATAGAAACTTGGCTAGAAAACCCTTAACACCACATCTTGTTTCCCAATTAACCACATTGTCGGACCGTTGCAAATGCAAGGCTAGAGCAATCTCCTCAGGTCTTGGGTCTTTATCAATACCGGTGAAGGGTATTTGATCAAGAATAGGTACTCCTAATAGTTGAGAGAACTCTTCCATGGTAGGCACCAATTGGTAATCAGAAAATGTGAAACAATGATGTTTAGGATCAAAGAATTGAAAAGCACATGTACCATGTCTTCTTTAAAGTTTGAGGTAACCAAGTTGAGGAGTCGACCATACTTCTTGATGAACGGAGAATTTTCAGGGACCCTTGATGCTAACTCTTTGAGTTGAGAAGGAACTTTCACAAGGTTGATTCGGATAGTATTTCTGCGAGTGGAAGTCATATCCTACAAAACAGAACAAAGATAAATCTCTAGGTCCTTTAAATGGTTAGTGAAAATTCTATGGTATGATGTCATGATGTTATGTACAAATAATCATATACAAACAAAATAAACAAGTCCTTAGGTTTAGGCTTTCATGAAGTCCATAGGTAAGTACCCTCTTGAAGTTTAGTTGGTTCAACCTGTCCTAGAAAGTAATCAGGTTCTAGGGAATCTCAATATCATTGATCTTTCTTCATCTGGCATTGTTTCAGCGCAAGCCTCTGTTTTGGCGACTGAAATATCCTGAAAGTCCGATCTCAATGAGCATAGTATCGAGTATGAACCAACTTCGGACTGCACCAAAGTCGGCTATGTCACTACATCCTAATGGAAAAGTTGTTCAACTAAAGGTTATATGGTCAGTTAGTGCTTCATGACACTGCACAACGACCCCGTATTCTCCTTGATTCGCTACAAGGGATACCGATACCCACAAATGTGTCACACTAACATATCTATTGATTCAACCATATCGGTCTATGCTGTACAATCTCCACAATCTTTGCTACTTACCTAATAATGTTCCCAGATCCGGGTAGAGGATCTATACAAAGCCCAAACACCCTTTTAAGAGTAAAGCAAGCCAGTCGAACAATGAAAGCATTTAAAGGTGATCTAGTCTCTAAGGTAACCCCACTTTTAAGTAACATCCCCAGTAGAGTCATCAGTTCTGTAATACGGTGGAAGAAATGACTTGGGTGTTTTGCGTTTTATCGCAATTGTTACGGATAGCAAGAGTTGCCACCTACTTTTCTTTTATCTAATGAAGGAAAGGGTGAAAACAACAGGAAAGACCTTTTTAGAATTTTCTTGAGTTCGGGGGATAGGTTATGAAAAGGGAAGGTGTTAGCACCCTTTTCATTCATAGTTATCTATGGGCTCTTAGTTGCTAGCTCACTTTGAAATTCTTTGTAAATGTTTTTGTGTTTGGTGTGAGTTTGAAAATATTTTTGAAAAGTGCCTTTGTTTAGGCGAACTTTGTAATGATTCTCGTCTCTATAAGAATGTATACAAAGTGTTAACTTTTGAAAATATTTCATTGAAAAGTGTTGGTGTGTTTGAGAGATGAAATGTTTGTGAACAAGAAACTAATAACGTTCTTCCTACTCAAAAAGTCTTTGTTCTTTTCCTCCTCCTTTAGATAGTGTTATCTTACCATTAGTTAGTAAGAAACCATATCATTAGATGTGAAGGGACAGACGTGGGTCATCATACAGTCATAGAAGGCAACATTTGTAGGATACCTTATAAATTTATTGTAAGGGTCTAAGATCGTTTACCGAAGGCAACGTCGAAGGGTCATCGAGGGACTACAATCTTGTTATCGAGGGTCTTTGCTAAAGTATCCCACGTTCGAGGGACATGACTATTTTTAAGGCAACAAGTGTGGGTTAACCCTAAAGGTGTAGGTGTGCAAAGTGTATTGTTTTCATGCAATTTGTCTTGAATTAGGGTTATCTATTGTTTGATTTTAAGTCTTGCTATACAAACCCTAATTACTAGCAATAATATGGAAAGTGATAAATTGCAGAAATTTAAAGTCCCACGCTATTACAATACTTTAAGGGATGGGGGTACAAATTACAAATGGGGATGATGAGAAAAAGTAAACCCTAACTATTACAAAGGCTTTGACAATTACATTATAATGTACAAAATAATAAAATGTGCAAAGAAATATAGAGAAAAGAAATTGGAAAGAAAATTATTTTTGTTTGAGTTTTTGATGAAAAAGAGTTTAACCTAATTAATAAAAAGAAAGAAGTTAATTAATTATAGTCTAAGTTGATTTAATTTAAAAGAGAAAATTAAAATAATAAACCTAAGTCTAGATTTATTTTAATTAATTTTAAGAAAGAAAATGTTTTTTAGGGTTTTATAAAATAAAATAGTAATATTAGTCTAAGTATTTAATTAAATATTTTTTGGTATTTTTTAGCAAGAAATAAAAATAATGATTTTAAAAAAGAAATAAAATAAAATAAAATAAAAATATAATTTATAAGTCTTGGGGGTTTAAAAATAAATGTGGGAAGTTTGAAAGTAAAAAGATCTTTGTTTAGGCCCAAGGTGTTTTTGTAATCAGAAAAGAAATAAAAAAACAAAGGGGTGGGCCTACATGCTATTTAGGAAATGCGGGGGGGTGATGTTGAAGAAAATGAAACAAGCCTAGTGCTGAAGAGCCCAATGCGCTTCCAAACAAAAAAAGAACAATGAAAATGTGAAAAATGCAAAAGGTCTTGTTGGGGCTTGAACCCAAGACCTTATAGAGGTATGCCTTACGCACACGCTTCCTGCCACTGGGGTAGCTGTTTCATCCAGTACGTAAACCACTTGCAATAAAGATAAAATAAACCAAGTCCTGACTGTACTTCATCCTCTTCCTCGTGCCACATTTTTGAATCTCTGAACTTACTCATTTCTCAACCATTTCAAAAATTATAAACATCAAACTTGTTAGAAATTTCACCATGATTTCAAATATGTAAATAACTTAAGCAATGAATCAAAGATGAGCACAAATTTTAAATGGTACCAAATTCAACCTAATTTTTTCATAAAGTTCAGGCTCAAAATTCTCACTACTCAGGTAACATAAATGAATTCTAAGGACATGGTTAGTTTCAGTGCTATGATGTCTACATTTTATCTTTTAAAATGGAAGCCAAATGATGCTTGTATGAAGAGTTAGAATTTCAGAAAACTCACTTGTAGGTGGAGATCATGTTTTGAGTTAGAGCTCACTTTAAGGTGCTTCAATGATCTGGTTAGCTTCCTTGAACTTCCAGGAAGCTATTCCAATAGTTACTTTGAGCTGAGAGAGTCTGAAATGTTCTAGAGAAGTCAAGGTGCAAGCTTCTGTTTTTGAAAATGGATGCTGGTGAAGATGGAGTTACATAAGTATAACATGTATTGGGATGACTTCTATATATGTTATAGAAGTTTGGTGAATGAAAAGAATGGAAAATGCATGAGTGGTTTGTGAGATGACTACCAAAAATCAGAAATGGCACAAAAGTGAGGATTGAGAGCAATTCTGAGTTTGAGGGAGATTGAGGGAGTTTTCAGGCTTGTAATTTCGTCCTCTAGGCTTGTGAATGAAGGTTCAATTTATAGAAAAAGTTTTGGAAGCTTGGAGGGGTCAGAAGCTAGAGTTCACATGTTATGGCCATTTGACTTGTTTTTGAAGCAAGCTTGACAAGCATTGTTCCAAGGCAAGGTACAAGGCTATCTAAAGTGGTTAGGAACCTTAAACATGCTTATATGATTGTGTAGAGGATGCTTGTGCAGAAAGAACAAATGCAAAGCTCAAGACAAATTGACTTTGTGTTTAAAGCCACTTTATTAGAATGGCAATGTTACTTTGTGCCATTAATAGAAATGCAACTTGGATAAGGAATAAAATGCTTGGAGAATGGCTCTATCATTTGTGTAATTAATTAATTATGGAGTGAAACACAAGTTAGAAGCCTACAAAGTGAATTTATGTAGCATAGGCTAGGGTTTTGATCAAGTGTTCATCACAAAAAATGACTTGTAATTCAAGAATGGATGCCCAACTTCTTCTCTTCGATTATCTTAGATCAAAAATGATCTCTTCAAGTTCTTTGACATTTTGGAAAGCTTGAAAAATCCTCTATAACTTTCATGTTTTCCACTTTTTCTAAATCAAATTGAAGCTATGTGAAAAATTGCGAAGAAGTTGGGACAAAAAATCTGCCTAAACTAGGTCAAAATTTCACTAAGTGTCTAAGAAAAAGTGCATGACTTCATGGGCCTATAACTCAAAATATAAGAATTTTTTGGACATGAGACCTTGAATACAAAGTTGTATATTTCATCAAGATCTATAACTTTCATGTTGAAAGTTTTCTTTGAATCATCTTACATCTTGGTGAAAAATTGGCATGAAGTAGTGAAATTATCATGTACAAAAACACTTAGAAAAATTTCTAAGTCTTGAAAAGTTTGACTTTTTAAATTGAATTATGAATTTCTTGATTTATTGATGATCAAGCTTCATATTCTTGAATGTCTTGATGAATCTTGACTTTTGAAACTCAATTTTGATCAAAAAGTCAATGTTTGACTTTTGGTGTATTAGTTGAGTTTTCATTAGTTAACCAAATTTCATCTATCAATTATTTGATCTTGAGAGATGAATTAAGTCATGAAATTAGGTCAAAATGATGTACTTGAATTCTTGAGGTCATGTTTCAAACCAATAATCACGTATTAGCTTAAAAGTCAAAAACCAGTCATTCTAGTCAAAAACCCTAATTTTGACCATTTTGCCCTTTTGATGATCTGAAAAATTTTCTTGGGGAATTGTGATCCAAACTTGATAAATTGATAAATATGACTTCAAAATGTTGATTTTGGTCAAAAATATTGAATTTTTACTGTAGGTTGACCACATTGACTTTTTACCCATTACAACTGATTTTCAATCATCTGGTCAATTGACTAAGAAAAATTATGATTCAAGACTTGAAACTTGACATGAGTATTATTGGAGGTCTATAATGATCCATGAAGATAATTTAAGGCATTATAAGTCCAATTTTCCTTGTGAAAGTCAAAACCCTAACTTGAGGCACCAGTGTTTAAGAGGTGGTTTGACCTAGTCAACACTTGTGCAAACTTGAGCCATTGGAGATCTTGTGAGAAATGTCTTGAGAAAAGAGAGGGAAAATTTTGGGGTACAACAGTATATATCCCTAACTTTTTCCCAAACCTTTTTGGTTCGCCGGGATGCCCTTATTTTTGCCTAGGTATGTCAACCTAGCGGGTCATTCTTATGCATAATATTTTTTTACTATGTTTGCATTCACAGGGTGTGGGAAATATTCACCATCCATGGTGGTTAACATCATAGCATCGCTTGAGAATACTTTCTTGACAACAAATGGCCCTTTTTAGGTGGGAGTTTTTCCCCTAGGACCTCCTTGTGGTAAAATGATGTGCTTTATTACCAAGTCACCTGCCTGGTATACTCGATGCTTAATCTTCTCGTTGAATGCCTTGATCATACGTTTTTCATACATCTGACCATGATAGAAAGCAGCCAGCCTTTTCTCGTCAACCAAATTCAACTGATCCAACTTGGTCTGAATCCACTTGTCTTCGTCTAAATATGCTTCTTTCATAATCCTTAGAGAATGGATTTGAACTTCGACAAGCAGGACAACTTCCATGCCATAAACTAAAGAAAATGGGGTTGCCCCAGTTGATGTTCGCGCCGAAGTACGATAGCCATGAAGATAAAATTGCAGTATCTCATGCCAGTCTTTATAGGTCACAACCATCTTTTGCACAATCTTATTTATGTTCTTGTTGGTGGCTTCCACTGCGCCATTCATCTTAGGTCTATATGGAGAAGAGTTATGATGCTTAATTTTGAACCGTGTGCAGAGTTCAATGATCATGGCGTTGTTAAGGTTGGTGCCATTGTCAGTGATGATCCTCTTAGGGATGTTATACCAACAGGTGAGGTTATGCTTGATGAACCGGGCCACAAAGTTCTTGGTAACTGAGGCAAATGAAACTGCTTCAACCCACTTGGTAAAATAATCAATGGCAACAAGAATGAAACGATGTCCATTAGAGGCAGTAGGCTTGATTTATCTGATCATGTCAATGCCCCACATTGCAAATGGCTAAGGAGCAGTCATGACATTCAAAGGAATTGGAGGCACATGGACTTTGTCAGTATAAATTTGGCACTTATGGCAAGTCCTCGAGTGGTGATGACAATCAGTTTCCATGATTGATCAATAGTAACCAGCTCTCAGAATCTTCTTGGCCATAATATGTCCATTGGAGTGAGTATAAAATATGCCTTCATGCATATCCTCCATAATTTTCTCTTCTTCCTTCTTGTCCATACAACGAAGCTGGGTTGAATCGTGGTTGCGCCTGTATAGAATTTCGTTACTCAGGATGAACTTGGCTGAGAACCTCCGTAGGAATTTCTTGTTGTTGATTGATGCTCCTTCAGGATACTCTTGAGCTTCGAGATATCTTCTCACTTTGTTAAACCAAGGCTTCTCCTCTACTCCATCATTGTCAATCTCATGGCAGTGCGCAAGTTCGTCAAATCTTTCGACAGTGATTCTGGGAGCTTCATTGACCCAATTGACCTTGAACATGGATAACATGGTAGTTAAAGCATCCGCCAACTGATTCTCTTCCCTCTAAATGTGTTCAAAGGTAACCTCTTCAAAGTATGGGATCAAGGTTAGCACAAGTTCTTTGTAAGGGATAAGATTTGGATGTTTTGTATCCAATTCTCCTTTAACTTGAACGATTACAAAATAGGGATCTCTTATACGCTTAAGAATTTGATTCTTAGGTAAACAATATCTTTCTTGCCCAAGATGCACGCTTCATATTCATCCATGTTGTTGGTACAGTCAAAGCAGAGTCTGGCAGTCAAAGGTGTATGGCAACCTTCGGGGGAAATGATTATAACACCAATTCCATTACCCATTGCGTTTGGAAGCTACATCAAAAACCATAGTCCATCAGGATCCTTTCTCAGGTCCTTCATACAGTCCAGGCTTTTCACAATCTGTAATTAGCATGATATTCTCATATGGGAATTCAAAGTTCATAGATTGGTAGTCATCTACAGCTTGATGCGCCAAATGACCTGCCAGTACACTTCCCTTTCTTTATTTTTGAGTAGTTTAATGAATGTCATATTCAGTCAAGATCATTTACCGTCGGGCTATTCTTCCAGAGAGAGTTGGCTTCTTAAAGATGTACTTGATGGGATCCATCTTAGAGATCAGTAGAGTGGTATGAGTCAACATATACTGTCTTAGTCGGCAAGCAGTCCATGCCAAAGCGCAACAAGTTTTCTCGAGCAGTGAATATCTTATTTCAAATTCGGTAAACTTTTTTCTAAGGTAGTATATTGCATGCTCTTTTCGACCAGACTCGTCATACTGTCCCAGCACACACCCCATTGAATTCTCTAACACGATTAGGTACATAATCAGATGTCTTCCTTCAACTGGTGGCATTAGAATTGGAGGTTCTTGAAGATAATCTTTGATCTTGTCAAAAGCTATTTGACAGTCGTGATTCCATTTCACCACTTGATCTTTCTTCAGTAGCTTGAAGAGTGGCTCACAAGTAGCGGTCAGGTGAGAAATGAATCGGGAAATGTAGTTTAGACGTCCCAAGAAACCTCAAACCTCCTTCTTAGTACAGGAAGTTGGCATTTCTTGGATAGATTTGACTTTAGAAAGATCGACTTAAATACATTTTCCATTGACGATAAAGCCTAGGAGCTTACCAGACCTTACCCCGAAGGTGCACTTGTTTGGATTCAACCTCAGTTTGTATTTCTTTAGCCTCTCAAACAACTTGTGCAAATGATTAAGGTTCTCTTCTTCAGTTTGGGATCTTGCTATCATGTCATCAACATAGACTTCTATCTCATAATGGATCATGTCATGAAATAAAGCCGCCATAGCCCGTTGATAAGCCGCGCCTGCATTCTTTATCCCAAAAGGCATTACCTTATAACGGAAGGTGCCCCACTGTGTGACAGGTTGTTTTCTCCATGTCTTCAGGTGCCATTTTGATTTGGTTATAACCCGAGAAGCCATCCATAAAATAAAATATCTTATGTTGAGCAGTGTTGTCAACTAAGACATCAATATATGGTAGTGGGAAGTCGTTTTTAGGGCTTTCCCTATTTAAATCCTTGTAGTCTGCATACATATGGACCTTACCGTCTTTCTTCGACATTGGAATAACATTTACAACCCATTGGGGATAGGAAGTCACTGCCAAGAAACCTGCATTGAACTATTTCATTACCCCAGCCTTGATCTTCTTTGACATATCAGGACGCATGCGACGAACCTTTTGTTTGATCAGAGAACAACCCTCTTTCATTGGCAGACAATGAACCACAATATCAGTAACTAGCCACGTCATGTATTTGTATGACCAAGAAAATAACTCAACATACTCCTGTAATATCTGAACCAATCTTCTCTTGACACTATCTTCCAGGTTGGAGCCAATCTTAACTTCTTTCTTATCTGCCTCAGTACCCAAGTTTATAACTTCGACCGGTTCTTCATGCGGTTGGATAGCTTTTTCCTCTTGTATCAGGAGTCTGGTAAGTTCTCTGGGTATCTCACAATCTTCTTCACCTTCTTCTTCACTTGATAGATTGTATTTTCAAAGTCATAAACATTAATAGAAGAATTGTTGTCAATGAGATCCGGAGTGGATGTGGATCTGCAAATGTGTGTGTGTGTGCATGTAAGGTCACATGGCTATTTGAAAATGCAGTAAAGTAAAAGAAAGACAAGGAGTGCAAAATTTGAATGCAAAATTGTCCAATGTTTTCATTAAATGAGCACATGATATATGAAATTACAACCCTTAACAAATGGACCATTGTGCCCCGGGCAAGGCACATGGTTTAAAGTCATTATTTTAACAGAAATTATATAGACAAACTTCTTAAAGCAATAAAAATAGGAAATAGCAATTACTCCTGGCTGAAGGAGATTGAGATTAAGTCTTTAGCCTCCCATTCATTGAGTTTATCGTCAGCAGTTGGGAATATCTAGTCGTCGAAGTCACCATCACTATCAGTGTCCTCTAGAGCATTGACTCCATTGTTGCTAATACGGAGAGGTGGTTTTCCAGGACGAACATGTCGAACCTTATTCTGAGCCTTTGAAGTAAAACCCAACCCAAATTTGTCAGATTTGTAGTGGATATTAGGAAGTTGTCCCCAGATAGTGCAACCTCCATCTTCTACAACAACCCTAGCATCTTTCAGAGAGTACATTTTTGTTGTGTCCTTAGAGACCTCAGGAATAGTAGCTTTAGCAACAGAAATTGTCAGAGGGATTACCTCAAATGCTTGACAGGGGGTTTCAATGAATTCGCCATTCATTTCAATATATTTGAAATAATTCAAATGATTGACCATATATTCTTCTTCTCCACAGATTGTGACAATTTTTCCTTTTACTGGGTACTTCAGCTTTTGATGCAACGTAGAGGTAATTGCGCATGCCCCATGGATCCATGGGCATCCGAGAAAGCAAGAGTAGGCCGGGAGGATATCCATTACATAAAAAGTTGAATTTAAAACTTGAAATCCCACCTTGATCGGAAGATCTACCCCTCTGTGGATCATTCTTTTCGAACCATCGAAGGCTCTTACCACAATATCACTGGGTTTCAGCACCAACCCTTCAGAGTCTAATCTATCCAAAGCAACTTTGGGTAAAACATTGATAGAGGACCCAGTATCTACTAACACATGCGCCAAAGTGGTGCCTTTGCACTCAATAGAAATATGCAGATCCTTGTTGTGATTCTTTCCCACCGGAGTTAAATCTGCATCAGAAAATCCCAAGTCATTATCAATAGTTAGGCTTGCAACACAATTCTTAAACTGGTCAGCTGTGGTTTCTTGTGGTACATGGGCCTTCTTCAGGAATTTAAACAAAGCTTAGGCATGTGCCTCAGAGTATAACAACAAGGACAACATGGATATTTTTTAGGATGTATGTCGCAGTTTCTCAACTATTTTGTAATCACTTTTTCAAATGATCTTCAGGATTTCTTTAATCTCGTGTCTATATGGGTCTTTAATTGTGACTTCTTTTAAGGGTGCCTCCGTCATGACAAGCTCAATAAATTTCTCTTTACCTTGAGCATTGGCAGTTGGCCCAGCAACAGGAATGCGAACAAGTGTTATTGTAGTTCTTAGAGGAGAGATCTCATGAGAGAAGACCCTTCATGTCCTAGTGACCTTACTAGTTTCAGAAATATTTTTAATTTCAAGATCTTCACTTTCATTAATCCATGGCTCTGTCTTAACACCATGATAATAAACTTCTGCTCCATAGTTCCAGGGCACAAATTTGTCAGATGAATAGGGGACTGGCCCCGATTTAGTGATAATCAAGGGAGCCACTCTTGGATCAGCAGGAATCCTTATAGGGCCTTTAGAGGTGATCCTAATAAGAGTATTTGAAATGGTGATTATGGAAACATCTTCAAGTCCAACTCTTGAGGTAAACTTTCAGGAAAACTCTTCATGGGTGGAGTTTTCTCGAACAAAATTTCATGGCTATCAATCAGGCGTTGAATACCTTTCTTCAGCCACATACAACCATTAGTTTGGGAAGCACAATGGTAAAAAAATTTCAAGGCAGCCTGGAAATAAACCGTCTCTTAACATATTCTCCTTAACGTTCATCAAGGGAGTAGTCAAATCACTGATGGAAGAGACATAAGAAGCATCTTCAACAACATTAATACTTTTACCATGATTGGGCATGGGTGCGTTAATCACATTAGGGGTTTCTGGAGGGGAAAAATCAATCACCTTGTTGTCAATCAAATCTTTGATTTTTCTTTTTAGGGCCCAACAATCATTGGTGTCGTGCCCGAGACTATTGGAATGGTATGCACACCTTGCATTTAGGTTATACTTAGGAGAGGATGTGTTAGGATTTTGCGGAGGATATCATAGTGTTATCAATTGTTCTTTCAACAGATGTTGTAAAGCTTGAGACAATGGCATGTTGATCCTAGTGAATTGCCTTCTCGGGGCATCCGACCTTTTCTTATTGTTTTGTCGTTGTGGTCATTGAACTAGGGTTGGGTTAGAAATTAATACTTTACTTACTGACTGATGAAGATCATTCTTGACACGACTCCTTTTTCCATAAACAACATTATTCTCCTTCTTTCCAACAAGTGGTTTCTTTACAGCAGTAGATGTTGAGGCCATTGGGATCTTCCCGCTTTTGATTCCTCTTTCAACTTGTTTGCTAGTCAAAATCAGCCCAGTAAACCCTGACAAAGAACTTCTGATCAGTAAATTAAAGAATGGACCAGTTAAGGTGCCAATGAACATGTCCACTAATTCTCTGTCAGTCAAAGGGGGTTTCACCCTTCCAGCCAGGTCCCTCCATTTTTGAGCATACTCCATAAAGCCTTTACTCAAGCCCATAGTCATACTTTGTAATTGCACGTGAGTTGGGTGCAAGATCAACATTGTATTGGTATTGTCTATAGAAGGCAGCAACCAAATATTCCCATGTATGGATATTAGTCCCCTCTAGTTGATAGAACCATTCCAACTGTGTCCCAAATAAGCTTTCTTGGAAGAAGTGCACCCATAACTTCCTATCGGCGATGTGTGGTTGAATCTTGAGAACATAAGACCTCAGATGTAGCTTGGGACAAGAGATTCCATCATACTTGGAGAAGATAAGAACCTTGAATTTGTTGGAAATTACCACCCCAGGGACCAAACCTAAGTCTCCAAAGTCCAAACCAGGAACTATTTAGATCTCTATAGCCTTAAGTCGGTCTTCTAGTTGTTTGTATTTGCCATCCGCCGGTAGGTACTGCTCATTGGATTAGTCTTCATCCTTAGAAATCTGGTTATTTCCACCCTAACCCTGGTGCTTCTAACATCCTCGTCTTGATTGTCTTCTTCAGAAGAATCCTCTTCTATTTGAGCCAGTCGGACGGGCCCCTTGAACCTTCTTCCCATGTTGAGAATAACAACTCGTTTCTTGGTCTTCTTTTTGGTGGCAAGGAGTGACATCATTTCTTGTTGTCCTTTAGATAAGTTGAGGAGAGTCTCTTGGAACTGTGTGTGTTGGGTTTTCAGATCTTTGATGGTTTTCTCTAGAGCCATCTTATATTGAAATAAACAGTAAAAAGATGAGGAAACCTGTATCAGAAAACCTACTTATGATATGATGCATGCTATGTGGATGCAATGTTTTCAAAGACCTTAAGAAATTTAAATTTGTTTAGCCAAAAAGGAAACAAACACAACAATTGTATTAATAAGTTCAAAAGTTACAATTGCCCCTTGGGATTATAATAGCAAAGTAAAAAGGTCTCAAGGAGACAACAAAATAGACTCCTAAAACAAAAGGCTCAAGTCTCCCACAGGGGTTTCCTCTTTGTGTCGAGATAGGCATTCAAGCTTTGCTCCTCATGAAGTTGCTTGGTGAGCTCCAAAACTTTCTTCTCCCTTGCATAGAATCGAGCTTCAAAGGTGTTTGATTCCCCCCCTTGAGTTGAATCCACGATCTCTGCAATTCTTAGAGGTCGGTAGGCATGTCAGGATGGAGAATGGTATAAAAAATGTCCCCCTCAGCAACAGGCTCCACAACTATTGGTAGGATGGCGGAATATGGCATCATGATCTCTTGATTACGAGCCCACACCCATTTGAGATAAGGCTCAATAGGGATGGAATTATTATGCCCCAGAGTCTTGCTATCAACCTTGTTTACCATGCCCCAAGCTCGAACAAACCTTTGACGATAACCTTGGACATTGTTCTCGTAGTCGAATACAATACCTTGAATAAGCGCGTCATGAGGATCATCTCTCCGAGCATAGCCAAATTGTCGTAGATCCAAAGAAGGGTTATAAGTAATACCTCCCATAATGCCCAAGAGTTGAACATTAGGGAACTCCCCATAATGGTCAATGATAGTAATGTCCTCTTGAGATCGAGAGCACCAATGGATATCCGAATGATAAAGCAACATCATCCTTTGTGACCACCTCAAACCTTGCTCATTCTTCAATACTGATCGGGGAAGGTGCGCAATAAACCACCTAGAAAGAAAAGGCAAGCAACACATAAGATTCCCTCGCTTCCTCATAGTGCGAGTATGAAAAAAGTGTAAAACGTCTCCAAGCAATGTAGGCACAGGGTTATGAGTAAGAAAATTTTTGACAGCATTCACATCTATGAGTTGGTCAGGGTTAGGAAAAAGCACCAACCCATAGATTAGAAGATCAAAGATCTCCTAAAAAGCTTGTAAATCCATAGCATCCTAAAACAAATGAGCCTTCTCCATCATGAATTTAGCAAAAAAGCCTTTGACCCCACTTCTTGTCTCCCAATTGGCTACAATGTCAGAACTCTTCAATTGTAAGGCCTTGGCAATAACTTCAGGTCTTGGAGCTTCCTCTAAACCGGTGAAGGGTATTTGATCAAGAACATGTATTCCTAGTAGTTGAGATAATTCTTCCATTATGGGCACCAATTAATAATCGGTAAAGGTGAAACAATGATGTACAGGATCAAAGAACTGAAAGAGCACCCTCATCATGTCTTCTTCAAAGCTTGAGGTAACCAGATTGAGAAGTAGACCATGCCTTTTGGTGAACAATGAATTTTAAGGAATCCTTGATGCCAAATCTTTGAGTTGAGGAGGCACCCTTATAAAGTTGATTCAGATGGTATTTCTACAAGCGGAAGCCATATCCTACAAAACAGAACAAAGATAAATCTCTAGGTCCTTGAAATGGTTAGTGAAGATGATATGGTGTGATGCTATGATGTCATGAACAAATAATCACACACAAACAAAGAACACAAGGTTTTAGGTTTAAGATTTCATGTTGTTTATAGGTAAGTACCCTCTTGAAGTTTAGTTGGTTCAACCTGTCCTAAAATAAGTAACCGGGTTCTAGGAGCCTCAATATCACCGATCTTTCTTCATTGGACATTGTTTTAGCTCAAGCATCCAAACTGCGACCAAAATATCCCAAAAGTCTGATATCAATGAGTGTAGTATTTAGTATCAACCAACTTTAGTATTGCACCAAATTAAGCTATCTCACTACTTTCTAATGGCTAAGTTGTTCAACTAAGGTTCTACGGTTAGTTAGTGCTTCATGACACCGCACAACGGCCCCGTATTCTCCTTGACTGGAATTAAGGGACACCGGTACCAACAAATGTGTCACACTAACGTAGCCATCGCTTCAAACATGTCGATATTATTCCTCATAGTCCCCACGATCTATTGCTACTTACCTAAAATGCCCCAGATCCGGGTATAGGATCTATACAAGAAATAAACCCAAGCATAACCCACAAATGTAAAGCAAACAAGACAAACAAATAAAGAAATAAAGGTGATCTAGCTCTTAAGGTAATCCCACTTTTAGTTTAAATTTCCCCAACAGAGTTTCCATTTCTGTAATAGGGTGGGAGAACTGACTTGGGTGTTTTGCATTCGATTGCAAATGTTGTAGATAGCAAGAGTCTCCATCGACTTTTCTTTTATCCAATAAAGGAAAGGGTGAAAAGAACAGGAAATACCTTTTGAGAATTTTCTTGAGTTCGGGGGGTAGGTTATGAAAAGGAAAGATGTTAGCACCCTTTTAACCCGTAGTTATCTACGGGCTCTTAATTGCTAGCTCAACTTTGAAATTCTTTGTGTATGTTTGAAAATATTTTGAAAACGCCTTCGTTCGGTCAACTTTGTAATGATTCTCGTATCGTTGATTGAGAATGTATACAAAGTGTTGGTTTTAAAAATATTTGTTTGAAAAGGAGTGTTTGAAAAGATGTTTTGAAGGTGCCAAAATGTAAGGCAATTTTGTAATGATTCTCGTATCGTTGAGAATGTATACAAAATGTTTGTTTGAAAAGTGTTTTGAAAGTGTGAGGTGTAAATGGTTTTGTTTGTGAGCAAGCAATTACGAGCAATCTACCAACTCAAAAAGTCTTTATTATTTTTGTGATATGGTGGGAGAACTGACTTGAGGTTTTGCGTTTGTGTTCGCAAATGTTTTGGTTTAGCAAGAGTCGCCACCGACTTTTAATTTTATCCAAAGTAAAGGTCAAAAAGTATAGGAAAGACCTTTGAGATGTTTTCTTGAGTTCAGGGGTTAAATTATGAAAAGGGAAGGTGCTAGCACCCTTTTCATCCATGGTTTTCCCTGGGCTCTTAGTTACTTGTTTATATCACTTGCTTTTCTTTTCCAATTGTTTGAAATGGTGTTTTGTGTGGTTTTGAAAGTATTTTGAAAAGAGGCCATCGCTTTGGAAATCTTTGTAATGATTCTTGTTTGAAGAATGTATACAAAGATGTTTGTCTTTTGAAAAATGTTTCAATGTTTGAAAGTTTGTTTTGGAAATGTTTTGAAATTGTGTGTGTGTTTTTGAAAATAGCAAGGATGGTTTGCAAATTGATCAAGTAACTAGGAGCATCTACCTAATCAAAAGTCTTTCTTGTACATTTTTAACCCTTTGACATTGTTGTTTTACCATCGTATTTGGTAAACAAACCTATCTTTGGATGTTAAACGGGACGGGCGTGGGTCATCGTATGACCATGATAACAATGGTGCCAAGTATCTTAGCAAGCTTTAGGGACTAAGATCATTTGTTTTTAGGCAACATTTTGATAGCGTCATCGAGGGACTATGATCTTTTTGTTTTGATTTATTTCGCCAAGATACCTAGCATGCATACCATGGCCATTTTAAGGCATCAAAGTGGATGGAACCCTAGGGGTGCTTGTGTGCACTGTGTTGTCACTTTTCATGCATTTTTGTCTTGTATTTAGTTATGCTATTTGTTTGATTTTTGGTCTTTGCATACAAAACCCTAGTTTACTATCATGGTATAAAGCAATAAAATGCATAATGTAAATCTAGACTATTACAACAATATTATGGGGAGGAGGGTACAAGTTTGAATAGGGGGATATTTGCACAAAATAAAACTCTAATTTACTATTACAACCCAATTGAATTTATACAACAATAAATAAATAAACAAGTATTCAAATGTGGAATAATTTGTAAATATGCAAAATGTTTTTGTATTTGTTTTATGCATGAGAAAATAAGTTTATTTATGTCCTAAAAATAAGAAAATAAAAATGATTATTTTTGAAAGGGTGAAAACCCTAATTTTTGGTTTAAAAGAAAATATATATTCTATTATTATTTATTTCACTTATGTACAAGAAAATAATAACAATATATACAAAATGTTAAAAAATTAAATATTATATGAAAATATTATTTTAAGTGTACAAATAATAAAAATAAAAATATGTAATATTTTTATATTATTTACAAGTTTTTATTTAAGAAAATAAAAGTATATTAACCTAATAATTTATTTATTATGTAAAAATAAAATAATAAAAAATATGATAAAATGCAAAAAATAAAGAAAATATTTTTGAGATTTTTCAATGTTTAGAAAAAATAAATAAAGTCAGAAAATATAAAAGAAATGAAAAATATACAAAAATATAGAAAATGGGCCAAGGGGGTGCAAAAAGTTAAAGGGGGTGCCAAAAGAAGCAGGCCCAAGCGCCAAGCCTAGAACAACTTCATCCCTGACCTTCGTCTTCTTCGCGCGCGCCCTGTACTTTAAATCTTGTTCTTGCTATTCTTTGCATAAAATCAAAAACTTATAACATGAAAAATGTAGCTCATCATCACACGATTCCAATGATATAAAAAACTTGACCTAACTCTCAAAGATCAGAGAGAATTTCAGTGGCCCTAAATTCTGAGCTAGTTTTTTCAGCATGTTCATCATCCAAATTCTCCTAGCTCAGTTAATATAAATACAAACTATGCATATATACAGCTCAAGTAACTTAAGGACTACATTTTTGCTCCACAAACCTAAGCCTAAGGATGTCTAAATAAGGAGATAGAACTTTGAAAATTACCTTGTTCAATTGAGTTTGGATAGGGCAATGTAGCAACTTTGAGTGAGGCCTGAAGTACTTGTGAGCTTGCTTGAAGTTCCCTCAACCTTTCCTAATGCTCAGCTTGCTTTGAAATTTCCTGAATCTCCCTGTAGAAGTCAACCTGAAAAGCTTCAAAATGAAAATGGTGATCCTTGAAACAGAGGTTACAATTGCTTGAGAAAGGTCTGGACAACTTAGGTGTGATGTATGGAATATGTTTGAAGCCTTGAAACAAAAAACGCACAAGTGAAATTTGTTTTGGCTAGTGATCTGCAGAGGTTGCCCTGTTTTGGGCAGAAATGGTGATTTTGGTGTTTTAGGGTGTTTGCAATGCTATGAGCTCATGTATTGGCTTGTTACAATATTCTGAAGTTGTCTACAATAATGCCAAGGCTTGGTTTTATCAGATACACAAGTGGTGTGGACTTTTGTAAGCTTACTTGCTTTTGAAGCAAAGGTTGAAGTGACAAAGGCAAAGGCTGTACTTGCTAGCTCGTGGGATGTAGAGAGTTGGTACACTTTTCCTGATGTTCATGGATCTTGTTTACAACCAAAGATCAGGTTCAATGCTCAAGATAAACAAAATTGCTAAAAGTATGCTTTATCAAAGTAGCATTGTAACCTTTATGCCATTTTTGGAATAATTCCTTGTGCAATGCTCCATAGCTCAGAACAAAGCCATTGTCCAATGTATTTGAATTAAATTAAGGAGTGTGGAAGGGTTTAAGACCTGTAAAACAAGTACAAGCATGCTTAGTACAGATTTGCAAGTTGTAACCTTGTGCAAAATGCCATGGACAAAAGTGAAAAATTTCCATTTTCTTTTCTTCGATTCTCCCTAACCATAAATGATCTTGGAGAGTTCTTGGACATTTTGGAAAGCTTGTAACATGCTATACAATCCATATTTTAAATTAATTTTTAGATTACACTTGGAACTAGGTGAAAAGTTGCCATGAAGTTAGGTCAAAAATCTGCCTAAACTAGGGCAAAATTTCACTAAGTTAAAAGTTTCATGGACCCCTATTCATAAAATCATAACTTGAGATCCAAGCATCATGGTGAATCAAAGTTGTATATTTTGTGGAGGACTACAACTTTCACGTTGGAAGTTTTCTTTGAATCCAATTGCATCATGGTGAAAAAGTTGGGAAACGGGAAAAAATAAGAAATTTTCATAACTTAGAAAAATTCTAAGTTATGATAAATTTCGAACTTAAACCCTAATTTTCAAAATTAGGTTTCTTGGTGAACAAGTTTCATGTTTTGACACATCTTGATGAAAAATGACCCTTGGCACTTGATTTTGACTAAAAAGTCAAAGTTTGACTATTCAGTGTACAATTGATTTTTGATTAGTTGACTGGAAAATTCATCTATCAATCCAATGCATTTGAGATCTTTTGAACCTTGTGATTAGGTCAAGATCATCTATTGAGTCCTTGAAACCATGCTTGAACCCAATTTTCCATTGGCTAGGTGAAAAATTAGAAATTGCCCTTCTACAGTCAAAACCCTAAAAATGACCATTTTGCCCTTTTGATGATCTGATCAAATTTCTTGAGGAGTTATGGTCCAAACTTGATCAAACGGTTCATATGAGTCTATAATGTTGATGTGGATACAAAATTATATGGTTTGAGTGTAAATTGGCCATGGTTGACTTTTTCCCCAATACAACTGATTTTTAGATCAACTGTCCAATTGACTGGGCAAAAATTTGATTCAAGGCTTGAAACTTGGTATGAGCAATCTCAGGAGTCCAACATGAAGTATGAAAGTCACATGAGGCATTGGAAGTCCAAAAATACCTATGCAAACTCAAACCCTAATTTCAGGTCATCAGTGCAAGGAGATGTCTTGAGCTGTGTAAACCCTAATCCTGTCTGGAGTCCAAAGAGTCTTGTGAGGAGAATCTTGATAAAATGAGAGGGAAAATTTTGGGGTACAACAGCTGCCCCTGTTCAATCTTCTTGAACCTGAAGAGTTAGATTGGCGAGTTTGCCGTTCGTGATTCGAAGGTAAAAGATGATTGGACACTAGAGTGCCCGTAAATTTGCACTCGTCAAAATGTAGTTGAGGGAATGGGCTTAAAGATGCCATTTGGAGATGGGATATAATCTTGTTAGAGATGGGCTTAAAGATGCCATCCAGGGATGTTTGTTGAATTGTATGTTGTAAGTCAGAAGAATGAGTATCAGAATGGTATCCGCGTCTGGAACGTATCTGAATTGTATCTGGAGACTGAATATGTATGAGCAATGGAATGGCGTCCATGTCTGGAGCGTATCTGAGCTGTAACTGTATTTGAATCTGAATGAATAACAGAATGACTTCCACGTCTGGAGTGTATCTGTATTGTATCTGAGTCTGAAATCTGAATGGGCGACAGAATGGCATCCGTGTCTAGAGCATCTATGGGCTGGGGATAAAGCCAAAATGAGTGATAGAATGGAAACCGTGTCTAGAGTGTATCTGGAATGTATCAGAATTTGAGGTCTGTATGAGTAGCAGAATGACTTCCATGTTTGGAGTGTATCTGAACTGTAATTGGGATCTGAATAAGTGACAGAATGACTTCCGTGTCTGGAGTGTATCTGAACTTGAAATTGATAGTTGAATCTGAATGAGAAATATAATGGCTTTCGTATCTGGAGCGTATCTAATCTGTATCTGATTGTTGAAGTCTGAATGAGTGACAGAATGGCATTCATGTCTGGAGCGTATTCGTACTGTATCTTGACTTTGAATTATGAATAAGTAATAGAATGACTTATGTGTCTGGAGTGTATCCTTATTGTATCTGAATAAGAGATTCGGATGAGTAACAGAATGACTTCCGTGTCTGGAGTGTATCCGTATTGTACCTGAAATCTTTGAATATTTTCTAAAGATAGTTGTTAATCTTATCCTGAAAGGGTAAAATGTTAGCTGAAACACAAAGTTATGTTGCATGAAATGCACGATACAATAAAATGTGTCTTATCAATGTTTATGATATATGAATGTAATGTATGCGCATGTAAGCTGATTTGTTGTATTGTCGAGGAAAATAAATCCTTGACAGCTAGGGATAATGAAATCCTTGACTGCTGCCGGGGAAAATAAATCCATGACCGTGGCTGGAGATTCAACATCTTTGACAACTTCTGTGGGGATGTGAGGATCCTTCATGTCTTGAAGTTGGAGTATTAACAAAATCTGTTGTGTGAGTAATGTCAGACTGCTTGAGAAATCTGCTTGGGAAATCCAGAGAACTTTGAAGACTTCTACTGGGGGTTAAATAATGGGAATCCTTACTTGGCTGGGGAATAGGGAACATTCTGACGATTTCTGCGGGGAACTAAGAACGAGAATCTTCATTCTGTTGAGGAGTAATGAAAACTTTGGCAACTTCATGCTGGGGAGTAAAGAAGGCTCTGGCAACCTTACTGGGGAATCAAGAATGAGGATCTTCATTCTGTTGGGGAGTAAAAACTCTGTGGGGAGTAGCTATACTGTTGGGGAGTAGCTATCCTGTTGGAGAGTAAGTTCATGAGTCTGGGGGAAAAAGCTTATTCTTGTTTGGAAAAAGTTTAGGAGTTTGGGTTGTATGCCATTCTACTGGGGAATTATCCTAGTTTGTGGATAAGACAAAAGTTAACTGTTATCTGGTTGATCCTCGGACTTCAAGACAACTTCCTGGGGGAATCTGGGGAAAACTGAATGGTTTCCGCTGGGGATTGATAGTTGGAAATTTGACTCGAATGGAGAAGAAGGTTTCATCTCCGTTGAGGATCTGTAGTTCAAAGTTTTTGCTCCGCTGGGGATTGGGAGTTTGAAAACTTAACTCTGGTGGGAATTAAGGATTTGAAAATATAACTCCGTTGGGGATATGTATTTAAAGGTTTTAGCTCCGCTGTGGACCTAGATGATGTACTGCAGGGGATTTCTCTTGGAATAGCCTAAAGACGTTTTCCTATACTTTCAACCTGTCAGTAATTATTCTTTCCCATTTCATTTATTTGTAAACAGTGATTATATTTAAATGCATATGCTCATTAATAAATCATTGGACGTTTTCAAATAAAACACAAGTGTAAAAAAGAAGAAAAGGCAAATAGTTTTCTGCACTTTGAAGTATCTTTGTATTAACTTTGTGTAAGTATTTTGTACAAAGGAGACATACATCCTAGTAAGAGAACGTTGTCATAAAAATTAGAAAAATTTATACAAAGAAAGATGGCTATGTGTGAAAATTCCATGGGGTTCCCATTCTGTTATAGCCTTCATAACTCTGAATATCTTATCCATTCGTTGCTTCGTCCGAAGATGATTGAGTTGATCAGAAGCCCAGATGCTGTTTGTGAAGAGATTGTCCTTAAAGATATCCGACGAGACATATTCATACGCTTTAATTCCCTATCTTTTGCCTGGACCCCCCTTTCGGGTTTTCGATCCACCGGGAAACCCTTTTTTGCCCAAGTCTCCCTTTCGGGTTTTCAACTTGCCGGGTGTACAGATTTTTTTATTTATCCCTAACTTTTTCCTGAACCTCCCTTTCGGGTTTTCAATTCACCAGGATGCCCCTTTTTTCCTAGGTGTGTCAACCTAGCGGGTCATTTATGCATAGTATCTTTTGACTATGTCTGCATTCGCAGGGTGCGGCAAGTCATCGCCATCCATGGTGGTTAATATCATTGCCCCACTAGAAAATATGTTCTTGATTACAAATGATCCTTCGTAAGTAGGAGTCCATTTGCCCCTGGGATCACTTTGCAGCAAGATGATCCGCTTGATTACAAGATCTCCGACTTGATACACTTGTCGCTTGACTTTCTTGTTGAAATCCTTAATCATCCGTTTTTGATACGTCTGACCGTGTGTTGTACCCCAAAATTTGCCCTCCCATATTCTTCAAGATTTGGCAAGATCAATCTCCAGATGGTTCAAAATCTCTCAAGGGTTGCACAGTCCAATTGCCTCCTAACACAGTCAAAATTAGGGTTTTGGTTCTTACAATGAAGTTGAGGTTTCCAAGGGTCCAATCAAGTCCCATATGCCTATAAACATTGTCAAACACCCATATGTCAAGTTTCAAGACTCACAGCATCAAGTTGCACAGTCAAAAGCCCTAATTGCTTCACAGTCAACTGCAGTGGTAAAATGGTCATTTGACAGTCAAAAGTCAAAATTTTTGGTCAACATCTCATTTTGAAGCCACAATCATCATTTGATCAAGCCTTGATCATGATTCCACAAGCATGGCTCAAAAAGTCTCAAGATGCAAAAAGTTTCTATTTTTGGATAGTTGGAAAAGTCAACTGCAATTTGACCAGGGCATAACTTTTTCATGGTTCATCAGAAAAATCCCATCCAATGCTCATTTTGAAGGGGATGACATTTCCTACAATGCATCTTCACACTCCAAGTCCAATAAAGGCTCTCACAAAAAGTTATCAATTTCTACATTATAGGTCATTTTCAAAAGTCAACAAAAAGGCACTTTAAGTCAAAGACCATAACTTGAGATTGGTAAATCAAAATGACATGGAACCAAAGACATTGGTTAGAGGACTTCAAGACCTTTCCAAAATGTCCAAGAACATGTTCATAGCTTCAAAATTGAGCAAGATATGCATTGGAGAAGTTGGGAAATTTTTGGGAACTTTCAAAAGTCAACTTTGCCTAAAACACTTCATTTTTGCAAATGGGCCTCAAATTCCTTCTTGAATCTTTGCCCAAGGCTTATGCACGACCCATTAAGATTAATTTGATTTATTTTCTCATTTTTAATTAATTAATTGAATTTTTATTAACATTAATTCATTTAATTGATTTTAATTGTAGGAAAATTCAAAAGATATGATTTTTAAATCATTTGTGAAGCAAATAAGGCTAGGGCTAGCTGGCAATTCGTGTGCACCTCAAAAGACCTCAAAATCTCCATGATTGGCAAGGTTTTGATAAAGAAAAGATTGAAAAAGATTTGATTGCCAATCACACATTCAAACCATAATGCCATGGATTGTTGGGCCAAGATTTACCCTAATTCTATTGTGCTATATGTATTGAAGCAAACCCTGAATCCCTACACGTGAAATTGCTGCAAGAACACCATAATCAAATTCTAAAAAATTCAAGAAAAGTGTGAAACTGAATTCTTATTTGCAGCACAATTCAAAGCCTAAAAAAGATTCAAACACCTTTCCTGAGTCTCCAGGAATCTATTGCCATCAAGAACAAGCCCTGACACGCAAAGAATCAAAGGATACAAGTCCCACGGTTTGCATATATTTCCAAATTTCCATATCATAAGTCATGCGTTTTTAATCCATTTTCTTGGTTGATTTATGTTAATAGGGACATTCTGAAGCTATTTGCATAATCCAATTCGATTATAGCACTCTGAATCGAAATCTACCATGGACGAAATCTAGGGTTTTTGAAACTCTCAATTGGGGCTTTACACATAAGGAAAAATTGGACCTTGAGACAAGCATGGTTGAATTCGTCAAGGCCAGACAAATTCAACCAAACCCTCGCGCTCTGTTTATATGACCTGTGTGCTTAATCGCTATTATTGACAGTTTTGGTTTGTGGGGGTTTAAAACCCCCGCTATCTTGTTTTATGTTTACAGGTGAAACGAAGAAGATAATAGGTGTCAGTGCATGGTTGGAGGGTTTGAACTTTGCGCGCGTTTTACATCATAATGTTTGTTTTTTTTATATAATATTTATTATCCATTCATATTACAAACGCGCATCATGGTTCAGTTGGTTGGAGACGTGTCTTGCAAGCGCTGGGACCTGGGTTCGATTCCCAGGTCCCCCATATAATTCTTAATATTTTTTCTAAAGCAATCTCATGCAGCGCTTATACCAAAATTCCACCATGCACGCCCAACAACAGCTTGCCATGTGTCCCCAGCTTCCATCCAGTGGCCAGGAGATGAAGACCATGGTGTGTTCCAGTCAACAAGCATGCACATGATCCCAGAAAGTCAACGTGGCTTGGAACTTTATTGGGCCTGAATTTCAACAAAAAAAACCTCCACTTGGGCCAACATACCCCCTTTGGTTTGCATTTTTAATTTTATTTTCTTTTCTTTTAAATTCTTTTAATTGTTATAATTATTATTATTAATTCACAACAAATTAATTTTCCATAATAAAATCAGAAATCAAAATTGTAAATATATTTTAATTATTTATTAATTTCATCATTAACTTATTTTTGTGAATAAATTCTAAACAATTAATTTAGTTTAATTTAGGTTTAAATTTTAATCTTTTTCTCAATAAATAAAATTATGTAGGATTAGGTTTAGCATTTTCATCCATATTTTTCTTAATTATTGTTACTTATTAATTATTATTATTTTGTAAATAACATATAAATTAATTAATTAGTTTAAAATTAGGTTAACTTTAACATTTTATTAAAAAATTACAATAAACTTAGAACTAGAGTTTTTTTCTGACTTTTAATTTATTTTATTTTCATAATAAATACAAAAAACACAAAAACATTTTTCTTTAATCAATAATTAGATTTAGGTTTAATTTTAATTTAATGCAAAAGGACAAAAAAGCTCATAATTTCTCAAAAAGGGTCAAAACCCTAAGGACGTCCAGTTTAATTTCTATTTGCGCGTTATTTTCTTATTTGATTATTATGTAACTGTTTCCGGAATGTAATAGTAATTAGGTTTATTGCTTTCTTTACTTTCCTCACTTTATCAAAAACGGGTCTTTGTTTTTTGGCGATGTATAGACCCGCGTCTTGTAATAGCGTAGCTTTTACCTTTCCGTATTTTATTTTCCGCACTTCTAACTGCTAAATTGCATGAAAGAATGTATGATAATTAAAAAAAACTCGTAGCTCACAATTGCATGATCCAAGATAAATATTAACATGAAAACAACACACAATGCACATGCCACTTCTAGGGTACGCCTCACTCGTTGCCTCGAAAGTGGTCGTCAAGTATAGGGTGTTTTAACGGTCGCCCTTATGTCTAAGATCCAGTTGCCTCAAAACGGTTGCCTCGGATTAAAAAGGATCTAGGACATTAGGGTTACTTCTAAGGTGTCCTACTATTGCTTCGGTGACCACACTGTCCCTACAATCGAATTGACCCGAACACCTCCAACGGTAGTGCTACCTACCTCTCAATGGTGGGATGGCACTATCTTAAGGACTTTTACACAGCCTAATTCCTTAGGGTAGATAGATGACTCATGGGTACTTGCTCTCTTCAAAAACAAACCAAACATCTTTTCACACTGACACTTTCAAAAGTTTTCAAACAAATTTTTCAAACACTCTTGAGGACAGATACAAGAGTCACTTAGAAATATTTCAAAAACGAAACTTTTTTCAAACCCACTCACATTTGAAAAGCAAACATTTTGAAAACATAAGAGCAAGTACCTAAGAGCCCATGGATAACCATGGATAGAAAGGGTGCTAACACCTTCCCTTTCTATAAATCTACCTCCCGAACCGAGAGACATTCTCAATAAGGAATTATGCTGTGCTTTTGTCCTTTCCGTGTTGGAGAACATAAAAGATGGTGGCGACTCTTGCTTACCGCGACATACGCGATCCAGCTTTAAACAGTCAGTTCTATTTCCACCGATCACAGAACTGGTGACTCCGCTGGGGAATATATAAAGTGAGGTGTACCTTAGGATAGATCATACTTATGTTTTCAATTAAATGTTTTGTTTGCTTTATTATTATGGGCATTGTCTTGGAGTTTCATAGATCCTAACCCGGATCTGGGGATACCCTTTTAGGTAGCATAAGCTGTGAGGGACCTGTCCGGCGTAGACCGACACGGGTGAAGCAGTGGCTACGTTGGTGTGGCACCTTGGTCTGTACCGATATCCCTTGTGTTGCAACGAGGAGAATATGGGTCTTCTGAGGAGTCATTAAGCACTAACTAACCTTAGAACCCTAATTTGACCCAACTTGGCCATAGAACAGTAGTAGTATGCTACACCCATTGAGGCTAAACTCTCGCGATGGTTCTGGCCGCAAGAAATGATTGTGACGCTGGAGTTATGACCGATTGAGGGTAGTCAGTGATATTGGGATCCTCTAGAACCCGATTACTTTTGATAGGATAGGTCTTAACCAACAAACTGAAAGAGGGTAGTACCTGAACTTCATGCTGGCCTAAACCCTAACGGCTATCTTGTGTGACTTGTGTGCCTTATCATGTTTGCCTTTGTGAATACTTGTGGTGTGCTTTATCATGACATCATACCATCATAGACATTGCATGCATCCTGCATAAGGACTGACCCATTTCAAAGACAAGAGGGTTTCATCTTTGCTCTGTTTTGTAGGACATCATGATGCCTGTGCGAAGGAACACTATCCGGCTTAATTTTGTTCATCCACCTGAGCTGCTTGAAGAATTGGTTGACAGAATTCCCAATACTAATTCCTTCATCCAGAGGCATGGTTCTCTTCTCGGTTTAGTCACTTCAAAGTGGGACCAACAATTGATGAGTGTCTTGACCCAGTTTTATGATCCCTTGTATAATTGCTTCACCTTTTAAGACTTCCAGCTGGTCCCTACCCTGGAAGAATTCTCTGATTTGCTTGGTATCCCTATTTTGGATCAGACTCCCTTCACTGGTTGGGAAAAGACTCTTAGGCTTGAGGAGATTGCTGCATCCCTTCCCTTGACCAACAAGGAGGTAATGGACAACTGGGTGACTAGAAGCAGAGTTAAGGGCTTCTTGGCCAAGTTTCTGATTGGTAAAGCTAACAGTTTCTGGAATGACTTAGACTTCAGGGCGTATGAAGACATTCTGGCTCTCTTAATCTATGGTCTAGTTTTGTTTCCTAATCCTGATAACTTCATTAACGTCAATGCCATAAGGATCTTCATGTCTCGGAACCCTGTGCCCACTCTCTTGGGTGATATCCTGCAACAACTCTATGCTCGTACTGCCCAAAGATGAGGAACTCTTTGGTGTTGTATTCCTTTGTTGATGAGGTGGTTTATTTCGCACCTCCCTAAGTTCGTGCTGAAGAACAAAGAAGGAAGAGGCTGGGCTCATAGGTTAATGTCTCTCACTGATAATGACATCATTTGGACTCTCAGAGGTTTGGATGAGGTAGCTGTTATTGATCGTTGCGGAGAATATCCTAATGTTCCTTTGATTGGTACCCAAGGAGGAATCTCTTATAATCCATTTCTAGCTCTCCGTCAGTTTGGAAGAG
Organism: Vicia faba; assembly: GCA_948472305.1. Classification (NCBI taxonomy): domain Eukaryota; kingdom Viridiplantae; phylum Streptophyta; class Magnoliopsida; order Fabales; family Fabaceae; genus Vicia; species Vicia faba. Next base: position 1,047,687,292 of record OX451736.1, read on the forward strand.
CCAGAAGAGCAGGGCCTCATGAGATGCTGGTACCTCACATCAGTTTTAAGTTTCAGGTAGATAGTGACGAGCTGCGTCGTAGATTCATCAAGGCTTGGGACAGAATTCACAAATCTGACCCACATGAGTTGGGACCTAAGACTTATCTACCTATGGAATCCTATTACAGATGGGTCCGCATCCGTGCTCAGAAGTAAGGTATGCCATACGAAGCTGTCAGACCCATCACTCTCGAATATCCTGATAGAGACGGGGTTCCTCCAATTGTACTCCCTCCTCAGATACCTACTGATGTTGATACACTAAAGAGATCTTGGGCGCAACTACAGGAAGAACGGGATTCTTATCGGGAAAAGTTCAAGGAACAAGAGCAGAAAATCCAGAAGCTGACAAAGCAGTTGGAGAACGAGCGGGCCCTGTAACACCCTCTAAAAACCCCGAATAAATTTTCGCGAATAATTAAAATTATAATTTCAGAGTACATGTATCAACGAGGATGTCACAATTCTCTTTTAATAAAAACAAGTTCCTGTCATGCATAATCATAGTAGTAACTCATACATGTTTACACAGCGGAATAATTTAATTAATAAAACCAATGTTATAATATTTTCAAAATCATCAGGGATTAACACCTGGAAAATGTCAACCTCATATTATAACAAACAAAGGGAAATAAACGAGTCTGACTAAAGCAGCTCGACAAACAAACGTTCCCGGAGTTACAACTACCAGAGCATGACCCGGACAATACTAAAACGGAAATAAACTAGAAATGACGAGCCTTCGCCAAGCACCTGAACGAAGCTCCTCAATCTGAAATATTCAACAGTAAGGGTGAGCATCTCAACTATACATTTGATTATACGTTCATAACAATCAATTCAAGAAACCATAAGCATCACCCAACAATTAGCATGTTTCATAGATTACAAAAACCTTTACAATCCATATATTCATAATATCATACTTTTTGTGCTTACTTATTAACATCAAACATCGTTAACAACTTAGTATCAATACATGCATACAATCAATCAAATACAACATTGGAAAAATCATCCATTCATGTCATATTCAATGTAATGCAACACACCCATGCATGTGGTACCATTTTACCGCCCCATTAAATCTCGGGTCACGGATAACTCACCGTTCCATTATATCGCGGACACGGCTACCACCTCAACGTTCCATTAAATCGCGGACACGTATATTGGCCACCATGTTAATTCCACACAATGGGAATTAACAAATGCAACATGATATGTAAAGTATGTAACACTCAGCATACTATTAAAATCAATCGACATATCATGCAACATCAACAATATCAAACATAACATGATATGAATAGCATGTAATCACTCAGCATACTATTAAACATCAATCATATCAAGTTATATCATAATTCATGCTTGATAACATCATCTAAAAGCATGACAATAAGATCCACATAGTGTTGGTATCATAACATACAATCGTTATTCGATACACACATCAATCAACACTAGGAAATCAATAAACACATATTCAAAACATGTCAAACACTGCACATCAAAACCGGATCAATCCGTACTTAACAGCGTGCACAGAAAACATAGTTTAAAACCCAACACAGGAGGTTTAACACGGGTGCCCGTGTAAAACAACACTGCCCGTGTGGAAATGTGTCCAGAAAACACGTTTTTTTTGACAATATAGGGGATCAACACGGGCGCCCGTGTAAATCAACACGGCCCGTGTTGAATTGTGCCCAGAAAACACTTTTTTATGCCAACACAGTGAATCAACACGGGTGCCCGTGTTAATCAACACGCCCGTGTTGAATTGTGGCCAGAAAACACATTTTCATCAGCATTACAGTGAATCAACACGGGTGCCCGCGTTAATCAACGCGCCCGTGTTGATGAGTGCGAACCCAAATTTTCTGTTTTTGCAGCAGCTCATATACCTATATTTTTGCACGAAAATACCTCTCTACGGCAGTGGAATACAGTACAAAGACATCCAATCCACCATAGGAACCTAAAATCCCTAATTGATTCATAAAATTGGGAACCTAAACCTTTTCTAACAAGGTTCAATCCTAAGGGTATCGATCCCTAATAACATCTAATAATTGGGGTTTCTCCCTACGATTACCCGAATCAACCGTACATAAACCCATAAGCAAAAGTAAATCGAGTAGTAGCCCCCCTTACCTTATCAAATTGCAGCTTGAGTTCTTGAGTGATGTTCTTCGTTCTTCGTACCTTCAGAGCTCTGCTTCCCAATATCCCAAATCCTGTGTTATCGTGAATAATGAGAAAAATAGCTTAAGTTCCAAAACATATCTTTATTTCTCTTGCACCCCCACTCTTCACTAACAACATCCAAGCCCAATACTTAAAAGAAACCCATATTTCCTATTTCTTTTATTTTCTTCCAATATTCCGAAATAAATAATTCCTTTTTATTTTATTAATTCAAATAAAATAATTTTCCAATTAAATAAATCAAATAATTGAAACTGGGGTGTTACAGGCCCTGAATGACTACCTCCGTACTGAGAAGAGGAGACCATGGGAGGATTGATGGGCCTTGGATATTTCTTTTACAGCTTTATTTCCTTTTCAGTATTTTCATTTATGTAACGCCTAAGGAAAATTTCCTGAACAATTCAAAGTTTAATCTAATGAAGCGTGTTTCCTTTTTGTTTACAAAGTTGAATCCTGATTGTCTTTGAAAACGTAATTCATACGCATTTCATTCATCATGTGCATCACAGGTACCCTTTTCTTACAGGTTGCTTAATCTTCTTCGCTGTTTATTTCAGCAGTCATCATGAATCCTGAATCATCAACTGAGCAATCCATCAAGGCCCTCCAGGCTCAGAACTCCCAGTTCCAAGAGGTGATCATGAGTTTAGCCAAAGGTCAAGAGGAATTGAAGGCTCTGCTGGTAAAGAAGAAGAAGAAGAGAACTGTACTATTCAACACTGGACGGAGGTTTGGCAATACACTGCAAAATGAGACTGATCAAGCTGTTTCCTCTGTAGGGAAAGGCAGTCCCCAAGGGGGAAGGGTTCCTAGTCCTGTGGTCTCTGACAACGAGACAAATTTCAATGATGAGCAGTACCCTCCCGCTGAAGACAGGTACAAGTAGTTAGAGGATCGTCTGAGTGCCATGGAAATTCAACAGGTGCCTGGGTTGGATTTTGGAGATCTGGGTTTATCTTCTGGGGTGGTGATCCCACACAAGTTCAACGCACCCTCTTTTGCGAAGTATGACGGGGCTTCCTGCCCTAAGCTACATCTCAGATCTTATGTGCTAAAGATCCAACTGTACACTGCAGACAAGAACTTATGGATCCATTTCTTCTAGGATAGCCTTTCAGGGGCTCAACTCGAGTGGTTCTATCAGCTGGATGGAGCCAGTATTCGAAACTGGGAGGACTTGGCTACTGCTTTTTATAAGCAGTATCAGTACAATGCCGACCTCGCTCCTACACGTACCCAACTCCAAGGTATGTCGCTAGGATCGGGAGAAGGTTTTAAAGAGTACGTGCAAAAGTGGAGGGACCTGGATGGCAGGGTGCAGCCACCGTTGACTGACCGTGAACTCGTGGACATGTTCTTGGGGACCCTGTCTGGGCCGTTCTTCAACCACCTGATTGGTAATTCTTCTGCAGGGTTTACAGACCTCATTCTGACTAGGGAGAGAATAGAATCTGGTATGAAATCGGGGAAGATACAGAAAGGTGCGTCCTCAAGTTCTGAAAAGAAGCCTTTCAAGAAGGAAGCTAGTGTTGTGTATGGTCCCAGAAGACAAAATAAACCGGAACGCCGCCAAGCTGTCAACGCGGTGGTGATCTCAAAGCCTACTGTCGCTCCTCGGCAACCTAAACAACCAAGGGGTGAGAGACCCAGAAGAGAATACACTCGGCTTAGTATGACCTTGTCTCAGATCTTGCCTCAACTGCTATCAACCAACTTGGTAATTGTCAGAGAAGCTCCGAAGGTGGTAAACACAACCTCTCCGAAGTACAACCCCAACAGCCGCTATGCTTATCACTCTGATAGCCCGGGGCATTCTACTGATGATTGCTGGGCCCTGAGGAATAAGGTTCAAGACCTTATCGATGCTAAGGAAATATAGTTTGAGGCGCCTGAAAGGCCCAACGTTGTGACTGCTCCTATGCCCCAGCATGGAGTAAATGCTATTGAGGAAGATCTATATGTAGTCTCTGTGGATGAGATTGTTACTCCTTTATTGACCGTCAAGAGGAACCTGTTGCTAGCCGGTTTATTTCGGGTTGTAGCAAGGGTTGCCTTCTATGTGCTGTTTCACCTGCTGGTTATCCGTTGCTGAAGTCAGGCGTCCAAAACCTGATGGATAGCAAAGAAATCTTGTTCAAGAAGGCCGTTGTTCCTATTGTCCCTACTGAAGAAGTGTCTGTTGTCACCATTTTCAACAATCCCACCAAGGCTCCCCCGAGGAAGCCCGTCAAAATCATGTCTGTTGCACCTATCATCATTATCGTTCCGGGGCCCCTCCCCTATAAATCTGACAAGGCTGTCCCTTGGCACTATGGGGCAGATGTGTATGTGTTCGGAGTAAAACAAGAGTTCAACACTAGTACTGGCATCAGTAACATCACCGGTCCTGCTAAAGTTACTCGCAGTGGTAGGCTCTTCTCGCCTGATATTGCACCTCCAGCCATTCAGAGACCTCTTGTTATCACGCCTGCCAGTGCGCCTGTTTCCCCTCCTGATCAAGTTTCTACCCCGGCTGCCGAGTCATCTGACACTCGGGGCAAAGGGATTGCTGATACGCCTGCCCAGATGGAGGCACCGAAGACTATTAATGTTGAAGCTTCCCAACAAGAGATGGAAGAAATCCTTAAGATTATCAAGAAGAGTGATTTCAACGTCGTTGAACAGCTGGGGCACACCACCTCTAAGATCTCTATGCTATCACTATTGTTGTGTTCAGAGGCCCATGCCAAGGCTCTGATCTCCTTCCTGAAGACGGCCCATGTGCCACAAGAGACGTCTGCCGATCAATTTACTGATTGTGTGGCCAACTTAACCGCTGATAGTGGTCTGGGTTTCTCTGACGCTGATCTGACTGCCAAGGGGAAGAACCACAACGATCTACATGTCTCCATTGAATACAGGGGCACTACTCTTACCCATGTGTTGGTAGACACCGGTTCTTCACTGAACGTATTGCCCAAGAAGGCCTTAGACAGGTTGGATTGTGAGGGTTTGGAGTTGAAGCCTAGTAACATTATTGTCCGGGCCTTTGAAGGCTCGAAGAGGATGGTACATGGTGAAGTAGACATTCCAATCCGGGTTGGTTCTCAAGTCTTTGATTCAACATTCTATGTGATGGACATCCGACCATCCTATTCTTGTTTACTGGGTCGTCCTTGGATCCATAAGGCTGGAGCTGTGACCTCCACTCTACATCAAAAACTCAAGTACCCGGTCAGAGGGAAAATTGTTACCGTGCAGGGGGAGGAAGAATACATGGTTAGCCATCTCAACTCATTCCGGTATATAGAGATGGACGGGGAGTTCATTGAGACCCCCTTTCAACACTTTGAAGAGGTGCCTCTAACATTGGCAGCAGCAGAGACTATGACCGAAGATAGTTCTCCTTTGAAGATGGCTTCCTTGAAGGATGCCCGGGCTGTGGTTGAGAAGGGTGAGTGTGCAAACTGGGGCCGACTTCCTGATTTTACTCCAAAGACTGACAAGTTTGGGCTGGGTTTCACTACAGAGGCTCAGAGGGCTGTACGTAAAGAAAGGATTGGAAGACCTCCCGTATTCATCACCAACCCGGGAGTGAATGCTATTGAAGGCGATGCGGAGGAATCTGAATTTGATAGCTGGATCTACCCGACGACCGACGGTGGACTGAACAATTGGACTGCCAAAGATTTCATACCTGTTACTTTTGTTACTCAGTAATGAACTCCTTTGTTTTTAAATTTGTAACGAACAATAATTTGAAACTTTATGGCCCGGTGTCTTACCCGGGGCACCGTGGCTTCATTTGTGAGGGCTTATTACTTGTCATTTCCATATATCATGAATAAAAACATTGGACATTTTTCGCATTTCGAATCTTGTGCTCCCTTTCTTTCTTTATATATTGCAAAACAGCTATATTTACACACACTCACCTATACAGGTTTCAATCCACTCTGGATCTCACTGGTAACGACTCTGCTACTGCCAGTTATGACTTCGAAAATCCGATCAACTTAGCCGAAGACGAAGGTGAAGATGATTTCGAAGTGCCTGGTGAGCTTGCAAGACTGCTACTCCAGGAAGAGAGGGCCATTCAGCCACATGAAGAGCCAGTGGAAACGGTAAATCTGGGTACTGAGGTAAAAAGAAAGGAAGTCAAGATTGGTGCCAACCTAGAACTCAGTGTGAAACAACAGTTGATTCAGATGTTGCATGATTATGTGGAAATCTTTGCCCGGTCCTACGAAGACATCCCTGGGTTGGACACCGACATTGTGGTTCATCACCTGCCTACCAAGGAAGACTGCCCTCCGGTTAAATAGAAGGTCCTCCGTATGCGTCCAGAGATGTCCGAGAAGATCAAAGCTGAGGTTATGAAACAATTTGATGTCGGGTTTCTAGCAGTGACTTCTTACCCTCAGTGGGTCGCCAACGTGGTTCCGGTGCCGAAGAAAGATGGTAAGGTCCGAATGTATGTTGATTACAGGGATTTGAATAGGGCGAGCCCCAAGGATGACTCCCCCCTGCCTCACATCGACGTTCTGGTTGACAATACTGCTCAGCACAAGGTGTTCTCCTTCATGGACGGCTTTTCAGGTTATAATCAGATCAAGATGGCTCCTGAAGATATGGCAAAGACTACCTTTGTTACTCAGTGGGGCACTTTCTGTTACAAGGTCATGCCTTTTGGGTTGAAAAATGCTGGGGCAACCTACCAACGTGCCATGGTTGCTTTATTTCATGACATGATCCACCATGAGATTGAAGTATACGTCGATGATATGATTGCAAGGTCTCAAACTGAGGAGGAACACCTTGACCATCTGCAGAAGCTGTTTGACCGCCTGAGGTTGTACAAGCTGAGGTTGAACCCGAACAAGTGCACTTTCGGGGTAAGATCTAGAAAACTACTAGGTTTCGTCGTGAGCGACAAAGGTATTCAAGTGGACCCTGCCAAAGTGAAAGCCATACGAGAGATGCCAGTTCCCAAGACAGAGAAAGAAGTCAGAGGCTTTCTAGGACGACTGAACTACATTGCCCGATTCATCTCGCACCTAACTGCTACCTGTGAACCAATCTTCAAGCTACTGAAGAAAGATCAAGTAGTACGTTGGAACGATGAATGTCAGGCCGCTTTCGACAGAATCAAAGAGTATCTCCAAGAACCACCCATTCTTATGCCACCAGTTGAAGGGAGACCTCTAATACTAAACCTGACAGTACTTGACAGCTCGATGGGGTGTGTGCTGGGGCAGCATGACGAGTCTGGCCGAAAAGAGCACGCTATTTATTACCTTAGCAAAAAGTTTACCGACTGTGAGACCCGATACTCACTGCTCGAGAAAACTTGTTGCGCTTTGGTATGGGCTGCTCGCCGGCTGAGACAGTATATGTTGACTCACACTACTCTGTTGATCTCCAAAATGGATCCAATCAAGTACATATTCGAAAAGCCTGCCTTGTTTGGAAGAATAGCAAGATGGCAGATGATCTTGACGGAATATGACATCCAGTACACGACTCAGAAAGCCATCAAGGGAAGTGTATTGGCAGACCATTTGGCATACCAGGCAGTGGACGACTACCAGTCAATGAACTTTGAATTTCCTGACGAGAACATCATGGTAGTGACTGATTGTGAAGTACCTGGACCGGATGAAGGACCTGAGAAAGGATCCCGATGGTCTATGCATTTTGACGGAGCCTCCAACGCTTTGGGTAACGGTATTGGCGCTGTGATCATATCCCCAAAAGGAACTTATACTCCACTCACTGCCCGACTATGTTTCAACTGCACCAACAACATGGCAGAGTATGAGGCATGCATTATGGGTCTTCAAGCTGCAATTGACTTAAGGATCAAGTTTCTGAGTGTCTTCGGAGATTCCGCCCTCGTGATCAACCAGATCAAAGGCGAGTGGGATACGAAACACCCAAACCTTATTCCTTACAAAGAGTGTGTGTTGAAGTTGATCCCTCATTTCATGAAGATAACTTTTGAACACTTCCCAAGAGAGGAGAATCAGTTGGTGGACGCGCTGGCTACGATGTCTTCTATGTTCAAGGTCAAATGGGACAACGAGGCTCCCTGGATCATTATTTGGAAGTTGGACGAACCTGCATATTATTGTGATCTTGAGGTTGAAGAGGTAACTGAAAAACCTTGTTATCATGAGGTGAAGAGGTACCTGGAAGCTCAAGAATACCCCGAGGGTGCATCTGTCAACGACAAAAAGTTTCTGAGAAGGTTCGCAGCAAAGTTCTTCCTCAGCAACGGCATTCTCTACAAGCGAAACCATGATTCAACCTTACTGCGTTGTGTGGATAAGACTGAAGCGGAAAGAATCATGGCAGAGCTGCATGAAGGTACCTTCGGAACGTATTCCAGTGGACACATCATGACAAAGAAAATCCTTCGGGCAGGATACTTCTGGTCCACAATGGAAGCCGACTGTTACCAACATTCTCGGACATGTCACAAATGCCAGATCTATGCTGATAAGGTGCACGTTCCTCCAGTCCCTCTGAATGTATTGACTGCACCTTGGCCTTTTGCAATGTGGGGCATTGATATGATCGGCGAGATCAAACTTACGGCATCCAACGGGCATCGCTTCATCCTGGTGGCGATCGATTACTTTACAAAGTGGGTTGAAGCAGCTTCCTACGCTACCGTAACCAAGAACGTCGTGGCACAGTTTATTCGGCACAACCTGATCTGTTGATACGGTGTACCTGAGAGGATCATTACGGACAATGGTACTAATCTTAATAACAAGATGATCACTGAGCTCTGCGAGCAATTCAAAATACAGCACCACAACTCTTCTCCTTATCGGCCGAAGATGAATGGGGCTGTAGAGGCAGCTAATAAGAATATCAAAAAGATCGTGCAGAAGATGACAGTGACCTATAAAGATTGGCACGAGATTTTACCGTTTTCTCTTCATGGGTACCGTACCTCAGCAAGGACGTCAACCGGGGCAACTCCCTTTTCCTTGGTCTATGGCATGGAGGCAGTCTTACCGATTGAAGTCCAGATACCCTCTCTCTGGATAATGAAGGATGCAGGCTTAAGCGAAGATGACTGGATCCAGACTCGACTTGATCAGTTAAACCTAATTGACGAAAAGAGACTCACTGCTATTTGCCATGGTCAAACATACCAGAAAAGGATGATCAGGGCATTTAACAAGAAAGTCAGACGACAAGAGTATCAAGTTGGGGACCTGGTAATCAAACGCATCATCCTACCTTAAAGTGATCCCAGGGGAAAATGGACCCCTACGTATGAAGGGCCATTTGTGGTTAAACATATCTTCTCAGGAGGAGCTATGATTCTAACTACCATGGATGGTGACGACCTTCCTCACCCCGCCAATGCAGACATAGTAAAAAGATACTACGCATGAATTAAAGACCCGCTAGGTTGACACACCTAGGCAAAAATAAGGGCTTCCCGGCGAACCAAAAGGGTTCGGGCAAAAATAAGGGATGAAATGAAAAAATCTGTACACCCGACAAGTTGAAAACCTGAAAAGGCGGCTTGGGCAAAAATGGGTATCCCGGTGGACTGAAAACCCGAAAGGGCGGTCCAGGCAAAAGTTAGGGATTAAAGCGTAATACTATGTCTCATTGAATCACCTTGCATCCAGAATCCGGTATCAACCATCAGGTTCAGACGGCATCGATCGATCAACTTCATCTTCAACTAAGCAGCCAAGTGATGAGACGCTCAAAGACATAAAGGCGATAGCAGAGTTGAAACCCAGTAGGATTGTTTCACATAGCTGTCTTGTTTTCCTCTTCGCAAATGTATAAAACTCTGTTGTTCGGCGGAGTTCTCTTACTAGGACATCAGCCTCTTATACATAAACGCCTATTTACAGGCAAATTCCAGAAATCAATACAAATTCACTTTTCAGATAAATTGCCAACTGTTTTTCCTTTTTCTGTTTTGTTTTGCAAAGAACGTCCAATGTTCATTTTTGATATATGCATTTGACACTAATTGCTAACTCATAAATATCTGCATACGAAACAAAGGACTAATTACAGGTGACATCAGAAACAGGGGCAATAATGAGTTGTCTAAGCGATCTAGTTGCTCTGTCCACCAAGGTACCAAGGTAAGTTCAGCTGAAGAATGTAACCCAGATACCTTCACTCCCCGCCGAGTAAGATGAGACTCAACAATACTCTCCCAAGCAGTTGGTCTCCAATCAGCCCTAAAAAGGCACAGTATCTCTAGCAAGTCAGCAACACTCTCCCCAAGCAGAGTTAGTCTACTGTCAGCCTTAGGGAAGTTGGATTATTCCCCAGAAGATCTCAACATTCCCCAGCGGTATACAAATATTCCTCTACAAGCATCCCCGGCAGTCTTAATATAAGATTGTTCCCCGGCAGAATATAGACATCCAGTGGAGCCATTCTCCAGTACAGTTCAAAAGATCCCCCAGGAGAGTTGAATCAATGTCCCCAGTAGATTCTGGAAGCTTATCCCCTGCAGAGTGAGAGCGCATCTCCCCAGCTTTATTCAGAAGGTTATTCCTCACCAGAGCTTATAACTGGGTTATCCTCAGCTAATTACCACGGAAAGATCTTCCTCGGCGAAGCTCTTCCTATCCACCAGCGGAGTTCTTCAAGTCCAACAGAACTTATCAACGGAATCCCCAGCGGAGTTATCATCAAAATCTCAGCGAAGTATCTCTTCCCCACAGAGTAATTCCCCGCAGAATAATCTCTTCAACAAGTTTATTCCCCAACGGAGTCATCTTCTCCTACCAGTTTATTCTCGCAACCATCATCCCCAGCGGAGATGAAGAACTCTACTCTTCAGCATCAGCCCAGGATTTAACTTCCCGGCATCCGTCAAGGAGTTATTTTCCTAGACAAAAATACATTCATAAACATCACATCTTCATACATTATAACATGCACATACGCATCATGAACATACAATCTCATTTATTTTGAGAACATCACTCACTTCATACATCATGACATTGCATACAACTAATGTTTTGCCTTTTCAGGGAAAAGGTCAATACAAAGATGATTACTATCAACTGTCGCAATTCCAGATTCGATTCCTGTATCCAGCCAGGGCATATCTGTTGACGACTAATTCCAGACTCGATTCCTGTATCCAGCCAGGGCACGTCTGAAGAGTTTGAAGATTCGATTCCTGTATCCAACCAGGGCATATCTATTGACGACTAATTCTGGACTCAATTCCTGTATCCAGCCAGGGCACGTTTGAAGAGTTTGAAGATTCGATTCCTGTATCCAGCCAGGGCATATCTGTTGACGACTAATTCCAGACTCGATTCCTGTATCCAGCCAGGGCATATCTGTTGACGACTAATTACAGATTCGATTCCTGTATCCCGCCAGGGCATATCTGTTGACGACTAATTCCGGACTCGATTCCTGTATCCAGCCAGGGCACATCTGAAGAGTTTGAAGATTCGATTCCTGTATCCAGCCAGGGTATATCTGTTGACGACTAATTTCGGACACGATTCTTGTATCCAACCAGGGCACGTCTGAAGAGTTTGAAGATTCGATTCTTGTATCCAGCCAGGGCATATCTGTTGACGACTAATTCTGGACTCGATTCCTGTATCCAGCCAGGGCACGTCTGAAGAGTTTGAAGATTCGATTCTTGTATCCAGCCAGGGCATATTTATTGACGACTAATTCCAGACTCGATTCCTGTATCCAGCCAGGGCACGTCTGAAGAGTTTGAAGATTCGATTCCTTTATCCAGCCAGGGTATATCTGTTGACGACTAATTCCAGATTCGATTCCTGTATCTAGCCAGGGCACATCTGTGAGTAACTGATTATAGATTCGACACATGTATCTAGCCAGGGCATATCTACATGAAGAGTTTAGAGATTTGATACCTGTATCCATCCAGGGCACATCTACATAAAGAGTTTGAAGATCAACCCCTGTAACAGGCCAGGTATTTATTTTTTCTTTCTCAGGTACACAAGTTCTCGCTAAGGAATCTCTTACGCGATCGACACCTAGATGGCATCTATAAGCCCATCCATATACCAACAGTCTCCAGATGGCATCTATAAGCCCATCCTCCTATCCACCATCTTTCCAAATGGCATCTGTAAGCCCATTCCCTACATCACACTGCTGATATTCTACTATGCGAGTGCAAATTTCTGGGCACTCTAGTGTTCAATCATCTTCCACCTTCGGATCACGAAAGGCACGCAAGCCAATCTACATCCTCAGGTCTAAGAAGATTGAACAGGGGCAACTGTTGTACCCCAAAATTTGCCCTCCCATATTCTTCAAGATTTGGCAAGATCAATCTCTAGATGGTTCAAAATCTCTCAAGGGTTGCATAGTCCAATTGCCTCCTAACACAGTCAAAATTAGGGTTTTGGTTCTTACAAGGAAGTTGAGGTTTCCAAGGGTCCAATCAAGTCCCATATGCCTATATACATTGTCAAACACCCATATGTCAAGTTTCAAGACTCACAGCATCAAGTTGCACAGTCAAAAGCCCTAATTGCTTCACAGTCAACAGCAGGGGTAAAATGGTCATTTGACAGTCAAAAGTAAAAAAATTTGGTCAACATCTCATTTTGAAGCCACAATCATCATTTGATCAAGCCTTGATCATGATTCCACAAGCATGGCTCAAAAAGTCTCAAGATGCAAAAAGTTTCTATTTTTGGACAGTTGGAAAAGTCAACTGCAATTTGACCTGGGCGTAAATTTTTCATGGTTCATCAGAAAAATCCCATCCAATGCTCATTTTGAAGGGGGTGACATTTCCTACAACTCATCTTCACACTCCAAGTCCAAGAAAGGCTCTCACAAAAAGTTATCAATTTCTACATTATAGGTCATTTTCAAAAGTCAACAAAAAGGCACTTTAAGTCAAAGACCATAACTTGAGATTGGTAAATCAAAATGACATGGCACCAAAGACATTGGTTAGAGGACTTCAAGACCTTTCCAAAATGTCCAAGAACATGTTCATAGCTTCAAAATTGAGCAAGATATGCATTGGAGAACTTGGGAAATTTTTGGGAACTTTCAAAAGTCAACTTTGCCTAAAACACTTCATTTTTGCTAATGGGCCTCAAATTCCTTCTTGAATCTTTTCCCAAGGCTTATGCACGACCCATTAAGATTAATTTGATTTATTTTCTCATTTTTAATTAATTAATTGAATTTTATTAACATTAATTCATTTAATTGATTTTAATTGTAGGAAAATTCAAAAGATATGATTTTTAAATCATTTGTGAAGCAAATAAGGCTAGGGCAAGCTAGCAATTCGTGTGCACCTCAAAACACCTCAAAATCTCCATGATTGGCAAGTTTTTGATAAAGAAAAGATTGAAAAAGATTTGATTGCCAATCACACATTCAAACCATAATGCCATGGATTGTTGGGCCAAGATTTACCCTAATTCTATTGTGCTATATGTATTGAAGCAAACCCTGAATCCCTACACATGAAATTGATGCAAGAACACCATAATCAAATTCTAAAAAATTCAAGAAAAGTGTGAAACTGAATTCTTATTTGCAGCACAATTCAAAGCCTAAAAAAGATTCAAACACCTTGCCTGAGTCTCCAGGAATCTATTGCCATCAAGAACAAGCCCTGACACGCAAAGAATCAAAGGATACAAGTCCCACGGTTTGCATATATTTCCAAATTTGCATATCATAATTCATGCGTTTTTAATCCATTTTCTTGGTTGATTTATGTTAATAGGGACATTCTGAAGCTATATGCATAATCCAATTCGATTATAGCACTCTGAATCGAAATCTACCATGGACGAAATCTAGGGTTTTTGAAACTCTCAATTGGGGCTTTGCACATAAGGAAAACTTGGACCTTGAGACAAGCATGGTTGAATTCGTCAAGGCCAGACGAATTCAACCAAACCCTCGCGCTCTGTTTATATGACCTGTGTGCTTAATCGCTATTATTGACAGTTTTGGTTTGTGGGGGTTTAAAACCCCCGCTATCTTGTTTTATGTTTACAGGTGAAACGAAGAAGATAATAGGTGTCAGTGCATGGTTGGAGGGTTTGAACTTTGCGCGCGTTTTACATCATAATGTTTGTTTTTTTTATATAATATTTATTATCCATTCATATTACAAACGGGCATCATGGTTCAGTTGGTTGGAGACGTGTCTTGCAAGCACTGGGACCTGGGTTTGATTCCCAGGTCCCCCATATAATTCTTAATATTTTTTCTAAAGCAATCTCATGCAGCGCTTATACCAAAATTCCACCATGCACGCCCAGCAACAGCTTGCCATGTGTCCCCAGCTTCCATCCAGTGGCCAGGAGATGAAGACCATGGTGTGTTCCAGTCAACAAGCATGCACATGATCCCAGAAAGTCAACGTGGCTTGGAACTTTATTGGGCCTGAATTTCAACAAAAAAAACCTCCACTTGGGCTAACATACCCCCTTTGGTTTGCATTTTTAATTTTATTTTCTTTTCTTTTAAATTCTTTTAATTGTTATAATTATTATTATTAATTCACAACAAATTAATTTTCCATAATAAAATCAGAAATCAAAATTGTAAATATATTTTAATTATTTATTAATTTCATCATTAACTTATTTTTGTGAATAAATTCTAAACAATTAATTTAGTTTAATTTAGGTTTAAATTTTAATCTTTTTCTCAATAAATAAAATTATGTAGGATTAGGTTTAGCATTTTCATCCATATTTTTCTTAATTATTGTTACTTATTAATTATTATTATTTTGTAAATAACATGTAAATTAATTAATTAGTTTAAAATTAGGTTAACTTTAACATTTTATTAAAAAATTACAATAAACTTAGAACTAGAGTTTTTTTCTGACTTTTAACTTATTTTATTTTCATAATAAATACAAAAAACACAAAAACATTTTTCTTTAATCAATAATTAGATTTAGGTTTAATTTTAATTTAATGCAAAAGGACAAAAAAGCTCATAATTTCTCAAAAAGGGTCAAAACCCTAAGGACGCCCAATTTAATTTCTATGTGCGCGTTATTTTCTTATTTGATTATTATGTAACTGTTTCGGAATGTAATAGTAATTAGGTTTATTGCTTTCTTTACTTTGCGCACTTTATCAAAAACGGGTCTTTGTTTTTTGGCGATGTATAGACCCGCGCCTTGTAATAGCGTAGCTTTTACCTTTTCGTATTTTATTTTCCGCACTTCTAACTGCTAAATTGCATGAAAGAATGTATGATAATTAAAAACAACTCGTAGCTCACAATTTCATGATCCAAGATAAATGTTAACATGAAAACAACACACAATGCACATGCCACTTCTAGGGTACGCCTAACTCGTTGCCTCGAAAGTGGTCGTCATTTCTAGGGTGTTTTAGCGGTCGCCATTATGTCTAAGATCCAGTTGCCTCGAAACGGTTGCCTCGGATTAAAAAGGATCTAGGACATTAGGGTTACTACTAAGGTGTCCTACTATTGCTTCGGTGACCACATTGTCCCTACAATCGAATTGACCCGAACACCTCCAACGGTAGTGCTACCTACCTCTCAATGGTGGGATGGCACTATCTTAAGGAGTCTTACACAGCCTAATTCCTTAGGGTAGATAGATGACTCATGGGTACTTGCTCTCTTCAAAAACAAACCAAACATCTTTTCACACTGACACTTTCAAAAGTTTTCAAACAAATTTTTCAAACACTCTTGAGGACAGATACGAGAGTCACTTAGAAATCTTTCAAAAACGAAACTTTTTTCAAACCCACTCACATTTGAAAAGAAAACATTTTGAAAACATAAGAGCAAGTAACTAAGAGCCCATGGATAACCATGGATAGAAAGGGTTCTAACACCTTCCCTTTCTATAAATCTACCTCTCGAACTGAGAGACATTCTCAATAAGGAATTTTGCTGTGCTTTTGTCCTTTCTGTGTTGGAGAACATAAAAGACGGTGGCGACTCTTGCTTACCGCAACATACGTGATCCAACTTTAAATAGTCAGTTTTATTTCCACCGATCACACCGTGGCAAACAACAGTAAGTCGTTTTTCGTCAATCAAGTTAAGTTGATCAAGCCGGGTCTGAATCCAATCGTCTTCACTCAAACCAGCATCTTTCATGATTCTCAAGGAGGTAATCTGAACCTCAATAGGCAAAACAGCTTCCATGCCGTATACCAAAGAATAGGGTGTTACCCTAGATGATGTACGCGCCATGGTACGGTACCCGTGGAGAGCAAACGGTAACATCTCATTCCAGTCCTTGTAGGTGACTATCATTTTTTGTATGATCTTCTTGATTTTTTTTTTGCAGCTTCGAAAGCACCGTTCATCTTTGGCCGATAGGGAGATGAATTGTGATGTTGAATCTGGAACTGCTCGCACAAGGCGGTGATCATAGTGTTGTTACGGTTTGTACCATTGTCAATGATGATCCTTTCGGGGATGCCGTACCGGAAAATGAGGTTCTGCTTGATGAAGCGGGCAACAACATTCTTTGTAACGGATGCGAAGGAATCTGCTTCGACCCACTTGGTAAAATAATCAATGGCCACCAGGATGAAGCAGTGTCCATTATATACTGTAGGCTTGATCTCTCCAATCATGTCGATTCCCCACATTGCAAATGGCCAAGGAGTTGTTAAGACATTGAGAGGAACTGGAGGTATATGTACCTTGTTCGCATAGATTTGAAATTTGTGACAAGTTCTGGAATGTTGATGGCAGTCAGCTTCCATGGTAGACCAGTAGTAGCCTTCCCTTAGAATCTTCTTAGCCATCGTGTGTCCGCTAGAGTGAGTGCCAAAGGTACCATTATGCAGTTCAACCATGATCTATTGAGCTTCAATCTTGTCCACACAACGGAGCAGAATGCAATCATGATTGCGCTTGTACATGATACCATTTCTCAGGAAGAACTTAGCTGAGAATCTCCTCAAGAACTTTTTGTTGTTGACTAAAGCTCCTTTAGGATATTCTTGAGCCTCGAGATACCTTTTGACTTCATGAAACCAAGGTCGGTCCACTACTTCTTCGGTATTAATCTCGTGACAATGTGCAGGTTCTTCCATCCGTTCAATGGTGATCTGGGGAGCCTCATTATCCCAGTTAAGTATAAACATGGATGACATTGTAGCTAGAGCATCTGCTAGCTAATTTTCTTCTCGCGGGAAGTGCTCGAAGGTAATCTGCTCGAAATGTGGTAGCAATGTCAAGACATGTTCTTTGTAAGGGATGAGGTTGGGATGCTTAGTATCCCACTCTCCTTTGATTTGACTGATGACCAAAGCGGAGTCCCCAAATACAATCAAAGATTTGATTCCCAAGTCTATGGCAGCCTTGAGACCAAAGATGCAAGCTTCATACTCGGCCATGTTGTTGGTATAGTTGAAGCAAAGTCTAGCTGTGAAAGGTGTATGGTAACCTTCTGGAGAAATGAGTATCGCGCCGATACCGTTTCCAAGTGCATTAGAGGCACCATAAAAGTACAGGGTCCATAGGGATCCTTTGTTCAGGTCCGCCATATGGTCTGAAATCTTCAACGTTGTTCAATGTCATAATGTTTTTTTTTTGGAAGTCAAACTTCATGGATTGGTAATCTTCGACCGCTTGATGAGACAGATGGTCAGCTAGTACACTTCCCTTTATAGCTTTTTGGGTCGTGTATTGGATATCGTATTCAGTCAGAATCATTTTCCATCTAGCTATTCTTCCAAATAAAGCCGGTTTCTCGAAGATGTACTTGATCAGATCCATCTTAGATATCAGCAGAGTGGTATGAGTCAACATATACTGCCTTAGCCGGCGAGCAGCCCATACCAAAGCGCAACAAGTTTTCTCGAGCAGTGAGTATCAGGTCTCACACTCGGTAAACTTTTTACTAAGGTAATAAATGGCATTCTCTTTTCGGCCAGACTCGTCATGTTGGCCCAGTACGCACCCCATTGAATTCTCTAGGACGGTCAGATACATGATTAGCGGTCTTCCTTCGACGGGTGGCATCAATATAGGAGGTTCTAGTAAATACTCCTTGATTTTATCAAAAGTAACTTGACAGTCATCATTCCATTTAACCACCTAATCTTTCTTCAACAGCTTGAATATTGGCTCACAGGTAGATGTTAGGTGAGAAATGAACCTAGCAATGTAGTTTAGGCATCCCAAGAAACCTCTGACCTCCTTTTCAGTGCGAGGAGCAGGTATTTCTTGTATAGCTTTGACTTTTGTAGGATCAACCTCGATGATTTTGTCGCTGACAATGAAGCCCAAGAGTTTACCGGACCTGACTCCGAACGTGCACTTGTTAGGGTTTAATCTGAGCTTGTACTCCTTCAACCTGACAAACAGCTTTTGCAAGTGGTCGAGGTGTTCTTCTTCCGTTTGTGATTGGGCTATCATGTCGTCCACGTAGACCTCTATCTCATGATGTATCATATCATGAAACAAAGCTACCATGGCGCGTTGATAGGTTGCCCCGGTATTCTTCAGTCCGAATGGCATCACTTTGTAGCTGAACGTACCCCACTGTGTAGCAAAAGTAGTTTTCTCCATGTCTTCAAGTGCCATTTTGATCTGGTTGTAACCTGAAAATCCGTCCATGAAAGAAAATACCTTGTGCTGAGCTGTGTTGTCAACCAAGATATCAATGTACGGAAGTGGAAAGTCATCTTTAGGGTTAGCCCTGTTTAAGTCTTTGTAATCCACACACATTCTGACTTTGTCGTCCTTCTTAGGCACGGTCACAATGTTAGCAACCCATTATGGATAGGAAGTAACAGCAAGAAATCCAGCATTGAACTGCTTCATAACTTCTGCTTTGATCTTTTCTGACATGTCGGGCCTCATGCGGCGGAATTTCTGTTTGACTGGTGGACAGTATTCTCTTGTGGGAAGATGATGAACCACAATATCTGTATTGAGTCCCGACATGTCTTCGTATAACCAGGCGAAGATCTCAACATATTCATTCAACAGCTGAACTAGGCGTTCTTTGACACTTGGTTCTAGGTTGGCACCCACTCTGACTTCTTTTCTATCTTCCTCAGTACCCAAGTTGATTGTCTCTAACAGCTCCTCATGAGGTAGAATAGCCCTTTCTTCCTGTTGTAGCAGTCTAGCCAATTCTCTCGGCACCTCACAGTCTTCCTCACCTTCGTATTCGGCATGGTAGACCAGATCTTCAGAGTCACTGAAGGCCATAGCAGAATTGTTACCCATGAAATCCGAAATGGAAGGGTACCTGCATTTGTGAGTGTGGGTGTGTGTAAGGGATAGCCACCTTTAAACAAATAAAATGTAAAAAGAAAGACAATGAACACAAAAGTTTATATGTGAAAACGTCCATGATTCATTAAAATGGCATATGAATATGAAAAATCAAACCCTTACAAATGGACATATGTGCCTCGGGTAAGGCACAAGGTTAAAAGTGTACGAATTGTTTGAGAATTATTACAAACCAACATAAATGTTTTAAAGATACATTACTGCGGTATGAAATTAATCGGAACAAAGTCTTTTGCCTCCCAGTTGCACAGTCCTCCGTCAACAGTAGGGAAAATCCAGTCTTCCAGGCTGCTCTCCTATTCACTATCCTCCAAAGCATTGACTCCATGATGGGTAATCTTCACTGGTGGCCCTCCAGCACGGGAGCAGTGTACAACCTTTTGAGAAGAAGAAGTGAACCCCAAGCCGAATTTATCTAATTTGTGAGGAAAGTCTGGAAGTTGCCCCCAGATTGTGCTTCCTCCTTCTTCAATCACAGCCTTTACATCTTTGAGAGACGACATCCGAGGCGGAGGTATGGTAATCATGGGTACAGAAGCCACTGTCTTGGTTTCCGCAATCTCCTGAGATACCTCCTCAAAATGTTGGAAAGGGGTCTCGATGAATTCACCATCCAATTCTACATAGCGGAAAGAATTTAGATGGCTTATCATGTATTCCTCTTCGCCATGAACAATTATAATTTTCCCCTGGACAGGGTACTTGAGCATTTGATGTAGAGTAGAGTGACGGCTCCAGCATTGTGAATCCAGGGTCTTCCCAACAAGTAAGAATAGGAAGGACGGATGTCCATCACATAGAATGTGGAGTTAAAGGTTTTAGTTCCCACTTTAATCGGGATGTCCACCTCCCCGTGGACCATCCTTTTAGAACCATCAAAGGCTCTGACAATTATATTGCTAGGCTTCAAGGTTAAACCTTCACAATCCAATCTTTCCAAGGCTTTCTTCGGCAAGAAATTTAAAGACGAACCAGTGTCTACCAGAACGTGTGCTAGAGTAGTCCCTCTGCATTCCACCGAGACATGTAGTGCATCATTATGTTTTATCCCTTTTGAAGTTAAATCAACATCAGAGAATCCTAGACCATTGTCAACTGTTAAGTTAGCTACACATTCCTGGAACTGATCCGTGGAGGTTTCCTGTGGCACGTGGGCCGTCTTCAAAAATCTGATCAGTGCTTTAGCATGAGCTTTTGAACAAAGCAGCAGGGACAACATAAAGATCTTTGAGGGGGTTTGCCCCAGTTGTTCCATAACATCATAATCGCTTTTCTTGATTATTTTCAAAATCTCTTCCATTTCTTTTTGAGAAGTTTCAGGGATGACCAATGGCTGAGCCCTCGTCCTGACAGGCTCTTCTTGGATCCCTTTCCCTCTGTCAGCAGCAGCAGCAGAGGGGACAACCACAAGAGTTACAATTTCTTCAATAATTGGGGTTCTTGCAGATATGTTGACCGGCACAGGGGTAACCTTAGGAGCATTTGAGGGTCCAAAGATTGCCTTTGGAGGGGAAATCTCTGGAGAGAAAATCCTTCCACTACGGGTGATTTTGCTCATTCCAACAATGTTTCCAATGTCGAAAGTCTCTTAATCAGAACTCTCTTCAGTTGATTCAATTTGTTTAACACCGTGGTAGTAGATTTCTCCACCATAGTTCCACGATATTGATTTTCCGGACTTGTACGGGACGGGCCCAGGCATGGTTATCTTCAAAGGTGCAATCTTCGGAGCGGATGTAATCTTAACAGGTCTTTTAGAGACCTTGGAAAGATTGGCGGATATGGTTATTATTGAAACATCATTGACAGGATTCGGTGTAATAGGAGTCTTTTCAAAAAGTATTTCTTGATTATCCATTAGGCATTGGATGCCTAACTTCAACAATGGACAGTCGGTTGGTAAGGATGAACAAAGACAACAATCTTCTTCACAACCTGGGAAAATCCCAGCCTTCAGCAAATTCAACTTTATTATCGGTAGCGGAGTTCTCAAATCATCAACAGTAGCAACAAAAAGATCTTCTTCAACAGCATGGGCATTGTGGCCATGCTTTGGCATTGGAGCAGAGATTACATTCGGCTTTTTAGGGGCGTCGAATTCAACTTCTTTAGCATCTATCAAATCTTGAATCTTATTCTTGAGGGCCCAACAATTGTTGGTGTTGTGCCCTATACTCCCTGAATGATAAGCACACTTGGCATTCGAATGGTAGTAAGGAGAAGCTGTATTCGGATTCTTCGGGGCCTCTTTCAGACTGGCAAGATTTAACTTCAAGAGATGGGGTAGAACCTGAGCAGGAGTCATGTTTATCTGGGTGAATTGCCGTACAGGCCTTTCCACCCTTGCTTGGTTGGTTCTTGGTTGATTGTTTCTGGGCTGATCAGCTGCAAACTTCTTAATCATTGCGGCCCCCACCGCCGGCCGACGCTCAACTCTTCCTTGACCTCTTTGGGAGTAGACAGCTGAGACTTCTTTCTTTGCTGGAAAAGTCTTTTTGATGGCAGCGGAAGCAGATGTATCTTTTTCAATTTTCCCGCTCTTGATTCTGGCTTCAACTCTCTCACCAGTTAGAATTAACTCGGTGAACCCCGCAGAAGAGCTTCCTATCAGGTGATTGAAGAAAGGTCCTGACAGAGTCCCCAAGAACATATGTACTAGCTCCCTCTCAGATAGAGGTGGTTGTACTCGTCCTGCCAAGTCTCTCCATTTCTGGGCATACTCTTTGAAACCTTCATTTGAGACCATGCCCATACTCTGTAATTGAGTACGGGTGGGTGCTAAGTCCGCATTATATTGATACTGCTTGTAGAAGGTAGCCGCCAAATCCTCCCAATTATGCACATCAGACCTCTCTAGCTGGTAGAACCAATCTAACTACGTCCCCGACAAACTGTCCTGGAAGAAATGGACCCACAGGTCTTTGTCAGAAGAATGTGGTTGAATTTTCCTGACATAAGATCGTAGGTGCATCTTTGGGCAAGACACCCCATCGTACTTAGCAAACAGTGGCACTTTGAATTTAGGAGGGATTACAATTCCAGATACCAACCCTAACTCTTCAAAAACCAGCCAAGACACTCTCTGTAACTCCATGGCTGCCAGACGCTCTTCTAAGTTCTTGTATTTGTCATCGGCCGGAGGATACTGTTGTTCTGAGTAATCCTCATCTTCCTCTTCTTAAGCTTCAGAATCAGAAGCCACTGCATCTACTTTACCCTTTCCTTCACCCTCTTTAGAGGTTGATGGAAAATCTAGGACCCTTCTGTCTTGACCTTCAAATCTTCTGCCCAAGGTAGTCACACCAACTCTTTTCTTCTTCTTTTTCTATTTTTCCTTTTCTAGCAGAGTCTTGAGCTCCTCCTGTCCCTTAGCCAAGGTTATGAGTAGCTGTTGGAATTGTAAATTCTGAGCTTGCAAGTCTTTGACCGTTTGTTCAATATCCATCTTGCTGAAATAAACAGCAGAGAGATGAGGAAACTTGGTGTGAAGACCTATTTATGCATATGATGAATGATATGTATTCATGTAATGCATTCAAGGATTCAGAAAATTCAAATTTGTTTTAAACAAAAAAGAAACACACGTCATATTAATAAGATAGAATTGTTAGTACATCAATGCCCCATGGGCAAAATAATACAAAATTCTAAGATAAAAAGATGTTGTGCATCCTCTTTGGTGCAATGTAGGTGTTGAGAGTCTGCTCTTCGTGAAGTTGACGAGTAAGTTCCAAAACCTTCTTCTCGCTGGCGTAGAATTGGGCTTCAAAATTATCTCGTTCTCCCTTGAGCTATATCCAACTCCTTTGCAAATCTTCGAGTGATGTTGGCATGTCAGGATGTAGGAGGGTGTATGGAACCTCTCCTTCCTTAACAGGCTCTATAATCACTGGGAGAATAGAGGGGTAAGGCATCATAAGACTTTGGGCGCGGGTTCGTACCCACTTGAGGTAAGGCTCAAGGGGGATGGAATTCTTGTGTCCCAAGGTCTTACTGTCTACCTTGTTGGGCATCCTCCAAGCTCGGATAAACCTTTGTCGAAGTCCTTGATCGTTGTTGTCGAAGTCAAAAACCAAGTCTGGAATCAACATGTCATGTGGGCCATCCCTTCGGGCATACCCAAACTGTCTCAGAGCCAAGCAGGGGTTGTAGGTGATGCCTCCCCTAATGCCAATTAGAGGGACATTAGGGAATTCCCCACAACGATCAATGATGATAACATTTTCTCTGGATCGAGAACACCAATGAACATCTGAATGTGTAAGAGTCATCAATCGTTGTGACCACCTCAAACGTTGCCAATTCTTCAAGACTGGTCGGGGAAGGTGAGAAATAAACCACCTTGCCAGTAGAGGAGTGAAACACATAAGAACACCTCTTTTCCTCATTGTTCGAGTGTGAAAAGAGTGTAAGATATCTCCAAGCAATGTAGGCACCGGATTGCGAGCCGTGAAGATTTTGACAGCATTGACATCTATAAGATGGTCAGGGTTTGGGAACAAGACCAACCCATAGATGAGAAGAGCTACAATCTCCTCAAAAGCTTGCAGGTCTAGAGAATTCCATCATTCTTGAGCTTTCTCAAATGTGAACTTTGCCAAGAAACCCTTGACATCACTTCTGGTTTCCCAATGACCTATGACATCTGATGGTTGCAAGTGTAGGGCTTGAGCAACATCTTCAGGATTTGGATCTCTTTCTGTATCGTTGAAAGGTAGTTGATGGAGAATAGGAATCCTCAAGAGTTGAGAAAATTCCTCCAAAGTAGGCACCAGCTGGTAATCAGGAAATGTGAAGCAGTGGTGTAGGGGGTCAAAGAACTGAAAGAGAACTTTCACCATGTCTTCCTCTGTGTTGGAGTTGACCAAGTTGAGAAGTCGACCATGTCACTTAGTGAATGGAGAATACTCTGAAATCTTGGAAGCAAGCTCCTTGAGTTGTGGAGGAATTCTCACAAGATTGACCTGAATAGTTTTCCTACGAAGGGGATCCATAACCTACAAAACAGGAACAAAGATGAAGATCCAAAATCCTTGAAATGGTTAGTGGATGCAAATGATGCTTCACGATGTTCATGATGTTATGCACAAGTATACATGTACAAGCAAATCACACAATTTCCTAGTTTAGGCTTGCATGGGGTTTCATAGGTAAGTACCCTCTTGAAGTTTAGTTGGCTCAACCTATCCTATAAATAGTAACCGGATTCTAAGGAGCTCAATATCACTGGATTATTTTCTGTGTTCATTGTTTCAGTTTAGCCACTTTACTGGCGACCGAAATATTCCAAGAAAACAACCCTAAATGAGTGTAGTATCTAGTATCTAGTATCTACCAACTTCGGACTGCACCAAAGCCGATCATCTCACTACATCCTAAAAGGCCAAGATGGTCAAGTAAAGGTTCTAAAAGTCCATTAGTGCTTCATGACATCACTCAGCGGCCCCGTATTCTCTTTGATTGACTCAAAGGCTACCGGTACCCACAAATATGTCGCACTAATATAGCTATTGCTTAGACCATGTCGGTATACCCCGCACAGTTTCCACAACGTATTGCTATTTACCTATGAATGTTTCCCAAATCCGGGTAGAGGATACAAACCCAAACAATAGAACCAAAGTGTAAAGCATACAAGTCAAATAATATAAGCATGTAAAGGTGATCTAAACCCTAAGGTAACCCAACTTTTATGAGCTATTCCCCAGCAGAGTCGCCAGTTCTGTGATACGGTGGGAGAACTGACTTGAGGTTTTGCGTTTGTGTTTGCAAAAGTTTCGGTTTAGCAAGAGTCGCCATCGACTTTTTATTTTATCCAAAGGAATGGTCAAAAAGCACAGGAAATACCTTTGAGATGTTTTCTTGAGTTCGGGGGGTAGATTATGAAAAGGGAAGGTGCTAGCACCCTTTTCATCCATGGTTTTCCATGGGCTCTTAGTTACTTGTTTAGATCACTTGCTTTGCTTTTCCAATTGTTTGAAATGGTGCTTTGTGTGGTTTTGAAAGTATTTTGAAAAGAGGCAATCACTTTGGCAATCTTTGTAATGATTCTTGTTTGAAGAATGTATACAAAGATGTTTGTCTTTTGAAAAATGTTTCAAGGTTTGAAAGTTTGTTTTGGAAATGTTTTGAAATTGTGTGTGTGTTTTTGAAAATAGCAAGGATGGTTTGAAAATTGATCAAGTACCTAGGAGTATCTACCTAATCAAAAGTCTTTCTTGTACATTTTTAACCCTTTGACATTGTTGTTTTACCATTGTATTTGGTAAACAACCCTATCTTTGGATGTTAAACGGGACGCGCGTGGGTCATCATATGACCATGATAGCAATGGTTCCAAGTATCTTAGCAAGCTTTAGGGACTAAGATCATTTGTTTTTAGGCAACATTTTGATAGCGTCATCGAGGGAATATGATCTTTTTGTTTTGATTTATTTTGCCAAGATACCTAGCATGCATACCATGGCCATTTTAAGGCATCAAAGTGGATGGAACCCTAGGGGTGCTTGTGTGCATTGTGTTGTCACTTTTCATGCATTTTTGTCTTATATTTAGTCATGCTATTTGTTTGATTTTTGGTCTTTGCATACAAAACCCTAGTTTACTATCATGGTATAAAGCAATAAAATGCATAATGTAAATCTAGACTATTACAATAATATTATGGGGAGGAGGGTACAAGTTTGAATAGGGGGATATTTGCACAAAATAAAACCCTAATTTACTATTACAACCCAATTGAATTTATACAACAATAAATAAATAAACAAGTATTTAAATGTGGAATAATTTGTAAATATGCAAAATGTTTTTGTATTTGTTTTATGCATGAGGAAATAAGTTTATTTATGTCCTAAAAATAAGAAAATAAAAATGATTATTTTTGAAAGGGTGAAAACCCTAATTTTTAGTTTAAAAGAAAATATATATTCTATTATTATTTATTTCACTTATGTACAAGAAAATAATAACAATATATACAAAATGTTAAAAAATTAAATATTGTACGAAAATATTATTTTAAGTGTACAAATAATAAAAATAAAAATATGTAATATTTTTATATTATTTACAAGTTTTTATTTAAGAAAATAAAAGTATATTAACCTAATAATTTATTTATTATGTAAAAAAAATAATAAAAAATATGATAAAATGCAAAAAATAAAGAAAATATTTTTGAGATTTTTCAATGTTTAGAAATAAATAAATAAATTCATAAAATATAAAAGAAATGAAAAATATACAAAAATATAGAAAATGGGCCAAGGGGTGCAAAAAGTAAAAGGGGGTGCCAAAAGAAGCAGGCCCAAGCGCCAAGCCCAGAACAACTTCATCCCTGACCTTTGTCTTCTTCGCGCGCGTCCTGTACTTCAAATCCTGTTCTTGCTATTCTTTGCATAAAATCAAAAACTTATAACATGAAAAATGTAGCTCATCATCACACGATTCCAATGATATAAAAAACTTGACCTAACTCTCAAAGATCAGAGAGAATTTCAGTGGCCCTAAATTCTGACCTAGTTTTTTCAGCATGTTCATCATCCAAATTCTCCTAGCTCAGTTAATATAAATACAAACTATGCATATGTACAGCTCAAGCAACTTAAGGACTACATTTTTTCTCCACAAGCCTAAGCCTAAGGATGTCTAAATAAGGAGATAAAACTTTGAAAATTACCTTGTTCAGTTGAGTTTAGATAGAGCAATGTAGCAACTTTGAGTGAGGCCTGAAGTACTTGTGAGCTTGCTTGAAGTTCCCTCAACCTTTCCCAATGCTCATCTTGCTTTGAAATTTCCTGAATCTCCCTGTAGAAGTCAACCTGCAAAGCTTCAAAATGAAAATGGTGATACTTGAAACAGAGGTTACAGTTGCTTGAGAAAGGTCTGGACAGCTTAGGTGTTATGTATGGAATGTGTTTGAAGCCTTGAAACAAAAAACGCACGAGTGAAATTTGTTTTGGCTAGTGATCTGCAGAGGTTGCCCTGTTTTGGGCAGAAATGGTGATTTTGGTGTTTTAGGGTGTTTGCAATGCTATGAGTTCGTGTATTGGCTTGTTACAATATGCTGAAGTTGTATAGAATAATTCCAAGGCTTGGTTTTATCATATACACAAGTGGTGTGGACTTTTGCAAGCTCACTTGCTTTTGAAGCAAAAGTTGAAGTGACAAAGGCAAAGGTTGTACTTGCTAGCTCGTGGGATGTAGAGGGTTGGTACACTTTTCCTGATGTTCATGGATCTTGTTTACAACCAAAGACCAGGTTCAATGCTCAAGATAAACAAAATTGCTAAAAGTATGCTTTATCAAAGTAGCATTGTAACCTTTATGTCATTTTTGGAATAATTCCTTGTGCAATGCTCCATAGCTCATAAAAAAGCCATTGTCTAATGTATTTGCATTAAATTAAGGAGTGTGGAAAGGTTTAAGACCTGTAAAACAAGTACAAGCATGCTTAGGACAGATTTTCAAGTTGTAACCTTGTGCAAAATGCCATGGACAAATGTGAGAAATTTCCATTTTCTTTTCTTCGATTCTCCCTAACCATAAATGATCTTGGAGAGTTCTTGGACATTTTGAAAAGCTTGTAGTATGCTCTACAATCCATATTTGAAATTAATTTTTAGATTACACTTGGAACTAGGTGAAAAGTTGCCATGAACTTAGGTCAAAAATCTGCCTAAACTAGGGCAAAATTTCACTAAGTTAAAAGTTTCATGGACCCCTATTCACAAAATCATAACTTGAGATCCAATCATCTTTTTGGAAAACTTTGTGAATAAAACTTGTATATTTTGTGGAGGACTACAACTTTTATGTTGTAAGTTTTCTTTGAATCCAATTGCATCATGGTGAAAAAGTTGGGAAAAGTTGGGAAAAAATAAGAAATTTTCATAACTTAGAAAAATTCTAAGTTAAGAAAAATTTCAAACTTAAACCCTAATTTTCAAAATTAGGTTTCTTGGTGAAAAAGTTTCATGTTTTGACACATCTTGATGAAAAATGACCCTTGGCACTTGATTTTGACAAAAAAGTCAAAGTTTGACTTTTCAGTGTACAATTGATTTTTAATCAGTTGACTGGAAAATTCATCTGTCAATCCAATGCATTTGAGATCTTTTGAACCTTGTGATTAGGTCAAGATGATGCTATTGAGTCCTTGAAATCATGCTTGAAACCAATTTTCCATTAGCTAGGTGAAAAATCAAAAATTGCCCTTCTACAGTCAAAACCCTAAAAATGACCATTTTGCCCTTTTGATGATCTGATCAAATTTCTTGAGGAGTTGTGGTCCAAACTTGATCAAATGGTTCATATGAGTCTATAATGTTGATATGGATCAAAAATTATGAGGTTTGACTATAAATTGGCCATGGTTGACTTTTTCTCCAATACAGCTGATTTTTAGATCAACTGTCCAATTGACTTGGCAAAAATTTGATTCAAGGCTTGAAAATTGGTATGAGCAATCTCAGGAGTCCAACATGAAGTATGAAAGTCACATGAGGCATTGGAAGTTCAAAAATCCCTATGCAAACTCAAACCCTGATTTCAGGTCATCAGTGCAAGGAGATGTCTTGAGTTGTGCAAACCCTAATCCCGTCTGGAGTCCAAAGAGTCTTGTGAGGAGAATCTTGATAAAATGAGAGGGAAAATTTTGGGGTACAACAATTTTCCTTCTCCTTTAGATAGTGCTTGTCTACCATTGGTTGGTAGGGAGCCATATCATTGGATGTTAGGGACATGTGTGGGTCATCATACAGTCATAGAAGGCATCTTGTAAAATGTTTTAGTAATTGTCGTAAGGGACTAAGATCATTTACCGAAGGCAACATTTAAAGGGTCATCGAGGGTCTTTGCTAAAACATTCCACATTCGAGGGACATGACTGATTTAATCCGAGGCAATAAGTGTGGGTTACCCTAGAGGTGCATGTGTGTAAGGTGTTTTAATTCCAAGTATAATTTCTTTGAATTAGGATTTTCTATAGTTTGATTTTAAGTTTTTTCATGCAAACCCTAATTACTAGCAATAATAAGGAACGTGATAAATTGTGGAATTTAAATGTCCTATGCTATTACAACACTTTGGGAATGGGGGGGTACACTTTGTAAATAGGGGAAGAAAATAATAAAGCCTAATTATCTATTACAAACTATTGAATATGAATAGAATGTACAAAATGTAAAGAGGATGAAAGAAATTTTTTTTTAGGGTTTTTTGATGGAAAAGTTTTTAGTAATTTAACCTAATTAAACTAATTAATTTTAATTACAAATGATATTAATTAATTATTAACAAGACCTAAAATATAAGTTCATTGAAAATAAGAAGAAAATAAAACCTAAGTCTAAGTAATTTGTTTAGAAAGTAATTTAAATGTTAATACTAGTTTGTAAAAGAAAATAAAATTCAATTTAATAAAATAAAATGAAATAAAATGCCTAAATTATAAAAAAAATTAATTTAATTAAGAAAATAAATTTTTTTGGGTATTTTTTGGTTTAGATAAAATAAATAAATAAATGAAAATAAATAATATATTAAAGAAATAAAAATAATTGGGCCTGAGTGTGAAAAGAAAAATGGGGGTTTAAAAGTAGCAAACAGGCCCAATTCAGTTTTTATTTTGAATAAGAAAATAAAAATAAAAAAAGGAAGTGGGCTTGCACTGTGTTTAGTAAAAAGGGGGGTATTAGGAAGAAATTCAGTCAAAGGCCCAGAAACAAAGTCCAACACCTGTTGATCCAGTGTGATTGACTTCTGGGAGTGTACCATGAGCTTGCATTATTGGAGCGTAGGATTGGAGGGCTGACATATCCGATGGTGTTGTACCCCAATTTTTGCCCCTAAGATATCTTCATCATACCATATTGATTCAATCACAACAAGATCACATTAGGGTTCTTGATTCTCCTCCCTACCTTTAGCTTTGCTCTTTGAGGAATCACCAAGCACCTTGACTTGTTTTCTTTTGTGCTCATGAATATTTTGTGTTGATTTTTCCTTTTAATTAATAAAATGCAATGTTGGTTTTTCTTTCTTGTTACTAATGTAGGTAAAGGCAATGAGATTTACCAAGTTGCTCCATGGGTTCATGAGTTTATTTTCATGCCTTAGTAAATAAAGCTTGAGAAGTTCAAATCTCACTATTGGATTTGTTTTGGAAGAAATGGCATGGCAAGTTATTTTGGTTCACCACATTCCAAGGTTATCAAATTTGATTCAAAAGTACAAGGGGTTGATTGAAGAAGTTGTCATACTTGGACAAGACTTTGTTCCCATTGGTCACAAGTGCATATTTTTCTCAATTCTCAAGATATGAAAGTATTTTTGGTGGCTATGAGTTCTCATTTTTATCCTCAACAACTTCTATTTACAAAGAATTTGTGTTGGTACAAGAGGTTTGTTCAAAATTGTCAAAGTCCTCAAAGCATTTTCTTGATCTAGGAGCTAGGGTTTTGAACTTCAAAGAAGCATATCTTGCTCATCTTTTGGTACTTTTGAGTGATTCCAAAAACATCCTTCTCTTTAAAGGGTTATCAACAAATCACTTCAAAAGTTTCAAGGAGTTTTCGTGTGGAAGAAACTTGATGATGAAGAAAGATTACAAGTCCTCAATATGAACCCCCAATTTCTCATGTGTGACTTCAAATGATCATAACTTGGTCAATTTTTATCACCTTGAGCCTATTACTTTTCCACTATGATCTTGAGGATGAGAAATTTATGCCTTATTTTATGTGCAAAGTTAGAAAATGGATGGAAGATGCCCTAAGGATACAAAAGATTATAGGTTATTTCATGATTTTTTGCCAACTTCAACAATTCATAACTCTCTCAATTTTTGGAGATTTTGAATGGTTCAAGTTTCAAAATTCCATTCAAGAGGTCTATTTCATGCCATATATTTTGGTCAATAGAAAATTTCAAGTGGAAGGTCATGTTTGGATTAAAAACATTATAGGTCACTTTTGAAGAAAAACTTTAAATATTTCTAAGTATGGAAAGTCAACTTCTTTTTCCCAACTTTGACTCAATGCAACTTTCAGCTCAAGCATCCATTTGATTCCATTATTTTTCCATTATAAAGCTTGTAACCCCATCTTTCTAAAGCATCAAGAATCATGCCCTAAGACCCCTTGAGCTGAGAATGCCATTGATTTGAACTTGGTAACTTGGAACTGAAGTTTCTTCAAAATTCAGAATTTGAAATCATTGGTTTAGCTTCTAAACACTTTGTTTCTGCGCGTTTTTGCCTCTAAACATGTTTAGTGAACTTCCAGAAGTGATTATCACACTAAAACACGCATTTTGGATGAGTTTAAATCAAATTAGAAGTCACACTTTTCTTGTTTGCAACTTCACACGATTTCCCTCTAAACTTCATCATTCCACATGCTTGGACATTCCATTTGATTCCCTATAAATAGAGGGTCAACCCCCATTCATTTCCTCAAGCTTGGATAGCCGGAATCACCATGCCAAACTTGTTCCATAACTCAAAATTCTGCAACTTCGAAATCTATTTTCAAGCCTTTTTCAATCCAATTTTTCCATCAATTTACCTTCCATGATCTTCCCTGAAGCTAACCATATAATTACATTCAAGAATCGTGCCCTATATTGCTCCATAGAAGTCCAGTTTCAGAGCTCTGTAACTCAACTTCAATAGGTAGATTCCTTCATCAATTCTTCAAAACTTTGATATCATTGTGATGCTCTCATTGCCCTGGTTCTAGTTGCACACTTACTTTTATCTGGAAACTTGTTTTGACCATGAAATTTCAAATCCCTTTCAAAAATTTCTTTCCAAATTGCTTGAGCTACAGTTTATATAAATTTATCGCGAAGGTGTGGTTGTCTTCGTCTTGAAGAGACGAAGCGAATGACATAGGTCTCGTGCTCTAATTTTACAGATTGAGCAACCTGGTTTTGGGACTGGCTGGAGGTTGAAGATGACCAACATGTCATCCTTCAACCAATGAAACGGAGCCATTTGTTTTTTTTTATTTCTGATTTACATTTGATTCAGTGCTTTATTCACTAATTACCATGATATGCACAGTGCGCCAGATCCCTTGGATTTAATTACTAACGCATTTTGACTTTATTTTTCTTTTATGACTTTTATATTTAATTGTTTTAAATTTCCAAAAAATCATAGAAAATTCATTTTTAGTCAAAAAAATCTGAAACAATTATGAAAAATATTTTTGATTTTTCTCTTTCTGATTTTTATTTTGTGTTTTGATATTTTTTATAAATTTCCACTTTATTTGAATTGTTTTAAATGTTTAAAAAATACTTTTATGCCTTTTTAAATTCTGAAAAAAATTATGGAATGATCCAATGATATTGTGACAAATATTGGTGACCTCATTTATTTTTTATTTCTAACTTTTTATTTTTTTATCATTTTTGGTTTATTTTACTCATTTCTTTTAATTTTAAAAATAGTTTGACTTTTAAAAATTACCATAAATTTTATAAAATCATTTTAGTTCATTTCTGATTTTCCTATGGTTTTACTTTTTATTTCTTGATTAATTTGAATATAATTGATATTTTTCTCTTTTATTTCTATTTTAAAACATTTTTAAAACCCTTTTTTTAATGTATAAATTAAATGCAATATTATTTTGTGGTTATTTTCTGGATAATCTTGGGTTAAATTTTTGATCATGAACTTTATTAATATCATTGGATTCATGGTGTTGAGTCTAACTCCATAAAAATGGATGAATGGTTTTAATAATAGTTTGATTAAATTTTAATTCAAATATGGTTTGTATATTCTTCCAAACACTTCTTCATCTTATCCCTTTCTTATTGCACTAAGTGTTGTTGGAGCATGATATCTATATCATGTCTAAAAAAATGGTGCATAGATTGCTATTGACCGGCCTCAAAATAGGTGCGACTTCTATATAAGTCCACTTACAATTGCTTAACATAGCCCTAAATTTTGTCCCGATTCGAATAAATAATCATTCGTGGCCCAAACCTATGTTTGCAACCCCGAGTATGTTAATTTGATCTCTTTGATCCAATAACCTTGAGATTCATTGTGTGGAGGCTTTGGTTCTACGAATCCTCTTATGGGTCTACAACAGTTTTGGTCAATGCGGATCACTTAAACATTGTTGATCATTAAATGGTACTCTTGAGGATTCCAAATGGATGATATACTTGAAAAAAAGTAAATGCAACTTATTGTGTGGAGGCTTTGGTTCTACCAATCCTCTAATAAGTTCCAAATGCAAGTTTCAAGATGGTCATCCAACTAACCACTAATTATTAAATTGTTTTTACTTTATGCCCTTTTATTTTTTATGCTTTATGTACCATTTACTTTAAGCATTATATTTCATGTCATTTTTATTTTTCTCACTTGAGCCTTTTCTTTTATCTTCTAAGAAACATAATAATCAACATGAACCATAAAAAACTTTAATGATAGTTGGACTATTTGGTTACTATCCTTGGCATTATGGAGTATTGGACTTCTTGGACTTCTTGGCCTATATTGGAGACCTTGTAAACTTGATTGATGTTTTGTCTGTAGTTCTTGAGGTTTACCTCAAGACATTGGGTTGTTTGTTTGTTTTGTGTGCAAGTTATTGTGATTACATACTTTTTTTGTAATCTGGAATTCACCCGTATACAGCCGTTACTCTGCCTAATTTTTGTGAAGACTTAATACATTTGAAGTATGCTTCTCTCAAGAGGTCTAGTATCTTTGTTTGCTTGGTTTCAATCCAAAGAATGGGAATTCTATCTTGGCTCATAATGTCAAGTATTGGCTTCTTGTTGGTTAGATGGTTCTTATCCCTAGCTTTTAGCTTATGCTTTAGGATAGCCTCTTCTTCTCCTCCCATCTTCTTTAATTACAAAAACTCTTCTTCCTCCTTTTGAAAACTCTTCTTGTTTTTAAACTTGAACCACTTCCATAATAAACTTGGACCTAGATCCATGCAATTTCAAAACATTTTCATAAATAAACTTCAATCAACTCAATAATACCTTGACATTTTTGTGAGAAGACTAAAAGCCAATCAATCTCATTTCAAACCATTTTTGCCAATTTGGCTTTTTTTTTTACTTTAAATTTTTTTCTCAAAAGATTAGACTCTTCTCAATCCTTGTAGTGATGCAAATAGTTATACTTCTACAATATGTAGTGATGTGAGATATTTTCAACTTGGGTGTTGAGTGAGACATTGTTGATTTTAAAATCCAAGCCATATCCTCCACTTTGAGATGATGCAAATTCTTATTTCTCATGATTGTGGGTAGTAAGTATGTTTTTCCATAAGGACAATGACGATGATTTCTTATCTTATAAAACTAACCAACATACTTGTATTTTAAATTTTTTTCAAAGGTGAACTACGTGTACCCTAATCCCCTATTGCACGAAAGGTGGTACGGCGGGTACTAAAGATTCTCAACCGCGACGGGTGCAAAAATCATAAAAAATATATTTCTTCTCTCATCTCCACCATCTATTTTGCATACAACATTTTATAGCCAAAATATACAGATTTTACAAAGAGGTTCATGCGGAGTACCGTAGATGTTTAAGGTGCTAATACCTTCCCTTTGCATAACCAACCCCCTTACCTAGAATATTTCCCCCTCTTTTTGGGTTATTCACTCTTTTCCCATTCCTTTGGAAACAATAAAGCACGGTGGCGATTTTGATTTTGATTTGTAAAAGTCTAGTCAATCCAATGGCTTAGTCTTCAACATTTTTACCTCTATAGATGGAATTAGTGTGAAGTGCATGGTAGGCGCGTGTGACGTGGCTTGTATGGAATCTTCAAGTTGCAACAAATTTAAAATAAACCCTTTCCTGAACACACTTTATCTTCTTCCTTGCACCAGCTTCCATTATTACATTTTCAAATTTCTGAATTTACTCATTTCTCAACCATTTTCAAAAGTGTAAACATGAAACTTGCTCCATTTTTCAACATGAATTCAACCATGTAAATAACTAAAGCTATAAATCAAGGATGAACTCGAATTTTTTTTGGCACCAAATAAAACCTAATTTTTTTAGAAAGTTCAACTTCAAAATTCACACTACTCAGGAAACATAAATGAAAACTAAACACATGGTTAGCTTCAGGGAGATGATTCCTACATTTTTCATTTACAGAGTAGTCATTAAAGATGCTTGTAGAGAGAGTTCAAAGTCGAGAAAACTTACCTCAAAATTGGAAATTGTGTATGGAGTTTGAGCACTTCTGGAGGTGTTGTGATTATCTAGATAGCTTCACTGAACTCCTAGGAAGCTAATGTAACTCTTACTTTGTGCTGAAAGTGCCTGAATCGTGCTGGAGAAGTCAAGTTGCAGATATGCAAAGTGAGGTTTGGACAATGATGAAAATGAAGTTACAGTTATGAAACAGGGATGGGGATGAGTTTTAAATGAGGTATGGAAGCTTTGTGATTAATTTAGAGAGCAAACACATGAGTGGATTGTGAGTTTGGAGTTTTTGGCCAGAAATGACAAACAATGGAGGTTTTGATGCAACTCTGAGTTTCAGGGATTTTAAGAGGGTTAGAGGGCTTGTAAACTCGTGTTTGGCTTGTAAATGTTTCCTATTTTTATAGAGAAAAGGTTGGGGGGAAGGAGTTGATCAGTTTTGAAAGATCACATGTTATGGTTTTTTGAAACACAACATGTGATTTTTGAGAAATCAAAGTCCCAATGTGTAGTACCATTTCTCATAGAGTGGTTGAATACTTTAAACACAATGTTTCTAACCTTGTAGATGGAGTGTAATCAGAATAAACAAGTTATAGGCTCAGGACAAGTTGACTTTGTGATTAAAGTCACTTTTCCAAAATGGAAGTGTGAACTTTGTTCCTTAAATGGTAAGGTAACTTGGACAATGCTTGAACCACTTGGACAATGGCTCAAAAGTTTGTGTAATCAACTGAATATGGATAGATTTAGAGGTTAAGGGGCATGCAAATAAAGATTATGCAACATGCTTGAAGATTTATCATAATGTTCTTCATGAAAATGACCTAAAATTTAAGAATAGATGCCCAACTTTTTCTCTTCGAATCTCTTAGCTCAAGCATGATCTCTTCATGTTCTGGGACATTTTGGAAAGCTTGAAACATTGTATACAACCTTAATGTTGATCACTTTGGCTAAATCAACTTGGAACTTGGTGAAAAATTTCCAAGAAGTTGGGACAAAAAAATCCTCCTAACTTGATAAAAATTTCACTAAGTGTTTTAGTAAAAATGTCATAACTTCATGAGCCTATATATTCAAATCTAAGAATTTTTTGGACATCAACCCTAAGGGACAAAGTTGTAGAATTCATCAAGATATACAAATTTCATGTTGAAAGTTTTCCTTGGATTATCTTGCATCATAGTGAAAAATTATCATGAAGTAGTGAAATCATCAAGGTTAAAAAACACTTAGAATTTTTCTAAGTATTAGAAACTTTGACTTTTGTTGACTTTCTTGATTTTTGATTATCATGTTTGATATTTTTGAATTTATTTATGAATCTTGATCTTTGAAATTTGATGTTGATCAAAAAGTCAAAGTTTGACTTTTTGTGTATCAGTTGACTTTTCATCAGTTGATCCAAATTTCAACTATCAATCCATTGATCTTGAGAAATGATTTGAGCCATGAAATTAGGTCAACATGTTGTGCTTGAGTCCTTGAGATCATGCTTAAAGCCATTAGGTCATGTACTAGGTCAAAAGTCAATGATCAATCATTCTCAATCAAAACCCTAATTTTGACAATTTTGCCCCTTTGATGATTTGAGTGCTTTTCTTGAGGAATTATGTTCAACCCTTGATAAATTGATAAAAATGACTTCAAAATGTTGATGTTGGCCAAAAATCATGAAGTTTGACTACATGTTGACCATAATTGACTTTTTACCCAATAAAGTTGATTTTCAGTCATCTGAGCAATTGATTGAGCAAATTTGTGGTGCAAGACTTGAAACTTGGTATGAGCATTCTTAAAGACCCATAATAAACCATAAAGTCATTTGAGGCATCAAAAGTACAATTGTCCTTGAGAAAACCAAAACCATAATTTGTGGACTCAATGCTTAGGAGGTGAGCTTGTTTGATCAACTCTTGAAACTTCTTGAGCATTTGAGATCTTTTATGAGAAATGTCTTGAGAAAAGGGAGGGAAAATTTTGGGGTACAACACTAACCAAGGAGCACATAGTCTGGTTTCTCGAAAAGAAGTCTCTGAAGGAAAGGGTGGTGATTCTGACTACCGAGGTTGCGCCTGCTAAAGACGAGGGGGGGGGGGACAGAAAGAACTTAAAGACCTGGGTCGAGTTGGTCACTCGTTTATAACTGGAAATAGCTGACGCACATGCCGCCATAGAGAGGAGTTTCAAGAACACGCTGAAGCAGCTCCGCATGTTGAATCATAGGGTTGATCTCAATACTTCTAGGATGGGGGTTAATTATTATGTGGCTACTGGAAAGATCCTGATCCCATACTACCTCAAAGAGCTCGCTGCACAGCCCACGGGGGGACCTTCTCAGTTATCTTCTATTATCAAGGAAGGAACAAAAGATTTATGTTTTGATAGTTTTATTAGTATGCTTTGGCTTACGTGTCATAATTTTGTAATCTTGTGTCTGGGTTTTTTTTCCCGCTTATGTAATTCTTGAACAACTGTGGTTCTTGCGACCATAAAATTATTTTGTCGGATGTGGGGCCAGGGGTCTGTCTTTTGTAAAATTCGTATAATGGCGCTCTTAATGGTCATTTGTTTTAAATTTTTTTGCCATGGTGGTCATTTGTTCCAAATATTTATGTTTTCATGTTTGTTGTTATGCTTGTCTTCTTGAGACATATTTTAT
Source organism: Vicia faba (assembly GCA_948472305.1). NCBI lineage: Eukaryota > Viridiplantae > Streptophyta > Magnoliopsida > Fabales > Fabaceae > Vicia > Vicia faba. The sequence continues at coordinate 1,047,725,732 of OX451736.1, forward strand.
CTTGCTAAGGGTTATAGCAGGAACTTGCTCATTTGATTTGTATGTTCGTCAGTATGGGGAAACTGGGCAAACAACTAAGGTGAATATCGGGCATGGGTTAGAACTGAGGTCTCTTTTCGAGGACCTGAGCTCGGCGGCATAAACTTCTTGTTGTGAGTCGGGTGTTCTATTGTTTGGTACGAGGATGATGGAGCTCGATTGAGTTATCCATGTCGGGATAAAGACACACTCGTTAAAAGAGAAGAGTCTTGTCCCTTCAATATATTTTTGGGTGTTATGCTTGTACCTAGGCATGCACGCATGGTCGGGCCCTGATGAGTTTATCTTATCGAGGAAACTCGCCGACTGCTCAGTGTTTTAACTATAATATTGTTTTACCTTTTCATTGTTCCATGGTCAAGCAAGTTGTTCCCCTTATATATTTTCTAAGTAGTACGCCCGAACCCTATTTTTGCGTAGACGCAATAAAGGCCTTCCTAGTTCACTGTGATCTTGCCTTCTAGAGATTCTTTGTGATTTATCTTCAAGACAAGGCTGTCGACCTTGAAATCTCGTCATACGAATTTGGCGTCATAGCGTATAGCTATTTTTTGTTTGAGGGAGGCCTCTCGTAGGGTCGCTCCTGTTCGAATTTCTTTGACCAGGTATAGTACTTCCCGTAGGGCGACATAGTTCATCTCCTCGTCTAGAGAGCTTCAGTTCGTCTGGAGAGTTCTTTGATCTCTACAGGAATGACGGCCTCCATCCCATAAGTTAGTCGGAAATGAGTCTCCCGATTGATGAGTGTGCTGTTGTTCGGTATCCCCAAAGTACGCTCTGTAGCTCCTCGACCCATCTTTTCTTGGTCTCGTCTAATCTTCGTTTGAGGCCCCTGAGTATCACCTTGTTTGAGAACTCGGTCTGGCCATTCATTTGGGGATGTTTGATAGAGGAGAAGTGTTGGGTGGTGCTTAACTTGGTGACGAATTCCTGAAAGGTGCGATATGTGAACTGGGTCCCATTGTCGGTGACTATTTCTTATGGGATACCGAATCGATCAAGTATGTTTCTTTTATAAAAGCGAAGGATGTTTTGGGCGGTAGATTTAGCCAATGCTTCAGCCTCTATCCATTTGGTGAAGTAGTCGACGACTACTATCAAATAATGTTTTGAATGGTCCCCTCCACAAACGGACCAAGGAGGTCTAACCCCACAAGGCAAATGGTCAGGGAAAAGAGAGGGACCTGAGCTCATTTGGGGGAGCTAAGTGCATATCCCCGTGTCTCTTGCATTTGTCTCATTTTTTACATTCTCTTTTGTATCGTGGTGCATGGTGGGCCAGTAATACCCTGCTCACAGAGCTTTCCTGGCGAGGGATCTTCCCCCCAGATGCTGGTTGTTTATCCCTTCGCAGATTTCGAGTAAGATATGATCTGCACCACTTCAGTCAATTCATTTGAGAAGGGGGATGGAAAACCCTATCCTATATAGTTTACCTTTGACCATGACGTATAAGCAGGCTCTTCGTCTGACCACGACCGCTTCTTTCGAGTCGGCGGGTAGCTTTCCTTTTGTGAGGTAGTCATGCACGGGATCATCCAGCAGTCATTATGCCCTGTGGCGAATACTCTCAAAGTCGAGGGGACTCTTTGGGTGCTTGGTTGAGGAAGGATTTCCTTTGCCTCTGACTTATTCCTCCCTTTTACTTTTTGTGCTTGCTAGTTTGGACATGACGTCTTCCCGGACGTTATGTTAGCGGGGAACATGTTGCATGTCCACAGATTTGAATTTATTTTTTCTCTCTTGGACAAGGGCCCAATATTCAGCGAGATGATCATTTTTCACCTGATACTCCTACAGGACCTAGGGCACAACGAGCTGAGAGTCGGTGAATATTTTCACTTCCTCGACTCCTTAGTCTTCGGCTAGGCATAAACCTTCTAGAAATGCTTCGTACTCGTCCTAGTTATTCGAAGTCAGGAAGGATAATGCAAGGGAGACTTAGATTAGGGTTCCTTCTTCATTTTCCAATATAATACCTGTGTCGCTTCCCGTCAAACTGGAGGCGCCATCGATGGAGATTGTGCATCGGTGGGCTCTGTCCGGGGGTGCGGGCAAGATCATTTCGGCTACAAAGTCGGCCAGTGCTTGAGCTTTGAGGGCTTTCCTGTCTTCGTACTAGATATCAAACTCAGAGAGTTCTAACAACCATTTCAACATTCTCCCCGCCATGTCAGGCCTTACAAAAAGTTGCTTTATTGGTTGATCCGTTCCGACGACTATGGTATGCGGCTGGAAAGAAAGCCTGAGTTTCCTCGTCGTGTTGACGAGGGCTAGGGCCACCTTTTTAATTTGTTGATATCTCATTTTCGAACCCTGCAGGGCCTTGCTCATAAAGTAGATTGGTCTTTGTCCTTCTGGGGTTTCTCATATTTGTGATGCGCTTATTTCCTCGAAGGCGATGGCCAAATAGAGATAGAGGACTTCATCTTTTTCTTGGCGAGAAAGGACTAACGATTGTGATAGTTCTTGCTTCAAGTGTGTGAGATCTTGCTCACATTCGACCGTCCATTTGAAGGAAGCTTCCTTGCGGAGGAGCTTAAAGAGGGGGTGTGTGTGCTGGGCGGATTTTACCACGAATTGAGAAAGAGAAGTGAGCATATCGTTCAGGATTTGGATGGAGTTTTTTGAAGTGGGCGTTGGAAACTCATAAAGTGCTCGATATTTATCTAGGTTTGCTTCAATCCCTCGTTTTATAAGGTAGAATCCGAGGAATTTTCCCGCTCGTATGCCAAAGGTGCATTTTTATGGGTTAAATTGCATCTGACACTTTCTGGTATGCTCGAACACTTTCTTCAAGTGAAGGGCATGGTCGATCTCTTCCATCGATTTGACGATCATATCGTCCATGTAGACTTCGAGTATGTCGCCTATTTTGTTATGAAAGACTTTGTTTATCATACGCTGATATGTAACGCCCGTGTTTTTTAGGTCGGAGGGCATTATATTATAGTAGTAGTTTCCCGACTCCGTTATGAAAGTGTTGTACCCCAAAATTTGCTTTCCTCTTTCTCCACAAGAAATCGCAGTTTCGGGCTTTTCCTGATTTTTTAGACTGGCTCAAGAATCGGTCAAACAGACTTTTCTCGTTAGTCAGATGAAATTTAGGGTTTTTATTGATGTTTAGGCAGTTCAAACAGATTGTTTAGGGTTTGGTTGAATTGGCTCAAAGTTTGATCAGGCTGGCGTTTCTCCAGTGTTAAGTCAAAAATCAGGGTTTTATGCGCATATTTCTCAAGAAGAGTTAGTTCTATCAATGCTTTTCAAAATACTCTAAAATAAGAACTGAGGCTGCTGGTTGTTAATTTGCAGTTTGTTTGGATTTAATCAGTGAAAGGAGGCAGGTGGACGTTTTGTTTGATTAATTGTCGTCTGGTTTGATTAACTGTGCATTGCTTTGGATAATTGGAGCGCCGGGTTTGTTATAAGACCACAGTGTTTATCAATTGATTATTTATTTTAAGTTAAGATAATTGGAATTTATTTCCATTTTATTTTAATTTAAGAATTATAAACAATTAGATAAATATCTGAAGAAGAATTAAAAATGAATGCCAATAAAAGGACTTTTTATTTATCTTTAAATTATTTGTATAATTGTTACTGTTTATAAAATATTTATAATAATAATATTACAATAATTTAAATTGAAATAAAAAACTATGTTCTAAGATTTCTAAGTCTTCATCTTCTATCCAATGCTCCCTTGTTGCTCATTTATTTTTCATCTGCAAAACAAGAAACAAAAGAAAAGTCAAAGCAGAAAAAAATAGTTAAAGATAAACAGTTAAAAAGGTTCATCATTAAAAACAAATGGCCGGAATCAGTTTTGCCCTCTTTGCAAATCACGAGATTTCTCCCGGTTCACAAAGAGGGATGAAATGCTTGCAATGAAACATGAATGCACAAAGTTATGATTTTTGCACAAATTCAAAATTCTTAAGCATACTGCATAAATCAAAAGGATTGTCAACCAACTGCATAGTTTCCAAACAAACAGCATGCCAAACAAAGTCCAAGGCGAGCTGAATTACATTGTCAAACTAATTCCAAAAGTTGTCCAAAGATATCAAATATCAACAATTCCAAGAGTTGTCAAAGGAAAGTACATAAAGTATGCAAGAAACATGGAAATATGCAGTGGAAAAAGGACAATTGCAAGCAATATTCAATATCATCACTTTCCAACCATTTGCTTTTTCAGAATAAGACAAACATAAGCAATATAAAAATGCTGTCTTTAAATCCGGAGAGAGAAAGAGAGAGGAAAATAGCTTACAGTGCAGCAGGCTAAAGACTATAAACAGCATATCAGAGCACATAGAAAAAAGGAGGCAGAACATTTGCAGCAGGATATCACAAAGAGGGAAAACCTCAAGCTTTGCAAACCTGTCCACAAATTTGACTAAGAAAATATAGCAAGAGGGCAAAGACCCTTGAAGAATATACAAAAGGCCAACAATCTGCATAATATAGGACAGAAGTCACAAATCCTAAAAAAAACTTCCAAGTCCATCAAACCTGAAACTGTCAAAAACATATACGCCCAAAGCACAAAAAGCCTGAAGCCTAAACATTTCAAAAGCTATCACAAGCCACATAAACCAAAAGCAAAAAACAGCTCAACCTTCCAAGCCTCACACCTGCATCAAGCATGACAAAACCAAAGGCCTTTAACCTGCAATAGCAAGCCCTGCCAAACTGTGTCAAACCTTGAACCAAATCAAACCAACAAGGCCATAACCTGTCAACCAAAATACCCTAGCCTGAACATGTTTTTCAAACATAAACAAACCAAAAGCCATAGCCAGCAAACCTGTAAGTTCACCCAAAAAACCATAGCCAGCTGTAGGTGTTTAGGTATTGGCTTGCATTTTTGGTAAATCCCAAGTGTATGTGTGAATGTCATGGCTAATGTCATAACATTCTAGTTCAGGTTGTACTAACTCAATAGGTACATGTGCAGAAAAATATTGTAATTCAAATACTGATGTTTATAAGTGTGTATCTGAGCATGTTTGCAAAATGATCACATTTTGCTAAATCAGTAGACAGGTTTTCTCAGATGTTATAACAGATGTTATGACATCCTGTTCTGAACTAACAGGATTGCAGGATTGGATAAGTCTGAGTTTTTTCAGGAAATAACTCAGTCCTTTCTGAACAGAATCCTGGGTTTTCTGAGGAGTAACCTAGCTCAATCCTAACCTGGTCAATAAAGTCCTGTGACCTGGTCTTTAGGTCAAACGGAATCAACCCTAGGTTTTTGGAAACCCTAACTGAAGTTGCAGCTGCTATATATTCAACAGAGCTGCTGTTTTCCAAGCGATCCCTGCTGATTGATTAGAAGATCAATTTTGTAATCTGTATAGATTTGTTTATTGTACTCCAAGCAATTATCATTGTGATAAGTGCCTTGGAATAGGTTTCAATTGTAAGGGTTGTGTAGCACTCAAAGCTTTGAAGCAAGAGTGTTTGAATGTTACTTGACTAAAGCTGTGAAGCAGAGTCAAGTTAGTTGTGTACATCACTCAAAGCTGTGAAGCACGAGTGATTGTGTTACTTGATTAAAAAGCTGTGAAGCTTAATCAAGTGTGTGTTTTGAAGAGTGTCTTCATCAATTCTTAAGTCAAATTGGTTTATGTATCACTGCTGTGATTGAGGGGGAGTGAGTAGGAACTCAGGTTTAAGTTGTACTTAGATTAGAATTGCATTGGGTAGGACTTAAGTGAAGGAGATAAACTGGTTGGTTTATTCCTGAATTAACATCTCTTATAGTGGATTCTCTCCCTGGCTTGGTAGCCCCCAGAGTAGGTGTTGTTGCACACTGAACTGGGTAAACAATTGACTGTGTTATTTACTGCTTTTGTATTTACTGTCATATAGTAAGTCAGATACGGTGTCATAACATTGGACGTGACATTGAGTATCTGCAGCCAGAATTTTCAATTGGCATCAGAGCAGGCACCCTGCCTGTATTACTGGGTGAGATCTAGGGATATCACTTTCTGGCACTATGGACAAAGAAGGAGTTTTTGGAAATAGACCACCCATTCTGGATGGAACCAATTATGACTACTGGAAACCTCATATGATTGCCTTCCTAAAATCTCTGGACAAAAAGGCTTGGAGAGCTGCTGACAAAGGATGGATTCATCCCACCATAACTGAAAGAGATGGGACAATCAGTCTGAAGCCTGAGGAAGATTGGAGTAAAGAAGAAGATGAGTTAGCTCTGGGAAATTCAAAAGCCTTAAATGCCTTGTTCAATGGAATTGATAGAAACATCTTCAGACTAGTACATCAATATGAACTGGCCAAGGAAGTTTGGGACACTCTCAAAACTACTCATGAGGGCACTTCCAAAGTAAAAATGTCAAGGCTTCAGATGTTGACCACTAAGTTTGAGAATCTAAAAATTATGGAAGATGAAACCATTCATGAGTTTCACATGAACATCTTGGAGATTGCCAACACCTCAGGAGCACTGGGAGAAAAAATGTCAGAAGAAAAACTGGTGAGGAAGATTCTCAGATCCTTGCCTAAAAGATTTGCAATGAAGGTAACTGCCATAGAGGAAGCCCAGGACATTAGCAAGTTAAAAGTGGATGAACTTATTGGGTCTCTTCAGACATTTGAGATGGGGATCACTGATAATGGTGACAAGAAGAACAAAAGCATAGCACTTGTATCCAACACTGATGTTGAATACAAGGAGGATGAAGAAGAAAACATATCAGAAGCCATTGCCATGCTTGGAAGACAGTTCAACAGACTCATCAAAAGAATGGATCCAAAGTCGAGGTCTAATGTTCATAACATTCCTTCTGACATTGACAGTTCCAGCAGAAGACCAAGGTCAGAAGATAAGGGAAACCAAGGCAGAGGTATTCAATGCCATGGATGTGAAGGATATGGACATATTCGAGCTGAATGTCCTACCTTTCTTAAGAAGCAAAAGAAAGGAATGACTGTTACTTGGTCTGACTATGATTCAGAAAGCAATTCTGAAGAAGAATCTGCCAAACTAGTTACTGCCCTAACTAGTGTTTGTACTTCTGAAAGTGACACCAGTGATGAAGAAGTGACATTTGAAGAACTGGCTGATACCTACAAGAAATTGTGTATCAGAAGTGGTGAAGTCTGTGTGCAAAATGAGAAACAATCAAAACTCATTATAAAGCTGGAGGCTGAAAAGAGGGCAAATCTTGAAACTATAAGTCATTTAGAAGAAGAAGTTCAACTGCTGAACTCACAACTGAATCAAATGACCAAATCTGTCAAGATGTTGACCAATGGAACAGACAAATTGGAAGAGATCCTTCAGGCTGGACAAAATATGGGAAATAAATCTGGCATAGGATTTGTGGAAACAAAGAAATTTGGTACTGTGAAGCAAATGTCAAAACGGATGTCTCAACATTACTCTCAACATCAGGGACAGAGACATATGAAGAAGAGGTACCAAAGATGGAGATGTCATCATTGTGGGAAATATGGTCACATAAAGCCCTTCTGCTTCAGATTACATGGATATCCTAATCAGAACTCAGATGTCAAACCTAAGCCTAAAAAGGTACCGCATGCTCCACAATGGAAGAAAAAGGCTACTGCACTAATAGCTCACACTTCCCTGAGGGTCACTGCAAAGGAAGATTGGTACTTTGACAGTGGATGTTCCAGACACATGACTGGATTCAAAAATCTCCTCAATAATGTTATGCCTCACACCACCAGTTTTGTGACCTTTGGAGATGGTGCTAAAGGAGAAGTCAAAGGAGTTGGTAATGTGGACTGCCCTGGAGTTCCAAGTCTGAATAAGGCACTGCTGGTAAAAGGGTTGACTACTAATCTCATTAGCATCAGTCAACTATGTGATCTAGGATTCATGGTCAACTTCTCAAGATCTGAATGTCTAGTGTTTAATGAAAAACTAGATGTTATAATGAGAGGAGTCAAATCCAAAGATAACTGTTATGTGTGGCAGCCTGAGAACACTGATATCTCCACTATGAGTCAAATAATCAAAGAAGAAAAAGAGATGAAACAGTGGCAGCATAAGCTTGGAAGAATGAAAAGAGATATTCCTATGGAAGCTGTCAGAAGAACTCCAAAACTACAGGCTGATAATATATGTGATGTGGCAAATAAACTTGAAGAAGAATGTGTTTTCAGAACCTTAAGTCATCTTGACAAGGATGTCGGAAAGAACAAGTCTCATAAATTATGTTCAAAACAGATGCTCCCTGAGTACAATGTTACACAAGATGTTGTGACATTGTGGTGTGATAATCTGAAAACATTCAACATTTCCTTGAACCCTATTGACTTTGAAGAGAAGAAGTCATTTGAACTGGAACATAGTTTCTCTAAGCTTCAGCTGACTGATTCTTCTACCAAGGCGCTTGTTGGAAATAAATTTGAAAATTTGAGGGGCAGATTGGGTATTCACCAACATGAGAAATTATAGCAATCAGTTTTGCTGAAAACAAGGGTTGAAGGGATTAATTTTATTAAGTCTATATTTAGTGGGTTAATCATATTCATTCACAATTCCTTCAAAAGCCTTGAGAAGTTGAAGAGACTCCCTTTTACTCCCTACCTCTCTCATCCTTGCAACATGTTTCCTCCTCCCAGTCAAAGATTTTTCTCAAACTGCTACTATTACTCAAAGTTACACAAAATGTCTCAGACATCGTCATCCACCATGGCAGCTTCGTCTTCCTCATCATCTTCATCATCTGATCAAGATTCTAGGGCAATCACTACATGCATAGAATCGGAAGTTCTTGAGGTCACTCCTCTCAGGGAGATGGCAACTGACCCAGCCAGAGTCAAAAAGCTCAGAACCAGACATGCAGGAAGAGCTCAAGCTACAGTCTCTGGTAATTCTTCTCATCCTTCGTCTTCTATACCTAATAGAGAAGGATCAGTTCAAGTACACCAAGCTATTGCTAGGCTGGTTACTAGCATTCTGAGTGGCAACCAATCTGTACCGGGGATTTCTATCCCTTTGAATCAATCAGAAAGTCCAAATGTGGAAGGTTCTGAAAATGTAGATGTCACTGAGGATGTTGTGACACCAAAAGACAACATTCAGAACACCTTTGAAAAGGCTGCTGATCCACCTATCATTGATGTGGATGAAGATTACTCAGATAATGAACTGATTGCTAATGTGAACCCTAGCATTGCTAGGAGATTGATGAAAAGAAAGAGTAGTCAGAATGTTAAACCTGATGCTAAGAAATCCAAGGCTGAAGGAATGGCTGAGAAAATTCAGACAAAAGGAAAGAAGGCACAGGTGCAGACTGCTAGACAACCAATCTCTAGGAAAAGTAAAGAACCTGAAACTTCTGATTCTGATGATGAATCAGAATTTGAGATTGATATTGAAGATACTCCCATCAGAAGGAAGCTCCCCTCCAGCAAGATTTCTAGAGTGCCTGAAGTGCCAACAGACAACATCTCCTTTCATCATCCTGACAATGCAAACAGATGGAAGTATGTCTGCTTGAAGAGAATAGCCTTGGAGAGAGAACTCAACAATGATGCCTTGGAGTGCAAGGACATCATGGATCTGATCAGGAATGCTGGGCTAATGAAGACAGTGATGAAGTTTAACAAATGTTATGAAAATCTGGTTAAGGAGTTTGTAGTGAACTTGTCCAATGATTGTGCTGATGGGAGGTCAGTTGACTTTGAGAGTGTGTTTGTTAGAGGAAGAAGGGTCAAGTTCTCTCCATCAGAAATCAACAAGTTTCTTGGAAGAACAAATAAGGACTGTCCTGATCTAGAGGCAACTGACAATGAAGTGTGTTTAACCATCACTGCCAGGCAAGTAAAGTGCTGGCCATTGAAAGGGAAGCTGAATGCTAGTAAGCTCAGCATGAAATTTGCCATCTTGCATAAAATAGGTGCAGCAAACTGGGTGCCTACAAATCACAAATCAACCATCTCCACAGGATTGGGGAGATTTATCTATGCTGTAGGAACCAAGACTGCCTTTGACTATGGAAGGTACATCTTTGAACAAACTGTGAAGCATGCTGGCAGTTATGCTGTCAAAGGACCAATTGCCTTTCCCTCCCTCCTTTGTGGAATCATTCTTGCACAATACCCTGACATCCTTGTAGCAAGAGATACAATCTGCAAAAGAGCTCCTGCCCTTGGCCTGCACTACAAACTGTTTCAGGGATCTCATGCTCCAGACATTGTCATGACATCAGCTGAGACATCGTCTGCAAAGACCCAGTCCAAGACATCAGATGTCATAGCTGTTTTAAAAGAAACTTGCAAAGATCTGGATGCTAGAAAAAGGACCCTAGAAGCTCTAATTGCCAGGCTAGAAAAGGAGGAAGCTGAAGAAAGCAGAAGGGAAAAAGGTATAGAACCTGAAGGACAGATCAACATTGAAGAAACTGGCTCCTCTGAGTCTGATGACAGTGCTTGAAGGTTGATTGTTGCTTGGTGGTTTGCTGATGGTGTTTGGAAGTGTGTGCTACTGATCTCATAATTTTTTTTGGATAACTGTATAATTTTATGAACATGTATCTTTGGCCCATTTGTGGCTAAAGAGGGGGAGAATATTTTGGTACTTGCTTAATTAGTACTTGACATTATATTTTTCTGTTTTTTTTTTTTTGCTGCTATCTATCTATCTCTGATTGTTTAGGGACTTTAGCCAAAAATCTGCCAAAGGGGGAGTTTGTAGGTGTTTAGGTATTGGCTTGCATTTTTGGTAAATCCCAAGTGTATGTGTGAATGTCATGGCTAATGTCATAACATTCTAGTTCAGGTTGTACTAACTCAATAGGTACATGTGCAGAAAAATATTGTAATTCAAATACTGATGTTTATAAGTGTGTATCTGAGCATGTTTGCAAAATGATCACATTTTTCTAAATCAGTAGACAGGTTTTCTCAGATGTTATAACAGATGTTATGACATCCTGTTCTGAACTAACAGGATTGCAGGATTGGATAAGTCTGAGTTTTTTCAGGAAATAACTCAGTCCTTTCTGAACAGAATCCTGCGTTTTCTGAGGAGTAACCTAGCTCAATCCTAACCTGGTCAATAAAGTCCTGTGACCTGGTCTTTAGGTCAAACGGAATCAACCCTAGGTTTTTGGAAACCCTAACTGAAGTTGCAGCTGCTATATATTCAACAGAGCTGCTGTTTTCCAAGCGATCCCTGCTGATTGATTAGAAGATTAATTTTGTAATCTGTATAGATTTGTTTATTGTACTCCAAGCAATTATCATTGTGATAAGTGCCTTGGAATAGGTTTCAATTGTAAGGGTTGTGTAGCACTCAAAGCTTTGAAGCAAGAGTGTTTGAATGTTACTTGACTAAAGCTGTGAAGCAGAGTCAAGTTAGTTGTGTACATCACTCAAAGCTGTGAAGCACGAGTGATTGTGTTACTTGATTAAAAAGCTGTGAAGCTTAATCAAGTGTGTGTTTTGAAGAGTGTCTTCATCAATTCTTAAGTCAAATTGGTTTATGTATCACTGCTGTGATTGAGGGGGAGTGAGTAGGAACTCAGGTTTAAGTTGTACTTAGATTAGAATTGCATTGGGTAGGTCTTAAGTGAAGGAGATAAACTGGTTGGTTTATTCCTGAATTAACATCTCTTATAGTGGATTCTCTCCCTGGCTTGGTAGCCCCCAGAGTAGGTGTTGTTGCACACTGAACTAGGTAAACAATTAACTGTGTTATTTACTGCTTTTGTATTTACTGTCATATAGTAAGTCAGATACGGTGTCATAACATTGGACGTGACATTGAGTATCTGCAGCCAGAATTTTCACCAGCAAACCTGTAAGTTCACCCAAAAGCCATAGCCAGCAAGCCTGAAGCTCACAGTAGAAGCCCCAAACTGACAGAAACTTACACATTCAAGCCAACAGCCTTAGAAAACTTTCATCATAGGTAAATAAATCATCAAGGCATCAAGCATACAAACGAATGCAACATATCAACAAGCAACCATATTCATCATCCAAGGCAACCAAACACATCAAGCTAAAGCATACAGTTGGCAAACACATGGAAGCAAGGCTAACAGAAAAAGAGAAAAAGAGTAAAATCATACAGAGCCAAGCGGATAGAAGAAGACAAAGAGGTTTTCAGGAATCATCACAAAACCTAAAGAAAAGTACAGAGTACCAGGGTTCCAAGCAAGCAAGCTCAACATCCTCACCGCTTCCTCCGCCCTCAGCCGCCCACAGCGCCTCCTTCTCCATCTCTCCTCCTCTTCAAGTAACGAGTCAACAAAGGTATAAAGCTTTTTTTTCCCCTTTTTGAATACCTCGTACAAACACATAACAAAATAAGAGCATGCAAGGTTAAAAGAATTCAAAACCCCTAACGCGTTGAAATAAGGCATACCTTCTTTTTACCGCCGTTTGAGTTGAACGTGAGGAGAAGGACAGAGGGTGGAGTTGGTGGCCTTGGGCAAAAGACGTTAGCTAGACGCTTGGCCGGAGAAGATGAAGACGAAACCACAAACGACGCCGCTTCTGTAACAAACCCTAAGTTTTCTCCAAAGTGAAATAAACATTGATTAACCCTAAAAACGTTTGTCTCAAGCATTGGGCCATAACCCATTCTAGCAAGCCTAAAGCCCAAGCGCGTTTCCAATTAACACCCCCCCTGGCTTCTGTTTCATATTATGATTGGGCCAGCTTATCCCCTTTAAGCCCATCTGCCTTTATATATGCTAATTGCCCTTTTAATTTTCTTTTGATGACATAATCTTTTTTTTGTTTTGTGAATGCAAATAAGGTATTAATCATTTTTATCATTTTTTAACATGAATATACAAACAATAATATTATTTTTCTTTCAAACTTAAAACCTTTTTTCATTAAAACATGTTGTTTGTACATAAATACATAATACTTTTCTTTTCTTGAAATAGTTTGTATATACATTAATTAAAATACATTAATAATTTTTAATACATAAAAGAATAGAATCTAAAAACATTTTTCTTGTCCTTTAATTAATTTTTTATTTGTACATGGTCAACAAATATCCAAAAAAGAATTAAATAAATACATAACAAACACTTAATTTTTCATTAAGTTAACAATACTTCATAATACATACACGTACACATTTACAATACGCATTTTATCTTTTTTATACATTGATACATTTGCTTGTCCCATTTTTACATCGCTATTGCTTTATATTTGAGATGGAATTTGATTCGATTTGGTTGTAATTCTTTGGATACTACCCTCCTATAAGTCTCATCCCTCATTTGTAACTAATTGTACCCCCACTCCCGTATACTATTTTGTAATAGCGTAGACTTTAAATTCCCGCAATTTATCGCTTTCAAATATACCATGGTTAGACCTAGGGTTTGTATGTACATAAAATCAAACGCTAGATAACCTAATACAATACAAATACATGAAATCAATACACAATCACACTTGCACCCCTAGGGTAATCCCACATGTTGCCTTCCAAAATGGGCCATGCTTGCACGTCGAGTTTCTTTGGCAAAACAATTCAAATGATAATAGGTCCCTCGATGACGCTTTCGAAAGTTGCCTAATCAAAATGATCATAGTCCCTTCAAGCAAAATTGCCAAAGACACTTGGCACCATTGCATTCATGGTCCATACGATGACCCGCGCCTGTCCCGTTAAACATCCTAAACGCAAGATTGTCCACCAAATACAATGATGGAACAAAATTGTTAAAAGGGTTAAAACATAAGAAAAACCTTTGAGTAAATTTAGGGGTAGACAAAACTCTTAGTTACTTGGATCAATCTTGCAAAAACACTTGCCTCCTTTTCAAAACCACACTCCACAACACTTTCAAAACAAAACTTTCAAAAACATTTGAAACATCTTTTCGAAAAGATACACACCCTTGTATATACTCAAACACGAGTCATTACAACGGTTGCCGAAACAAAGGCGTCTATTTCAAAACATTTTTCAAAACACACACACACACACACCATTTTCAAGCAATCAAAAATCAAAGCAAGTCATCTAAAACCAAGTAACTAAGAGCCCATGGATAACCATGGATGAAAAGGGTGCTAATACCTTCCCTTTTCATAATCTACCCCCCGAACCCACGAAACATCTCAAAAGGTTTTTCCTGTGCTTTTTAACCTTTCCTTTAGGATAAAATAAAAAGTCGGTGGCGACTCTTGCTAAACTGAACAAGTGCGAATACAAACGCAAAATCCAAGTCAGTTCTCCCACCGTATCACAGAAAGCAATAAATTTTTTGTTCGCTTTTTCCATTGGGATCTGGTTGTAACCCGAATACGCATCCATAAAAGATAGTAATTTGAAACCGACCGAGTTGTCGACCAATTTGTCAATATTGGGGAGGGGATAAGCATCTTTTGGGAAAGCCTGATTGAGGTCGATATAATCAATGCACATGCTCCATTTTCCATTATATTTTTTTACAAGAACTACATTTGAGATCGAGTTATGTAATGGAGTTTAAAAATAAAATGTGCCTCTAGGAGGTCTTTTACAGCTAGTTCGACAACATCCATTTTTTCGGGGGACTATTTTCTCCTATGCTGGAAGACCTCCTTGAGGGCATGGTCTATGGTTAAGTGATGGCATGCAATCTCTTAGTCCAATCCGAGCATCTTGGACGTGCTCCAGGCAAACAGATCAGCATTGTCCCTTAAGCAAGCTTTAAGTTGCCTGTTCACCAAGTTTGGGAGGTCAGTTGTGATCTTTACTCCTCTGATGAGATCGTTCCCAAGGGGGACGAGTTCGAAGTCTCCGTCTGGGATGGGTCGTGCGGGATCTGAGAGCTTCTCGCTATTTGAAGATAGGGGTGAACCTTCACCTTTGACCATGGGCTCTTTCGCCTTCTTTCTCTGCTTTGCATGATCCTCTTTGGAGAAGCAGTTGTTGAGATCGATGGCGTAGACCTCAGTAGTGGCTTGGATTCCTCGGAGATAGAGGGCAGTGTGGCCCCAATGGTTTCTCGGGTTTGAGAATTGATGGAACTCAGGACCCTGGACGAGGCTTCAAAACATCTTCCTGCCGCCTGAATATCCCCATGGAGGGTGGCGACCAAACCCTCTGTAGTGTAGCACTTCATTTTAAGGTGCACGCTGGAGGTCACTATGATCAGTTAGGCCAGAGTGGGCCTCCTGAAGATACATTGGTAGAGAGACGGGAAATCCACTACAAGAAATCCAGAAATTGAGTCTTGATGGCTCTGGCAGTCACTCCTCTTCTGAAGGTGACGATTAGCTCGACATACCCCAAAGGTTTAGTACTGATTCCGTTGAAGCCCTGGAGATCTAATCCTACGTACGAGGTCAATTGGATTTCGTTCAACTGTAGTGTGGCGAACAAATGGGTGTCCATGATGTCCACCAAGCTCACTTTATCTACTAGTATGCGTCGAACATCAAAGTGTGCCACGCGAGCCCTCACAAGCAGTGGGATGTTCGAGTTGGGGGCTTCGCCTAATAGTTCCTCCCTGTAGAATGCAAGGGGATGAGAGCATCCTCAGAACTTGTCCAACACGGCATCCATATCAGATTTGGCTTCGATAAGTTGCTCGAATATTCTTTTCACAGATCCCACTATAAGCTTGTTGAGTCTCTCGTCGGAGATGACCATAGAAGCAGGGAATGACTCCCAAGGACTGTGAGAGGAGAAGTACAATGGGATGATCTCTATGTTTGGGAAATAGAAATCTTCTTGTTGTGAGATGCTCATGGAAACCGATATTATGCTGATGCCGGAGGACTCCTTCCCCTCTTCGACGCTCTTAGTTTCTGGAGCCTCTTCGTGGGCACCCTCTATCTTCTTGTACTACTTGAGGTGACTGTCTCAGATTAGAATCTAGATTGCATCCTTGAGATGGATGCAATCGTCGGTGTTATGACTGTAGCTTTTATGGAACCTGTAATATTTGCTCTTGTTGGTTCCGAGTTTGGAAGGTGTTTGTCAGGGAAAGCGCATCCCAACCTGTGTAAATTCATAATTAGCATATTCAGAAAGAATACATTCTCTCTAAGTAGTCAGAGGGGTGTAGTCGTGAAATTGACCAGAAGACCCCTTGTAGTCTTTGGAGTATTGGGATCTGCCTTCCCGCTTCTTTTGTCCCCAACAGGATGTCGAGGGCTCGTCACTTCTCGAGGAATTGGCACTTTCTGCGTGCCTTGACTCCCTGGCATTATTGGCGGCTTCTTTCTCCTCATATTGAATGCATGCTTTATCCTTGAGGAGGTTTGAGTCAAGTGTTCTTGGTGATTCGATTCCCATTGCTTTTGCAAAGTCTCTACAGGGACAGAGCTCGCGTTCAAGAAGGTATTTCTTCATGGTGTCTGTCGTGGAGACTTGTACTGCTTCTTTGTTGAAGCGCTCGATGTATGCTCGATGTTATACCCTAATTTTTTAAATACAATCCCACCCTCCAACTGCATCATTACATGGCAAGTGTTCACGAGTGGTTTGACCTATTTTTGCCAATTCTTAAGTCAGATTTCAAAAATTCATAACTTCTTCAAATTTCGATATTTTGAGCGGTCCTTTGTGCATATGATTCTCCTTGACGTCTTCTATAATTTTCTTTACAAGTCAATAGCTGATTATGCTTTGAAAAGCCACGAAAAAATAAAAACGTTAGAAGTCGTTTATAAATTTAGTAGAATTTGATTTTTATTGTGTTTTATTCATGATTTCTTTTCCATTTAAAAAATCACAAAAAAAATATGCTTAGCATCATGTTATTTTTTTATTTACTATTTTTACTTCTTTACTAAAAAACTATCAAAAATATGTTCTTTTATTAATTTTAATTTATATATTGGTATCATTTATTTAAAAAAAATATATAGAAAATTTTATATAAGTCTTTTTACTTTCTTATATGTATTTTATTTTTTATCTTTTAATTTGTACTTTTATTTTCATTTATTTTAATTCAAGAAAAAATCATAAATAGTTAATTTAATGTCTCTTTTATTTTCTATTTTGTATTTATTATTATTACTAACACTTTTAGTTTCTTTTATTATTATTAATATTACTTTGTCCTTCTTTTTTTTGTCAATAAACAAAATTTGGGACCACTATAATGTAGTACAAACACTTCACATGGATTGTCAACTTGTACTTATCAATAGTCAAGAATCATTCTCACACTTCACATGGATTGCCAACTAGGAGATATCAATGGCCAAAAACCATTCTCATAAAGTCACATAGATTGCCACATCAACACTTCCACCTCATTCACCCTATAAATAATACATCTCTTTCTTTCATTTGGGACCAACAATATTATAAATCATTCACTAAACTAAGTCAAAACTCTCTTCTTTTTTCTCTTTATTTTCTTTCAAGTCATTTATTCTTTTTATTGAATAGGTAGGCTATTATACTTGTTCTTTATTTAATTCTATTGCATTTTTACTTTCTATTTATTTATTTAGTACCATAATTATCACCATTTTGGAAGGAAACTCCATTGATTCAAAATCAAGAGTTGAAAAGTGCTTGAACCTCTATAAGCAAAAGTGATTTATTGTTGTTTAACTTTCTTTTTTTTGTTGTAATTTTTTGTTATTTATTTACTTATTTTGAGCATGAATCCTTGGTCGTAAGATTGAGTAGATAAATTTTTATTATTCATTTGTTTAATTTCATGAAAAATTGAGAAAGTTGTGACATTTATATTATTTTTATTATAGACTTCATCTTATTCTTCTTTATCTATCTTATTTTTATTTTTTTTAATCAATTTTGAAAGTATTTGAGCTTTTTTTAGTTCATCTAAGCTTGTCGGATATTTGATGAACTTTCATCATTTCTAATCTACCTCTAAATGGTCCTTTGATCATTCAAGGTACTTAGGATTGATGATAAGTTTGTCATAATGTATCTTCTTTGACTTTGTCTTGATCCCGCGTGTTTGTTAATTGTACTACATGTATAAGATAATGAACTTCAAAGTATCATTTCTCTAACATGTATGGATGCATACATTGTATGCTCCATATGAAGTTACACTCATCCCAAATCAGATTATTGACTTTATATTGTACTAACTCTACTTTAATATCATTTATATTTTTACACTTTATATTTTCCTCTCTTTTCTTTTATGCTATTTATTATCCATAGCATTTTATTTCCTCTACTTTATGCATTTTTTCTTTGCTCACTTGAGCATTTATCTTCTCTTTGCTCACTTGAGCTTCTTTTTTTTGCTTGCTATAAGCCACTTAATAAAGAAAAAAATTAACATTGGTTCATTAATCCATGGACTATGTTTACTATCCATTTTTATTGGATGCATGGTTCTTATTCGGTCTTCATCTGATTATTATCTTTGTGTTTGAATCCAAGGTAAATGATTAATTCGTTGACTTCATGTTATCGAGTGTATCTTATATGATTGTGTAACTTCCTTCATCCATATTTAAGTTTTGATAATCTTAAGTTAGATCTCCAAAAATCTCATTTTTTAAACGTACACTCTTTTAAGCCAAAACATCGACATTAGGTTATTGCATTTTCAAAATCCCTTTAAACTAATATTTTAGCAAACAACTAATTTTAATACAAAAATATAATAAAATGTTCCTGTAGAGTACTACAAATGCATTGGGTGCTAACATATTTCCTTTGTATAATCAACCCCCAAACTTTAGATATCTCTATTGCACTTGCTTTTACTTCTTGCATTACATATTTACTGATGGGTTTTATTTCTCTCTTTTCCCATTCTCTTGGAAATAATAAAGCGCGATGAAGACTCTTTCTTATTTGTGAGTCAAGATAATTAATAGCTTAATCTCTGATTTTCACCGCTACATAATTGGAGACTCTGTTGGGGACAAATCCTAAGAGGGTTAAGTCTAACATGTTATATATGTGTTTATGTTATTATTACTTGTTTGCTGTTTTATGTGGATTTTCTTGATTCTTTGGATATTTGGTGATATCTTATAAGTCCTGTACCTGGACTTGGGAAAACTTAAGATTAGGATGGGTGGTATAGTCATGTTAACTTTGAGGGAGTAATCCCAAAAAAAGGGCATGATATCCCCCACTCAGTGGAGGTCCCTTTGGCTATAGTATTTGTTTACCGAGTAATCGAGAAGACATTACTGCTTTCGACCTGGGAGTCAGAGAAGCTGAGAAGCCGTATAACCCTTAACTTATCTTAGCCTTTTAGATGTAGTGCAGAGACTATAACGGAGTAATTTGGAAGTAGTTGTCACGCGATGCTGCACTCAGACAAATTTTTCTTGATAATATTGCTAATTACCGAGTAATCGGAAAGTCAGTAATATCCGAAAGAAGAATGTAGACTATGTGATTTCTTGGAACCTTGATCTACATGTGATTTGAAAACCTTAGTCCATACCTTGTGGGTGGTTCTTACCTTTTACTCCATGCTCGTGACGTCGAACCTTTGAACCTTGCTTATGATCTTGTTTGTGATTGTTGCATAACCATACATTCATGCATCCATGAAACTCTTTTTCACTTGGTTTTTAAGGAATTTAGGGGTCTTTATTTATAAATATCATAAGTTTCATTAAACTTAATGGATCTTGGGTGTTGATGGGCTGAAAACTCTAATCCACCAAAATGGATGATTGATTTTGATGATAACTTGATCAATGCTTTGATCCAATTTAGAATTTACTTTCCTCATGATTTAATGTTTAAAACCTTGAGTTCCTTGAATTCAAGTAAAAAATCAACATTTGCATAATTCATGCATACATCTAGGTTGTCCAAGAAATTCATTCCAAGTATCTTCTTCTTCAGTCGAACTTGTTCCTCAACACTTTGGATTGGAAGCATGTTTCAGAAAACTATC
Organism: Vicia faba; assembly: GCA_948472305.1. Classification (NCBI taxonomy): domain Eukaryota; kingdom Viridiplantae; phylum Streptophyta; class Magnoliopsida; order Fabales; family Fabaceae; genus Vicia; species Vicia faba. The sequence continues at coordinate 1,047,745,633 of OX451736.1, forward strand.
GAAGAACTTCAACGAGACCAAAAGCTATTAAGGGAGGAGGTCAACTGGTTGAAGTGTCAAATGGACTAGATTATGGGAATTCTGCAAGTCTTGTTAAAAAAATAAGACAACCCTCCACCGACCACAACAATGCAAGTGGATACTTTTACAATCTCGTCTATTGTTCCTTCAACTCAGGGGCAACACCATTCATTGATTACTCATGTATTGATACACGGTCCATACCCAAAGGATCTTCCTCAACCTGTGCTTGTGAGGTTTACTAGACCACACACTTCATCTACCCTTCAACAACACGTCTTGCTCCATGAACAAGGTAATGACAAAAACAAGGTTGTCAGTGATATTATTGAATCAATTCAGAAGAGTCCAGTGTTTATCTCAAAGTCAGGCAAAAGAATAGTTGATAAAGCAGTAATGAGATCCTTGAGAGGAAAGAAGATTCTAAGTACTTACATGAGGCAACCACCGATATGCTTCCCAAGGCTCCACAGAATCAGAACAGAGCTCCCAAGTATCAACAAAAGGATGCTCGCTGCATCGATTTGATCCCAATGACTTATACTGAACTATGGCCTGCATTAATCCAGAAATCGCTTGTTACTACAAGACCAACTCATTCCAAGACATCAAAATTTCCTACGGGGTACAATTCAAATGTCAAGTACGACTTTCACGGTTGGGTAGCAAGTCACTCCATTGAAGACTGCAGAATCCTTAGGGAGAAGGTGCAGATTTGATTGATAACAAGATTCTCTCCTTCAAGGATACATGACCTAATGTTGTTACCAATCCTTTGCCAAGACATTCTAAGTGAAGCTTCAGTTGGTTCAGGCTAGTTTCTCCTCTGCAAGTGTTTCAACAAGGACAACTCATCCCGCTTTTGATTATTGCACTAGATTTTGTTTCATTTCTGTTGGCATTTCTCGTTCGACTGTGTCAAACTATTTGCCTTTTAAATTGTATGTTCTTTGTTTTATCAATTTTAATGAAATGAGAATTTTACATCTTTGAATCAATTTATAGTTTCAATTATTGTTCTATTATATCCCTTGTTTTACTTGTTTTATTAAACTTTTATTTATGCAAAGATTGGAAGGAGGATGATGAAAATAAAATACCAAAACTATTTTATATTATGCTTTCAATTGAAACTTAGCTGATGATGTAAGGCATTGTTTCCACTCCTAAACACTGGAGAAATAAGGAAGTTAATCCCTCGTTCCCCCCTTTGAGCCTAAAAGTTGGAGTTTTTTTCTATACAAAAAAAACCCCAATCTTAACCTTAGGCAGGGTAATTTCTCAATTAACTTAATTGTGCATTCCAATAAAAGATAATTTTATAAGACACCTTTCAATAAAGGTTTCAATCATGTTTTCCTTCGCACACATCAAAGAAGTGTTGAAGATGTCTCAAATAAAAACCCAATGATGGTTCACCGTAATCATTAAGTCAGACAGTCACTATCTTTTCAAAATAGAATAAAATGAAAAATCAAAGAAAATCCCGCAAGTCAAAACCTGTTAAGGAGGCTTAGGCAAAATTGGGGCATCCCGCTGATTGTAAATCCAAATTGAAACAGTTCAGACAAAATGTAGGGATAATAAAAATCAAGAGAAGTCACTAAGATATAAGTGACTTCCATCTCAAGAATCCCTTGGCTTCTGAGCCATCATCATCACCAATGTTGCAATTCTAAAATCTCTTAGAACATGAATACATAGTCTAAGTTAACTGAATGTAGGACTAAAGAATATCACGAAGAATGGGATGGGTACAAATAAACTTTGAGCCTTTATATTTTGTTTCATAAACTGTGAACCAGACTAAGTTACAACCCTCGAAAGACCTAATTGAAGCTAGGTTACATTTGAAAGCATACTACAACAAGGTTGCGTGAACTGAATCCCAAGTTTCCACTAATCTTTTGCTCTTGGCATTATGCCATTGCTTTATCTTTTACTTTAAACCATTATGATTTAACCAATGATCCCTTAATTCATCTTTTACTTCAAATATTTAAACCACTGTGTTTTAGCCAGTGAACTCTTTGCTCTTTCAGCAATGATGTCTTGCCAATAATGATTTTGATTTTAATCTTTTTGCATGAGCTTTGCATTTAAATTACCATTTTTAGGTGAATAATTTTATTTGCGAACATATTTTCATTATCAAGGAATTTTCAAACTGTCAAGAAACTTGGTCTATGTTTTAATTAGAGGAAATTATCTTCAGGGTCCTGTTGGAGCTTATTCCTATATTTGTTTATCAGTGATTGCTTCTTTATAAGTTTATCAAAATTTCTTCTTCATGACTAATACTGGGGCAAGTGTTTCAAGCGCATAGTGAAGCAGTCATTTCAAGAATCAGTCGAACTAAAGCAATGATCAGCTAACCTGAAGCACTTATCAATCAATCAGGGACAGTCCCCAAACATATATCATCAGTCCTTCCTGAAAGGATCAACAATTTTATACACTTGGCAAGTTATGATAGAAGGTTGTTCAAGATATCTTTTGAGAAGCTGAGTTGGCAGTGTTCCCTGTGTTGAGGAACATGTTCCAATCTTCCCATACAAAAGAGTCTAGCTGAGTTGTCGTAATTATTTGCATTACATGTATTGGTCACTCATACATCATGCACACAAAAAATTAAATATCATGCATAACTCAAAGAGTGTTTCACGCTTGTTTGTATTTACCGAGGTCTTGTTGTTATCAATATCTTTCCTTGTGGTCAGAGTACAACTTACTTGGCACCCACCAAAGCAGATGTTTGTCCGTCTGTTTTATTTTTCACCTGACACTAATCTTGGATGTGTTGTTTCTATTTCTATCCAATTCTATTATTGGGTGTGTTGTTTCTATTCCAATGTTAATATTGAGCATGTTGTTTCTATTTCAATGTTAATATTGGGTGTGTTGTTTCTATTCCAATGTTAATATTGGGTGTGTTGTTTCTATTACAATGCTAATACTGGGTGTGTTGTTGTTTCTCTTTTCCGGCCAATGCTAATCTTGGATGTTTTATTTCTCTTTCTGTCCAATGCTAGTATTGGGTGTGTTGTCGCTTTTCACTTTCAACCAATGCTAACATTGGATATCATGTTTCTCTCTACCATTTGAAGAAATTGTTAGATGTCATAATCTTTTGTCAGCGTCCAAAGCCGTTAATTGGATGTCTTGACTTTTTTGTTAATCCAAAGCTAATCATTGGATGTCACATCTCTTTTCCCTTCAATTAAAACAAATCAATGAATGGCGTGGTCGTCTTTTCATTCAAAACCAATTATTGGATGTCATAAATCATTTCTACCTTCATCCGAAGCCAATAATCGAATGTCGTGGTCCTCGTTCATATGTCTGTTGCCATCCAAAGCTAATGATTGGATGTCTTATCCCCAGTATAGTGTTTTTCACCTCCTCCAATAGCAATATTAGATGCAAAATATCTTTTGTTTTCCTAGCATGTCTTACCACATAATCTATTTGAGTTTACTAAATTTCTTGTTTTAGGTCTTATTCCCACAGAGTATGTCTCGCATATCATATCATATCATATACAAAAGAAGTGTCAAAAAGAGTTCATTACACTCATTCATATTGTTGTACCCAAAAAATGTGCCCTCCTATTTTTACTCAAGACATACTTCTAGAGGTCCTCAATTGCTCAAGGTTGACCAAGAGTTGATCAGACAAACTCTTCTCCTAAGCAATGAGCTTCTAATTTGGGTTTCAATTTTCATCAAGTTGATTGAGATACAAAGCTCTCAAGTTCTTTCCATGGTCCTAATATTCCTTTAATATTGTCAATGACAAGTTTCATGCTTTGCACTACAAGTTTGCTCAGTCAATTGCTCAAGTGTTGGAAAATCAACTGTATTAGGTCAAAAGTCAATTGTGGCCTATATACAGTAAAACTTCAATATTTTTGGTCAACATCAACAGATTGAAGTGATATCCATCATTTGATCAAGGGTTGATCATGACTCCTCAAGAAATTCCCCAATTCATCAAAAGTCAAGAATTGTTAATTAGGGTTTCTATAGGAAAAGTCAACCAAACTTTGACCAGGCATAACTTTCACATACTTCATCCATTTTTCCCCAACCAAAGCTAATTTTAAAGAGAATCTAATTCCCTACAAATTCTCGTCATCCCTCAAGTCCAAGAAATGCACCATTTGAAAGACACAAGCTCAAACATTACAAGTCATTTTCAGAAAGTCAACAAAAGGCACTTTTGTCAAGAACATTTACATCAAGATAAAGCCTTCAAATGCAAAATTGGTCAAAATAGGGATTGAAGTAGACATCTTGGGATTTCCAAAAAATCAAAGATCATCATCATGAGGTCAAAATTGAGCAAGTTATGGCTTGCCTAAGTTGGGAAAATTTTAGAAATTTTAAGAATGGTGCATTGAGCAAATTTGAACTTTTGAGTCAATGGCTTAACTTTTTGAGGTTCAATTATTTTTCTAAGATTATGGAGGACCTCTGATCTCATTTTTACATGGCCTTGCATTTTCTACCTATTTTGTACATATTTATTTTGATTTATTTCAAATAAATATTAAATAAATTATACAAAATATTATACAATGGGCCTTGACCTTTGGGCTGGTGCTTTGGCCTGCCTAGAAGTCCAAGAATCATGTGCAAACATGACCAGGTTCATTCAGCATCAAACATGGCATGAAATCTCCAATTATGGCATTTTTTCAAATATTGATCATGGTTTAAAAATAATGTTTATGGTTGAGATTCTTTCCATGTAACTTTGTCTCTTCCTTCTACATTATAAATACATCACCTTGGCAAGCCAAATGCACACTATACAAGAGCTCTACCAAATTTGCAAAGAATTGTCCAAGTCGTGAAAATTCAAAATCACACTTCCAGGCCCTTTTAATCCAATCCAAGGACTCCATCAACATCCCAGGACCTCCAGGAGTTGAATCATCCATATCCACGCCTAAGATACCCTGAGATTGACCAACCAGATCACTCATTTTTTGGTAAATTTCTTGAATCTGTATCTTTGATTTCATATTGAATTAACCTTTCTCAGTGTTTGATTCATATTCAGGACGATATATAGGGCAGGACCAACGTAATACATGTGAAAAAAGGGGCTAGAACAAGATCATGCCATTTCTAGGGCACGATCTGTGTTCTTCACTATATCTCATGATACAGGCCGTTCCAGAGTAAATATACCCCATAGTCAGATTCAGGAGGAAACTCAGTGTGGTGTAGAGATCTTTGCATCCATTTTTACTCATGTTTGTTGATTGTTGCAGGTTTGAGTGACCGGAGAAGACAACCAAAGTTTCACTCTGGCGTCCCTCTGGTTGAACATGATGTCATTCCCACATTGGCAAGTTTAAACAGCGCACGTTTTTTTGAATTTCAAATATTCACGTTGACTTTCTAATATATTATTATTATGTTATTATAATAACGATTGAAACAATATGTAGGTTGGTGAAGGGATCGTTTGTGAAAGTAAGAGACCTGGGTTCAATACCCAGGTCTGAATTTTGTTTTTTTTCTCCCTTAACATTTCTCTTTGCAGGTTTTTTGTTTGAATGTTGGGCTCATCACCTTGGGCCTAGGCAAAAATCCCAAATACACCCCTAGTTGCTTTTGACAGTCACCGCGCGCGTTATTTTTATTCTCGAATTTTACATAAATATTGTAACTGATTATGGATATAATAGTTTTAGATTTAAAATTCCACACTTTATTTCTTGCACTCTTTTTTATGTAATTGTCCCAAAGCATTATAATAGCGTAGGTTTTATAATTCCCGCACTTTACATTTTTCTGTATAATATTACTGTTAGTAATTAGGCGTGTATGAAAAGACTAATAATCAAATGCCAGCAAACTTAATAACACAAGATAAATAACTGAGCTTAACACATATTCACATATGCACCTCTAGGGTATCCCCGCTTCGGCTGCCTTCAGAAAAATAGTCATGTCCCTCGAAATAGGGACGCTTTAGCAAAGACCCGCAAATTAAAAGATCATAGTCCCTCAATGAACCTACAATTGCCTTCTCGATAAATGATCTAGTCCGTAAAGGAAATTGTTAAAACGTCTCCATATATTTCCTTTATGACTGTAAACGTCCCTTCGATTATCCCTCAAACATCCAACGATGGGGATACCTACTCACTAATACTAGGATAGCACTGTCTAAAGGATAGGAGGAAAAGAATAATCCTTTTCGAGTAAAAAAGTAGATAGCTATTAGATGTTTTCTCAAAACAACTTTTTTTTCACCTACACAAATACATTTCAAAAAACAAATTTCAAAACATTTACTTTGTTAACACTCTTGAGGACTGATACAAGAGTTAAACGCAAAGAAAATCGCTGCACTAAGGCATTTTCGAAACATTTTCAAACACACAAAGCACAAAGGTATTTTAAAATGAGCAAACCTCTAAGAGCCCGTAAAAAACTACGGATGGAAAGGGTGATAACACCTTCCCTTTCCATAATCTACCCCCCTTACTCAGAAAATTGCACTGTCTAAAGGATAGGAGGAAAAGAACAAACCTTTTCGAGTAAAAAAGTAGATAGCTATTAGAAGTTTGCTCAAAACAACTTTTTTTTCACCAACACAAATACATTTCAAAAAACAAATTTCAAAACATTTACTTTGTTAACACTCTTGAGGACTGATACAAGAGTTAAACGCAAAGCAAATCGCTGCACTAAGGCATTTTCAAAACATTTTCAAACACATAAAGCACAAAGGTATTTTAAAATGAGCAAACTTCTAAGAGCCCGTAAAAAACTACGGATGGAAAGGGTGCTAACACCTTCCCTTTCCATAATCTACCCCCTTACTCAGAAAACTCTCGAAAGGTCTTTTTCTATTCTTTTCACCCTTTATTTTGTTAGATAAAAGAAAATTCGATGGCGACTCTTGTTTACCGCAACATTTGCAAACACGAAACAAAAAACCAGCATAACAATCAGTTCTGCCACCGTATCACAGAACTGGTGACTTTCCTGGTGATTAAAAAAGGGGTTACCTTAGAGTTTTTGTTCACCATTTTAAATCCTTTATTGTGTTTTTGCTTGCTTTATCTTTGAGGGTTTGTTGGGGTATTCTTGTAAAGATCCTACACCCGGATCTGGCGTACCTTATTAGGTAAGTAGCAATAAATCATGGAGGTTGTACAACGTAGACCGATACGGACGAAGTGGTGGCTACGTTAGCGCGGTACTTTGGATTGTACTAATGTTCCTTAAGTCAAGGATAACATTAGGCTTTCTCATAGTGTCACTAAGCGCTAACTTACCTATATAACCTTTAATTGACTCATTCTAGCCATTAGGGAGTAGTGAGATAGCCAGCTTTAGTTCTGACCGAAGATTGGTTGATACTCGATACTACACTCACTGAGACTGGACTTTTGGAATTCTTTTACCGATATACTTCAGTGCGTGAGCTGAAACAATTCCTGATGGGCAGGTCAATGATATTGAGACTCCTTAGAACTCGATTACTATTAATAGTACAGGTTGAGCCAACTGAACATTCAAGAGGGTACTTACCTTAAAACCTCATGCAAGCCTTTAAACCTAAGGTTTATTGTGTGATTTGCTTGTGTTTATCTGTGATTTAAGCATAATCATGACATCGTAAACATCATGACATTCATATATACTAACAATTTCACGGACCTGTTGGATTTACCTCTTTGCTATTTTGTAGGATATGAATTCAGGTCGCAGAAAAACCATCTGGATTAACTTCACAGGAATCCCTCCTAAGCTCAAGGAATTGGTCTAGAAATTTCCTAAGGACTCATCATTCAACAAAAGACATGATCATTTGTTCATCTTGTTTACCACCTGTTGTACCCCAAAATTTGCCCTCTCATTTTTATCAACTTTTCTCATCACAAGGCTCTTGGAACTCAAGATCAAGTTAGGGTTTACTTTGCTCAAGACATCTCCTTGCACTGATGACCTAAACTAGGGTTTGAGTTTACACAAGGATTTTTGGACCTTCAATGCTCAAATTGACTTTCATACTTCATATTGGACTCATAAGTTTGCCCATACCAAGTTTCAAGCCTTGAATCAAATTTTTGCCCAGTCAATTGGACAGTTGACCTAGAAGTCAGCTGTATTGAGGAAAAAGTCAATTGTGGCCAATTTATAGTCAAACCTCATGAATTTTGATCCACATCAACATTATGAACTCATATGAACAATTTGATCAAGTTTGGACCACAATTCCATAAGAAATTTGATCAGATCACCAAAAGGGCAAAAAGGTCATTTTTAGGGTTTTGACTATACAAAGGCAATTTCTGACTTTTTGACCTAGCTAGTGGCAAATTAGGTTAAACCATGGACTAAAGGACTCAATGGCATTATCTTGACCTATTCAACAAGTTCAAAAGATCTCAAATGCATGGGATTGACAGATGAATTTTTCAGTCAACTGATCAAAATTTGACTGTACACTGAAAAGTCAAACTTTGACTTTTTGGTCAAAATCAAGTACCAAGAGTCATTTTTCATCAAGATGTGTCAAATTATGAAACTTGTTCATCAAGAAACCAAAAATTGCAAATTAGGGTTTGAAATTGAAAATTTTCATAACTTAGAATTTTTCTAAGTTATGAAATTTTCTTAATTTTTCCTAACTTTATCCCACATTTTCACCATGATGCAAATGGATTCAAACAAAACTTACAACATGAAAGTTGTAGTCCTCCACAAATTCTAAAACTTTGATTCACAAAGTTTTCTCAAAAGAAGCTTGGATCTCAAGTTATGATTTTTGGAACAAGGGTCCCTAAAACTTCCAAGAACTCCTCAAACACATTTGTGGTTAGGGAGAATTGAAAGCTTGAAGTTGGCAAAAACTCACTTTGTCTCCATGGAATATTCATGTTCACTCAAGTTGCATTTTCAAACCAGCACGCCTTACACTAGTTTGCAGGCCTCTAAACCACTTCACACTCAATAATTTAATGCAAATCCATTGGGATAATACATTGTTTTGGTCATTAGAGCTTTGTACACAAGATTAATCCCTAAATGGTAAAAGGCACATTTCCATTTTTGAAAAAGGTTGCTTTATGTCAAAACCATAATCCTTGAGCATAGATCCAAATCTATGGCAGCTAAACAAATCCACTAATTAGAGGGGCCAAGAGGATTGTATGCAAGATGATAAGATGGCCTGTACAGACCTGTAACTTCAAGTTCACTTTCTTACATCAAAAACAAGAAATTTGTCCAAATGTTTAGAACTTGAAAACCAGGCAATGTTAACTTAGACAAACAGTTTGAATATCTTTCTCACAACCCTTTGAGCTAGAAACACGAGTGCTTGAGCCCCTAAACACCCCATATCCAGAAATCACATTCCTTTGGCAAAACAGGGCAGGTTCTGCAACTTGAGTGCCATAGCTCATTTGGCTTGTGCGTTTTGCCCCAAGTTGTTTCAAACACCTTCCATTCAACTCACTCAAGCTATCCCAAACCTCAAAAACCAACTGTAACTCCATTTACAGTGTTCACCATTTTCATTTTGAGCTTGTGCAGGTTGAGTTCCATAGGCTGATTCAAGGACATTCAAGGTAAGCTAGCTATTGGAAAAGGTCAAGTGAAGTTCAAGCAAGCTACCAGACATCTCAAAACTTGTTGAGAAGCACTGCATTTCCCTACACGAATCCAACTGAAACAGGTTTTTCTTCACTTTCTATCTCTCTATTTAGGAACATTTAGCCTTAGGTTTGTGAATAAAAAATGTAGTGTTCATTGCTATGAAGCTGTACATATGCTCAGTTTTCATTTATATTAAGTGTGCTAGGAGAATTTCATCAATGAACATGCTGAAAAAACTAGGTCAGATTTTAGGGCCAGAGAAATTCTCTCTGGTCTTTGAGAGTTAGGATTAGTTTTTTATATGGTTGGAATCGTCTTGAAATTCTCTACAAGTTTGATGTTGTGAGTTTTTGCAAAAGATCACGTATACAGGATGTCCCAAGTTTGTACAGGCACGCGCGTATTTTCAAAAGCTGGAGGTAGAAGATGAAGTTTTTGGCTGGGATTGGCCTGGCTTGCTTTTGACACCTCCCATTTTCATTTTTACACCCCCTGGCTCAATTTCTTGTATTTTCATATTTTTGCATTTTTATTTTTATTTCTGATTTTGTTTATTTATTTCCAAATATAAAAAATGCTCAAAAATATTTTCACAATTTTTTCACATTTATTTGGCATTTTATTTTAATTTTTCTAATATAGAAAACATTTTAAATACTTTTATATTATTTATTTAAACTTGAAAATAATATGTAACTCATACTTTTATTTTTATTTCTTATTTTTATTCACACTGAAAATATTATTAAAAATATAATTTATTTTTGTACATATTTTATTTTATATTATACATATTTAATATATTTAATATACATATATACATATATACTTTTCTTTTATTAAATACTTTAGAATAAAAATACAAAAATATTACATTTTTATTTTTATTATTATTTATACTAAAAAATACCTGTTTTAAGTATATTTTATTTTTGTACATATTAACATATTCTGTTGTATATAAATAATATAATATGTTTATTTTCTTAAAGAAATTAGGGTTTTTACCCTTAAAAAATTTAAAATAAATCTTTTATTTATTTCTTAATTTTCCACATTAAATATTTTGCATACATAAATGAACAAAAACCTTTTTTTTGCATACTTTATATTATTTGCTATATTTATTTATTTTGTTTATTTAAATATTGTCTATTTAATATTTATGCTTTAAGATTCAATTTGGATGTATTAATAAATTAGGGTTTATACTTCTTGTCAAATACCCCCCACTCAAAATTGTACCCCCATCCCCATAATCATGTTGTAATAGCTTAGAATTTTAAATTCTCGCACTTGACGCTTTCAATTATGCCATGATTAGAGAATTAGGGTTTGTATGCAAAAATCCAAATCAACAAATAATTTGACCTAATCAAAGACAAAATGCATGAAAATCAAACACAATACACACTTGCACCCCTAGGGTTATAATCCACTTCTTGTCTTCAAAAATGGGCCATGTTATGCATGTTGGGTACTTTGGCAAAACAAAAACAAAACAAAATATCATAGTCCCTCGATGACGCTATCTTGGTTGCCTAACCAAAAATGATGAAGTCCCTCAAAAATTTGCCAAAAATACTTAACACAATTGCTATCATGGTCTGTACGATGACCCACGCATGTCCCGTTTAATATCCTAACACAAGGTTGTTCACCAAATACAATGGTGAAACAACATTGTCAAAAGGGTTAAAAACATTAGGAAAGATCTTTGAGTAAAATAGGGTAGATAGATCTTAGTTACTTGATCAAAAAACTTGCAAAAACATCCTTGCTATTTTCAAACACACCTCACAACACAATTTCAAAACATTTCCCAAAACAAACTTTCAAACATTGAAACATCTTTTCAAAAGAGAAACACCTTTGTATATATTCAAACAAGAATTATTACAAAGGTTGCCACAATGATGGCCTCTTCTCAAAACATTTTTAAAACCACACACAAAGCACCATTTCAAACAATTGAAAAGCAAAAGCAAGTGATCTAAACAAGTAACTAAGAGCCCATGGATAACCATCGATGAAAAGGGTGCTTGCACCTTCCCTTTTCATAATCTACTCCCCGAACCCAAGAAAACATCTCAAAGGTCTTTCCTGTGCTTTTTGACCCTTCCTTAGGATAAAATAAAAAGTAGGTGGCGACTCTTGCTAAACCGAAACATTTGCGAACATAAATGCAAAACCTCAAGTCAGTTCTCCCACCGTATCACAGAACTGGCGACTCTGCTGGGGAATTTCTTTAAAAGTGGAGTAACCTTAGGGTTTAGATCACCTTTGCATGCTTATCTTGATGGCTTTGATTGCTTTACATTTGGTTCTCTTGTTTGGGTTTTAAATCCTCCACCCGGATTTGGGAAACATTCATAGGTAAATAGAAATACGTTGTGGAAACTGTGTGGGGTATACCGACATGGTTGAAGCAATAGCTATATTAGTGCGACATATTTGTGAGTACCGGTAGCCTTTGAGTTAATCAAAGAGAATACGGGGCCGCTGAGTGATGTCATGAAGCACTAATGAACTCTTAGAACCTTACTTGACTATCTTGGCCTTTTTAGGGGTTGTGAGATGACCGACTTTGGTGCAGTCCGAAGTTGGTAGATACTCGATACTACACTCATTGAGGGTTGTTTTCTTGGAATATTTTGGTCGCCAGTTAAGTGGCTAAACCAAAACAATGAACACAGAAAATAATCCAGTGATATTGAGCTCCTTAGAACACAGTTACTATTTATAGGACAGGTTGAGCTAACTAACTTCAAGAGGGTACTTACCTATGAAACCTCATGCAAGCCTGAAACTAGGATCTTGTGTGACTTGTTTGTACATGTGTTTGTGCATACATCATGAACATCATAAAGAATCATATGCATCCACTAACCATTTCAAGGGTTTGGATCTTCATCTTTGTTCTTGTTTTGTAGGTCATGGAATCTCTTCGCAGGAAAACAATCCAAGTCAACCTTGTGAGAATCCCTCCTCAACTCAAGGAGCTTACTTCCAAGATTCCAGAGAATTCTCCCTTCAGTGAAAGACATGGTAGACTTCTCAACTTGGTCAACTCCAACATTGAAGAAGATATGGTGAAAGTCCTTTTCCAGTTCTTTGACCCCCTACACCACTGTTTCACATTCCCTGATTACCAACTAGAACCTACTTTGGAGGAATTTTCTCAACTCCTGAGGATTCCTATTCTCCATCAACTACCCTACAACGGTACGGAAAGAGAACCAAAGCCTGAAGATGTTGCTCAAGCATTACACTTGCCACCATCTGATATCAAAGGTCATTGGGAAACCAGAAGTGGTGTCAAGGGTTTCTTGGCAAAGTTTTTGTTTGAGAAGGCACAAGACTGCTGGAATTCTCTAGATCTACAAGCTTTTGAAGATATTGTGGCACTCCTCATCTATGGGTTAGTCTTGTTCCCAAACCCTGATCAGCTTAAAGATGTGAATGCTGTCAAGATTTTCATATCTCGGAATCATGTGCCTACATTGCTTGGGCACATCCTACACTCATTTTACACACGAACAATGAGGAAAAGAGGTGTTCTCATATGTTGTACTCCTCTTCTAGCAAGGTGGTTTATTTCTCACCTTCCCCAAACAGTTTTGAAGAATGAGCAGGGTTTAAGGTGGTCACAACGGTTGATGACCCTCACACATTCTGATGTTCATTGGTATTCTCGGTCCAGAGAAAATGTCATCATCATTGATCGTTATGGGGAATTCCATAATGTCCCAATACTTGGTGTGATCGGTGGATCTGGAACTGACTGTTTAACGCTGGTTCACGAAATGTCGCGGTAAGCAAGAGTCGCCACCGTCTTTTATTTTCTCCAACATGGAAAGGACAAAAGCACAGAAAAATTCCTTATTGAGATTAGTTCTCGGTTCGGGAGGTAGATTTATAGAAAGGGAAGGTGTTAGCACCCTTTCTATCCATGGTTATCCATGGGCTCTTAGATACTTGCTCATTTGTGTTTTCAAAAATGGTTTGTTTGCTTTTCAACTGTGGGTTTTAAAAAGTTTCTTTGAAAATTCCAGTTCGACTCTTGTATCGGTCCTCAAGAGTGTTTGAAAAGTTGCTTTCGAAAACTTTTTGAAAATGTGTTGGTGTGAAAAGTATTTTTGAATTTATTTTTGAAGTTAGAGCAAGTATCAAGAGTCGTCTACCTACCCTAAGGAATTCGTCTGTGTAAATGTCCTTTAAAGTAGTGTCATCCCACCATTGAGAGGTAGGTAGCACCACCGTTGGAGGTGTTCGGGTCAATTCGAGTTTGTAGGGACATGGTGATCACCAGAGCAATAGGAAGACACCTTAGAAGCTACCCTCATGCCAGGTTCCCGGATCATGAGGACTTACTAAGACATCCTCTACTCGACGATCACCTTTCGAGGCAAGGCAACAGTGAGGCGTACCCTAGGGGTGATGTGTGATTTTGTGTGTCAGATTCATTTGCATTTATCTTGTTCATGTCAAAGTGATCTACGCGTTTGTTTTTATTTCCGGCCATTCATTCTTGCATGCATTTATTTAACAGTTAAAAATTGCGGAAATTAAAAGTTCTAAAGCTATTACAAAGGCGCGGGTCCACATCGCCAAATTAAAACCCAGGACCCGATTTGACCGAAAAGAAATAAAGTAAAGTGCGAGAAATTAAGTTTACACGGCTTTGGGAGAATTACATAAATATTATAAGAAATAAAATAAAATGCGCGAAACAAATCAATAATTGAAAGCGAGGGCGTTGGACCCTTTTTAATGAAATTAAATTATTATTAAATTAATTAAATTAAAATAAAAAAGAAATTGTTTTTTGAGATTTTGGTGTTTATGATTTTAATGAGAATTAAATGAGATTGAGAAATTAACCCTAATTCTAATTTTTATTTATTAAGAAAAACATATTAAAATTAAGCCTAAAATCAATCTAATTATTTACATGCAATTTGATTTATAAAAATAAATAATATTTAATTATTAGTGAAAAGAAAAGAAAAAGGATAAAAAATTGATACAAACCCTAATTCTACAAATTTTAAATTGATTAAGAAAATGTTTGAATTAAACCTAATTTAATAGCTAAAATTAATTAATGATATTTATTTGCAAAAAATAACATTAAATAAAAATATTTATTTTTTTGTCTTTTTCTGATTTTTATATTGTTTTTATGTTTTTATGAAAATATTAAATTAAAGAAATTAATTAAAAAGAGAAATAATTGAATCAAATAAAAAATGAAAAAATATAAAAGAAATTGTAAACCTTGGGGGGTCTGTCCCCAAATAGGAGGTAAAGTCCAGTAATCAGGCCCATTGAGCCTTTGGCCTGGTTGACTTCTCAGCTAGCGTGCATAGGCGTTGACTCCTGCCCACCATGTTCTTCCAATTATGGCTCTTTGATTCATCTCAATAGGCACGTGGATGGCTTGATGTTGTGGATGTATGGTGTTCCCTAGTACTGAAACTACATATAAGCGTTAATAGAAAAATAATATGGAAAGGGTGGGGACCTGGGATCGAACCCAGGTCCTATAGATTGCCAAGTGCGTTCTCCACCACTATGCCATTCACGCGCCTTTGATTATTATATAACAAACAATTATTATAAAATAAAACAAATCGTTAGTGACTTTTTACGCGCGAAATTTCAAATGGACCAACCAACGCCTTACACTTCATCATCTTCTTCCTTAATGCGTTTTTCCTGAAAATATAAAAGGGTTAGCGGGGGTTTTAAACCCCCCCAAAATATGTGTTTTCCAGTAATAGCGATTAGGCCGTCTTGGAGTATAAATTAGGCACGAGGGTTCTATTCAGATCGTCCAAGCTTCTTGAATCCAAACATGGCACTGAGATTCTCTAATTTTACAGTATTTGGAAACGCCCAAATTAGAACTTGAAAAACCCTAATAATCGTCCATGGCAATTCTTCATACAATGCATAAAAACTCAATTCAATCACATGGTTAGTTTCAGAATCATCCAATTAGTGTGAATCCATGAAAAAATGCAATGAATATGCTTGAATATTAAAACACGATTATGAAAAAAATGTGAAAAAGTTTGAATCCCCTATACCGATTCTGGGCGTTAGAGTTGATGTTCTTGATTGGAATAGTCTCCTGGTCACCTTGGCAAGCTAATGGAATGATTATTTTGGCTTGAATCGCCCTAAAACCTAGTTTTCAGTTTTCAATTTTTTGGCAAAAAACTCAAGTTTTGTTCTTGGTGTATGGCGCAGCTGGGAGGTTATGAGGAGTAGGGTTTGCATTAGTATGTATATGTGAACGATTAGGGTTGGAAATTTGGTCCAAAGAATCAATGCATTGATGTATGGAAGATTTGATTTTCATGCATAATGTTTCCAATCTTTTTCACATGCTTTTGATGCTAATCATATCCAATTGCCATGATTCTTTCTATATCTGATTATGCACGAAATCTTAAGCATATTCCATGCACAAAAAGATTTAAAACATTAGGTTTAGTATTTTTCACCTATTTATTTTAATTAAATGAATTATTAATAATTAAAAATCCAAATAAATAAATAAAAATGATAAAAAACTTCCCTTTGGGCCAAATGGTCGTGCACATTCTTTGGATGATTAATTGTGGAAGAAAAAGAGGCCCATTAGCATTTTTAAGACATTTGAAGCAATGTTGACTTTTCAAAATATCCAAAAAATTCCCAACTTCCACAAGGCATAACTTGCTCAATTTTTAAGCTTTGCTCATGTTCTTGGACATTTTGGAAATGTCTTTGAGTCCTCTAACCAATGTCTTTGGTCCCATGTCATTTTGATTTACCAATCTCAAGTTATGGCCTTTGACTTAAAGTCCCTTTTTGTTGACTTTTGAAAATGACCTATAATGTTGAAATTGATAACTTTTTGTGAGAGCATTTCTTGGACTTGAAGTGTGAAGAGGAGTTGAAGGAAATGTCTTTCTCTTCAAAATGAGCTTTGGAGGGGATTTTTCTGATAATCCATGTGGAAGTTATGCCTTGGTCAAGTTACAGTTGACTTTTTCAACTGTCCAAATATGGAAACTTTTGCATCTTTAGACTTTTTGAGCCAAACTTTGAGAATCATGATCAAGCATTGATCAAATGATGTTTGTGGCTTCAAAATGAGATGTTGACCAAAAATTTGAACTTTTGACTGTCAAATGACCATTTTGCCCCTACAGTTGACTGTAGTGCAATTAGGGTTTTTTGGCTGTGCAATTTTGTACTGTAAGTCTTGAAACTTGATATGAGGATACTTGACCATATTTGTGGGCATATGGGACTTGATTGGGCCCTTGGAAACTTCATTTACTTTGTCAGAACCAAAACCCTAATTATGACTGTTAGGAGGCCCTTGAACTATGCAACCCTTGGGGCATTTTGAAGCTTTGACTTGGCAAATTTTGAAGAATATGGGAGAGCAAATTTTGGGGTACAACAGTTGCCCCTGTTCAATCTTCTTAGACCTGAGGATGCAGATTGGCTGATGTGCCTTTCGTAATCCGAAGGTGGAAGATGATTGAACACCAGAGTGCCCAGAAATTTGCGCTCACATAGTAGTGTGATGTGGGGAATGGGCTTATAGATGCCATTTGGAGATTGTTGGATAGGGTGATGGGCTTATAGATGCCATGCTAGGAGGTGATGGATGGTGGATGGGCTTATAGATGCCATCTGGATGTTGATCGCGTAAGAGATTCCTTAGCGAGAACTTGCGTACCTGAGAAAGAAAATGATTACCTCGCCTGTTACAGGAGCTGGTCTTCAAACTCTTTGTATAGATGTGTCCTGACTGGTTACAGGAGCTGGATCTGGATCTTCAAAAGGTGATGAATGAACTAGGGATGGTTACTACCTCAACAGGAACGGTGAGAGAACCTTGGACGATTTCAACCTCAACAGTAACGCTGAGAGAACCTTGGGCGACTTCTACCTCAACAGTAATCATTGAGAGAATCTGGGGACGATTACTACCTCCGCAGTAACGGGGAGAGAACCATAGGCGACTTCAACCTCAACAGTATCATTGAGAGAATCTTGGACGACTTCAACCTCAACAGTAATCATTGAGAGAATCTTGGATATTTTCTACTTCAACAGTAACGCTGAGAGAATCTTGGGGATGGTTACTACCTCCGCAGTATCGGGGAGAGAACCATAGGCGACTACAACCTCAACAGTATCATTGAGAGAATCTTTGGAAGATTTCAACTTCAACAGTAACGCTGAGCGAATCTGGGGATGATTACTACCTCCGAGTTATCGGGGAGAGAACCATAGGCGACTACAACCTCAACAGTATCATTGAGAGAATCTTGGATAACTTCTGCTGAGTCTTTATCAGGAAAATATGTTAGGAGTCGATTTAGCTGGACTAGAGAAGGCCTTTGACTGGATAAGAAATAGAAAATCTTAGGGTCGATTAACTGAACCGGTCTAGGTCTTGAAATCTTCAACTGGATAAGAAACAGGGAGATCTTAGGGTCGATCTGACTGAACCAGAGAAGGCCTTTGACTGGATAAGAAACAGAGAAATCTTTGGAGTCGATTTAACTGAACCGGTCTAGGTCTTGAAATGTCTTCAACTGGATAAGAAACAGGGAGATCTTAGGGTCGATCTGACTAAACCAGAGAAGGCCTTTGACTGGATAAGAAACAGAGAAATCTTTGGAGTCGATTTAACTGAACCGGTCTAGGTCTTGAAATATGATTGAGAACTTAACTGAATATTTCCTGAAAGGTAAAGGTCAGTCATATGCAATGCGTGATATGGATCAAATAATGATGTTCTCAACATAAATGAGATTTGTAAGATATGATGCGTATATGCATGCTATGATGTATGGAAGTGCGATGTTTATGTATGTATTTTTTTCGTCTAGGAACGTAAATCCTTGACGGGTGCCGGGAAGTCACTCCTGGGCTAATGTTGGGGAATAGATTTTTTGTTTCCGCTGTGGATGATAGTTGCAAGAATACCAGTAGGAGAAGGTGACTCCGTTGGGGATAAACTTGGCGAATGGATGACTCTGCGGGGAGAAAAGTACTCTAACAATCTTGCTGGGAAGCAATACTCTGTGGGGAGAGAGATACTTTGCTGAGTTGTTGATAATAACTTGCTGGGGATACCATTGTTGTGTTGGAAGTGTTAACAGACTTCGCTGGGGATAAGAAGACTTCGTCGAGGACGCTCTTTCCGTGGCTTTTGGCTGAGGATAACCCAGTTATATCCTGGTAAGGAAATAATTCTTTGAATAAAGCCGGGCGACGCGTTCGTGCTCTGCGAGGTTAAGCTTCCAGAATCTACTGGGGATAAGCTTACTGCTTGGGGAGATAAATTCCAACTTTCCTGGGGAACCTGGATTGGACTCTTCTGGGGGAAGTTTTGAACTGTACTGGGGAAGTAACTCCACTGAATCTTTGATATACCTCCGGGGAACAATCTTTAGGTCAAGACTGTCGGGGATGCTTGTTAAGAATGCATGTACTGCTGGGGAATGTTGAGATTTGCGGGAGGATACCCAACTTCTTTAAGTTTGATTGTAACTTTGCTCGGGGGGAGTGTACTGACTTGCTGGCTCACTCTCTGGGGAATTAAGATATCTGGTTGTGTTCTTCAAGCTGAACTTACCTGGGTACCTTGGAAGACAGAACAATTAGATTGCTGAGACAACTCTTTATTGCCCCTGTTTCTACTGTTACTTGTAATTAATCCTTTGTTTCGTATGCAAATATTCATGAGTTAGCAAATTATTGTCAATGCATATATCACAAATTGAACCTTGGACGTTCTTCGCAAAACAAAACAGAAAAAGAAAAACAACTGGCAATTTGAGTTGAAAAGTGATTTTTGTATTGATTTTGAATTTGCCTGTGAATAGGCGTTTTATGTACAACAGGCTGACGTCCTAGTAAGAGAACGTCGCCGAACGAAAGAGTTTATACAAATTTTGTACAAGAGAAAGTAAAACAGCTGTGTGAAATGAATGATCCCACTGGGTTTCAACTCTGCTATTGCCTTTATAACTCCGAGCATCTCATCACTTGATGACCTTGGTTGAAGATGAAGCTGATTGATCGATGTCGTCTGAACTTGATGTAGATACCGGATTCTGGATGCAAAGTGATCCAATGAGACATAGTATTACGCTTTTATCCCTAACTTTTGCCTGGACCGCCCTTTCGGGTTTTCGGTCCACCGGGATACCCATTTTTGCCCAAGCCGCCTTTTCAGGTTTTCGACTTGCCGGGTGTACAGATTTTTTTTCATTTCATCCCTTCATTTTGCCCGAACCCTTTTGGTTCGCCGGGAGGCCCTAATTTTTGCCTAGGCATGTCAGCCTAGCGGGTCTTTTTTATGCGTAGTATCTTTTTACTATGTCTGCATTGGCGGGGTGAGGAAGGTCGTCACCATCCATGTTGGTTAGGATCATGGCTCCTCCTGAGAACACATGTTTAACCACAAATGGCCCTTCGTACATAGGAGTCCATTTGCCCCTTGGATCACTATGAGGAAGTATGATTCGCTTGATTACCAGATCCCCAACTTGATATTCCTGTGGTCTGACCTTTTTGTTAAATGCCCTGATCATCCGTTTCTGATACGTCTGACCATGACAGATAGCAGCAAGTCTCTTTTCGTCAATTAGATTTAACTGATCAAGTCGTGTCTGGATCCAATCATCTTCACTCAGATTTGCATCCTTCATTATCCGGAGAGAGGGTATCTGCACTTTGATCGGTAAGACTGCCTCCATACCGTAAACCAAGGAGAAAGGAGTTGCCCCGGTTGACGTCCTTGATGAGGTATGGTACCCATGGAGAGCGAACGGTAACATCTCGTGCCAATCTTTGTAAGTCACTGTCATCTTCTGCACAATTTTCTTAATGTTTTTATTTGCTGCTTCTACAGCCCCATTCATCTTCGGTCTGTAAGGAGAAGAGTTGTGGTGCTGTATCTTAAACTGCTCGCAGAGCTCAGTGATCATCTTGTTATTGAGATTGGTACCGTTGTCTGTAATAATCCTTTCTGGGACGCCGTACCGACAGATCAGGTTATGCCGAATGAACCGTGCCACCACAGTCTTGGTTACCGTAGCGTAGGAAGCTGCTTCAACCCACTTCGTGAAGTAATCAATTGCTACCAGGATGAAGCGATGTCCATTAGATGCCGTAGGTTTAATCTCACCGATCATGTCTATGCCCCACATTGCAAACGGCCAAGGCGCAGTCAGAACATTCAGAGGAACTGGAGGAACATGCACCTTGTCTGCATATATCTGGCATTTATGGCATGTCCGAGAATGTTGGTAGCAGTCAGCTTCCATTGTGGACCAGAAATACCCTGCCCGGAGGATTTTCTTTGCCATAGTGTGCCCACTGGAGTGTGTTCCGAAGGTCCCTTCATGTAACTCTTCCATGATCCTTTCTGCTTCAGTCTTATCCACACAACACAGTAAGGTCGAATCATGGTTTCGCTTGTACAAGATGTCGTTGCTAAGGAAGAACTTCGCTGCGAACCTTCTCAGAAACTTCTTATCGTTGACAGATGCACCTTCAGGGTATTCCTGAGCTTCCAAATATCTCTTCACCTCATGGTACCAAGGCTTCTCAGTCACCAGCTCAGTCTCGAGATCACAACAGTATGCCGGTTCGTCCAGTTTCCAGATGATGATCCGGGGAGCCTCATTATCCCATTTGACCTTGAACATAGAAGACATTGTAGCTAACGCGTCCGCCAACTGATTCTCTTCTCTCGGGAAGTGTTCAAAGGTAATCTTCGTGAAGTGGGGGATCAAGGTCAACACACATTCTCTTTAAGGAATAAGATTCGGATGTTTCGTATCCCACTCTCCTTTGATCTGATTGATCACAAGAGCGGAATCTCCGAAGACACTCAGAAACTTGATCCTTAAGTCGATCGCAGCTTGGAGACCCATGATGCATGCCTCATACTCTGCCATGTTGTTGGTGCAATTGAAACACAGTCGGGCAGTGAGTGGAGTATGAGTGCCTTGAGGGGATATGATTATGGCGCCGATACCGTTACCCAAAGCATTGGAGGCTCCGTCAAAGTGCATAGACCATCGGGATCCTTCCTCAGGTCCTTCATCCGGTCCAGGTACTTCACAATCAGTCACTATCATGATGCTTTCGTCCGGAAACTCAAAGTTCATTGATTGATAGTCGTCTACTGCCTGATGTGCCAAGTGGTCTGCCAATACACTTCCTTTGATGGCTTTCTGGGTTGTGTACTGAATGTCGTATTCCGTCAAGATCATTTGCCATCTTGCTATTCTCCCAGACAGAGCAGGCTTTTCGAATATGTACTTTATAGGATCCATCTTTGAGATCAATAAGGTAGTGTGAGTCAGCATATACTGTCTCAACCGGCGAGCAGCCCATACCAAAGCGCAGCAAGTTTTCTCGAGCAGTGAGTATCGGGTCTCACAGTCGGTAAACTTTTTGCTAAGGTAATAAATGGCATGCTCTTTTCGGCCAGACTCGTCATGCTGCCCCAGTACACACCCCATTGAGTTGTCAAGTACTGTCAGGTATAGTATCAGAGGTCTCCCTTCGACCGGTGGCATAAGGATAGGTGGTTTCTGGAGATACTCCTTGATTCTGTCAAAAGCAGCCTGACATTCATCATTCCAGCGTACTACCTGATCTTTCTTCAGCAGCTTGAAGATTGGCTCACAGGTAGCAGTCAGGTGTGAGATGAATCGAGCAATATAATTTAGGCGTCCTAAAAAGCCTCTGACTTCCTTCTCTGTCTTAGGAACTGGCATCTCTTGAATAGCTTTAACCTTGGCAGGGTCCACTTGAATACCCTTATCACTTACAACGAAGCCTAGCAACTTCCCAGATCTTACCCCGAAGGTGCACTTGTTCGGGTTCAACCTCAGTTTCTACAGTTTCAGACGGTCAAACAATTTCTGCAGATGATCTAGGTGCTCTTCCTTAGTCTGGGACCTTGCGATCATGTCGTCAACATACACCTTTATTTCATGATGGATCATATCATGGAATAAAGCAACCATGGCACGTTGGTAGGTTTCCCCAGCATTTTTCAATCCGAATGGCATGACCTTGTAGAAGAAGGTGCCCCACTGAGTAACAAAGGTAGTTTTTTCCATGTCTTCAGGTGCCATCTTGATCTGATTGTAACCTGAGAAACCATCCATGAAAGAGAACACCTTATGCTAAGCTGTATTGTCAACAAGGACATCAATGTGAGGTAAAGGGAAGTCATCTTTGGGGCTGGCCCTGTTCAGATCCCTGTAATCGACACACATTTTGACCTTTCCATCTTTCTTTGGTACTGGCACCACATTAGCAACCCACTGAGGGTAAGAAGTTACTGCAAGGAACCCAACATTAAACTGTTTCATAACTTCGGCTTTGATCTTCTCAGACATCTCTGGACGCATACGGTGGACCTTTTACTTAACCGGAGGGCAGTCTTCCTTAGTAGGCAAATGATGGACCACAATATCAGTATCCAAACCGGGCATGTCTTCGTAGGACCAGGCAAAGATCTCCATATAATCATGTAGCATCTTAGTCAACTGTTGCTTCACGCTGAGCTCTAGGTTGGCACCAATCTTTACCTCTTTCCTGTCTGCCTCAGTACCCAAGTTTATTATTTCCACTGGCTCTTCGTGTGGTTGAATTGCCCTCTCTTCCTGAAGTAACAGTCTTGCAAGCTCACCAGGCACTTCGCAATCATCTTCACCTTCGTCTTCGGCTAAGTTGATCGGATTTTCGAAGTCATAACTGGCAGTAGCAGGGTCGTTACCAGTGAGATCCAGAGTGGATTGGAACCTGTATGAGTGAGTGTGTGTAAATACAGCTGTTTTTGGAATATATAAAGGAAGGAAAGACAGAAAAGGAGCATAAGATTTGAAATGCGAGCAAACGTCCAAGATCTTTATTTATGATATATGAAATGACAATTTATATGCCCTCACAAATGAAGCCACGGTGCCTCGGGTAAGACACCGGGCCATAAAGTTTAATTTATTGTTTATTACAAATAACAAAACAAAGAAGTTTATTACTGCGTAACAAGAGTAACAAGATTATGGTCTTTGGCAATCCAATTGGTCAATCCGCCTTCAGTCGTCGGGTAAATCCAGCTATTGAATTCTGCTTCATCCACTTCATTATCCTCCCCAACAGCATTCACTCCTGGATTGGTAATGAGCACAGGAGGTCTTCTGGTCTTTGCCTTCCTCATAGCTTTCTGACCCTCTGCAGTAAAACCCAGTCCAAATTTGTCAGTTTTCTATGTAAAGTCGGGAAGCCTGCCCCAGTTAGTACATTCACCTTTCTGAACCACAGCCCGGGCATCCTTCAGGGAAGCCATCTTCAAAGGAACATCTTCTTCGACCGCTGTTTCTGCTGCTGCTGAAATTGGAAGTACCTCTTCGAAATGCTGAAAGGGGGTCTCAATAAACTCCCCGTCCATCTCAATGTATCTGAAGGAATTCAAATGGCTCACCATATACTCCTCCTCTCCCTGCACAGTGACAATCTTCCCTCTGACAGGGTATTTCAGCTTCTGGTGCAAGGTAGAGGTCACTGCCCCAGCTTTGTGGATCCAAGGTCGACCCAGCAGACAAGAGTACGATGGACGGATATCCATCACATAAAAGGTAGAGTCAAACACCTGAGAGCCCACACGAATAGGAATGTCAACCTCTCCATGAACCATCCTCTTGGAACCGTCAAAGGCTCTGACGATGATATTGCTAGGTTTTAGTTCCAGGCCTTCACAATCCAAACGGTCTAAGGCTTTCTTGGGTAACACATTCAAAGAAGAGCCAGTGTCCACCAACACGTGCGCCAGAGTAGTGCCCCTGCATTCAATAGAGACATGCAGGGCATCATTGTGGTCCCTTCCCTTTGCAGTCAGGTCAGTATCTGAGAAACCCAAGCCATTGTCCGCTGTCAGATTTGCTACGCAATCAGTGAACTGGACTGCAGATGTCTCCTGTGGCACATGGGCCGTCTTGAGAAATGAGATCAAGGCCTTAGCATGGGCCTCTGAGCACAGTAGCAAGGAGAGCATGGAGATTTTGGAGGGCGTATGCCCCAGCTGTTCCACAACATTAAAGTCGCTCTTCTTGATTATTTTCAGGATTTCCTCCATCTCTTGTTGGGAGGCCTCAGCATTTATAGGTATTGGTGCCTCCATCCGGGAAGGCTCATATTCAATCCCTTTACCCCGAGCATTGGATGACTCGGCAGCAGGGGAAACAACTTGATCAGAAACAGGAACAAGTATACTTGTAGGTGTTATTGTAAGGGGTCTTCGAGCAGCGGGTGGTGCAATGTCAGGCGAGAAGAGCCTGCCACTGCGGGTAAACTTGGCTGGACCAGTGATATCGCAGATACTGGCGCCAGTGTTGAACTCTTGTTTGATTCCATTCACATATAGGTCTGCCCCATAGTGCCAGGGGACAGCTTTATCAGATACGTAGGGGAGAGGCCCCGGAACAGTAATAACAACAGGTGCGACAGTCTTGATTTGGACGGATTTCCTAGGGAGAGCCTTGATTGGATTATTGAAGATTGTAACCACAGAAACTTCTTCTACCGGAACCAACTGAACAGCGGACTTCTTGAACAGAATCTCCTTGCTATCCATTAGGCTTTGGATGCCCAACTTCAGCAAAGGACAACCAGATGGGGAAACAGCACAGAACAGGCAACCCGAAAATAAACCGGCCAGCAGTAGGTTCCTCTTGACAGTCTTCAAAGGAGTAGCTACGTCATCCACAGAAATAGCATATACATCTTCATCAACCGCATTTACTCCATGCTGGGGCATAGGAGCAGTTACCACATTCGGCCTCTCAGGCGCTTCAAACTGTATCTCTTTTGCGTCAATAAGGTCTTGCACCTTATTCCTTAATGCCCAACAGTCATCAGTGGAATGCCCCGGGCTATCAGAATGGTAAGCACAGCGAGCATTTGGATTATATTTGGGGGAGGCAGTGTTCACAACTTTGGGGGCCTCTCTGACAGTCACTAGGTTGGTGGACAGCAACTGTGGTAAGATCTGCGACAAAGTCATACTCAAACGGGTGAATTCTCTTCTAGGTCTTTCAGCCCTCTGAGGATTGGTTTGCCGAGGAGCGGCAGCAGGCTTAGCAATCATTACCGCACTGACAGATTGGCGGTGCTCAGATTTCTCTTGTCTCCTGGAGCCATATACAGCACTGGCCTCCTTCTTGAAGGGTTTCTTCTCAGAACTTGTAGATGCACCCTTCGGAATCTTACCAGACTTCATCCCAGCCTCAATTCTCTCTCCAGTCAGAATAAGATCAGTAAACCCTGCAGATGAGTTACCGATAAGATGGTTGAAAAATGGCCCAGATAGGGTCCCCAAGAACATGTCTACCAACTCCCGATCAGTCAACGGAGGCTGCACCCTGCCAGCCAGATCCCTCCACTTCTGAGCGTACTCTTTAAAACCTTCATTTGAACCTAACGACATACCCTGGAGTTGGGTACGTGTAGGGGCAAGGTCGGCATTATATTGATACTGCTTATAGAAAGCAGTAGCCAACTCCTCCCAGTTACGAATCTTGGTCCCATCCAGCTGATAGAACCATTCGAGATGAGTCCCTGAAAGACTCTCCTGGAAGAAGTGGATCCATAAGTTCTTATCCACTGAGTACGGCTGAATCTTTCGCACGTACGACCTGAGGTGTAGCTTGGGACAGGATGCCCCATCATACTTGGTAAAGGATGGTGCTTTGAACTTACGAGGAATGATCACACCAGTAGACAAACCCAAGTCTCCGAAATCCAGCCCAGGCACTTGTTGTATCTCCATAGCATTCAGCCTGTCTTCCAACTGCTTGTAACGGTCTTCTGCCGGAGGATACTGTTCCTCATCAAAATCAGTCTCGTTGTCGGAGACTACCGGACTTGGACCTTTTCCCTCTTGAGGAGTACCCTTGCCTATAGAAGAACCAGCCTCTTCATTCTGCAGAGTGTTGCCAAACCTTTGGCCCGAGTTGAACAGAACAGTTCTTCTCTTCTTCTTCTTTTCCTTCTTCAGGAGCAGAGCCTTCAGTTCTTCTTGGCCTTGAGCCAAACCCATGATTAGTTCCTGAAATTGCGCATTCTGCGCCTGAAGAGCCTTGATGGACATCTCAGTTGATGATGAGTCAGGATTCATGATGCTGAAATAAACAGCGAAGAACGGTAAGCAACCTGAAAAGAAGAAAAACCTACTATGCACATGATGAATGATATGTGTTTATGCAATGCATTCAAGGGTTCGAAAGTTCAAATTTGTTGTAGACAAAAACGAACACACGTTATCATTAAGGAAATAATTGTTCAGTACATCAAAGCCTCATGGGTACAAATTACAAAACAAATCAGTCCCAAAAGACACTACGCATCCTCTTTGGAGCTATGTAGGTGTTGAGATTCCTCTCCTCATGCAACAGGCGGGTGAGCTCCAGGACCTTCTTTTCACTAGCATGTAGACTGGTCTCAAGAGAATTCCGTTCTTCCTTAAGCTGGATCCAGCTCTTCTGCATCTCTTCCCAGGATGTGGGCATATCAGGATGCTGAATGGTGTAGGACACTTCTCCTTCCAAGACTGGTTCTTTGATTACTGGGAGCATATGAGGATAAGGCATTACTAACTTCTGGGAGCGGGCGCGTACCCACTTGAGATAAGGTTCCAACGGGATGGAGTTCCTGTGCCCCAGTGTCTTGCTGTCTATCCTACTGGGCATCCTCCAAGCTCTAATAAATCTCTGGCGAAGTCCTTGTGCATCGTTGTCGAAGTCAAAAACTATGTCAGGAATTAACATGTCATGAGGACCATCCCTTCGAGCATAACCAAACTGTCTCCAAGCCAGGCATGGGTTGTAAGTAATACCTCCTCTGATTCCAAGTAAAGGAACATTAAGGTACTCCCCGCAACGATCAATGATAGTGATATCCTCTCTGGACCGAGGGCACCAATGTATATCTGCATGTGTAAGAGTCATCAACCGTTGTGACCATCTCAAACCCCGCTCATTCTTCAAAACTGATTGTGGAAGCTGCGAAATAAACCACCTTCCCAGGAGAGGAGTGCAACACATAAGGACACCTCTTTTTCTCATGGTTCGAGTGTAACATGAGTGAAGGATGTCCCCCAGCAACGTAGGTATAGGATTCCTGGACATGAAGATCTGGACAGCACTGATATCTATAAGCTGATCTGGGTTAGGGAACAACACCAAACCATAGACAAGGAGGGCCACAACTTCTTCAAAAGCTTGCAAGTCAAGGGAGTTCCAACATTCATGGGCCTTTTCAAACAGAAACCTGGCTAAGAACCCTTTGATACCACTTATAACTTCCCAATGTCCCTTGAGGTCAGATGACTGTAGGTGCAAGGCTTTATCAATCTCTTCAAGGTTGGTATTGACCAAGGATAGCTGATCAAGGATAGGGATCTTCAGGAGCCGGGAGAACTCCTCCAATGTAGGTACCAGCTGAGAGTCCAAGAAAGTGAAACAATGATGCAGAGGGTCAAAGAACTGGAACAGGACATTTATCATATCTTCTTCAATGTTGGTATTGACCAAGCTGATGAGTCTTCCATGTCTTTCACTGAATGAAGAGCTCTAAGGAATCCTGGATATAAGCTCCTTAAGCTGAGGAGGGATCCTTACAAGGCTGATCTGAATTGTCTTTCTGCGAACAGTTTCCATGTCCTACAAAACAAAGAACAAAGATGAAGATTCGAACCCCTGAAATGGTCAGTCAATGCATATGATGCTGGATGATGTCATGATGCTATGATTAAACACACCACAGATATTTACAAAGACAAACATGTAAGGCACACAAGGCATACAAGACAAGCCCTTAGGGTTTAAGGCCAGCATGGGGTCTGGGTAGTACCCTCTTGAAGTTGGTGGGTTCAACCTATCCTATTAGAAGTAACCGGGTTCTAAGGGTCTCAATATCACGGGACTGCTTTCATTGTTCATCGTTTCGATTTAGCCACTGAACTGGCGACCGAAATATTCCAGGAAAGCAACCCTCAATTGAGTGTAGCATCGAGTATCAACCAACCTCGGACTGCACCAAAGTCAGTTATCTCACTACCCTAAAGAGGCCAAGATAGTTCAATTAAGGTTCCTAAGGTCTGTTGATGCTTCACGACACCACGCGGAGGCCCCGTACTCTCCTTGACTGAACTCAAGGGTTACCGGTACACACCAAAGTGCGACATCAACGTAGCAGACTGTTTCAACCATGTCGGTATACCCCGCACAGTTCCCTCACAGCCTTGTTGCTACTTTCTAAGAAGGTATCCCCCAGATCCGGGTTAGGATCTATAGAACTCCCAAGACAGTACCCACAATTTAAAGCAAACAAAGCAATACAATTGAAAACACAGTTATGAACTAACCCTAAGGTACACCTCACTTTAAGTTTAAGTCCCCAGCAGAGTCGCCAGTTCTGTGATCGGTGGATCTGGAACTGATTGTTTAATGCTGGTTCGCGAAATGTCGCGGTAAGCAAGAGTCGCCACCGTCTTTTATTTTCTCCAACATGGAAAGTACAAAAGCACAGAAAAACTCCTTATTGAGATTAGTTCTCGGTTCGGGAGGTAGATTTATAGAAAGGGAAGGTGTTAGCACCCTTTCTATCCATGGTTATCCATGGGCTCTTAGATACTTGCTCATTTGTGTTTTCAAAAATGGTTTGTTTGCTTTTCAACTGTGGGTTTTAAAAAGTTTCTTTGAAAATTCCAGTTCGACTCTTGTATCGGTCCTCAAGAGTGTTTGAAAAGTTGCTTTCGAAAGCTTTTTGAAAATGTGTTGGTGTGAAAAGTATTTTTGAATTTATTTTTGAAGTTAGAGCAAGTATCAAGAGTCGTCTACCTACCCTAAGGAATTCGTCTGTGTAAATGTCCTTTAAAGTAGTGCCATCCCACCATTGAGAGGTAGGTAGCACCACCGTTGGAGGTGTTCGGGTCAATTCGAGTTTGTAGGGACATGGTGATCACCAGAGCAATAGGAAGACACCTTAGAAGCTACCCTCATGCCAGGTTCCCGGGTCATGAGGACTTACTAAGACATCCTCTACTCGACGATCACCTTTCGAGGCAAGGCAACAGTGAGGCGTACCCTAGGGGTGGTGTGTGATTTTGTGTGTCAGATTCATTTGCATTTATCTTGTTCATGTCAAAGTGATCTACGCGTTTGTTTTTATTTCCGGCCATTCATTCTTGCATGCATTTATTTAACAGTTAAAAATTGCGGAAATTAAAATTTCTAAAGCTATTACAAAGGCGCGGGTCCACATCGCCAAATTAAAACCCAGGACCCGATTTGACCGAAAAGAAATAAAGTAAAGTGCGAGAAATTAAGTTTACACGGCTTTGGGAGAATTACATAAATATTATAAGAAATAAAATAAAATGCGCGAAACAAATCAATAATTGAAAGCGAGGGCGTTGGACCCTTTTTAATGAAATTAAATTATTATTAAATTAATTAAATTAAAATAAAAAAGAAATTGTTTTTTGAGATTTTGGTGTTTATGATTTTAATGAGAATTAAATGAGATTGAGAAATTAACCCTAATTCTAATTTTTATTTATTAAGAAAAACATATTAAAATTAAGCCTAAAATCAATCTAATTATTTACATGCAATTTGATTTATAAAAATAAATAATATTTAATTATTAGTGAAAAGAAAAGAAAAAGGATAAAAAATTGATACAAACCCTAATTCTACAAATTTTAAATTAATTAAGAAAATGTTTGAATTAAACCTAATTTAATAGCTAAAATTAATTAATGATATTTATTTGCAAAAAATAACATTAAATAAAAATATTTATTTTTTTGTCTTTTTCTGATTTTTATATTGTTTTTATGTTTTTATGAAAATATTAAATTAAAGAAATTAATTAAAAAGAGAAATAATTGAATCAAATAAAAAATGAAAAAATATAAAAGAAATTGTAAACCTTGGGGGGTCTGTCCCCAAATAGGAGGTAAAGTCCAGTAATCAGGCTCATTAAGCCTTTGGCCTGGTTGACTTCTCAGCTAGCGTGCATAGGCATTGACTCCTGCCCACCATGTTCTTCCAATTATGGCGCTTTGATTCATCTAAATAGGCACGTGGATGGCTTGATGTTGTGGATGTATGGTGTTCCCTAGTACTGAAACTACACAGAAGCGTTAATAGAAAAATAATATGGAAAGGGTGGGGACCTGGGATCGAACCCAGGTCCTATAGATTGCCAAGTGCGTTCTCCACCACTATGCCATTCACGCGCCTTTGATTAATATATAACAAACAATTATTATAAAATAAAACAAATCGTTAGTGACTTTTTACACGCGAAATTTCAAATGGACCAACCAACGCCTTACACTTCATCATCTTCTTCCTTAATGCGTTTTTCCTGAAAATATAAAAGGGTTAGCGGGGGTTTTAAACCCCCCCAAAATATATGTTTTCCAGTAATAGCGATTAGGCCATCTTGGAGTATAAATTAGGCGCGAGGGTTCTATTCAGATCGTCCAAGCTTCTTGAATCCAAACATGGCACTGAGATTCTCTAATTTTACAGTATTTGGAAACGCCCAAATTAGAACTTGAAAAACCCTAATAATCGTCCATGGCAATTCTTCATACAATGCATAAAAACTCAATTCAATCACATGGTTAGTTTCAGAATCATCCAATTAGTGTGAATCCATGAAAAAAATGCAATGAATATGCTTGAATATTAAAACACGATTATGAAAAAAATGTGAAAAAGTTTGAATCCCCTATACCGATTCTGGGCGTTAGAGTTGATGTTCTTGATTGGAATAGTCTCCTGGTCACCTTGGCAAGCTAATGGAATGATTATTTTGGCTTGAATCGCCCTAAAACCTAGTTTTCAGTTTTCAATTTTTTGGCAAAAAACTCAAGTTTTGTTCTTGGTGTATGGCGCAGCTGGGAGGTTATGAGGAGTAGGGTTTGCATTAGTATGTATATGTGAACGATTAGGGTTGGAAATTTGGTCCAAAGAATCAATGCATTGATGTATGGAAGATTTGATTTTCATGCATAATGTTTCCAATCTTTTTCACATGCTTTTGATGCCAATCATATCCAATTGCCATGATTATTTCTATATCTGATTATGCACGAAATCTTAAGCCTATTCCATGCACAAAAAGATTTAAAACATTAGGTTTAGTATTTTTCACCTATTTATTTTAATTAAATGAATTATTAATAATTAAAAATCCAAATAAATAAATAAAAATGATAAAAAAAACTTCCCTTTGGGCCAAATGGTCGTGCACATGCTTTGGATGATGAATTGTGGAAGAAAAAGAGGCCCATTAGCATTTTTAAGACATTTGAAGCAATGTTGACTTTTCAAAATATCCAAAAATTTCCCAACTTCCACAAGGCATAACTTGCTCAATGTTTAAGCTTTGCTCATGTTCTTGGACATTTTGGAAAGGCCTTTGAGTCCTCTAACCAATTTCTTTGGTCCCATGTCATTTTGATTTACCAATCTCAAGTTATGGCCTTTGACTTAAAGTCCCTTTTTGTTGACTTTTGAAAATGACCTATAATGTTGAAATTGATAACTTTTTGTGAGAGCATTTATTGGACTTGAAATGTGAAGAGGAGTTGTAGGAAATGTCTTTCTCTTAAAAATGAGCTTTGGAGGGGATTTTTCTGATAATCCATGTGGAAGTTATGCCTTGGTCAAGTTACAGTTGACTTTTTCAACTGTCCAAATATGGAAACTTTTGCATCTTGAGACTTTTTGAGCCAAACTTTGAGAATCATGATCAAGCATTGATCAAATGATGTTTGTGGCTTCAAAATGAGATGTTGACCAAAAATTTGAACTTTTG
Organism: Vicia faba; assembly: GCA_948472305.1. Lineage (NCBI taxonomy): Eukaryota > Viridiplantae > Streptophyta > Magnoliopsida > Fabales > Fabaceae > Vicia > Vicia faba. The sequence goes on from OX451736.1 coordinate 1,047,778,230, forward strand.
ACTGTCAAATGACCATTTTGCCCCTACAGTTGACTGTAGTGCAATTAGGGTTTTTTGACTGTGCAATTTTGTACTGTAAGTCTTGAAACTTGATATGAGGATACTTGACCATATTTGTGGGCATATGGGACTTGATTGGGCCCTTGGAAACTTCATTTACTTTGTCAGAACCAAAACCCTAATTTTGACTGTTAGGAGGCCCTTGAACTGTGCAACCCTTGGGGCATTTTGAAGCTTTGACTTGGCAAATTTTGAAGAATATGGGAGGGAAAATTTTGGGGTACAACACTTGGCATTAGGGGAGGCATTACCTACAACCCCTGTTTGGATTTAAGACAATTTGGATATGCTCGAAGGGATGACCCTCATGACATTTTTATCTCTGACTTGGTTTTTGACTTCGACAATGATGCGCAAGGACTTCGAAAAAGGTTTATCAGAGCTTCGAGGATGCCCAACAAAGTGGATAGTAAGACACTGGGTAACAAGAATTCCATCCCCCTTGAGCCTTGTCTCAAGTGGGTACGAACCCGCGCCCATAATCTTATGATGCCATACCCTCACATTCTCCCCGTGATCAAAGAGCATGTTATGGAAGGAGGGGTTCCATACACCCTCCTACATCCAGACATGCCAACATCATTGGAAGAATTGCAAAAGAGTTGGATCCAGCTCAAGGAAGAACAGAATACTTTTGAAGCCAGCTTCTATGCCAGTAAGAAGAAGGTTTTGGAACTTACCCGCCGACTTCATGAGGAGGAAAATCTTAACACTTACATCGCGCCAAAGAGGATGCGCAATGTCTTTTTACATTAAGAACTTTGTAATATTTTGCCCATGGGGCATTTATGTACTAACAAATTTCTTCTTAATATGACGTGTGTTCTTTTTGTTTGCAAAAAATTTGAATTTCTGAATCCTTGAATGCATTACATGAATAACATATCATTCATAATATGCATAAACAGGTCTTCACGCCAGGTTTCCTTATCTTTCTGGTGTTTATTTCAGCAAGATGGATTTGGAGCAGACGGTTAAGGATCTGCAAGCACAAAATTCGCAATTCCAGCAACTCCTCATGACCTTAGTAAAGGGTCAAGAGGACCTTAAAGCACTGTTGGAAAAAGGGAAAGACAAAGAGAAGAAAAAGAAAAGGACCGGTATGGCCACTATGGGAAGAAGGTTTGAAAATCAGGCTAGAAGGATCCTCGAGTTCCCCTCAATGTCTAATGAAGGGGCTGGTAAAGGAAAAGGAGTCGCAATGCCCTCTAAATCTGAAGCTGAAGAAGAAGAAGAGGAAGAGGATGAAGATTACTCCGAACAGCAATATCCCCCGGCGGATGATAAGTATAAAAATCTTGAGGATCAGTTGGCAGCCATGGAGTTGCAAAGGGTTCCCGGGTTAGATTTCGAAGAACTAGGGTTGGTTGCTGGGATCGTCATTCCTCCCAAGTTCAAAGTACCTACATTTGCTAAGTATGACGGTTTGTCCTGTCCGAAGATGCATCTGAGATCCTACGTCAGAAAGATCCAACCTATCTCCTCTGATAAGGATCTATGGGTCCACTTTTTTCAAGATAGCTTGTCGGGCACGCAATTGGACTGGTTCTATCAAATTGAGAGATCTGATGTTCATAACTGGGAAGACTTAGCTGCTGCTTTCTACCGACAATACCAATACAATGCAGATTTAGCGCCTACTCGTACTCAACTACAGAGTATGGGTATGGCCTCTAATGAGGGATTTAAGGAATATTCCCAGAAGTGGCAGGATTTGGCTGGAAGGGTGCAGCCACCACTGTCGGATAGAGAGCTGGTTGACATGATTTTAGGGACTCTGTCAGGTCCATTCTTCAATCATTTAATCGGGAGTTCATCTGCAGGATTCACCAAATTAATTATGACCGGTGAAAGGGTCAAAGCTGGCATTAAGAGTGGTAAAATTCAGAAGGATGCCTCCGCTTCCACTGCTATTAAGAAGACCTTCCCAGCCAAGAAAGAAGCTTCTGCTGTTTATTCCTAGAAAGATCAAAGAAGAACAGAGCGCCGACCAACAATGGGGGCTGTGATGATTCAGAACTCTTCAACCGATCAACCTCGAAGCAATCAACCAAGAGCTAATCAGCAAATGGTAGAAAGGCCACAACGGCAATTCACTCGAATCAATATGACACCGGCTCAAGTCCTCTCTCATCTGTTAAAGTTGAACCTCACCAACTTGAAAGAAGCGCCGAAAAACCCTAATACCTCTTCTCCTTATTATCATTCCAATGCAAAATGTGCATACCACTCTGACAGTGTAGGGCATGATACCAACAATTGTTGGGCTCTTAAAAACAAGATCCAAGACTTGATAGACGCCAAGGAGGTAGAATTCGATGCGCCCGAAAAGCCGAATGTGATTTTTGCCCCAATGCCCAAGCACGGTCATAATGTCCATGCCATTATGGAAGATCTTCATGTTACCACTATTGATGACCTTTTGACTCCGTTACCAATGATTAAAGTGAATTTGATGAAAGTCAGGATATTCCCAGGTTGTGGAAAAGACTGTTACTTTTGTTCAAACCTGCAAGCTGACTGCCCACTATTGAAATCAGGCATCCAACGCCTGATGGATACCCAAGAGATCCTCTTTCAAAAGACTCATGTTGATACTATCACTCATGTTACTCATGTTACCTTTGATACTCCTATCAATGACATTGCTATAATAACCATCTCCGACGATCTTTCCAAGACCTGCAAAAGGCCTGTTAAGATTACGCCTGATCCTAAGTTTGTGCCGCTGAAAATCACAATGTCGGGGCCTGTCTCGTATAAATATAATAAGACGATACCATGTAATTACGGAGGAGAAATCTTCTACCATGGTATCAAGCAGATAGAATCAGTCCAAGAGAATTCCGATGATGAAACCCCTGATATAGGGAATATTGCGGGAATGAGTAAGATAACTCGCAGCGGAAGGATCTTCTCTCCAGAGATTGCTCCTCCACGGGCAGTCTTCGGACCCTCGAGAGTTTTTGTACCTGTCAAGCCATCTGTGCAAAGCCCGGTAATTGAAGAATTTGATGCTCCCGAAGTCGGACCCTCTGATGTTACTACCAATAAAGGTAAGGGGATACAAGAAGCGCCTGTCAGGACGAAGGCTCAGACTGTGGTTATCCCCGAGACCACCCAAAAAGAGATGGAAGAAATCTTAAAGATAATCAAGAAGAGCGACTAGAATGTCGTGGAGCAGCTAGGGCAAACCCCTTCAAAGATCTCCATGTTGGCTCTCTTACTCTGCTCTGAGGCTCATGCCAAGGCATTAATCAAATTTCTAAAGACGGCACACGTGCCTCAAGAAACTTCTGCTGACCAGTTTCAAGAGTGCGTGGCTAGCCTTACCGCCGATAATGGTCTTGGTTTTTCTGATGCTGATTTGACCCCTAAAGGAAGGAAGCACAATGATGCGCTGCATGTCTCAGTAGAATGCAGAGGGACCGCACTTTCCCATGTTCTGGTTGACACCGGTTCATCCTTAAATGTTCTACCAAAGAAGGCGTTGGACAGATTGGACTGTGAAGGATTAACCCTAAAGCCTAGTAACATCGTTGTTAGAGCATTCGATGGTTCTAACAGGATGGTTCACGGAGAAGTGGACATTCCAGTCAAAGTGGGTACAGAAATTTTCAACTCTACTTTTTATGTGATGGACATCCGTCCTTTATATTCATGCTTGTTGGGAAGGCCATGGATCCACAACGCTGGGGCAGTCACTTCCTCTCTGCACCAAATGCTAAAGTATCTGGTCTAGGGTAAGATCATAACGGTTCATAGGGAGGAAGAGTATATGATAAGTCATCTTAACTCCTTCCGTTATGTGGAGTTAGATGGCGAATTCATAGAAACGCCTTTCCAACACTTTGAAGAGGTTTCTCTTGAAGTCGCAGTTGCAAAGACAATGACCGATGTGCCTATCATTTCCAAGCCTGTGTCTAGGATGACATCCATCAAAGATGCAGAGGCTGTAATCAAAGAAGGAAGGAGTACAGTGTGGTGGAAACTGCCTGATTTTCCTCACAAGACGGACAAGTTCGGATTGGGTTTCACTGTCGCTGGCCAGAAAGCTGTGCGTCGCTCCCGGGCTGGAGGACCACCCGTAAAAATCACTCACCATGGAATTAATGCCTTAGAAGATGATGATGAAGAAGACAACTTTGAATATTGGATCTTTCCAACCGTTGAAGGAGGATTAAGCAACTGGGAGGCGAAAGACTTCGTTCCCATCACTTTCATCAATCAGTAATTTTATCTTTGAACAATTTCCTATTTTGGTCTGTAATAATTAAACAATTCATACACACTCTTTTCACCTTATGCCTTACCCGGGGCATATAGGTCCATTTGTAAGGGCTTTATTTCTTCATTATCATATGCCATTTTTAATGAATCATTGGACGTTTTCATCTATAAACTGTTGTGTTCATTTTCTTTCCTTTTACATTCTGTTTTGTTTAAGGATGGCCATCCCTTACACACACCCACACTCACAAAATGCAGGTACCCATCCACTCCGGATTCCATGGGTGACTATTCTGCTTTGGCCTTCAGTGACTCTGAAGATTTGGTCAATCATGCCGAGTACGAAGGTGATGAAGACTGTGAAGTGCCTGGGGAGTTAGCTAGACTTTTGCAACAAGAGGAAAGGGCTATTCTGCCCCATGAAGAGTTGCTAGAGACCATCAATTTGGGAACAGAGGAAGACAAGAAAGAGGTAAAAGTGGGTGCCAACTTGGAGCCAAGTGTCAAAGAGCGCTTAGTGTAGTTGTTGAATGAATATGTTGAGATCTTCGCCTGGTCCTACGAAGACATACCGAGACTAGATACAGATATTGTGGTTCACCGTCTCCCTACAAGAGAAGACTGTCCACCAATCAAACAAGAAGTCTGACGAATGAGGCCCGACATGTTTGAAAAGATCAAAGCTGAGGTGATGAAGCAATTCAATGCTGGCTTTCTGGCTGTTACTTCCTATCCACAATGGGTTGCTAACATTGTGCCCGTGCCTAAGAAGGACGGAAAAGTCAGAATGTGTGTGGACTATCAGGACTTAAACAGGGCTAGCCCTAAAGATGATTTTCCACTACCACACATTGACATCTTGGTTGACAACACAGCTCAACACAAGGTATTTTCCTTCATGGATGGATTCTCGAGATACAACCAGATCAAAATGGCCCCCGAAGACATGGAGAAGACTACTTTTGTCACGCAGTGGGGTACCTTCTGCTATAAAGTGATGCCATTCAGACTGAAGAATGTCGGGGCAACCTATCAGCGAGCCATGGTAGCTTTGTTTCATGATATGATACATCATGAGATCGAAGTCTACGTAGACAACATGATAGCCCGTTCACAGACAGAAGAAGAACACCTCGACCATCTGCAAAAGCTGTTTGTCAGATTAAAGGAATATAAGCTCAGACTGAATCCTAGCAAGTGCACTTTTGGAGTCAGGTCTGGTAAACTTTTGGGATTTATCGTCAGTAACAAAGGCATCGACGTTGATCCTGCTAAAGTCAAAGCTATACAAGAAATGCTTGCCCCCCGCACTAAAAAGGAGGTTAGAGGTTTCTTGGGACGCTTAAACTATATTACAAGGTTCATCTCTCACCTAACATCTACCTATGAGCCAATCTTCAAGCTGTTGAAGAAAGATCAGGTGGTTGAATGGAACAATGATTGCCAAGTTGCTTTTGATAAGATCAAGGAGTATTTGCTGGAACATCCTATCTTGATGCCACCCATCGAGGGAAGACCTTTAATCATGTATCTGACTATTTTGGATAATTCAATGGGGTGCGTATTGGGCCAACATGACGAGTCTGGCCAAAAAGAGCATGCTATTTATTATCTTAGCAAAAAGTTTACCGACTGTGAGACTCGCTACTCACTGCTCGAGAAAACTTGTTGTGCTTTGGTATGGGTTTCTCGCCGGCTAAGGCAGTATATGTTGACACATACCACTTTGATGATTTCTAAAATGGATCCGATCAAGTATATCTTCGAGAAGCCTGCTTTATCTGGAAGAATCGCTAGATGGAAAATAATCCTGACTGAGTATGATATCCAGTACATAACCCAAAAAGCTATAAAGGGGAGTGTACTAGCTGCCCATCTAGCTCATCAAGCTGTTGAAGATTACCAATCTATGAGATTCGACTTCCCTGACGAGGACATCATGACATTGGACAACATTAAGGGTAAAGGACCGTATGACGGACCTGAACAAGGATCCCGATGGACTCTGTACTTTGATGGTGCTTCAAATGCACTTGGTAACGGTATCGGTGCGGTACTTACTTCTCTGGAAGGTTGCCATACACCTTTCACTGCTAGACTCTGCTTCAGCTGCACCAACAACATGGCCGAATATGAAGCTTGTATCTTTGGTCTCAAGGCTGCTATTGACTTGGGAATCAAATCTTTGGTCGTATTTGGGGACTCAGCTTTGGTTATCAGTCAAATCAAAGGAGAGTGGGACACTAAACATCCTAATCTTATCCCATACAAAGAACATGTCCTGACATTGTTGCCTCATTTTGAGCAGATTACCTTTGAGCACTTCCCGCGAGAATAAAATCAGCTAGCAGATGCTCTTGCTACAATGTATTCCATGTTTAAACTCAACTGGGATAATGAGGCTCCCTAAATCACCATCGAACGAATGGACGAACCTTCACACTGTCACGAGATTAATACCGAAGAAGTAGTGGAACAACCCTGGTTTCATGAAATCAAAAGGTATCTCCAGACTCGAGAATACCCTGAAGGAGCTTCAGTCAATGACAAAAAGTTCTTAAGGAGATTTGCTGCCAATTTCTTCCTGAGCAATGGTATCTTATATAAGCACAGCCATGATTGTGTTCTACTTTGCTGTGTGGACAAGGTTGAAGCAGAGTTGATCATGACGGAAATACATAGTGGCACGTTTGGCACCCACTTGAGCGGACATACGATGGCTAAGAATATTCTAAGGGCAGGCTACTACTGGTCTACCATGGAAGCCGACTGTAAACGTCTCCATATGTTTCCTTTATGGTAAACGTCCCTTCGATAATCCCTCAAACATCCAACGATGGGGCTACCTACTCACTAATAGTAGGATAGCACTGTCTAAAGGATAGGAGGAAAAGAACAATCCTTTTCGAGTAAAAAAGTAGATAGCTATTAGATGTTTTCTCAAAACAACTTTTTTTCACCTACACAAATACATTTCAAAAAACAAATTTCAAAACATTTACTTTGTTAACACTCTTGAGGACTGATACAAGAGTTAAACGCAAAGAAAATGGCTGCACTAAGGCATTTTAGAAACATTTTCAAACACACAAAGCACAAAGGTATTTTAAAATGAGCAAACCTCTAAGAGCCCGTAAAAAACTACGGATGGAAAGGGTGATAACACCTTCCCTTTCCATAATCTACCCCCCTTACTTAGAAAATTGCACTGTCTAAAGGATAGGAGGAAAAGAACAAACCTTTTCGAGTAAAAAAGTAGATAGCTATTAGAAGTTTGCTCAAAATAACTTTTTTTTCACCAACACAAATACATTTCAAAAAACAAATTTCAAAACATTTACTTTGTTAACACTCTTGAGGACTGATACAAGAGTTAAACGCAAAGCAAATCGTTGCACTAAGGCATTTTCAAAACATTTTCAAACACATAAAGCACAAAGGTATTTTAAAATGAGCAAACTTCTAAGAGCCCGTAAAAAACTACGGATGGAAAGGGTGCTAACACCTTCCCTTTCCATAATCTACCCCCCTTACTCAGAAAACTCTTGAAAGGTCTTTTTCTGTTCTTTTCACCCTTTATTTTGTTGGATAAAATAAAATTCGATGGCGACTCTTGTTTACCGCAACATTTGTAAACACGAAACATAAAACCAGTATAACAATCAGTTCTGCCACCGTATCACAAAACTGGTGACATTCCTGGGGATTAAAAAAGTGGGGTTACCTTAGAGTTTTAGTTCACCATTTTAAATCCTTTATTGTGTGTTTGCTTGCTTTATCTTTGAGGGTTTGTTGGGGTATTCTTGTAAATATCCTACACCTGGATCTGGGGTACCTTATTAGGTAAGTAGCAATAAATCAAGGAAGTTGTACAATGTAGACCGATACGGACGAAGTGGTGGCTACGTTAGCGCGATACTTTGGATTGTACTAATGTTCCTTGAGTAAGTGAAGGATAACATTAGGCTTTCTCATAGTGTCACTAAGCGCTAACTTACCTATATAACCTTTAATTGACTCATTCTAGCCATTAGGAAGTAGTGAGATAGCCAGCTTTAGTTCCGACCGAAGATTGGTTGATACTCGATACTACACTCATTGAGACTGGACTTTCATAATACTTTTACCTCAATACTTCAGTGTGTGAGCTGAAACAATTCCTGATGGACAGGTCAATGATATTGAGACTCATTAGAACTCGATTACTATTAATAGGACAGGTTGAGCCAACAGAACATTCAAGAGGGTACTTACCTTAAAACCTCATGCAAGCATTTAAACCTAAGGTCTATTTTGTGATTTTCTTGTGCTTATCTGTGATTTAAGCATAATCATGACATCATAAACATCATGACATTCATATATACTAACCATCCGGATTAACTTCACAAGAATCCCTCCTAAGCTCTAGGAATTGGTCTAGAAATTTCCTAAGGACTCATCATTCAACAAAAGACATGATCATTTGCTCAGCTTGGTTACCACCTGTTGTACCCCAAAATTTTCCCTCTCATTTTTATCAACTTTTCTCATCACAAGGCTCTTGGAACTCAAGATCAAGCTAGGGTTTGCTCTGCTCAAGACATCTCCTTGCACTGATGACCTAAACTAGGGTTTGAGTTTGCACAATGATTTTAGGACCTTCAATGCTCAAATTTACTTTCATACTTCATATTGGACTCATAAGTTTTCCCATACCAAGTTTCAAGCCTTGAATCAAATTTTTGCCTAGTCAATTGGACAGTTGACCTATAAATCAGCTGTATTGGGGAAAAAGTCAATTGTGGCCAATTTACAATCAAACCTCATGAATTTTGACCCACATAAACATTATGAACTCATATTAACCATTTGATCAAGTTTGGACCACAATTCCACAAGAAATTTGATCAGATCACCAAAAGGGCAAAATGGTCATTTTTAGGGTTTTGACTGTACAAAGGCAATTTCTGACTTTTTGACCTAGCCAGTGGCAAATTGGGTTCAACCATGGGATCAAAGACTCAATGGCATCATCTTGACCTATTCAACCAGTTTAAAAGATCTCAAATGCATGGGATTGACAGATGAATTTTTCAGTCAACTGATCAAAATTTGACTGTACACTGAAAAGTCAAACTTTGACTTTTTGGTCAAAATCAAGTGCCAAGAGTCATTTTTCATCAAGATGTGTAAAATTATAAAACTTTTTCATCAAGAAACCCAAAATTGCAAATTAGGGTTTGAAATTGAAAATTTTCATAACTTAGAATTTTTCTAAGTTATGAAATTTTCTTAATTTTTCCTAACTTTGTCCCACATTTTCACCATGATGCAAATGGATTCAAAAAAAACTTACAACATGAAAGTTGTAGTCCTCCACAAAGTCTACAACTTTGATTCACAAAGTTTTCTCAAAAGAAGCTTGTATATCAAGTTATGATTTTTGGAACAAGGGTCCCTAAAACTTTTAACTTAGAGAAATTTTGCCCTAGTTTAGGCAGGATTTTGCCCTATCTTCTTGGCCATTTTACACATAGTTCCACTTGGAATATCAAGTTGCATTTCAAATATGGATTATAGAGCATATTTAAAGCTTTCCAAATTGTCCAAGAAATCCTCAAACACATTTGTGGTTAGGGAGAATTATAAGCTTGAAGTTGGCAAAAACTCACTTTGTCTCCATGGCATATTCATGTTCACTCAAGTTGCATTTTCAAACCAGCATGCCTTACACTAGTTTGCAGGCCTCTAAACCACTTCACACTCAATAATTTAATGCAAATACATTGGTCTAATACATTATTTTGGTCATTAGAGCTTCGTACATAAGATTAATCCCTAAATGGTAAAAGGCACATTTCCATTTTTGCAAAAGGTTGCTTTATGTCAAAACCATAATCCTTGAGCATAGAGCCAAATCTCTGGAAGCTAAACAAATCCACTAATTATAGGGGCCAAGAGGATTGTATGCAAGATGATAAGATGTCATGTACAGGCCTGTAACTTCAAGTTCACTTTCTTACTTCAAAAATAAGAAATTTGTCCAAATTTTAGAACTTGAAAACCAGCCAATGTTAACTAAGACAAACAGTTTGAATATCTTTCTCACAACCCTTTGAGCTAGAAACACGAGTGCTTGAGCCCCTAAACACCCCATATCCAGAAATCACATTCCTTTGTCAAAATAGGGCAGATTCTGCAACTTGAGTGTCATAGCTCTTTTGGCTCGTGCGTTTTTCCCCAAGTTGCTTCAAACACCTTCCATTTAACTCACTCAAGTTATCCCAAACCTCAAAAACCAACTGTAACTCCATTTACAGTGTTCACCATTTTCATTTTGAGCTTGTGCAGGTTGAGTTCTATAGGCTGATTCAAGGACATTCAAGGCAAGCTAGCTATTGGAAAAGGTTAAGTGAAGTTCAAGCAAGCTACCAGACATCTCAAAACTTGTTGAGAAGAACTGCCTTTCCCTACACGAATCCAACTGAAATAGGTTTTTCTTCACTTTCTATCTCTCTATTTAGGAACATTTAGCCTTAGGTTTGTGAATAAAAAATGTAGTGTTCATTGCCATGAAGTTGTACATATGCTCAATTTTCATTTATATTAAGTGTGCTAGGAGAATTTCATCCATGAACATGCTGAAAAAACTAGGTCAGATTTTAGGGTCAGAGAAATTCTCTCTGGTCTTTGAGAGTTGGGATTAGTTTTTTATATGGTTGGAATCGTCTTGAAATTCTCTACAAGTTTGATGTTGTGAGTTTTTGCAAAAGATCACGTATACAGGACATCCCAAGTTTGTACAGGTGCGCGCGTATTTTCAAAAGCTGGAGGTAGAAGATGAAGTTTTGGGCTGGGCTTGGCCTGGCTTGCTTTTGACACCTTCCATTTTCATTTTTACACCCCTGGCCCAATTTCTTGTATTTTCATATTTTTGCATTTTTATTTTTATTTCTGATTTTATTTATTTATTTCCAAATATAAAAAATGCTCAAAAAAATTTTTACAATTTTTTCACATTTATTTGGCATTTTATTTTAATTTTTCTAATATAGAAAACATTTTAAATACTTTTATATTATTTATTTAAACTTGAAAATAATATGTAAATCATACTTTTATTTTTATTTCTTATTTTTATTCACACTGAAAATATTATTAAAAATATAATTTATTTTTGTACATATTTTATTTTATATTATACATATTTAATATATTTAATATACATATATACATATATACTTTTATTTTATTAAATACTTTAGAATAAAAATACAAAAATATTACATTTTTATTTTTATTATTATTTATACTAAAAAATACCTTTTTTAAGTATATTTTATTTTTGTATATATTAATATATTTTATTGTATATAAATAATATAATATGTTTATTTTCTTAAAGAAATTAGGGTTTTTACCCTTAAACAATTTAAAATAAATCTTTTATTTATTTCTTAATTTTCCACATTAAATATTTTGCATACATAAATGAACAAAAACCTTTTTTTTTGCATACTTCATATTATTTGCTATATTTATTTATTTTGTTTATTTAAATATTGTCCATTTAATATTTATGCTTTGAGATTCAATTTAGATGTAATAATAAATTAGGGTTTATACTTCTTGTCAAATACCCCCCATTCAAAATTGTACCCCCATCCCCATAATCATGTTGTAATAGCTTAGAATTTTAAATTCTCGCACTTTACGCTTTCAATTATGCTATGATTAGAGAATTAGGGTTTGTATGCAAAAATCCAAATCAACAAATAGTTTGACCTAATCAAAGACAAATTGCATGAAAATCAAACACAATACACACTTGCACCCCTAGGGTTACAATCCACTTCTTGTCTTCAAAAATGGGCCATGTTATGCATGTTGGGTACTTTGGCAAAACAAAAACAAAACAAAAGATGATAGTCCCTCGATGACGCTATCTTGGTTGCTTAAACAAAAATGATCAAGTCCCTCAAAAATTTGCCAAAAATACTTAACACAATTGCTATCATGGTCTGTACGATGACCCACGCCTGTCCCGTTTAACATCCTAACACAAGGTTGTTCACCAAATACAATGGTGAAACAACACTGTCAAAAGGGTTAAAAACATTAGGAAAGATCTTTGAGTAAAATAGGGTAGATAGCTCTTAGTTACTTGATCAAAAAACTTGCAAAAACATCTTTGCTATTTTCAAACACACCTCACAACATAATTTCAAAACATTTCCCAAAACAAACTTTCAAACATTGAAACATCTTTTAAAAAGACAAACACCTTTGTATATATTAAAACAAGAATCATTACAAAGGTTGCCACAACGATGGCCTCTTTTCAAAACATTTTTAAAACCACACACAAAGCACCATTTTAAACAATTGAAAAGCAAAAGCAAGTGATCTAAACAAGTAACTAAGAGCCCATGGATAACCATGGATGAAAAGGGTGCATGCACCTTCCCTTTTCATAATCTACTCCCCGAACTCAAGAAAACATCTCAAAGGTCTTTCCTGTGCTTTTTGACCCTTCCTTAGGATAAAATAAAAAGTCGGTGGCGACTCTTGTTAAACCGAAACATTTGCGAACATAAACGCAAAACGTCAAGTCAGTTCTCCCACCAGATTTTACGAAGTTTTGATGAGTGTTCTATTCCAATTCTTTGATCCCAAGCACCATTGCTTCACATTTCCCGATTATCAACTGGTACCTACAGTGGAAGAATTCTCTAAGTTACTTGGTTTACCTATATTGGAGCGAGTACCTTTCACTGGGTTAGAACAAGATCCAACTGCTGAAGATGTTGCCATAGCTTTTCACTTGAAGCCATCTGATATTGAATCCTATTGGGAAAGAAGAAGCGGAGTTAAAGGCCTTCTTGCAAAATTTCTAATGGAGAAAGCTCAGATTTTCTTTAATTCTATGAGTTACCATGCCTTCAAATATGTTTTAGCTCTCTTGATCCATGGTTTGGTCCTATTTCCTAATTCAGATCAATTTATAGATGTGAGTGCCATCAACATCTTCCTTGCTCACAATCCGGTTCCTACATTGCTCGGGGATATTCTACATTCTCTCCATACTCGTGCTCTGAAGAAGCGAGGAACTCTCATGTGTTGCACCCCTCTGCTATATAGGTGGTTTATTTCGCACCTTCCTCGGTCAGCAATGCATAATGATTTAGGCCTAAGGTGGAGTCAAAGATTAATGTCTCTCTCTCACTCCGGCATCCATTGGTGTCCTCGCTCTCAAGGAGACATCTCTTTTATTAATCACTGCGGAGAATTTCCTAATGTTCCACTTTTGGGCATTAGGGGAGGCATCACCTACAATCCTTCTTTAGCACTATGTTAGTTTGGTTACACACAGAGAGATGGTCCACCTGATATGCTCATCTAGGGTATTGTGTTCAACTACTCAAATGATCTGTAAAATTATCATCAGAGATTCATCCGCGCTTGGGGAATTATTAAGAAGACTGATAGTAAGACTTTGGGGCACAAGAACTCTATCCCTTTGGAACCTTACCTCAAATGGGTACGAGCTCAAGCCCAAAGTCTTATGATGACATAAGATGCCATCTTACCGGTGATCTTGGAACCTATTGTTCAAGGGGGAGAGTCCCGCATTATTCTCTATCCTGATATGCCAACCAACTTCGAAGAGTTGCAAAAGTCTTGGATCCATCTCAAGGAAGAACGGGATACTTTTGAGACTCAATTCTATGTCAATGAGAAGAAAATGTTGGAATTAACAAAGCAACTTCACGAAGAGAAGAATATCAATACCTACCTCAACACCAAGAGGAAGCGCCCATGGGAAACTTAGGAGTTTAGGATTTCGTTTCAATGTTTATTTCTGCATAATCTTTTGTTTCCTTAAAAACTTACTAATAAAGATTTTTGTTTTCTGTTTTGTTTAAAAGAACTTAAACCCAATAAGGTCCTTGAAAGCATTGCATAAGCATATCATACATTTCATTGCATAAGCAGGTCTTCAGTACATGTTTCTTATTTCTTTTCACTGTTTATTTCAGCAAAAGAAATGGCTCTCGAACAAATAGTGAATGACTTTCAAGCTCAAAATTCTCAGTTCCAACAAATGATCATGGCCCTGGCCAAGGGGAAAGAGGAGCTGAAAGCCTTGATCGTCAAAGAGAAGAGCAAGAAGCCAAAAAAACCAATTGGTGTAGTGAATTTGGGAAGAAGGATCAGAGGACCGGTTAAGCGAGCTATAGATTTCGCAACCACGTCGGAAGAAGGGGACAATTAAGGAGAAAAGCCCACGGAAGAAAACAATAACCCAGGATCTGAGGAAGAGGAACCTGACTATGTTGATGAGCAGTATCCTCCTGCTGATGATAAGTACAAAAAGCTGGAGGATCGCCTCAATGCTATGGAAATACAAAGGGTACCCGGGTTGGATTTTGAAGAGCTAGGGCTGGTATCAGGGGTGGTCATCCCTGCAAAAATTTAAAGTCCCTGCATTTTCTAAGTACGATGATGTTTCCTGTCCTAAGTTGCATTTAAGGTTGTATGTCAGGAAAATTTAACCCCACATTGCTGATAGGGATTTGTGGGTACATTTCTTCCAGGAGAGTTTGTCTGAAACATAGCTGGAATGATTCTATCAACTAGAAAGAACCAATTTACGTAATTGGGAAGATCCGACTGCTGCTTTCTATAAGTAGTACCAATATACTGCTGACCTCGCCCCGACTCGTAAGCAGTTGCAAAACATGTATATGGGTTCCGACGAGGGCTTTAAGGACTATGCCCAAAAATGGAGAGACCTTGCGGGAAGAGTTTAACCTCCATTGTCTGATAGGGAGCTGGTAGACATGTTCTTAGGCACATTATCCAGACCATTCTTTAACCACCTGATTGGGAGTTCTTCTGCTGGGTTTACTAAGCTGGTATTGACAGGAGAAAGAGTGGAAGCTGGTATTAAAAGTGGTAAAATACAGAGAGATGCATCCTCCAGTACTTCCAAGAAACCTTTCAAAGGAAAGAAGGAGTTCAGTGCAACTTATAGCCAAAGGAATCATAACAAAACTGAACATCGTCCGACGGTAGGGGCTATTATGATTTCCAATCCTGTCTCAAACCAGTAACGAAACAATCAGCGCAGACCAAATACTCCTAGAAGGCAGTTTACTCGGATCAACATGACCTTATCCCAGGTTTTTCCACACTTGCTGAAGTCCAATCTGGTGACCCTAAAGGAGGCTCTTAAGGATCCCAATACTACATCTCCTCGCTATAACCCAAATGCTTGATGTGCCTACCACTCAGACAGCCCAGGTCATGATACAAATGATTGTTGGGCCCTAAAGAACAAAGTGAAAGATCTTATTGAGGCGAAGGAGATTGAATTTGATCCTCCCAAGACCCCCAACATCATAATTACACCAATGCCCAAGCATGAACCGGGAGTTAGTGCTATTGATGTTGTATCCGCCACAAAAGATACTGACAATAGCTATGACTTGGACAATTGAATCTTCCCAACCAACAGAAGGTGAGGAAGATTGTGAGGTATCAGGAGAACTTGCCAGACTGTTACAACAGGAAGAAAGGTCAATACAACCCCATGAAGATCCGGTTGAAATAGTGAACTTGGGTACTGAAGATGATAAGAAAGAAGTCAAGATAGGTGTTGATCTGGAGCATAGTGTCAAGGGGCGTTTAATACAGATGTTACATGATTATGTGGAGATCTTTTCCTGGTCATACAAAGACATGGCAGGACTTAATACAAATATTGTTGTTCATCGCCTACCTACAAAAGAGGATTGCCCTCCAGTGAAATAGAAGGTTTGACGTATGCGAACGAATATGTCAGAAAAGATCAAAGCTGAAGTCATGAAACAATTCAATATCGGTTTCTTAGTTGTCACGTCTTATCCACAATGGGTCGCCAATGTTGTTCCAGTGCCTAAGAAGGACGGTAAGGTACATATGTGTGTGGATTATAGAGACCTGAACAGGGCAAGCCCCAAGGATGACTTTCCGCTTCCCCACATTGACGTTCTGGTTGACAACACTGCACAACATAAGGTATTCTCCTTCATGGATAGCTTCTCTGGGTATAATCAGATCAAAATGGCACCTGAGGACATGGAGAAGACGACCTTTTTCACACAGTGGGGCACTTTCTGTTACAAGGTTATGCCATTTGGGTTGAAGAACGTCAAGGTAACCTATCAGTGCGCCATTGTAGCTTTGTTTGATGACATGATCCATCACAAGATGGAGGTTTATGTTGATGATATGATAGCCAGGTCTCATACTGAAGAAGATAACCTTGATCACTTGCAGAAGCTATTTGAAAGGCTGAAGAAGTATAAACTGAGGTTGAACCCGAATAAGTGCACCTTTGGAGTAAGATCCAGTAAGCTCTTAGGTTTCATTGTCAGAAACAAGGGCATTGAAGTGGACCCTGCAAAGCTCAAAGGTATACAAGAAATGCTAACTCCTCACACTGAGAAGGAAGTTAGAGGAATCTTGGGACGCTTAAACTACATAGCCGAATTCATTTCACATCTGACCGCTACTTGTGAACCAATCTTCAAATTACTGAAGAAAGATCAAGCAGTGAAGTGGAATGAAGATTTCCAGTACGCCTTTGACAGAATCAAGGAATACCTTCAAGATCCTTTAATTCTTATGCCTCCAGTTGAACGAGGACCTCTGATCATGTACTTAACGGTATTAGAGAACTCAATGGGGTGTGTTTTGGGGCAGCATGATGAGTCTGGTCAAAAAAGATCATGCAATATACTACCTTAGCAAAAAGTTTACCGACTGTGAAACAAGATACTCACTGCTCGAGAAAACTTGTTGTGCTTTGGCATGGGTTATTCGCCGACTAAGACAGTATATGTTGACTCACACTACCTTATTGATATCTAAGATGGATCCTATCAAGTACATCTTTGAGAAGCCCGCTCTCTCCAGAAGAATAGTAAGATGGAAAATGATCTTGACCGAATACGACATTCAATACACAACCCAGAAGGCAATTAAGGGAAGTGTACTAGCTGATAATTTGGCTCATCAGGCTATGGATGACTACCAATCCATGAATTTTGAGTTCCCGGATTAGAACATCATACTAGTAACTGATTATGAAGAACCTGGACCGGATGAAGAACCTGAAAAAGGATCCTGATAGACTATGGTTTTTGACGGAGCTTCCAACACACTGGGCAATGGCATCGGCGCTGTGATCATATCTCCTTAAGGCTGTCATACTTCTTTCACTGCTAGGCTATGTTTCAACTGTACCAACAATATGGTTGAGTATGAAGCATGTATCGTGGGTCTCAAAGCTGCAATCGATTTAAGGATCGAGTTATTAAGCATGTTTGGAGACTAGGCTTTGGTAATCAACCAGATCTAAGGAGAATGGGACACGAAGCATCCTAATCTCATCTCGTACAAAGAGCATGTGTTAACATTAATCCCATACTTTTAAGAAATTACTTTTGAGCATTTTCCACGAGAGTAAAATCAATTAGCGGGCGCGCTAGCCACTATGTCATCCATGTTCAAGGTCAGGTGGGATAATTAGGCTCCTCAGATCACTATTGAGAGAATGGATGAACCAGCATATTGTCACGAGATTGATACTGAAGTAGTAGTGGACAAACCTTGGATCCATGAAGTCAAAAGATATCTCAAAGCCTAAGAGTATCCTGAAGGAGCTTCCGTCAATGATAAGAAGTTCCTAAGAAGGTTCTCTTCCAAGTTCTTCCTCAGTAACGGGATCCTCTATAAGCGCAACCACGACTCTACCTTACTTCGGTGTGTAGACAAGATTGAAGTAGAAAAGATCATGGCTGATTTACATGAAAGGACCTTTGGCACCCATTCTAATGGACACACAATGGCTAAAAAGATCCTACGGGCAGGACACTATTGGTCCACTATGGAAGCAGACTGCTATCAGCACTCGCGAACTTGTCACAAATGCCAGATATATGCTGATAAGGTACATGTACCTCCAGTTCCTTTAAATATCATGACTGCTCCTTGGCCATTCGCAATGTGGGGCATCGATATGATTAGGGAAATCAGACCTATAACTTCTAATGGACACCGCTTCATCCTGGTCTCCATTGATTACTTTACGAAGTGGGTCGGGGAAGCTTCATTCGCTTGTGTTACCAAGAACGTTGTGGCCCGATTGATCAAACATATATAACATTATCTGCCGATACAGTATTCCAGAAAGAATCATTACAAACAATGGTACCAATCTCAACAACATTATGATCACTGAGCTCTGCACGCAATTCAAAATCTAGCATCATAACTCTTCTCCCTACCGGTCGAAGATAAATGGCGTTGTAGAAGCTACTAATAAAAATATCAAGAAGATCATCCAGAAGATGACGGTGACATATAAAGATTGACATGAGATGTTACCATTTGCTCTTCATGGTTACCGCACCACAATGCGCATATCAACAGGGGAAACTCCTTTCTCCTTGGTATGCGACATGGAAGTTATCCTACCCATTGAAGTCCAAATCCCTTCCTTGAGAATCATGAAGGATACAGGGTTGAGTGAGATGAATGGGTTCAAACTCGACTTGACCAATTAAACCTAATTGACGAGAAGAGGCTCGCGGCTGTCTGTCACGGTCAGATGTACCAAAAACGTATGATCAAGGATTTTAACAATAAGTTCAGACGTCAGGTATATCAGGCTGGTGACTTAGTAATAAAGCGCATCATACTACCACAAGGTGATCCCAGGGGAAAATGGACTCCCACATATGAAGGGCCATTTGTGATCAAGAACATATTTTCTGGAGGATCCGTTGTGATACGGTAGGAGAACTGACTTGGGTGTTTTACATTTTATCGCAAATGTTGCGGTTAGCAAGAGTCGCCACTGGCTTTTCTTTTATCCAAAAGGAAAGGATGAAAAGAACAGGAAAGACCTTTGAGATTATTTCTTGAGTTAGGGGGGTAGATTATGAAAAGGGAAGATATTAGAACCCTTTTCATCTATAGTTATCTATGGGCTCTTAGTTGCTTGCTAGATCACTTGCTTTTGTTTGAAAATGTGTTTTGTGTGGTTTTTGAAAAGGCGCCTTCATTTAGGCAAACTTTGTAATGGTTCTCGTTCGTAAGAACGTATACAAAGTGTTGGACTTTTGAAAATATTTCATGCTTGGAAAGTGTTTTGAAAGTGTCTGTTTTTAAAATAAGCAAGGATATTGGTTTTGAAAATGAGCAAGCAACTAGGAACAATCTACCTACTCAAAAGTCTTTGTTCATTTCTTCCTTTCCTTTGATATTGCTATCTTACCATTGATTTGGTAAGAAGCCCTATCTCTGGATGTAAAGGGACGGGCATGGGTCATCGTATAGCCATGATAGCAATGTTGTGAGATATCTTAGAATTTCTCTTTGAGGGACTAAGATCATTTTGAAAGGCAACATTGATAGCGTCATCGAGGGACTATGATCTTGTATTTTTTATTGCTTTTTGCTAAGACATCTCACATGCATAACATGGCCATTTTTGTAAGTCAACAAAGTGGAATTACCCTAAGGGTGCAAGTGTGCAAGTGTGTTTGATTTACATGCATTGTTTTATCTTGAATTAGGGTTTGCTAACTTGTTGATTTTAGTCTTTCCATACAAACCCTAATTACTAACATTTATATAAAGCGATAAATTACGGAAAGTAAAATTACTATACTATTACATCATTAGGGGAGGGGGTATACAAATTTACAAATGGGGATTTGTAAGAAAATTAAACCTAATTATCTATTATAACCATATTGAATAATATACAAGAATTGAAAATAAAATAATGTACAAGGAGATAAATGGAAAAGAAATTATTTTTGTTTGCATTTTTGTTAAGGGTTTTATCTTGACCTAATTAAGAAAGTGATTAGTTAAAATTAAACAAAATTAAATTTAAACTAATTAAGAAAAGAAATTAAGTTTGAAATATTTTTTAGGGTTTTTATGAAAAAGGTTTTAAGTTAATAAAAATGAAAATTATTTAATTAAAAGAAACCTAAGTTCTAAATTAATTTTAAATAAAAAAGGAAAAATAATAATTAAACCTAATTCTAAATATGTATTAATTAAGAAAAAAGAAATTAATTTATAAAGAAAATGTTTTTGTTCTTTTGTTTTATAAAGAAAATAAAATATATAAGTGTAAATAATAAATAAAAATAAAAATGTTTTTATATTTTTTAATAATAAAAATAATAATAATAATAATAATAATAATAATAATAATAATAATAGTAATACAAATATAATAAAGAAAAAAAGAAATAAAAAAATAAGAAAAAGAAAATAATAAAAGAAATTGGGCCAGGGGTGCAAAAGTAAGGCATGGGGTTAGAAGAATCAAAAAAGGGGGAAGACCCAACAATAAGGGCCCAGGCGCTGCAGGTGAAACAAAAAAAGAATGAAAAATGTTGAAAAATTGTGCAAAAGGTAGCGCTGGGTGTTGAACCCCTGACCTCCAATACAAATGCGTGCTACCTTTGTCACTAGGGTGGCTGTACATCCGATAACATAACTGAAATCATAAATACTTAATACAAAACAAGTTCCAGAAATGAACTTCATCTTCAACTTTCAGCCATGATCACTGTAACTTCACCATTTCCCAACAAAAATGAAATATGCAAACATGAAAGTTGCTCCATTTTTCCATACGAATCCAACCATGTAAATATCATAAGCTATAAATCAAATATGAATGAGAATTTCTAAAAGTACCAAATTCTGACCTAATTACTTCAGGAAGTTCAAACTCAAAATTCTCACTACTCAAGCAATATAAATGAAATCTATGGACATGTATAGTTTCAGGGCAATGATGTCTACATTTTATCTTCAAAAATGAAAGCCTAAAAATGCCTAAATGAGAAGATAGAAGTTCAAAATATATACCTCAAAACTGGAAATTGTGAAATGAGTTTGATCTTGATTCAAGGTGCTGCAATGATCAAGTTAGCTTCCTCAAGTTCCCGGGAAGCTAATGCAATGGTTAGCTTGAGCAATGGATGGCTGGAATGGCTTAGAGAACTCAACCTGCAATGCTCTGTTTTTTGTTATGGAGTTTGATGCAAATGGTGTTACAGTCGTGTAACAGGGACAAGGATAAGTTGTATTTGATGTAAGGAAGCTTTAGGAACTAAAAGGCCAAAGAACGCACGAGGGAAATATGAGTTACAAGTCCAAGGTCAGAAACTGTGCAATAATGGAGTTTTTGGAAAATTTATGATTTGAGGGAGTTTGGGAGAGTTTCAGGGTGTTAATGCTCTTCGCTTAGCTCACAAATAGTGACTCTATTTATAAGTAACAAGTTTGGAGACTTGTTGTTAATCAAAATTCAAAAACAAATGTTTAAGCTCAACATGTGATTTTTTTTAGAAATCCAAGTTTCAAAGTCTTATGTACTTGTTAATGTAGAGTGGTTATGCTTTAAACACACTTGATTCTGACTTTGTAGATGGATTATGATCAGAGGGAACAAGTTAGAGGCTCAAGAATTGACTTTGTACATAAAGCTTTCTTTTCAAGAATGACATTCTTCACTTTCTTCCCAAAATGGCAATGTGAATTGGATAAAGCTTAAACCACTTGGATTATAGATCAAAAGTTTGTGTAATCCATTAATGATGGGTAGATACACAATTTAGAAGGTCTGCGGAGCAAGATTATGCAGCCTAACATTGAAATTGAATTATGTGTTCTTCAAGAAATGACTTGTAATTCAAGAATGAAACCCTAACTTCCTGCCTTCGATTCTCCTTGCTCAAGTATGATATCAATGAGTTCTTTTACATTTTGGAAAGCTTGTAACATCCTCTAAAACATATATGTTATACATTTTTGAAGATTCATCTTGGAACTATGTGAAAAAATGCCATGAAGTTAGGTCAAAATCCTGCCTAAACTAGGGCAAAATTTCACTAAGTTTCCAAGTTTCATGAACATGTCTTCTTAAAATCATAACTTGAAATTCATGAATTTATAGAAGAAGTTGTGTTCTACAATGTTTTATATATCATTGAGATATACAACTTTCATGTTGTAAGTTTCCTTTGAATCATCTTGCATCATGGTGAAAAATTGGCTCAAAGTTATGAAAAAATATGAATTTTCCAACACTTAGAAAAATTTCTATGTTTAGAAATTTTGACTTTTCAAAATGAAATCTTGACTTTTTGATTTCTTGATGAACAAGTTTCATACTTTGACATGTTTTGATTAATTGTGATCTTTGATACTTGATTTTGACTAAAAAGTCAAAGTTTGACTTTTCAATGTACAGTTAACTTTTCATCAGTTGACTGAAATTCATCTGTCAATCAATTGATCTTGAGAGATATTTTGAGCCATGCCATTAGGTAAAAATGAAGCATTTTAATCCTTGATATCATGTCTCAAACTAATAAGTCATTTTCTTGGTAAAAAAAATCAAAAATTGCACTTTCTCAGTCAAAACCCTAACGTTGACCATTTTGTCCTTTTGATGATCTGATCAAATTTCTTGTGGAATTATGATCCAAATTTGATCAAATGACATATATGAGTTCATAGTGTTGATATGGATAAAAAATTATGAAGTTTGATTGTATATTAACTACAATTTACTTTTTCCCCAATACAACTAATTTTAGGTCATCTGATCAATTGATTGAGAAAAAATGTGATCCAAGACTTGAAACTTGACATGAGATATCTTGAGGGTGCAAAATGATCCATGAAAGTCATACGGGGCATTAAAAGTCCATTTGTCCTTGTGCAATCTCAAACCCTAATTTTCAATCATCAGTGCTAGAGGAGGTGCCTTGAGCTGATCAGGCCTTGTGCAGTCTTGAATCCAAAGAGATCTTGTGAGAGATTACTTGAGAAATGAGAGGGAAAATTTTGGGGTACAACAACTACCCCTATTCAATCTTCTTAAACCTGAAGAGTTATATTGGCGGATCTGCCATTCATGACTTGAAGGTGGAAGATGATTGAACACTAGAGTGCCCAGAAATTTGCACTCGAAGATGGATTGAGGACGGGCTTATGGATTCCCTTTGGAGGAAGGGTGATAAATACTGGAAGAGGTATTAGCATAAATCTTTGGTCGATTTATACTAAAACTTGATGTTTCACCTGTGGAAAAAAGGTTAGTAAAATGCGGATGTATGATATTCACAAGGTGAATGAGATCATGCTAATTTCATTTTGTATATATATGTTATGATGTATGAATGTAGGATGCATATTTTCCCAGGAAAATAAATCCCTGACTGCTACTGAGGAATTTTAGGAAGTTGAATCCCAGATCGCTGTTGGGGATGAAGAGTATACATATCTTCAAACTTTGTTGAAAGGATACTTCCACTGGGGAATATCTCTTGAATTTTAGCTGTTATCTGGTCGGATACAGGCTTCACAACTTGTTGAGGATAAGGAAGTCAACTACTATCTTGTCGGAGTCCAGGTTTCACAGTAACTTTCTGGGGAAGAATAAATTAACTGTTATCTGTCGGATCCAGGCTTTGCAGAAAATTTCTTGGGGAGAGTGAAGTTAGGCTGTTATCTAGTTGAATTCTAGCTTCACAACAACCTGTTGGGGATAAGGAAGTTAGCTGTCATCTGGTCGGATTCCAGGCTTTATAGAAACTTGCCAGAAAATATGAAGTTAAACTGATATCTGGTCGGGTCCAGGCTTCTTAGTAATTTGAAGTGGTAACTACTATCTGGTCGGGTCCAGGCTTCATAGTTTTGGAAAAGTTATACTATTATCTGGTCGAGTCCAGGCTTCATAGTGTCTTGCTGAGGATTATAGCTAGTTGTTATCTCGTCAGACTCCAGGCTTCACAATAGCTTGCTTGAATAGACAAAGTTGAATTGATATATGTTTGGGTCTAGGCTTTACAGTTTTTGAGGTGGATGAAGTTAATTTCTATCGGGTCGGGTCCAGGCTTTACTTGTCTAAAGAGATAGAGTTAAACTGGTATCTGGTCGGGTCTAGGATTTATAGTAACTTGCTTGGGAATTAGTTGTTATCTGGTCGGATTCCAGGTTTCACAACAAACTTCTTAGGGGAATTATTATATGGTCAGATCCAGGCTTCACAATAACTTAATTGAAAAGATGAAGTTGAAAACAGATATTTGATTGGATCCAGGCTTCACAGTAACTTGTTTGGGTAGAGGCAAACTCTACTGGGAAAAGAAGTTAAACCTTGGTCTGGTTAGGTCCATGTTCTTCTACATCTTTGGAGAGTTGAACTATTATTCGGTCGGGTCTAGGTTTCATAGTATTGTAAAGTTGTATCATTATCTGGTCGGGGCCAGGCTTCATGGTATCTGAAAGGTTTTCACTATTATCTGGTCGGGTCCAGGCTCTATAGTGACTTGAGAAATTGACTATTATCTAGTCGGGTCCAGGCTTCACAGTAACTTTGAAAATTTTAAAGGTTTTGTTGACGACTTTACTGGGGATTAGGGGTTATGGCCCTATGATTTGCAATACTCTGAAAGGCAAACTCAAACTGGAGAGGATAAACTCAGCTGGGGAATACAGGCTTAGCTTGGGGAGGATATACTCAGCTTGGGGAGGATATACTCAGCTTGGGAAGGATATACTCAGCTTGGGGAGGATATACTCAACTTGGGAAGGATATACTCAGCTGGGGAGGATATACTCAGCTTGGGGAGGATATACTTAGCTGGGGATAACAGATTCAGCTGGGGAAGATAAACCATGCCGGGGGAATACAAACTCGGCTAGGGAGTTATGCTACTCGTTGTTTGTTGAGGAAATAAACCTTGTTGGGGAAATAAAACATGTTGATGAGTATTCGATGAACTGCTAATAAGGTGAGCTCTTTGAGGAAGAGATCCATAAGTCTTCTTCTTGTGGGATCAACTTAGTTGGGAGAGAGCTGCCAAGAGTTTGAGACTCTGGTTGCAGATCAGCCTGTGCAAAGAGACCTTGTGGATAACTCTGTTGAGGGAAAAGGTTTATTGTAGTCGTCCTTGTGGGAATAATAATAATAAAATAACTCTGGGGATACTCCATATACATTAAAGAGATGCTTGTTACTGCTTAGCAGGACACATGTGCCAAATAGTTTTAATTATGTTCATATGCATATGTTCATTCAATTTTAGTCATTGGACAATTTTGCGTTCAAAACAAAGAAAGTTGCACTTCAAAGTATATTTTGTATTGATATTTTGCCCATGAATAGGCGTTTTTGTACAAAGAGACGGAGATCCTAGTAAGAGGAAATTGTCGAAAGGAAAACAAAATTTGAAAACAAAAACAAATAGCCATGTGGAAATGATCTCATTGTATTCCAACTCTACTATTGCCCCAACATCTTCAAATTCCCTTTGCCATTGATATAAGTTGATTGGATTAATCTTGGACCATTTAAACTCATACCTTGGTGATAAAGTTGATTGTGGTGATTCCACGGGACATAGTCATACGCTTTCATTCCTTAACTTTTGCCTGGACCGTCCTTTCGGGTTTTCAGCCCACCAAGATACCCATTTTTGCCCAAGTCGTCCTTTCGGGTTTTCAACTTTCCGGGTGTACAATCTTTTGCATATATCCCTAATTTTTCCGAAACCTTTTGGTTTGTCGGGATGCCCTTATTTTTCCTAGGTGTGTCAACCAAGCGAGTCTCATATACGTAGTATTTTTTAACTATGTCCGTGTTTATAGGATGTGGGAAGTCTTCACCATCCATGGTAGTCAGCATCATGGAACTGCCAGACAACACTCTCTTGACAACAAATGGCCCTTCGTAGGTGGGAGTCCATTTGCCTCTGGGGTCGCCTTGTGGCAAAACGATGCGCTTTGTCACCAAGTCACCAGCTTGATATACTCGAGGCTTGATCTTTTTGTTGAAAGCCTTGATCATACATTTTTGGTACATCTGACCATAACAAATAGTAGCCAGTCGCTTTTCATTGATCAAGTTTAGCTGATCCAATCTCGTCTGAATCCACTCTTCTTCGCCTAAGCCTGCCTCATTCATAATCCTTAGTGAAGGAATCTGAACTTCCACTGGAAGAACAGCTTCCATGCCATAGACTAGAGAAAAGGGAGTTACCCAGTTGATGTCCTAGCTGAAGTACGGTAGCCATGTAGAGCAAACGGTAACATCTCATTCCAATCCTTATAGGTTACTACCATCTTATGCATAATCTTCTTAATGTTTTTGTTGGCCGCTTCGACTACGCCATTCACTTTAGGTCTATATGGATAAGAATGTTGATTCTTGATTTTGAACTGAGTGCAAAGCTCGGTAATCATAGCATTGTTGAAGTTAGTCCATTGTCGGTGATGATCCTTTCGGTGATACCATAGCGGCAAGTGAGGTTATGTTTGATGAATCTGGCTAACACGTTCTTGGTGACTGAGGCAAAAGAGGAAACTTCAACCCATTTGGTGAAATAATCAATAGCGACCAAAATGAAGCGATATCCATTGGAAGCAGTGGGCTTGATTTCTCCAATCATGTCAATGCCCCACATTGTAAATGGCCACAGAGCAGTCATGATGTTCAGAGGGATAGG
The DNA here is from genome assembly GCA_948472305.1 of Vicia faba. Lineage (NCBI taxonomy): Eukaryota > Viridiplantae > Streptophyta > Magnoliopsida > Fabales > Fabaceae > Vicia > Vicia faba. The sequence goes on from OX451736.1 coordinate 1,047,805,103, forward strand.
AGGCACATGGACCTTGTCAGCATATATTTGACATTTATGGCAAGTCCTAGAGTGTCGATGGCAATCAATCTCCATTGTTGACCAATAGTAACCAACTCTCATGATTTTCTTATCCATCGTATGTCCGCTTGAGTGAGTACCAAAGAGACCACTGTGCATGTTTTCCATAGTTTCCTCTGCCTCCTTCTTGTCCACACATCGGAGTAGAGTAGAGTCATGGTTGCGCTTGTAAAATATTCTGTTACTTAGGAAGAATTTGGATGAGAATATTCATAAGAACTTTCTGTCATTGATGGATGCTCCCTCGGGATACTCTTATGCTTCAAGATATCTAATCACCTTATGGTACCATGGCTTTTCTGCGTCAGTGTCAATCTCACAGCAGTGCACAGGCTCGTCGATTATTTCAATTGTAATCATATGAGCTTCGTTGTCCCATCTGACCTTGAACATTGAAGACATGGTGGCCAAAGCATCGGCTAGCTGATTTTCTTCCTTAGGGAAGTGTTCAAAGGTGATCTCTTCGAAGTAGGGAGTTAGAGATAGCACAAGTTCCTTGTAAGGGATGATATTAGGGTGCTTAGCGTCCCAATCTCCCTTTACTTGGCTAATCACTAGAGTGGAATCCCCAAACACATTCAAATGCTTGATCCTCAAGTCGATGGCAGCCTTCAGACCTAAAATGCATGCTTCATATTCATCCATATTGTTTGTGCAATCGAAGCATAGTCTGGCAGTGAAAGGAGTGTGGCAACCTTCAGGAGAGATAATCACAACACCAATTCCTTTACCCAAGGCGTTGGAAGCTGTTGTACCATAAAATTTTCCCTCTCATTTTACTCAAAACATATTCCTAGAGGTCCTCAACTTGCCCAAGGATGCCTAAGGATTGACCAGACAAATCCTCCTCCTAAGACAATGAGCCTCAAACTAGGGTTTCCACTTTCATCAAGACATGTTAACTCCAAGGGTCCCAAATGATTTCAAATGACCTAATATGTTCTCAAGATCATTCAGGTCAAGTATCATGCCTTGCACAATAAGTTTGCTCAGTCAACTGCTCAAATGCCTAAAAATCAACTGTATTAGGTCAAAAGTCAATTGTGACCCTCATGCAGTAAAACTCCAAGACTTTTGATCAACATCAACATTTTGAAGTAACATCCATCATTTGATAAAGGGTTGATCATGATTCCTCAAGAAATGCCCCAAATTCATCAAAACTCAAAAGTTGCTAAATTAGGGTTTCTATAGGAAAAGTCAACCAAACTTTGACCAGGCATAACTTTCTCATACTTTATCAGAAATTTCCCATCCAAGGCTCATTTTGAAGAGGATGAAACTCCCTACAACTCATCTTCAACCCCCAATTTCATAAAATGAAATCATGAATAGATATGAATTCAGACATTATAGGTCATTTCAAAAAGTCAACAAAAATACCTTTTGGGTCAAAGATTCTTACATGAACATGGAAGATCCAATTGAGGTGAAACAAAAAGGGTTGTTTAGAGGACATCCTAAGCTTTCTAAAAAGTTTAAGAACACCCTCTTAGGGTCAAAATTGAGAGAGATGTTCATTGTCAAAGTTGGCCATTTTTGGAAATTCGCACAAAGTCAACCATGCCCAAAATGCATATTTCTTCAAATGGACCCAGTTTTTTATGCTTGCATCTTGTTCCTAACATGGTCCACGACCCATGAACCACTCCATGCCTAATTAATTTATTTATTTAATTTATTGTGATTTTATTCATTTAAAATTCAAATAAAATCAAATAAAATCAAAATAAATCATTTAAGTTGCTTTTGGGATGATTTTGGAATTGAGTGAAGATAATATATGCTGTCAAACAAAGATCAAATCGTGCAAGGGCTGATTGGAATAAGAACGGCATGATTTGGCTTATTTTGAAAACAAATAATGCAAGGAACAAATCAAATCTTTTCTCCATGATTGTTCAAGATTGAATCTGTTTTGGTTGACCTAATGCTTTCTAATACATATACACAATGTTGCCAGACCTAAAGCACCCTAAGGCTGACTCCATAAGTCCAGAAAAAACGCCAAATTTTGACAAAAAAAGTGCGGTTCAAATTCTATTTAGAGGGCGATTCAAGGTGATTCAAGGCCACCAATCCACTCCTGGGAACCTCCTGAAGCTAACAGCACCGTTTCACGCATAAAAGCTCCAAGAATCATCACCTTACAGCCTCACGGTTTGCCCTTATAACTTAAATTCATTTTCTTGGTTTTACATGTTTTAAATTGAATTTGTTTGCATAAATGTGTTTATAATCATGCTTGGAGTCTGTTTGAATGCCTGGATTTGAGTTTTAGCGCAGGAACGGGCTTAAGCCATTGCTAGGGTTTGAAGGCTTCAAATTGGGTATTCTCTATAGAGGCGAAATTAGGACAGATCAAGGGTACCAATGAACTCAGGACATAATTTCTAATTGATCTATGCCCTTAGTTAGGATTTATTTGGCTTGTATTACGTTTTTAATTGTTGCAGGGATATAGCTATGGATAAAAACTATCACTATAGCTTTTAGTGACAGTTTTGTTCGTAGGTAAAAGTGTTGCCAAAAACAACAATTATGGGTTAGAAGACAATTAAGTGGCAGAACCCCATTGGGTAATTTGAATCACGCACGTGTTTGGGAAAGACCACTTTATTTCCTTTATATTTTATTTGTTTAATTATATGTATGAATGGACAGTCCAACACGGATGGTTAAGGAAGGAGTATGTGAAGCTTATGTCCTGGGTTCGATCCCAGGCGTGAGCTTTTGTATTTTTCTCATTATTTCATTACAGATTCCATGCTTTCATCATATGCATGCACACCATAGAGCCTCCAAGTCAACATCATTGGATCAAGCTGCAACCAGATCCAACGCCTCAAGCATGCAGGCGCATGGTGGATGCTCCAGGCACAACACACCGGATCCAGCGTTGTATTGGGCCAACCAGACTAGTCCTTGGCAGAAATTCAGCAACATCACCTCCATTTGGGTCTGCACCCCCTCAGGCTTATTCTTTTTTTCTTTTTTAATTCTATTATTTTATTTTGTTTAAACTAGTTTAATTATTTTTATTAATCATTTTTTTTATAAAATCATAAAATCAAAAAGGTCACAAAAAATAGGATTTAGTTCTTTTTTTAGTAAGTTAATTTTTGTAAATAAATTAATTTCTTCAACTTTAATTTACTTTTAATTAAAATCAATTAGAAATTAGGTTAAATTCAAACCTTTCTCACAAAAAATCCAAAAATATTTTAATAATCAAACTAGGTTTTTTAGGGTTTTAAACTTTTTCCAAGCTTTATTCTCGCGCTGAATTATTTTTGTCGTACGATACTTTTTCAATATAGATGTAACTGCACCTGGTTTGTAATAGTTTAATTAGGGTTTTAATTTCCGCGTCTTTATTTTCAGTCAAATATTTATGTATCTTCCCAAAAGCCTTGTAATAGTTAGGACTTTAATTTCTCGCACTTTTTAATTTCCGCAACTATAAACAGCCTAGATGTATGGATAATAGGATTGTATGTGAAAGACAAATCAATGATTAAAAGGTAGATAACCCTAATTGTGCAAAGATAAATAAAATAAAAAATAACACATGCACATGTTCACCCCTAGGGTTTATCCACTCTGGTTGCCTTTGGTAAGCGGTCATGAAGCATAGGGAATTTTAGTGGTCGTCCTCCAGTCCCAAAAGATCAAAATGACCCGTTCGAATGTTTCCTCGGAAAGATCTTTAGGACTTTAGGGTAACTACTAAAGTTTCCTAACCATTGCTTTTGTGAACGTACTTTTCCCTTCAAATGTCCCTTAAAACTCCAACGATGGGGTTACCTACTCCTTAATAGTAGGATAGCACTGTCTAAAGGAAACGAGAAAACAAACAGCCTTTTTCGAGTAGGTAGAAATCTTAAGTACTTGCTCAAAATAATAAAAACTCTTTCACACAAACACTTTCAAAACAATTTTCAAAAACAACTTCGTCACACTCTTGAGGACAAATACAAGGGTTACCACGAAGTTAAACAAAAACTTTTTAAAACACACACAAGCAATTTCAAAATGAGCAAGTACCTAAGACCCCATGGAAAACCATGGATGGAAAGGGTTCTAACACCTTCCCTTTCCATAATCTACCCCCTTTGCTCAGAAAACATCTCGAAAAGGTATTTTTCCTGTTCTTTTCACCCTTTCCTTTGTTGGATAAAAGAAAAGATGGTGGCGACTCTTTCTTACCGCACATTTGCGAACAAAAAACGCAAACCAGTATTAACAGTCGGTTCTGCCACCGTATCATAGAACTGGCGAATCTGCTGGGGACCATGATTTATAAAGTGGGGTTTACCTTAGGATCTAGGTCATTTTAATTGCTTCTTTGGCTTGTCTTCTTTGATTTACTTTTAAGGGTATCTGTTTGGGTTGTTTGGATCCTAAACCCAGATCGGGGAATTCCTTTTAGGTAAGTAGCAATAAACTATGAGGGAGTTGTGCGGGGTATACCGACACAGTTGAAGCAGTAGCAACGTTGATGCGACACTTTGGTTGGTACCGGTATCCCTTGAGTCAATCAAGGAGAATACGGGGCTGCTCCGTGGTGTCATAAAGCATCAAATGACCTTAGAAACTTTAATTGCACAACTTGGCCAGTAGGATGTAGCGAGATGGCCGACTTTGGTGTATTCCCAAGGTCGACAGATACTCGATGCTACACTCATTGAGGTTTAACTCATGAGTTTTGTTTGGTTGTGATTTAATCGCCTATTGAACGAAGCTTGGGGGAAATATTGGTGATATTGAGATCCCTTAGAACCCGGTTACTATTTTTAGGACAGGTTGAACCAATCCCAGTTCAAGAGGGTATGACCTTAAAACTCATGCATGCCTTAAACCTAAGGACTTGGTGTGACTTGTTTTTTGCTTGCTATACATGTGATTTCTTAGCATAACCATGACATCATAAGCATGGCATATCATACTAACCATTTCAAGGATTTTCTAGGGCTCATCTTTGCTTTATTTTGTAGGACATGGCATCCGCCCGCAGGAACACTATCCATATTAACCTTGTGAAAGTACCTCCTCAACTAAAGGACTTAGCATTAAGGATTCCTGAAAGCTCTCCCTTCACTGGAAAAACATGGTCGGCTGCTTGGTCACTTCAAAACCTGATGAAGAATTGTTAAAAGTGCTATTTCAGTTCTTTGATCCTTTGCACCACTGCTTCACCTTCCCAGATTACCAGCTAGTGCCTACTATGGAGGAATTTTCTCAGTTATTAAGGGTACCTATTCTTGATCAGTTACCTTTCAAAGGTACGGAAAGACATCCAAAGCCTGAAGAGATTGCTCGAGCTCTATCCTTAGAACGGTCTGATATAGTGACAAACTGGGAAACTAGGGGAAGTGTCCAAGGAATCCTGGTTAAATTTCTATTCGAGAAAGCTTACTATTTTTTGGATAGCCTGGATTTACAAGCTTTTGAAGAGGTATTAGCACTCCTCATCTACAGGATTATACTACTAACTAACACGGACCAACTCGTAGATGTGAATACGATTAAGGTTTTTCTCTCTCATAATCTGGTGCCTACATTACTTGGGGATATTCTACACTCTTTGCATGCTCGCACTCTAAAGAGAAGGGGGATCCTCCTGTGTTGCATCCCTCTATTGGCTAGGTGGTTTATTTCTCACCTACCCAGGTCTATTTTGAAGAATGGGCAGGGTATGAAATGGTATTATAGGCTGATGTCCCTTACACATTCAGACATTCATTGGTGTTCACGGTCTTCGTAAGATGTTCCCAACATCGATCGCTGTGGTGAATTCCCTAATGTCCCTCTCTTAGGCATTAGGGGAGGAATCACTTATAATCCTTGTTTGGCACTGCGATAGTTTGGTTATGCAAGAAGGGATGGTCCTTATGATATACTTATACAAGGAATCGCCTTCGACTATGAGAATGATGCTCAAGGTTACCGTAAAAGGTTCATGCAAGCTTGGGGAATGGTACATAAAGTTAATAGCAAGACACTGGGGCACAAGAATTCCATCCCTCTTGAGCCTTACCTCAGATGGGTACAAGCCCGTGCCCAAAGTCTTAGGATGCCTTACCCCGTCATCCTACCTATGATTATGGAACTGGTTGCTGAAGGGGACACTCCTTCTCTTGTTCTTCATCCTGACCTGCCAACTGATCATGAGGAGTTACAAAAATCATGGGTTCAACATAAAGAGGAGCGGGATATGTTTGAAACTCAATTCTATTCCAGCAAGAATAAGGTCCAGGAACTCACTAGGCTACTTCATGAAGAAAGGAATATAAATGCCTACATTGCACCAAAGAGGATGCGCCCAAGGGAGACCTAATTTTCTTTTTGTTTTAAGTTTTGTTTTGTTTAATTGTAAGCCTAAAGGGAACTCTTTGTAAAAATTCGAACTTATTAATACAAGTAACGTGTGTTTCTTTTGGTTAAACAAATTTAAGCCTTTAAGGACCCTTGAAACCATTACATACGCATATCATGCATGACATTGCATAAACAGGTACCATAACAGGTTTCTCATCTTCTTCGATGTTTATTTCAGCAATAATGTCTTCTGAACTAAGCATCAAGGATCTCCAGGCACAAAATGCCCAATTTTAGCAAATGTTCGTAGCCTTAGCTAAGGGGCAGGAAGATCTGAAAGCCCTTATCCTGAAAAAGAAAAAGAAGAAGAAGAATAAAACCGTCAGTGTCCTGAACCTGGGCAGAAGATTTAGGGGACCGTTGAAGCAAATGGTTGATCTGACCTCTTCATCCAAAGAAGGGGAGAACCAAGAGGGCGAAACAAGGGAGGAAGACCCTAGTCCGGGAGTTTCTGAGGATGAGTCTGACTACAACGATGAATAGTATCCCCCTGCTGAGGATAGGTACAAACAGTTAGAGGATCGTCTGAGCGCGATGGAGATCCAAAGAATACCAGTGTTGGATTTCGAAGAGATGGGTTTGGCATCTGGGGTAGTCATCCCACAGAAGTTCAAGGCTCCGGTTTTTGTGAAGTATGATGGGGTGTCTTGTCCCAAGCTTCATATCTATTCCTACGTATGGAAGATTCGGCCTCACACTACTGATAGGAACTTGTGGGTCCATTTCTTTCAGGACTGTCTATCTGGGACTCGGCTTGAATGGTTCTATCAATTGGATGGAACCAATGTCCGCAACTGGGAAGATCTGGCTGCTTCTTTTTACAAACAGTATCAATATAATGCTGACCTTGCCCCTACCCGTACTCAACTCCAGAGTATGTCCATGGGTGCAAGCAAAGGTTTTAAGGACTATGCGTAGAAGTGGAGAGATATGGCAGGGAGAGTACAACCCCCTTTGTATGATTGAGAGTTGGTCGACATGTTTCTTGGTACACTGTCTGGTCCATTCTTTAATCACTTGATTGGTAGCTCCTCAGCTGGTTTCACCGAGCTGATATTGACTGGAGAAAGGGTAGAAGCTGGGATCCGAAGCGGCAAGATACAGAAAGACACCTCGTTAAGTGCAGTAAAGAAGCCATCCGCGGGTAAGAAGGAGGTCAATGCCATTTATAACTCAAGAGGTCAGGGCATAGCTGAGCTTCGTCCAATGGTAGGGGTTGTGATGATACCTAGGCATGTGGCTACTCAACACGAAACAATAAGCCAAGGGTAGAAAGACTTCAAAGGCAGTTCACCCAAATCAACATGCCATTGTCACAAGAATTGCAACACATGTTGAAGATGAATCTGATTACAGTAATAAACCCTCATCCGAACCCTAAGACTTCCTCTCCTAACTACAATCTGGATGCAAGGTGTGCTTATCATTCTGGCAGCCCGGGGCACGATACTAACGATTGTTAGGCACTGAAATACAAGATTCAGAACATGATTGACGCCAAGGAGATTGAATTCGACCCTTCTGAGACTCCCAACATGATCACTGCTCCTCTGCCGAAACATGGCTAGGATTGAAAGAATTTTTTTCATTTAATTCTCAAGTTGTATTTTCTTTGCTTATTCGAACAATTATTGTCATGTCAAAACTTTGTTATTTCATTAATGCATTACACATGTTTGTCTTGAATTAATCTGTTTTCACTATGCTTAAACTGCTTTATACTTCCTTTTCGTGATATTCAACTCTCAAATAAAAACTCTAAGCCTTAGAAGGAGGATGACGAAAATGATACCACAATCTCTACAGTATGCTTTTGAACAGACCCCGCTGACGATGTACAGGTGTTGTTTCAAATCCCAAACAGTGGAGTTATAAGGAAGATAATACCTAGTCAACCCCTTTGAGCCAAAGAAGTAGGAGTTTTTCTTTTCACACTAATTAAAACCCTTAATCATAACCTGGGGCAGGGTAGTTTTCTCAGTCAATTCAGACGCGCATTCAGTCGCAATCTACCGCTTGGTACACAATGAATGGCATCAAAGACGTCCTTCCAAAATAAAAGACAGTGATGGTTCCGTATAATCATCAAGACAGAATGTCATTATCTCTCGAAATAAAAGCCCATTAAGTCAAAACCTATGAAGGAGACTTAAGAAAAGAACTGGGGTATCTCGCTGACTGTAATCACAAAAGAAACAGTTCAGGAAAAAGACAGAGATAGTAAAATAAAAAAGAAAGAGGTCCTACAAATCCTAGACAAAAAATATGAATGCCTATTCAAAATAAATTTTCAGTATCCGAGCCATCACCGGAACATCAAGGACAGTACTCCAGGACTCAACTGGGATTCTAAACACGCAATTAATTGAGCATAGGACTGAAGGATATCACGAAGAACGGGTGGGTACAAATAATTTTTGAGTCTTTATCCTTTGTTTCTTAAACTGTGAACCAGGCCACGTTATAACCCTCAAAAGTCCTAGCTGAAGCATGGTTTAGTTTGAGAGCATATTGTTACAAAGGTATACTGACTCCTGTAAGACTTGTTACGAATCTTGAGTTGATATCACATTCTTGAAAATTTTGTTTTACTACACAAAACACATTTTCAAAAAAAAAAATTCAAGACAGACATGAGTTTTGCATCCTTTAAATGACATTGTTTGCACATGACTAATTGCTTGACAGTAGAGAAATCCGCACAATGGATATTCAATGAACATACATCCTCTCAATGGACAGAATCACATCAGCGAGAAAGACACTTCCAACAACAGGTCTTTCATAAGCAAGGGGCGTGACATGATGTCCAAGACACTCGGGGAAGTCTCTCTAATAGTGCCAAATAACTAGGGGCAGATCTCCATCTGGATCACTTGAAGCATTACGCACGCATTCTAGCAACGAATCATGTGCCATCAAGAAAACATTTTTGACAGTACTACAACACAAGACTATAGACAGTGACAACTCCCTATATCTTGAGAACATGGACGTAGTCGGAAAAGACCACGCATGAAAAAGACCCGCTAGGTCGACTGGCCTAGGAAAAAATAAGGGCATCCCGGCGAACCAAAAAAGGTTCAGGCAAAAGTTAGGGATATACATATGAAAAAACTGTACACCCGACAAGTCAAAAACCTGAAAAGGCGGCTTGAGCAAAAAAGGGTATCCCGGTGGACTGAAAACCCGAAAGGGAGGTCCAGGAAAAAGTTAGGGATCAAAGCATACGACTATGTCCCGTCATTTTGTCACTTGCCTAGCAGTAGAAGACTTATTATTCTGACCGGTAGTTACCAGACACCTCATTGAGTTGGGATAACACTCAATCCACAAAGCCTTCGTGGGCACTTTCTCCAATAGGTACAGGGGCAGAAAAGTCATGATGTGAAGTCATTGTCGTATCCTCAGGATACGACCCTGTGACATCTACACTCCCCACTGAGCAGAGGCAACTAAAGCTTTGACATCGGCTTCCTCAAACAGGAACTACTATCCCCAGCCAAGTTCCTTCAGAAAACTGACATCTATATTCCCCAGCCGAATTTCATAATCGCAAGCGGGTCATAAAGTTTTCTCCAGAACAAAGTTTATTTCTATGAATATAAAAGCTCAATCCCCGACAGAGTTTATCCCTTCAGCTATGGATGTTCATCCTCCAACAGAGTTATTCTCCCACAGAGTTATTCTCAAGCAGAGTCTCTCCCCGGCAGAATATTCACAAACAGGAGTAATCCACGGCATAGTCCTCTCCGTTCACCATCTCCAGCGGAAGTAGAAGAACCACTTTTTCTACGAAAGTCAGGAATTCAATTTCCGATACTCTCCAGCGGCAGTCAGGGATTTATTTTCCCAGACTCGGATATGTCACAATAGCATTTCATGTTCATACATCATGACGTGCGCATACATATTACATACAACATAATCTCATTTATTTTGAGAACATTATCACACAATGCATTTCATGCATCGCATATAATTAACCCTATACCTTTTCAGGAAAGATGGTTATCATCAACAATTTCCAGCAGGTCCAAGATTAGCTCCTGAAACTAAACAGAGTAATTATTTGCGCGACCAAATGCAGCTTTACACCAGTTCGACACAAAACAATATTACACGGGCTTCTCCTAAATTTTCAAATGAAGTTTCACACGAACTTATCACAAAAAAACCTTACCCAGGTTCCTCCTGATGTTTTACACAGACTTAGCCCGAAGTAACCTTACCCAGGTTCTTTCTGAAGTTTTACACAGACTTAGCCCAAAGTAACCTTACCCAGTTTCCTCCTTACAATTTCCCGATGAAGTTTCACCCGGACTCATCCTGAAGTAACCTTACCCAGGTTCCTCCTTACAATTTCCCGATGTAGTTTCACCCGGACTCATCCTGAAGCACCTTACCCAGGTTCCTCCTTATAATTTCCCGATGTAGTTTCACTCGGACTCATCTTGAAGCACCTTACCGAGGTTCCTTCTTACAATTTCCCAATGTAGTTTTACCTAAACTCATCGTGAAGCAACCTTACCCAGGTTCCTTCTCGGTTCCGATGTAGTTTTACCCAAACTCCTCACGAAGTAACCTTACCCAGGTTCCTTCCCATAGCCCTACTATCTAGGCTTTCATTTCGAAGTAACCCTACTATCCAGGTTCCTTCTTATAGCCCTACTATCCAGGCGTTCATCTCGAAGTAATCCTACTATCCAGGTTCCTTCTCATAGCCCTACTATCCAGGCTTTCATCTCAAAGTAACCCTACGACCCAGGTTCCTTATCATAGCCCTACTATCCAGGCTTTCATCTCGAAGTAACCCTACAATCAAGGTTCCTTCTCATAACCTTACTTTCCAGGTTTCTTCTCTCTTATCTCTAGACAACAAGTTTACAACACGATAAAACCTGGACCCGACCAGATATGGTCGATTTTATATTCCCCAGTAAGTCACCGTAAAACCCGGACTCGACTAGATAACAGCGCACTTTTATCTCATTAATCAAGATTTAATTCCCTAGTAGAGTAATGGACAACTGAATCTCCCAGACTCTATTTCCCAGGACATAAATCAACATTCCCCAGCGAAGTCCTCCTCAACGGCAGGTACAGGGATTCTCGCAAAGGAATCTCTTATGTGACCGATATCTTTTCTGGATGGCACCTTTAAGCCCATCTCCAACGATTCTCCATCGCCTTCCAAATGGCATCTGTAAGCCCATTCCCGATATTATCGATCGACATTCACTTCATGCGAGTGCAAATTTCTAGGCACTCTAGTGTTCAATCATCTTCTACCTTCAGATCATGAAAGGCAGACCAGCCAATCAATATCCTCAGGTTTAAGAAGATTGAACAGGGGCAACTGTTGTACCCCAAAATTTTCCCTCTCATTTTACTCAAAATATAATCCTAGAGGTCCTCAACTTGCCCAAGGATGCCTAAGGATTCACCAAACAAATTCTCCTCCTAAGACAATGAGCCTCAAACTAGGGTTTTCACTTTCATCAAGACAGGTGAAATCCAAGGGTCACAAAAGATTTCCATTGCCCTAATAAGTTCTCAAGATCATCCAGGTCAAGTATCATGCCTTGCACAAGAAGTTTGCTCAATCAACTACTCAAATGCCTAAAAATCAACTGTACTAGGTCAAAAGTCAACGATGACCCTCATGCTGTCAAACTCCAATATTTTTGGTCAACATCAACATTTTGAAGTAGCATACATCATTTGATCAAGGGTTGATCATGATTCCTCAAGGAATGCCCCAAATTCATCAAAACTAAAAAGTTTCTAAATTAGGGTTTTTATAGGAAAAGTCAACCAAACTTTGACCAGGCATAACTTTCTCATACTTTATCATAAATTTCCCATCCAAGGCTCATTTTTAATAGGATGCCATTCCCTACAACTCATCTTCATCCCTCAAGTTCAAAAAATGCACTCATGAAGAGATATGAATTCAGACATTATAGGTCATTTCAAAAAGTCAACAAAAACACCTTTTGGGTCAAAGCTTCTCACATGAAAATGGAAGATACAATTGACGGGAAACCAAAAGGGTTGTTTAGAGGATATCCTAAGCTTTATAAAAAGTCCAAGAACACCCTCTTAGGGTCCAAATTGAGAGATATGTGCATTGTCAAAGTTGGCCATTTTTGGAAATTTGCACAAAGTCAACCATGCCCAAAATGCATTTCTCTTCAAATGGGCCCAATTTTTATGCTTGCATCTTGTTCCTAACATGGTCCATGACCCATGAACCACTCCATGCCTAATTAACTTATTTATTTAATTTATCATGATTTTATTCATTTAAAATTCAAATAAAATCAAATAAAATAAAAATAAATCATATAAGTTGCTTTTGGGATGATTTTGGCATTGAATGAAGATAATATATGCTGTCAAACAAAGATTAAATCGTGCAAGGGCTGATTGGAATAAGAATGGCATGATTTGTCTTGTTTTGGAAATAAATAATGCACGGAACAAATCAAATCTTTTCTCCATGATTGTTCAAGATTGAATCTTTTTTTGTTAACCTAATGCCTTCTAATACATATACACAATGTTACCAGACCTAAAGCACCCTAAGGCTGCCTCCATAAGTCCAAAAAAACGCCAATTTTTGACAAAAAAGTATTGTTCGAATTCTAATTTAGAGGGAGATTCAAGGTGATTCAAGGCCACCAATCCACTCTTGGGAAACTCCTGAAGCTAACAACACCATTTTCACGCATAAAAGCTCCAGGAATCATCACCTTACAGCCTCACGATTTGCCCTTATAACTTAAATTCGTTTTGGTTTTACATGTTTTAAATCGAATTTGTTTGCATAAATGTGTTTATAATCATGCTTGGAGTCTGTTTGAATGCATGGATTTGAGTTTTAGTGTAGGAACAGTCTTACGCCATTGCTAGGGTTTGAAAGCTTCAAGTTGGGGATTCTCTATAGAGGCAAAATTAGGACAGATCAAGGGTACCAATGAACTCAAGACATAATTTCTAATTTATCTATGCCCTTAGTTAGGATTTATTTGGCTTGTATTACGTTTTTAATTGTTGCAGGGATATAGCTATGGATAAAAACTATCATTATGACCTTTAGTGACAGTTTTGTCCGTAGGTAAAAGTGTGGCCAAAAACAACAATTATAGGGAAGAAGACAATTAAGTGGCAGAACCACATTGGATAATTTGAATCACGTGCGTGTTTGGGAAAGACCACTTTATTTCCTTTATATTTTATTTGTTTAATTATATGTATGAATGGACAGTCCAACACGGATGGTTAAGGAAGGATTATGTGAAGCTTATGTCCTGGGTTCGATCCCAGGCGTGAGCTTTTGTATTTTTCTCATTATTTCATTACAGATTCCATGCTTTCATCATATGCATGCACACCATAGAGCCTCCAAGTCAACATCATTGGATCAAGTTGTAACCAGATCCAACGCCTCAAGCATGCAGGCGCATGGTGGACGCTCCAGGCACAACACACCGGATCCAGCGCTGTATTGGGCCAACCAGACTGGGCCTTGGCAGAAATTCAGCAACATCACCTCCATTTAGGCCTGAACCCCCTCAGGCTTATTCTTTTTTTTCTTTTTTAATTCTATTATTTTATTTTGTTTAAACTAGTTTAATTATTTTTATTAATCATTTTTTTTATAAAATCATAAAATCAAAAAGGTCACAAAAAATAGGATTTAGTTCTTTTTTTAGTAAATTAATTTTTGTAAATAAATTAATTTCTTCAACTTTAACTTACTTTTAATTAAAATCAATTAGAAATTAGGTTAAATTCAAACCTTTTTTCACAAAAAATCCAAAAATATTTTAATGATCAAACTAGGTTTTTTAGGGTTTTAAACTTTTTCCAAGCTTTATTCTCGCGTTGAATTATTTTTGTCGTACGCTACTTTTTCAATATGGATGTAACTGTGCCCGGTTTTTAATAGTTTAATTAGGGTTTTAATTTCCGCGTCTTTACTTTCAGTCAAATATTTATGTATCTTCCCGAAAGCCTTGTAATAGTTAGGACTTTAATTTCTCGCACTTTTTAATTTCCGCAACTATAAATTGCCTAGATGTATGGATAATAGGATTGTATGTGAAAGGCAAATCAACGATTAAAAGGTAGATAACCCTTATTTCGCAAAGATAAATAAACTAAAAAATAACACATGCACATGTTCACTCCTAGGGTTTATCCCACTCTGGTTGCCTTCGGTAAGCGGTCATGAAGCATAGGGAATTTTAATGGTCGTCCTCCAGTCCCGGAAGACCAAAATGACCCGTTCGAATGTTGCCTCGGAAAGATCTTTTGGAATTTAGGGTAACTACTAAAGTTTCCTAACTGATGCTTTTGTGAACGTACTTTTCCCTTTGAATGTCCCTTAAAACTCCAACGATGGGGCTACCTACTCCTTAATAGTAGGATAGCGTTGTCTAAAGGAAACGAGAAAACAAACAGACTTTTTCGAGTAGGTAGAAATCTTAAGTACTTGCTCAAAATAATAAAAACTCTTTCACACAAACACTTTCAAAACAATTTTCAAAAACAACTTCGTCACACTCTTGAGGACAAATACAAGGGTTACCACGAAGTTAAACAAAAACTTTTTAAAACACACACAAGCAATTTCAAAATGAGCAAGTACCTAAGACCCCATGGAAAACCATGGATGGAAAGTGTTCTAACACCTTCCCTTTCCATAATCTACCCCCCTTACTCAGAAAACATCTCGAAAATGTCTTTTTCTATTCTTTTCACCCTTTCCTTTGTTGGATAAAAGAAAAGATGGTGGCGACTCTTGATTACGGCACATTTGCGAACAAAAAACGCAAACCAGTATTAACAGTCGGTTCTGCCACCGTATCACAGAAGCCTCATCGAAGAAAATAGTCCATCGGGATCCTTGTTCAGGTCCGTCATACGGTCCAGGTTTCACACAGTCGGTCACTAGCATGATGTTCTCATCAGGGAAGTCGAAGTTCATGGACTAATAATCATTAATAGCTTGATGGGCCAAATGATCCGCTAGCACACTTCCTTTGATGGCTTTCTGCATTGTGTATTAGATGTTGTACTCAGTTAAGATCAGTTTCCATCTGGCTATCCATCCGGAAAGGGCAGGGTTCTCGAAGATGTACTTGATTGGGTCCATTTTAGAAATAAACAAAGTGGTATGAGTCAACATATACAGTCTTAGTCGGCGAGTAGCCGATGCCAGAGCGGAGTAAGTTTTCTCGAGCAGTGAATATCTAGTTTCACAATCGGTAAAAAAATTTCTCAAGTAATAAATAGCATGCTCTTTTCGGCCAGACTCGTCATGTTGGCCCAAAACACACCCCCATAGAATTCTCTAGTACTGTCAAGTACATGATCAAGGGTCTTCCTTCAATTGGAGGAATGAGAATAGGAGGTTCTTGCAAATATTCTTTGATTTTGTCGAAAGCATCTTGGCATTCATCATTCCATCTGACTACCTGATCTTTCTTCAAGAGTTTGAAGATTGGCTCACAAGCAGCAGTCAAGTGAGATATGAAGCGGGCGATGTAATTGAGACGACCCAAGAATTCTCTAACTTCCTTTTCAGAGTGGGGGACTGGCATCTCTTGGATGGCCTTTACCTTGGCAGGATCAACTTCAATGCCTTTATTGCTGACAACAAAACCTAGAAGCTTTCCAGATCGTACTCCAAATGTGCACTTGTTAGGATTCAACCTCAACTTGTACTTTTTCAGCCTCTCGAATAGTTTGTACAGGTGATCGAGATGTTCCTCTTCAGTTTGAGATTTTGCAATCATATCATCCACATATACCTCTATTTCATGATGAATCATGTCATGAAACAAAGCTACCATAGCCCTTTGATATGTTGCCCCTGCATTTGTCAATTCGAACAGCATGACCTTATAGCAAAAGGTGCCCCATTGTGTAATGAAAGTTGTCTTCTCCATGTCTTCGGGAGCCATCCTTATTTGGTTATAACCAGAGAAGCCATCCATGAAAGAGAAGACTTTATGTTGAGCAGTATTATCAACCAAGATGTCAATGTGAGGTAGAGGGAAGTCATCCTTGGGGCTTGCCCTATTTAGATCCCTATAGTCTATGCACATGCGAACTTTTTCGTATTTCTTCGGCACTGGAACCACATTTTCAACCCATTGGGGGTAAGATGTCACGGCTAGGAACCTTGCATCAAATTGTTTCATCACTTCAACTTTTATCTTCTCAGACATATCATGCTTCATGCGACGAACCTTTTCTTTGATAGGAGGAAAATCTTCTTTTGTCGGCAGACGATGTACTGTGATATCGGTATCCAACCCTGGCATATCTTCATATGACCAAGCAAACATTCCACATAGTCATGCAACATTTGAACCAACCTTCTCTTGACACTATCTTCTAAGTTAGCATGGATCTTAACCTCTTTCTTGTTTGTCTTGGTACCCAGATTGATGACTTTAACTGACTCTTCGTGCAGCTGAATAACTTTTTCCTCTTGCAATAGAAGTCTGGCTAGTTCTCCCGATATATCACAATCTTCCTCGCCTTCGTCTTCAGCTTGGTTAGTTGGACATTCGAAGTCATAGTCGGCAAGAGTAGAGTCATTGGAAATAAGATCCAGAGTGGATGAGGACCTGCAAGAGTGTGTGTATGCATGTAAGATACATGGCTATTTTGAAAAATGTATTTGAAGAAAAGAAAGACAATGAGCACAAAGATTTGAATGCAAAATAGTCCAATGATTTGTATTGAATGATCATATGTTTAGATGAACATTGTGATACGGCGGGAGAACTGACTAGGGTTTTGCGTTCGTTTTCGCAAATGTTTCGGTTGAGCAAGAGTCGCCACCGACTTTTTATTTTATCCTAAGGAAAGGTTAAAAAGCACAGCAAAAACCTTTGAGATGTTTTCTTGGGTTCGGGGAGTAGATTATAGAAAGGGAAGGTATTAGCACCCTTTCTATCCATGGTTATCCATGGGCTCTTAGTTACTTGCTTAGATCAACTTGCCTTAATTTTTAATTGTTTGAAATGGTGCTTTGTGTGTGTGGGTTTGAAAATGTTTTGAAAAGAGGCCAATGTGGTGGCAACCTTTGTAATGATCCATGTTGGGATGTATACAAAGGTGTATGTCTTTTGAAAAGGTTTTCAACGTTTTTGAAAGTTGTTTTGAAAGTGTAGTGATGTGTGGTTTGAAAAATAGGCAAGTGTTTTTGTTTTGCAAGGGGCAAGTAATCAAGAGCTATCTACCCTAAATTTCTCAAAGATCTTTGCTATGTTTTAACCCTTTTAACAATTTTGTTCCACCATTGCATTTGGTGGGCAATCTTGTGTTAGGATGTGAACGGGACGGGCGCGGGTCATCGTTTAGACCATGATTGCAATGGTGCCAAGTATCTTTGGGCAATTTTCTTTTAAGGGACTTGATCATTTTTAGGCAACTTTCGAAAGCGTCATCGAGGGACTATGATCATTTGATTTGTTTTTCTTTGCCCAAAGAGACCTAACATGCAATATGGCCCATTATTGAAGGCAACAAGTGGAATACCCTAGGGGTGCAAGTGTGATTAGTGTTGTCCATTTTCATGCTTGTTTATCTTGAATTTAGGTCAAACTATTTTGTTGTTTTTGATTTGCATACAAAACCCTAATTCTAACATGGCATATTTAGAAAGCATTTAAAGTGCGAAATTTAAAAGTCCTAAGTTATTACACAATGATCATGGGAATGGGGGTACAAATGTTCAAATGGGGATGAAACTTTATAGGAGGATAGCACCCAATATTTACAACCAAATTGAATTGCGCAAATATAAATGCATAAATGTGTAAGAATGGAACAATGTATATGTGAAGGTATTCTTGTGTAAGTGTATATTTTTTATTCACAAATAAAATAAAATACTAAAAAATAAATAAAAGAAAAGTTAATTTTTTTGAATATTTTTATGTTTAGGGCAAAAACCCTAATTTTACAAATAAAAGTATTTATTGTATAATATATGCAATATTTATTAATTATATACAAAAAATAAATAAAAGAGAAGTATATTTGTCAAAAAAGGTATTTTTAATGTTAAATATTAATAAAAATAAAAATGTATATATTTTGTATTTTATCCTAAATATTCTAATAAATATATATGTATTTGCATTATTTACTAAATAGATTAAATATATACAAAAAATAAAATATTTAATATTTACAAGAAAAGTATATTTTATATATAATATTTTCAGAAGATAAAATAAAATAAAAATTAGAAAATAAATATATTCTGTATTATTCCTAATATTCTAAACAAAAAGTATTATGTATTTATTTATGTACAAATGTTAATTTAAACCAATAAATGCTTAATAAATACAAAAATGGTTTGAAAAATATTTTTTATATTTTTAATATTATGAGAAGAAATAAACAAGTCAGAAATAACAAGAAAAAGTCAAAAAATGTTTCAAATAAGCACAATGGGCCAAGGGGGTTCAAAAGTAAAAAGGTGGTGTAAATAAGAAAAATAAAACAAGCTCAGCCCAAAGGACCTTCTTCAACCTCTGGCCAGAAATTTGTCAAAAAACGCGCGCCTCCTACACTGATTCAAACATCTGGATTCCTGGACTTTTAGCACAAACTCATAACATGAAAAATGTTAAGCATCAAACCACGATTCTGGACATATAAAGAACTCATCTTAACTCTCGGAAATGAGAGAGAATTTTTTATTCCTGACCTAGTTTTTATTCAATGTTCAGACTTAAAATTCTCTAAGCACACATAACATAAATGAAAACTAATGTTATGGGCATGTTCAGGGCTATGAATGTGACATAATTTCTTCACAAATCTAAACCTAAAGATGCCTGGATAGAGAGATAAGAGTTCATGAACTTACCTGTTCAGTTGGAAACGTGTGCAACAATGGAAATGCTTACAAGGCAAGGTAATGATTTGTATAGCTTCCTTGATGTCCCAGGATGCTATTCCAACCTTTAGTTTGCTTTAAAACCAAGTGAGTCGTGTTATAGCACTTCAGCTGCAAAACAGAAAATATGGAAATGGTGATGTTAGCTAGGGGTGTTACAGGTCGTATTTATGGCTTGGAACAGTTTCAAGGGATGGTGTGGGATGTGTTTGAACAATTCTTAGCAAGAATGCACAAGTGGAATGAACTATGGAAGTCCAACTGCAGCTTATGCCCTGTTTTTGCAGTTTTATGGTGGTTCTGTGTTTGAGAAGGTATTGGAAGTGGTTGGCTTGTGTTTCAGGTCAGGGTTGGTGTTTAGAAAGTGTTCACAATCTTTGCTTAAGCTCTTGTTGACAGGAATGAGAGTTGGTAGCTGTTATGCAAGTTTTCTTCACCTTTAAGCAACAAAATGCCAAGTTGTGTTCTAGACTTGTGCAGGCCCCCAATCTATGTTGCATACATTAGTCTTGGTTAGAGTGATTTGTGTACAAAATACCAGCTTAAAAGATTGTTCCTATGCTTCTTGGATTTGCATTTGACATAAAGTTCAACTTTTCTAAAATGGATATAATGCTTTTTCTACTTATGGCTTAATTTTGCATACAATGCTTAAACACATAAAATAAGGTTTTGGCATAAAGGGTTTGCATTTAATTTATGAGTGCAAATGGGATATAGGACCTGTAATCAAGTTTTGCAAGCTGATTTGAAAAATTGCACAAGTGTATGAACATGAAAATTGGCCATAAACAAAGTGAGTTTTTCCCAACTTGCCAAATTCGATTCTCCCTAACCATGAGGTTGTTTGATGAGTTCTTGGACATTTTGGAAATCTTGGAATGTGTACTACAATCCATCTTTGTAATGCAAATTGAAATTCCAAGTGGAAGTATGTGAAAAGTGGTCTTGAAGTTAGGCAAAAATCTTGCCTAAAATAGGTCAAAATTTCTCTAAGTTAAGAATGGTTTGGTACCCTTGTTCCAAAAATTGTAACTTGAGCTACAAGCTTCTTTGAAGAAACTTTGTGAATCAAAGTTGTAGATTTTGCAATGGACTACAACTTTCATGTTTTGACTTTTCCTTGAATCCAAATTCATCTTGATGAGAAAGTGGGACAAAGTTAGGAAAAAATTAGGGTTTTTCATAACTTAGAAAAATTCTAAGTTATGAAAAATCTTCATTTCAAACCCTAATTTGTGATTTTTGATTTCTTGATGAACAAGTTTCATGATTTGGCATGTTTTGATGAAAAATGAATCTTGACACTTGATTTTGACCAAAAAGTCAAAGTTTGACTTTTCAGTATACAGTCAAAAATTGATCAATTGACTGGAAAATTCAACTATCAATCTTGTGCATTTGGGATCTTTTGAACTTGTTGAGTATGTCAAGACAATTCCATGGGGTCCTTGAGTCCATATGTGAGCTTAGTTTGCCATTGGCTAGGTCAAACAGTCAAAAATTGCCTTTGTGCAGTCAAAACCCTAAAAATGACCATTTTGCCCTTTTGGTGATCTGATCAAATTTCTTGTGGAATTGTGATCCAAACTTGATCAAATGGTCCATATGAGTTCATAATGTTGATGTGGGTCAATTTTCATGAGGTTTGACTGTCAATTGGCCATAGTTGACTTTTTCCCCAATACAGCTGATTTCTAGGTCAGCTGTCCAATTGACTGGGCAAAGGTTGGAATCAAAGCTTGAAACTTGGTATGGATAAACTTGGGAGTCCAACATGAAGCATGAAAGTCATCTTAGGTATTTTAGGTCAAAATATCTTTGTGCAAACACAAACCCTAATTTGGGTCAACAGTGCTAGGAGAAGTTTTGCAGAGGAAACCTTAACTGGTTCTTGAGCTCCAAGGGTCTTGTGGTGAGAAAATATTGAGGAAATGGGAGGGAAAATTTTGGGGTACAACAGTTGCCCCTGTTAAATCTTCTTGAACCTGAAGAGTTAGATTGGCAAGTTTTCCTTTCGTGGCTCGAGGGTAAAAGGAGATTGGACACTAGAGTGCCCTGAAATTTGCACTCGCATGCTGGAGTATCAGCAATGTGATGTCGGGAATGGGCTTATAGATGCCATTTGGAGAGATGGTGGATAGGGAGATGGGCTTATAGATGCCATCTGAAGGCGTGATAGAACTTTGTCGGGAATGGGCTTATAGATGCCATTTGGAAGTGTTGATCGCATAAGAGATTCCTTAGCGAGAACTTGCGCACTTTGATAAAGACAGATGTTTTCCTGGCTTGTTACAGGCGTTGATCTTCAATCTCTTCATGCAGATATGCCCTGGCTAGATACAGGTGTCAAATCTACAATCGGTGGCTCACAGATATGCCCTGGCTGGATACAGGTATCGAATCTGGAATTTGTCGTCTATAGATATGCCCTGGCTGGATACAGGAATCGAATCTTCAAACTCTTCAGATGTGCCCTGGCTGGATACAGGAATCGAATCTGGAATTTGTCGTCTACAGATATGCCCTGGCTGGATACAGGAATTGAATCTTCAAACTCTTCAGATGTGCCCTGGCTGGATACAGGAATCGAATCTGGAATTGGTTGCTCACAGATATGCCCTGGCTGGATACAGGAATCGAATCTGGAATTAGTCGTCAACAGATATGCCCTGGCTGGATACAGGAATCGAATCTTCAAACTCTTCAGATGTGCCCTGGCTGGATACAGGAATCGAATCTGGAATTGGTTGCTCACAGATATGCCCTGGCTAGATACAAGAATCGAATCTGGAGTTGTGACAGTTGAAGGTAGTCGTCTTTTGGATTGTCTTTTCCGCTGAAAAGGCAAAACATCAGTTGCATGCAATGTCATGATGTATGAAATGCATGATGTCATGATGTTCAAAATGAGATAGTGTTGTATGCACTTTATCATGTATGTAAGCAAGATGTATGAAATGTGAAATGTTTATGAATGCATTTTCGTCTAGGAAAATAAATCCTTGACGACCGGCCGGGGAATTAAATCCTGGGCTGATGTTGAAGAGTAAAGTTCTTCGTTTCCGCTAGGGATGATGGTTGCAAGAATACACCGGTAGGAGAAGATGACTCCGTTGGGGAATAAACTTGTTGGAGAGATTACTCTGAGGGGAATTACTCTGTGGGAAGAGATACTTCGTTGAAGTTTTGACGAGAGCTCCGCTGAAGATTTCAATGATGGACTCCGTTGGGGATAACCATGATAAACTCCGCTGGGGATTGGAAGAACTTCGCCGAGGGCGATCTTCCGTGGTAATTAGCTGAGGATAACCCAGTTATAAGCCCTTGTGAGGAATAACTTTGAATAAAGCCCGGGAGAGACGTCCGTACTCTACAGGTGATAAGCTTCCAGAATCTACTGGGGATAAGCTTTAAGACCTGCTGGGGATATGGATTCCACTTTCCTAGGGAAACTTTTGGAATTGCACTAGGGAAGTGGCTCCATTGGATGTCTGGTATACCGCCGGGGAACAATCTTATATCAAGACTGCCGGGGATGCTTGCTGAGGAATGCCTATACTCTGCTAGGGAATGTTGATATCTTTTGGGGATACCTAGCTCCCTTTAGGCTGGCCGTAGACTAACTCTGCTGGGGGAGAGTATTGCTGACTTGTCTTACTCTGTGGGGAGTGGAGGTAACTTGGTCACATTCTTCAGTTGAACCTACCTTGGCACCTTGGCGGATAGAGCAAGTAGACTGCCTGGACAACTCTACATTGCCCCTGTTTCTGATGTCACCTGTAATCAGTCCTTTGTTTTGCATGCAAGTATTTATGAATTAGCAATTTAATGTCAAATGCATATATCAAAAATGAACATTGGACGTTCTTCACAAGACAAAACATAAAAAGGAAAAACAATTGGCAATTTGTTTGGAAAAGTGAATTTGTATTGATTTTGAAATTTGCCTGTAAATAGGCGTTTTTGTACAAGAGGCTGACGTCCTAGTAAGAGAACGCCGATGAATAACATAAAGTTTATTCAATTTTGAAAAGGAAACAAAACAGCTATGTGAACAAAATTCCCACTGGGTTCCAACTCTGCTATCGCTTTTATGTCTTCAAGCGTCTCATCACTTTGCCGCTTAGTTGAAGATGAAGCTGATTGATTGATGCCGAAGTCTGAGCCCGATAGTTGATGCCGAATTCTGGATGCAAGGTGATTCAATGAGACATAGTGTTACGTTTTATCCCTAACTTTTGCCTGGACCGCCCTTTCGGGTTTTCAGTCCACCGGGATACCCTTTTTTGCCCAAGCCGCCTTTTCAGGTTTTCGACTTGCCGGGTGTACAGATTCTTTTCATTTCATCCCTTATTTTTGCCCGAACCCTTTTGGTTCGCCAGGAAGCCCTTATTTTTGCCTAGGTATGTCAACCTAGCGGGTCTTTTATTCATGCGTAGTATCGTTTTACTATGTCTGCATTGGCGGGGTGAGGAAGGTCGTCACCATCCATGGTGGTTAGAATCATGGCTCCTCCGGAGAACACATGTTTAACCACAAATGGCCCTTCGTACGTAGGGGTCCATTTGCCCCTGGGATCACTTTGAGGAAGGATGATGCGTTTGATTACCAGGTCCCCAACTTAGTACTCTTGGGGTCTGACTTTCTTGTTAAATTCCCTGATCATTCGTTTTTGGTACGTCTGACCATGGCAAATAGCAGTGAGTCTCTTTTCGTCAATTAGGTTTAATTGATCAAGTCGAGTCTGGATCCAATCATCTTCACTCAAGTCTGCATCCTTCATTATCCGGAGAGAGGGTATCTGGACTTCAATCGGCAAGACTACCTCCATGCCATAGACCAAGGAAAAGGGAGTTGCCCCGGTTGACGTTCTTACTGAGGTACGGTACCCGTGAAGAGCGAACGGTAACATCTCGTGCCAATCTTTGTAGGTCACTGTCATCTTTTGCACAATTTTTTTGATATTCTTATTAGCTGCTTCTACGGCCCCATTCATCTTCGGCCGATAAGGAGAAGAGTTGTGGTGTTGTATCTTGAATTGCTCGCAGAGCTCAGTGATCATCTTGTTGTTAAGATTGGTACCATTGTCCGTAATGATCCTTTCCGGGACGCCGTACCGACAGATCAGGTTATGCTGAATGAAATGTGCCATGACGCTCTTGGTTACGGTGGCGTAGGAAGCTGCTTCTACCCACTTTGTGAAATAATCAATCGCTACCAAGATGAAGCGATGCCCGTTGGATGCCGTTGGTCGGATTTCGCCGATCATATCAATGCCCCACATTGCAAAAGGCCAAGGTGCCGTTAGGATATTCAGAGGAACCGGAGGGATGTGCACCTTATCAGCATAGACCTGGCATTTATGATAAGTTCGAGAATGTTGGTAACAGTCGGCTTCCATTGTGGACCAGAAATATCCTGCCCGAAGGATTTTCTTTGCCATGGTGTGTCCACTGGAATGTGTTCCGAATGTACCTTCATGTAGTTCTACCATGATCCTCTCTGCTTCAGCCTTATCCACACAACGCAGTAAAGTTGAATCATGGTTTTGTTTGTAGAGAATGTCGTTGCTGAGGAAGAATTTTGCCGCAAACCTTCTTAGGAACTTCTTGTCATTGACCGATGCGCCTTCGGGGTATTCTTGAGCTTCCAAATACCTCTTTACCTCATGATACCAGGGTTTTTCGGTTACCTCTTCGGCCTCAAGATCGCAGCAGTATGCAGGTTCGTCCAACTTCCAGATAATGATCCGGGGAGCCTCGTTGTCCCATTTGACTTTGAATATTGAAGACATTGTAGCTAGTGCGTCTACTAACTGATTCTCCTCTCTTGGGAAGTGTTCAAAAGTTATCTCTTCAAAGTGGGGAAGCAAAGTCAACACATACTCCTTGTAAGGAATAAGATTTGGGTGTTTCGTATCCCACTCGCCTTTGATCTGATTGATCACGAGAGCGGAATCTCCGAAAACACTCAGAAACTTGATCCTTAAGTCGATTGCAGCTTGAAGACCCATGATACACGCCTCATATTCTGCCATGTTGTTAGTGCAGTTGAAACACAGTCGGGCGGTGAGTGGAGTATGAGTACCTTTAGGGGATATGATCACAGCGCCGATGCCGTTACCCAAAGAGTTCGAGGCTCCGTCAAAATGCATAGACCATCGGGATCCTTCCTCAGGTCCTTCATTCGGTCCAGGTACTTCACAATCAGTTACTACCATGATATCTTCGTCTGGAAATTCGAAGTTCAATGATTGGTAATCGTCCACAGGTTGGTGTGCCAAATGGTCTGCCAATACACTTCCCTTGATTGCTTTTTGAGTTGTGTACTGGATATCATATTCTGTCAAGATCATTTGCCATCTTGTTATTCTTCCAGACAGAGCAGGCTTTTCGAATATGTACTTGATCGGATCCATTTTTGAAATCAACAGAGTAGTGTGAGTTAGCATATACTGTCTCAGCCGGCGAGCAGCCCATACCAGAGCGCAGCAAGTTTTCTCGAGCAGTGAGTACCGAGTCTCACAGTCGGTAAACTTTTTGCTCAAGTAATAAATAGCGTGCTCTTTTCGGCCAAACTCGTCATGCTGCCCCAGCACACACCCCATTTAGTTGTCAAGCACTGTCAAGTATAGTATTAGAGGTCTCCCTTCCACTGGTGGCATAAGAATGGGTGGTTCTTGGAGATATTCCTTTATCTTTTCGAAAGCAGCCTGACATTCATCGTTCCAACGTACTACTTGATCTTTCTTCAGCGATTTGAAGATTGGCTCACAGGTAGCAGTTAGATGCAAGATGAATCGGGCAATGTAATTCAGTCGTCCTAGAAAGCCCCGGACTTCTTTCTCTGTCTTGGGAGTCGGCATCTCTTGTATGGCTTTCACCTTGGCAGGGTCCACTTGAATACCTTTGTCGCTTACAATGAAACCTAGCAATTTTCCAGACCTCACCCCAAAGGTGCATTTGTTTGGGTTCAACCTCAGCTTGTACAACTTCAGTCGGTCAAACAGCTTCCGCAGATGGTCAAGGTGTTCCTCCTCAGTTTGGGACCTTGCAATCATATCATCGACGTATACTTCAATCTCATGGTGGATCATGTCATGAAATAAAGCAACCATGGCACGTTGGTAGGTTGCCCCAGCATTTTTCAACCCGAATGGCATGACCTTGTAGCAAAAGGTGCCCCACTGAGTAATAAAGGTAGTCTTTTCCATATCTTCAGGAGCCATCTTGATCTGATTATACCCTGAAAAACCATCCATGAAGGAGAACACCTTGTGTTGAGCAGTATTGTCAACAAGAACGTCGATGTGAGGCAGAGGGAAATCGTCCTTAGGGCTGGCCCTGTTCAAATCCCTGCAATCAACACACATTCGGAGTTTACCGTCTTTCTTTGGAACTGGAACCACATTGGCCACCCACTGAGGATAAGAAGTCACTGCTAGAAACCCGGCATCAAATTGTTTCATAACCTTAGCCTTGATTTTCTCGGACATTTTTGGGCGCATGCGGCGGACCATCTGTTTTACCGGAGGGCAGTCTTCCTTGGTAGGCAGATGATGAACTACAATATCGGCATCCAAACCGGGCATGTCTTCGTAAGACCAAGCAAAGATTTCCATGTAGTCATGCAGCATCTGGATCAATCGTTGTTTCACGCTGAGCTCTAGATTGGCACCTGTTATACCCCAAAATTTGCCCTCCCATATTCCTCAAGAAATTGCCAAGCCAAGCTAGAAAATTCCCCAAGGGTTGTGCAGTGCAACTGTCTCCTATACAGTCAAAACTAGGGTTTGTGTTCTGATCAAGAAAAGGAAGTGTTCAAAGGTCCAATCAAGTCTCATATGCTTACAAACATGGTCAAGTATCCTCATATCAAGTTTCAAGGCATTCAGCTCAAAATTGCACAGTCAAAACCCTAAATTGCACTACAGTCAACTGTAGGGGCAAAATGGTCATTTGACAGTCAAAAGTTCAAATTTTTGGTCAACATATCATTTTGAAGCCACAAACATCATTTGATCAATGCTTGATCATGATTCTCAAAGTTTGGCTCAGAAATCATCAAAGATGCAAAAGTTGCTATATTTGGACAGCTGAAAAAGTCAACTGAAATTGACCAGGGCATAACTTTCACATGGATTATCAGAAAAATTCCATCCAAAGCTCATTTTGAAGAGAAAGACATTTCCTACAATTCATCTTCATGTTCCAAGTCCAAGAAATGCTCTCACAAAAAGTTATCAATTTCAACATTACAGGTCATTTTCAAAAGTCAACAAAAAGGGACTTTAAGTCAAAGGCCATAACTTGAGATTGGTAAATCAAAATGACATGGGACCAAAGGCATTGGTTAAAGGACTCAAAGACCTTTCCAAAATGTCCAAGAACATGTGAAAAGCTTAAAAATTGAGCAAGTTGTGCCTTGTAGAAGTTGGGAAATTTTTGTGAAATGGCAAAAGTCAACTATCCTTGAAAATCCAATTTTTGACAAAAGGGCCCCATTTTTTCCACTTGGTTCATCCTTGTCATCCCACACACGTGTCCCATGGTTAATTTCAAGACCAAATATTGATTTTTTTATTTTATTTAATTTTTGATGATTTAATTCATTTTAATTCTTTGAAAATTCAAATAAAATTTAAAAACCAATGGAATAGTGTTATGTGAACTTGGACAATTTCTATGCATCATGAACCTACTCAAGAAATCAGGCTAGGGTTCATTTGCACACTAGGTCTAGGTTTTGGCTAAAAAAGAGGAAAAATGGTTAAGAGTGAAAACCCTAAGACTTGTTCATTCCTAAGCATGAATTAAGGCCAAAGAACAAGCCAATTCCATTCCATGATCAACACTAAGTCAAACCCTAAGCATTGGACATCATAAGCTGCGCCCAAACAAGCTTTGGCATTTTAAAATTTTGACATAAAAAGGCAAATCTGATTTCAAAGTTAGAGAGTTTTTTAAGCCTTGATTCATATACCAATAGCTTCCTGAGACAATTCTGAACGTATCCCAATTCATAACATCAATCAAAACTCCTTGAACTGGTATCCATGAGCAAAACTGTACCTCAAAAATTCTCAAATCGCATAGCATGAATTAAGCATCCTTTTGCATTTTTAATTACATATTCATGTTCCTCACAAAGTTTCCAAGCTATTCATGGTGTTTGATTTCATTTTTGTTGATCATACGCGAATTCACCATTTTCGAATATTAGGGTTACAGTTTTCTTAAATTGGGGACTTTGCTTAGAGGAAAAATTAGGGCTCAGGACCACCATGGTTGAACTCAGTACACCAAGACGAGCAAGAAACAACCATCGCGAACAATTTATGTAGCCTATATGGCTATTCGCTATTTTCCCATAGCATGCTTAAAACAACGCTTCAAAACCGTTGCTGTTGTGTTTCATGTTTCAGGGCACGCGAGGAAGAAGACGTCGTGGCAGCCAATGATACGTTCATTCAAATTTGCGCGCGTTTATCCATTATGCGTTGGTTTAAATATTTGTTATTTATTAACCATATTATATTAAATGAAATCAACGTGGCTCAGCTGGCAGGGACGTGCGCTAGGGACTCTCATGACTTGGGTTCAAACCCCAGGTCTCACACATTTCTCATATTATTTTTTCACTTGAATTCCCATGCAGCATAACATTGAAGACTCACCATGCACTTCAAAATCAGCTCATCCACGTGTCCCTGAGCACCCACATCAAAGGCAATGATTGGGAAATATGCTACGCTTCAGTCAAATGCATCACACTGGATCAAAAAAGTCAATGGATTTCAAGCAAATGGGCCAGGCTTTTTCAAATCTGCACCTCCAATTCTGGGGTCTACCCCCCCTGGTTTGCCCATTTAATTTATTTTCTTATATCTTTTAATCATTTATTTTAATTGTTATATTATTTTAATTACTTGTTTTATTTAATTTTTTAATCAAAATACAAAAACATCATAAAAATAAAAAGGACCAAAATAAAAAATATAATTTTTATTTTAATTATTTTCTAAATAAATACTTGTAATTACTTAGTTTAATTAGGGTACAAATTTAATTCTTTTAATAAAATCCAAAAAAAATAGAATTTAGGTTTAATAATTTTTATTTTCTCTTTTTAATTTTCCTTTTCTTTTTTTCAGAATAATAATATTATTTTTTTTATTTTTCATAAATCAAAAATTGTACATAAATTAATTTAGAATTAAATTAGGTTAGAAATTAAATCTTTTTCTTAATAACTTAAAAAACATTAGAACTAGGGTTTAGCATTAAAATTTTAATTAATTTTTCCCTTTTTTTTTAATCTAAAAAACACAAAAAATACCATTTTTCATTTAATTTTAATTTTGGATAATTTAATTATTTTAATTCCTTTAAAGGGTCCAACGCCCTCGCATTTGATTATTTTTCTTTTTTCGCGCGTTTCGTTTATTTCTTTTGTAAATAATTATGTATATGCCCCAAAGCCATGTAATTTAAAATTCTCGCACTTTTACTTATTCGCTTTATTTATTTTCAGTCAAATCGGGTTCGGTTATTTTTTGGCGATGTGGACCCGCGCCGGTTGTAATAGTTTAGATTTATTTTCTCGTAAACTTTATAACTGTTAATAAATATGCATGAAAGAATGTATGGCCCAAAAATAAAATCGAATCGTTAGATCACCAATGCATGACAAGACAAACAATAAACTGAAAATGACACACAATTCGCACACACCACCCCTAGGGTACGCCTCACTGTTGCCTTTCGAAAGGTGATCATCGAGTAGAAGATATTTTAGTAAGTCCTTGTGTCCATTGATCAAGTTGCCTAAAACAAAGTTGCCTCGAATAAGTTGCCTCGGAATAAAAGATCAATGGCATAAGGGTAGCTTCTAAGGTGTCTTCCCATTGCTCTGGTGATCACCACGTCCTACAAACTCGAATTGACCCGAACACCTCCAACGGTGGTGCTACCTACCTCTCAATGGTGGGATGGCACTACTTTAAAGGACATTTACACAGACGAATTCCTTAGGGTAGGTAGGTTCTCAAGGATACTTGCTCTAATTTCAAACAAATCAAAAACATCTTTTCACACTGACACACTTTCAAAAAAAACTTTCAAAACAAACTTTTCAAACACTCTGACGTACGAGTCGAACTGAAATTTTTCAAAGAAACTTTTTTAAAACCCACATTGAAAAGCAAACAAACAATTTGAAAACACATTGAGCAAGTATCTAAGAGCCCATGGATAACCATGGATAGAAAGGGTGCTAACACCTTCCCTTTCTATAACCTACCTCCCGAACCGAGAGCAATCTCTTTAAAGGAATTTTTCTGTGCTTTTGTCCTTTCCAATTGGAGAAAATAAAAGACGGTGGCGACTCTTGCTTCCGCGACATTTCGCGAACCAGCTTTAAAACAGTCAGTTCCAGATCCACCGATCACAGAACTGGCGACTCTGCTGGGGATAAACTTAAAGTGAGGTGTACCTTAGGACTAAGATCACTGTGTTTTCAATTGTATTCTTTGCTTGCTTTAAAATTGTGGGACCGTCTTGGGAGTTCTATAGATCCTAACCCGGATCTGGGGGATACCCTTTTAGAAAGTAGCAACAAGGCTGTGAGGGAACTGTGCGGGGTATACCGACATGGTTGAAACAGTCTGCTACGTTGATGTGGCACTTTGGTGTGTACCGGTAACCCTTGAGTCAGTCAAGGAGAGTACGGGGCCTCCATGTGGTGTCATGAAGCATCAACAGACCTTAGGAACCTTAATTGAACAATCTTGGCCTCTTTAGGGTAGTGAGATAACTGACTTTGGTGCAGTCCGAGGTTGGTTGATACTCGATACTACACTCAATTGAGGGTTGCTTTCCTGGAATATTTCGGTCGCCAGTTCAGTGGCTAAATCGAAACGATGAACAATGAAAGCAGTCCCGTGATATTGGGAACCTTAGAACCCGGTTACTTTGATTAGGACAGGTTGAACCCACCAACTTCAAGAGGGTACTACCCAGACCCCATGCTGGCCTTAAACCTTAAGGGCCTGTCTTGTGTGCCTTGTGTGCCTTACATGCTTGTCTTTGTAAATATCTGTGTTTAATCATAGCATCATGACATCATCCAGCATCATACGCATTGACTAACCATTTCAGGGGTTCGAATTTTCATCTTTGTTCTTGTTTTGTAGGACATGGAAACTGTTCGTAGAAAGACAATTCCAATCAGTCTTGTAAGGGTCCCTCCTCAGCTTAAGGAGCTTATATCCAGGATTCCCGAGAACTCTTCATTCAGTGAAAGGCATGGAAGCCTCATCAGCTTGGTCAACACCAACATTGAGGAAGATATGATAAAGGTCCTGTTCCAATTCTTTGACCCTCTGCATCACTGTTTCACCTTCTTGGACTATCAGTTGGTACCTACATTGGAGGAGTTCTCCCGACTTCTGAAGATCCCTATCCTTGATCAGCTACCCTTCAACGGTACAGAAAAGGAACCTAAGCTTGAAGAGATTGCTAGAGCCTTGCACCTACAGTCATCTGACCTCAAAGGACATTGGGAAGTCAGAAGTGGTATTAAAGGGTTCTTAGCCAGGTTTCTGTTTGAAAAGGCCTATGAATGTTGGAACTCCCTTGACTTGCAAGCTTTTGAAGAGGTTGTGGCCCTCCTTGTTTATGGTTTGGTGTTGTTCCCTAATCCAGATCAACTCATTGATATCAGTGCTGTCCAGATCTTTATGTCCAGGAATCCTATACCTACGTTGCTGGGGGACCTCCTTCACTCATGTTACACTCGAACCATGAGAAAAAGAGGTGTCCTTATGTGTTGCACTCCTCTCCTGGGAAAATGGTTTATTTCGCACCTTCCACAATCAGTCCTGAAGAACGAGCGGGGTTTGAGATGGTCACAACGGTTGATGACTCTTACACATGCAGATATACATTGGTGCCCTAGGTCCAGAGAAGATGTCACTATCATTGATCGTTGCGGGGAGTATCCTAATGTTCCTTTACTTGGAATCAGAGGGGGTATTACTTATAGTCCATGCCTGGCTTGGAGACAATTTGGTTATGCTCGGAGGGATGGTCCTCATGACATGTTGATACCTGACATAGTTTTTGACTTCGACAACGATACTCAAGGACTTCGCCAGAGATTTATCAGAGCTTGGAGGATGCCTAGTAGGATAGACAGCAAGACACTGGGGCACAGGAACTCCATCCCTTTGGAGCCTTACCTCAAATGGGTACGAGCCCGCTCTCAGAAGTTAGTAATGCCTTATCCTCACATGCTTCCAGTAATCAAAGAGCCTGCCTTGGAAGGGGAAGTGTCTCATGTTATTCAGCACCCTGATATGCCCACATCCTGGGAAGAGATGCAGAAGAGTTGGATCCAGCTTAAAGAAGAAAGGAATTCTCTTGAGACTAGTTTGCATGCCAGTGAAAGGAAGGTCTTGGAGCTCACCCGCCTGTTGCACGAGGAGAGGAACCTCAACACTTACATAGCTCCAAAGAAGATGCGCAACATATTTTGGGATTGGGATTGATTTGATCTTTTTGTACTTTTGCCCATGAGGCTTTGATGTATTAAAACAATGATTTTCTTAATAGTAACGTGTGTTCCTTTTGGTCTACAACGAATTTGAATTTTCGAACCCTTGAATGCATCGCATAAACACATATCATTCATCATGTGCATCATAGGTACTCTTCTTTTCAGGTTGTTTACCGTTCTTCGCTGTTTATTTCAGCATCATGAACCCTCCTGAATCATCAACCGAGGCATCTATCAAGGCTCTTCAGGCGCAGAACGTCCAGTTTCAGGCGCAAAACGCCCAATTTCAGGAGCTGATCAAGGGCTTGGCTCAGGGTCAACAAGAGTTGAAGACCATGCTTCTGAAGAAGACTAAGAAGAAGAGGAGGACTGTGCTATTTAACACTGGGCGCAGACTCGGGAACACTTTGGTTGAAGCTGAAAGGACTCCTCCATCTGTGACGGAAGGTAGTCACCATGAAAGGGAGGTCACTACTCCTGTGGGCTCTGATACTGAAACAGACTTCAACGACGACCAGTACCCTCCTGCTGAAGACCGGTACAAACAGCTGGAAGACAGATTAAAGGCTGTGGAAGTTCAACGGGTGCCTGGATTGGATTTCGGAGACTTGGGGTTATCTACTGGAGTGGTGATCCCCCACAAGTTCAAAACACCTGCCTTCGTGAAGTATGATGGGGCTTCCTGTCCCAAGATGCACCTCCGTTCTTATGTAAGGAAGATCCAGCCTTACACAGCAGACAAGAACCTTTGGATCCACTTCTTCCAGGAGAGTCTTTCAGGGACTCACCTCGATTGGTTCTATCAGCTAGATGGAATCAGCATTCGTAACTGGGAGGATCTGGCCACTGCTTTTTACAAGCAGTATCAGTATAATGCCGACCTCGCTCCTACGCGTACCCAGCTCCAGGGTATGTCGCTAGGGTCGGGTGAAGGTTTTAAGGAGTACGCTCAGAAATGGAGAGACCTGGCTGGCAGGGTGCAGCCACCATTGACGGATCGGGAGCTGGTAGATATGTTCTTGGGGACCCTATCTGGTCCATTTTTCAATCATCTCATTGGTAATTCCTCTGCTGGGTTTACCGATCTAATCCTGACTGGTGAAAGGATTGAGGCCGGTATAAAATCGGGGAAGATACAGAAAGTTGCCTCCTCCAGTACTGAGAAGAAACCCTTCAAAAAGGAGGCTAGTGTTGTATATGGCTCCCGGAGAACAGAGCGACCTGAACACCGCCAATCTGTCAGTGCGGTAATGATTTCCAAACCTGCTGCCGCTCCTCGGCCAACCAATCCTCAAAAGTTTGAAAGACCCCGGAGGGAGTTTACCCGGTTAAGCATGACCTTATCACAGATCCTGCCACAGTTGCTATCCACCAATTTAGTGACTGTCAAGGAGGCTCCAAAGTTTCCCAACACTGCGTCCCCCAAGTTCAATCCAAATGCTCGCTGTGCTTATCACTCTGATAGCCCGGGGCATAACACAGATGACTGTTGGGCCCTAAGGAATAAGGTTCAAGACCTCATTGATGCAAAGGAGATACAGTTTGAGGCGCCCGAGAAGCCGAATGTTGTAACTGCTCCCATGCCCCAGCATGGAGTGAATGCTGTTGAGGAGGATTTGTATGTAGCTTCAGTGGATGATGTTGCTACTCCGTTGCTGATGGTCAAGAGGAATCTGTTGCTAGCCGGTTTATTTCCGGGATGTAGCGAAAGTTGCCCTCTATGTGTTGCTTCCCCTGCTGGTTGTTCTCTGTTGAAGTCAGGCATCCAAAACCTGATAGATAGTAGAGAGATTTTGTTCGAAAAGACTATTGTTCCTGCTGCTCCTGTTGAAGAAGTGTCGATCGTTACCATCTTCAACAATCATTCTGAGGCTCCTTCAAAGAAGCCTATACAAATTTTGTCAGTTCACAAGAGTGCTCCCATCACCATTACTGTTCCGGGGCCTATACCCTACAAATCTGATAAGGCTGTCCCATGGCACTATGGGGCGGATGTTTATGTTCTGGGTGTGAAACAAGAGTGCAACATTGATACTGGGGTCTCCAACATCACTGGGCCTGCTAAGGTCACTCGTAGTGGAAGACTGTTCTCGCCAGACATTGCTCCTCCGGTAATTCATAGGCCTTTGATCTTCACACCTGCTAGGGTACCTGTTTCTCCTTCTGACCAAGTATCCACCCCTGCTGCTGAGTCATCTGATACTCGGGGCAAGAGGATTGCTGCTGATGTGCCTGCCAGGACGGAGGCACCAAAGACCATTGTTGAGGCTTCCAAGCAGGAAATGGAAGAAATCCTCAAGATAATAAAGAAAAGTGATTTCAACGTTGTAGAACAGCTGGGGCACACCCCCTCTAAAATCTCCATGTTGTCACTGCTGCTGTGTTCAGAGGCCCATGCAAAGGCTCTGATTGCTTTCTTAAAGACTGCCCACGTACCCCTAGATACGACTGCTGACCAGTTCACCGATTGTGTGGCCAACCTAACTGCTGATAATGGCCTGGGTTTCTCTGATGCCGATCTGACAGCAAAGGGGAAGAACCATAATGATGCCCTGCATGTCTCCATTGAATGCAGGGGCACTACTCTTGCTCATGTGCTGGTTGATACAGGTTCCTCATTAAACGTGCTGCCCAAGAAGGCTCTGGATAGGCTGGATTGTGAGGGTCTAGAGCTCAAACCAAGTAGCATTGTTGTCCGGGCCTTTGACGGGTCCAAAAGAATGGTACATGGTGAAGTGGACATCCCAATCAGGGTTGGGTCACAAGTTTTTGATTCAAAATTCTATGTGATGGACATCCATCCGTCCTATTCTTGTTTGCTGGGTCGCCCATGGATCCACAAGGCTGGAGCTGTGACTTCCACATTGCATCAGAAGCTCAAGTACCCGGTCAGGGGGAAGATCGTAACAGTGCAAGGGGAAGAGGAGTACATGGTCAGCCACCTCAACTCCTTCAGATATGTAGAAATGGATGGGGAGTTCATTGAAACCCCCTTTCAACATTTTGAGGAAGTACCACAAACCTTGGCATCAGCAGAAGAAGATGAAGAGGTTTCTCCTATGAAGATGGCCTCCTTAAAGGACGCCCGGGCTGTGATCGAAAAAGGTGAATGTGCAAACTGGGGCAAGCTCCCTGATCTTACTCCTAAGACTAACAAGTTTGGGCTGGGTTTCACCACAGAAGCTCAGAAAGCGGTGCGCAGGGCAAGAATTGGAAGACCTCCGGTGCTCATCACTCACTCTGAAGTGAATGCTATTGGAGAGGAAGATGAAGTGGAAGAGTCAGAGTTCGATAGCTGGATCTACCCGACGGCCGACGGTGGATTGACCAATTGGACTGCTAAAGATTTTACACCCATAACTTTTGTTCCTCAGTAATGATTTTCTTTGTTTTTGATTTGTAATAAACAATAATTTGAGACTATATGGCCCGGTGTCTTACCCGGGGCACCGTGGTTTTATTTATGAGGGCTTTTGATTGTCACTATCATCTACCATGAATAAAAGCATTGGACGTTTTTCACAATTCAAATTTTGCGCTCCTTTTCTTTTCTTTACATATTGCAAAACAGCTGTATTTACACACACACTCACTCATACAGGTTTCAATCCACTCTGGATCTCACTGGTAACGACTCTGCTACTGCCAGTTATGACTTCGAAAATCCGATCAACTTAGCCGAAGACGAAGGTGAAGATGATTGCGAAGTGCCTGGTGAACTTGCAAGACTGTTACAACAGGAAGAGAGGGCAATTCAACCCCATGAAGAGCCAGTGGAAATAATAAACTTGGGTACTGAGGAAGACAAGAAAGAGGTGAAGATTGGTGCCAACCTAGAGCTCAGCGTGAAGCAACGGTTGATTCAGATGCTGCATGACTATAAGGAAATCTTTGCCTGGTCCTACGAAGATATGCCCGGATTAGATACCGACATTGTGGTCCATCACTTACCAACTAAAGAAGATTTCCCTCAGGTTAAGCAAAAGGTCCGCCGTATGCGTCCAGAGATGTCTGAGAAGATTAAAGCCGAGGTGATGAAGCAGTTTGATGCCGGGTTTCTTGCAGTAACTTCTTACCCTCAGTGGGTTGCTAATGTGGTGCCGGTACCTAAGAAGGACGGCAAGGTCAGGATGTGTGTCGATTACAGGGATCTGAACAGGGCCAGCCCCAAGGATGACTTCCCTCTACCTCACATTGATGTCCTTGTTGATAATACAGCTCAGCATAAGGTGTTCTCTTTTATGGATGGCTTTTCAGGCTACAATCAGATCAAGATGGCTCCTGAAGACATGGAAAAGACTACATTTGTTACTCAGTGGGGCACCTTCTGCTACAAAGTCATGCCTTTCGGACTAAAAAATGCTGGGGCAACCTACCAACGTGCCATGGTTGCTTTATTTCATGACATGATCCATCATGAGATAGAAGTGTATGTTGACGACATGATCGCTAGGTCCCAGACTGAGGAAAAACACCTTGATCATCTGCAGAAACTGTTTGACCGTTTGAAACTGTACAAGCTGAGGTTGAACCCGAACAAGTGCACCTTCGGGGTAAGATCTGGAAAGTTGCTAGGCTTCGTGGTGAGTGACAAGGGAATTCAAGTAGACCCTGCTAAGGTCAAAGCCATTCAAGAGATGCCGGTTCCTAAGACAGAGAAGGAAGTCAGAGGCTTTCTAGGACGTCTGAATTACATTGCTCGGTTCATCTCACACTTAACTGCTACCTGTGAACCAATCTTCAAGCTGTTGAAGAAAGATCAGGTAGTACGTTGGAATGATGAATGTCAGGCTGCTTTTGACAGAATCAAAGAATATCTCCAAGAACCACCCATCCTTATGCCACCAGTTGAAGGGAGACCTTTGATACTTTACCTGACAGTGCTTGATAATGCAATGGGGTGTGTGCTGGGGCAGCATGACGAGTCTGGCCGAAAAGAGCATGCCATTTATTACCTTAGCAAAAAGTTTACCGACTGTGAGACCCGATACTCACTGCTTGAGAAAACTTGCTGCGCTTTGGTATGGGCTGCTCGCCGGCTGAGACAGTATATGCTGACTCACACTACCTTGTTAATCTCAAAAATGGATCCTATAAAGTATATATTTGAAAAGCCTGCTCTGTCTGGAAGAATTGCAAGATGGCAGATGATCCTGACGGAATACGACATTCAGTACACGACCCAAAAAGCCATCAAGGGAAGTGTATTGGCAGACCACCTAGCACATCAAGTTGTGGATGACTACCAATCAATGAACTTCGAGTTTCCAGATGAAAGCATTATGATAGTAACTGACTGTGAAATACCTGGACCGGATGAAGGACCTGAACCAGGATCCCGATGGTCTATGCACTTTGACGGAGCCTCCAATGCTTTGGGAAATGGTATCGGCGCCATAATCGTATCTCCACAAGGTACTCATACTCCACTCACCGCCCGGCTGTGTTTCAACTGTACCAACAACATGGCGGAGTATGAAGCGTGTATTATGGGTCTTCAAGTTGCGATCGACCTGAGGATCAAATTTCTGAGTGTCTTCGGAGATTCCGCTCTTGTGATCAATCAGATCAAAGGAGAGTGGGATACGAAACACCCAAACTTGATTCCTTACAGAGAATGTGTGTTGGCCCTGATCCCCCACTTCACAGAGATAACATTTGAGCACTTTCCAAGAGAAGAGAATCAGCTGGCGGACGCGTTAGCTACAATGTCTTCAATGTTCAAGGTTAAATGGGATAATGAAGCTCCCCGGATCACCATCTGGAAACTGGACGAGCCGGCATACTGCTGTGATCTCGAAACTGAATTGGTAACTGAGAAACCTTGGTACCACGAAGTGAAGAGATACCTAGAAACACAGGAATACCCTGAAGGTGCTTCTGTCAATGATAAGAAATTCCTGAGGAGGTTTGCAGCCAAGTTCTTTCTTAGCAATGGCATCTTGTACAAGCGAAACCAGGATTCAACCCTACTGCGTTGTGTAGATAAGACTGAAGCAGATAGAATCATGGAAGAGCTACATGAAGGGACCTTTGGTACACACTCCAGTGGACATACCATGGCAAAGAAGATCCTACGGGCAGGATATTACTGGTCCACCATGGAAGCTGATTGCTACCAACATTCCAGGACGTGCCACAAATGCCAGGTTTATGCAGACAAGGTGCATGTTCCTCCGGTTCCCCTGAATGTTCTGACTGCGCCTTGGCCATTTGCAATGTGGGGCATAGACATGATCGGTGAGATTAAACCTACGGCATCTAATGGACATCGCTTCATCCTAGTGGCGATTGATTATTTCACGAAGTGGGTTGAGGCAGCATCCTATGCTACGGTAACTAAGACTGTTGTGGCACGGTTCATTCGGCACAATCTGATCTGTCGGTACGGTGTCCCTGAGCGGATTATTACAGACAACGGTACCAATCTGAACAATAAGATGATCGCTGAGCTCTGCGAACAGTTCAAGATACAGCACCACAATTCTTCTCCTTACAGACCGAAGATGAATGGGGCTGTAGAAGCAGCTAATAAAAACATCAAGAAGATCGTGCAGAAGATGACAGTAACGTATAAAGATTGGCACGAGATGTTACCGTTCGCTCTGCATGGGTATCGTACCTCAGCTAGGACGTCAACCGGGGCAACTCCTTTCTCTCTGGTTTATGGCATGGAGGCAGTCTTGCCGATTGAGGTACAAATTCCTTCTCTCCGGATAATGAAGGATGCAAATCTGAATGAAGATGATTGGATCCAGACACGACTTGATCAGCTCAACCTTATTGACGAAAAGAGACTTGCTGCTATCTGTCATGGTCAGACGTATCAGAAACGAATGATCAGGGCATTTAACAAAAAGGTCAGACCACAGGAATATCAAGTCGGGGATCTGGTGATCAAGCGAATCATCCTTCCTCAGAATGATCCAAGGGGCAAATGGACCCCTACGTACGAAGGGCCATTTGTGGTTAAGCATGTGTTCTCAGGAGGAGCAATGATATTAACCAACATGGATGGTGACGACCTTCCTCACCCCGCCAATGCAGACATAGTTAAAAAATACTACGCTTGAAAAAAAGACCCGCTAGGCTGACATGTCTAGGCAAAAGATAGGGCTTCCCGTCGAACCAAAAGGGTTCGGGCAAAATGAAGGGATGAAAATGAAAAAATCTGTACACCCGGCAAGTCGAAAACCTGAAAAGGTGGTTTGGGCAAAAATGGGTATCCCGGTGGACTGAAAACCCGAAAGGGCGGTCCAGGCAAAAATTAGGGATAAAAGCGTAATACTATGTCTCATTGGATCACTTTGCATCCAGAATCCGGTATCTACATCAAGACGGCATCGATCAGTCAGCTTCACCTTCAACCAAGGTCATCAAGTGATGAGACGCTCGGAGTCATAAAGGCAATAGCAGAGTTGAAACCCAGTGGATCGTTCATCTTTCACACAGCTGTTTTATTTTCTTTTGTACAAAACTTGTATAAACTCTCTTGTTCGGCGACGTTCCTCTTACTAGGACGTCAGCCTCTTGTACACAAAAATGCCTATTCACAGGCTATTCAAAATCAATACAAATATACTTTTCAGTTAAACGTGCCAACTGTTTTTCTTTTTTATTTTGTTTTGCGAAGAACGTCCAAGGTTCAATTGGTGATATACGCATTGACAATAATTTGCTAGCTCATAAATATTTGCATACAAAGAATTAATTGCAGGTGACACTAGAAACAGGGGCAATAAAGAGTTGTCTGAGCAGTCTAATTGTTCTATCCTCTAAGGTACCAAGGTAGATTCAGCTAAA
Source organism: Vicia faba (assembly GCA_948472305.1). Lineage (NCBI taxonomy): Eukaryota > Viridiplantae > Streptophyta > Magnoliopsida > Fabales > Fabaceae > Vicia > Vicia faba. The sequence continues at coordinate 1,047,845,847 of OX451736.1, forward strand.
GAACCTAACCATGCATCTTAAATCCCCCAGAGAGTGAGACAGCAAGTCAGTGCACTCTTCCCCAAACAAAGTTAACAAGTCTCAAGGAAATTGGGTATCCTCCAGTAGATCCCAATATTCCCCCAGCAGCATATATTCTTAACAAGCATCCCCGGCAGTCTTGGTCTAAAGATTGTTCTCCGGCGGCATACATCAACATTCAAAGGAATCACTTCCCCAGCATATCAAAACTTCCCCAGGAGAGTCCCATCCAAGTTCCCCAGGAAAGATGGAATTCATCTCCCCAAGCAGTGAGCTTATCCCCAGTATATTCTGGAAGCTCATCCCCTAGCAGAGCATGAACGCGTCGTCCGGCTTCATTTAAAGAGTTATTTCCTTAACAGGATATAACTGGGTTATCCTCAGCCAAAAGCCAAGGAAAGGTCGTCGTCAACGTAGTTCCTTCCTATCCCCAGCGAAGTCCATCAATACTTCCAACATAACAACGGTATCCTCAGCAGGTTATCAACAACTCAGCAAGGCATCACTCTTCCCACAGAGTATTGCTTTCCAGCATGATCGCTAGAGTATCTTTTCTCCCCACAGAGTCTTCCATTCGCCAAGTTTATTCCGCGACGGAGTCATCGTCTCCTACCGGTATCCTTGCAACTACTATCATCCCCAGCGGAAGCAAAATCTATTCTTCGACATCAGCCCAGGATACGACTTCCCGGCACCCGTCAAGGATTCATTTTCCTAGACGAAAACATACATAAAACATCACATACATCATTATAGCATGCATAACGCACTGCATCATACTAATCTCATTTATGTTGAGAACATCATTGCTTGATTCATATCATGCATTGCATATGACTGACTTTTACCTTTCAGGAAAGAGCCAGTTAAGTTCTCAAGCTACATTTCAAGACCTAGACCGGTTCAGTTAAATCGTCCCAAGATTTTCCTGATTGCTTATCCAGTCAAAGGCCTCCTCTGGTTCAGTTAAATCGTCCCAAGATTTTCCTGATTGCTTATCCAGTGGAAGACATTTCAAGACCTAGACCGGTTCAGTTAAATTGTCCCAAGATTTTCCTGATTGCTTATCCAGTCAAAGGCCTCCTCTGGTTCAGTTAAATCGTCCCAAGATTTTCCTGATTGCTTATCCAGTGGAAGACATTTCAAGACCTAGACCGGTTCAGTTAAATCGTCCCAAGATTTTCCTGATTGCTTATCCAGTCAAAGGCCTTCTCTGGTTCAGTTAAATCGTCCCAAGATTTTCCTGATTGCTTATCCAGTTGAAGACATTTCAAGACCTAGACCGGTTCAGTTAAATCGTCCTAAGATTTTTCTGATTCTTACCCAGTCAAAGGCCTCTCTGGTTCAGTCAGATCAACCCTAAGATCTCCCTGATTCTTATCCCAGTAGAAGACACCCCAGATTTTTCTCAACGAGCGTTGTTGAAGTTAAAGTCGCCCAAGGCTCTCTTACCATTCATGCTAAGGAAGTAATCATCCCTGGTTCTTTCATCGCCGTTTGAAGTTCCAGACTCAGCTCCTGTAACCAATCAGGACATATCTATACCAAGCATCTAAAATCAGCTCCTGCAACGTGTCAGGTACTCATTTTCTGTTTTGCAGGTATGCAGGTTCTAGCGAAGGAATCTCTTATGCAATCAAAACATCCAAATGGCATCTATAAGCCCATTACCCTCATTGCCAACATGTGAGCGCAAATTTCCGGGCACTCTAGTGTCCAATCATCTTTTACCCTCGGATTACGAAAGGCACGTCAGCCAATCTACATCCTCAGGTCTAAGAAGATTGAACAGGGGCAACTGTTATACCCCAAAATTTGCCCTCCCATATTCCTCAAGAAATTGCCAAGCCAAGCTAGAAAATTCCCCAAGGGTTGTGCAGTGCAACTGTCTCCTATACAGTCAAAACTAGGGTTTGTGTTCTGATCAAGAAAAGGAAGTGTTCAAAGGTCCAATCAAGTCTCATATGCTTACAAACATGGTCAAGTATCCTCATATCAAGTTTCAAGGCATTCAGCTCAAAATTGCACAGTCAAAACCCTAAATTGCACTACAGTCAACTGTAGGGGCAAAATGGTCATTTGACAGTCAAAAGTTCAAATTTTTGGTCAACATATCATTTTGAAGCCACAAACATCATTTGATCAATGCTTGATCATGATTCTCAAAGTTTGGCTCAGAAATCATCAAAGATGCAAAAGTTGCTATATTTGGACAGCTGAAAAAGTCAACTGAAATTAACCAGGGCATAACTTTCACATGGATTATCAGAAAAATTCCATCCAAAGCTCATTTTGAAGAGAAAGACATTTCCTACAATTCATCTTCATGTTCCAAGTCCAAGAAATGCTCTCACAAAAAGTTATCAATTTCAACATTACAGGTCATTTTCAAAAGTCAACAAAAAGGGACTTTAAGTCAAAGGCCATAACTTGAGATTGGTAAATCAAAATGACATGGGACCAAAGGCATTGGTTAAAGGACTCAAAGACCTTTCCAAAATGTCCAAGAACATGTGAAAAGCTTAAAAATTGAGCAAGTTGTGCCTTGTAGAAGTTGGGAAATTTTTGTGAAATGGCAAAAGTCAACTATCCTTGAAAATCCAATTTTTGACAAAAGGGCCCCATTTTTTCCACTTGGTTCATCCTTGTCATGCCACACACGTGTCCCATGGTTAATTTCAAGACCAAATATTGATTTTTTTATTTTATTTAATTTTTGATGATTTAATTCATTTTAATTCTTTGAAAATTCAAATAAAATTTAAAAACCAATGGAATAGTGTTATGTGAACTTGGACAATTTCTATGCATCATGAACCTACTCAAGAAATCAGGCTAGGGTTCATTTGCACACTAGGTCTAGGTTTTGGCTAAAAAAGAGGAAAAATGGTTAAGAGTGAAAACCCTAAGACTTGTTCATTCCTAAGCATGAATTAAGGCCAAAGAACAAGCCAATTCCATTCCATGATCAACACTAAGTCAAACCCTAAGCATTGGACATCATAAGCTGCGCCCAAACAAGCTTTGGCATTTTAAAATTTTGACATAAAAAGGCAAATCTGATTTCAAAGTTAGAGAGTTTTTTAAGCCTTGATTCATATACCAATAGCTTCCTGAGACAATTCTGAACGTATCCCAATTCATAACATCAATCAAAACTCCTTGAACTGGTATCCATGAGCAAAACTGTACCTCAAAAATTCTCAAATCGCATAGCATGAATTAAGCATCCTTTTGCATTTTTAATTACATATTCATGTTCCTCACAAAGTTTCCAAGCTATTCATGGTGTTTGATTTCATTTTTGTTGATCATACGCGAATTCACCATTTTCGAATATTAGGGTTACAGTTTTCTTAAATTGGGGACTTTGCTTAGAGGAAAAATTAGGGCTCAGGACCACCATGGTTGAACTCAGTACACCAAGACGAGCAAGAAACAACCATCGCGAACAATTTATGTAGCCTATATGGCTATTCGCTATTTTCCCATAGCATGCTTAAAACAACGCTTCAAAACCGTTGCTGTTGTGTTTCATGTTTCAGGGCACGCGAGGAAGAAGACGTCGTGGCAGCCAATGATACGTTCATTCAAATTTGCGCGCGTTTATCCATTATGCGTTGGTTTAAATATTTGTTATTTATTAACCATATTATATTAAATGAAATCAACGTGGCTCAGCTGGCAGGGACGTGCGCTAGGGACTCTCATGACTTGGGTTCAAACCCCAGGTCTCACACATTTCTCATATTATTTTTTCACTTGAATTCCCATGCAGCATAACATTGAAGACTCACCATGCACTTCAAAATCAGCTCATCCACGTGTCCCTGAGCACCCACATCAAAGGCAATGATTGGGAAATATGCTACGCTTCAGTCAAATGCATCACACTGGATCAAAAAAGTCAATGGATTTCAAGCAAATGGGCCAGGCTTTTTCAAATCTGCACCTCCAATTCTGGGGTCTACCCCCCCTGGTTTGCCCATTTAATTTATTTTCTTATATCTTTTAATCATTTATTTTAATTGTTATATTATTTTAATTACTTGTTTTATTTAATTTTTTAATCAAAATACAAAAACATCATAAAAATAAAAAGGACCAAAATAAAAAATATAATTTTTATTTTAATTATTTTCTAAATAAATACTTGTAATTACTTAGTTTAATTAGGGTACAAATTTAATTCTTTTAATAAAATCCAAAAAAAATAGAATTTAGGTTTAATAATTTTTATTTTCTCTTTTTAATTTTCCTTTTCTTTTTTTCAGAATAATAATATTATTTTTTTTATTTTTCATAAATCAAAAATTGTACATAAATTAATTTAGAATTAAATTAGGTTAGAAATTAAATCTTTTTCTTAATAACTTAAAAAACATTAGAACTAGGGTTTAGCATTAAAATTTTAATTAATTTTTCCCTTTTTTTTTAATCTAAAAAACACAAAAAATACCATTTTTCATTTAATTTTAATTTTGGATAATTTAATTATTTTAATTCCTTTAAAGGGTCCAACGCCCTCGCATTTGATTATTTTTCTTTTTTCGCGCGTTTCGTTTATTTCTTTTGTAAATAATTATGTATATGCCCCAAAGCCATGTAATTTAAAATTCTCGCACTTTTACTTATTCGCTTTATTTATTTTCAGTCAAATCGGGTTCGGTTATTTTTTGGCGATGTGGACCCGCGCCGGTTGTAATAGTTTAGATTTATTTTCTCGTAAACTTTATAACTGTTAATAAATATGCATGAAAGAATGTATGGCCCAAAAATAAAATTGAATCGTTAGATCACCAATGCATGACAAGACAAACAATAAACTGAAAATGACACACAATTCGCACACACCACCCCTAGGGTACGCCTCACTGTTGCCTTTCGAAAGGTGATCATCGAGTAGAAGATATTTTAGTAAGTCCTTGTGTCCATTGATCAAGTTGCCTAAAACAAAGTTGCCTCGAATAAGTTGCCTCGGAATAAAAGATCAATGGCATAAGGGTAGCTTCTAAGGTGTCTTCCCATTGCTCTGGTGATCACCACGTCCTACAAACTCGAATTGACCCGAACACCTCCAACGGTGGTGCTACCTACCTCTCAATGGTGGGATGGCACTACTTTAAAGGACATTTACACAGACGAATTCCTTAGGGTAGGTAGGTTCTCAAGGATACTTGCTCTAATTTCAAACAAATCAAAAACATCTTTTCACACTGACACACTTTCAAAAAAAACTTTCAAAACAAACTTTTCAAACACTCTGACGTACGAGTCGAACTGAAATTTTTCAAAGAAACTTTTTTAAAACCCACATTGAAAAGCAAACAAACAATTTGAAAACACATTGAGCAAGTATCTAAGAGCCCATGGATAACCATGGATAGAAAGGGTGCTAACACCTTCCCTTTCTATAACCTACCTCCCGAACCGAGAGCAATCTCTTTAAAGGAATTTTTCTGTGCTTTTGTCCTTTCCAATTGGAGAAAATAAAAGACGGTGGCGACTCTTGCTTCCGCGACATTTCGCGAACCAGCTTTAAAACAGTCAGTTCCAGATCCACCGATCACAGCACCAATCTTGACTTCTTTTCTATCTATCTCCGTACCCAGATTTACCGTCTCCACTGGCTCTTCATGCGGCTGAATGGCCCTCTCTTCCTGGAGTAGCAGTCTTGCGAGCTCACCAGGCACTTCGCAATCATCTTCACCTTCGTATTCGGCCAAGTTGATCGGATTTTCGAAGTCATAACTGGCAGTAGCAGAGTCGTTACCAGTGAGATCCAGAGTGGATTGGAACCTGTATGAGTGTGTGTAAATATAGTTGTTTTGCAATATATAACAAAGAAAGAAAAAGAGCACAAGATTTGAAATGCAACAACGTCCAATGTTTTGATTAATGATATATGGAAATGTCATACAAAAATCCCTCACAAATGGAGCCACGGTGCCCCGGGTAGGACACCGAGCCAATAAAAGTTTCAACAAATTGTTTGTTACAAATTGAAAACAAAAGAGTTCATTACTGCGTGACAAATGTAATAGGTGTAAAATCTTTTGCCGTCCAGTTGCTTGGTCCGTTGTTGGTTGTTGGATAGATCCAACTGTCAAATTCTGCTTCCTCTACGTCCTCCTCGATAGCATTCACCCTTGAGTTGGTGATGAACACCGGAGGCTTTCTGATCCTTTCTTTGTGAACAGCCCTCTGAGCCTCTGCAGTGAAGCCCAGCCCAAACTTGTCGGTCTTTTGAGTGAAGTCAGGAAGTTGACCCCAGTTTGCGCACTTGCCTTTCTCGATTACAGCCCGGGCATCCTTCAAGGAAGCCATCTTCAAAGGAAAGTCTTCTTCAACCACTGTCTCAGCTGACGCCAATGTTGGAGGTACCTCCTCAAAATGTTGAAAGGGGGTTTCAATAAACTCCCCGTCCATCTCGATATACTGGAATGAATTCAGGTGACTAACCATGTATTCCTCCTCTCCCTGCACAGTAACAATCTTCCCTCTGACAGGGTATTTGAGCTTCTGGTGTAGAGTGGATGTTACAGCCCCAGCCTTGTGAATCCAAGGTCGACCCAGCAAACAGGAATAAGATGGACGAATATCCATCACGTAGAATGTTGAGTCAAAGACTTGGGAACCCACACGAATAGGAATGTCTACCTCACCATGCACCATCCTCTTAGAACCGTCGAAGGCTCTAACAATGATGTTACTAGGTTTCAATTCCAGGCCCTCACAATCCAACCGATCTAAGGCCTTCTTGGGCAATACATTCAGGGAAGAACCGGTGTCCACCAACACGTGTGCGAGAGTAGTGCCCCTGCATTCTATAGAGACATGCAGGGCATCATTGTGGTTTTTTCCCTTGGCGGTAAGATCAGTATCCGAGAAACCCAAACCATTGTCAGCGGTCAAATTAGCCACACAGTCAGTGAACTGATCTGCAGATGTCTCTTGCGGCACATGGGCCGTTTTTAGAAATGAAATCAGGGCCTTGGCGTGGGCCTCTGAGCACAGCAGCAATGATAGCATAGAGATTTTGGAGGGGGTATGCCCCAGCTGTTCAACGACATTGAAGTCACTCTTTTTAATGATTTTAAGGATTTCCTCCATCTCTTGCTGGGAGGCTTCAACAGCGGTCTTTTTTGGTGCCTCCGTCCGGGCAGGCAAATCGGTAGTAACTCCTTTACCCCGAGCATCAGAGGACTCGGCGGCAGTAGTAGACACAGGAACTTGATTTGGAAGAGAAACATGCACACTTGCGGGTGTGATGATAAGAGGTTTTCGGATAACTGGTGGTGCAATGTTAGGCGAGAAGAGCCTGCCACTGCGAGTAATTTTGGCGGGACCAGTGATGTTACTGATACTGGTACCGGTGTTGAACTCCTGCTTCACTCCAAGCACATACACATCTGCCCCATAGTGCCATGGGACAGCCTTGTCAGATTCATAGGGGAGGGGGCCCGGAACAGTAATGGTAATGGGTGCAACAAACATAATTTTGACTGGCTTCCTCGGGGGAGCCTTGGTAGGATTGTTGAAAATTGTGACGACAGATACTTCTTCAGCGGGAACAAAAGGAACAGCGGTCTTCTTGAACAGAATCTCCTTGCTATCCATCAGGATTTGGATGCCTGACTTCAGCAGTGGACAACCGGTAGGGGTAACAGCACACAGGAGGCAACCCTTGCTACAACCCGGAAATAAACCGGCTAGCAGTAGGTTCCTCTTAACAGTCAATAGAGGGGTAGCAACATCATTCACCGAAACAGCATACAAATCCTCCTCAACGGCATTTACTCTATGCTGGGGCATAGGAGCAGTTACAACATTTGGCCTCTCAGGCACCTCAAACTGTATTTCCTTCGCATCAATAAGGTCTTGAACCTTATTTCTCAGGGCCCAGCAATCATCAGTAGAATGCCCCGGGCTATCGGAATGATAAGCACAACGAGCATTCGGATTATACTTAGGAGATGCAGTATTTACAGCCTTCGGAGCCTCTCTGATGGTCACCAAGTTGGTCGATAGCAGTTGCGGTAAGATTTGTGACAAGGTCATACTCAGCCGAGTATACTGCCTTTTGGGCCTCTCACCCCTTTGGTGATTGTACTGCTGAGGAGCAGCAACAGGTTTTGAAATTACCAAGGCATTGACGGCTTGGCGGCGTTCTGGCTTAGCTTGTTTTCTAGAACCATAAACGGCACTAGCTTCCTTCTTGAAAGGTTTCTTCTCAGTACTTGCGGAGGCACCTTTCTGTATCTTTCCTGACCTGATGCCAGCTTCTATCCTTTCACCCGTCAGGATCAAATCTGTAAACCCAGCGGAGGAATTACCAACCAGATGATTGAAGAATGGACCAGAAAAGGTCCCTAGAAACATGTCAACCAGTTCACGGTCAGTCAAAGGAGGCTGCACCCTGCCAGCCAGATCTCTCCATTTTTGTGCATATTCCTTGAATCCTTCGCCCGTTCCTAGTGACATACCCTGAAGTTGGGTACGCGTAGGAGCGAGATCAGAGTTGTATTGATATTGTCTATAAAATGCGGTAGCCAAATCCTCCCAATGTCGGATACTGGTTCCATCTAGCTGATAGAACCACTCAAGCTGTGACCCCGAAAGGCTATCTTGGAAGAAATGGATCCAAAGGTTTTTGTCTGCCGTGTAAGGTTGGATCTTCCTTACGTACGATATGAGATGCAGCTTTGGACAGGAAGCCCCGTCGTATTTTGCAAAGGCAGGCGCCTTGAACTTGTGTGGGATCACCACCCCAGAAGATAAACCTAAATCTCCGAAATCCAACCCCGGCACCTTTTGAATCTCCATGGCACTTAAACGGTCCTCTAGTTCTTTGTATCTGTCAGCAGCAGGAGGGTACTGTTCGTCGTTGTAATCCGTCTCGTTGTCAGAGACTGCAGGACTAGGAGCCCCTCCCCCTTGGGGACTGTCTTTCTCTACAGAGGAAGTAGCTTGATCAGCCTCATTATGGAGTGTATTCCCAAACCTGCGTCCAGTGTTGAACAACGCAGTCCTCTTCTTCTTCTTCTTCTTTAGGAGCAGAGCCTTCAACTCTTGTTGACCTTGGGCCAAGCTCATGACCATCTCTTGAAACTGGGCGTTCTGGGCCTGAAGAGCCTTGATAGCTTGTTCACTGGATGATTCAGGATTCATGATGACTGTTCAAATAAACAGCGAAGAAGATTAAGCAACCTGTGGAAAAAAGGGTACCTGTTATGCATATGGTGCAATGAGATGCGTATGTTTTATGTTTTCAAAGACAAACGAGATTCAACTTTGTAGACAAAAGGGAAACACACTTCATTAGATTCAAATTTTAAATTGTTCAACAACTTGCCCTTAGGCATTACAGGAATGAAAAATACTGAAAAGGAAATAAAAGCTGTAAAAGGAAATATTCAAAGTCCATCAGTGCTCCCATGGCCTCCTCTTCTCAGTATGGATATAGTCATTCAGAATCCGCTCTTCCTCCAATTTCCTATTCAGCCTCTGGATCTTCCGTTCCTGTTCGTTGAACTTTTCCCGATAAAAATCCCGTTCTTCCTTCAGTTGCGCCCAAGATCTCTTCAATGTGTCAAAATCAGTGGGTATCTGAGGAGGGAGGACGGTTGGAGGAACCCCATCTTCATCAGGAGATTCAAGAATGATAGGTCTGACAGCTTTGTATGGCATACCTAACTTCTGAGCACGGATGCGGACCCATCTGCAATAGGGTTCCAATGGTAGAGAAGTCTTTGGTCCCAACTCATGTGGGTCAGCTTTGTGAATTCTGTCCCAGGCCTTAATGAATCCATGGCGTAGTTTGTCACTGTCTACCTGAAATTCAAAATGGAAGTGAGGAACCAACATCTCATGAGGCCCTACTCTTCTGGCTCTTCCAAACTGACGGAGAGCTAAACATGGATTATAAGAGATTCCTCCCTGGGTACCGATAAATGGAACATTAGGGTATTTTCCGCAACGATCAATAACAGCTACCTCATCCAAACCTCTGAGAGTCCAATTGATGTCATTATCAGTGAGAGACATTAACCTATGAGCCCAACCCTTTCCTTCTTCATTCTTCAGCACGAACTTAGGAAGGTGCAAAATAAACCACCTTAATAGCAAAGGAACACAACACCATGGAGTTCCCCATCCTCAGGAAGTACGAGCATAGAGTTGTTGCAGGATATCACCCAAAAGAGTGGGTACAGGATTCCGAGACATGAAGATCCTTATGGCATAGATACTGATAAAGGTGTCAGGATTTGGAAACAATACCAGACCATAGATTAAAAGAGCCAGAATGTCTTCGTACGCCTTGAAGTCTAAGTCATTCCAGAAACCATTAGCTTTGCCAACCAGAAACTTAACCAAAATCCCTCAACTCCACTTCTAGTTTCCCAGTTAGCCAATACCTCTTCTTTGGTCAAGGGAAGGACTACAGCAACCTCTTCAGGCCTAAGAGTCTTCTCCCAACCAGTGAATGGAGTTTGCTCTAAAACAGGAATACCAAGCAAATCAGAGAATTCTTCCAGGGTAGGGACCAGCTGGAAGTCTTGAAAGGTAAAGCAATGATACAGGGGATCATAAAGCTGGGTCAGGACACTTATCAGTTGTTGGTCCCACTTTGAAGTGATCAAACCAAGGAGAGAACCATGCCTCTTGATGAAGGAAGTAGTGTTTGGAATCCTACCAACCAAATCCTTGAGCAAAGTTGGTGGTTGAACAAAATTGAACCGGATAGTATTCCTACGCACGGGCATCATGATGTCCTACAAAACAGAGCAAAGATGAAACCCTCTTGTCTTCGAAATGGGTTAGTCTTTATACAGGATGCATGCAATGGTATGATGGTATGATGTTATGATGAAGCACACCACAAGTATTCACATAGGCAAGCATGATAAGGCACACAAGTCACACAAGACAACCCTTAGGTTTCAGGCCAACATGAAGTTTAGGTATTACCCTCTTTTAGTTTCGTTGGTTAGAACCTGTCTTATCAAAAGTAACCGGGTTCTAGAGGATCTCAATATCATTGACTACCCTCAATCAGTCATAACTCCAGCATCGCAATCTTTTCTTGCGGCCAGAACCATCGCGAGAGTTTAGCCTCAATGAGTGTAGCATACTGCTACTGTTCTATGGCCAAGTTGGGTCAATTTAGGGTTCTAAGGTCGGTTGGTGCTTAATGACTCCTTGGAAGACCCATATTCTCCTCGTTTCAACACAAGGGATATCGGTACAGACCAAGGTGCCACACCAACATAGCCACTGCTTCACCCATGTCGGTCTACGTCGGACAGGTCCCTCACAGATTATGCTACCTAAAAAGGGTATTCCCCAGATCCGGGTTAGGATCTATGAAACTCCGATGCAAAGCCCACAAATATAAAAGCAAACAAGGCAAATGTTTCGGTTGAGGAAAGGTTAAAAAGCACAGCAAAAACCTTTGAGATGTTTTCTTGGGTTCGGGGAGTAGATTATAGAAAGGGAAGGTATTAGCACCCTTTCTATCCATGGTTATCCATGGGCTCTTAGTTACTTGCTTAGATCAACTTGCCTTAATTTTCAATTGTTTGAAATGGTGCTTTGTGTGTGTGGGTTTGAAAATGTTTTGAAAAGAGGCCAATGTGGTGGCAACCTTTGTAATGATCCATGTTGGGATGTATACAAAGGTGTATGTCTTTTGAAAAGGTTTTCAACGTTTTTGAAAGTTGTTTTGAAAGTGTAGTGATGTGTGGTTTGAAAAATAGGCAAGTGTTTTTGTTTTGCAAGGGGCAAGTAATCAAGAGCTATCTACCCTAAATTTCTCAAAGATCTTTGCTATGTTTTAACCCTTTTAACAATTTTGTTCCACCATTGCATTTGGTGGGCAATCTTGTGTTAGGATGTGAACGGGACGGGCGCGGGTCATCGTTTAGACCATGATTGCAATGGTGCCAAGTATCTTTGGGCAATTTTCTTTTAAGGGACTTGATCATTTTTAGGCAACTTTCGAAAGCGTCATTGAGGGACTATGATCATTTGATTTGTTTTTCTTTGCCCAAAGAGACCTAACATGCAATATGGCCCATTATTGAAGGCAACAAGTGGAATACCCTAGGGGTGCAAGTGTGATTAGTGTTGTCCATTTTCATGCTTGTTTATCTTGAATTTAGGTCAAACTATTTTGTTGTTTTTGATTTGCATACAAAACCCTAATTCTAACATGGCATATTTAGAAAGCATTTAAAGTGCGAAATTTAAAAGTCCTAAGTTATTACACAATGATCATGGGAATGGGGGTACAAATGTTCAAATGGGGATGAAACTTTATAGGAGGATAGCACCCAATATTTACAACCAAATTGAATTGCGCAAATATAAATGCATAAATGTGTAAGAATGGAACAATGTATATGTGAAGGTATTCTTGTGTAAGTGTATATTTTTTATTCACAAATAAAATAAAATACTAAAAAATAAATAAAAGAAAAGTTAATTTTTTTGAATATTTTTATGTTTAGGGCAAAAACCCTAATTTTACAAATAAAAGTATTTATTGTATAATATATGCAATATTTATTAATTATATACAAAAAATAAATAAAAGAGAAGTATATTTGTCAAAAAAGGTATTTTTAATGTTAAATATTAATAAAAATAAAAATGTATATATTTTGTATTTTATCCTAAATATTCTAATAAATATATATGTATTTGCATTATTTACTAAATAGATTAAATATATACAAAAAATAAAATATTTAATATTTACAAGAAAAGTATATTTTATATATAATATTTTCAGAAGATAAAATAAAATAAAAATTAGAAAATAAATATATTCTGTATTATTCCTAATATTCTAAACAAAAAGTATTATGTATTTATTTATGTACAAATGTTAATTTAAACCAATAAATGCTTAATAAATACAAAAATGGTTTGAAAAATATTTTTTATATTTTTAATATTATGAGAAGAAATAAACAAGTCAGAAATAACAAGAAAAAGTCAAAAAATGTTTCAAATAAGCACAATGGGCCAAGGGGGTTCAAAAGTAAAAAGGTGGTGTAAATAAGAAAAATAAAACAAGCCCAACCCAAAGGACCTTCTTCAACCTCTGGCCAGAAATTTGTCAAAAAACGTGCGCCTCCTACACTGATTCAAACATCTGGATTCCTGGACTTTTAGCACAAACTCATAACATGAAAAATGTTAAGCATCAAACCACGATTCTGGACATATAAAGAACTCATCTTAACTCTCAGAAATGAGAGAGAATTTCTTCTCCCCCAATTCCTGACCTAGTTTTTATTCAATGTTCAGACTTAAAATTCTCTAAGCACACATAACATAAATGAAAACTAATGTTATGGGCATGTTCAGGGCTATGAATGTGACATAATTTCTTCACAAATCTAAACCTAAAGATGTCTGGATAGAGAGATAAGAGTTCATGAACTTACCTGTTCAGTTGGAAACGTGTGCAACAATGGAGATGCTTACAAGGCAAGGTAATGATTTGTATAGCTTCCTTGATGTCCCGGGATGCTATTCCAACCTTTAGTTTGCTTCAAAACCAAGTGAGTCGTGTTATGGCACTTCAGCTGCAAAACAGAAAATATGGAAATGGTGATGTTAGCTAGGGGTGTTACAGGTCGTGTTTAGGGCTTGGAACAGTTTCAAGGGATGGTGTGGGATGTGTTTGAACAAGTCTTAGCAAGAATGCACAAATGGAATGAACTATGGAAGTCCAACTGCAGCTTATGCCCTGTTTTTGCAGTTTTATGGTGGTTCTGTGTTTGAGAAGGTATTGGAAGTGGTTGGCTTGTGTTTCAGGTCAGGGTTGGTGTTTAGAAAGTGTTCACAATCTTTGCTTAAGCTCTTGTTGACAGGAATGAGAGTTGGTAGCTGTTATGCAAGTTTTCTTCACCTTTAAGCAACAAAATTCCAAGTTGTGTTCTAGACTTGTGCAGGCCCCCAATCTATGCTGCATACATTAGTCTTGGTTAGAGTGATTTGTGTACAAAATACCAGCTTAAAAGATTGTGCCTATGCTTCTTGGATTTGCATTTGACATAAAGTTCAACTTTTCTAAAATGGATATAATGCTTTTTCTACTTATGGCTTAATTTTGCATACAATGCTTAAACACATAAAATAAGGTTTTGGCACAAAGGGTTTGAATTTAATTTATGAGTGCAAATGGGATATAGGACCTGTAATCAAGTTGTGCAAGCTGATTTGAAAAATTGCACAAGTGTATGAACATGAAAATTGGCCATAAACAAAGTGAGTTTTTCCCAACTTGCCAAATTCGATTCTCCCTAACCATGAGGTTGTTTGATGAGTTCTTGGACATTTTGGAAAGCTTGGAATGTGTAATACAATCCATCTTTGTAATGCAAATTGAAATTCCAAGTGGAAGTATGTGAAAAGTGGTCTTGAAGTTAGGCAAAAATCTTGCCTAAAATAGGTCAAAATTTCTTTAAGTTAAGAATGGTTTGGTACCCTTGTTCCAAAAATTGTAACTTGAGCTATAAGCTTCTTTTGAGGAAACTTTGTGAATCAAAGTTGTAGATTTTGAAATGGACTACAACTTTCATGTTTTGACTTTTCCTTGAATCCAAATGCATCTTGATGATAAAGTGGGACAAAGTTAGGAAAAAATTAGGGTTTTTCATAACTTAGAAAAATTCTAAGTTATGAAAAATCTTCATTTCAAACCCTAATTTGTGATTTTTGATTTCTTGATGAACAAGTTTCATGATTTGGCATGTTTTGATGAAAAATGAATCTTGACACTTGATTTTGACCAAAAAGTCAAAGTTTGACTTTTCAGTATACAGTCAAAAATTGATCAATTGACTGGAAAATTCAACTATCAATCTTGTGCATTTGGGATCTTTTGAACTTGTTGAGTATGTCAAGACAATTCCATGGGGTCCTTGAGTCCATATGTGAGCTTGGTTTGCCATTGGCTAGGTCAAACAGTCAAAATTGCCTTTGTTCAGTCAAAACCCTAAAAATGACCATTTTGCCCTTTTGGTGATCTGATCAAATTTCTTGTGGAATTGTGATCCAAACTTGATCAAATGGTCCATATGAGTTCATAATGTTGATGTGGGTCAATTTTCATGAGGTTTGACTGTCAATTGGCCACAGTTGACTTTTTCCCCAATATAGCTGATTTCTAGGTCAGTTGTCCAATTGACTGGACAAAGGTTGGAATCAAAGCTTGAAACTTGGTATGGATAAACTTGGGAGTCCAACATGAAGCATGAAAGTCATCTTAGTCATTTTAGGTCAAAATATCTTTGTGCAAACACAAACCCTAATTTGGGTCAACAGTGCTAGGAGAAGTTTTGCAGAGGAAACCTTAACTGGTTCTTGAGCTCCAAGGGTCTTGTGGTGAGAAAATATTGAGGAAATGGGAGGGAAAATTTTGGGGTACAACAAACATAAATAAAAACCCTTGATAGATGGACCAAAGTGCCTCGGGCCAGGCACATGGCTCAAAAGTCATTGTTAAATATTACAGACATAATGTTCTTGAATTGAAAGAAAAGCAATAACAAGTAGATTACTCCTCAATGAAGGAGATGGGAACGAAGTCCTTTGCATGCCAATTCTTCAGCTCCATTGTAGTAGGATGCAACTAATCTATAAATGCAGCTTCTTCATATGAATCATCCACATCGTTAACCTCATGGCTTCCAATACAGAGAGGTGGGCCTCACTTCCTTCTGTGCTTTGACGGTGAAACCCAAACCAAATTTGTTTGCTTTGAATGGGATATCTAGGAGTTGCCCCCAAGTATCACAGCTTCCTTCTTCAATTGCAGCACGAGCATCTTTGAATGAAACCATCTTCGGCACGGCCTTAACAGCTTTGGGTATTGTGATACGGTGGGAGAACTAACTGTGAGTTTTGCGTTCGTATTCGCACTTGTGCGGTTGAGCAAGAGTCGCCACCGACTTTTTATTTTATCCTAAAGTAAAGGTTAAAAAAGCAAAGCAAAAACCTTTTGAGATATTTCGTGGGTCCGGGGGGTAGATTATGAAAAGGGAAGGTATTAGCACCCTTTTCATCCATGGTTATCCATGGGCTCTTAGTTACTTGGTTTTTTAGATCACTTGCCTTGATTTTCGATTGCTTGAAAATGGTGTATGTGCGAGTGTTTTTGAAAATGTTTTGGAAGAAGATGCCTTGTCTTAGGCTAACCTTGTAACAATTCTTTACTCGAATATTTTACAAAGGCGTGTATCTTTTCGAAAAGATGTTTCAAATGTTTTTGAGAGTTTGTTTTGAAAGTGTTGTGGATTGTGGTTTTTGAAAAGAAGGCAAGTGTTTTTGCAAGTTGATCTCAAGTAACTAAGAGTTTTGTCTACCCTATTGTACTCAAAGGTTTTCTCTATGTTTTCAACCCCTTTTAACAATTTTGTTCCACCATTGAATTTGGTGGACAATCTTGCGTTTAGGAAGTTTATTCGGGACGGGCGCGGGTCATCGTATGGACCATGAATGCAATGATGCCAAGTGTCTTTGGCAATTTGCTTTGAAGGGACTATGATCATTCCGTTTAGGCAACATTCGAAAGCGTCATCGAGGGACTTATGATCATTTGAATATGTTTTGCCAAAGATACTCGACGTGCAAGCATGGCCCATTTTGGAAGGCAACATGTGGGATTACCCTAGAGGGTGCAAGTGTGATTGTGTATTGATTTCATGTATTTGTCTTGTATTAGGTTATCTAGCGTTTGATTTTATGTACATGCAAACCCTAGGTCTAACCATGGTATAATTGAAAGCGGTAAATTGCGAAAATGTAAAGTCTACGCTATTACAAAATAAGTATCCGGGAGTGGGGGTACAATATTCACAAATGGGGATGAGACTTATAGTATCCAATAAGTTACAACTAAATCGAATTTGCGATCAAATGTAAATGACGTATATCAATGTATAAGATAGACAAATGTGTATAGGAGCAATGTATTGTGTAAGTGTACAAGTATATGCGTACGTGATTATTTACAGGTGCGGAATGTGAAATTAAATGTGTATTAAGTATTGTTAAGTATTTGTTTTGACCTAAAGAAAAAATTAAATGTTTATTTAATTAATTAGTCTTGTAATCTTGTATTTTGATATGTATGAAAAGAATGTTTTAATGAAAAGAAAAATATTCTAAGTTTGAAAGTTATTATTTTACGTTTGATATATAAAAAAGGTATCTTTGTAATTTTTGTGTTTAATATGTACAAAGGATATTTAAATAAAATGTTTTAAATTAATTAAACTATGCATATAAAAAAGTGTCTTTATAATTTGTTTATACAAAGAAAGTTTAAATTAGATATTCTAAATAAAAATGTGTTTTTATGTATTAGTATTAATGTAATATTGTAAAGAATATATTAAGTTAGAAAAAAGAATATATTGTTTATATAAAAAAAGAAAAAGTTAGTGTTAATAAAATACTTGTTAAAAAGGTTAAATTAGTTAATTAATAAGAGTGATGTTTGTTTTATATAAAAGAGGTAAGCATTTTTAATGGGCTTTAGGCATGCAGAAACGGGCAAGGCCCACGTTTGGGCTCAAGACGTTTTAGGGTTTCGCTTGTGTTTTCATTTGGGAACTTGTTTTAGGGTTTGCAGCGAGCAGAAGCGTCGTTCATGGAGGTTTCGTTCATCTTCGTCTTCCTCATTTGCTTCTGAGCCTTCCTGCCTCGGCCACCGGTTCTCCACCTTCCTCCTCCCTTCAACCGGACGCTAGGGACAACGGATATACGGTATAAACACTTTCTTATTCGCTTTGGTTTTGCATGCATTGATTTGTTCATTTTTTGATCCTGATTTCCTCGTTTGTTAATGGTTGTTGGAGGTTTTTTTGAAAAAAAGAAAGAAGGAAAGGGTTACCTTTGGAGATGGAGGAGGGAGATGAGGGGAAAGCTAGGAGGCTCGATGGCGAATGGAGAGGCGGAGGCACGTGATGCTCGCTTGGACGACACTTGGTATTTCTATACTTGTATCTTTCTTCTTCTTGCTCGTGTTGCCTTGGTTGCCTTTGTTGCCTTTGTTGGTTTTCTCTCTTCTTCTGACTTGTTGGTTTGGACTGTCTTTGAACGTTGCTTCTGTATCTTCTTCTTTCTCACCTTGCCTTGAGTTGCTTTATGAATATGCTTGCTTATGTTGTCTGTGAACGCTTGTTGCCTTGAACGTTTGTTGCCTCGAATGTTTATTGCTTTGATACTTTACGCTATGATGATGCAAATCTGAGGGCTCGTGGGGTTTGATTTTGAATGCTTCTTTTCCTCTTCTCTTCCAGTTGCCTTGAGTTGCTTTATGAATATGCTTGCTTAATGACTTTCTCCTTCTCTTTTGCCTTGATTGTGCTTCTGAATGATTTGCCTTTGGAATGTTTGAATATGCTTTTGTGCTTGTTAGAAAACGCCCTATGATGAGTGCTCTGAGGGCCTTGATGGTTTGGTTGCCTTAGACAGGTTCAAACTTCTTTGCAGCCTTTAGGCTTTGAAAAGTTTAGGAACCTGTGTTTGACATTGAGTAGCCTGAGTATGCTTGGATATTGGGTGTCTTGTGAATGCCCCTATGATGAACTCCTTGAGTTCTGAGGGCTTGATGCTTGAAGCTAGGCTTGTATCATTTCTGGTTTCTTGAAAGGCTGGACAGGGTAGGCATTTTGGCTTGGCCAGTTTTGTTTAGGCAAGTTTGTATGCTTAGCACTGTTTTTGACAAAGGGTTATTCAGGCAGGTATGATACTTGACAGAGGTTTGATTGTTTTGAATGTGATGATAGGCACAAGGTTTTTTGGCATATGCTGTTTTTTTGATGATTAGGCTTTGAATGTTTAAGGTTTGAACTGGACAGGTTTTGCTGGAGGTGTTTGAGTTTAAGGTTTGTGAAATAGCAGGTTAATGGTTTTTGGCTCTTAGAGTTTAAGGGCTTGACAGGTTTTGATGGTTAGGCCAGGTTTTGAAGCTTTGGTTGGTAAGGCTTATGAACTTGAACAGGTTTTAGACTTCTTTTTGTTAGGCTTCAGGCAGGGTTGTGCTTCAGGCTTGAACTGGTTTATTATGCTTCAGGTTTGAGGCTTTTTGGAGGTAAGGCTAATGCAGGTTAATTATTTGTGTGTTTGGTGTTCTGGTTAAGCTTGAGGCTTAACAGTTTGTCCTCTCCCCTTTGTTTTGTGTTCAGTTCTTTTTGTTTTATATTAGTTTCCTATGCTTCAAGCCTTAAGCCTGCAAACCTGCATTCTTTTATCTCTCCACTCTTCTCTCTCAGTACAGTTGAATATTAAACTATGTTTTTTTTCTGTACTTCTCTGAAAGGGCTACTTGTTGGGAAATGATGAAAAGAAAATGTATGCTTGCATAATGGTTTTCCTCTGCATATTTTATCTTTTCTTGACAGATTTTGTACTTTGTATCTTCTTTGATATCTTTGCCAAATCCTCTTCTTGACAGCTTTGAGTAGACTTTTTGGCATTTTGACAGTAAATTGTACTTTTTTGGATTTTGACAGAAAGTTGCAATTTGCTTTTTAGTTGGGTTTGAACTGTGCAGTTTGAGATTTTGAACTTATGCATTTTGACACTTTGCATTTTTGCATTCATGATTAGCAAATGAAACTCGTCCCTCTTTGTGAACCGGGAGAAATCCCGTGATTTGCAGAGAGGGTTAACTGATCCCAATCAGTGGCCCTTAATGATGAATTTCTTTTATCTGTCTTTATTTATTTATCAGTCACTGACTTTTCTCCTTTTCTTTTGCAGATAAAAAATGGAGCACTGGAGCGAGGGATAGCGGATGAAGATTTGAAGATTAGAAAAATAATTAGGATAGTCTTTTATTTAGCTTTAAATAAATGTAACATTATTTTTGTCAACATTTTGTAAACAAAAACAATTTATACAAATGACTTAAAGATAAATAAAAAGTCATTTTATTTAGTTAATTCTTCTCTTCTTCAATTGTTCATTTATTATTTATAGTTCTTTAAATTAAAATAAATTGAAAATAAATTCCAACTTATTCAATCTTTAGAATAATAAATAATTAACTAAACAATATTTCAGTACTGATCAATTAATAAACTTGACGCTTCCAATGTTCAAAGCAAAATAACAGTTAATCACAATAATTGATCAGACGCATTCCCTCTTTTCACTGATTTTCAACAAACACTGTAATTCCAAACTGCGTATATCTTTTGACTGGTGAATTCAAACCAACTACCTTCTTTTACTGATTAAATCAAAACAATGCAAATTCAACCTGAATCTCAGAATAACTTGCAAAGTGCTGTGGAATTTAAATCCTTCTGAGAATATGCCCACAAAAACCTTAATTCCTGATTAAATGCCCAATAACGTTCGCCTGATCAAAATTGAGTCAAAGTCAACCAAAACCCTAAGCCAACTGTGTGAAACAATCCAGAGCCCTGAAAAATCAATAAAACCCTAATCTTTGTTTGACTGGCGAGAAAAGTCCGTTTGACCGATTCTTGAGCCAGTTTGAAAAATCAAGAAATGCCTGAAGCTGAGATTTCTTATGGAAGAATGCGAGGGCAAATTTTGGGGTACAACAGTTGCCCCTGTTCAATCTTCTTGGACCTGAAGAGTTAGATTGGCAAGTTTGCCTTTCGCGACTTGAAGGTAAAAGAAGATTGGACACTAAAGTGCCCAGAAAATTTGCACTCGGCGATGTGATGGTAGAGGTGAATGGGCTTACAGATGCCATTTGGTGATGGGCTTAAAGATGCCACCTGGTACGATAGAGTCTTGTCGGGGGATGGGCTTAGAGATGCCATCTGAGAATGGGCTTAAAGATGCCATTTGGCGACTGCTGGTAGGAGGATGGGCTTATAGATGCCATCTGGACATGTTGAACTGTATGTCAATGGTGAGTGGACAAGTATCAGAAGGGCATCCATGTTTCGGAACATCTCTGAATTGGGGGTCCGAATAAGCAACAGATTGACGTCCATGTCTGGAGAATCCGTAAACTATTTTCAGGAGTTGAGATTGAGTGAGCAATAGAGCCACATCCGTCATTGGGAAGCGTCCGTAAACTGTTTTCAAAAGTTGGCATCTGAACAAGTTGGGAGATTGACATCCGTTGTTGGGAAGAATCCGTAAAATGTTTTCAGAAGTCTTGAAGAGGAACCAGTGTAGGTTTTCCTGATGATGCGTCTGAATGGATCTGGAATAAGTATCATAATGTCGCCGTGTCCGGGTCACATCTGAACTACTTCTGGATGAATCTTGGAAGGTGATCTTTGTCTGTCGACTGATCTTACCTGAAAAAGTAAAGGGTTAGTCGTATGCAATGTCATGATGCATGATGCAATGTATGTGACATCAATGACATGAATGTGATGAATGGGTATGTAAGCTGATGAGCTATCTTGCTGAGGACAAATGAATCTTGGACGGCTGAAGATAAAAGAATCTTGACCGCTGCCGGGAAAATAAATCCTTGGCTGCTGCTGGGGAAGAGAATTCCTGATGACCTCTACTGGGGAGTTCCAATCTAATTGACCCATGCTGGGGAGGTAAGACTGAGAATCTTCAGTTCGGCGGGAAGCATCTCTGGTGACTTCACTGGGGAACTCAAGATTTGCCCTCCCAAAACTTTGTGGGGAGAAGGTTCATTAGTCTGGCTCCGCTAGGGATTGATAATTTCAAGTTTTAGCTTCGCCGGGGATAATGAAACTTGACTCTGAGTGGAGTTAGCTTCTGGAAGGTTCTCTGGCTGGGGATTGCGAGGGTCCTCTGATTGTTGCAGGTGAAGGCTTGGAATATGAACAAGCGATAGATTAACATCCGTTACTGGAGAATCCGTAAACTGTTTTCAGAACGTTGAGAAGAGTCTGAACCAGTGATAGGTTAACATCCGTTACTTGGAGAACCCGTGAACTGTTTTCAGAACGTCTTGAGGTTGAATAAGCAATAGAGCAGCATCCGTTGTTGGGAAGCGTCCGTAAACTGTTTTCAGAGGTTGCCTCTGAACAAGTTGGTAGATTAACATCCGTTGTTGGGAAGAATCCGTAAACTGTTTTCAGAAGTCTGGAGAAGAATCTGAACAAGTGATAGGTTAACATCCGTTACTTGGAGAACCCGTGAACTATTTTCAGAAATCTTGAAGTTGACTCAGCAATAGAGCAGCATCCGTTGTTGGGAAGCGTCCATAAACTGTTTTCAAAGGTTGCATCTGAACAAGCTGATAGATTAACATCCGTTGTTGGGAAGAATCCATAACTGTTTTCAGAAGTCTTGAGAGGAACTGGTGTAGGGCTTCCTGATGATGAGCTCGTGTAAAACTGCATCGGGTTTTTGAACACTTTTGACATTCGAATGCCCCAAGTGGTGATGTAGATAATTTCCTGGCTTATTACATGTGTTGGTCTATAATTGGTCGTTCACAGATGCTTTCCTGGCTTGTTACAGGTGTTGATCTGGAATTCTTCAGACGTGCCCTGGCTGGATACAGGAATCGAGTCTGGAAATGCAATAGTTGATTTGTTGAACACTTTTGACATTCGAATGCCCCAAGTGGTGATGAAGGAATCTTGAATCAAATTACTCTGCATATTGAGAGATTTCTTGAAATCTTGACTGGACTGCCCCAGGTTAACTGAACTTTGAAAGATCTGTTGAAACTTGACTGGGCTGCCCCGGGTTAATTGAATTTTGAAAGATCTGTTGGACCTTGACTGGACTGCCCCAGGTTGAATTTTGAAGGATCTGTTGGACCTTGACTGGACTTCCCCAGGTTAATTGAATTGTGACATGTCATGCCCCTTGCGGATAAGAGATTAGTAAAGGAAGTGTCGTCCCTTTGAAGTGATTTTGCTCACTGAGAGAGTTTTCGTTCCTCCGAACATTCGCTGTATGAATTTCTTCGCTGTCAAACAAAAACCAAGTGTAGACAGTGATATTCAAACAATGCAAAGTTTATGTTTGTCTCGAAGTTTTGCAAAATGCATTTTTTAGCAGAAAACTTTTTTATAAGACAGATCAACACAAGATTTAGAGCAAGGCCTTACAGGAGTCAGGATACCTTTTGTAACAATACGCTTTCGAACTAACCCGTGCTTCAATTAGGACTTTTGAAGGGTTGTAACGTGGCCTGGTTCACGGTTTAAGAAACAAAGGATAAAGGCTCAAAGTATATTTGTACCCACCCGCTCTTCGTGATGTTCTCCGACCTAAGCTCAGTTAATTGTGCGTCACACTCTGTTTTGAGTTTGGAACGACTTTTGGGCGATGGTTCACCAATTGAATTTGGGGAGACAGTCATCATCTCCTTTTTCTTTTTCAACATTTTTCATGTTGTTGAGGATTTTGTAATGACCTTACTATTTTGATTTTGATTTGTTATCCCTAACTTTTGCCTGACTGTTACCGTTTTCCGGGATTACAGTCAGCGGGATGCCCCAGCTTTCCTAAGCCTCCTTTATAGGTTTTGGCTCAGCGGGCTTTTTCTTTTTGAGAGATTGACTGTCTATGTGATAGGGAACCACCCTTGTCTTTTGATTCCAAAGGAATGCTTTTTTTTTCGATGTCGTTCGTTGTGTTACGAACTGAGAGTTTGCGACTTCAATGCGCATTTTCTTTCGAATTAACTGAGATACTACCCTGCCCCGGGTTTATATCAAAGGTTTTGATTGTTTAGAACAGAAAACTCCTACTTCTTTGGCTCGAAGGGGTTGACTAGGGATTAACTTCCTTATAACTCCAGTGTTTGGGGATTGTAAGAAATGCTTGTACATCATCAGCAAGGTCTGTTCAAAAGCATACTGTATAAGATCATGGTATTGTTTCGTCATCCTCCCTCTAAAGGCTTACAGCTTTTTATCAAGAGTCAAATATCATAAAGAAAAGCATAAGAGTAGTGAAACGAATGGATGAATTCAAGACAAACATATGCAATGCATTAATGAAAACAGAGTTTAACATCAACAAATAATTGTTTGACAGCAAAAGGAATTACAACTTTGAAAATTCAAAAAGAAGCAAAAGTCTTTCAGCTTGAGCTTCGTCACTTCAAGTGGAGAACCCTTTAACGGGAGATTTTCATCTCGCCGTCTGGCATGAATTCCAGCACTCCAATGTCGATCAGATCTTGAATCTTGTTCTTCAAGGCCCAACAGTCGTTGGTGTCGTGTCCTGGGCTGTAGGAGTGGTAAACACAAAATGTGTCAGGATGATAGTGAGGAGAGGAGATATTGGGCTTCTGAGGAGGGTCCTTTAAGGTAAGCAAGTTGACCTCCAACAGGCGCTTCAGTATAAAGAATGATGGTATTTCAGTCTCCGTGAACTGTCTTCCCGACGTTTCTTGCTTACGCCGATTACCCCGTTGACGCTGGAGAGGTTGTTGATGGGCTTGTGACCCTGAAGCAAGCGGAGGAGCTTTCCCCTTGTCTTCTTGTGTGGATGGAGGTTGAGCGGTGACTTGCTCTTCAACCTCAGATGCTTGCCCCAGTTGGTTGTTTGGAAGCAGTTGGCGGACAAGAACTCTGAGTTTCTCTTGTCTTTGAGATAGGTCTTGGATGAGAGCCATCTGGCCCACCAACTGTCCCATCATTTGGGTCCTCAAGGTTGTCAGATCAAACTGCAGTTCCGCGAGCTGATCACTCCTGGCATTGTTGGAATTCTCCAAGCCCTTTGTGAGGAGAGCTTTCATCTCTTCTTGCCCCAGAGACAAGTTCAGGAACATCTCCTGCAGCTGAGCAGTCTGGTCTTGAATGTCTTTGACAGACCTTTCTAGGGCCATCTCTTGCTGAAATAAACAGCAGGAGAGTAAGGAAACCTGAAAAAGGAAAGATTGTCAAAATGCAATGCATGATATGTGGATGCATGCTTTCAAGGATCTCTTGGGGTAAACACAAGAAAATGTTAGAGGTTGAACTTTGCTCTTGGATTGGAGATCTCCGCACCGGTGGACGTCTTTCCACGAGAATCAAGCTCACCATGTCGAGTGGGTCATAGCCACTGATTCAAGTTGTTGTACTTGATCTTTGACTGCATTGGTTAGAGGAGAAACCCCTTGCCCCTTGATAGACGTCTGGTTCAACGTAACCCTGCATCCAAAGAACCCTCGAGATCCTTGAAATGGTTATTGAAAATGCTATGGTATGATGTCATGATGTTATGTACATGTATGCAAAAAGCAAGTGAGTGTATATACAGACAAACATATTCACACAAAGCAAACAAGTCCTTAGGTTTAGGCTTGCATGAGGTTTAGGTAAGTACCCTCTTGAAGTTAGTTGGCTCATCCTGTCCTAAAATAGAAACCGGGTTCTAAGGAGCTCAAAATCATTGGATTGTTTTCTGCGTTCATTGTTTCGGTTTAGCCACTTACTGGCGACCAAAATATTCCAAGAAAACAATCCTCAAATGAGTGTAGTATCGAGTATCTACCAACTTCGGACTGCACCAAAGTCGGTCATCTCACTACCCCTAAAAAGGCTAAGATGGTCAATTAAGGTTCTAAGAGTTCGTTAGTGCTTCATGACATCACACAGTGGCCCCGTACTCTCCTTGACTACTCAAGGGTTACCGGTACTCACAAATATGTCACACTAACATAGCTTACTGCTTCAACCATGTCGGTATACCCCGCACAGTTCCCTCGCAGTTTTTTTGCTATTTACCTAAAAAGGTGCCCCAAATCCGGGTGGAGGATTTACAACAAACCCAAACAAAGAACCCAAAAGATAAAGAAATCAAGTCAACCAAAGTAAGAAAGTAAAGGTGATCTAAACCCTAAGGTAACCCCACTTTTAAATTTTTCCCTTTCCCCAGCAGAGTCGCCAGTTCTGTGATACGGTGGGAGAACTGACTGTGAGTTTTGCGTTCGTATTCGCACTTGTGCGGTTGAGCAAGAGTCGCCACCGACTTTTTATTTTATCCTAAAGGAAAGGTTAAAAAAGCACAGCAAAAACCTTTTGAGATATTTCGTGGGTCTGGGGGGTAGATTATGAAAAGGGAAGGTATTAGCACCCTTTTCATCCATGGTTATCCATGGGCTCTTAGTTACTTGGTTTTTTAGATCACTTGCCTTGATTTTCGATTGCTTGAAAATGGTGTATGTGCGAGTGTTTTTGAAAATGTTTTGGAAGAAGATGCCTTGTCTTAGGCTAACCTTGTAACAATTCTTTACTCGAATATTTTACAAAGGCGTGTATCTTTTCGAAAAGATGTTTCAAATGTTTTTGAGAGTTTGTTTTGAAAGTGTTGTGGATTGTGGTTTTTGAAAAGAAGGCAAGTGTTTTTGCAAGTTGATCTCAAGTAACTAAGAGTTTTGTCTACCCTATTGTACTCAAAGGTTTTCTCTATGTTTTCAACCCCTTTTAACAATTTTGTTCCACCATTGAATTTGGTGGACAATCTTGCGTTTAGGAAGTTTATTCGGGACGGGCACGGGTCATCGTATGGACCATGAATGCAATGATGCCAAGTGTCTTTGGCAATTTGCTTTGAAGGGACTATGATCATTCCGTTTAGGCAACATTCGAAAGCGTCATCGAGGGACTTATGATCATTTGAATTTGTTTTGCCAAAGATACTCGACGTGCAAGCATGGCCCATTTTGGAAGGCAACATGTGGGATTACCCTAGAGGGTGCAAGTGTGATTGTGTATTGATTTCATGTATTTGTCTTGTATTAGGTTATCTAGCGTTTGATTTTATGTACATGCAAACCCTAGGTCTAACCATGGTATAATTGAAAGCGGTAAATTGCGAAAATGTAAAGTCTACGCTATTACAAAATAAGTATCCGGGAGTGGGGATACAATATTCACAAATGGGGATGAGACTTATAGTATCCAATAAGTTACAACCAAATCGAATTTGCGATCAAATGTAAATGACGTATATCAATGTATAAGATAGACAAATGTGTATAGGAGCAATGTATTGTGTAAGTGTACAAGTATATGCGAACGTGATTATTTACAGGTGCGGAATGTGAAATTAAATGTGTATTAAGTATTGTTAAGTATTTGTTTTGACCTAAAGAAAAAATTAAATATTCATTTAATTAATTAGTCTTGTAATCTTGTATTTTGATATGTATGAAAAGAATGTTTTAATGAAAAGAAAAATATTCTAATTTTGAAAGTTATTATTTTACGTTTGATATATAAAAAAGGTATCTTTGTAATTTTTGTGTTTAATATGTACAAAGGATATTTAAATAAAATGTTTTAAATTAATTAAACGATGCATATAAAAAAAGTGTCTTTATAATTTGTTTATACAAAGAAAGTTTAAATTAGATATTCTAAATAAAAATGTGTTTTTATGTATTAGTATTAATGTAATATTGTAAATAATATATTAAGTTAGAAAAAAGAATATATTGTTTATATAAAAAAAGAAAAAGTTAGTGTTAATAAAATACTTGTTAAAAAGGTTAAATTAGTTAATTAATAAGAGTGATGTTTGTTTTATATAAAAGAGGTAAGCATTTCTAATGGGCTTTAGGCATGCAGAAACGGGCAAGGCCCACGTTTGGGCTCAAGACGTTTTAGGGTTTCGCTTGTGTTTTCATTTGGGAACATGTTTTAGGGTTTGCAGCGAGCAGAAGCGCCGTTCATGGAGGTTTCGTTCATCTTCGTCTTCCTCGTTTGCTTCTGAGCCTTCCTGCCTCGGCCACCGGTTCTCCACCTTCCTCCTCCCTTCAACCGGACGCTAGGGACAACGGATATACGGTATAAACACTTTCTTATTCGCTTTGGTTTTGCATGCATTGATTTGTTCATTTTTTGATCCTGATTTCCTCGTTTGTTAATGGTTGTTGGAGGTTTTTTTGAAAAAAAGAAAGAAGGAAAGGGTTACCTTTGGAGATGGAGGAGGGAGATGAGGGGAAAGCTAGGAGGCTCGATGGCGAATGGAGAGGCGGAGGCACGTGATGCTCGCTTGGACGACACTTGGTATTTCTATACTTATATCTTTCTTCTTCTTGCTCGTGTTGCCTTGGTTGCCTTTGTTGCCTTTGTTGGTTTTCTCTCTTCTTCTGACTTGTTGGTTTGGACTGTCTTTGAACGTTGCTTATGTATCTTCTTCTTTCTCACCTTGCCTTGAGTTGCTTTATGAATATGCTTGCTTATGTTGTCTGTGAACGCTTGTTACCTTGAACGTTTGTTGCCTCGAATGTTTATTGCTTTGATACTTTTCCCTATGATGATGCAAATCTGAGGGCTCGTGGGGTTTGATTTTGAATGCTTCTTTTCCTCTTCTCTTCCAGTTGCCTTGAGTTGCTTTATGAATATGCTTGCTTAATGACTTTCTCCTTCTCTTTTTCCTTGATTGTGCTTCTGAATGATTTGCCTTTGGAATGTTTGAATATGCTTTTGTGCTTGTTAGAAAACGCCCTATGATGAGTGTTCTGAGGGCCTTGAGGGTTTGGTTGCCTTAGACAGGTTCAAACTTCTTTGGAGCCTTTAGGCTTTGAAAAGATTAGGAACCTGTGTTTGACATTGAGTAGCCTGAGTATGCTTGGATATTGGGTGTCTTGTGAATGCCCCTATGATGAACTCCTTGAGTTCTGAGGGTTTGATGCTTGAAGCTAGGCTTGTATCATTTCTGGTTTCTTGAAAGGCTGGACAGGGTAGGCATTTTGGCTTGGCCAGTTTTGTTTAGGCAAGTTTGTATGCTTAGCACTGTTTTTGACAAAGGGTTATTCAGGCAGGTATGATACTTGACAGAGGTTTGATTGTTTTGAATGTGATGATAGGCACAAGGTTTTTTGGCATATGCTGTTTTTTTGATGATTAGGCTTTGAATGTTTAAGGTTTGAACTGAACAGGTTTTGCTGGAGGTGTTTGAGTTTAAGGTTTGTGAAATAGCAGGTTAATGGTTTTTGGCTCTTAGAGTTTAAGGGCTTTACAGGTTTTGATGGTTAGGCCAGGTTTTGAAGCTTTGGTTGGTAAGGCTTATGAACTTGAACAGGTTTTAGACTTCTTTTTGTTAGGCTTCAGGCAGGGCTGTGCTTCAGGCTTGAACTGGTTTATTATGCTTCAGGTTTGAGGCTTTTTGTAGGTAAGGCTAATGCAGGTTAATTATTTGTGTGTTTGGTGTTCTGGTTAAGCTTGAGGCTTAACAGTTTGTCCTCTCCCCTTTGTTCTATGTTCAGTTCTTTTTGTTTTATATTAGTTTCCTATGCTTCAAGCCTTAAGCCTGCAAACCTGCATTCTTTTATCTCTCCACTCTTCTCTCTCAGTACAGTTGAATATTAAACTATGTTTTTTTTCTGTACTTCTCTGAAAGGGCTACTTGTTGGGAAATGATGAAAAGAAAATGTATGCTTGCATAATGGTTTTCCTCTGCATATTTTATCTTTTCTTGACAGATTTTGTACTTTGTATCTTCTTTGATATCTTTGCCAAATCCTCTTCTTGACAGCTTTGAGTAGACTTTTTGGCATTTTGACAGTAAATTGTACTTTTTTGGATTTTGACAGAAAGTTGCAATTTGCTTTTTAGTTGGGTTTGAACTGTGCAGTTTGAGATTTTGAACTTATGCATTTTGACACTTTGCATTTTTTCATTCATGATTAGCAAATAAAACTCGTCCCTCTTTGTGAACCGAGAGAAATCCCGTGATTTGCAGAGAGGGTTAACTGATCCCAATCAGTGGCCCTTAATGATGAATTTCTTTTATCTGTCTTTATTTATCTATCAGTCACTGACTTTTCTCCTTTTCTTTTGCAGATAAAAAATGGAGCACTGGAGCGAGGGATAGCAGATGAAGATTTGAAGATTAGAAAAATAATTAGGATAGTCTTTTATTTAGCTTTAAATAAATGTAACATTATTTTTGTCAACATTTTGTAAACAAAAACAATTTATACAAATGACTTAAAGATAAATAAAAAGTCCTTTTATTTAGTTAATTCTTCTCTTCTTCAATTGTTCATTTATTATTTATAGTTCTTTAAATTAAAATAAATTGAAAATAAATTCCAACTTATTCAATCTTTAGAATAATAAATAATTAACTAAACAATATTTCAGTACTGATCAATTAATAAACTTGACGCTTCCAATGTTCAAAGCAAAATAACAGTTAATCACAACAATTAATCAGACGCATTCCCTCTTTTCACTTATTTTCAACAAACACTGTAATTCCAAACTGCGTATATCTTTTGACTGGTGAATTCAAACCAACTACCTTCTTTTACTGATTAAATCAAAACAATGCGAATTCAACCCGAATCTCGGAATAACTTGCAAAGTGCTGTGGAATTTAAATCCTTCTGAGAATATGCCCACAAAAACCTTAATTCCTGATTAAATGCCCAATAATGTTCGCCTGATCAAAATTGAGTCAAAGTCAACCAAAACCCTAAGCCAACTGTGTGAAACAATCCAGAGCCCTGAAAAATCAATAAAACCCTAATCTTTGTTTGACTGACGAGAAAAGTCCGTTTGACCGATTCTTGAGCCAGTTTGAAAAATTAAGAAATGCCTGAAGCTGAGATTTCTTGTGGAAGAATGCGAGGGCAAATTTTGGGGTACAACAGGTATATCAGAAGAACATTTGCTAGCGGAAACCATTGGTGGCACAACTTCGAAGGCTTGACACGGGGTCTCAATGAATTCCCCATCCATCTCTACGTACTTGAAAGAGTTGAGGTGGCTTACCATAAACTCTTCTTCACCACATACGGTGAAAATTATTCCCTTGACCGGATATTTGAGTTTTTGATGGAGAGTTGAGGTTACTACCCTAGCTTTATGGATCCAAGGGCGACCCAACAAACAAGAATAGGCAGGACGGATATCCACAATGTAGAAGGTGGAATTGAAAATTTGTGAGCCCACCTTGATTGGAAGTCCACTTCTCCATAAACAGTCTTTTTTGATCCATCGAACGCCCTTACAATGATATCACTTGGTTTCAAGACTGAACCTTCACAGTCTAGACGGTCTAACACCCCCTTGGGTAGTACGTTTAGAGAAGAACTAGTGTCTACAAGCACATATGCTAAGGTAGTCCCTTTGCAATCGATAGAAACATGTAGAGCTTTATTGTGGTTCTTCCTAAGCGGTGTTAGGTCAGCATCTGAAAATCCCAAGCCATTATCAGCAGTCAAGCTCACCACGCAATTCTCAAACTGGTCTGTTGTGGTCTCATGGGGGACATGAGCCTTTTTCAAAATTTTGATTAATGTCCGAGCATGGGCATCGTAACAAAGTAGCAAAGACAACATATAAATCTTAGAAGGGGTTTTCCCCAACTGTTCCACAATCTTGAAGTCACTCCTTTTTATTATCTTCAAGATCGCGTCCATCTCACAAGCGGAAGGTTCTCCATCAAAAACGTCCTTTGCGGGTACTTCTGTCATGATAGGCTCAACAACCTTCTCTTTCCCTCTTATATCGGTACTCGGCTTGGCAGCAGTAATGCGGACGAGTGCCTTTGTAACAACTAGTGGGGAGATGTTGGGTGAAAAGATTCTCCCAGATCGGGTTACTTTACTTGAGTCAGTTATGTTACCAACATCGTCAGCTTTGTCTTCTTTGATCCAAGCTTCTTGTTTCATCCCGTGGTAAAACACCTCAGCACCATAGTTCCATGGTACTGCCTTGTTTGAAGAGTACGGAATTGGTCCTGGATTGGTAATTATTAGGGGAGCAACAGTTGGTTCGTTTGAAATCCTGATAGGACCTTTGGAGTAGATCCTAAGAGGTTTGTTTGAGATGGTTATAATGGAGAGATCTTTACATTCATCAGACAAACTTTTGACAAGCGGGGTCTTCTCAAATAGGATCTCGTGGTTGTCCATCAGGCGTTGAATGCCTTCCTTCAGCCCTTCGCATCCATTGAGTTGTTTAGTACAGCAAACATAGTCTTTTACACAGCCAGGGAAGATCCCAGCTTTCAACAGATTCTTTTTGATGATATTCAGTGGAGTAGTCAAGTCTTCAACAAAGGCAACAAAAATTGTATCTTCAACAGCATTAACACCTTTGTCATGCTTTGGCATAGGCGCGGTGGTTACATTTGGAGTTAGAGGAGGATCAAATTAAATAGTCTTGTTATTGATCAAGTCCTAGATTTTATTCTTCAAGGCCCAGCATTGGTCAGTCTCATATCCGGGGCTACTTGAATGGTAAGCACATTTAACGTTCGGATTATACTTTGGTGAAGAGGTATCAGGGTTGGCAGGATGGTCACGCAATGTCACCAAATTAGCCTTGAGTAAGTGTTGTAAGGCTTGAGATAATGGCATGCCTAACCTTGTAAATTGTCTTCTCGGAGTTTCAAAACGTTGATGATTAGCAGATGGTATTTGAGTAGGAGTTGGATTGGAGATTCGGACAATATTAACAGACAAATGGTCATTCTTCTTGGTAAGGCCCCTTGCCCCGTACACATCATTGATTTCTTTCTTTGCAGCAAAAGGTTTCTTGATAGGATTGGAAGTGGAGGCAGATGCCATGGAAATCTTCCCACTTTTGATGCCGCTTTCAACTCTTTCACCGATTAAGATTAATTCGGTGAAACCAGAAGAAGAGCAGCCCACTAATAGATTAAAGAATGGACCAGATAAAGTTCCCATGAACATGTCAATGTGCTCCCTATCAGTCAAAGGTGGTTGAACCCTACTGGCGAAGTCTCTCCACTTTTGTGCATATTCTTTAAATCCTTCATTCTTCCCCATTATCATATCTTGCAACTGAACCCTTATTGGCACCAAGTCGGTGTTATACTGGTACTGATGGTAGAATGCGGTGGCTAAGTCTTCCCAAGTATTGATGCGGGAACCATCCAACTGGTAGAACCATTCTAACTGCGTCCCGGCCAAGCTTTCTTGGAAAAAGTGAACCCAGAGTTTCTTATCAGCGGTGTGCGGCTGTATCTTGCGCACATAATATTTCAGGTGAAGTTTTGGACATGAAACTTCGTCGTACTTTGCAAAGACTGGTATTTTGAATTTGTGGGGAATAAAAACCCCAGAGATCAAACCCAAATCATCAAAATCTAAACTGGGGATAGCTTGGATCTCAATGGCCTTTAATTTGTCTTCTAACTGCTTATACTTGACATCGGCGGGTGGATATTGCTCGTCAAAATAATCATCATCAGATTCTTGATCATTAATACAGTCAGCCTGAGTACTCCTAACTTCACCAATCTAGTTCTCGTCTTCCTCAGATGAGTATTCCACTACCGGGATCTGACGGACTTGCTCTTTGAACCTTATGCCCATGTTGACTAAGGCTCTCTTCTTAGGTTTCTTCTTAACTGCCAGCAATGCCATCATATCTTGCTGCCCTTTGGCTAGGGCTAGTAGAGTCTCTTGGAATTGAGAGTTTTGTGCCTGGAGATCCTTCACAGTTTTCTCTAGATCCATCTTGCTGAAATAAATAGAAGAAAGATAAGGAAACCCGTTATGTGAAAACCTGTCATGTTATGATGTATAGAAGATGTATATGCAAATGATTTCAAGGATTTATGAAATTTAAATTTGTATAGACAAAAGAATGAACAAACGTTAATTTTCATTAATTTGTTTGAAAAGATTACAACATGCCTCTTGGGCTTACAAAATAACTTTCTAAGATAAAAATATTGAACGCATCCTCTTTGGCACGAGATAGGCATTCACACTTTACTCTTCATGTAGCTGCTTTGTAAGCTCCAAGACTCTCTTCCCACTAGCGCATAATTGAGCTTCAAAAGTATCTCGTTCTTCCTTTATCTGAATCCAACCCTTTTGTAAGTCTTCAAGAGAGGTAGGCATGTCATGGTGGAGGATAGTGTACGGTACATATCCTTCAACCACAGGCTCTATGATAACTGGTAAGATGGAGGGATAAGGCATCACAAGTTTATGAGCATGAACTCGTACCCACTTAAGGTAAGGCTCGAGGGGGATGGAATTCTTGTGTCCTAACGTCTTGCTATCCATTTTGCTTACCATCCTCCAAGCTCGTATAAACCTCTGGCGGTAACCTTGATCGTCGCTCTCATAGTCGAATACCACTCCTTGGATGAGCATCTCATGAGGACCATCCCTTCGGGCATAACCAAACTGGCGTAAGGCTAAGCAAGGGTTATAAGTGATACCTCCCCTAATGCCAAGAAAAGGGACATTAGGTAATTCCCCATAACAGTCGATGATAGTAATATTCTCCAAGGATCGAGAACTCCAATGGATATTTGAATGTTTGAGCGTCATCAACCTATGGGACCACCTCAAACCTTGCTCGTTCTTCAACACATATCAGGGAAGATGCAAAATAAAGCATCTAGCCAAAAGAGGATTGTAACACATGAGGGCTCCTGTCTTCCTCATAGTGTGAGTGTGGAGAGAATGTAGGATATCTCCCAACAAAGTAGGCACCAGATTGCGAGACATGAAGATTTTGACAGCATTGACATCTATGAGTTGATCAGGGTTTGGGAACAAAACCATCCCAAAGATGAGAAGGGCCAAGATTTCTTCAAAAGCTCGTAAGTCCAAAGAGTTCCAACAATCTTGAGCTTTCTCAAACAAGAACTTGGCTAAGAAACCTTTGACACCACTCCTTGTTTCCCAATTAGTTATGATATCATATTGTTGCAAGTGTAGTGCTCGGGCAATCTCTTCAGGTCTCGGATCTCTTTCCGTACCGTTGAAAGATAGTTGATTGAGAATAGGAATCTTCAAGAGTTGAGAGAATTCCTCCATAGTAGGAACAAGTTGATAGTCGGGAAAGTTGAAGCAATGGTGTAGAGGATCAAAGAACTGGAAAAGAACCTTCATCATATCTTCATTTGTGCTAGAGGTAACCAAGTTTAGGAGGCAACCATGTGTTTTGGTGAATGAAGAGTTCTCAGGGACCCTCGATGCTAGCTCTTTGAGTTAAGAAGGAATTCTTACGAGATTGACTTGAATGGTTTTCCTGCGAATAGAAGCCATGTCCTACAAAATAGAACAAAGATAAATCCCAATAATCCTTGAAATTGTTAGTGAGAATGAGTATGATGTTATGATGTTTATGACGTTATGTACAAGTAAACATGTACACATAAGACAAACAAGTCCTTAGGTTTAGGCTTGCATGGAGTCTCATAGGTAAGTACCCTCTTGAAGTTTAGTTGGCTCAAAACCTGTCCTAGGAATAGTAATTGGGTTCTAAGGGATCTCAATATCACTGATCTTTCTTGTCGGGCATGGTTTCAGCGCAAGCCTCTTTCACGGCGACCGAAATATCTCGAGAAGTCAAACCTCAATGAGTGTAGTATCGAGTATCAACCAACTTCGGACTGCAGAAAAGTCGGTCATCTCACTACTTCCTAATGGCCAAAGTTGGTCAAGTAAAGGTTCTAAAGTCAGTTAGTTCTTCATGACACCACTCAGCGGCTCCGTATTCTCCTTGACTATTCAAGGGCTACCGGTACCCACAAATGTGTCACACTAATGTAGCTATTTCTTAGACCATGTCGGTATACCCCACACATTTTCCACAATGTATTGCTACTTACCATTAAGGTATCCTAAATCCGGGTAGAGGATTTAAAACAAGCCCAAACAAGGAACCAAAATGTAAAGCAAACAAGTCAAACAATGAAAGAAAATAAAGGTGATCTAGCCCTAAGGTAACCCCACTTTTAAGTATTTATCCTCCCCAGCAGAGTCACCAATTTTGTGATACGGTGGGAAAACTGACTTGGGTGTTTTACATTTTATTGCAAATGTTGCGGTTATCAAGAGTCGCCACCGACTTTTCTTTTATCCAAAAGGAAAGGCTGAAAAGAACAGGAAAGACCTTTGAGATTATTTCTTGAGTTTGGGGGGTAGATTATGAAAAGGGAAGGTATTAACACCCTTTTCATCCATAGTTATCTATGGGCTCTTAGTTTCTTGCTAGATCACTTGATTTTGTTTGAAAATGTGATTTGTGTGGTTTTTGAAAGTATTTTTAAAAGGCGCCTTCGTTTAGGCAAACTTTGTAATGGTTCTTATTCGTAAGAACGTATACAAAGTGTTGGACTTTTGAAAATATTTCATGCTTGGAAAGTGTTTTGAAAGTGTTTTTTTTTTAAATAAGCAAGGATGTTTGTTTTGAAAATGAGAAAGCAACTAGGAACAATCTACCTACTCAAAAGTCTTTGTACATTTCTTCCTTTCCATTGATATTGCTATCTTACCATTGATTTGGTAAGAAGCCCTATCTTTGGATGTAAAGGGACGGGCATGGGTCATCGTATAGCCATGATATCAATGTTGTGAGATATCTTAGCATTTCTCTTTGAGGGACTAAGATCATTTTGAAAGGCAACATTGATAGCACCGTCGAGGGAATATGATCTTGTATTTTTGATTGCTTTTTGCTAAGACATCTCACATACAGAACATGACCATTTTTGTAAGGCAACAAAGTGGAATTAGCCTAAGGATGCAAGTGTGCAAGTGTGTTTGATTTACATGCATTGTTTTGTCTTGAATTAGGGTTTGTGAACTTGTTGATTTTAGTCTTTCCATACAAACCCTAATTACTAACATTTATATAAAGCGATAAATTGTGAAAAGTAAAATTACTACGCTATTACATCATTAGGGGAAGGGGTATACAAATTTACAAATGGGGATTTGCAAGAAAATTAAACCTAATTATCTATTACAACCATATTAAATAATATACAAGAATTGAAAATAAAATAATGTACAAGGAGATAAATGGAAAAGAAATGATTTTTGTTAAGGGTTCTATCTTGACCTAATAAAGAAAATGATTAGTTAAAATTAAACAAAATTAAATTTAAACTAATTAAGAAAAGAAATTAAGTTTGAAATATTTTTTAGGGTTTTTATGAAAAAGGTTTTAAGTTAATAAAAATGAAAATTATTTAATTAAAAGAAACCTAAGTTCTAAATTAATTTTAAATAAAAAAGGAAAATAATAATTAAACCTAATTCTAAATATTTACTCCCTCCGGTCTCATTTATAAGAAAAAATTAACTTTTTATATACATTGAATAAGTAATGTATTTGGACAATATATTGTCCAAATACATTACTTATTTAATGTATCTAAAAAGTTAATTTTTTCTTATAAATGAGACCGGAGGGAGTATTAATTAAGAAAAAAGATATTAATTTATTAAGAAAATGTTTTTGTTCTTTTGTTTTATAAAGAAAATAAAATATATAAGTGTAAATAATAAATAAAAATAAAAATATTTTTATATATTTTATTAATAAAAATAAAAATAATAATAATAATAGTAATAAAAATATAATAAAGAAAAAAAGAAATAAAATAAAATAAAAAAAGAAAATAATAAAATAAATTGGGCCAGGAGTGCAAAAGTAAGGCAGGGGGTTAGAAGAATGAAAAAAGTGGAAGGCCCAACAATAAGGGTCCAGGCGCTGCAGCTGAAACAAAAAAAGAATGAAAAATGTTTAAAAAATTGTCCAAAAGGTAGCGCTGGGTGTTGAACCCCTGACCTCCAACACAAACGTGTGTTGCCTTTGCCACTGGGATGGCTGTACATCCGGTAACATAATTGAAATAATAAATACATAATACAAAACAAGTTCTAGAAATGAACTTCATCTTCAACCTCCAGCCATGGTCCCTGTAACTTCACCATTTCTCAATAAAAATGAAATATGCAAACATGAACGTTGCTCCATTTTTCCATATGAATCAAACCATGTAAATATCATAAGCTATAAATCAAAGATGAATGAGAATTTCTAAAAGTACCAAATTCTGACCTAATTATTTCAGGAAGTTCAAACTCAAAATTCTCACTACTCAAGCAATATAAATGAAATCTATGGACATGTATAGTTTCAGGGCAATGATGTCTAAATTTTATCTTCACAAATGCAAGCCTCACAATGCCTAAATGATAAGATATAAGTTCAAAAAATATACCTCAAAACTGGAAATCGTGAAATGAGTTTGAGCTTGATTCAAGGTGCTGCAATGATCAGGTTAGCTTCCTCAAGTTCCCAGGAAGCTAATGCAATGGTTAGCTTGAGCAATGGATGGCTGGAATGGCTTGGAGAACTCAACCTGCAATGCTCTATTTTTTGTTATGGAGTTTGATGCAAATGGTGTTACAGTCGTGTAACAGGGACAAGGATGAGTTGTATTTGATGTAAGGAAGCTTTAGGAACTAAAAGGCCAAAGAACGCACGAGGGAAATATGAGTTACAAGTCCAAGGTAAGAAATTGTGAAACAATAGAGTTTTTGGGAAATTTATGATTTAAGGGAGTTTGGGAGATTTTCAGGGTGTTAATGTTCGTCCCTTAGCTCACAAATAGTGATTCTATTTATAAGCAACAAGTTTGGATACTTGTTGTTGATCAGAATTCAAAAACAAATGTTTAAGCTCAACATGTGATTTTTTTGAGAAATCCAAGTTTCAAAGTATTATGTACTTGCTAATGTAGAGTTAAACACGCTTTCTTTTGACTTTGTAGATAGAGTGTGATCAGAGGGAACAAGTTAGAGGCTCAAGAGTTGAGTTTGTACATAAAGCTTGCTTTTCAAGAATGGCATTATTCACTTTCTTCCCAAAATGGCAATATGAATTGGATAAAGCTTAAACAACTTGGATTATAGCTCAAAAGTTTGTGTAATCCATTAATGATGGATAGATACACAAGTTATAAGGCCTGTGAAGCAAGATTATGCAGCCTAACATTGAAATTGAATTATGTGTTCATCAAGAAATGGCTTGTAATTCAAGAATGAAACCCTAACTGCTTGCCTTCGAGTATCCTTGCTAAAGTATGATCTCAATGAGTTAATTGACATTTTGGAAATCTTGTAACATCCTACACAACCTCTATGTTGTACATTTTTGAAGATTCATCTTGGGACTATGTAAAAAATTTCCATGAAGTTAGGTCAAAATCCTGCCTAAACTAGGGCAAAAATTTCACTAAGTTTCCAAGTTTCATGAACATGTCTTCTTAAAATTATAACATGAAATCATTCATTTCTAGAAGAATTTGTGTTCTATAATGTTTTATATCTCATTAAGATCTACAACTTTCATGTTGGAAGTTTCCTTTGAATCATCTTGCATCATGGTGAAAATTTGGCTCAAAGTTATGAAAAAATATGAATTTTCCAACACTTAGAAAATTTTCTAAGTTTATAAATTTTGACTTTTCAAAATGAAATCTTGACTTTTTGATTTCTTGATTAACAAGTTTCATACTTTGACATGTTTTGTTGAATTGTGATCTTTGATACTTGATTTTGACCAAAAAGTTAAAGTTTGACTTTTCAGTATACAGTTGACTTTTCATTAGTTGATTGAAATTCATTTGTCAATCAATTGATCTTGAGATATGTTTTGAGAAATGGCATTAGGTAAAAATGAATCATTTTAATCCTTGAGATCATGTCTCAAACCAATAAATCATTTGCTAGTTCAAAAAATCATAAAATGCACTTTCTCAGTCAAAACCCTAATTTTGACCATTTTGCCCTTTTGATGATCTGATCAAATTTCTTGTGGAATTGTGATCAAAATTTGATCAAATGACATATATGAGTTCATAATGTTGATATGGATAAAAACTTATGTAGTTTGACTGTAAATTGACCACAATTGACTTTTTCCCCAATACAGCTGATTTTAGGTCATCTGATCAATTGAGTGAGCAAAAATGTGATCCAAGACTTGAAACTTGACATGAGCAATATTAAGGGTCCAAAATTATCAATTAAAGTCATATGGGGCATTAAAAGTCCATTTGTATTTGTGCAATCTCAAAACCTAATTTTCAATCATTAGTGCTAGAGGAGGTGCCTTGAGCTGATCAGGCCTTGTGCAGTCTTGAATCCAAGGAGATCTTGTAAGAGATTACTTGATAAATGAGAGAGAAAATTTTGGGGTACAACAACCATGATCCTAACCACTATGGACAGTGACGACCTTCCGCACCCGGTAATCGCGAACATAGTTAAAAGATACTATGCATAAACAAAGACCCGCTAGGTCGATTGGCCTAGGAAAAAATTAGGGCATCCCGACGAACCAAAAGGGTTCGGGCAAAAATTATGGATATACATGAAAAAATCTGTACACCCGGCAAGTCGAAAACCTGAAAAGGAGGCTTGGGCAAAAAAGGGTATCCTAGTGGGCTGAAAACCCGAAAGGGCGGTCCAGGAAAAAGTTAGGGATTTAAAGCGTATAACTATGTCCCGTTGGATCACCTGACACCTAATATTCAGTATCAACCATCAAGCTCAAGTGGTACTAATCAATCCAGTCAACTTCGGACAAGCAGCGAAAGAGATGAGACGCTCAAAGACATAAATGCAATAGCAGAATGGGAACCAAACGGGATTATTTCACATAGCTATTTTTCTTTGTATACTATTTGTTTTACCCCAAAATTTGCCCTCTCATTTATCAAGAGTTTGCTCACAAGATCCCCTTGAGCTCAAGACTGCACTAGGATTGATCAGCTCAAGACACCTCCTCAAGCACTGATGACTGAAAATTAGGGTTTGAGATTGAACAAGGATAATTGAAATTTTAATGCCCCGTGTGAATTTCATGGATAATTATGGACCCTCAAGATTACTCATGTCAATTTTCAAGCCTTGGATCACACTTTTGATCAGTCAATTGAACAGTGGACCTAAAAATCAATTGTATTGGGGAAAAAGTCAACTATGGCCAATTCACAGCCAAGCTTCATAATTTTTTATCCACATAAACATTTTAAACTCATATGTATCATTTGATCAAGTTTGGACCATAATCCCTCAAGAAATTTGATCAAATCTCCAAAAGGGCAAAATGGACAAAATTAGGGTTTTGACTGAGAATGGGCAATTTCTGATTTTTAACCTAGCAATTGTTCATTTAGTTTAAGGCATGATCTCAAGAGTCCAATTGCACCATTTTGACCTAATGACATGGTTCAAAACATTGCAAGTCTATTGGATTGACAAATGAATTTTGTAGTCAACTGATCAAAAGTCAAGTGTATACTGAAAAGTCAAACCTTGACTTTTTGGTCAAATTCAAGTGCCAAAGATCATAATTCATCAAAACATGTCAAAATATGAAACTTATTCCTCAAGAAATCAAAAATTCAAGATTTCATTTTGAAAAGTCAAAATTTATAAACTTAGAAATTTTTCTAAGTGTTGGAAATTTCATGTTTTTTCGTAACTTTGAGCCAAATTTTCACCATGATGCAAGATGATTCAAGAGAAACTTCCAACATGAAAGTTGTATATCTCCATTAAATCTAAAAATTTTATTCACATAACTTCTTCCAAAAGTGCTTGGATCTAAAGTTATAATTTTATGAACATAGGGTCATGAAACTAAACACTTAGTGAAATTTTCCCCTAATTTGACCAGGATTTTGACCTAACTTCATGACACTTTTTCATATATTTGCAAGGGGAATATTCAAAATAAATTGAAATATGGGTTGTAGAGCATGTTACAAGCTTTCTAAAATATCCAAGAACTCACTGAGATCATTTTCGAGCAGGGATAATCAAAGAGATGAAGTTAGGGTTCTATTCTTGTTTTTCAAGCCATTTTCATGATGAACATTTGATCCAATCTTCAAGCATGTTGTACAAATCTCACTTTGCAGGCTTCTAACTTGACTTTCACTCCATAATTAAGTGTTTTCACAACAGTTGGAAGCTTTAATCCAAGCATTCAATGCATTGTACAAGTATAATTCTATTTTGGGAAGAAAGGCAACATTGCCATTTTAGAAAAGCAAGTTTTATGAAAAGTCAGCTTGCATTGAGCCTTGCATTTGTTCATTCTGCACAAACACACTCTACACAATCATAACAAGTGTGTTTAAAGGTTTCAGCCACCCTACAAGCCTTGTACCTTGCCTTGGAACAATGCTTGTCAATGTTGCTTCACAAACAAGGCAAAATCCATAACATGTGATCTCTTGTTTTTTGATCATTTCAAAACTTCTAACCCTTTGCTTATATTTAGGGAGATTATTTGCAACATAAGACACGTTTTTACAAGCCCTCAAACACCCTCAAATCTTCATTAGTCAGAACTGGCCAAAAACTCCATTTTTGAAGATGAAGTACAGGCCTTGGAAGCATGTTACGTTATATATTTATCATTTCATTTTAATAAACGGATGTATAGCCACCCAAGTGGTAAGGCAGCGCGCGTTTCATGCTCAGGGCGCAGGTTCAAGCCCCAACACTGCCACTTTTCTCATTTTTCACATTTTTTATCCTTTTTTTTGTTACAAACAAGCAACGCCTAGGCCCTTATGTTAGGCCTTCCATTTTTTTGCTGGCTTTAACCCCTGCCTTACTTTTGCACCCCTGGCCCATTATTTCCTTTATTATTTCATTTTTTTTGTTTTATTTTCATTTCATATTTTTTTTTATTTTAACTATTTTTTTTTATTATTAATAAAAATCCAAAAATATTTTTATTTATTATTTACACTTATATATTTTATTTTCTCTATAAAACAAAAAGACTAAAAAATATTTCTCTTAATAATTAATTTCTTTTTAATAATTAATATATGGACATAGGTTTAATTATTTATTTTTTTAATTAAAATTAATTTAGAATTTAGGTTTATTTTAATTAATTAATTTTCATATTATTTTTATTAAGTTAAAACCTTTTCACAAAAAAACCCTAAAACACATTTTAACTTAATTTCCTTCTTAATTAATTTAGGTTTAAATTTTGTTTATTTTTCATTAATCATCTCTCTTAATTAGTTTAAAACTCCTTTCATAAAAACAACAAAAATCATTTCTTTTTCCATTTACATTCTTGCATTTTATTTTCAATTGTGTACAATATTCAATATGGTTGTAATAGATAATTAGGTTTAACTTTCTTGCAATCCCCATTTGTAAATTTGTACACCCCCTCCCCTAATGATGTAATAGCGTAGTAATTTTACTATTCACAATTTATCGCTTTATATAAATGCTAGTAATTAGGGTTTTATGGAAAGACTAAAACCAACAAAATAGCAAACCCTAATCAAGACAAAAACAAAGCATGAAAACAACGCACTTACACACAAGCACCCCTAGGGTAAAATCCACTTGGTCGCCTTACAAAATGGCCATATTACGCATGTGAGGTATCTTAGATACATCAATAATCAAGTCCAAAGGTTCCCTAAATCGTTCACACCATTGATTCAAAGATGGTACCTTGAAACTGAAGTTTTCTCAAAAGTCAGAATTAGAAATCCTTGTTTTGGCCTCTAGACACAAAATTTATGCGCATTTTTACTTCTAACCATGTTTAATGAACTTCCATAAATGATTAGCACATTGAAGTGCAAGCTTTGGTTGAGTTTTGAGCAAAATAGAAGTCACACTTTTCATATTTGCTACTTCACACGATTTCCCTCAAAACTTTATCATTTCACACGCTTAAGCATTCCATTAGTTTCCCTATAAATAAAGGGTCATACCTCGTTCATTTTCTCAAGCTTAGAGAGCCAAAATCACCCTGTCAAACTTCCACTTGAACCCACTTTTCTGTAATAAACAAACGAATACAAGATCATAGTCCCTCGATGACGCTATCTAAGTTACCTTACAAATGATCTTAGTCCCTAAAGGAGAATGCTAAGATGCCTTGCAACATTGCTAAGTATAATTATACGATGACCCACGCCCGTCCCGTTTACATCTAAAGATAGGGTTTCTTACCAAATCAATGGTAAGACAACAATGTCAAAGGAAAATGAAATGTACAAGAAAGACTTTTGAGTAGGTAGAATGCTCCTAATTACTTGCTC
The DNA here is from genome assembly GCA_948472305.1 of Vicia faba. Classification (NCBI taxonomy): domain Eukaryota; kingdom Viridiplantae; phylum Streptophyta; class Magnoliopsida; order Fabales; family Fabaceae; genus Vicia; species Vicia faba. Next base: position 1,047,889,665 of record OX451736.1, read on the forward strand.
AATTTCAAACAAAACATCCTTGCTATTCTCAAAAAAAAACACCTACACATTTCAAAACATCTTACAAACTTGGAAACATTTTCAAAATATCAACATCTTTGTATACATTCTTACGAACGAGAATCATTACAAAGATTACCTAAACAAAGGCCTCTTTACAAAATACTTTCAAAAACCACACTAAGCACAATTTCAAACAAAAGCAAGTGATCTAGCAAGTAACTAAGAGCCCCTGGAAAACCATGGATGAAAAGGGCGCTAATACCTTCCCTTTTCATAATCTACCCCCCGAACCCAAGAAATAATCTCAAAGGTATTTCCTGTGCTTTTTCACCTTTCCCTTTGGATAAAAGAAAAGTCGGTGGCGACTCTTGCTAACTGCAACATTTGCAATCAAACACAAAACCTTAAAGTCAGTTCTCCCACCGTACCACAGAACTTCCGACTCTGCTGGGGAATTTTATGGAAGTGGAGTTACCTTAGGGCTAGATCACATATATTTGCTTTCATTGTTTGATTTTTATGTTTTACATTATGGTTCTTTGTTTGGGTTTGAATCCTCTACCCGGATTTGGGATACCTTATAGGTAAGTAGCAATACATCGTGGAAACTGTACGGGATATACCGACATGGTCTAAGAAATAGCTACGTTAGTGCGACATATTTGTGGGTACCGATAGCCTTTGAGTTAATCAAAGAGAATATGGGGCCGCTGAGTGATGTCATAAAGCACTAATGAACTTTTAGAACCTTTACTTAACCAACTTGGCCTTTAGGATGTAGTGAGATGACTGGCTTTGGTGCAGTCCGAAGTTGGTAGATACTCGATACTACACTCATTGAGGTTTGGTTTCTTGGGATATTCCGGTCACTGTTAAAGAGGCTTGTGCTGAAACAATGACCAAGGAAACAAACCAGTGATATTGAGCTCCTTAGAACCCGGTTACTATTACTAGTACAGATTTAAGCCAACTAAACTTCAAGAGGGTACTTACCTATAAAACTCCATGCAAGCCTAAACCTAAGGATTTGTTTGTTTTGTTTGTATATGCATACTTGTACATAACATCATGAACATCATATACATCCACTAACCATTTCAAGGATTCTGGGATTCATCTTTGTTCTTGTTTTGTAGGATACGGATTCACTTCACAGGAAAACTATTCAAGTCAATCTTGTAAGGATCCCTCCACAACTCAAGGAGCTAGCTTAAAGGATTCCTGAAAACTCTCCATTCACTAAGAGACATGGTCTCCTACTCAACTTGGTCACCTCCAACACATATAAGGACATGATGAAGGTTCTTTTTCAGTTCTTTGATCCTTTACACCATTGCTTCACATTTCCCAACTATCAACTTGTTCCTACTTTGGAAGAATTCTCCCAACTCTTGAGGATTCACATTCTCAATCAACTACCTTTCAACGATACAAAAAGAGACCCAAAGCCAGAAGAGATTTCTCAAGCTCTACACTTGCACTCATCTAATATCACAACTCATTGGGAAACAAGGAGTGGTGTCAAAGGTTTCTTAGCAAAGTTCTTGTTCGAGAAAGCCCAAAGTTGTTGGAACTCCTTGGACTTGCAATCCTTTGAGTAAATTATGGCTCTCCTCATCTATGGGATGGTTTTGTTTCCAAATCCTTACCAACTCATAGATGTCAACACCGTCAAAATCTTCATATCCCGCAACCCCGTGCCTACATTGCTAGGAGATATCCTACACTCTTTTCACACTCGCGCAATGAGGAAAAGAGGTGTCCTTATGTGTTGCACTCCTCTCTTGGCAAGAAGGTTTATTTCACATCTTCCCCAATCTATATTAAAAAATGAGCAAGGTTCAAGGTGGTCACAAAGGTTGATGACGCTCAAACATTCGGACATTCATTGGTGCTCTCGATCCAAAGAGAATGTTATCATTGTCGACCGTTATGGAGAATTCCCTAATGTCCCTTTACTTGGCATTAGGGGAGGTATCGCCTACAACATATGCTTAGCCTTAAGACAGTTTGGTTACGCCCGAAGGGATGGCCTGCACGAGATGCTGATTCAAGGTTTGGTATTTGACTACGACAACGAAGATCAAGGTCTTCGCCAGATATTTATCCGAGCTTGGAGGATGTTGAATAATATGGATAGCAAGACTTTGGGGCACAATAATTCCATCCCTCTTGAGCCTTACCTCAAATGGGTACGAACTCGTGCTCATAGTCTTATGATGCCTTACCCCTCCATTCTCCCAATAATCATTGAGCCTGTCATGGAGGGAGATGTTCCATACACTATCCTACATCCTGATATGCCCATCTCTCTTGAATACCTACAAAGAGATTGGATACAACTCAATGGAGAGAGAGATACTTTCGAAGCCCAATTCTACGCAAGCGAGAAGAAGGTTTTGGAACTCACTAGACTACTTCTTGAGGAGCAGACTCTGAATGCCTACATCGCACCAAAGAGGATGCGAACTACATTTTTATCTTTGAGTTTTTGTATTATTTTTCCCGATAAGGCATTGATGTACTCGAGTTTTAATCTATTAATATAACATGTGTTTCCTTTTTGTCTAAAAAAAATTTGAATTTTAAAATCCTTGAAATCATTGCATACGCATTTACCATTCATCATAACATAAGCATGTTTCTTGCAACAAGTCTCCTCATCTCTCTAATTTTTATTTAAGTGAGATGGATCTCGAGCAAACAGTGAAGGACCTCCAAGCTTAGAATGCACAGTTTCAACAGTTGCTCTTGACCCTAGCCAAAGGACAAGAAGAGTTGAAGACTTTGTTGGCTGAGGAGAAGAAAAAGAAGACAAACAAGGTGATCGGATTTTTTGTACCCCAAAATTTGCCCTCCCATATTTCTCAAAACATTTCAAGAAAGATCCCCAAGTTGCTCAAGGTAGTCCAAGGGTTGGCCAGACAAGCTCTCTCCTAAGGCAGTCTACCTCAAATTAGGGTTTCATGTTGCATCAAGATACTTGAGTCCAAGTGATCCCAAATTCTCACCAATGTCTTAATATGTTATCAAGATCATCCATGTCAATTTTCAAGCCTTGCAGAGAAAGTTTGCTCAGTCAATTGCTCAAAGGCCTGAAAATCGACTATGCTAGGGCAAAAGTCAACTATGGCCCACATACAGTAAAACTTCAAGATTTTTGGTCAACATACTCATTTTGAATTATATTTCATCATTTGATCAAGTGTTGATCATGATTCATCAAGGATTGCTCATAATTCATCAAGAACCAAAAGTTGCTAAATTAGGGTTTTGTAGGAAAAGTCAACTCAACTTTGACCAAGCATAACTTTCTCATTCTTTATGAGAAACGACCCATCCAAAGCTCATTTTTAAGAGGATTCAATTCCCTACAATCCATCTTCAGCTCCCAAGTTCAAAATATCCACTCACAAGAAGTTATTAATTTGGACATTATAGGTCATTTTGGAAAGTCAACAAAAACACATTTTTTGTCAAAGCTTATTACATGAGAATGGAATATCAAATTGAGATGAGACAAAAAGGGTTGATTAGAGGACATCTCAAGCTTTCTAAAAAGTCCAAGAACACCTCCAAAGAGTCAAAATTGAGGAAGTTATGCATTGGTGAAGTTGACCTTTTTTGCAAAATTGCCAAAAATCAACTATGTCTAAAACTTCAAATTTTGTCAAATGGGCCCAATCTTTTTCACTTGTTTTGAGTGGGCAACATAGACCACGAGCTATAGCCCTTTACACTTGTCATTATCATGTTTTTATTATTTATTTTGATTTTTATTTGATTTAAATCAATTTTAATCAAAATAAATCATAAAATCCAAAATATTGAAAACAAAAGATTTTGTGCTTGTTTCAGGTTTTAATTACAGCTAACATCAAATAAAACTCGTGCAAGGCATTAGGGTGGACAAAAAGATTGATTTTAGGCCAATTTTGGAAAGATTTTTAAGGTGTATCAAGTCAAGATCCAATTCATTGATGGAGGAAGATTGAGATCAGTTATCAACCCTAATCCATTCCTTGATACATATAGAACGAAGGCAGACCAAAAACTAGGTTAGAAGGAGGCGTAACATCAAGAATACAAACTTGAAAAATCAAGAAAAAATGCAAACACAAGTTCCCGTTTAGAGACAATTTTAGGACCTTTGAACCATTCCAATCGTTTCCTGAGGTCATCAGCAAGCCAAAGCAATCTAAAGCAAGCGTTTCCAGGCCCTATATCACGTTGTAAGTCCATCACGACCTTGCTTGTTTCTTGAATTCAGTTTGCATGATTTAGGCATTGTTAGCATGAATTAATCATATATTGTTGATCCATAGAACATTTGCAAGCTTCCTGCATCGTTTAATTTCATTTATATGCCATGTACAAGATTTCACCATGGCTAGGGTTTCTAGCTTCAAATTGGGATTTTCGTTTACAGGAAAAATTGGGTCATAAAAGGGCCACCTTTGTGTTCAGCAAGGCCAGACGAAGCCATCCATGGCCTTCATTTTGATTTATAACGCTTGTGTTAAGTTTTGAGATTTATAGGGGCAATAGCTACGGACAAACGTCCATAGGTAAAAGTTTGAAACTTTTACCAACAGATCCAAGGAAGGAGACGACTGCGTGGCACCCTTCCATTGGCTTGTTCAAATTTTCGCGCGTTGATTTGATACATAGGGCCTTTTTAATATTTGTTTATTATTTTGTATTATTATAACAGATAGAATAATTGGCCCAGTGGTAGTCAGGCAAGCGTTAAGGCATTGGAAAGCTTGAGGTCAGGGGTTCGACCCCTACCTCCAACGTTTGTTATTTTTCTTAATTCCTTTCAGGCAATCCAGCATGCACCAAGGACTGAGGACCATCATGCATTCTCACCATCCAATCTGCCAAGTGGCCAGATGGCCAAATCTGATGGCCATCCAGGAGGGAGCACCAAATGCCTAGTCAAACGCGTAGTATTGGATCTCACAAGTCAACGTGGACTTCAGATTGTTGGGCCCAAGACTGCTTCTCACCCCCCCCCCCCCCAAACTGCTAATTGCAGGCCCAATATCTCTTCTTTATCTTTTTTTTTATATATTTGTTTTATTTTATTTAATTCATTTATTTTATTTACTTACACAAATAATTATTTTCTTTTATCAAAAAAATCACAAAAATATTACTTTTCATAAATTAGGTGTAGATTTTATTTTTATTAAAAATTAATTAATTTAATTAGGTTGTTAATTTAGATAACTTTAATTTCTTTTTGTACATAATTAAAATTAATTAGAACAAATAGGTTTTTATTTCTAATTTAATTATATTTTCTTTTTTCCTAAAAATAACCAAAACATAAAAAATAGGTCATGTGATTATTTTTATTAATTAATTTAATTACTAATTAATTTGTACATTTATTTTTAAAACCTAAGTTCTTTTCTTTAAAAAAATATTAAAAACAACAAAAAACATTTTTCTTTTGATTAGGTTAGAAGGGTCAAAACCTTAATTTCTTCCCGATCTTAATTTTTCTCGCGCGTTTTATTTTTATTATTTATCATATTGATGTAACTTCCTACAGTTTGTAATAGTTTAATTAGGACATTTATTTACATTTATCGCTTTAATTTCAAAGGGTTTGTTTTTGGCTATGTAAATACCCGAAGTCTTGTAATAGCGTAGTTTAATTTCCGCATTTTAAATTCCACAAATATTTAACTGTTAGATGTATGATATTAGGATGCATGACAAGAATGTATGTAATTTTAAAAACAGTTAGACAACCCTAAATGTGCAAAGATAATAAATCTGAAACTGAATCACTCGCACATGCGCACTCCTAGGGTACACTCCCACTTGGTTGCCTTCGGTAAACGGTCATTGAGTATAGGATGCTTTAGTGGTCGTCCTTTTGTCCAAAGATCAAAGTTGCCTCAGAAAGGTTGCCTCGGATATTGTTGCCTCGGATAATTGATCTAAGACATTAGGGTTACTACTAAGACGTCCTAACATTGCTTTAGTGACCGTATGTCCCTTTCGAATTGACCCTCAAACTCCAACGACGGTGCTACCTACTCATTAATAGTGGGATAGCGTTGTCTAAAGGAAACAAAACATAGAACGATTCTTTTTTCGAGTAGATAGATTAGTTCTTAAGTACTTGCTCAATCCAAACAAACTTTTTCACACTTACACTCCTTTACAAACAAGTTTTCAAAAACACTTCATTACACTCTTGAAGACAGAAGCAAGAGTTAAATCGAAGTCAAAACAAAAACTTTTCAAATCACGCAAACACAAAGAAAACAATTTTGAAAATGATGAGCAAGTACCTAAGAGCCCGTGGAAAACCACGGATAGAAAGGGTGTTAATACCTTCCCTTTCTATAATCTACCCCCCGTACTCATAAATATCTCGAAAAAGGAATTTTTCTGTGCTTTTTTTCTTTCCTTGTTGGATAAAATAGAAGTCGGTGGCGACTCTTGCTTACCGCGACATTTTGCGAACACAAACGCAAAATGCAAACCAGCAAATTCCTTAAAAAGGGAAACACGTCCTAGTTCTGGCCACCGTATCACAGAACTGGCGACTCTGCTGGGGATATAATAAGTGGGGTGTACCTTAGGAATAGTTCATCATATTGTTTTCAATTGTTTGATTTGTTTACTTTATCTTTGTGGGCTTTATATCGGAGTTACTATAGATCCTAACCCGGATCTGGAGATACCTTTTAGGTAAGTAGCAATAGACTGTGAGGGAATTGTACGGCATAGACCGATATGGTTGAAGCAGTAGCTACATTGGTGTGACACATTAATTGGTACCGATATCCCTTGTGGAGGAACAAGGAGAGTATGGGGATGCTAATGGGTCATTAAGCATCAACTAACCTTAGAACCTATAATTGACCAACTTGGCCATAAAAAAGTAGCAGAATGCTACACTCATTGAGACCATACTCTCGCGATGGTTTCGGTCGCAAGAAAAGATTGCTAAGCTGAAACTATGATCGATCGAGGATGGTCAGTGATATTGAGAACCTCTAGAACCCGGTTACTATTATTAGGACAGGTTGAACCAACTAAACTGCAAGAGGGTAGTACCTAAACTCCATGCCAGCCTGAAATTTAAGGGCTATTGTATGACTTGTTTGCCCTTACCATGTTTGCTATCTGTGATACTTGTGGTGTGTTTTATCAGGACATCATGCATCATGACATCACATGCATATTTCATTAGACTAACCATTTTAAAGACCAAGGGGATTCATCTTTATTCTGTTTTGCAGATCATGGCTTCTATGCGCAGAAATACCATTCGTATCAGTTTCGTGCAGATACCTGCTCAGCTTAGAGAGTTGGTTTCAAAGGTTCCTGATACTTCTTCCTTTGTTATAAGACATGGTCATCTCCTCATCCTTGTCACTTCCAAGTTGGATGAGCAAATGATGAGCATGTTGTTCCAGTTCTTTGACCCGTTGCATCACTGTTTCACCTTCCCGGACTATCAGTTGGTCCCTACTTTGGAGGAGTTTTCTGATTTACTTGGCATATCTATGCTAGAGAAGACACCCTTTATAGGTTTGGAGATAGCTCCTAGGCCAGAGGATTTTGCTTCAGCCCTACATCTAACAATGGCTGATGTAGTATCTAACTGGGAGATTCGAAGTGGGGTTAAAGGCTTCTTGGCTAAGTTCTTGATTGATCAAGCTCAACAGTTCTGGGATAGTTTGGACTTTCAAGCATTTGAAGACATCCTGGATCTCCTCATCTATGGCTTGGTTCTGTTCCAAAATTCAGATTCTTTTGTCGATATGAACACAGTCAAGATCTTCATGTCTCGTAACCCAGTGCCTACTCTCTTAGGTGATATTCTTTATGCTCTTTATACCCGTACTGTTAGAAGAAGGGGAACTCTCATGTGTTGTACACTGCTGCTGGCGAGGTGGTTTATTTCTCACCTCCCCAAATCTGTATTGAAGAATGAGGAGGGTATGGGTTGGGCTTACAGAATCATGTCCCTTGCTCATACTGACATCCTTTGGAGTACTAAAGATATGGAAAAAGTAGCTGTCATTGATCGGTGTGGGGAATACCCCAATGTTCCATTGCTGGGAATTAGAGGAGGAATAACCTATAATCCTTGTTTGGCTTTATGACAGTTTAGACGAGCTCGGAGAGACGGTCCTCATGAGCTGCTGCTTCCAGACATTGTCTTTGACTTCAAGGGGGATGTGGAGGGACATCGCCGCAGATTTATACGAGCTTGGGATAGGGTGAACAGGTCTGATCCACATGAGCTAGGAATGAAGACTTCTCTCCCAATGTAACCGTATCTCCAGTGGGTTCGAGCCCGTGCTCAAAAGCTGGGAATGCCATACGAAGCTATTCTTCCGTTGATTGTGGAGCATACTGATGAAGAAGGTGTTCCTTATACAATTCTCCATCCCTATATGCCTACTGATCTGGGGGCATTGAAGAGATCTTGGATCCAGTTAAGGGAATAAAGGGATACCTACAGAGAGAAGTATCATGAGCAGGAACGGAAGATCCTAAAGCTTACAAGGCAGCTAGAGACTGAGAGGACAATCAATGTTTATGTCAGCACGAAAGGAAAACGACCATGGGAATTCTGATGTCTTTTATTGTTTCTAGTTTAGATTTGCTTTTCAGTATTTCTTTTGTAACGCCTTGAAGGCATTTTTTAAACATTGTTTCAAGTTTTAATCTAATAAAGTGTGTTTTATTTTGGTTTACAAATTTAAATCTCCCTAAAGTCTTTGAAATCATTTCATACGCATTCCATTACCATGCACCTCATTACAGGTACCCTTAAAGGTTTCTTATCTTCTTCGCTGTTTATTTCAGCACAACATGTCTTCTGAAACACCTACTGATCAAGCTATTAAGGCTCTTCAAGCTCAGAATGCTCAGTTCCAGGAAATGTTCTTGAACTTGGCCAAGAGTCAACAAGATCTGAAGACTCTCATCTTGAAGGACAAGAAGAAGAAGAAGAAGGTGGTCCTCCTAAACATGAGTCACAGGTTTGGGAATAGGTTGAGACAGGAAGTTGATTTATCTCATTCATCTGGAGGGGGAGAGAATCAAGAAGAAAGGAAGGGTCCTAGCCCTGTGGTTTCTGACAATGACACAGATTTTGATGAAGACCAGTATCCTCCTGCTGAGGATACGTATAAGCAACTTGAAGACCGTCTGAGTGCCATGGAGATTCAGAAGGTTCCCAGTTTGGACTTCAGAGATTTGGGTTTGGCATCTGGGGTGGTGATCCCGCACAAGTTTAAAGCGCATATCTTTGCTAAGTACGATGGGGTATCCTGTCTGAAGTTACACCTTCGCTCGTATGTTAGAAAGATTCAACCATATACTGCTGATAGGAACCTCTGGGTTCATTTCTTTCAAGATAGTCTATCAAGGACTCAACTTGAATGGTTCTATCAACTAGAAGGAGATAATGTCCTCAATTGGGAGGACCTTGCTGCTGCTTTTTACAAGCAATACCAGTATAATGCCGACCTTGCTCCCACACGTACTCAACTTCAGGGTATGTCTATGGGTGCGAGTGAAGGTTTTAAGGACTACGCTCAGAAGTGGAGAGATCTGACAGGAAGAGTACAACCCCCTCTGGCTGACAGGGAGTTGGTGGATATGTTTTTGGGGACTTTGTCTGGTCCGTATTTCAATCATTTGATCGGTAGTTCATCGTCTGGGTTCACTAAATTGATTATGACTGGGGAGAGAGTTGAGTCTGGTATCAAGAGCGGCATGATACAGAAGGGTGCTTCATCAAGTACAGAGAAGAAGCCTTTCAAGAAGGAATCTAGTGCATTTTACAACTCGAGGAGCCAAAACCGACCTGAGCGCCGCCAAGCAGTGAACGCGGTGGTAATATCAAGACCAACTGTTGCCCCACAACGCAACACTCAACAAAGAGTAAGGAGACCGCAAAGGCAGTATACTCGGCTTAGTATGACTCTATCCCAAATTCTGCCGTAACTGTTGAAAACCAACTTGGTGATTCTGAAGGAGGCTCCAAAGAATCCCAGTACTACATCACCGTTGTATAATCCGAACTCCCGCTGTGCTTATCACTCTGATAGCCCAGGGCATGATACCAATAACTGTTGGGCTTTGAAGAATAAAGTGCAGGATCTGATTGAAGCTAAGGAGATTGAGTTTGAAGCGCCGGAAAATCCTAACGTCATAACTACTCATATGCCAAAACATGACGCGGGAGTAAATGCAATTGGAGATGATGATGAAGAGTCAGACTTCGACAGCTGGATTTACCCGACTACCAACAGTGGCTTGAACAATTGGACGGTGAAGGACTTCGTGCCCATTTCTTTTATTACACAGTAATAAGAATTTTGTTTTGAGATTTGTAACAAACAGTTTTAAAAGCATTGGACGTTTTTCTTGCATTACAAATTTTGTGAGGGCGGACAAAAAGATTGATTTTAGGCCAATTTTGGAAAGATTTTTAAGGTGTATCAAATTAATATCCAATTCATTGATGGAGGAAGATTGAGATCAGTTATCAACCCTAATCCATTCCTTGATACATATAGAATGAAGGCAGACCAAAAACTAGGTTAGAAGGAGGCGCAACATCAAGAACACAAACTTGAAAAATCAAGAAAAAGTGCAAACACGAATTCCCATTTAGAGCCAATTTCAGGACCTTTGAACCATTCCAATCGTTTCCTGAGGTCATCAGCAAGCCAAAGCAATCCAAAGCAAGCGTTTCCAGGCCCTATATCGCGTTGTAAGTCCATCACGACCTTGCTTGTTTCTTGAATTCGGTTTGCGTGATTTAGGCATTGTTAGCATGAATTAATCATATATTGTTGATCCATAGAACATTTGCAAGCTTTCTGCATCGTTTAATTTCATTTATATACCATGTACAAGATTTCACCATGGCTAGGGTTTCTAGCTTCAAATTGGGATTTTTGTTTACATGAAAAATTAGGTCATAAAAGGGCCACCTTTGTGTTCAGCAAGGCCAGACGAAGCCATCCATGGCCTTCGTTTTGATTTATAACGCTTGTGTTAAGTTTTGAGATTTACAGGGGCAATAGCTACAGATAAACGTCCGTAGGTAAAAGTTTGAAACTTTTACCAAGGGATCCAAGGAAGGAGACGACTGTGTGGCACCCTTCCATTGGCTTGTTCAAATTTTCGCGCGTTGATTTGATACATAGGGCCTTTTTAATATTTGTTTATTATTTTGTATAATTATAACAGATAGAACAATTGGCCCAGTGGTAGCCAGGCAAGCGTTAAGGCATTGGAAAGCTTGAGGTCAGGGGTTCGACCCCTACCTCCAATGTTTGTTATTTTTCTTAATTCCTTTCAGGCAATCCAGCGTGCACCAAGGACTAAGGACCATCATGCACTCTCACCATCCAATCTGCCAAGTGGCCAGATGGCCAAATCTGATGGCCATCCAGGAGGGAGCACCAAATGCCTAGTCAAACGCGTAGTATTGGATCTCACAAGTCAACGTGGACTTCAGATTGTTGGGCCTAAGACTGCTTCTCACACCCCCCCTCCCCCCTAAACTGCTAATTGCAGGCACAATATCTCTTCTTTATCTTTTTTTTATATATTTGTTTTGTTTTATTTTATTCATTTATTTTATTTACTTACACAAATAATTATTTTCTTTTATCAAAAAAATCACAAAAATATTACTTTTCATAAATTAGGTCTAGATTTTATTTTTATTAAAAATTAATTAATTTAATTAGGTTTGTTAATTTAGATAACTTTAATTTCTTTTTGTACATAATTAAAATTAATTAGAACAAATAGGTTTTTATTTCTAATTTAATTATATTTTCTTTTTTCCTAAAAATAACCAAAACATAAAAAATAGGTCATGTAATTATTTTTATTAATTAATTTAATCACTAATTAATTTGTACATTTACTTTTAAAACCTAAGTTCTTTTCTTTAAAGAAATATTAAAAACAACGAAAAAAAAATTCTTTTGATTAGGTTAGAAGGGTCAAAACCTTAATTTCTTCCCGATCTTAATTTTTCTCGCGCGTTTTATTTTTATTATTTATCATATTGATGTAACTGCCTACAGTTTGTAATAGTTTAATTAGGACGTTTATTTACATTTATCGTTTTAATTTCAAAGGGTTTGTTTTTGGCTATGTAAATACTCGAAGCCTTGTAATAGCGTAGTTTAATTTCCGCATTTTAAATTCCACAAATATTTAACTGTTAGATGTGTGATATTAGGATGCATGACAAGAATGTATGTAATTTTAAAAACAGTTAGACAACCCTAAATGTGCAAAGATAATAAATCGGAAACTGAATCACTCGCACATGCGCACTCCTAGGATACACTCCCACTTGGTTGCCTTCGGTAAACGATCATTGAGTATAGGATGCTTTTGTGGTCGTCCTTTTGTCCAAAGATCAAAGTTGCCTCGGAAAGGTTGCCTCGGATAATTGATCTAAGACATTAGGGTTACTACTAAGACGTCCTAACATTGCTTTAGTGAACGTATGTCCCTTTCGAATTGACCCTCAAACTCCAACGACGGTGCTACCTACTCATTAATAGTGGGATAGCATTGTCTAAAGGAAACAAAACATAGGACGATTCTTTTTTCGAGTAGGTAGATTAGTTCTTAAGTACTTGCTCAATCCAAACATACTTTTTTCACACTTACGCTCCTTTACAAACAAGTTTTCAAAAACACTTCATTACACTCTTGAAGACATAAGCAAGAGTTAAATCGAAGTCAAAACAACAACTTTTCAAATCACGCAAACACAAAGAAAACAATTTTGAAAATAATGAGCAAGTACCTAAGAGCCCGTGGAAAACCACGGATAGAAAGGGTGCTAATACCTTCCCTTTCTATAATCTACCCCCCGTACTCAGAAATATCTCGAAAAAGGAATTTTTTTGTGCTTTTTTCCTTTCCTTGTTGGATAAAATAAAAGTCGGTGGCGACTCTTGCTTACCGCGACATTTTGCAAACACAAACGCAAAATGCAAACCAGTAAATTCCTTAAAAAGGGAAACACGTCCCGGTTCTGGCCACCGTATCACAGGAGTCCTAAACATGGGAAGAAGATTTCATGGGAATATAAGAAGGACCCTAGATTTTGCAACGACATCTGGTGAAAGAGACAATCAAGACGGGAAACGCAAGGAAACATTTGTCTCGTCTGAATCAAAAGAGGAAGAGGAAGAAGAAGACTATTCTGAAGAACAATACCCTTCAGCTGATGATAAGTATAAAAATCTCGAAGAGCGGTTGAGTGCGATGGAAATCCAAAAAGTGCCTGGCTTGGACTTTGAGGAATTGGGGTTAGTGTCGGGGATTGTCATTCCCTCGAAATTCAAAGTACCTGTGTTCGCCAAGGATGACGGAGTCTCATGTCCAAAAATGCATCTCGGTCCTATGTGAGGAAAATCCAACCCCATACCGCTGACAAAGACTTATGGGTACACTTCTTCCAAGATAGTCTGTCTGGAACTCAACTTGACTAGTTTTACCAACTAGAAAGAGCCAACGTTCACAACTGGGAAGATCTTGTTGCAGCCTTCTACAAACAATACCAATACAATGCTGACCTTGCACCTACTTGTACTCAACTTCAGAGTATGGCCATGGCTTCAAATGAAGGCTTCAAGGACTATGCGCAAAAATGGAGAGACTTAGTCGGAAGAGTTCAACCTCCTCTATCTGAGAGAGAGTTGGTAGACATGTTCTTGGGCATATTGGCTAGTCCCTTCTTCAATCACTTTATTGGAAGTTCATCAGCAGGTTTTAGTGAGTTGATATTGATCAGAGAAAGGGTAGAAGCCAGTATAAAGAACGGGAATATCCAAAAAGATACATCCTCTTCTGCAACTGTAAGGAAGCCTTTCATTAGAAAGAAAGAGGTGGTTGTTGTATATCCACAAAGAAATCAAGATAGGGCCGAGCACCGACCAATGGTGAGGGCTGTGATGATCCATAAAACTTCACCCGATCAACAAAGAAACAATCAACCAAGGATGGAAAGACCGGTCAGGAAGTTCACCAGAATTAATATGACCCTATCTCAAGTATTACCGCATCTACTAAGGTCTAATTTAGTGACCTTGAAAGAAGCTCTGAAAAACCCTAATACAACCTCTCCTCACTATCATCCCAATGCCCGTTGCGCATATCACTCTGAAAGTCCCGGTCATGACACTAATAACTGTTGGGCTCTAAAGAACAAAATACAAGACCTCATTGAAGCAAAAGAGATTGAATTCGATGCACCCGAAAAGCCAAAAGTCATTTCTGCCCCTATGCCCAAACATGGACATAATACCAATGCCATTGAAGAAGAAATGTTTGTTACTTCAGTTGATGAACTTATGACCCTGCTCCTGACTATTAAAGTGAACTTGTTGAATGTCGGTGTGTTCCCGGGCTGTGATGAAGGTTGTCATTTATGTTTGTCCTCACCAACCAGCTGTCCTTTTTTGAAAACAAGCGTTCAGTGCCTAATAGATAACAAAGATATTTTGTTTGAAAAGACTTTTGTTCCACCTGTTCCTTTTAAAGATGTCTCTATCATTACCATTTCCGCCAATACTTCCAGGTTCTCTACCAAAAGACCCATTAGAATTACATCAGTTCCAAAAGCAACTCCTTTGATAATTACAATGCCTGGACCAATCCCATATTCGTCAGACAAAACCATACCATGGAATTATGGAGGGGATGTCTACTACCACGGTATCAAGCAGGATTGGCCAGCCACCGATGATTCGAGTTCTGAGAAAGTCAACTCCGACATCAGTAATATTGCAGGAACTAGCAAGATTACCCGAAGCGGAAGGATATTCTCTCCAGGAATTGCTCCCCCAAAAGCAGTTTCTGGACCCGTAATCATTTCTGATGTTGCTCCCCCGAAGGCTATTCCCAGTCCTACAATCGTCTCCACTAATACTCCAACTGATAAAGTTTTTACAATCCCTGTTATCATACCTACGAACACTCCTACTGCCAAGTTAACCAAGACTCGAGGAAAAGGTGTTCTGGTTGAGTCTGTCAAGACGAAGACACAATCATTGGCTATCCCTGGGACCTCCCGGAAGGAGATGGAGGAAATTCTAAAAATCATAAAAAAAGCGTCTACGATGTAGTTGAGCAACTGGGGAAAACTCTATCTAAAATTTCCATGCTAGCTTTGCTACTATGCTTCGAGGCGCATGCAAAAGCCTTGGTAAAATTCTTGAAAACTGCCCATGTACCCCAAGAGACATTTACCGATCAGTTCCAAGACTGCGTAGCTAGCTTAAATGCAGATAATGGTCTAGGTTTTTCAGATGCTGATTTAACGCCAAGAGGAATGAAGCATAATGAGGCATTGCATGTCTCAGTTGAATGTAGGGGCACAACCTTGGCTCATGTTTTGGTGGACACTGGCTCATCTCTGAATGTATTTCCTAAAAAAGCTCTTGATAGGATTGACTGTGAGGGATTGACATTGAAGCCAAGTAACATAGTATTAAGGGCTTTTGACGGCTCGAAAAGGATGGTACATGGGGAGGTAGACATTCCCATAAAAGTTGGAACACAAACATTTGATTCAACTTTTTACGTAATAGATATCCGCCCCTCATATTCTTGCTTGCTAGGTCGACCATGGATTCACAATGCCGGTGCCATTACTTCTACATTGCACCAAATGCTAAAATATCCAATTCAAGGGAAGATTATCACCATTCATGGAGAAGAAGAGTATATGATCATCCATCTCAATTCCTTCAGATATGTGGAATTAGATGGTAAATTTATTGAAACTCCATTTCAACACTTTGAAGAAGTCCCCCAAGATGTGGCAGTGACCATGGTTGTGTCTCAGGTTCCCAAGATTAGAAGGCCTCCACTCCAGATGCCATCTCTGAAGGATGCCCAGGCAGTAATAGAAGAAGGTGGGTGCATTATCTGGGGATAACTCCTGGATATCCCATACAAGTCAGATAAGTTTGGTTTGGGTTTATCTTCAAGTGCTCAGAAGGTTCTACGCTGCGTTCGTGCCGGAGGACCACCCCTGAAGATCAGCAACCACGAGGTCAACGCCATAGAAGATGATGAAGATAGTTGTGACTTGGAGGACTGGATATTCCTAACTGTCAGTGGAGGGCTCAACAACTGGGAGGCTAGAGATTTTTTCCCGATCACTTTTATCCCACAGTAATTTGTCTTTACATTTTGTTGGATCTGTAATATTAAAACAATTCGTACTATTAAAACCGTGTGTCTTACCCGAGGCACAATGGTCCATTTGTAAGGCTTATTATCCCATTTTCATATGACATCAATGAATCATGGACGTTTTCGCATACAAACTTTTGTGCTCATTGTTTTTCTTTTTACATTTTCATTTCTTTCAAAGATAGTTATACCCATACACACACTCACATTCACAATGCAAGTATACATCCATTCGGGATCCCATGGGTAACGATACTGCTATGGCCTTTTGTGACTCTGAGAATCTAATCTACCAAGCCAAAGACGAAGGCGAGGAAGATTGTGAAGTACCAGGGGAACTTGCCAGACTAGTACAACAAGAAGAGAGAACCATTCAGCCTCACGAGGAACCCGTGGATACAATCAACCTAGGTACCGAAAAAGACAAAAAAAGAGGTCAGGATGGGTGCTAATCTGGAACCCGGTGTCAAGGAGCGTATGATTCAGTTGTTACACGATTATATTGAAGTCTTTTCCTGGTGGTATGAAGACATGTCAGGACTTGATGCAGACATTGTGGTACATCATCTTCCTACAAGAGAGGATTGTTCGCCAGTAAAGCAAAAGGTTCGCCGCATGAGGCCTGATATGTCAAAAAAGATTAAAGCATAAGTCATGAAGCAATTCAACGTTGGATTCTTGGCTGTCACCTCTTATCCCCAATGGGTTGCCAATGTTGTTCCCGTTCCCAAAAAGTACGGTAAAGTGTGAATGTGTGTGGATTACAGAGATTTGAATAGGGCAAGCCCTAAGGATGATTTTCCACTCCATCACATTGATATTATAGTTGACAATACGGCACAACACAAAGTGTTTTCCTTCATGGATGGATTCTCAGGTTACAATCAAATCAAAATGGCGTCTGAGGACATGGAGAAAACAATGTTTTCCACGCAGTGGGGCACTTTCTGCTATAAGGTGATGCCATTCGGACTAAAGAACGCTGGGGCAACCTATCAGCGTTCCACGGTAGCTTTATTTCATGACATGATACATCACGAAATAGAGGTCTACATGGATGATATGATAGCCAGATCTCAAACAGAAGAAGAGCATCTTGATCACTTACATAAACTGTTTGAGAGACTGAAGAAGTACAAGCTGAGGTTGAATCCAAACAAATGCGCATTTGGGGTACGGTCTGGTAAACTCCTAAGCTTTATGGTCAGCAACAAAGGTATCGAGGTCGATCCTGCCAAAGTTAAAGAAATACAAGAGATGCCTGCTCCTCGTACGGAGAAGGAAGTCAGAGGATTCTTTGGGATTTTGAACTACGTTTCCAGATTCATCTCTCACCTGACAGCTACTTGTGAACCAATCTTCAAATTGTTGAAGAAAGATCAAGTATTCAATGGAATGACAAGTGCCAAGTTGCTTTTGACAAAATCAAAAAATACTTACAAGAGCCTCCTGTGTTGATGCCACCAGTCGAGGGAAGACCATTGATCATGTATCTGACTGTTTTAGAAAATTCAATATGGTGTGTATTGGGGAAGCATGACGAGTCTGGCCGAAAAGAGCATGTTATTTACTACCTGAGCAAAAAGTTTACCGACTGCGAAACTAGATATTCACTGCTTGAGAAAACTTGCTGCGCTCTGGAATGGGTTGCTCGCCGGCTAAGACAGTATATGCTGACTCATACTACTTTGTTGATATCTAAAATGGATCTGATAAAAGACATCTTCGAGAAACCTGCTCTCTCCGGGAGAATAGCGAGATGGCAGATGATCCTAATAGAGTACGACATATAGTATACCACCCAGAAGGCAATAAAGGGTGGTGTATTAGCTGATCACCTTGCTCACCAAGCCGTGGAAGACTACCAATCCATGAAGTTTGAATTTCCGGATGAAGACATCATGACGTTAGACAACTGTGAAGAATTCAGGCCACATGACGGACCTGAACAAGGATCCCGATGGACCCTGTTCTTTGATGGGGGCATCCAACGCACTTGGAAATAGTATCGGGGATGTACTCATATCTCTAGAAAGGTTTCATACTCCCTTTACTTCCAGACTCTGCTTCAATTGTACAAACAATATGGCGGAATACGAAGCGTGCATCTCTGGCCTCAAAGCTGCCATAGACCTAGGGATCAAATCTTTGAGTGTGTTCGGAGATTCAGCTTTGGTCATCAGTCAGATAAAAGGGGAATGGGACACCAAACACCCTAACCTGATCCCTTACAAAGATCATGTTTTGACATTGCTACCACATTTTGAGAAGATCACCTTCGAGCATTTCCCGCGAGAAGAAAATCAGCTAGCAGACGCATTAGCCACAATGTCATCCATGTTTAAACTTAAATGGGATAACGAGGCTCCGCAAATCATCATCGAACAAATGGATGAACCAGCACACTGTCACGAGATTAATACTAAAGAAGTAGTGGACCAACCCTAGTTTCACGAAGTCAAGAGGTATCTCGAGGCTCAAGAATATCTGAAAGGAGCTTCAGTTAATGACAAGAAGTTCTTAAGGAGATTCTCCGCTAAGTTCTTCCTTAGTAACGACATCCTGTACAAACGCAATCATGAATTTGTGTTACTTCGTTGCGTAGATAAGGTTGAAGCTTGAAGGATCATGGCTGAATTGCATGAAGGCACTTTTGGCACCCATTCCAGTGGGCATACGATGGCAAAGAAAATCCTACGGGAAGGCTATTACTGGTCTACCATGGAAGCAGATTTCTATCAACACTCTCGAACCTGCCATAAATGTCAGATTTATGCTGACAAGGTGCACGTACCTCCAGTTCCTCTGAACATCTTCACGGCTCCTTGGCCCTTTGCTATGTGGGGGATTGATAAGATTGGGGAAATCAAGCCAACAGCCTCGAATGGACACCGCTTCATCCTAGTGGCCATTGACTATTTTACAAAGTGGATTGAGGCAGCCTCTTTTACCTCTGTTACCAAGAATATTGTTGCCCGTTTCATCAAGCAAAATCTCATTTGTCGGTACCGTATCCCAGAGAGGATCATCACTGACAATGGTGAAAATCTCAACAACACTATGATCACCGCCTTGTACGAGCAATTCAAGATTCAACATCACAATTCTTCTCCTTACCGGCCGAAGATGAATGGTGTTGTCGAAGCTGCAAATAAGAACATTAAAAAGATCATACAGAAAATGACAGCCACATACAAAGACTGGCATGAGATGCTACCATTCGCTCTCCACGGGTATCGTACCATAGCTCGCACATCAACCGGGGAAACACCCTATTCTCTGGTTTACGGCATGGAGGTTGTCTTGCCTATCGAGGTCCAGATCCCCTCTCTGAGGATTATGAAGGATACAAGGCTGAACGAAGACGATTAGATCCAGACCCGACTTGATTAACTGAACTTGATTGATGAGAAGAGACTTACTGTTGTTTTCCATGGTCAAATGTATCAAAAACGGATGATCAAGGCTTTCAATAAGAAAGTCATACGTCAAGTGTATCAAGTTGGGGATCTAGTGATCAAACGCACCATACTGCCACAAGGTGATCCCAGGGGAAAATGGACTCCTACCTATGAAGGACCATTTGTAATAAAAAACATTTTCTCTGGTGGGGCAATGATCTTGACCACCATGGATGGTGACGACCTGCCGCATCATGCGAATGCGGACATAGTCAAAAAATACTACGCATAAGAGACCCACTAGGTTGACAGACCTAGGAAAAATAAGGGCATCCCAGCGAACCAAAAAGGTTCGGGCAAAAACTAGGGATACAACAAAAAAAAATTTGTACACCCGGCAAGTTGAAAATCAGAAAGGGCGACTTGGGCAAAAAAGGGTTTCCTGGTGGACTGAAAATCCGAAAAGGCGGTCCAGGCAAACGTTAGGGAATTAGAACGTATGACTATGTCATGTTGGATCACTTTGAGGACAACCCGTGGCTTCAACTTGTGAACTCGACATTTCTGACCAATTCAATCATCTTCGGACAAGGCAACAAATAGACAAGATACTCAGAGATACAAAGGCTATAGAAGAATGGGAACCCCATGGGATGATTACAAATAGCTATCTTTTCTTTGTATTAAAATTTTCATTTTTACGACGGCGTTCTCCTACTAGAATGTTTGTCTCACTGTACAAAAATGCTCACTCAAAGTCAATACAGAGATATTCCTTTGAAAGTGCAAAACTATCTGTTTTTCTTTACTCTTGGGTTTTGTTTACAAAAACGTCCAATGATTCATTGTTGAACATATGCATTTGAATATAATTACTGTTTATAAATAAACAAAATAAAAGACAATTACTAATGGCTTTAAGAGGTAGGGAAATCTCTCTAAGTTATTTCCATAAATCCCCCACAATTTGCAGTTTAATTCCCAGCGGAACAAGCTTCCAATTATCAATCCCCAGTAGAAGTCGTTCAATTTCTCAGGATTTCCCAACAGGATTTTACAAGCAGTACACAGCATTTCCCTTACAAAAGAGTTTGTTTCTCTAAGTGGAAATTCATCAACACTTCAATTTCACAACATGAAGACTTACACTCCATATCCTCAGCAGCAGTCAGGGATTATTTTCCCCAATCCAACAGCAGTGTGGTAGATTAGCTCGCATGCGCATACATCACATCCATATATCATAAACATCGATAAAAAGAATGCATTATATCATACATTTCATACAATATGACCTTGCATTTTAGCGAACATTTTACCCTTTTCAAGATAAGATTAACAACTATCATTAACAATGTTCAGAGTTTTCAGATACAATTCAGATACGCTCCAGACACAGATGCCATTCTGATACTCATTCAGATTCAACTCTCAGATACAGTTCAGATACGCTCTAGACACGTATGCCATTCTGATACTCATTCAGATTCAACTCTCAGATACAGTTCAGATACGCTCCAGATATGGATGCCATTCTGATACTCATTCAGATTCAACTCTCAGATATAGTTCAGATACGTTCCAGAAACAGATGCCATTCTGATAATCATTCAAAATCAGCTTGCAGATGCAGTTCAGATACGCTCCAGGCACGAATGCCATTCCTACACTCATTCAAAACTAGCTTTCAGATACAGTCAGATATGCTCCAGACACGGATGCCATTTTGATAATCATTCAAAATCAGCTCCCAGATACAATTCAGATGCACTCTAGACACGGACGCCATTCTGATACTCATTCTTTCAGCTTACAAATTACAACACAAACAATGACTTTTAGATGGCATCTTTAAGTCCATCTCCAACAACTTTCTATAACCTCTCCAAATGGCATCTTTAAGCCCATTCCCTCAACTATCACATCACCGAGTGCAAATTTCTGGGCACTCTAGTGTCCAATCATCTTCCACCTTCGAGCACGACTGGAAAAACATGCAAACCTAACTCTTCAGGCTTAAGAAGATTGGACAGGGGCAGCTGTTATACCCCAAAATTTTCCCTCTCGTTTATAAAGAGTTTACTCACAAGATCCCCTGGAGCTCAAGACTGCACTAGGATTGATCAGCTCAAGACACCTCCTCAAGCATTGATGACTGAAAATTAGGGTTTGAGATTGAACAAGGATAATTGAAATTTTAATCCCCATATGAATTTCATGGATCATTATGGACCCTCAAGATTACTCATGTCAAGTTTCAAGCCTTGGATCACACTTTTGATCAGTCAATTGAACAGTGGACCTAAAAATCAATTGTATTGGGGAAAAAGTCAACTATGGCCAATTCATAGTCAAGCTTCATAATTTTTTATCCACATCAAAATTTTAAACTCATATGTATCATTTGATCAAGTTTGGACCACAATCCCTCAAGAAATTTGATCAAATCTCCAAAAGGGCAAAATGGACAAAATTAGGGTTTTGACTAAGAAGGGGCAATTTCTGATTTTTAACCTAGAAATTGGTCATTTTGTTTAAGGCATGATCTCAAGAGTCCAATTTCACCATTTTTACCTAATGAAATGGTTCGAAACATTGCAAGTCTATTGGATTGACAGATGAATTTTGTAGTCAACTGATCAAAAGTCAATTGTATACTGAAAAGTCAAACCTTGACTTTTTGGTCAAATTCAAGTGCCAAAGATCATAATTCATCAAAACATGTAAAAATATGAAACTTATTCATCAAGAAATCAAAAAGTCAAGATTTCATTTTGAAAAGTCAAGATTTCATTTTGAAAAGTCAAAATTTGTAAACTTAGAAATTTTTCTAAGTGTTGGAAATTTCATGTTTTTTCATAACTTTGAGCTAAATTTTCACCATGATGCAAGATGATTCAAGAGAAACTTCCAACATGAAAGTTGTATATATTCATGAAATATACAACTTTGCTTCACACAACTTCTTCCAAAAGTTCTTGGATCTCAAGTTATAATTTTATGAACATATGGTCATGAAACTAAACACTTAGTGAAATTTTCCCCTAATTTGACCAGGATTTTGACCTAACTTCATGACACTTTTTCATATAGTTCCAAGGGGAATCTTCAAAATAAATTCAAATATGTGTTGTAGATCATGTTACAAGCTTTCTAAAATGTCTAAGAACTTATTGAGATCATTTTTGAGCATGGAGAATCGAAGAGATGAAGTTAGGGTTCCATTCTTGTTTTTCAAGCCATTTTCATGATGAACATTTGATCCAATCTTCAAGCATGTTGTACAAATATCACTTTGCAGGCTTCTAACTTGACTTTCACTCCATAATTAAGTGTTTTCACAGCTGTTGGAATCTTTAATCCAAGTATTCAATGCATTGTACAAGTATAATTCCATTTTGAAAAGAAAGGCAACATTGTCATTTTAGAAAAGCAAGCTTTATGCAAAGTCAGCTTGCATTGAGCCTTGCATTTTTTCTTTCTACACAAACACACTCTACACAATCAGAACAAGTGTGTTTAAAGGTTTCAGCCACCCTACAAGCCTTGTACCTTGCCTTGGAACAATGTTTGTCAATGTTGCTTCAAAAACAAGGCAAAATCTATAACATGTGATCTCTTATTTTCTGATCATTTCAAAACCTCTAACCCTTTTCTTATATTTAGGGATACTATTTGCAACATAAGACACGTTTTTACAAGCCCTCAAACACCCTCAAATCTTCATTAGTCAGAACTGGCCAAAAACTCCATTTTTGAGCTTCAAACACCCATCTCTGTTTCCACTCGTGCGTTTCCACTTTTAACCATCTAAACACTTCACATACATCATATAGAACTCATCTCAACACTTGTTACACTTATGTAACTTCATCTTCATCATCCACCATTTTCAAAAATCTCCATTACAGTTGGACTTGAGTAGAGAGTTCTAGCTGGTTTCAGAGCAAAGTAGGAGTTGGAACACACTCAAAGAGGCCCAGGCAAGCTACAGAAATCATCAGGCCATCACAAAGGTTGCTCAAACTGCATACACGACTCCAGTTGCAAGAGGTAAATTTTCAAACTTCTATCTCTTCATACAAGCATCATTTGATTCTGACTTGTGAAGATAAAATGTAGATACCATTGCCATGAAGTTGTACATGTCCATAGTTTGCATTTATATGGCCTGAGCTTAAAGAATTTTAAAGTTGAAGTTTCTGAAATTTTTAGGTTTTAATTTAGGGCCAGAAAAATTCTCACTCGTCTTGGATTTATAGCTTTAGTTATTTATATGGTTGGATTCGTGGGAAGAAATGCCACAACTTTCATGTTTGAGCTTTACATTTTTGTTGAGAGATGAAGAAGTTACAGGTACTATGGTTGGCTGATAGTTGAAGACGAAGTACAGACCTTGGAAGCATGTTACGTTATATATTTATCATTTCATTTTAATAAACGGATGTATAGTCACCTCGATGGTAAGGCAGCACGCGTTTCATGCTCAGGGTGCGGGTTCAAGCCCCAGCGCTGTCACTTTTCTCATTTTCACATTTTTTTCTCCTTTTTTTTGTTACAAACAAGCAGCGCCTGGGCCCTTATGCTAGGCCTTCCATTTTTTTGCTGGCTTTAACCCGTGCCTTACTTTTGCACCCCTGGCCCATTATTTCCTTTATTATTTCATTTTATTTTATTTTTATTTTTATTTCATATTTTCTTTTATTATTTTCACTATTATTATTATTAATAAAAATCCAAAAATATTTTTATTTATTATTTACACTTATATATTTTATTTTCTCTATAAAACAAAAAGACTAAAAAACATTTCTCTCAATAATTAATTTCTTTTTAATAATTAATATCTCGACATAGGTTTAATTATTTATTTTCTTAATTAAAATTAATTTAGAACTTAGGTTTATTTTAATTAATTAATTTTTATATTATTTTTATTAAGTTAAAACCTTTTCACAAAAAAAAAAACCCTAAAACACATTTTAACTTAATTTCCTTAATTAATTTAGGTTTAAATTTTGTTTATTTTTCATTAATCATCTCTCTTAATTAGTTTAAAACTCCTTTCATAAAAACAACAAAAATCATTTCTTTTTCCATTTACATTCTTGCATTTTATTTTAAATTTTGTACAATATTCAATATGGTTGTAATAGATAATTAGGTTTAACTTTCTTGCAATCCCCATTTGTAAATTTGTACACCCCCTCCCCTAATGATGTAATAGCGTAGTAATTTTGCTTTTCACAATTTATCGCTTTATATAAATGCTACTAATTAGGGTTTTATGGAAAGACTAAAACCAACAAAATAGAAAACCCTAATCAAGACAAAAACAAAGCATGAAAACAGCACACTTACACACAAGCATCCCTAGGGTAAAATCCATTTGGTCGCCTTACAAAATGGCCATATTATGCATGTGAGGTATCTTAGCAAAAACAAACGAATCAAGATCATATTCCCTCGATGACGCTATCTAAGTTACCTTACAAATGATCTTAGTCCTTAAAGGAGAATGCTAAGATGCCTTGCAACATTGCTAATTATGGTTATACGATGACCCACGCCCGTCCCGTTTACATCCAAAGATAAGGTTACTTACCAAATCAATGGTAAGACAACAATGTCAAAGGAAAAGGAAATGTACAAGAAAGACTTTTGAGTAGGTAGAATACTCCTAATTACTTGCTCAATTTCAAAAAAAAACATCCTTTCTATTCTCAAAACAAACACCTACACATTTCAAAACATCTTACAAACTTGGAAACATTTTTAAAAGATCAACATCTTTGTATACATTCTTACGAATGAGAATCATTACAAAGATTGCCTAAACAAAGGCCTCTTTACAAAATACTTTCAAAAACCACACTAAGCACAATTTCAAACAAAAGCAAGTGATCTAGCAAGTAACTAAGAGCCCATGGAAAACCATGGATGAAAAGGGTGCTAATACCTTCCCTTTTCATAATCTACCCCTCGAACCCAAGAAATAATCTCAAAGGTCTTTCCTGTGCTTTTTCACCTTTCCCTTTAGATAAAAGAAAAGTCGGTGGTGACTCTTGCTAACCGCGACATTTGCGATCAAACGCAAAACCTTCAAGTCAGTTCTCCCACCATACCACACTATTTTTTGTATAATTTTCATTCTTACGACGACATTCTATTACTAGGATGTCCGTCTCTTGTACAAAAACATTTATTCAAGTTAATACAAAACTATTCCTTTGAAAGTGCAAAACTCCTTTTTTTGTGCAAAAACGTCCATTGATTATTTTTGAACATATGAATTTGAATGTGATTACTTCTTACAAATGTACACCTAGAATCAGAAAGACAGTTGCTAATAACTTTAAGGAACGGGACAATATCTAAAGGCCATCCACAAAATCCCCACAAATATTTCCTCCAGCAGATACCTTTTTCAACAGGTACAGAGGCAGAGACATCCTACTACAAGGACACTGCCATATTCCCAGCACGCAGCCTAGTGATGTCAGGAGTTCTCATATACCCGGCAGAGCAAAATCTCCAATTACTGTTCCAACAATAAAAATTCCCCAATGAAGTCACCAAGCTTCTCAAGATTCTCCAACAGGATTCCAACAAGATCCCCAAGCAGTTTATAGAGTTCACCTCCCGCAACAAAGTTTTATAAATCTCAAGTGTTTATAAAGCCTTATCCCCCAGTAGAGTTTATTTCTCTAACTACGAGAGTTCATCTCCCAGCGGAGTTTATTTCTCCAAATTGGTGAAATCTTCGAACAGGACTCTTCCCCTCAGTAAAATCATTCTCAAACAGAAGTCGAAGATCCTCGGCAGAGAAAGGGAATTTCCAACAACACTATCTCCATTCATTATCCCAACCAAAAATTAAAGAATTACTTTCTCCGCTCACCAACAGCAGTCCAGGATTCAGCTTCCTAGCAGCAGTCAGGGATTTATTTTCCCAGACAAAGATCCTGCATAACAGCATTACATGTTCATACATCATGGCATATGCATACAAATACATATATCATAATCTCTTTTATTTTGGGATCATCATGAAATTCATACATCATGACATCGCATGAAACTGACTTTACCTTTTTAGGTCAAATTAGCAAGCAGACAAATGCTATCAACTTTTACAACAGGTCGAAGATTAATGCCCGAAACCAGACGGGAAAACTATCTGCACGACCAGGTGGTACGAACTCTCGAAACAAGACGGGTTTACCAACAAATGCAGAAGGTCAGAGATTAATACCTATAACAAGCCAGAACAGTTATCTCAATGACCAATAATTTTCAAGTTCCAGATTAATACCTGTGACCAGCCAGGAAAACTATATGTGGATGACCGAATATGGATTAATACCTGTAACAAGCCAGAAGAACTATCTACATGAAGAGATTGAAGATTAATACCTGTAACAAGCCAGAAAAACTATATTTCTTTCTCAGGTCAGAGATTAATACCTGTAACAAGCCAGGACAACTATCTCAATGACCGGCAATCTACAAGTTCCAGATTAATACCTGAAACTAGACAGGACAACTATCTGTGAACAACTGATTGTAGATTAACACCTGAAACCAGACAGGAAAACTATCTACACAACCGGACGAAGCAATCTTACACGGATTCCTTCTTAACTTTCCAGATGCAGTCTAACACGAACTCATCCTAAAGCATCCTCACACATGCTCATTCTCATATATCCATGGATGCAGACTAACACGGACTCATCCTAAAACAGTCCTACACAGGCTCTTTCTAATACATTTTCAGATAACGACTAATTCCATTATCCCCATCAAGTTACTGTGAAGCCTGGATTTAAACCAGAAAACAGAAAACTTTCATCTCTCCAGTACATAGATAACTCTTCAGTAGAGACTTGGACAAATGAAGTTCCTAGACTCTATTCTCCACAGAGTTTTCCTTAAGCAAGAGAATAACAGAAACCCAGATTCCTCAGCAGACTCCTCCTCAGACAGCAGGAACAGGAATTCCCCACAGAGAGACCTCTTATGAAGTAAGTATCTACTTTGGTTGGCATCTTTAAGCCCATCTCCGAAGAATCTCTGTTAACTTCTCTAAATGGCATATGTAAGCCCATTCCCAACATCATCAACCATCGGTGTTACTTCACGTGAGTGCAAATTTCTGGGCACTTTAGTGTTCAATCCTCTTCCACCTTCAGATCACGAAAGGAAGACGAGCCAATCTAAATCCTCAGGTTTAAGAAGATTTAACAGGGGAAGTTGTTGTACCCCAAAAATTTCCCCTCCAGTTTTTACTTAAGACATGCTTCTAGAGGTCCTCAATTGCTCAAGGTTGACCAAGAGTTGATTAGACAAACTCTCCTCCTAAGCAATGAGCTTCTAATTAGGGTTTCAATTTTCATCAAGATGGTTGAGCTCCAACGTTCTCAAGTGCTTTCCATGGTCCCAATATGCCTTTAAGATTGTCCATGACAAGTTTCATGCCTTGCACTACAAGTTTGCTCAGTCAATTACTCAAGTGTTGGAAAATCAACTATACTAGGTCAAAAGTCAGTTGTGGCCTATATACAGTCAAACTTCAAGATTTTTGGTCAACATCAACATTTTGAAGTGACATCCATCATTTGATCAAGGGTTGATCATGATTCCTCAAGAAATGCCCCAATTCATCAAAAGTCAAGAATTGCTAATTAGGGTTTCCATAGGAAAAGTCAACAAATCTTTGACCATGCATAACTTTCACATACTTCATCATTTTTTCCCTAACCAAAGCTGATTTTGAAGAGAATCCAATTCCCTACAACTTCTCTTCAGCCCTCAAGTCCATGAAATGCACCATTTGAATGATACAAGTTCAAACATTACAGGTCATTTTTCAGAAGTTCAACAAAAGGCACTTTTTTTCAAGACCATTTACATCAACATAAAGCCTTCAAATACAAAATTGGTCAAAATGGGAATTGAAGTAGACATCTTGGGATTTCCAAAAAGTCCAAGATCATCATCATGAGGTCAAAATTGGGCAAGTTATGGCTTTCCCAAGTTGGAAAAATTTTGGAAATTTCAAGAATGGTGCATTAAGCAAATTTGAACTTTTTAGTCAATGGCTTAACTTTTTGAGGTTCAAATATTTATCTAAGCTTATGGAGGATCTCTGATCTCATTTTTACACAGCCTTTCATTTTCTACCTATTTTTTCCATATTTATTTTTATTTATTTCAAATAAATATTAAAGAAATTGTACAAAATATTATAGAATGGGCCTTGGCCTTTGGGCTGGTGCTTTGGCCTGCCTAGAAGTCCAAGAATCACGTGCAAACATGACCAGATTCATTCAGCATCAAACATGGAATGAAATCTCCAATTATGGTATTTTTTCAAATATTGATCATGGTTTGAAAACAATGTTTATGGTTGAGATTCTTTCCATGTAACCTTGTCTCTTCCTTCTACATTATAAATACACAATGTACAAGAGCTCTACCAAATTTGCAAAGAATTATCCAAATCATGCAAATTTAAAATCACACTTCCAGCCCCTTTTAATCCAATCCAAGGACTCCATCAACATCCCAGGACCTCTAGGAGTTGAATCCAGTCCATATCCACGCCTAAGATACCCTGAGATTGACTAACCAAATCACTCGTTTTTTGGTAAATTTATTGAATTCGTATCTTTGATTTCATATTGAATTAACCTTTCTCAGTGTTTGATTCGTATTCAGGATGATATATAGGACAGGACCAACGTAATACATGTGAAAAAGGGGCTAGAACAAGATTGTGCCATTTCTAGGACACGATTTGTGTTCTTCACTATATCTCATTATACAGGCTGTTCCAGAGTGAATAGACCCCATAATCAGATTCAGGGGGAAATTTCGTGTGGGGTAGAGATCTTTGAATCCATTTGTACTCATGTTTGCTGACTTTTGCAGGTTTGAGTGACCGTAGAAGACGACCGGAGTTTGACTCTGGCATCCCTCCGGTTGAACATGTTGTCATTCCCCCATTGGCCAGTTTAAACAGCGCACGTTTTTTTGAATTTCAAATATTCACGTTGGCTTTCTAATATATTATTATTATGTTATTATAATAACGATTGAAACAATAGCTCGGTTGGTGAAAGGATCCTTTGTGAAAGGAAGAGACTTGGGTTCGATACCCAGGTCTGAATTTTGTTTTTTTCTCCCTTAGCATTTCTCCTTACAAGTTTTTTGTTTGAACGTTGGGCTCATCACCTTGGGCCTATGCAAAAATCCCAAATACACCCCCCAGTTGCTTTTGACAGTCAGGCCCATTTGTTATTTTCTTTTTTTTTGTTTTCTAGTTATTATTTATTTGTTCTCAAAAATCATTTATTTTTTTCTTAAAAATAAAAAAAAAAATAGATTTTTTTCCAAAATTATTTTAATTAACTAATTACTTTAATTTTTATTTTATCAACTTAAAATCAATTAGACTTAGGTTCATTTTAATTTAAATATTTTCTTAAATAAAAAATACAAAAATATTAGAATTAGGATTTATTTCATTTAATATTTATTTTCTTAATTAAAATTAAATTTAGAGTTAATTATTTTCTTAACAAAACCAAAAAAAAAAAAAATTCTTGTTTACTTAAAACTTTTCTTAGGTTTTTTTAGACGTAATATTTATTTTGCGCGCGTTATTTTTGTTCTCGCATTTTACATAAATATTGTAACTGATTATGAATGTAATAGTTTTAGATTTAAAATTCCGCACTTTATTTCTTGCACTCTTTTTTATATAACTGTCCCAAAGCATTGTAATAGCGTAGATTTTATAATTCCCGCACTTTACATTTTTCTGTATAATATTACTGTTAGTAATTAGGCATGTATGAAAAGATTGATAATCAAACGCTAGCAAACTTAATAACAAAAGATAAATAACTGAACTTAACACATATGCATATATGCACCTCTAGGGTATCCCCGCTTCGGTAGCCTTCGGAAAAACAGTCACGTCCCTCGAAATAGGGACGCTTTAGCAAAGACCCGCAAATCAAAAGTTCACAGTCCCTCGATGATCCTACAGTTTCCTTCTCGGTAAATGATCTATTCCCTAAACGAAATTGCTAAAACGTTTCCATATGTTACCTTTGTGACTATAAACGTCCCTTCGATTATCCCTCAAACATTCAACAATGGGGTTACCTACTCACTAATAGTAGGATAACACTGTCTAAAAGATAGGAGGAAAAGAACAAACTTTTTCGAGTATAAAATTAGATAGCTATTAGAAGTTTGCTCAAAACAACTTTTTTCACCTACACAAATACATTTTAAAAAAAAAATTCAAAATATTTGCTTTGTTAACACTCTTGAGGACTGATACAAGAGTTAAACGCAAAGCAAATCGCCGCACTAAGGTATTTTCAAAACATTTTCAAACACACAAAGCACAAAGGTATTTTAAAATGAGCAAACATCTAAGAGCCCGTAGAAAACTACGGATGGAAAATGTGCTAACACCTCCCCTTTCCATAATCTACCCCCCTTACTAAGAAAACTCTCGAAAGGTCTTTTTCTGTTCTTTTCACCCTTTCCTTTGTTGGATAAAAGAAAAGTCGGTGGCTACTCTTGCTTACTGTAACATTTGTAAACACAAAATACAAAACCAGTATAACAGTCAGTTATGCCACCGTATCACACATATCATATCCATTTTGTGGCATCTTAGGGACAAAAATCGGGCTTTATATTATATTTAAGTATCTTCATATATCTGATAGAAGAAACTTAAATAGGTACATCTGTCATACCCTAATTTTTTACATACAATCCCATCCTCCATCTACATCATTGCATGGCAAGTGTTCACAAGTGGTTTGACCTATTTTTACCAATTCTCAAGTCAGATTTCAAAAATTCATAACTTCTTCAAATTTCAAGATTTTGAGCGGTTTTTGTGCATATGATTCTCCTTGACGTCATCTACAATTTTTCGTTACAAAATCAAGAGTTGATTATGCTTTGAAAAGCCATGAAAAAATAGAAACGTTAGAAGTCGTTTATGAATTTAGTGGAATTTGATTTTTATTGTGTTTTATTCATGATTTCTTTTCCATTTTAAAAAATCACAAAAAAATGTACTTAGCATCATGTTATTTTTTTTATTTACTATTTACTTCTTTACTAAAAAATTATCAAAAATATGTTCTTTTATTAATTTAAATTTATATATTGGTATCATTTATTTCAAAAAAAGAATCTAAATTTTTTTTATAAGTCCTTTTACTTTCTTATATGTATTTTATTTTTTATCTTTTAATTTTTACTTTTATTTTCATATATTTTAATTCAAGAAAAAAGTCATAAATAGTTAATTTAATGTCTCTTTTATTTTCTTTTTTGTATTTATTATTATTACTAACACTTTTAGTTTTTATTATTATTATTATTATTATTATTATTATTATTATTATTATTATTATTATTATTATTATTATTATTACTTTGTCCTGTTGTTTTTTTTTTGTCAATAAAGAAAAGTTGGGATCGCTATAATGTAGTACAAACACTTTACATGGATTACCACTTGTACTTATCAATGGTCAAGAATCATTCTCACACTTAACATAGATTGTCAACTTGGACTTATCAATTACAAAAAATCATTCTCATAAAGTCACATGGATTACCACATCAACACTCTCACCTCATTCACCCTATAAATAAGACATCTATTTCTTTCATTTGGGACCAACAGTACCATAAATTATTCACTAAACTAAGCCAAAACTCTCTTCTTTTTTCTTTTCATTTTCTTTCAAGTCATTTCTTCCTTGTATTGAATAGGTAGGTCATTATATTTGTTCTTTATTTAATTCTATTGCATTTTTAATCTTTATTTATTTATTTAGCACCATAATTATCACCATTTTGGAAGGAAACTCCATTGATTCAAAATCAAGAGTTGAAAAGTGCTTGAACCTCCAAAAGGAAAAATGATTTATTGTTGTTTAATTTTCATTTTTTTCTGTAATTTTTTGTTATTTATTTACTTATTTTGAACATGGATTCTTGACCGTGAGATTGAGTAGATAAATTTTTATTATTCATTTATTTAATTTCAGGAAAAATTGAGAAAGTTATGACATTTATACTATTTTTATTATAGACTTCATCTTATTCTTCTTTATCTTTTTTTTTTTAATCAATTTGGAAAGCATTTGAGCTTTTTTTAGTTCATCTAAGCTTGTCAGATATTTGATGAACTTTCATCATTTCCAATCTACCTCTAAATGGTCCTTTAATCATTCAAGGTACTTGTGCTTGATGATAAATTTATCATAATGTATCTTTCTTGACTTTGTCTTGATCCCGCATGTTTGTTAATTGTACTACATGTATAAGAGAATGAACTTTAAAGTGTTATTTCTCTAACATGTATGGATACATATATTGTATGCTCCATATGAAGTTACACTTATTCCAAATTAGATTATTAACTTTATATTGTACTAACTTTATTTTAATGTCATTTATATTTCTGCGCTTTATATTTTTCTCTCTTTACTTTTATGTCATTAAGCATCCATATCATTTTATTTTCTTTACTTTATGCATTTTTTCTTTGCTCACTTGAGCATTTATCTTTTCTTTGCTCACTTGAGCTTCCTTTTTTTTACTTGTTGTAAGCCACTTAATAAAGAAAAAAATTTAAAATTGGTTCTTTAATCCTTGGACTATGGTTACTATCCATTTTTATCTGATGTATGGTTCTTATTCAGTCTCCATCTGATTATTATCTTTGTGTTTGAATCCAAGAGAAATGATTAGTTCGTTGACTTCATGTCATCGAGTGTATCTTATATGATTGTGTGAATTCCTTCATCCATCTTTAAATTTTGTTAATATTAAGTTAGATCTCCAAAAATCTCATTTTTTAAACTTACAATCTTTTAAGTCAAAACCTCGACATTAGGTCGTTGCATTTTCAAAATCCCTTTAAACTAATATTTTAACAAACAACTAATTTTAATAAACAAATATAATAAGATGTTCCTGTAGAGTACTACAGATGCATTGGGTGCTAACACATTCCCTTTGTATAATCAACCCTGAACTTTAGATCTCTCTATTGCACTTGCTTATACTTCTTACATTGCATATTTACTTATGTGTTTTATTTCGCTCTTTTCCCTTTCCCTTGGAAATAATAAAGAGTGGTGGTGACTCTTGCTTATTTGCGAGTCAATTTAATTAATAGTTTAATCTCTGATTTTCACCGCTACACTCGCAGAGACTCATCTCTTCCCTGGATAATCACTTCAAGTGAAGCTTCTGATTTTAGATGTCGACGGGAGGCGGTGAAATGCCTCGAGAACATCCTCCCCAACTGTTTCCAGGAGGTAATAGACTCGTCCGGGAGGTTTTGGTACCAAGACATTGATTATTTCCTAAGGGTGGTTGGGAAAAGTCTGCACTTGATTGCGCCCTTGACCGCTTGGTAGTCGAGGAGGGCGTCGATATTCTCTATATGTTCATCAGGATCGGTCTTACCAACATATATTCCCAGCGGGGGTGACTTTTCCAGGCCGATTGGGAGTTGGGTCTCTATAATCTCTCTTGATAACAAGCTCCGGGGCTCGTCATCATCGCTTTCCATGGAGGATGGAGACGGGGAGTGATGGTTTCTTCCCTATCGGACAACATTGTCTCATCGGGGAGAAGGACTCCTTTAATGTTATCTTGGCTTGGGCGACGGTGATCGACCGCGATCAACTTGGCAGTCGCTCTTTTCTTCTTGGAGGATGCAGAGCTTTGGTCCTTCATGGGAGGTGTGCGATTGTGTTTCTTGAAGAAAGAAATGTTGCACTTCTCCTTTCTTGGCGGATGAGCACGTCTAGGTGGTGATATGCTGGGGGAATCATGTCGTTGGTGTCTCCGAGGAGGAGACTTTGGCCGCTTCTTCTCCTAGGCCCCTATCTTCTTGTTCTGTTGTAGGATAAGGGCGTTAGTCTGGTTGATGGCAGTGAGCAATGCTGCAATGACCGAGTCGGTGTTGTGAGGAATGGGAACTGATTGCAGAATCTCCGGAAGTTCCTCGGTGGGGTTCTTGGGACGCTTCTCATTTGAGAACTGATGGTCGTCGCGTTGGGTGTCGACTGAATATGGGGACGCAGCCTAGATGTTACAGAAGCCGAGGTTATCCTCGAGGTGAGGATGTTCTTGACTTCTGTCGGTCTTATATGCTGGGGAAAGTGGAGTCTTTCCAGATGGGTGGTGATCATCATAGTCGGCCATGATTATTGAATGAGGAGGATCTTTGGTCTTCAGATTCTGGGGAACAGAAAATGGGGGAGATGGATTCCCACAGATGGCGCCATTGATCTTACCGGTTGATTAGAACCTACAAGGTAGCCATATGATGATCTTTTGTCTGGCTGGAATGTCGAGGAGGAAAAAAGGGGGCTATACCTACAAGGCACTCCAGTGAACAAGTAAGTGTAGGAGCAAAGAAATACAAGCAAAGTATTAGGGTTTTATTGGTGAATAGTGAATATTCGAGTCCGTCAAAATATAAGAAAAGAAATACATGTGTGAGGGTTTATATAGTGCCCCTGGCGCTTGGCCACTGGTTCCTATTTTTGGGCCTAGATATGCGGGTCCGTAAAAATAGGTGACTACCGAGACTTGGTCAAACCGGGAAGGTGTGTCTGCAACTAGCTGTTAGTTCTGAGGAGGGGGTAGATTACGGGCAGTGGTCTGGTCGGTTCCTGGTTGTCCGACTGACTTGAGGTTGGGCAGATTGAGAGACGCTCACCAGATGTCGTAGGTCAGTGTCGGTCCAAGAGGGAAAACAAACGATGGTGCCTGACGAAGGGCGGGTAAACCCGGGCTGTGGTCGTACGGACTGTACCAAAGAAGGAGTTTAGGTTGGGCTCACTCTAGTTGTCGGACCAGCCCAGAACATTACCCATCTTAACCTGATTGTATCTAAAATATGCATCCATGAAACTCAACATTTTTTTATCTAGAGGTTTCATCAATCAAACAATCTATGTGTGGTAGCAAATACAAATCTTTATGGAATGCAATGTTAAGGTCAGTAAAGTCGATGCACATGCGCCATTTTTTGATTACTTTTGTACCAATACTATGTTGTCTATCTAAGATTGATGATTAACCTCAATTATTAAGCCGACACTTCTCAACTTATGAACTTCTTCGTCAATGGTTGTTTTCTTCTCCTTGACCAGCTTGTGTTTCCTCTAAGACTCTGGCTTCATTATGCAATCAATGGAAAGGCGATGGAAGACAACTCTTGTATCTATCTATGCAATATCATAGGGTGTCCATACGAACAAGTATATGTTCCTTCTCAATAGGGCGACCAACTCATCCTCCTCTGAATCAGATAGAGAGGTGCATATCTTGATGACTTGATGGTCCAAATGATCGATAGAAACCTCCTTTAGGTAATCTATGGGAAGAGGGTAAAATTTCTATTCTCTTCCCCTAATTTAGGATCCTACCCGCATCATCTACCTCTTGTGTACTTGGATGAATGATAATGCATGCGGCGACATTCTCCTTTCTCATTTCTGGACAGTTTTATAACACTCGTGTGCGACCTTTTGGTCCTCTCGGACCACTCCAACTCGCCCTTTAGGTAGTGAATACTTCAGGCTCAGATGAAGGGTGGACAAGACCGCCCCTGATAAGTCGAGGGTAGGCAACCATAGGACGACATTGTACAGGGACACAACGTCTACTATAAGATATTTCACTTTGATTATTCTCATATACGTATCTGAGCCAAATATCATTTTGTGCATTATGTGACATTTCACCATACTTATTCGTCTAACAGACCAACCACTAAACATTGAAATGCTCATATGTCACTTGGGTTAAGTTGAAGCCCATAAAAGGGACTAAAAAAAATTACATTTGATGAGCTCCCAAGGTTGATAAATACTCCCTTGATATCCTAATCATCACAACACACAATGATGATCATGGGATTATTGTTATAAGGGAGAATGTTGATGGCATCTTTGCTAGAGAAGGTGATTTCGAACTTTGAATCTCTTTCTAGAGTTTCCTTGGTGTTGGTGGGTATGACGTTTGTTGTAAAAACATGTTTAACATATTTTCTACAATAAGAACTGGATTCTCCACCGCTTGTGAAACCTTATACAATGATGTTGATAGTAATCTCAGAACCTCGGTTTTGCATCCTCAAGGAGAAGGTAACGAAAATGAATGGTGATTGATGGCGAGTGTGACTTAGGCCAATTTTACTGGGCCCTATGGTGGATGCCATGTGACAACCCCTTGTGGTGCATGATTATCAGATGTTTTTAGGGTTATTGCAGTAATAGAGTAAAGTTATACATGGATGGTAAGAAGTTATGTATATTGGTGTTTTACGAGTGAGTTGAATGTTGTACTTACTAAAAATGCAATATGTGACAAGCCTTTATGGTTAAGGGTTGTTAGAGGTTTTTAAGGTTGTTGTTTTGTTAGAGCAAGGTCAACAAGAATAATAAGAGACTATGTTTATGATGTTCTTCAGAGAGAATTGAATACCATTCTCAACCTTAAAATTAAGCTCAACATTGGAGTTAGGATATTTATAGGAACCTCCTAGGCTCAGATATTAGACTCTAAGTAACAACACTCTTATATATGAGGAGTGTGGGAGTACGAGGGGTTATTCCCTCATTCTTCCCTCATTCTTTTGCAGAATACACCCCTCATATTTGACAATCTCTCTTACCATTATTGAGTGTAGACACGTTGCTCCCTTATTTTTCCAGGTGGGTGACCAATCCGATGAAAGAGAGATTGTTTGAGATGAAGAACGCTCGTTATAATAAATGAGCGAACAATAAAAACAAATGGCAACTATGAGTCATGCTTTAGGTAATAGATGTTATTCACTTGCTTTTAGTGAATATTACTTCTCCTCCTATATATTCTTTATAAATATAATATAACCGTACAATTTTTAATTTTTTATTCAGTTTAATTCTTTATAAATAGTTTTATTTACGAATAGTTAAGAAATTAAGTTAAATTAAAACATGATTAACTTAATATTTCAAACGATTTTATCAAAAGAGTCGGTATATTTAGAGCATCTCTAATGGTGCAATCCATTTTTGGGTTCTTTGTGGGATCCATTAAGATAATTCATCTTAAAGCAACTAATTTAATTTTCACTTCAACTGTACAACTCTAAAGAACTTATATTAGGTCCCACAATTTTATTTTATATATTAATATTTTATTCATATTAAATTTTATTTTATTTAATATAATAATTTTAGTTTTAATTAATATAAAATAAATAAAATTAAAATTAAACATAAAAATTTAAATGATATTAATTTTGAAGTTTAAAGATGAAAATTTGGACAAAATATATTGTCAAATGAAGGCTAATGAGAAGAAATTGTAAGAGAAAAATTTAAAAATTAAGAGTAAAATAATAAAATTCTGAGAGACAAATTAAAACTTCAGAGAAAATAAAAGCGTGAAAGAAAATTTGTGTGTAAAATATTTCAAATAAGATATTTATAATCAATTAAAAGTGTTTAAAAAAAGAAAGAAAAAAAAATAGCCATTGTTAATCTATACTTTAAATCATATTATTTTTTATTTTCAAGAACCCTTGCATTGCACTATGGTTGGCCAAGCTGACCAACTCCAATGGTTAAAAATCAGAAGACTACTTTGCCACCCTGGAAAACCAAAGAAAAAACCTCCGCTGGAGGTACTCTTAGAAAAGTGAAATCTATTTGACTTTTGCACCCTAAGAAAGACTCACTCAAGTCAGCAACCGTGGTGGCATTGGTAAAGCTTGCCTCGCCTTCAACCGGACCATCTCTACCTAGCCTAGGGATTATCATTCTCATTCCTCTGATGCTCCACTCGAATCACCACCGTTATTGGTTTCTCCTTCCGCCGCAAGGGGTTCTCAACTGCCCTATCGACCGGAACCTCCAAACAACTGTCCTGCGGCCACTGTTCATCACACCTTGGTCGGTGAGCATTCTCTCAGGAGTTTTGAAGAGTGCAGTGGAGTCACCACTCAGTCAACCAAACATTTCGGCTGCAGAAGCATGGAAACGACATAACCAAACATTTTGTTATTTTTACAAAATATTATTATACAAAATGGGTTTATCATGTAAAAAGACTAGACAAAGTATTACATTTCACCATATCGATGATAAAGCCTTTTAAATAAAGTTTTTAATGTGTTATTTGTACGTAAAGTTTGTGTGTATGTTTTAGTTGGCAATCCTATTTCAAGGTAGTGTGTGTTGTGTGCTAGAATAATTTATGTTATAGCAATTTGTGACCAAACAATAGATGATGAAATGAACACCGGTCAAAAAATGGTAAAAATTATAACAAACTAAAACTAAGCAAAAGGTGGCAGAGAGATATAGGTCCTTCTTTGTCGGAGATCATTGAGGAAAGACAACAACGGTTCCTTTCGGATTAGACTTTTAGTGTGCACCATGTTTTTCTTTTCTTTTTGTTGAGAATCCCTGTTATTCATCATATCAGGTATCTTTTCTTTCATTCATCATCAATAAAATAAAATATAAACAAAAAAAATTGTCTTGCTTTTAGTTTCCTTTTCAACTCTAAAACAAACACTTAATTCCCGAATTTCTCAATCATTGGGTATCTTCTTCAACCCTTCACAGGTGGGAGTAGGAGAATATATACTAATGATTAGTAACTCGGTTTTAAGATTTTATATTTTAGTTTGAAAATGTTGGTTGATTGCAAATGCAAGCATCTTTAATTGACACATTTAGATTTTTACCATAACATAGCCTTTTCAAACATGTATTTTTATTTTCAGGGGTCCCCAACCATTGATTAAAAGTGGTGCTTCCGGCGGCGTGTTCATTTTGGACGTAGGACTTTTTGGCCGGAACCCTAAAAGATCTTATTCATACATGTATTTGTGAGAAGATAAAAAGAGAGTAGGAACAATGTCTTCCGCTAATAACTCCTCGCCGGATAACTCTTCACCAGATAATTCCACACCCGATAATAGCACCCCTGATGATGCTGATAACTCTTCTTCACCACCAAAATCCCCACCACCACAATCTCCACCACCACAATCCCCACCACCACAATCTCCACCTCCACAATCCCCACCACCATCACCACCTGCACAATCCTCTCCTCCTCCTTCACAATCAACTCCTAATCAACCACCACCATCACCTTCACAATCAACTCCTAATCAACCACCACCATCACCTTCACAATCACAATCTTCTCCTCCACCACCAACATCAAACAATCCATCCCCATCATCACCAAATTCATCCTTTAACCCACCAACGCAGGCAGGAGGCCGTTCTTCACCAGGCTCCCCTGGATCCGGAAATTCATCGTCGTCCCAACAAAAATCATTACCAAATTCATCACCCGGGCGTTCCAATGGTAATTACGACATCAATAATAGTGATACCACTAAGGCAATAATTGGAGCAATGATTGGGGTGGGAGGTGTTCTTCTCATTATGGTCATCGCATGCATTTTTTTCTCCCGGAAGAAAAAAAGAAAGCAAATGTACTATTATGGAGATCATCCATCTCATGGAAAAGGTGCTAAAATCATAACTCTCATTTAGTTGTCATATATTTGCAACCGTCCTAGAGGGAATTGAACTATGAGACACCATTTTTATTCCAATAGAAGTTAACTTCTATTACTAATATCCTCTTTCTCTCTTCGACATTTCATATTATCTATATTCTACTACTAATATTTCTATATATAATATAGGGAATAACAACTATTACAACAATGGGCCACCCCAAAATTATTATGGAGGTCCGCACGGGGAACACGTTGTTAGGCTACAAAATGGAATGGGTCCCAACGGAATGGGTCCTAACGGAATGGGTCCTAACGGAATGGGTGGAATGGGTCCTAATGGCGGCGGTGGCGGTGGTGGTGGTTGGGGTGCAGCTCCTATGATGATGAACAGTGCAGACATGAGCTCAAATTACTCTGGTGGGCCACCAGCTTTGCCTCCTCCATCACCAAGTCTTGCTTTAGGGCTTAAAGGAGGCACATTCACTTATGAGGAATTGGCAGCCGCGACTGATGGATTCACTGATTCAAATTTGCTAGGACAAGGTGGTTTTGGTTATGTCCATAAGGGTATATTACCTAGTGGAAAGGAAATAGCTGTCAAGAGTTTAAAATCGGGTAGCGGACAAGGAGAACGAGAGTTCCAAGCTGAGATTGACATCATTAGTCGTG
The DNA here is from genome assembly GCA_948472305.1 of Vicia faba. NCBI lineage: Eukaryota > Viridiplantae > Streptophyta > Magnoliopsida > Fabales > Fabaceae > Vicia > Vicia faba. The sequence goes on from OX451736.1 coordinate 1,047,930,594, forward strand.
TCCATCATCGCCATCTTGTTTCACTTGTTGGATATTGTATTTCTGGTGGCCAAAGAATGTTGGTGTATGAATTTATTTCAAACTACACATTGGAGTATCACCTTCATGGTAAGTAAATTGCGGCTACAATTCAAACCTTTATATTGCCAAAAAATGATGGAAATGCGGCCAATGCAGTTGAAATTGCTGTCACGATTTAAGGAGATTTCAAAATATGCAATACTGTGTTCTGTAGACCAAAGTTTAAAACTGTTTACTACGCTGCTTGAGTATTCCTTGTTAATGGACTTAGTTTATGGTCAATGCAGGAAAGGGTCGACCTACCATGGATTGGCCAACTAGAATGAGAATTGCAATTGGTTCTGCTAAAGGGCTTGCCTATCTTCACGAGGATTGTGAGATCCTTGCTCCCTTAATTGTTATGATCTTTCTCTTTTTATTTTTTCGATTTATTCTCATATTCTATATATTTTTGCATATGCACTCAGGTCATCCTCGCATCATTCATCGTGATATCAAAGCTGCAAATGTCCTCATTGATGATAGCTTCGAAGCAAAGGTTCAACCTTTTTATTTTATCTATTTCAACTATTTTATTTTTACCCCTCATGTTAATGAACTTTGATTGCTTAAGCTAGATAATTAGTTAATTAATCCATCATTGCATTTTAAAATGTAGGTTGCTGATTTTGGCTTGGCTAAGTTGACAACCGATAATAATACTCATGTATCAACTCGTGTCATGGGGACTTTCGGGTAATTTTTGTTTTCCACACTTGTTTATGTTATTAGTTGTATCAACTTCAAAAAAAATGAAAGGTTCTTTCTTTTCTCATTATATATAAAACACGGTTTGCTTCATGCTAACTTAGGTACCTAGCCCCAGAATATGCATCAAGTGGAAAATTGACCGAAAAGTCCGATGTTTTCTCATTTGGGGTCATGCTATTAGAACTTATAACTGGAAAGCGACCTGTGGATGCCACAAATGCCATGGAGGACAGCTTAGTGGATTGGGTTGGTATTTGATTTCAAGTCGATGATAACTTATTGTATGATAATTTTCTTAATCTCAATTAACTTTTGGGTTATTACTTAATTGTGATATCTTCAGGCTCGACCACTACTGAACCGTGGACTAGAGGAGGATGGAAACTTCGGTGAGTTGGTGGATCCGTTTTTGGAAGGAAATTACAATCCTCAAGAACTCGCCAAAATGGCAGCCTGTGCTGCTGCTAGCATTCGTCATTCTGCCAAGAAGCGTTCGAAAATGAGCCAGGTAAACTCTTTTTGATCGAAAGTTAAATACTAATTGAGTGTGATATGTTGATTGAATAACGGAACCACAACCTCATTATAAATCTACCTAAATGATTCCGTCAATAAATAATTTGTCATATCATCACTTTTTGGTTTTTGACTTCCTGTATAGATTGTAAGAACATTGGAAGGAGATGTCTCACTGGATGACTTGAAGGAGGGAATGAAAGCAGGGGGCCTCCCTGCTCATACCCCTTCATCTGGTAGCTCAGAGTACGACACAATGCAGTACAATGCTGATATACAGAAGTTCAGAAAGGCGGTGTTTAATAACAGTCAGGAATATGGCACCAACAGTTTCTCCAGCGGCGAAGCACCAAAGCCAAAGCCATAATAATAATTGCTTTAAGGTGTTGTTGATCTTACACGTGGAAGGAATTAGAGGGGGCAAAAATTCGAAAGGGGTTGCTTTTGTTTAATATGTATTGCTTTCTTGTCATGGGAAGTAATAACATCTCATTTGATGGAGAATCTGAGCTTGAGGCTCTGTTTCTGAGTGTGAGTGTGTTGTTTAAGGCATAATTTTACGCCACGGTTACGTATACTTCTTTAATTTGTTCACTGTTTCTTATATTATGTAATGTAATATGATTATTGTGTGCTCAAATAAACATAGACATATCTTGAAATGGATTGCATAAACATACCTATAGTAACAGTAATATGGTATAATTTAGTGATAGTGCCAAAGTCCTTTTTTTTGGACATATGCAACACTCTAATCCATCTATTTATTATATATAACATTTTGCAATTTCTCTTTATATCCTTATACAATAGTGGAATGTAACTCAAAGTGGAAAAGCTAAAATATCTTTAGAGATATATCTCCAGATAGATTAAATTTTATTTTTTTGCAAAAATTTAATTCAGAGATATCTCTAAATTTACCTCAAAAAAATTCGGAGAGTGCTCTTTAGTAGAGATTTTTTAAAAGGATTTTTTCGATATTGAAGAATTATAAAATAGAATAAAGTTAAATGAATATTTTAGAAAGTTTGTTATTTGTCGTCTTCTTAGATGCTTTGCTATTTTAAAATATTCTATTAATAGTAAATTTATTATAAATATATCTGATTATTTTTGAATTTTTAATATTTATAATATTATTTTTTTAGATTATTTAATATTATTTTTTTGATTGGCCAATCTCTTAATATTGGGGTAAAACAAATTTAATTTTTTTTGGACAAAATACCTTTTATTTTGGAAAAATATTCCAAATTTTTTGAATTAGTCTGAATTCAAACTCAGGCCATCTCGATTATAAATAGTAGGAAATTACCATTACACCACTTTAATTACAATTGATATTTATTATTTCAAATCAATTTTACTCATTATATAACATGAACTTAATCTCGATTTGTCTTGAATATTCTTTTGTTTTAAATTTCTATTTTGAAGCTAAAGGAGTGTGAAGAAAAAATGATAGGCTTAAGCAAGGAAAGAGAGAATTGGGTGGACGATTCAATATATTATTATGTATTAAATAGTCATCAACTCTGCTTGCTTAGACTTAATATTTATTGGTGGGTTGTGATGCTTCAGATGCTTGCTGGTCAAATTTGATCGATGAAATACAAATTACATATATGGTTTTCTAATACAACCTTTTGATTGTAAATGATACCAACTGCAATAATCGAGTTTTCTTTTTTTGATCATTATGATTATGATGTCAAGAAAGAATTTTGGTGGACAATAAGGAAAGAGCACGAGAAAAGCATTATAGTTTAACAAATGATGATTTTTGAATAATAATTATATTGTAGTTAATTTATATTTATTATTTATTCATTGTTGTTAGGAATGATGGATTTGAAACAAACTATTCCCAAATTTTCATGTTGAATTTGGTTTTTCTATTCTCTCTGTAAATAAAACAAAGCTCGGAGAGTAAAAGAGATGGAACATGGAGATGGCAAGTCACCCTCCAATTTACAACAAATTGGTAATGCAAATTTTATTTTTGTTTTGAAGAGAAAAATAAAAGAAATTTATTAAACATGAAACAACTTTAATCAGTATTTTATTAAGCCAAATTCTAAAATTGTTTGTGGCAAGGCAACAGACAAGACATCAATTTCAATGCTATTGTGTTGATAGGAATTTAAAGATAATCTATTTAAGTTTAACTAACATGTAAAAAATATGTAAAATCACATAAATAATTAATATGAATATTGATTTAAATTTGGTTGAGTATATATATATATATATATATATATATATATATATATATATATATATATATATATATATATATATATATATATATATATATATATATATATATATATATATATATATATAATTTTTGAATTTTTTTTAGCAATAATCAAATATTGAAGAAAAAAAATACACAAATAATCATATTTCGGGGAAAATTACGCAAATAATCATGTTTCAGAAAATTCCACAACGGAGGAGTCAAGTGAGATGGCGCATGCACTTAAAATTAAGGAGGAGGCGTCAAACGAGATGGCACCTAGGTGCAACATGTTTTCCCTAAGCCATCTTAGATGGTGTCTAGGTGTAATTGAAGTGCAATTTTTTTTTGCTTTCCATTTTAAATACGAGACAATAGGTAAACGATATAGCTTCACGAAACTTCGACTTTTCATTAACAAAAAACGATTACATAATGAAAAAAACCATACATATTAATTAGTGATCCCCCAGAACTCGGTAACAACCTGTGGTTCCGCATCCGCGTTCTCGCCTATCTCGGGGTGGGTTTCGTCGATTTTTCTGTTGCGGTTGGGTCGATGGGCCGGCGAATTTAATGCGTTCAGGATCCATGAAATCAGTCAGATCACCATATATGAAAGATCCGCTTTGGTACAGTCGGTTACCCATGCCCTCAAAGTTTGGTCATCTTGGTGGGGGTGGGATTCCATGGATGGTCTATAGCATTGGTCATCTGAGTAAGGGGAGTAAAAAGGAAATGAATCTTGGGGTGTTTGGTATTGTAATTGTTGAGTGCTATGGTGATGTGGTGGTTGATGGTAAGTTGGGTCAGTTGGGTCATATTCTTCGGGAAATCTCAGTCAGGGCTAAGGTGAGATGATGAGGGGCCCATATTGAGATATGGAGAAGACTGGAATTGTATGTGGAGCATGTGAGTATATTGGTATTGCGATTGAGATTGAGGTTGGGTGTGAGGCATATAGGGGTATTGGTATTGAGGTGGTGATTGTGGTTAGGAGTGGGGCATATGGGTGTATTCATATTGAGGTGGTGATTGGGGTTGGGTGGTTGTGGATCTATATCGTCGGGATGGTTGGTGGGAGGTTGATGTGTGTTGGGTTTGTTGTCGGGGATTTGAGGTTTGTGTTCATTGTGTTCGTGAATAAACCAAATACCTTAGATGAGACACGTGCATTTCTGAGTTACTAACCGATTTGTACCAATCAAAATATTGATCCGTGTGTCGCATATTATTCTCGTTGAGGGAAACAGGGAATTGCAAGACATGTTAGTGACGCCTATGCCACATCTTACACCATTCTGGGGCAAAATATTTCCAATTAGTAAGACCTCATTGGGCGTCGACCCTTTTGAGATGCCATGGAGACAAACAAGTTAGATTGTATGGTATCTCTTGATGCATTTCGTATGATTGCAGTCTTTGCAGTCCAAACTGCTGCATCCTCGGGGTTTGGTTCATGGTCCAAACTCAAATATGACCTCTAGATAAACTGTGGATAAAATTAAATCAGCATAATGAAAACGTAAAAAATAAATAATTTTAAAATAGAAATATTCAAAGGTACCAGGTATATCATCCGGGCCAAGGTGATCTAATAGATTACAATATAGAGCGACATTGAATCTTAGATTCTTGTTGTAATTCATACCTGTCACGCAGTACCTAAAGGAATTGTAAAATAGTTTATTTTAAACATATATTTGGCGAAAGGATGAATAATAAATGATTTAAGTTCTTGACTTAGTCTGCTGCATATGGGAAAATGAATGCGTTGTTGTTGACGAGGTTTAGGGACTCCATTCTCCACCAACCCCAGGCTTGGAGTAAGAAAACGCATCCATAAAAAGTACATTTATCCTTTGTTGCATTTTTACACAAAGAATTGTATAGATGGGCTAAAACAGTAGAACCCCAACTGTACTTTCTTGTTTTTTCAAAGTTCCTAAACAAACTTAAATACATAAAATTTACATTATTCTCTGTACTTTCGAGAAATAACAAGCTTCCAAATAGTATCATCATATAATTTCTAGCTTTTATTACTCTTGCTAGATCGCACGAATTTTCATTTAACTCAAGAGTCGCATAATGTTTTTTGAGTTCAGTTAGTAATACACCTTGGCCTCTAGCACCACTATCTTCTACCATATCTTTGCCCAACAATTTTTGCATAGAGAGTTGGGTTGTTGAACTGACCCGTTAACCTCCTTACCATCGATAGGGAGACCCAATAACATGTACACGTCCTCTAGTGTGACGGTACATTCACCTATTGGTAGATGAAATATGTGTGTCTCGGGTCTCCACCTTTCCAACATTACAAGTATAAACTTGGAATCAATCGTGCAATTTGAGATTTTTATAACATTTCCAAAACTCGCATATTCGAGAAAGGGCACGATCAATAGGTCGGGAGCAATGTAGTTGTGTGAGCGAATTCTAAATGTTTTAGTATCCTAAATTCAAAATTTAAAAAATGTAAGAGTCCATAAGATGAATAAATAAATAATAATTTTATAATAATATATATATTAATATATGTTGTACCCCGAAATTTGTCCTCCCTTTTTCTCAAGATATTTCTCACAAAGTTCTTCAATGGCTCAAGCTTGCACAAGTGTTAACTGGGCTAAATCACCTCCTAGCACTGAGACCACAAATTAGGGTTTTTATTTTCATAAGGAAATTTTGAATTCTAAGGCTTCAGCTGAATTTCATGGTTTATTATAGACCTCCAAGAATACTCATGCCAAGTTTCAAGTGTTGGATCACAAATTTGCTCAGTCAATTGATCAAATGATTGAAAATTAGATGTATTGGGTAAAGAGTCAACTGTGGTCAACCCATATTCAAACTTCAATATTTTTGGCCAATGTTAACATTTTGAAGTCATATTCATCAATTGATCAAATTTGGATCACAATTCCTCAAGAAAAGTGTCTAAATCATCAAAGGGGCAAAATGGTCAAAATTAGAGTTTTGACTGTAATTAACTAATCAGTGACTTTTGACCTAATACATGATCTAATGGTTTGAATCACAATCTCAAAAATTACAATACAACATGTTGACCTAATTTCATGGCTCAAATAATCTTGGCTTAAATGCAGTTTTGACCCCCCTAGTTTAAGGTTTTTGAAGTTTCGATCCCCCTAGTTTAAAAGCCAGGTTTCTAGTCCCCAAAGTTTTCAAATTTGGGATTTTTGAAGCCCCCTCCATCTGGCTGCCCAAAAAGTGACGTGGCAATGCCACGTTTTTTTTTTTTTTTTTTTTTTAAATTATTTTTTTTTTAAATTTTTTTTTAAAAAAAAATTTTTTTTTTCTTCTCCTCATGGGCAAAATTAAGGTTCGAAAGGAAAAAAAAAATTTTTTTTAAAAAAAAAAAAAAAAAAAAAAATTTTAAAAAAAAAATTTTTAAAAAAAAAAAAAAAAAATACGTGGCATTGCCATGTCACTTTTTGGACAGCCAGATGGAGGGGGCTTCAAAAATCCCAAATTTAAAAACTTTGGGGACTAGAAACCTGGCTTTTAAACTAGGGGGATCGAAACTCCAAAAACCTTAAACTAGGGGGTCAAAACTGCATTTAAGCCAATAATCTTTTAAGATCAATGGTTTGATAGTTGAAATTTGGTCAACTGGTGAAAAAAGTCAACTAATACACCAAAAGTCAAACTTTGACTTTATAGTCAAAATTGAGTTTCAAAAGTCAATATTCATAAATACATTAAAAAATATGAAGCTTTATCATCAAGAAACAAGAAAGTCAAAAAAATCATCAAAAAGTCAAACTTTTTAAGACAGAGAAAAATTTCTAAGTGTTTTAAACATGATAATTTCACTACTTCATGATATTTTTTCATCAAGATACAAGATGATTCAAAGAAAACTTTCAACATGAAAGTTGTAGATCTTGATGAGATCTACAACTTTTCTTTTCTAATCAAGTCCTATAAGTGCTTCTATTTTGAGTTATAAATTCATAAAGTCATGATCTCTTTCTAAAAACACTTAGTGAAAATTTTGACAAGTTTAGGCATATTTTTGACCTAACTTCTTGTACATTTTTCATATAGTTCCAAGTTGATTTAGCCAAAATGGAAAAATTAAGGTTGTAGACAATGTTTCAAGTTTTAAAAAATTTCCAAGAACTTGAAGAGATCCATGCTTGAGCAAAGAGAATCGAAGACAAGAAGTTGGACATCCATTCTTGAATTACAAGTCATTTTTGTGATGAACACTTAGCCAAAACCCTAACCTATGCTGAATAATCTAACTTTGCATGCTTCTAAATTATGTTTCACTCCATAATTAATTGATTACACAACATATTGAGACATTGTCCAAGCATTTGAGCCATTATCCAAGTTACATTTCCATTTATGGCACAAAGGCACCATTGCCATTCTTGAAAAGTTATTTTAATCACAAAGTCAACTTGCATTGAGCTTTGCACTTGTTCCTTATGCACAAGCTTCATCTACAAAGTCAAATAAACATTTTTAAAGTTTTTAACCACTCTAGATATCCTTGTACCATGCATTGGAAAGATGTTTGTCAAACTTGCTTCAAAAGCAAGCCAAAGATCTATAACATGTGAACCTTTGATTCTGATCACCTCAAGCCTTCAAACTTCTCCCTATAAATTGAGACACTATTATGCAACCAAGGACACGAATTAGCAAGTACTGAAACTCACTCAAACTCTCTCAAACTCATAATTTCCTCAAAACACCATTTGTGTGCCATTTCTGACCATACACATCAAACTCTTAAACCACTCGTGCATTCTTCCTCAAAACCAATCACAAAGCATCTATATATCTTTTAGAAGCTAACCAAACACCCGTTGCACTTCTGTAACTCCATCTCTATCATCCTCCATTTTCAAAAACATAAGCTTGCATCTTGACTTCTCCAATACGATTTAGGAACTCTTAGCTCAAAGTAACTATTGTAATAGCTTCCTGGAGGTTCAAGGAAGCTAACCAGATCATCACAATAACTTGAAAGGTGCTCTAACTAAAAACACAACCTCCATCTGCAAGGTGATTTTTTTGAACTTCTATCTCTTCATACAAGAATCATTTGGCTTCCATTTTAAAAGATAAAATGTAGACATCATAGCCCTGAAACTAACCATGTCCTTAGAATTCATTTATGTTGCCTGAGTAGTGTGAATTTTGAGTTTGAACTTCTTGAAAAATTAGGTCAGGATTTGGTACCAGTTAGAATTCATGCTCATTTTTGATCCATTGTTTATGTTATTTACATATTTGAAATCATGGTAAAATTTTTAACAAGTTTGATGTTTACACTTTTGAGAATGGTTGAGAAACGAGAAAGTTACAGAGTTCTGGTTATGGCGCGAGGAAGAAGATGAAGTTGTCACTAGAATTTGTTTTATAATATAATGTGGTGGTTTTGTATAAACCAACGGATGTATCACCCCCTAGTGGTAGAAAGCGCGCGCGTAAGGCATTACTATAGAAGGTCCTGGGTTCGAGGCCCAGCGGGACCTTTTGTCATTTTTACAATATTTTTTTGTTTCTTTTTATTCAATAATGCGCCTGGGCCTATTTCCTGACGGGCCTGATCATTTTACTCAATAACACCCTCCACTTGACTTTTACCACACAGGCCCAATAACATTTCTTTTTATTTTATTTTCTAATTTCAAAAACAGCTTTGGGCCTAATAAATTCCAAATGTAAACCTCCTAATCTCTTTTTAAACCCCCCTGACTTCATATCTAATTTTAATTTTTTTTATTTTATTTTTATTTTTCTTTATTATTATTTTACCTAATTAAAAAAATACAAAAATATATTTTTACATACTTAGACTAAAAAATTGTTATTTTCTCTTTACTTTATTTTATAATAAAAACCCTAGAAACATTTTTCTTTCTCAAATTAATTAAAACTAATTTAGAATTAGGTTTTGATTTATCTTTTAAATTAACTTAGACTATACATTAAAACATTTTTCTACCAAAAAACGCATAAAAATAAATTATTTTCTCTTTTCATTACCTTTGCATTTTTTGTACATTTTATTATTTCGCACTACAAATTATGTAATTGTCAAAGCTTTGTAATAGTTAGGGTTTACTTATTTTTCATCCCCATTTGTAATTTGTATCCCCATCCCCCAAAATGATGTAATAGCGTAGGACTTTAAATTTCCGCAATTTATCGCTTTCCATATTATTGCTAGTAATTAGGGTTTGTATGACAAAACTTAAAACAAACGATAAACAACCCCAATTGAAGACAAAAATGCATGAAAACAATACACTTTTCACACTTTCACCTCTAGGGTTAACCCTCACTTGTTGCCTTAGAATAAAACGGTCATGTCCCTCGAACGTGGGATACTTTAGCAAAGACCCTCGATTACAAGATCGTAGTCCCTCGATGACCCTTCGATGTTGCCTTCGGTAAACGATCTTAGACCCTTATAACAAATTGCTAAGGTATCTTACAATGTTTCCTTCTATGATTGTATGATGACCCACGCCTGTCCCTTCACATCCAATGATGAGGCTCTCTATCAATCAATGGTAGACAAGAACTATCTAAAGGAGGAGGAAAAGAACAAAGACTTTATTTTGAGTAGGTAGAACGCTCGTAGTTTCTTGCTCACAAACATTTCAAAACAAAACATCTTTCAAACACACCAACATCTTCATGAAATATTTTCAAAAGTCAATGCTTTGTATAGTTTTCGCCGAAACGAGAAATATTACAAAGTTCTCCTAAACAAAGAAACTTTTCAAAAATACTTTCAAAACAAATCACAAGCACATTTACAAAGCCTTTTCAAAGTGAGCTAGCAACGAAGAGCTCGTAGATAACTACGGATGAAAAGGGTGCTAAAACCTTCCCTTTTCATAACCTACCCCCCGAACTCAAGAAAATTCTCAAAAGGTCTTTCCTGTTCTTTTCACCCTTTCCTTTATTGGATAAAAGAAAAGTCGGTGGCGACCCTTGCTATCCGCAACAATTACAATAAAATGAAAAACACCCAAGTCAGTTCTCCCACCGTATTACAGAATTGGCGAATCTGTCGGGGAATGTACTTAAAAGTGGGGTTACCTTAGATATTAGTTTACATTTAAATGCTTCCATTGTTTGACTTGCTTGCTTTACTCTTAAAAGGGTGCTTGGGTTTTGTATAGATCCTCTACCCGGATCTGGGAACATTATTAGGTAAGTAGCAATAGATTGTGGAGACTGTACGACGTAGACCGATATGGTTAAGAAAATAGCTACATTAGTGTGACACATTTTTTAGTATCGGTATCCTTTGCGTTGAATCAAAGAGAACACGGGGCCGCTGTGTGATGTCATAAAGCACTAACTGACCGTAGAACCTTTAGTTGAACAACTTGGCCATTAGGAAGTAGTGAGATAGCCGGCTTCGATAGAAAACTGAAGATTGGTTGATACTTGATACTACACTCATTGAGATCGGACTTTCGGGATACTTCGGCCGCAAGAAAAGATTGATTATGCTGAGACAATGTCCGATGAAGAAAGATCAATGATATTGAGATTCCCTATAACCTGTTTACTTTTTAGGACAGGTTTAACCAACTAAACTTCAAGAGGGTATTTAACTATAAACCCCATGCAAGCCTAAAACAAAGGACTTGTTTACTTTGCTTGTATATGATTATGTGTACATAACATCATGACATCATACCATAACAATTTCACTAACCATTTCAAGGACCTAAGGATTTATCTTTGTTCTGTTTTATAGGATATGGCTTCCACTCGCAGAAATACCATATGAATCAGCTTTGTAAAGGTACCTCCTCAACTAAAAGAGTTAGCATCAAGAGTTCCTGAGAATTCTCCGTTTACCAAGAGATATGGTCGACTTCTTAACTTGGCTACCTCAAGCTTTGAAGAGAAAATGATGGGTGTGCTCTTTCAATTCTTTGACCCTAAACATCATTGTTTCACATTTCCTGATTACCAATTAGTGCCTACAATGGAAGAATTCTCTAAACTATTGGGTGTGCTTATTCTTGATAAAATTCCTTTCACCGGTCTAGAGAAAGAACCACGACCTGAGGAGATTGCATCAGCCTTACACTTGCAATAGTCTGACATTGTAGCCAATTGGGAAACAAGGAGTGGTGTCAAGGGTTTCCTATCTAAGTTTCTGTTTGAGAAGGCTTAACTGTTTTAGGATGCTCTGGATTTGCAAGATTTTGAAGAAGTCTTGGCCCTTCTAATCTATGGGTTGGTACTGTTCCCTAATCCATACCAACTTATAGATGTGAATGCGGTCAAAATTTTCCTCTCTCGTAACCCCGTGCCTACTTTGCTCGAAGACATTTTGCATTCTCTTCACACTCGTACCATGAAGAGAAGAGGGTTTCTTATGTGTTTCATGCCTTTTCTGTCTGGGTGGTTTATTTCGCACCTTCCTCGATCTATTTTGAAGAACGAACAAGGCTTAGGTTGGTCTCAAAGGATGATGTCATTCTCACATTCGGATATTCTTTGATGTTCTCGATCTTTGGAGGATATTACCATCATTCACCGTTGTGGGGAATTCCATATTGTCCCACTCCTTGGTATTAAGGGAGGTATCAGTTATAATCCTTCTTTTGCATTATGATAGTTTGGTTATGCCCGAAGAGATGGTCCCCATGATGCGCTTATCCAGGGTTTCGTATTCGACTATGAAAGCGATGTCCAAAGTTATCGTCAAAGGTTTGTATGAGCTTGGGGCATGGTAAAAAAAGTTGATAGGAAGACCTTGGGGCATAAGAACTTTATTCCTTTGGATCCTTATCTCAAGTGGGTGAGAACTCGGGCTCAAAGTCTCATGATGTCATATCTATCCATCTTGCCTGTGATTATGGAGCCTATTACCGAGGGAGATGTTCCTTATACCATTCTTCATCCTGACATGCCTACTAGCCTCGAGGAATTGTGAAGGTCGTGGATTCAACTCAAGGGGGAACATGACACCTTTGAAGCTCAATTTTATGAAAGCGAGAAGAAAGTGTTGGAGCTCACAAGGAAACTTCACAAGGAGCGAAGCCTGAATGCCTACATTGCACCAAAAATGATGCGTTCATGGGTGTGATACGGTGGCAGAACCGACTGTTGATACTGATTTGCATTTTTTGTTCGCAAATGTCGTGTTAAGCAAGAGTCGCCACTGACTTTTCTTTTATCCAACAAAGGAAAGGGTGAAAAGAATAGAAAACGACCATTTTCGAGATTTTCTAAGTAAGGACGGTAGATTATGGAAAGGGAAGGTGTTAGCACCCTTTCCATCTGTGGTTTTCCATAGGCTCTTAGGTACTTGCTCATTTTTTTAAAACCGTTTGTGTTTGTATATTTTGAAAGTTTTTATTTGCTTTATGGTAACTCTTGTATCAGTCCTCAAGAGTGTGATAAAGCATTTTGAAAAGATTTTTGAAAGTGTGTAAGTGTGAAAATTACAGGTTTGAGCAAGTACTTAAGAGTTATCTACCTACTCGAAAAAGGACGTTCTTTTCCTCCTTTCCTTTAGATAGTGCTATCCTACTATTAATGAGTAGGTATCCCTATCTTCGGATGTTCAGGGACTATCGAAAAAGAGACGTTATGGTCATTGAAGGCAACATGTAAGGATATCTTAGCATTTCGAAGGGACTGTCATCATATAGGCAACATCGAGGGACAAGATCATTTTCTCGTAGGCAACTCGAGGGAAGTTAAGGACCACGATCTTGATGATGACTTTTAGAATTTAGGGTCTTTGCTAAGATATCCCTACGTTCAAGGGACATGACTATTTCCGAGGCAATCAAGTGAGGAATACCCTAAGGATGCAAGTGTGAGAAGTGTGTTTTTTCAGTTATTTTTTATCTTTTTGTTAGGTTAGCTAACATTTGATTATTAGTCTTTTCATACACGCCTAAGTTACTAACAATTTATATACAAGCATATAAGAAATGTAAAAGCGAGAAATAAAGTCTTACAGCTATTACAGGGCTTCGGGAAAGTTACAATTATATCTGACTTAAAATGTAAAGTGCGGAATTTTAAATCTAGACTATTACATCCCATAATCAGTTACATTATTATATAAAATGCGAGAATAAAAATAATGCGTGCAAAATAAAATATTACGTCTAAAAACCTAGTAAATAAAAATAAACAACAAGAAAATCTTTTTGGTTTTTTTTTTAAATTTATTTCAAGAAAAATAATTAAACTAAATCTAAATTTAATTTAAGAAAATAAATATTGAATGAAATTAATCTAATTCTAATATTTTTGCATTTTTTATTAAGAAAACATTTGAAACATAAATTAAATCCTAAATTCTAGTTCATTTTAAAATAAGAAAGTAGTTAAAATTTAATTAATTAATTAATTAAAGCAATTCATTATTTTAATTTTTAAAAAAGTCTAAGCCTAATTTTTTTATGATTTTTTTTTATTTTCTTAATTAAATAAAGAAGATAAAAGAAATTAAAACATTACAAAAAAAAATTAGATGGGCCTGAGATAGTAAAAAAAAGTGGGGGGTGTGGTTGTTGAATTCGCTGGCCCATGAAGGGAGAGATCCAAATTTTCTTCTGGATCCAATGTGGATTCGTCTTGAATGCACATGGTGAGCCCACAGATGGAGTGCGCTAGATCTGATCAGATGGACATCTGATGGCACATGTCTGATGGTGTATAATGCACATCTAGCTTCGAGGAGCACCGAATCTGCATGAAACAAGTTAGAAAATATAAAAATGGAGCTTACTGAGGCGTTTTGTGATGTTTCAGGGCTTGGTAATGATTACAAAAGCTTCAAGGAGCCTCCAGGAATGTATTTGGATTTTTTGTTTGGACTGAGAAAGGCTGGAACCTAAAATGCGAATTTTACAACTTTGATATTTTTTGCAAAATTTGTAGAGCTTTTCCAGGATGTATATCATGTGTCTTGAAGCTTTCTAATGTATCCTTTATATAGAGAGGAGGGAGGAGACAATAGAACAAAGGTAATAACAACCATAAACATGTGTTTTTAAAGCCATGAATGATGTTTTGTAACTTTGCCAAAGACATGGAATCTTGTCATTTTTTGAATTTGAATGAATATGGACACCTTTTCTCAAAATTTTATGGGCCTAGGCTGTCCAAAACATCAACCCAAAGCTCAAAGCCCATTTCCAATTATTTTATACATTTTCATTTTATATTTATTTGAAATAAATTAAAATAAATATGAATAAAATAGTTAGAAAATGCAAGGCATGGCAATAATAATTTTAGAGGTCCTCTATAAACTTAGGAAGATGCTTGAAGTCCAAGAGATTTAGCCCTTTCCTTAAAACTTCAAATTTGCTCAATGCATAATTCTTGAAAATTCCCAAATTTTCCCAACTTGGGCAAGCCATAACTTGCTCAATATTTATATCATGATGATGATATTGGACTTTTTGGAAAGCCCATGATATCTACTTCAATACCTCTTTTGATAAATATTTCATTTGAATATTTTATCTTGATGTAAAAGGTCTTGGAAAAAAGTGGCTTTTGTTGACTTTTTGAAAATGACTTGTAATGTATGAGCTCGTATCTTTGAAATGGTTCATTTCTTGGACTTGAGGGCTGAAGAAAAGTTGTAGGGAATGAGATTATCTTTAATATGAGCTTTGGTTGGGGAGTATGGATGAAGTATGTGAAATTTATGCATGGTCAAAGTTCAGTTGACTTTTTCTATAGAAACCCCAATTTTCCATTTTTGACTTTTGATGAATTAGGAGCATTTATTGAGGAATCATGATCAACCCTTGATCAAATGATGGATATCACTTCAAAATATTGATGTTGACAAAAAATATTGAAGTTTGACTGTACATGGGCCACAATTGACTTTTGACCTAGCACAATTGATTTTCCAATACTTGAGCAATTGACTAAGCAAAATTATTGAGCAAGGCATGAAACTTGGCATGGATGACCTTGAAGATATATTAGGACCATGGAAAGAATTTGAGACCTTTGGAGCTCAACCATCTTAATGAAAATTGAAACCCTAATTGGGGGTTCATTGCCTTAGGAGGAGAACTGTCTAGTCAATTCTTGGTCAACCTTGAGCAATTGAGAACTTCTAGGATTATGTCTTGTGTGAAAATGCGAGGGAAAATTTTGGGGTACAACAGTTGCTCCTGTTCAATCTTCTTAAACCTGAAGATTTAGATTGACTTGTTTTCCTTTCGTGATCTGAAGGTGAAAGATGATTGAACACTAGAGTGTCTAGAAATATGCACTCTCCCAAAGTGAGACTGCTGGTGAATAATATCTGGAATGGGCTTACAGATTCCATTTAGAAAAGATGACCTAAGATTGTCGGAGATAGGCTTAAAGATGCCATCCAAGGAATATGACGGAGAGTCGTCGGAGATGGGCTTAAAGATGTCTTCCAAAATAGATGCTGACTTCGTAAGGAGTCTTTTTGTGGGGATTCTTGTTCCTGTTGTCCGAGGAGGAGTCTGCCGGGGAATGTTTTTTTAGGGGAATAGAGGCTAGGAGATTCAGTTGTCCATTACTCTATTGGGGAGTCATCCCTTGACTGAAGAGACAGAAGTGAACTGCTATCTGTTCAGGATCCAGGCTTCGCAGTGACTTGCTGAGGATGATAAGGATGATTGTTATCTGGTCGTATTCCAGGCTTCACAGCGACTTATTGGGGAAATGAGATTAAACTGTTAAGAATCGGTAACAAATAAATGGTCAATTCGAATTGAACTAGCAGAGGTCTTGATTTATCTTTGACTGGATAAGAATCAGAAAAATCTTAGTGTTGATTTAACTGAACCATAAAAAGGTCTTGGAATATCTTCAACTGGGATAGGAATCAGAGAGATCTTAGTGGTGATCTGACTGAACCAGAAAAGGTCTTGGAATATCTTCAACTGTAATAGGAATCAGAGAGATCTTAGTGGCAATCTGACTGAACCAGAGAAGGTCTTGATTTATCTTTGACTGGATAAGAATCAGAAAAATCTTAGTGTCGATTTAAATGAACCAGTAAAGGTCTTGAATTATCTTCAACTGGAATAGAAATCAGAGAGATCTTAGTGTCGATCTGACTGAACCAGAGAAGATCTTGAATTAACTTTGACTGGATAAGAATCAGAAGAATCTTAGGATCGATTCAACTGAATCAGACAAAAGTCTTGGATTATCTTTCACTGGAATAGGAATTAGAGAGATCTTAGTGTCGATCTGACTGAACTAGAGAAGGTCTTGAATTAACTTTGACTGGATAAGAATCAGAAGAATCTTAGTGTCGATTTAACTGAACCAGAAAAAGGTCTACCGGAAAAGAATCAGTAACAAATCAATGGTCATTTTGAACTGAACCAGTAGAAGTCTTGGTTTATCTTTGACTGGATAAGAATCAGAAAAATCTTAGTGTCGATTTAACTGAACAAGAAAAAGGTCTTGAATTAACTTTGTCTGGATAAGAATCAGAAGAATCTTAGGATCGATTCAACTGAACCAGTCAAAAGTCTTGGAATATCTTCAACTGGAATAGGAATCAGAGAGATCTTAGTGTCAATCTGACTGAACAAAGGAAAATCTTTAATTAACTTTGACTGTATAAGAATAAGAAAAATCTTAGGATTGATTTAACTGAACCAGAAAAAGGTCTACTGGAAAAGAATCAGTAACAAATAAATGGTCGATTCAAACTGAACCAACAGAGGTCTTGGTTTATCTTTGATTGGATAAGAATCAGAAAAACCTTAGTGTCGATTTAACTGAACCAGAAAAAGGTCTTAAATTAACTTTGATTGGATAAGAATCAGAATAATCTTAGGATCGATTCAATTGAACCAGACAAAAGTCTTGGAATATCTTCAACTGGAATAGGAATTAGAGAGATCTTAGTGTCGATATGACTGAACCAAAGGAAAATATTTAATTAACTTTGACTGGATAAGAATCAGAAAAATATTAGGATCGATTTAACTGAACCAGAAAAAGGTCTACCAGAAAAGAATCAGTAACAAATCAATTGTCGATTCGAACTGAACTAACATAGGTCTTGGTTTATCTTTGATTGGATAAGAATCAGAAAAACCTTAGTGTCGATTTAACTGAACCAGAAAAGGTCTTGAATTAACTTTGATTGGATAAGAATCAAAAGAATCTTAGGATCAATTCAACTGAACCAAATAAAAGTCTTGGAATATCTTCAACTGGAATAGGAATCAGTGAGATCTTAGTGTCAATCTGACTGAACTAGAGAAGGTCTTATGAGGACATCTTTCTGAGGAAAATCCTAAAATAACCCTTCGTTAGACGTAGCTTTTGAGAAGAATACCAGGTCACATAAGTAGTCAACAATGTTTGCTGATTTGATCTTTTCCTTGAAAAAGGAAAGGAGTTAGTCATATGCAATGTCATGATGGATGAAATGCATTGTGGTGATGTTCTGAAAATAAATGAGGTTATGTTGTATGTGATGTGTATGCACATGCCACGATATATAAACATGAGATGCTATTGCGATATTTCCCAATATAGGAAAATAAATACCTAACTGCTGCTGGAGAGTATAAGAAGGCTGAATCCTTCATTTCCATTGGGGATGATGAATGGATATGATTTGCTGGGGATTTCCTCTTTCTGTTTTAGGATGTTCTGTCGGGGATTGACTCTGCTTGAGACTAACTCTGTGGAGGGAGAATGCTTTATTGGAAGGTTTTGCCGCTGTAGAGATATAAACTCTGTTGGGGAATGAACTTTCGCAGTCTGAGAAATAAACTCTAACTGGGGGGAGGTTTTATAAAATGTTTAAGGTTATAAAGCTCGGCTGGGGAACACAGATTTCAGCTCTCTAAAGGAACTTGGCTGGAGGAAGTAATTCCTGCTTGGGTAAGAAGAGGTTAAAACATTGGTTGTTTCTACTCTGTACGGGAACATAGGTGTCACAGGGTCATATGTAGCGGTGACTTCGTCTCAGAATATCTCTGCCCCTGTACCTGCCAGAGAAAGTACATGTGGAGACTTTATGGATGGTTTGAGTATCATCCCTACTCATGGGGTGCTTGGTAAATGCTGATAAGGATAACAAGTCTTCTACTGATAGACAAGTGACAAGATGATGGGACATAGTCGTACGCTTTAATCTCTAACTTTTTCCTGGACTGCCCTTTCGGGTTTTCAGTCCACCGGGATACCCTTTTTTGCCCAAGTTGCCTTTTCAGGTTTTTGACTTTTCGGGTGCATAATTTTTGTATATATCCCTAATTTTTGCTCGAACTCTTTTTGGTTCGCCGAGATGCCCTTATTTTTTCTTAGGCATGTCAGCCTAGCGGGTCTTTTTCATGTGTAGTCTTTTCTGACTATGTCCACGTTCACCGGGTGTGGAGAATTGTCATTGTCCTTAGTAGTAAGTGTTGTCACACTGCCAGAAGGTGTTTTTTTTGATCGTACAAGATTCGTTGCTGGAATTCATGCCAATTCCCCAAGTGATTCAGATGGAGTTCTGCCCCGTGCTATTTGGCATTTTTGAGAGATTCCTTGAACCTTTACTTGACTTCCCCAGATCAGCTAGACACCATGCTATGCCCCTTGATTATGAATGGTCTATCACTGGAATG
This sequence comes from Vicia faba, assembly GCA_948472305.1. Taxonomy (NCBI): domain Eukaryota; kingdom Viridiplantae; phylum Streptophyta; class Magnoliopsida; order Fabales; family Fabaceae; genus Vicia; species Vicia faba. Next base: position 1,047,949,761 of record OX451736.1, read on the forward strand.
CCTTTCCATCTGAGGTGATTCTATCCACTGAGAAGATTTATGTTCATCGAATATACGTCGTGTGAATTTCTCTGTTGTTGAACAAATAGTCATATGCAAATAATGGTATTTTAAGAATGCAAAGCTTATGTCTGTCTCGAAGTTTGAAAATTCATTTTTTAGTAAAACAAACAAATTTTGTAAAAGTGTGATGTCAACTCAGGATTTATAGCGAACCCTACAAAAGTCAAGATACCTTTTGTAACAGTATGCTTTCGAACTAACCCATGCTTTAGCTAGGACTTTTAAGGGTTATAACTTGGCCTGGTTCATGGTTTAAGAAACAAGGGTAAAGGCTCAAAGTTTATTTGTACCCACTCGTTCTTCGTGATGTTCTTCGATCCTATGCTCAGTTAATTATGCGTTTTGAATCCCAGATGAGTTTTGGAATGTTGGCCCCGATATTCTGATGATGGTTCAGAAATTGAACGTTTGTTTGAGAAGGCAGTCATTTTTATAACCTTTTCTTTTGTTAAGGATTTGTAGGACGTCTTTCTTTTTTGATTTTTCAATCCCTGTCTTTTTCCTGAACTGTTTCTTTTGTGATTACAGCCAGCGGGATGCCCCTGTTTTTTTTAAGTCTCCTTCATAAGTTTTGACTTAATGGGATTTTATTTTGAAAAATAAAGACTGACTGTCTTGACGATTATCTGGAACCATCACCATCTTTTTGGAGAGCATCTTCTACACTCTTTGAAGGTAGAGCTTGCGATTGAATTCACCTTTTAACTGAGAAACTACCCCGCCCTAGGTTATGATTAAAGGTTTTAATTTGTATGAAAAAGAAAAACTCCTACTTCTTAGGCTCAAAGGGGTTGACTAGGAATTATCTTCCTTATAACTCCACTGTTTAGAATTTGAAACAACGCCTGTACATCGTCAGCGGCGTCTGTTCAAAAGCATACTGTAGAGATTGTGGTATCATTTTTGTCATCCTCCCTCTAAAGGCTTACAACTTTTAATCAAGAGTTGAATATCATAAAAAAGGAAGTAAGAACGCAGTTTTGAAATATTGAATATGAATGAATTGATTCAAGACAAATATATGCGACGCATTGATGAAATAACAAAGTTTGACATGAATAAGTGTTCGAAGAAAAAGCAAATCACAATTTGAAAAATTAAAATGAACAAAAAGCCCCTTTGTCTGAACTTGTCACTTCAGATGGTGTGTCTTTGAGGGAGGGCAGAAGAATTCAGTCTGGCTATCTTGTGATACGGTGGGAAGAACTGACTATTTTTTTTGAATGCTGGTTTTGCGTTTTGCGTTTGTTTTCGCAAAATGTCGCGGTAAGCAAGAGTCGTCACCGACTTTTATTTTATCCAACAAGGAAAGGAAAAAAGCAAAGAAAAATTCCTTTTTCGAGATAATTCTCGGGTTCGGGGGGTAGATTATAGAAAGGGAAGGTGTTAGCACCCTTTCTATCCGTGGTTATCCACGGGCTCTTAGGTAATTGCTCAATTATTTTCAAAATTATTTTCTTTGTGCTTGTGGGTTTGGAAAAGTTTTTGTTTGAAACTTCGATTTAACTCTTGCTTCTGTCCTCAAGAGTGTAATGAAGTGTTTTGAAAACTTTGTTCAAAAAGTATAAGTGTGAAAAGTTTTTGTTTTTGAAAGAGCAAGTATCTAATAACTATCTACCTACTCGAAAAAGGAATCGTTCTATACTAATTTTGTTTAGACAGTGCTATCCTACTATTGATGAGTAGGTAGCACCGTCATTGGAGTTTAAGGGTCAATTCAAATGAGGGACTTACGGTCACCAAAGCAATGTTAGGACGCCTTAGCGGTAACCCTAATGTCTTAGATAATTTGTTTGAGGCAACAATATCTGAGGCAACCGTTTCGAGGCAACTATGATCTTTTAGACAAGAGGACGACCTCTAAAACGACCTATACTTAATGACCGTGTACGAAGGCAACCAAGTGGGGTGTACCCTAAGAGTGAGCATGTGCGAGTGTGTCATTTTCAGTTACTCTTATCTTTGTACATGTTAAGGGTGTTCTAATTTGTTTTTAGGTTAAAACATTCCATCTTGTCATGCAACCCTATTATCAAACATCTAACAGTTATAATTTGCGGAAATAAAATGCGGAATTTAAATTACAAGGTGTCAGGTATTTACATCGCCAAAGACAAACCCTTTGAAAAATAAAATAAAGCGATAAAAATAATTAAATGTCCTATTTAACTATTACAATCCGGAAGCAGGTACATTATTGGATAAAAATAAGTAAAGCGCGTGGGAAATTAGATCGAGTGCGAATTTAGGGTTTTGACCCTTTTGAAAGAAAATGCTATCTTTTTGTTGTTTTTTTTTATTTGAGAAAAGAAATTAATCCTAAATTAATTACTAAATTAATTATAAAATAAATTAATTAATGAAAAAAAATAAATTATGACATATTTTTGGGTTTTTGTTATTTTAAGAAAGAAAATAAAATTAATTAAATTAGTTGTTAAAAACCTAATTAAATCTAATTAGTTTTAATTATTTACAAAAAATGAATTAAAGTTTTCTAACCAAAAACCTAATTAATTAATAAGTTTATTAAGAAAAATAAAAGTTTAAAATTTGATTGAATAAAAAAATATTTTTGTGATTTTATTTAATAAAAACAGATTTTTGTGATTGGTTAGAAAATTAAATAAATAAAATAAAACAATTAATCAAGACAGAATAAATAAAGAGAGAGGAGTGTTGGGCCTGTTTTAAGGGTGTGAGAAGCAATATTGTAGGCCCATTATCAGCTAGCCCGTTTGACTTTCTCTGATCCAGTATGGGCGCATTGACTTGGACCTTGGTGTACCTCCATTCATGGACCACCAGATCTGGCCATTGGCCATTTGGCGCCTAGATGGGTGAGGGAGCATGGTAGGCTGCAAACTGAAGCATGCATACAATCACCTGAAAACTAAAATTATTGAGAAAGAGGGGGACCTGGGATTCGAACCCAGGTCCTGAAGGAAGATGCATTGCTCGCTTTGCCACTACACCAAGCTGTTTCAATTGTTATTATAATATACACTAATAATGATATATGAAAACAAAATAATTGCCAGAAAAAACAAAAAAAAACGCGCGTGATATTTGAATTGACCAACAGATGGATGACACGCATCATCCCTAACCTCCCAACCGTGGCTAAAACGCAGAAGACCTATACCAACGGATCACGCTCCATCACTACAACTTTATTCATCTCCAAAATCCGCTACAGGCCACAAAAATGAATTTCAAGGGCATGGTTGTGTTCGTCTCACCCTCCCGGTCACAACCATGTCCATTATGGGGGTCAATTGTACCTGGAATAAAAATGCCCAAAAATGTAGACCAAACCCTAACAATGGTGGTTTGCAATACATATCATATAAATGAAATCAAATGATGCAAAAAGTTTGGAAATGTTCTTGTGATTATGAATATGCCATTAGTTTTCTCAAATGATGCAAGAAAAAGTAAAATCAAATTCAAGAACAGGGGTCGTTTTTGTGAGACTTACAGCGCGTATAGAGGCCCGAGGATGCGTGGTTTTGATCCAGGTAGCTTGTGTGAATGTCCCGGAATCGATTGAGACCACTCCCGCGTCCTAAAACTGCCTCTAACCCTGATTTTGATCTCTCACTTTTTTATGATTTTTTCAATTCTTGTTCTGCCTCTTCCAACACTTTCCAACCCTTATTTTCGTGTGTTTAGCTTCCTTATGTATCACTCAGTGCATTAGGTTTACAAACTTGGTACAAATCTCCCTCTATCAATGACTTTGATGTGGATTTGATTCTTCCATTAAATCTTTCCAAATTTGCCTAATTCCAATCTTTTTGCACATGATTTGATTTGATACGAATTTGATGATGATAATAGCTGTAATCAAAGCCTGAAATAGCCAAAAGATCATGTGTTATCAAAGCTTTAGATTTTATATGATTTTATTTGATTTAAAATTAATTAATTCAAATAAAAATCAAATTAAATAATAAAAATGTGATGTGGACACATTGCTGAATCTAGGGCACGTGGGAAATGATACAAACTCAAATCAAGTGAAGAATAATGGGCCCATTTGACAAAATTTGAAGTTTTGGGGATAGTAGACTTTTGGCAATTTTGCAAAAAAGTCCAACTTCAACAATGCATAATTTCTTCAATTTTGAACTTTTGGAGGTGTTCTTGGACTTTTTAGAAATCTTGAGATGTCCTATAATCAACCCTTTTGGTCTCATCTCATTTTGATATTCCATGCTCAAGTTATAAGCTTTGACAAAAAAGGTGTTTTTGTTGACTTTTCAAAATGACCTATAATGTCCAAATTCATAACTTCTTGTGAGTACATTTTTTGATCTTGGGGTATGAAGATGGATTGTAGGTAATTGCATCCTATTCAAAATGAGCTTTAGATGGGTCATTTCTCATAAAGTATGAGAATGTTATGCCTGGTCAAAGTTGAGTTGACTTTTCCTACAAAACCCTAATTTAGCAACTTTTGAATCTTGATGAATTTTGAGCAATCCTTGATGAATCATGATCAACCCTTGATAAAATGATGAAATATCCTTCAAAATGATAATGTTGACAAAAAAATCTTGAAGTTTGACCGTATTTGGGTCACAATTGACTTTTGCCATAACACAGTCGATTTTTGGACCTTTTGAGCAATTGACTGAGCAAACTTCCTCTGCAAGGCTTGAAAATTGACATGGATGATCTTGAGAACATATTAGGGCATTGGTGAGCACTTGAGATCATTTGGGCTTATGGATCTTGATGCAACACAAAACCCTAATTTGGGGTAGACTGCCTTAGGAGATAGCTTGTCTGACCAATTCTTGAGCAACCTTGAGCCACTTGGAGATTTTTCTTGCAATGTCTTGAGAAATACGGGAGGGCAAATTTTTGGGTACAACAGCCGCCCCTGTTCAATCTTATTAAACCTGAGGATATAGATTGGCTTTCGTGCCTTTCGTGATCCGAAGGTGGAAGAGGATTGAACACTAGAGTGCCCAGAAATTTGCACTCGCATGAAGTGGTGTCAGCCTTGTGATGTCGGGAATGGGCTTACAGATGCCATTTGGAGATTGCTTGCGGGAGGATGGGCTTAAAGATTCCATATGCAGGAGTGTCGATCGCATAAGAGATTCCTTAGCGAGAGCTCGCATACCTGTTGTTGTAGAAGATTCCGCTGGGGGGGTCTGATCTTTGTTGAGATTTTAGGAACTTACCTGTACTTCAACTAAGAGAACATCTCCGCTGAGTTTTAAGGACTTGTCCATAATTCAACTGGGGGGAAACATCTTCGTCGAGATTTAAGAACTCGCCCGTAATTCAACTAAGAAAACTTCTCTGCTGAGATTTAGGAACTTGTCTGTAATTCGACGGAGGAACTTGTTGAGATTTAGGACCTTAACTGTAATTCAACTGAGGATAATTCAGTTGAGATTTAAGAACCGGTCAGTACTTCGACTAAGGGAAACATCTTCATCGAGATTTAGGACTTATCTGTAATTCAAACGAGGATAATTCGGTTGAGATTTAAGAACTGTCAGTAATTCGACGAAGGAACTTTGTCGAGATTTAGAACCTTATCTATAATTCAACTGAGGATAATTCGGTTGAGATTTAAGAACCGGTCAGTACTTCGACTGAGGGAAACATCTTCATCTAGATTTAGGACTTGTTTGTAATTCAACCGAGGATAATTCTGTTGAGATTTAAGAACTGTCTGTAATTCGACGGAGGAACTTTGTCGAGATTTAGAACCTTGTCTGTAATTCAACTGAGGATAATTCTGTTGAGATTTAAGAACTGGTCAGTAATTCAACTGAGGGAAACATCTTCATCAAGATTTAAGAACTTGCCCGTAATTCAACTGAGAAAACTCTGCTGAGATTTAGGAACTGTCTGTAATTCGACGGATGAACTTTGTCGAGATTTAGAACCTTATCTGCAATTCAACTGAGGATAATTCTGTTGAGATTTAAGAACTGGTCAGTACTTCGACGGAGGGAAACATCTTCATCAAGATTTAAGAACTTGCCCGTAATTCAACTGAGAAAACTCTACTGAGATTTAGGAACTTGTCTGTAATTCGACGGAGGAACTTTGTCGAGATTTAGGACCTTGTCTGTAATTCAACTGACGATAATTTTGTTGAGATTTAAGAACTTGTCAGTAATTCGACTTAGGGAAACATCTTCATCGAGATTTAAGAACTTGCTCGTAATTCAACTGAGAAAACTCTGCTGAGATTTAGGAACTTGTCTGTAATTCAATGGAGGAACTTTGTCGAGATTTAGGACCTTGTCTGTAATTCAACTGAGAGAACATCTCTGCTGAGATTTAAGAACTTGTCAGTAATTCGACTTGGTAAAAGCTTCATAGCTTTTGATTTTTATGAGAATTTAACCGCATCCTTCCTAAAAAGTAAAGGTTAGTTGTATGTAATGCATGAAATGTATCAAACAATGATGTTATCAAAATAAATGAGATTGTGTTGTATGATGCGTATATGCATGTGTCATGATGTATGGAAATGTAATGTTTTTAGCTGGGAAAATAAATCTCGGATAGCTGCTGGAGAAAAGAGTTGGATTCTTCGTTTCCGCTGGGGATGGCGAACAAAGATGATTGCAAGAATAAACCTGCAGGAGAGGATAACTCCGTTGGGGAATAAACTAATGAGGAGATTACTCTGTGGGGAAGAGATGCTCTGTAGAGGATTCTGCTGATAAATTCAGCTGGGGATAAATTACTGTTGCTGGTGATATTGAATCCTGTTGGGGATTGAATTCCTGTTTGTGAAAGGAATGAACTCCGCTGGGGATGATCTTCAGTTGCGACTTCACTGGGGATAACCTTTCAAAGTCTACTGGGGATGATTCTCCACACTCCACTGGGGAAGCTTTTTCAGACTGTGTTGGGGAAAACTTTCAAGCTCCACAGGGGATATTTGTACTCCGCCGGGGATATTAATTCTTTTTAGTGCTGATGGTAGATACACTCTGCTTGGGGAGAATATTACCGATTCATAGTTGCAAGTCTCAGCTGGGGAGAGCTAATATTACTGTCTTTTCTTACTCTGCAGGGAGTGTAGATGTTACTGAGACGCATGCCGAGGATATGACAATGGTTTTGCATCGAGACTTTTCTGCCCTTGTATCTGTGGGAGAAGGTGCCTGCGGAGGCCTTGTGGATCGAGTATTATCCCAACCTATGAGGTGCTTGGTATATTTCGATTTTGAAATGATCAGTCTTCTTCTGGTAGGCAAGTGACAAGATGACGGGACATAGTCGTACGCTTTGATCCCTAATTTTTGCCTGGACTATCTTTTCATATTTTCAGTCCAACGGGATACCCTTTTTTGCCCAAGCCGCCTTTTCAGGTTTTCGACTTGCCGGGTGTACAGATATTTTTTTTTATCCCTAATTTTTTGCCTGAACCCTTTTGGTTCGTCGGGATGCCCTTATTTTTGCATAGGCCTGTCAACCTAGCGGGTATTTGTTCATGCGCAGTATTTTCTGACTATGTCCATGCTCTCAGGGTGTAGGGAGGTGTCACTGTCGGTAGTGTTGTGTTGCCATACTACCAGAAGATGTTCGTTTGGTCATGCAAGATTCGTTGCTGGAATTTATGTCCAATGCCCCAAGTGGTTCAGACGGAGATTTGCCCCTGGCTATTTGGCATCTTTGAGAGATTCCTTGAATCTTGACTTGACTGCCCCAGATGATGGACAATGATCATGTTGTGCCCCTTGGTTGGAAGTGCTTTTCCACTTGAGGCGATCTTTTTTATTGAGAAGGTTTTTTGTTCACTAGATATTCGTCATGCGAATTTATCTGCTGTTGAACAAATAGTCAAATGCAAACAATGTTATTTTAAGAATGCAAAGCTTATGCCTGTCTTGAAGTTTTTGAAAATGCATTTTTTCAGTAAGATAGGAAAATTTTGTAAAATGTGACGTCAACTCAGGATTTACAGCAAGCCTTACAGGAGTCAGGATACCTTTTGTAACAATATACTTTCGAACTAACCCATGCTTCAGCTAGGACTTTTAAGGGTTATAACGTGGCCTAGTTCACGGTTTAAGAAACAAAGGATAAAGACTCAAATTTTATTTGTACCCACCCTTTCTTCGTGATGTTCTTCGATCCTAAACTCAGCTAATTGTGCATTTAGATCCCGTTTGAGTCTTTGCTATGATATTCCAATGATGGTTCAGATACTGACAATTTGTTTTGAACATGCAGTCACTTTTGTTGAGAATTGCATGACCTCTTTCTTTTTGATTTTATTATCCCTGTCTTTTTCCTGAACTGTTTCTTTTTGTGATTACAATCAGCGGGATGCCCCCGTTTTTTTCTTAAGTCTCCTTCATAGGTTTTGACTTAATGGGATTTTATTTCGAGAGATAGTGACTGTCTGTCTTGACGATTATAGGGAACCATCACCGTCTTTTGTTTCGGAAGGACTTCTTTGATGCCATTCATTGTGCACCTGGATTAACTGAGAAAACTACCCTGCCCCAGGTTATAATTAAGGGTTTTAACTTGTGAAAAGAAAAACTCCTACTTCTTTGGCTCAAAGGGGTTGACGAGGGATTATCTTCCTTATAACTCCACTGTTTAGGATTTGAAACAATGCCTGTACATCGTCAGCAGGGTCTGTTCAAAAGCATACTGTAGAGATTTTTGATATCATTTTCGTCATCCTCCCTCTAAAGGCTCAGAATTTTTAAATCGAGAGTTGAACATCACAAAAATGAAAGCAATTTGAATATAGTGAATACGAATGGATTGATTCAAAACAGGCATATGCAATGCATTGATAAAGTAACAAAGTTTGACATGAATAAATGTCTGAACAATCAAAAGAAAATTACAAATTGAAAATTCTAATGAACAAAAAGTCTTCTCGTCTGGTCTTGTCACTTCAGATGGTGAGCCTTGGAGGGATGGTAGAAGAACTCAGCCTGACCATCTTGTGTGAATTCCAATGCTCCTTTATTGATTAGGTCTTGAATTTTGTTTTTCAATGCCCAACAGTCATCAGTATCATGCCCCGGGCTGTTGGAATGGTATGCACACCTTGCATCAGGATTGTACCTTGGGGAGGTTATGTAGGGATTTTGAGGAGGGTCCCTTAACGTCACCAGATTCAATCTCAACAGGTGTTATAAAGCTTGAGACAACGGCATGTTGAGCTCTGCGAACTGCCTTTTAGGCGTATCTGGCCTACTCTGATTAACTCGTTGCTTTTGGCGAGGTTGTTGTTGGACCCGTGAGGTAGTAGCAACTTGGAGAGATCCATTCTTCACCAAACCAAACTCTTGTCCTTTTGGAGGCTGATTAATGATTTGATCCCCGGCCTTGACCATTTGCTTCATACTGTTATGTCGGTCTTGATGAAGCTGGCTGATAATGGTTCTCAACTCTTCTTGTTTCTGGGCTAAGCTTTGGATAAAAGCCATCTGCCCTAGCATCTGTGTTCTCATTGCATCTACCTCAGCTTGCAATTGTTCTAGCCGCTCATCCTTATTGTCTTCAGTACTTTTCTTGACCAAGTTCTCTACGAGGAGTATTTTCAACTCTTCCTGCCCCTTGGATAGGTTTAGGAATACGTCCCTGAACTGAGCTTCTTGAGTTTGAAGATCTTGGTTGTCTTGTTGGAAAGCCATTACTGAAATAAACAACGAGAACATGAGAGACCTGTACTGGGAAACCTGTTATACAATGATATGTATGATATATGTATGCAATGTTTTCAAGGATCTCACGGGGTAAACAAGAAACTTGTTAGAATTTGAATTTTGCAGCTTTGATTGAAGAAACTTTGTGTTGTTGAGAGTCCTTCTTCAAGAGTCAAGCTCACCATATCGAGTGGGTCATAGCCCCCGACTCAAGTCATCGTGTTTTGATCTCTAAACGATGTTGGCTAGAGGAAAATAAATCCCCTTTGCCCCTTGTTGGACGTTTGATTTCCCATAACCTGCATCACAAACCCTTGAGATCCTTGAAAAGGTTAAGGAAATGTTAAGGCATGATGTTATGATGTGTATGCTATGCGTTTAAGCAAAAGTGTGAGGTGATGTAAGTAAACCCTGCAATAAATCTAAATTATTGGATAAGGACTGTACACAAAACCTGCAGGGAACTCATGTTGTCAGATGATAAGAATGTGCAAGTAGTTCAAGTTTGAAAGCACACAAGTCACACAATAGCCCTTAAATTTCAGGCTGGCATGGGGCTTAGGTACTACCCTCTTTCAGTTTAGTTGGTTCAAACCTGTCCTAGAAATAGTAACCGGGTTCTAGAGGATCTCAATATCACTGACCACCCTCGATCGATCATAATTCAAGTTTAGCAACCTTTTCTTGCAGCCGGAATCATCGCGAGAGTTTGGTCTCAATGAGTGTAGCATACTGCTACTGTTCTATGGCCAAGTTGGTCAATTATTGGTTCTAAGGTTAGTTGGTTCTTAATGACCCCTTAGCAGACCCATATTCTCCTCGTTGCACCACAAGGGATATTGGTACAAACTAAAGTGCCACACTAACGTAGCTACTGCTTCAACCGTATCGGTCTATGCCGTACAGTTCCCTCACAGTTTATTGCTACTTACCTAAAGGGTGTCCCCTAGATCCGGATTAGGATCTATAGTAACTCCGATTCAAACCCATAAATGTAAAGCATACAAGTCAAGCAATTGAAAACAATATGAACTATTCCTAAGGTACACCCCACTTATTAAGCAATCCCCAGCAGAGTCGCCAGTTCTGTGATACAGTGGGAAGAACTGACTATTTTTTTTAGAATGCTGGTTTTGCATTTTGCATTTGTTTTTGCAAAATGTCGCGGTAAGCAAGAGTCTCCACCGACTTTTATTTTATCCAACAAGGAAAGGAAAAAAGCACAGAAAAATTCCTTTTTCATGATATTTCTCGGGTTCGGGGGGTAGATTATAGAAAGGGAAGGTGTTAGCACCCTTTCTATCCGTGGTTATCCACGGGCTCTTAGGTACTTGCTCAATTGTTTTCAAAATTATTTTCTTTGTTTTTGTGGGTTTGGAAAAGTTTTTGTTTGAAACTTCAATTTAACTCTTGCTTCTGTCCTCAAGAGTGTAATGAAGTGTTTTGAAAACTTTGTTCGAAAAGTGTAAGTGTGAAAAGTTTTTGTTTTTGAAAGAGCAAGTATCTAAGAACTATCTACCTACTCGAAAAAGGAATCGTTCTATACTAATTTCCTTTAGACAATGTTATCCTACTATTGATGAGTAGGTAGCACCGTCGTTGGAGTTTAAGGGTCAATTCGAATGAGGGACTTACGGTCACCAAAGCAATGTTAGGACGCCTTAGCGGTAACCCTAATATCTTAGATCATTTGTTTGAGGCAGCAATATCCGAGGCAACCGTTTCGAGGCAACTATGATCTTTTAGACAAGAGGACGACCTCTAAAACGACCTATACTCAATGACCGTGTACAAAGGCAACCAAGTGGGGTGTACCCTAAGAGTGCGCATGTGCGAGTGTGTCGTTTTTAGTTATTCTTATCTTTGTACATGTTAAGGGTGTTCTAATTTTATTTTAGGTTAAAACATTCCATCTTGTCATGCAACCCTATTATCAAACATCTAACAGTTATAATTTGCGCAAATAAAATGCGGAATTTAAATTACAAGGCGTCTGGTATTTACATCGCCAAAGACAAACTCTTTGAAAAATAAAATAAAGCGATAAAAATAATTAAATGTCCTATTTAACTATTACAATCCGGAAGCAGGTACATTATTGGATAAAAATAAGTAAAGCGCGCGGGAAATTAGATCGAGTGCGAATTTAGGGTTTTGACCCTTTTGAAAGAAAATGCTATCTTTTTGTTGTTTTTTTTATTTGAGAAAAGAAATTAATCCTAAATTAATTACTAAATTAATTATAAAATAAATTAATTAATGAAAAATAAATAAATTATGACATATTTTTGGGTTTTTGTTATTTAAAAAAGAAAATAAAATTAATTAAATTAGTTGTTAAAAACTTAATTAAATCTAATTAGTTTTAATTATTTACAAAAAATGAATTAAAGTTTTCTAACTAAAAACCTAATTAATTAATAAGTTTATTAAGAAAAATAAAAGTTTAAAATTTGATTGAATAAAAAAATATTTTTGTGATTTTATTTAATAAAAACAGAATTTTGTGATTGGTTAGAAAAGTAAATAAATAAAATAAAACAATTAATCAAGACAAAATAAATAAAGAGAGAGGAGTGTTGGGCCTGTTTTGAGGGTGTGAGAAGCAATATTGTAGGCCCATTATCAGCTAGCCCGTTTGACTTTCTCTGATCCAGTATGGGCGCATTGACTTGGACCTTGGTGTACCTCCATTCATGGACCACCAGATCTGGCCATTGGCCATCTGGCGCCTAGATGGGTGAGGGAGCATGGTAGGCTGCAAACTGAAGCGTGCATACAATCACCTGAATACTAAAATTATTGAGAAAGAGGGGGACCTGGGATTCGAAACCAGGTCCTGAAGGAAGATGCATTGCTCGCTTTGCCACTACACCAAGCTGTTTCAATTGTTATTATAATATACACTAATAATGATATATGAAAACAAAATAATTGCCAGAAAAAACAAAAAAAACGCGCGTGATATTTGAATTGACCAACAGATGGATGGCACACATCATCCCTAACCTCCCAACCGTGGCTAAAACACAGAAGACCTATACCAACGGATCACGCTCCGTCACTACAACTTTATTCATCTCCAAAATCCGCTACAGGCCACAAAAATGAATTTCAAGGGCATGGTTGTGTTCGTCTCACCCTCCCGGTCACAACCATATCCATCATGGGGGTCAATTGTACCTGGAATAAAAATGCCCAAAAATGCAGACCAAACCCTAACAATGGTGGTTTGCAATACATATCATATAAATGAAATCAAATGATGCAAAAAGTTTGGAAATGTTCTTGTGATTATGAATATGCCATTAGTTTTCTCAAATGATGCAAGAACAAGTAAAATCAAATTCAAGAACAGGGGTCGTTTTCGTGAGACTTATAGCGCGTATAGAGGCCTGAGGATGCGTGGTTTTGATCCAGGTAGCTTGTGTGAATGTCCCGGAATCGATTGAGACCACTCTCGCGTCCTGAAACTGCCTCTAACCCTGATTTTGATCTCTCACTTTTTTATGATTTTTTCAATTCTTGTTATGCCTCTTCCAACACTTGCCAACCCTTATTTTCGTGTGTTTAGCTTCCTTATGTATCACTCAGTGCATTAGGTTTACAAACTTGGTACAAATCTCCCTCTATCAATGACTTTGATGTGGATTTGATTCTTCCATTAAATCTTTCCAAATTTGCCTAATTCCAATCTTTTTGCACATGATTTGATTTGATACGAATTTGATGATGATAATAGCTGTAATCAAAGCCTGAAATAGCCAAAAGATCATGTGTTATCAAAGCTTTAGATTTTATATGATTTTATTTGATTTAAAATAAATTAATTCAAATAAAAATCAAATTAAATAATAAAAATGTGATGTGGACACATTGCTGAATCTAGGGCACGTGGGAAATGATACAAACTCAAATCAAGTGAAAAATAATGGGCCCATTTGACAAAATTTGAAGTTTTGGGGATAGTTGACTTTTGGCAATTTTGCAAAAAAGTCCAACTTCAACAATGCATAATTTCTTCAATTTTGAACTTTTGGAGGTGTTCTTGGACTTTTTAGAAAGCTTGAGATGTCCTCTAATCAACCCTTTTGGTCTCATCTCAATTTGATATTCCATGCTCAATTTATAAGCTTTGACAAAAAAGGTGTTTTTGTTGACTTTTCAAAATGACCTATAATGTCCAAATTCATAACTTCTTGTGAGTGCATTTTTTGATCTTGGGGTATGAAGATGGATTGTAGGGAATTGAATCCTCTTCAAAATTAGCTTTAGATGGGTCATTTCTCATAAAGTATGAGAATGTTATGCCTGGTCAAAGTTGAGTTGACTTTTCCTACAAAACCCTAATTTAGCAACTTTTGAATCTTGATGAATTTTGAGCAATCCTTATTGAATCATGATCAACCCTTGATCAAATGATGAAATATCCTTCAAAATGATAATGTTGACAAAAAATATTGAAGTTTGACCGTATTTGGGTCACAATTGACTTTTGCCATAACACAATCGATTTTTGGACCTTTTGAGCAATTGACTGAGCAAACTTCCTCTGCAAGGCTTGAAAATTGACATGGATGATCTTGAGAACATATTAGGGCATTGGTGAACACTTGAGATCATTTGGGCTTATGTATCTTGATGCAACACAAAACCCTAATTTGGGGTAGACTGCCTTAGGAGATAACTTGTCTGACCAATTCTTGAGCAACCTTGAGCCACTTGGAGATTTTTCTTGCAATGTCTTGAGAAATATGGGAGGGAAAATTTTTGGGTACAACATATCTTGTGTGAAATCCAATGCTCCTTCATCAATCAGGTCTTGAATTTTGTTCTTCAATGCCCTATAACTAATAGTGTCATGTCAAGGGCTGTTGGAGTGGTATGTACACCTTGCGTTTGGATTGTACCTTGGGGAGGCAGTGTTGGGATTCTGAGGAGGATCCTTTAACGTAACCAGCTTGGCCTCCAATACCTGGTGCAATGCTTGAGTCAGGGACATGTTGATTTTGGTGAATTTCCTATTGGGCTTGTCTTGCTTTTGCTGATTACCCTGTTGTGGTTGGCGAGGTCGTTGTTGAACCCTTGGCGTAACAGCCGTCTGGAAAGGCCTATTCTCCAAGCTAACTTTTTGTCTCATCAGGGGTTGATGAATGACTTGATCCCCCACCTCGACTGTTTTCCTCATACGGTTGCATCCGTATTAATGAAGCTTGTTGACAATGCCTCTTAGCTCTTCTTGTCCCCGGGCTAGGCCTTGGATAAGAGCCATTTGCCCCAGCATCTGGATTCTCATTGCTTCTGCCTCAGCTTGCAGTTGTTCTAACTGTTCATCCTTGTCGTTGTCAGGATGTTTCTTGGTCAGATTCCCGACGAGGAATGTTTTCAATTCTTCTTTCCCCTTGGATAGACTCAGGAACATTTCTTTGAATTGAGCATCTTGAGTTTGGAGATCCTTTACTGTCTGCTCAAGAGCCATTTCTTCTTACTGAAATAAGCAACAAAGAAGATAAGAAACCTGTCCTGAAACTTGTTTATGCAATGACATGCATGATATGTAAATGTTTTCAAGGATCTCGCAGGTTTAAACAAGAAAATGTCAAAAGTTGAATTTTGCAACTTTGATTGAAGAACTTTCTATCGTTGAGTGTCCTTCTACGAGAGTCAAGCTCACCATATCAAGTGGGTCATAGCCTCTGGCTCAAGTTGTTGAGTTTTGATCTTTTGACGGTATTGGCTAGAGGAAAATAAATCCCCTTGCCCCTTGCTATACGTTTGATTTATCATAACCTGCATCACAAACCCTTGAGATCCTTGAAATGGTTAAGGGAATGTTGTAGAATGATGTTATGATGTGTATGCTACGCGTTAAGCAAAAGTGTAAGGTGATGAAGACAAGTGAGTCTAAGAAGTCTAGGTTACTGGATAATGACTGCAAACAAATCCTGCAAGGAGATCATGTTATTAGATAAAAACCCAACAAGTAGATCAAGCTGAAAGCAAACAAATCACACAAGCAGCCTTAGGTTTAGGCTTGCATGGGATTTATATGTAAGTACCCTCTTGAAATTTAGTTGGCTCAACATGTCCTATAAATAGTAATCGGGTTCTAAGGGATCTCAATATCAATGATTTTTCCCACAAGTTTCGTTCGATAGGTGACTGACTCATAACCAAATAAAACTCAAGAGTCAAATATCAATGAGTGTAGCATCGAGTATCTTCCGACTTTGGGAATACACCAAAGACGACCATCTCGCTACGTCCTAATGGCCAAGTTGTTCATTTAAAGGTTCTAAGGTCAGTTGACACTTCATGACACCACGCAGCGACCTCGTATTCTCCTTGATTAACTCAAGGGCTACCAGTACCAACCAAAGTGTCGCATCAACGTAGCCATCGCTTCAACCATGTCAGTATACTCCACACAGTTTCCATGATCTATTGCTACTTACCTAAAAGGTTTCCCCAGATCCGGGTGTAGGATCTATAGTAACCTCAAACAATACCCTTAAAAATAAAGCAAACAAACAATCAAAGAAGCAAAATGATCTAGACCCTAAGGAAAACCCCACTTTTATTATTTTCCCCAGCAGAGTCGCCAGTTCTGTGATACGGTGGTAGAACCGACTGTTAATACTGGTTTACATTTTTTGTTCGCAATTGTTGCGGTAAGCAAGAGTCGCCACTTGATTTTATTTTATCCAACAAAGGAAAGGGTGAAAAGAACAGAAAAGACCTTTTTTCGATATTTTCTGTGTAAGGGGGTAGATTATGGAAATGGAAGGTGTTAGCACCCTTTCCATCCGTGGTTTTCCACGGGCTCTTAGGTACTTGCTCATTTTTGAAAACTGTTTGTGTTTATGTGTTTTGAAAGTTTTTGTTTGCTTTATGGTAACTCTTGTATCAGTCCTCAAGAGTGTAATAAAGCATTTTGAAAAGATTTTTGAAAGTGTGTAAGTGTGAAAATTGCAGGTTTGAGCAAGTACTTAAGAGTCATCTACCTACTCGAAAAATGACGTTCTTTTCCTCCTTTCCTTTAGATAGTGCTATCTTACTATTAATGAGTAGGTAACCCTATCGTTGGTTGTTGAGGGACTATCGAAAAAGGGACGTTATGGTCATTGAAGGCAACAGGTAAGGATATCTTAGCATTTCGAAGGGACTGTCATCATATAGGCAACATCGAGGGACAAGATCATTTTCTCGTAGGAAACTCGAGGGACGTTAAGGGACCATGATATTTATGATTACTTTTAGAATTGAGGGTCTTTGCTAAAATATCCCTACGTTCGAGGGACATGACTATTTCTGAGGAAATCAAGTGAGGAATTCCCTAAGGATGCAAGTGTGAGAAGTGTGTTTTTTCAGTTATTTTTTTGTCTTTTTGTTAGGTTAGCTAACGTTTGATTATTAGTTTTTCCATACACGCCTAAGTTACTAAAAATTTATATACAGGCATATAAGAAATGTAAAAGCGAGAAATAAAGTCCTACAGCTATTATAAGGCTTCGGGATAGTTACAGTTATATCTGACTTAAAATTTAAAGTGCAGAATTTTAAATCTAGACTATTACATCCCATAATCAGTTACATTATTATATAAAATGCGAGAATAAAAATAATGCACGCGAAATGAAATATTACGTCTAAAAACCTAGTAAATAAAAATAAACAACAAGAAAATCTTTTTGGTTTATTTTTATTTATTTCAAGAAAAATAATTAAATTAAATCTAAATATAATTTAAGAAAATAAATATTGAATGAAATTAATTTAATTCTAATATCTTTGCATTTTTTATTAAGAAAACATTTGAAACATAAATTAATTCCTAAATTCTAGTTCCTTTTAAAATAACAAAGTAGTTAAAATTTAATTAATTAATTAAAGCAATTCATTATTTTAATTTTAAAAAGAGTCTAAACCTAATTTTTTTTGTGAGTTTTTTTATTTGCTTTATTAATTAAAGAAGATAAAAGTAATTAAAACATTACAAAAAAAAACTAGATGGGCCTGAGATAGTAAAAAAAAGTGGGGGTGTGGTTGTTGAATTCGCTGGCCCATGAAGGGAGAAGCCCAAATTTTCTTCTAGATCTAATGTGGATTGGTCTTGATGCCACATGGTGAGCCCGCACATGGAGTGCACTAGATCTGATCTGATGGACATCTGATGGCACATGTCTGATGGTGTATAATGCACATCTAGCTACGAGGAGCACCAGATCTGCATGAAACAAGTTAGAAAATATAAAAATGGAGCTTACTGAGGCGTTTTGTGATATTTCATGGCTTGGTAATGATTGCAAAAGCTTCAGGGAGCCTCCAGGAATGTATTTGGATTTTTTGTTTGGACTGAGAAAGGCTGGAACCTAAAATGCGAATTTTACAACTTTGATATTTTTTGCAAAATTTGTAGAGCTTTTCCAGGCTATATATCATGTGTCTTGAAGCTTTCTAATGTGTCCTTTATATATAGAGGAGGGAGGAGACAAGAGAACAAAGGTAATAACAACCATAAACATGTGTTTTTAAAGTCATGAATGATGTTTTGTAACTTTGCGAAATACATGGAATCTTGTCATTTTTGAATTTGAATGAATGTGGACACCTTTGCACGAAATTTTATGGGCCTATGCTGTCCAAAACATTAACCCAAAGCTCAAAGCCCATTTCCAATTATTTTATACATTTAATTTTATATTTATTTGAAATAAATTAAAATAAATATGAATAAAATAGTTAGAAAATGCAAGGCATGACAAGAATAATTTTATAGATCCTCTATAAACTTAGGAAGATGCTTGAAGTCCAATAAATTGAGCCCTTGCCTTAAAACTTCAAATTTGCTCAATGCATATTTTTTGAAAATTCCCAAATTTTCCCAACTTGGGCAAGCCTTAACTTGCTAAATATTCATCTCATGATGATGATATTGGAATTTTTGGAAAGCCCATGATGTCTACTTCAATCCCTCTTTTGTTAAATTTTGCATATGAATATTTTATCTTGATGCAAAAGGTCTTGGAAAAAACTGGCTTTTGTTGACTTTCTGAAAATGACCTTTAATGTATGAGCTTGTATCTTTCAAATGGTGCATTTCTTGGACTTGAGGGCTGAAGAGAATATGTAGGGAATGAGATTATCTTTAATATGAGATTTGTTTGGGGAAAAATGGATGAAGTATGTGAATGTTATGCCTGGTCAAAGTTAAGTTGACTTTTCCTATAGAAACCCCAATTTGCCATTTTTGACTTTTGATGAATTAGGAGCATTTCTTGAGGAATCATGATCAACCCTTTATAAAATGATGGATATCACTTCAAAATGTTGATGTTGACCAAAAATCTTGAAGTTTGACTGTACATGGGCCACAGTTGACTTTTGACCTAACACAGTTGATTTTCCAATACTTGAGCAATTGACTGAACAAAATTATTGAGCAAGGCATGAAACTTGGCATGGATTATCTTGAAGACATATTAGGACCATGGAAAGAATTTGAGACCTTTGGAGCTCAACCATTTTGATGAAAATTGTAACGCTAGTTGGGGGTTCATTTCCTTAGGAGGAGAACTGTCAGGTCAATTCTTGGTCAACCTTGAGCAATTGAGAACCTCTAGGAGTATGTCTTATGTGAAAATGGGAGGGTAAATTTTTGGGTACAACAATGGGAAACTTGAGTCTTTTTGTTTTAGGGAGTTTATTATGCCCTTTTTCTTTTTTCCATTGTAAGCCCAAGAGGCATTTGTAATTCTGGAACTTATTAATGCGATTGATGTTTTTGTCTTCTCTTTGTCTAACAAATTTAAATTCCTTAAAGTTCTTGAAAACATTTAATTCGCATAACATGAATCATATCACAAGAATATTTTCTGGCACAATTTTCCTCATCTTTCTACTGTTTATTTCAGTATAAGATGGATCTCGAGAAAACCGTCAAGGACTTGCAGACTCAACACTCTCAGTTTCAAGAGACTCTTCTCAACTTAGCAAAGGGTCAACAAGAAATGATGTCGCTTCTTGTTACGAAGAAGAATACCAAGAAGAAAGTTGTTATTAACATGGGGAAGAGGTTAAAAGGTTATGCCCGACAAGTTCAAATTGAAGAGGTTTCCTCCGAAGAGGATGATAATCAAGATGAAGATGCTAGAAGCACCCGTGCTGGGTGTGGAAATAGTCAAATCTCTGAAGACGAGGATTATTCTGATGAGTAATACCCACCGGCTGACGAAAAATATAAGCAACTAGAAGACAGACTAAAAGCTGTAGAGATCCAAGTTGTGCCTGGCTTGGACTTTGGAGACTTGGGTTTAGTTCTTGGGGTGGTCATTCCCCATAAGTTCAAGATCCTAGTTTTTGCCAAGTATGATGGTGTATCATGTCTGAAGCTTCATCTAAGATCATATGTCCGAAAAATTCAGTCGCGTACCGCCGATAGGAAACTATGGGTGCACTTTTTTCAAGAAAGTCTGTCTGAAACGCAGTTGGATTGGTTTTACCAATTGGAAGGGACCAATATCTATACTTGGGAGGATCTAGTTGATGCCTTTTACCGCCAATATCAATATAACGCTGATCTTGCACCAACTACGGTGCAACTATAAGGCATGACCATGGGTTCAAGTGAGGGCTTCAAGGAATACGCTCAAAAAATTGAGAGACTTGGCTTGTAGGGTGCAACCACCTATAACTGATAGAGAGTTGGTAGACATGTTTATGGGAATAATGACTAGTCCATTTCTCAACTTGCTGATTGGAAGTTCATCATCCGGATTTACTGAATTGACCCTAACTGGTGAGAGGTGTAACACCCCGTTTTCAATTAATTGAATTATTTGAATTTGGGAATTTATTTTATTAGAATTAATAAAATAAAAAGAATTATTTATTTTGGAGTATTTGAGGAAAATAAAAGAAATAAGGAATATTAGAATTTTTATGTTATTGGGCTTAGATGTTGTTAGTAAAGAGTGGGGGTGCAGAGAAATAAAGTTATGTTTGGGACTTAGGCCATTTTCTCATTTTTGGTTTTCACGTAAGAACAGAAGTTGGAATTTGGGAAAAGAGAGCTCTGAAGAACGGAGAACGAAGAACATCGCCCAAGAACTCAAAGCTGCTAATTGATAAGGTAAGGGGGGTTTATACTCGATTTATATTTGTTTATGGGTTTATGTACGGTTGATTCGGGTAATTGTAGGAAAATCCCAAATGTTAGATATTTCTAGGGATCGATAACCGTAAGACCGAACCTTGTTAGAAAAGGGTTAGGTTCCCAACTTTATGAATCGATTGAGAGTTTTAGGTCCCAAATGAGGAATTGGGAGTATATATATTATGATCGTGAATTTACCTTGGAAGTTGTAGGGATAACCTCGGTGTTAGTAGAATTCCCCCAAAAGACGGTTACTCCCCGATTAAGGTTATTAAAATAATTGTTGGTAGCTTGGATATTGTGGTGTTGTTGTGAATTGTACAAACTCGATGCGTTAGGTACCGAAATGCGCGTTTGGCGGGCGTTTTCCCCGCGTTTGGACTGCCGTTTCTGAGCTGCTGCAGGTTCAGGAAGATCCTGTGCGCGCTCAGCAACACGGGCCGTGTTGCACAACACGGGTGCCCGTGTTGCTCCCCTGAGTTGGAAGGGGTGTGCTCCTGGTGGCACGACACGGGCCGTGTTGCACAACACGGGTACCCGTGTCAGAGCCCCTGTACTGATGAAAATTAAATGTGCGTTTTTCTGGACGTGCTGCACAACACGGGCCGTGTTGCACAACACGGGTGCCCGTGTTGCTCTGCTGTGTTGATTTTCTGAATTTTTGATTTCAGTGTTTTGATGTCGGATTTTTATTGCCATGCTTTTAGATATGTATCGAGCATGAATTATGATATAATTGATGTGATTAGTTGATGTTTGAATAGTATGCTGAGTGATTACATGCTATTCGTAACTTGATATGGTTGATGTTTAAATAGTATGCTGAGTGATTACATGCTATTCATATCATGTTATGTTTGATATTGTTGATGTGCATGATATGTTGATCGATGTTCATAGTATGCTGAGTGTTACATACTTACATATCATGTTGCATTTGTTAATTCCCATTGTGTGGAATTAACATGGTGGCCAATATACGTGTCCGCGATTTAATGGAACGTTGAGGTGGTAGCCGTGTCCGCGATATAATGGAACGGTGAGTTATCCGTGACCCGCGATTTAATGGGGCGGTGTAGTGGTACCACATGCATGGGTGTGTTGCATTAACTTGAATATAACATGAATGGAGGATTTTTCCAATGTTATATTTGATTGTTTGTATGCACGTGTGATTGATAAATGGTTGATGATGTTTGACGAATATTTGCAAATATGAAAGGCAATATGTCATGGATATATGAATGGTAAAGGTTGTGTAATTTATGAAATATGCTAATTATTGGGTGATGCTTATGATTTCGTGAATTGATTGTATGAACGTATAACCAAATGTATATTTGAGAAGCTCACCCTTACTGTTGATTATTTCAGATTAAGGAGCTTCGTTCAGGTGCTTGGCGAAGACTTATCGTGTCTAGTTTAGTTTCGTTTTAGTATGTCCGGGTCATGCTCTGATAGTTGTAACTCCGGGAACGTTTGGTTGTCGAGCTGCTTTAGTCAGACTCGTTATTTCCCTTTTTATTTGTTATGATATGATGTTGACTTTCCAGGTGTTAATCCCTGATGACTTTGAAAAATATTATAACATTTGATTTCATTAAATAAATTATTCCGCTGTGTAAACATGTATGAGTTACCACTTAGATTATGCATGACGGGAATTTATTTTATTAAAAGAGAATTGTAGCATCCCTCGATTATTACATGTACTCTGAGTTTATAATTTTTATTATTTGCGAAAATTATATGCGGGTTTTAGAGGGTGTTACAATAGTGGTATCAGAGCATAGTCGGTCGTTGTGACCAGAGTCTTGAGTCAGTCATCCCTTTTGTATGCGATTAGTGTAAGGTAACACTGTCGATACTGTATTCTGATGAAGAGTATGTTTTAATTCTCAGGAATATGGCTGGAGGTAACGGACGAAATGATGCTGCACTCGCTGAGGCTTTGGGGATGTTAGCTGGTGTACTTGCTGGAAACCCAACTGGAGGCGTGATTGGTGCTGATAGGCAATTGGGAAATTTCCAAAGGAACAATCCTCCGTTGTTCAAAGGTACACATGACCCTGAAGGTGCTCAGAAGTGGCTGAAGGAAATCGAAAGGATTTTCCGTGTGATTGATTGTGCTGAAGATCTGAAAGTCAGATATGGTACGCATATGTTGGCAGAAGAGGCCGACGACTGGTGGGTTGCCACAAGGACTGAAATGGTTCAGGATGGAGAGGCACTGACTTGGGCTAACTTCAGAAGGGCTTTTCTGAGGAGGTACTTTCCTGAAGATGTTCGGGGAAGAAAGGAAATTGAATTTCTGGAACTTAAGCAGGGCAATCTGACTGTTAGTGAGTATGCTACTAAGTTCACTGAGCTGGCAAAGTATTATGCGCACTACAACAATGATGAGGCTGGAGAATTCTCTAAATGTATCAAATTTGAGAATGGTCTCCGAGATGAGATTAAGCAGGGAATCAGGTACCAGCGTATTCGTAGATTTTCTGATCTGGTGGATTGTAGCAGAATCTTGGAAGAAGATATTACCAAGAATCGGTCGTCTCACTCTCGTGGGGCTGTTGACAAAAGAGGAAAGCAACATGTGGACCGTGGCAAGCCATATGGTAGAGATAACCAGAGATCAGGCGGTTGGAAAAGGCCTAGTGGGGGAGATTCTAAGGCTCCTATCAGATGCTACAGGTGTGGTGAGTCTGGTCATCACATTCGAGATTGCAAGAGTGATGAGAAGAAGTGCTATAAATGTGGAAAGGCTGGTCATTTGTCTATTGATTGCAAAGGGAAGTCTGTTACTTGTTACAATTGTGGCGAAGAAGGTCACATCCGTCCGCAGTGTCCTAAGCCTAGGAAGGATCAGTCAAGTGGAAGAGTGTTCGCTTTGTCTGGATCTGAGACTACTCCAGAGGATCGATTGATTAAAGGTACGTGTTTTATTCATGGCACACCTTTAGTTGCAATTATTGATACTGGTGCAACTCATTCTTTCATTTCTTTGGATTGTGCTGAGAGGTTGGAACTGGACATATCTGGTATGCAAGGTAGCATGGTTGTTGATACTCCTGCATCGGGTTCAGTGACAACTTCACTTGTATGTAGGAATTGTCCTATTGAGATTTTTGGTAGAGGTTTCGGTATGGATTTAGTGTGCCTACCGCTTGAACAAATTGATATTATCCTTGGGATGAACTGGTTGGAATTCAACCGGGTTCATCTGAACTGCTTTGCTAAGACGGTGATTTTCCCAGAAGCAGTT
Source organism: Vicia faba (assembly GCA_948472305.1). Classification (NCBI taxonomy): domain Eukaryota; kingdom Viridiplantae; phylum Streptophyta; class Magnoliopsida; order Fabales; family Fabaceae; genus Vicia; species Vicia faba. The sequence continues at coordinate 1,047,973,903 of OX451736.1, forward strand.
GGTGTCGAGAATTTGACTATGACTGCTAGGCAGGTACAAGAAGCAATGGAAGACGGTGCTAATGTGTTTATGTTACTTGCTTCGTTAGATGCAACAGGAAAGGTCAGGAGTGTGGAATTGCCAGTGGTGTGTGATTTTCCAGAAGTCTTTCCTGATGATGTTGGCGAGTTACCTCCTGAGAGAGAAGTGGAATTTTCTATAGATTTAATTCCTGGTACGAGACCGATGTCGATGGCGCCATATCGTATGTCTGCGTCTGAATTGGCTGAATTGAAGAGTCAGTTGGAAGATTTACTGGAGAAGAAGTTTATTCGTCCAAGTGTTTCGCCTTGGGGTGCTCCGGTATTGTTGGTTAAGAAGAAAGAAGGTTCTATGAGACTGTGTGTTGATTACAGGCAATTGAACAAGGTAACCATTAAGAATCGGTATCCATTACCGAGGATTGATGATTTAATGGATCAACTAATTGGAGCTAGTGTATTCAGTAAGATTGACTTGAGATCGGGATATCATCAGATTCGTGTGAAAGTGGAAGATATTCAAAAGACTGCTTTTCGAACGAGGTATGGGCATTATGAATATTCTGTTATGCCGTTCGGAGTTACTAACGCACCTGGTGTTTTCATGGAATATATGAATAGGATTTTTCATCCGTATCTGGATAAGTTTGTTGTGGTTTTTATTGATGACATTCTGATTTATTCCAAGAACGACAAAGAGCATGCAGAACATCTCAGAATTGTGTTAGAATTGTTGAAAGATAAGAAGTTGTATGCAAAGTTGTCCAAATGTGAGTTCTGGCTGAGTGAAGTTAGTTTTCTTGGACATGTGATTTCTAAGAATGGTATTGCAGTGGATCCTACGAAAGTAGAAGCGGTATCCCAGTGGGAAGCGCCGAAGACTGTTTCAGAAATCAGAAGTTTTCTTGGTCTTGCAGGTTATTACAGAAAGTTTATCGAAGGATTCTCAAAGTTAGCATTGCCGTTGACGAAGTTGACTCGTAAAGGACAAGCGTTTATTTGGGATTCTGATTGTGAGAAAGGTTTCCAAGAATTGAAGCGGAGATTGACAAGTGCTCCTATTCTGATTTTGCCGAACCCGGTGGAATCTTTTGTGGTCTATTGTGATGCATCTCTGTTGGGTTTAGGTGGTGTTTTAATGCAGAATCAGCAGGTAGTTGCGTATGCTTCGAGACAGTTGAAGGTTCATGAAAGGAACTATCCTACTCATGACTTAGAATTGGCAGCAGTTGTGTTTGTCTTGAAACTGTGGAGACATTATCTGTATGGTTCGAGATTTGAAGTGTACAGTGATCATAAGAGTTTGAAGTATCTTTTCGATCAGAAAGAGCTCAATATGAGGCAAAGAAGGTGGTTGGAATTTCTCAAAGATTATGATTTTGGTTTGAATTACCATCCTGGTAAGGCAAATGTAGTTGCAGATGCTTTGAGCAGGAAGTCCTTGCATATGTCTATGATGATGGTTCGTGAATTGGATTTAATTGAACAATTCCGAGATTTGAGTCTAGTTTGTGAAAGTACTCCGAAGTGTGTTCGTTTGGGTATGTTGAAACTTACTAGTGGTATTCTAGAAGAGATCAGGATCGGGCAAAAATCTGATGCTAATTTGGTTGATAAATTGACATTGATCAACCAAGGTCAAGGTGGTGAGTTTAGGATTGATGAAAATGATGTTATGAGATTTGGCGATAGAGTTTGTGTTCCTGATGTCGCAGAAATCAAGAAAAGTATATTAGAGGAAGGACATCGCAGTGGGATGAGTATTCATCCGGGTGCCACGAAAATGTATCATGATTTGAAGAAATTGTTTTGGTGGCCGGGAATGAAAAGGGAAATAGCTGAATTTGTGTATGCATGTTTAATCTGTCAGAAATCGAAGATTGAGCATCAGAAGCCGTCTGGATTTATGCAACCAATGTTTATTCCAGAATGGAAGTGGGATAGTATTTCTATGGATTTTGTATCTGGGTTGCCGAGGACTCCTATGAATTGTGAAGCGATATGGGTCGTTGTGGATAGGTTGACTAAGTCTGCTCATTTTCTACCGGTGCGAATGGATTACTCGATGGAGAGGTTGGCACAGTTGTATATTGAGAAAATAGTGAGTTTGCATGGAGTTCCTTCTAGTATTGTGTCAGATAGAGATCCGAGGTTCACTTCGAAATTTTGGGAAGGATTGCAGAAGGCTTTGGGTACTAAATTGAGGTTGAGTTCAGCTTACCATCCTCAGACTGATGGACAGACGGAGAGGACGATTCAATCGTTGGAAGATTTATTGCGTGCTTGTGTTCTAGAGAAAGGTGGAACTTGGGATAGTTATTTGCCATTGATCGAATTTACTTATAACAATAGTTACCATTCGAGTATTGGTATGGCTCCGTTTGAGGCATTGTATGGTAGACGGTGTAGAACACCTTTGTGTTGGTATGAATCTGGAGAGAGTTCGGTAGTTGGGCCAGAGATTGTTCAGCAGACTACTGAAAAGATCAAATTGATTCAAGAGAAGATGAGAGCTTCTCAGAGTCGTCAGAAAAGTTATCATGATAAGAGGAGGAAGAATTTAGAATTCAGTGCTGGAGATCATGTGTTTATGAGAGTTACTCCGATGACGGGTATTGGTCGAGCGTTGAAATCTAAGAAGTTGACTCTGCGTTTTATTGGTCCGTTTCAGATTACGGAAAGAGTTGGAGAAGTTGCTTATCGTATTGCTTTACCTCCGAGACTTGCGAATTTGCACGATGTTTTTCATGTTTCTCAGTTGAGGAGATACATTCCAGACCCATCTCATGTAATCCAAATAGATGATGTACAGGTAAGAGATAACCTGACAGTAGAAGCATTGCCTATGAGGATAGAAGATCGGGAAGTGAAACAGTTAAGAGGTAAAGAGATAGCATTGGTGAAGGTTGCTTGGGGAGGTCCAGCAGATGGAAATATCACTTGGGAGCTGGAGAGCCAGATGAAAGAGGCTTATCCGGAGCTGTTCGTCTAAGGTATGTTTTCGAGGACGAAAACTCTTTTAGTGGGGGAGAGTTGTAACACCCCGTTTTCAATTAATTGAATTATTTGAATTTGGGAATTTATTTTATTAGAATTAATAAAATAAAAAGAATTATTTATTTTGGAGTATTTGAGGAAAATAAAAGAAATAAGGAATATTAGAATTTTTATGTTATTGGGCTTAGATGTTGTTAGTAAAGAGTGGGGGTGCAGAGAAATAAAGTTATGTTTGGGACTTAGGCCATTTTCTCATTTTTGGTTTTCACGTAAGAACAGAAGTTGGAATTTGGGAAAAGAGAGCTCTGAAGAACGGAGAACGAAGAACATCGCCCAAGAACTCAAAGCTGCTAATTGATAAGGTAAGGGGGGTTTATACTCGATTTATATTTGTTTATGGGTTTATGTACGGTTGATTCGGGTAATTGTAGGAAAATCCCAAATGTTAGATATTTCTAGGGATCGATAACCGTAAGACCGAACCTTGTTAGAAAAGGGTTAGGTTCCCAACTTTATGAATCGATTGAGAGTTTTAGGTCCCAAATGAGGAATTGGGAGTATATATATTATGATCGTGAATTTACCTTGGAAGTTGTAGGGATAACCTCGGTGTTAGTAGAATTCCCCCAAAAGACGGTTACTCCCCGATTAAGGTTATTAAAATAATTGTTGGTAGCTTGGATATTGTGGTGTTGTTGTGAATTGTACAAACTCGATGCGTTAGGTACCGAAATGCGCGTTTGGCGGGCGTTTTCCCCGCGTTTGGACTGCCGTTTCTGAGCTGCTGCAGGTTCAGGAAGATCCTGTGCGCGCTCAGCAACACGGGCCGTGTTGCACAACACGGGTGCCCGTGTTGCTCCCCTGAGTTGGAAGGGGTGTGCTCCTGGTGGCACGACACGGGCCGTGTTGCACAACACGGGTACCCGTGTCAGAGCCCCTGTACTGATGAAAATTAAATGTGCGTTTTTCTGGACGTGCTGCACAACACGGGCCGTGTTGCACAACACGGGTGCCCGTGTTGCTCTGCTGTGTTGATTTTCTGAATTTTTGATTTCAGTGTTTTGATGTCGGATTTTTATTGCCATGCTTTTAGATATGTATCGAGCATGAATTATGATATAATTGATGTGATTAGTTGATGTTTGAATAGTATGCTGAGTGATTACATGCTATTCGTAACTTGATATGGTTGATGTTTAAATAGTATGCTGAGTGATTACATGCTATTCATATCATGTTATGTTTGATATTGTTGATGTGCATGATATGTTGATCGATGTTCATAGTATGCTGAGTGTTACATACTTACATATCATGTTGCATTTGTTAATTCCCATTGTGTGGAATTAACATGGTGGCCAATATACGTGTCCGCGATTTAATGGAACGTTGAGGTGGTAGCCGTGTCCGCGATATAATGGAACGGTGAGTTATCCGTGACCCGCGATTTAATGGGGCGGTGTAGTGGTACCACATGCATGGGTGTGTTGCATTAACTTGAATATAACATGAATGGAGGATTTTTCCAATGTTATATTTGATTGTTTGTATGCACGTGTGATTGATAAATGGTTGATGATGTTTGACGAATATTTGCAAATATGAAAGGCAATATGTCATGGATATATGAATGGTAAAGGTTGTGTAATTTATGAAATATGCTAATTATTGGGTGATGCTTATGATTTCGTGAATTGATTGTATGAACGTATAACCAAATGTATATTTGAGAAGCTCACCCTTACTGTTGATTATTTCAGATTAAGGAGCTTCGTTCAGGTGCTTGGCGAAGACTTATCGTGTCTAGTTTAGTTTCGTTTTAGTATGTCCGGGTCATGCTCTGATAGTTGTAACTCCGGGAACGTTTGGTTGTCGAGCTGCTTTAGTCAGACTCGTTATTTCCCTTTTTATTTGTTATGATATGATGTTGACTTTCCAGGTGTTAATCCCTGATGACTTTGAAAAATATTATAACATTTGATTTCATTAAATAAATTATTCCGCTGTGTAAACATGTATGAGTTACCACTTAGATTATGCATGACGGGAATTTATTTTATTAAAAGAGAATTGTAGCATCCCTCGATTATTACATGTACTCTGAGTTTATAATTTTTATTATTTGCGAAAATTATATGCGGGTTTTAGAGGGTGTTACAAGAGGGTTGAAAGTGGGACTAAAAGCGGGAAGATACCCGTGGCCTCCACCTCAAATGCTGTGAAAAAACTATTTATTGGTCAAAAAGAGACTAATGCTGTGTATGGATCAAGAAGCCGTGCTAGGAATGACTGTCATCATTCAGTAGGGATAGTATTGATTTCCAATCTAACTCTAACTCAACGACCGCGTCAACAAAGTAACCAACAAAGGCCAGATGCCCAAAGAAGACAATTTACTAGAATCAATATGCAACTATCTCAAGCTCTACAACACCTATTAAAATATGATTTGGTGACTTTGCAAGATTCCCCTTCTAATCCTAACACAACTTCTCCAAAATATAACCCCAATGCAAAATGTTCCTACCACTCCAATAGTCCTAGACATGATATTGATGATTGTTGGTCTTTAAAAAAACAAAATCCAAGACCTGATTGATAACAAGACAAATGAATTCGACCCTCCACCAACTCCCGATGTAATCACCGCACCCATTCCTAGTCATGGTAAGGGTGTCAATGCAATTGAAGATGCCTCTTTTGTTTCCTCCGTCAATGATTTAACCACTCCTTTGAAGAATGTTAAAAAGAATTTTTTGAAAGTCGGTGTATTCCCAGGATGCTTTGAAGACTGTTACCACTGTGCTGTATAAATTAATGGTTGTGAATGGATGAAGAAAGGTGTCTAACACCTGATGAATATCCATGAGATTTTATTTGAAAAAACTTCATCTGTGAAAAGTTTGACCAAAAATGTATCTCAAGAGTTTGAAGACGTGTCCATTATTACTATCTCAAACAATCCTATTAGGATCATCTCCAAAGGTCCTATTAGGATTCCATCTGAACCAATGATAGCTCCGTTGATTATCACTACATTAAGGCCAGTCCCCTAATCTTCTGATAAGGCTGTGCCCTGAAACTATGGGGCGGAAGTGTATTATCCTGGTATTTGTGATACGGTGGGAAGAACTGACTGTATTTTGGAATGCTGGTTTGCGTTTTGCGTTTGTTTTCGCAAAATGTCGTGGTAAGCAAGAGTCGCCACCGAATTTTATTTTATCCAACAAGGAAAGGAAAAAGGCATAGAAAAATTCCTTTTTCGAGATATTTCTGAGTACGGGGGGTAGATTATAGAAAGGGAAGGTATTAACACCCTTTCTATCCGTAGTTATCTACGGGCTCTTAGGTACTTGCTCAATTGTTTTCAAAATTGCTTTCTTTGTGCTTGTGGGTTTGAAAAAGTTTTTGTTGGAAACTTCGATTTAACTCTTGCTTCTGTCCTCAAGAGTGTAATGAAGTGTTTTGAAAACTTTGTTTGAAAAGTGTAAGTGTGAAAAATTAGTTTTGTTTTGAATGAGAAAGTATCTAAGAACTATCTACCTACTCGAAAAAGGAATCGTTCTATGCTAATTTCCTTTAACAATGCTATCCCACTATTAATGAGTGGGCAGCACCGTCGTTGGAGTTTGAGGGCCAATTCGAATGAGGGACATACGGTCACTAAAGCAATGTTAGGACGCCTTAGCGGTAACCCTAATGTCTTAGATCATTTGTTTGAGGCAACAATATATGAGGCAACCATTTAGAGGCAACTATGATCTTTTAGACAAGAGGGCGACCTCTAAAACAACCTATACTCAATGACCGTGTACGAAGGCAACCAAACAGGGTGTACCCTAAGAGTGCACATGTGCGAGTGTGTTATTTTCAATTATTTTTATCTTTGCACATGTTAAGGGTGATCTAATTTGATTTTAAGATTAAGCATTCATTCTTGTCATGCAAGCCCTATTATCAAACATCTAGCAGTTATATAATTTATGGAATTAAAATGCGGAAATTAAAGTAACTATTACAAGGCGTCGGGTACTTACATCGCCAAAAACAACCCTTGGAAAATAAAATAAAGCGGTTAAATAAATAAATGTCCTATTTAACTATTACATACCATAAGCAGATACATTAATTGGATAAAGAAAATAAAGCGCGACGCGAAATTAAATCAAATGTGAATTAGGGTTTTGACCCTTCTTAAAGAAAAATGCTTTTTTTGTTGTTTTTATTTAAGAAAGGAAATTAAATCCTAAATTAAAAGCTAAATTAATTAATTAAATAAATTAAATGAGATAAATAATTAATGACATGTTTTTGGAGTTTTTGTTAATTTAAGAAAGAAAATAAAATAATTAAATTAATAGTTAAAACCTAATTAAGTCTAATTAATTTTATTTATTTACAAAATAAATTAAAGTTTCCTAAAATTAAAAACCTAACTAATTAATTAAAATTTATTAAAGAAAAAATAAAGTTCTTAATTTTAATTGGACAAAATGATATTTTTGTGATTTTTTAATAAAAAGACAAAAATTGTTATTGGTTAGAAATTAATTTAAATAAAAATAAAGTAACTAAATTAATAAAAAGAAAATGTGATAGAAAGAAGGAATTGGGCCCTGAATTTGGAGGTGTTGATAGCAAGAGATTTGGCCCATTAAGCTGATTCGTTTGACCTTTGGGATCCAGTGTAGTCGCGTTGACTGATTCCATCATGTACCCTCAAGGCTTGGCCACCAGATCTGGCCATCTGGCCATCTGGCGTGTGGATTGGTGAGGGAGTATAGTGATCCCTTGGCTTGAACACGCACTAGATCTCCTGAAAACAATTGAGAAAAGGCAATTTGCTGGAGGCAGGGATTAAACCCCTGACCTCCAGCCTTGGAACGCTTTAAGGCTTATGTGGCTGCCACCAGACCAAATTGCTTTGTTTGTTATTATAACACAAATTAACAATAATATAATAAAACAAAACTTAATGGTCAGAAAAAAAAATAAAAACGCGCGCTATTTGAATAATCCAATGGGAACGTGACACGCATCATCCCTGACCTCCCCACCGTGGCTAAAAATGCAACCACCTATACCAACGGACAGAGGTCCGTCGCTACAACCTTGCTCATCTCCAAAATCTTGCACAAGCCACAAAAATGGACTCTAATACCATGGTTGGATTCGTGACAAACTCCTGATCACAACCATGTCCTTCATGTGGACCAATTGTACTTGAAACGAAAGTCCCTAAAAACAAAAGCAAAACCCTAACAATGGCGTTTCACGATACAGAGCATATAAACAAAATTGGTTATTACAAACAGTTTGCAAATGATGTGAGGATTACAAATATGCAATTATTTCATTCAATGGATGTAAGAATAGTGATTTGCAATTTCAAGAAGAAGGCGGATCCGTGATGTACTTACAGTGCTCTAGGATGCTTGAAAACGTGTGGTTTGGATTGGGTTAGTTTCTGGAGATGGCCAGCAATCGATTGAGACAACTCTCAAGCCCTGAAAATGTCTCTAACCTTGATTTCAAAGTCACACTTTTTTGTGTTTTTTGCAAAGTTGGTTCTGCCTCCTCAAGTTCTCTCTAACCCCAATTCTTGTATGTTGCGCTTGCTTATGTATTGTGCAATACATTAGGTCTCAATTTGCTGTCCAAATCTCTCTCCATTAAGGCTTTGATATTTGATTTGATTTGCCTTTACAAACTTGCCAAATTTGATCCAAATCATATCTTCTTGTGCATAATGACTTTAACACGAATTTGATTGCAATTCTAGCTGTGATCAAAGCCTAAAACAACCAGAAAATCATTAGTTATCAATGCCTTGGATTTTATGTGATTTTTTATATTTAAAATGGATTAATTCAAATAAAAATCAAATTTAATAATAAAAATGAGATATGGACACATGGCCAAGGCTAGAGCACGTGGGCAACAATGAAAACTCAAAACAAGTGAAAAAGAATGGGCCCATTTGGCAATATTTGATGTTTTGGGGATAGTTGACTTTTGGCAATTTTGCAAAAAGGTCCAACTTCAACAATGCATAACTTCTTCAATTTTGAACTTTTGGAGGTGTTCTTGAACTTTTTAGAAAGCTTGAGATGTCCTATAATCAACCATTTTGTTCTCATCGCATTTTGATATTCCATGCTCAAGTTAGGAGCTTTGGAAAAAATGTGTTTTTGTTGACTTTTAAAAATGACATATAATGTCCAAATTCATAACTTCTTGTGAGTGTATTTTTTGATCTTGGGGTATGAAGATGGATTGTAGGGAATTGCATCCTCTTCAAAACGAGCATTGTATGGGTCATTTATCATAAAGTATGAGAAAGATATGCTTGGTAAAAGTTGAGTTGACTTTTCCTGCAAAACCCTAATTTAGCAACTTTTGAATCTTGATGAATTTTGAGCAATCCTTGATGAATCATGATCAACCATTGATCAAATGATGAAATATCCTTCAAAATGAGAATTTTGACAAAAAATCTTGAAGTTTGACTGTTTGTAGGTCACAATTGACTTTTGCCCTAACACAGTCGATTTTTTGACCTTTGGGCAATTGACTGAGCAAACTTCCTTTGCAAGGCTTGAAACTTGACTTGGATGATCTTGAGAACATATTGGGACATTGGGGAGCACTTGAGGTCATTTGGATTCAAGGATCTTGATGCAACATAAAACCCTAGTTTGGGGTAGACTGCGTTAGGAGATAGCTTGTCTGACCAACTCTTGAGCTACCTTGAGCAACTTGGAGATTCTTCCTTGCAATGTTTTGAGAAATACGGGAGGGCAAATTTTGGGGTACAACAACTGCCCCTGTTCAATCTTCTTAAGCCTGAGGATGTAGATTGGCTTTCATGCCTTTCGTGATCCGAAGGAGGAAGATGATTGAACACTAGAGTGCCCAGAAATTTGCACTCACATGAAGTGGTATCAGCCTTGTGATGTCGGGAATGGGCTTACATATGCCATTTGGAGATTGGTGACGAGGGGATGGGCTTAAAGATGCCATCTGAAGGAGTGTCGATCGCATAAGAGATTCCTTAGCGAGAGTTTGTATACCTGTTATTATGGAAGATTCTGTTGGGGAAGTATGATCTTTGTTGAGATTTAGGAACTTGCCCGTAATTCAACTGAAATGTCGAGATTTAGGAATTTGTCCGTAATTCAACTGAAGTATCGAGATTTAGGAACTTGTCCTTAATTTAATTGAGGGGGAAACATCTTCATCGAGATTTAAGAACTCGCCCGTAATTCAACTGAGGAAACTCTGATGACATTTAGGAACTCGTCTGTAATTCAACGGAGGAACTTTGTCGAGATTTAGGAACTTGTCTGTAATTCAACTGAGAAAAACTCCGTTGAGATTTAAGAACTTGTCAGTAATTCGACTGGAGGAAACATCTTCATCGAGATTTAAGAACTCGCCCGTAATTCAACTGAGAAAATTTCTCTGCTGAGATTTAGGAACTTGTCTGTAATTCGACGAAGGAACTTTGTTGAGATTTAGGACCTTGTCTGTAATTCAACTGAGAAAAACTCTGTTGAGATTTAAGAACTTGTCAGTAATTCGACTGGAGGGAAACATCTTCATCGAGATTTAAGAATTCGCCCGTAATTTAACTGAGAAAACTTCTCTGCTGAGATTTAGGAACTCATCTGTAATTCGACGGAGGAACTTTGTCGAGATTTAGGACCTTGTCTGTAATTCAACTGAGAAAAACTCTGTTGAGATTTAAGAACTTGTCAGTAATTCGACTGGAGGGAAACATCTTCATCGAGATTTAAGAACTCGCCCGTAATTCAACTGATAAAACTTCTCTGCTGAGATTTAAGAACTTGTCTGTAATTCGACGGAGGAACTTTGTCGAGATTTAGGACCTTGTCTATAATTCAACTGAGAAAAACATCTTTGCTGAGATTTAAGAACTTGTCAGTAATTCGACTAGAGGGAAACATCTTCATCGAGATTTAAGAATTCGCCCGTAATTCAACTGAGAAAACTTCTCTGCTGAGATTTAGGAACCTGTCTGTAATTCGACGGAGGAACTTTGTCGAGATTTAGGACCTTGTCTGTAATTCAACTGAGAAAAACTCTATTGAGATTTAAGAACTTGTTAGTAATTCGACTGGAGGGAAACATCTTCATCGAGATTTAAGAACTCGCCCGTCATTCAATTGAGAAAACTTCTCTGCTGAGATTTAGGAACTCGTCTGTAATTTGGCGGAGGAACTTTGTCGAGATTTAGGACCTTGTCTGTAATTCAATTGAGAAAAACATCTCTGTTGAGATTTAAGAACTTGTCAGTAATTCGACTGGAGGGAAACATCTTCATCGAGATTTAAGAATTCTCCCGTGATTCAACTGAGAAAACTTCTCTGATGAGATTTAGGAACTCATCTGTAAGTCGACGGAGGAACTTTGTCGAGATTTAGGACCTTGTCTGTAATTCAACTGAGAAAAACTCTGTTGAGATTTAAGAACTTGTCAGTAATTCGACTTGGGGAAACATCTTCATCGAGATTTAAGAACTCGCCCGTAATTCAACGGAGAAAACTCTGCTGAGATTTAGGAACCTGTCTGTAATTCGACGGAGGAACTTTGTCGAGATTTAGGACCTTGTCTGTAATTCAACTGAGAAAAACTCTGTTGAGATTTTAGAACTTGTCAGTAATTCGACTTGGTAAAAGCTTCATAGCTTTGAATTTTATGAGAATTTAACCGCATCCTTCCTTAAAGGTTAGTTGTATGTAATGCATGATATGTATCAGGCAATGACGTTCTTAAAATAAATGAGATTGTGTTGTATGATGCGTATATGCATGTGTCATGATGTATGGAAATGTAATGTTTTTTAGCTGGGGAAAATAAATCTCGGATAATTGCTGGAGAAAAGAGTTGAATTCTTCGTTTCCGCTGGGGATAGCGAATGAAGATGTTTGTGAGAATAAACCTGCAAGAGAGGATAACTCCGCTGGGGAATAAACTGATGAGGAGATTACTCTGTGGGGAAGAGATGTTCTGCTGAGGATTCCACTGGTAAATTCCGCTGGGGATGAATTACCGTTGCTGGTGATACTGAATCATGTTGGGGATTGAATTCTTGTTTGTGAAAGGAATGAACTCCGCTGGGGATGATCTTCAGTTGCGACTCCACTGGGGATAATCTTTTAGGCTCTACTGGGGACAACCTTCTAGAGTCTACTGGGGATGATTCTCCAAACTCCACTGGGGAAGCTTTTTCAGACTGCGATGGGGAGAATTTTCAAACTCCACTGAAGATATTTTATACTCCGCCGGGGATGGTAAGACTTTTCAGTGCTGATGGTAGATAAACTCTGCTTGGGGAGAATATTACCGATTCATTCACAGTTGCAAGTCTCAGCTGGGGAGAGCTAACATTACTGTCTTTTCTTACCCTGCGGGGAGTGAATGCACCTTAGCCATATTCTTCAGCTAAATTTACCTTGTATCTGGTGGACAGAGCAACTGTACAGTTTGGACATTTCTCAATTGCCCCCAATTATGATATTACCAGTAATCGTCTTTTGTTTCGCATGTAAATATTCATGAGCAGCAATTAATGTCAAATGCATATATAAAAAATGAACATTGGACGTTCTTTGCAAAACAAATCAGATAAAGGAAAAACAGTTTGAAATTTCTCTGAAAATGAATTGTATTGATTTGAAGTTTGGCCTGTAAATAGGCGTTTTTTGTACAAGAGGCTGGCGTCCTAGTAATAGAACGCTGCCGAATAGATAGAATTTATACAATTTGTAATAAACAAAGAAAAACAGCTATGTGAATAATCCCACTGGGTTCCAACTCTGCTATTGCCCTTATGTCCTCGAGCATCTCATCACTTTGCTACTTGGTTGAAGGTAGATCAGACCGATTAGTGTCGTCCGAGGTTGATAGTCGATACCGAAGTCTGGTTGCAAGGTGATCCAATGAGACATAATATTACGCTTTAATCCCTAATTTTTGCCTGGACCGTCCTTTCGGGTTTTCAGTCCATCGGGATACCCTTTTTTGCCCAAGCCGCCTTTTCAGGTTTTTGACTTGCCAGGTGTACAATTTTTTTCATTTTCATCCCTTATTTTTACCCGAACCCTTTTGGTTCGCCGGGAAGCCCTTATTTTTTGCCTAGGCCAGTCGACCTAGCGGGTCTTTGATTATGCGTAGTATTTTTTCACTATGTCTGCATTGACGGGGTTAGGAAGGTCGTCACCATCCATGGTGGTTAGAATCATAGCTCCTCCTAAGAAAATGTTCTTAACCACAAATGGCCCTTCGTAAGTAGGGGTCCATTTTCCCCTGGGATCACCTTGAGGTAAGATAATGCTATTGATTACCAGGTCCCCAACTTGATACTCTTGTCGTCTGACTTTCTTGTTAAATGCCTTGATCATCCGCCTTTGATACGTCTGACCATGACAAATAGCAGTAAGTCTTTTTTCTTCGATTAAGTTTAGCTGATCAAGCCGGGTCTGAATCCAGTCATATTCGCTCAAGTCTGCATCCTTCATAATCCTAAGAGAGGGTATCTGAACTTCAATGGGAAATACGGCCTCCATACCATATACCAAGGAATAGGGGGTTTCCCCTGTTGACGTTCGCGCTGAGGTACGGTACCCATGAAGAGCAAATGGTAACATCTCGTGCCAATCTTTGTATGTCACCGTCATCTTCTGCACAATCTTCTTGATGTTCTTATTAGCCGCTTCAATAGCCCCATTCATCTTCGGCCGGTAGGGAGAAGAATTGTGATTCTATATCTTGAACTGCTTGCAGAGCTCGGTGATAATCTTATTGTTGAGATTTGTACCATTGTCTGTAATGATCCTCTCTGGTACACCGTATCAACAGATCAGGTTGTGCCGAATAAACCTTGCTACGACGTTCTTGGTTACATTAGCAAAGGAACCCGCTTCAACCTACTTCGTAAAGTAATCAATAGCTACCAGGATGAAACGATGCCCGTTAGATGCCGTAGGTCTGATCTCGCCGATCATATCAATGCCCCACATTGCAAAAGGCCAAGGAGATGTCAAGACGTTCAGAGGTACTAGAGGTATATGCACCTTATCAGCATAGACTTGACACTTATGACAGGTCCGAGAATGCTGATAACACTCGGCTTCCATTGTGGACCAAAAATATCCTGCCCGTAGGATTTTCTTTGCCATAGTGTGTCCACTGGAATGAGTCCCGAAAGTACCTTCGTGCAACTCTACCATAATCCTTTCTGCTTCATTCTTATCCACACAACGCAGTAAGGTCGAATCATGGTTACGCTTGTAAAGGATACCATTGCTGATGAAGAATTTTGCCGCGAACCTCCTCAAAAACTTCTTATCATTAACAGATGCACCCTCGGGGTATTCCTGAGCCTCAAGATACCTCTTCACCTTATGAAACCAAGGTTTTTCTGTTACTTCTTCAGTCTCAATTTCACAGCAATGTGCAGGTTCTTCCAATATTTCAATGATAATCCGAGGATCTTCGTTGTCCCAATTGAATTTGAACATAGAAGACATCGTAGCCAGCGCGTCCGCTAACTGATTCTCCTCTCTATGGAAGTGTTCAAAGGTTATCTCCTCGAAATATGGAAGCAACATAAATACATACTCCTTGTAAGGAATAAGATTAGGGTGTTTCGTATTCCACTAGCCTTTGATCTGACTGATCACAAGAGCGGAATCTCCGAAAATACTTAGAAACTTAATCCTTAGGTCACTTGCTGCTCGGAGACCCATGATGCATGCTTCATACTCTGCCATATTGTTGGTGCAGTTGAAACATAATCGGGCGGTGAATGGAGTATGAGAGCCTTTAGGAGATATGATCACGACACCAATGCTATTACCCAAAGCGTTTGAATCTCCATCAAAGTACATAGACCATCGGGATCCCTCCTCAGGTCCTTCATCCGGTCCAAGTGTCTCACAGTCAGTTACCAACATGATGTTCTCATCTGGGAATTCAAAGTTCATAGACTGGTAATCATCCACTGCCTGATGTGCCAAATGGTCTGCCAACACACTTCCCTTGATTGCCTTTTGGGTCGTATACTGGATGTCATACTCAGTCAAGATCATCTGCCATCTTGCTATTCTTCCGGACAAGGCAGGCTTTTCGAAGATATACTTGATTTGATCCATCTTTGATATCAATAGATTAGTGTGAGTCAGCATATACTGTCTCAGCCGGCGAGCAGCCCATGCCAAAGCGCAACAAGTTTTCTCGAGCAACGAGTATCGGGTCTCACAGTCGGTAAACTTTTTGCTAAGGTAATAAATAGCATACTCTTTTCGGCCAGACTCGTCATGTTGACCCAGCACACACCCCATTGAATTATCGAGTACCGTCAAGTATAGGATCAAGGGTCTCCCTTCAACTGGAGGCATCCGAATGGGTGGCTCTTGGAGATATTCTTTGATCCTTTCGAAGGCGGCCTGACATTCATCGTTCCATCTTACTACTTGATCTTTCTTCAGTAATTTGAAGATTGGATCACAAGTAGCAGTCAGGTGTGAGATGAATCGGGAAATGTAGTTTAACCGTCCCAAAAAGCCTCTAACTTCTTTTTCTGTTCGGGGAGCTGGCATTTCCTGTATAGCCTCCACCTTGGTAGGATCCACTTGAATACCTTTGTCACTTATGACGAAACCCAGCAGCTTACCAGACCTCACCCCGAAGGTGCACTTGTTCGGGTTTAACCTCAGCTTGTACAACCTCAACCTGTCAAATAACTTCTGAAGATGGTCAAGATGCTCTTCTTCAGTCTAGGATCTTGCAATCATATCGTCAACGTATACCTCAATCTCATGATGGATCATGTCATGGAACAAAGCGACCATGGCGCACTGATATGTTGCCCCAACATTCTTCAATCCGAAAGGCATGACCTTGTAGCAAAAGGTACCCCATTAAGTAACAAAGGTTGTCTTTTCCATATCCTCGGGAGCCATTTTAATCTTATTATAACCGGAGAAACCATCCATAAAGTAAAATACCTTATGCTGTGCGGTATTGTCAACCAGACCGTCGATATGAGGCAGCGGGAAATCATCCTTGAGACTCGCCCTGTTCAGATCCCTATAGTCAACACACATTTGAACCTTACCATCCTTCTTCGACACTGGCGCCATGTTGGCCACCTATTATGGATAAGAAGTAACTGCTAGAAAACCAGCATCAAACTGTTTCATCACTTCAGCCTTGATTTTCTCAGACATATCCGGGCGCATTCGACGAACCTTCTGTTTCACTGGAGGACAGTCTTCTTTGGCAGGCAGGCGGTGAACCACAATATCAGTATCCAAACCAGGCATATCTTCATAAGACCAGGCAAAGATCTCAACGTAGTCACGCAGCATCTGAATCAACCGTTGCTTAACACTAGCTTCCAGATTTGCACCGATTTTAACCTCTTTCTTGTCTATCTCTGTACCCAGATTCACTGTTTCCACTGGCTCTTCATGCGGCTGTATGGCCCTCTCTTCCTGAAGTAACAGTCTTGCAAGTTCACCAGGCACTTCGCAATCATCTTCACCTTCGTCCTCGGATTGGTTGATCGGACTTTCAAAGTCATAACCGGCAGTAGCAGAGTCGTTATCAGTGGGATCCAGAGTGGATGTAGACCTGTATATGTGAGTGTGTGTAAAATAGCTGTTTTGCAATATATAATAAAAGAAAAACAAGGAGCGCAAAATTTGAAACGCAAGAAACGTCCAATGCTTTTATTAATGATATATGGAGATGACAAATATCAAGCCCTCACAAACAAAGCCACGGTGCCTCGGGTAAGACATCGGGCCGTAAAGTTTAAAAATTTTCTGTTACAAACTCAAAACAAAAGTCTCATTACTGGGTAATAACAGAAACGGGTATAGAATCCTTCGCCGTCCAATTGCTTAGTCCACCATCAGCAGTCGGGTATATCCAACTATAAATATCAAACTCTTCTTCATCGTCATCCCCGATAGCATTCACTCCTGCGTCATGTTTAGGCTTTTATGGTGCTCCGAACTCAATCTCCTTAGCGTCAATCAAATCCTGTACCTTATTCTTCAGGACCCAGCAATCATTTGTATCATGCCCCGGGCTATCGGAGTGAAAAGCGCAGCGAGCGTTTGGATTGTACATCAGTGATGTTGTATTGGGATTCTTCGGGGCCTTCTTCCGAATCACCAAGTTGGTATTCAATAACTGCGGCAGAATCTGAGACAAAGTCATGTTGAGCTGAGTGAATTGTCTTTGCGGCCTCTCGGCTCTTAGCTGATTATTGCGTTGTGTGGCAACATTTGGTCTTGATATAACAACCGCATTGATTGCCTGGCGGCGCTCAGGTCTATTCTGGATTTTTGAACTGTAAACTGCACTGGACTCCTTCTTAAAAGGCTTCTTTTCGGTACTTGATGAAGCACCCTTCTGTATTTTACCGCTCTTAATACCAGCTTCAACTCTTTCTCCAGTCATTATTAACTCAGTAAAACCGGACGATGAACTTCCAATCAGATGGTTGAAATACAGACCAGACAAGGTCCCCAGAAATATATCCACTAACTCCCTATCAGCCAGCGGGGGTTGTACCCTTCCAGCAAGGTCCCTCCACTTTTGAGCATAGTCTTTGAAACCTTCGCTCGCACCCATAGACATACCCTGAAGTTAGGTACGCGTGGGAGCGAGGTCGGCATTATATTGGTAATGCTTGTAGAAAGCAGCAGCCAAGTCCTCCCAATTACAGACACTAGCTCCTTCCAGCTGGAAAAACCATTCAAACTGAGTCCTTGAAAGACTGTCTTGAAAGAAATGGATCCAGAGGTTCTTGTCAGCGGTGTATGGCTGAATCTTTCTAACATACGAGCGGAGGTGCAGTTTTGGGCAAGAAACCCCGTCGTATTTAGTAAAGACTGGTGCTTTAAACTTGTGGGGAATTACCACCCCATATGACAAACCCAAATCTCCAAAGTCCATACTAGGTACCTTCTGGATCTCCATCGCACTTAACCGAACTTCAAGCTGTTTATATCTATCCTCAGCTGAAGGATACTGGTCTTCATCAAAGTCAATCTCGTTGTCTGAAACCACAGGGCTAGGAGCCCTCCTTTCTTCCTGATTCTCTCCCCCTCCAGGTGAGTGATATAAATCAACATCATCTCGCAAATTGTTCCCAAATCTACGACCCATATTTAGTAGGACCGTCTTCTTCTTCTTCTTCTTCTTCTTCTTCTTATCCTTCAAGATAAGAGTCTTCAGATCTTGCTAACCCTTGGCCAAATTCATGAACATTTCCTAAAACTAGACGTTCTGAGCTTGCAGAGCCTTGATAGCTTGATCAGTTGATGTTTCAGCAGACATGATGAGTGCTGAAATAAACAGCGAAGAAGATGAGAAACCTGTAATGGTACTTGTTATGAGGTGCATGGGATGAAATGCGTATGATATGATTTCAAAGACTCTGGGGATTCAAATTCGTAAACCAAAATGAAACACACTTTATTAGATAACAAACTTGAAACAATGTTTGATAAATGCCTTTAAGGTGTTACAAAAAGAAAAACTAAAAAGTAAATCAAAACTAGAAATAATCAAAAGACATCAGCACTCCCATGGTCGTTTCCTTTTGGTGCTGACATAGTCATTGAGGATCTGCTCGTTCTCCAATTGCCTTGTCAACTTCAGGATCTTCCTCTCTTGTTCGTGATACTTTTCTCTGTAAGTATCCCGCTCTTCTCTTAGCTACATCCAGGACCTCTTTAGTGCCCCAATGTCAGTAGGCATGTAAGGGTGGAGGATGGTAGGAGGAACCCCTTCTTCATCAGCAAGTTCAACTATCACAGGCAAGACAGCTTCGTAGGGAATCCCTAGCTTCTGAGCACGTGTACGAACCCAATGGAGATATGGTTCCATTGGAAGAGAAGTCTTCACACCTAGCTCGTGTGGATCAGACTTGTGCACCCTATCCCAGGCTCGTATGAATCTGCGGCGATGCTCGTCACTATCCCCTTGGAAGTCAAAGACAATGCTTGGCATTAGCAACTCATGAGGTCCTTCCCTCCTAGCTCGCCCAAATTGACGTAAGGCCAAACACAGATTATAGGTGATCCCTACATTGATTCCTAGCAGTGGAACATTGGGGTATTCCCCACAGCGATCAATAATAGCTACATCTTCCATGTCCTTATTATTCCAAATGATGTCCGTGTGAGAAAGGGACATAATCCTGTGGGCCCAACCCATGTGTTCCTTGTTCTTCAAAACTGATTTGGGGAGGTGAGAAATAAACCACCTCGCCAGCAATGGTGCACAGCACATAAGGGTTCCCTGCTTCCGAGCAGTACGGGCATATAGGGTATGCAGAATATCACCCAAGAGAGTGGGCACTGGATTACGGGATATGAAAATCTTCACTGCATTCATGTCGACGAAAGAATCTGAGTTAGGAAACAACACCAAACCATATATGAGAAGAGCCAGAATGTCTTCAAATGCCTGAAAGTCTAGACTGTCCCAAAACTGATTAGCCCGATCAACCAAGAATTTAGCCAAGAAGCCTTTTGTCCCACTTCGTCTCCCAATTAGACATTACCTCATCCTTTGTCAGATGAAGGGCTGAAGCAATCTCTTCTGGCCTAAGGACTTTCTCCCAACCTGTAAATGGGGTCTGCTCTAGAATGGAGATACCAAGTAGATCAGAGAACTCTTCCAAAGTAGGGACCAACTGGTAGTCCGGGAAAGTAAAGCAGTGGTACAATAAGAATTGGACTAAGACACTCATCATCTGTTCATCCAATCTGGAAGTGACCAAACCCAGGAGGTGACCATGTCTTCTGATAAAGGAGGAAGTATCTGGAACCTTTGCAACTAAATCTCTAAGCTGAGTGGGAATCTGTACAAAGTTAATCCGAATAGTGTTTCTACGCATAGGTGCCATGACCTACAAAACAGAACAAAGATGAATCCCCTATGTCTTTCAAATAGGTTAGTCCAATGCAATATGCATGCAATGTCATGATGTCATGATGTCATGATAGAAACACATCACAAGTATTCATGAATAGCAAACATGGTAAGGGCACACAAGTCACACAGATAGCTCTTAGATTTCAGGCTGGCAAGGAGTTTAGGTGTTACCCTCTTTTAGTTTAGTTGGTTCAAACCTATCCTATAAATAGTAACCGGGTTCTAGAGGATCTCAATATCACTAACCACCCACGATCGGTCATAATTCCAGTTTAGCAACCTTTTCTTGCGGCCGGAATCATCGCGAGAGTTTGGTCTCAATGAGTGTAGCATACTGCTACTGTTCTATGGCCAAGTTGGTCAATTATAGATGCTAAGGTCAGTTGGTGCTTAATGACCCCTTAGAAGACCCATATTCTCCTCGTTGCACCACAAGGGATATCGGTACAAACTAAAGTGCCACACCAACGTAGATACTGCTTCAACCGTATCGGTCTACGCCGTACAGTTCCCTCACAGTTTATTGCTACTTACCTAAAGGGTATCCCCCAGATCCAGGTTAGGATCTATAGTAACTCCGATTCAAACCCACAAAGATAAAGCATACAAGTCAAGAAATTGAAAACATTATGAACTATTCCTAAGGTACACCCCACTTATAAGCATCCCTAGCAGAGTCGCCAGTTCTGTGATACGGTGGGAAGAACTGACTATTTTTTGGAATGCTGGTTTGCGTTTTGCGTTTATTTTTGCAAAATGTCGCGGTAAGCAAGAGTCGCCACCGACTTTTATTTTATCCAACAAGGAAAGGAAAAAAGAACATAAAAATTCCTTTTTCGAGATATTTCTGAGTACGGGGGGTAGATTATAGAAAGGGAAGGTATTAGCACCCTTTCTATCCGTAGTTATCTACGGGCTCTTAGGTACTTTCTCAATTATTTTCAAATTTCTTTCTTTGTGCTTGTGGGTTTGAAAATTTTTTTGTTGGAAACTTCGATTTAACTCTTGCTTCTGTCCTCAAGAGTGTAATGAAGTGTTTTGAAAACTTTGTTCGAAAAGTGTAAGTGTGAAAAATTAGTTTTGTTTTGAATGAGCAAGTATCTAAGAACTATCTACCTACTCGAAAAAGGAATCGTTCTATGCTAATTTCCTTTAAACAATGCTATCCCACTATTAATGAGTGGGTAGCACCATCGTTGGAGTTTGAGGGTCAATTTGAATGAGGGACATAAGGTCACTAAAGCAATGTTAGGACGCCTTAGCGGTAACCCTAATGTCTTAGATCATTTGTTTGAGGCAACAATATCCGAGACAACCATTTCGAGGAAACTATGATCTTTTAGACAAGAGGTTGACCTCGAAAACAACCTATACTCAATGACCGTGTATGAAGGCAACCAAGCGGGGTGTACCCTAAGAGTGCGCATGTGCGAGTGTGTCGTTTTCAGTTATTTTTATCTTTGCACATGTTAAGGGTGATCTAATTTGATTTTAAGATTAAGCATTCATTATTGTCATGCAAGCCCTATTATCAAACATCTAGCAGTTATATAATTTGCAGAATTAAAATGCGGAAATTAAACTAACTATTACAAGGCGTCGGGTACTTACATCGCCAAAAACAACCCTTGGAAAATAAAATAAAGTGGTAAAATAAATAAATGTCCTATTTAACTATTACAGACCATAAGCAGATACATTAATTGGATAAAGAAAATAAAGCGCGACGCGAAATTAAATCGAATGCGAATTAGGGTTTTGACCCTTCTTAAAGAAAAATGCTTTTTTTGTTGTTTTTAATTAAGAAAGGAAATTAAATCCTAAATTAAAAGCTAAATTAATTAATTAAATAAATTAAATGAGAAAAATAATTAATGACATGTTTTTGGAGTTTTTGTTAATTTAAGAAAGAAAATAAAATAATTAAATTAATAGTTAAAACCTAATTAAGTCTAATTAATTTTATTTATTTACAAAATAAATTAAAGTTTCCTAAAATTAAAAACCTAACTAATTAATTAAAATTTATTAAAGAAAAAATAAAGTTCTTAATTTTAATTGGACAAAATGATATTTTTGTGGTTTTTTAATAAAAAGACAAAAATTGTTATTGGTTAGAAATTAATTTAAATAAAAATAAAGTAATTAAATTAATAAAAAGAAAATGTGAGAGAAAGAAGGAATTGGGCCCTGAATTTGGAGGTGTTGATAGCAAGAGATTTGGCCCATTAAGCTGATCCGTTTGACCTTTGGGATCCAGTGTAGTCGTGTTGACTGATTCCATCATGTACCCTCAAGGCTTGGCCACCAGATCTGGCCATCTGGCGTGTGGATTGGTGAGGGAGTATAGTGATCCCTTGGCTTGAACACGCACTAGATCTCCTGAAAACGATTGAGAAAAGGAAATTTGCTGGAGGCAGGGATTGAACCCCTGACCTCCAGCCTTGGAACGCTTTAAGGCTTATGTGGCTGCCACCATACCAAATTGCTTTGTTTGTTATTATAACCCAAATTAACAATAATATAATAAAACAAAACTTAATGGTCAGAAAAAAAATAAAAAACACGCGCTATTTGAATAATCCAACGGGAACGTGACACGCATCGTCCTTGACCTCCCCACCATGGCTAAAATGCAACCACCTATACCAACGGATAGAGGTCCGTCGCTACAACCTTGCTCATCTCCAAAATCTTGCACAGGCCACAAAAATGGACTCTAAGACGATGGTTAGATTCGTGACAAACTCCTGGTCACAACCATGTCCTTCATGTGGACCAATTGTACCTGAAACGAAAGTCCCTAAAAACAAAAGCAAAACCCTAACAATGGCGTTTCACGATACAAAGCATATAAACAAAATTGGTTATTACAAACAGTTTGCAAATGATGTGAGGATTACAAATATGCAATTATTTCATTCAATAGATGTAAGAATAGTGATTTGCGATTTCAAGAAGAAGGCGGATCCGTGATGTACTTACAGTGCTTTAGGATGCTTGAAAACACGTGGTTTTGATTGGGTTAGCTTCTAGAGATGGCCAGCAATCGATTGAGACAACTCTCAAGCCCTGAAAATGTCTCTAACCTTGATTTCAAAGTCACACTTTTTGTGTTTTTTGCAAAGTTGGTTCTGCCTCCTCAATTGCTCTCTAACCCCAATTCTTGTATGCTGCGCTTACTTATGTATTGTGCAATACATTAGGTCTCAATTTGCTGTCCAAATCTCTCTCCATTAAGGCTTTGATATTTGATTTGATTTGCCTTTACAAACTTGCCAAATTTGATCTAAATCATATCTTCTTGTACATAATGTCCTTGACACGAATTTGATTGCAATGCTAGCTGTGATCAAAGCCTAAAACAACCAGAAAATCATTAGTTATCAATGCCTTAGATTTTGTGTGATTTTATTTGATTTAAAATGGATTAATTCAAATAAAAATCAACTTAAATAATAAAAATGAGATATGGACACATGGCCATGGCTAGAGCACGTGGGAAACAATG
Source organism: Vicia faba (assembly GCA_948472305.1). NCBI lineage: Eukaryota > Viridiplantae > Streptophyta > Magnoliopsida > Fabales > Fabaceae > Vicia > Vicia faba. The sequence continues at coordinate 1,047,997,417 of OX451736.1, forward strand.
AAAACTCAAAACAAGTGAAAAAGAATGGGCCCATTTGGCAAAATTTGAAGTTTTGGGGATAGTTGACTTTTGGCAATTTTGCAAAAAGGTCCAACTTCAACAATGCATAACTTCTTCAATTTTGAACTTTTGGAGGTGTTCTTGGACTTTTCTGAAAGCTTGAGATGTCCTATAATCAACCCTTTTGGTCTCATCTAATTTTGATATTCCATTCTCAAGTTAGGAGCTTTGGAAAAAAAGGTTTTTTTGTTGACTTTCAAAAATGACCTATAATGTCCAAATTCATAACTTCGTGTGAGTGTATTTTTTAATATTTGGGTATGAAGATGGATTGTATGTAATTTCATCCTCTTCAAAATGAGATTTGGATGAGTCATTTCTCATAAAGTATGAGAAAGTTATGCTTGGTCAAAGTTGAGTTGCCTTTTCCTACAAAACCCTAATTTAGCAACTTTTGAATCTTGATGAATTTTGAGCAATCCTTGATGAATAATGATCAACCATTGATAAAATGATGAAATATCCTTAAAAATGAGAATGTTGACAAAAATCTTGAAGTTTGACTGTTTGTAGGTCACAGTTGACTTTTGCCCTAGCACAGTCGATTTTTGGACCTTTGGGCAATTGACTGAGCAAACTTCCTCTGCAAGGCTAGAAACTTGACATGGATGATCTTGAGAACATATTGGGACATTGGGGAGCACTTGATGTCATTTGGATTCAAGGATCTTGATGCAACACAAAACCCTAATTTGGGGTAGACTGCCTTAGGAGATAGCTTGTCTGACCAACTCTTGAGCTACCTTGAGCAACTTGGAGATTCTTCCTTGCAATGTTTTGAGAAATATGGGAGGGCAAATTTTGGGGTACAACAGTATTAAACAAGATTCATGGATTGATGAAGATGAAACTGCTGACATTATAAACATTGCTGGATCAAGTAAAGTTACTAGGACGGGGAGGATTTTCTCTCCATAGATTTCACCTTCGACAACCACCACTATACCCATTCGTATTACTGCTATTAAAACTGTTGCTGATGCTCGAGGAAAGGAAAAAATGACTGAGCCTACACGGATAGATGCACCCATAAAAGATATCACCATTGAGGACCCATCTACCCAAGAGATGGAGGAGATTCTAAAATTATACAAAAAAGTGATTAAAAGATAGTGGAATAGTTAGGGAAGACACCCTCGAAGATTTCCATGTTGTCTTTGTTTCTATGCTCTGAGGCACATGCTCAAGACCTGTTAAGATTCCTGAAAATGGCACACATTGCACAAGAAACTACCGCAGACCAATTTGAACGACTGTGTAGCAAGCCTAACTGCCGACAATAGTTTGGGATTTTCGGATGCAGATTTGACCCCGGAGGGGAAGAATCATAATAAAGCTCTGCATATTTCCATCGAGTGTAAGGGAACCACTTTAGCACATGTGTTAGTGGATAATGGGTCCTCCCTCAACGTTTTACCAAAAGGGGCTCTGGACAGATTGGACTGTGAAGGGTTGATGCTGAAATCGAGTGACATTGTGGTGAGAGATTTTGATGGGTCAAAAAGGATGGTCCATGGAGAGGTTGATCTCCCTATCAAGGTTGGATCTCAAGTCTTCAAATCAACATTCTATGTGATGGATATCCGTCGACTTACTCTTGTTTACTTGGACGCCCATGGATTCATGGGACGAGTGCAATTACTTCCACATTGCACCAAAAGTTAAAATATCTATCAAAGAGGAAGATCGTCACGGTATGCAGAGAAGAAGAATTCATGGTTAGCCATTTAAATTATTTCCAGTACGTTGAAATGGATGGTGAGTTCATTGAGACCCACTGTCAAGCATTCAAAGTGGTCCCTCCCATGGTTGTTGTTGCCAAGACCACTCCCGCCAATCCCAAAGCGACTAAAGATAAACCAAGGATGGTCTCTCTCAAAGATGCTTGTACTGTTGTTAAAGAAGGAGGTTGCACCATTTAGGGGAAACTTCCTGATATCCCATACAAGTCAGACAAGTTTGGGTTGGGCTTCACCTCCAAGGCTCAAAAATTAGTTCGACATGCTCGTGCGGGGAAACCACCTCTTCGTATTAGCAATAATGAGGTTAATGCTCTTGGAGACTCTGACAGTGACGGTGACTGGGACGATTGGATCTACCCAACGGCTAATGAAGAACTCAACAACTGGAAGACCAAATATTTCATCTCCATCTCCTTTAGCAAGGAGTAATTGCCATATCATGTTTTATTACTTTGAGATGTTTGTCTGTAATTTCCATTAAAATAATAACTTTAAACCACGTGCCTTACCCGGGGCGCAATGGTCCATTTCTTAAGGGTTTATCATTTTTATATGCCATATGCTCATTTCAGTGAAAAACATTGGATTATTTTGCATTCAAATTTTGTGCTCCTTGTCTTTCTTTACTTTACTGAATTTTCAAAAATAGCCATGTGATCTTACATACACACACACATTTGTAGATCTATATCAACTCCGAATCTCATTGACCACAATTCTTCTATTGCCATCTATGACTTCGAAAATCTAATCTATCAAGCCGAAGTCGAAGGTAAAGAAGATTGTGAGATACCTAGGGAACTCACCAGACTTCTGAGCCAAGAGGAAAAGGCCATCCAACTGCACGAAGAGCCTGTTGAAGTGATAAACCTAGGTATTAAGGCAGATAGGAAAGAAGTCAAGGTTGGCGCTAACCTGGAAGATAGTGTCAAGAGCAGATTGGTTCAGATGTTGCACGTCTATGTTGAGGTATTTGCTTGGTCATATGAAGATATGTCGAGATTTGATACTGACATTGTGGTTCACCGGTTACTGATGGAGGGAGGTTGTGCTCCGATCAAATAAAAGGTTCGTCGCATGAGGCCAGACATGTCTGAGAAAATCAAGGTTGAGGTAATGAAACAATTCAATGCAAGTTTTCTGGCAGTGACATCATATCCCGAATGGGTTGCAAATGTGATCCTAGTGCCGAAGAAAGACGGAAAGGTCCATATGTGTGTAGATTACAGGGATTTGAATAGAGAAAGCCCCAAAGATGACTTTCCTCTACCATATATTGATGTCTTGGTTAACAACACTACTCAACATAAAGTGTTCTCCTTCATGGACGGTTTCTACGGATACAACCAAATTAAAATGGCGCCCGAAGACATGGAGAAAACCACTTTTGTAACACAGTGGGGCACTTTTTGCTATAAGGTCATGCCGTTTGGACCGAAGAATGCAGGCGCAACTTATCAACGGGCTATGGTGGCTTTGTTTCATGAGATGATTCATCATGAGATAGAAGTCTATGTTGATGACATGATAGCAAGATCACAAACTGAGGAAGTGAACCTTGATCACCTACACAAGCTATTTGAAAGGTTGAAGAAATACAAGCTGAGGCTGAACCCCAACAAATGCACCTTTGAGGCGAGGTTTGGAAAACTCCTAGGCTTCATTGTCAGTGGAAAATGTATTGAAGTCGATCCTGCAAAAGTAAAAGCCATACAAGATATGCATGTTCCCTGTACTGAGAAAGAGGTCAGTGGTTTCTTAGGTCGACTCAACTATATCGCCCAATTCATTTCTCACTTAACTGCTACTTGCAAACCAATCTTCAAATTGTTGAAGAAATATCAAGTATTCAGATGGAATGACGACTGCCAAACATCTTTTGACAAGATCAAGGAGTATTTGCAAGAACCTCCAATCCTAATGCCACCAGTTGAAGGAAGACCTCTGATTATGTTCTTGACTGTGTTAGAGAATTCAATGGGGTGTGTGATGGGTCCAACATGACGAGTCTGGTCGAAAAAAGCATGCAATATACTACCTTAGTAAAAAGTTTACCGACTGTGAAGCAAGATATTCACTGCTTGAGAAAACTTGCTGCATTTTGGCATGGGCTGCTCGCCGATTGAGACAGTATATGTTGACTCATACCACTTTATTTATCTCTAAGATGGATCCCATCAAGTACATCTTCGAGAAGCCAGCTCTCTCCGAATGAATAGCAAGATGGCAAATGATCTTGACCGAATATGACATATAATACACTACACAAAAAGCTATCAAAGTAAGTATATTGGCGGATCATTTAGCCCATCAAGCTATTGATGACTATCAATCCATGAATTTTGAATTCCCGGACGAGAATATCATGCTGATAACTGACTGTGAAAATCCTGGACTGTATGAAGGACATGAACAAGGATCCCGATGGACTATGGTTTTTGATGGAGCTTACAATGTAATGGGTAACAGAATTGGTGTTGTGATCATTTCTCCCGAAGGTTGCCAGACACCGTTCACTGCCAGACTCTGCTTTGACTGCACAAACAACATGGCCGAGTATGAGGCATGCATATTGGGTCTTAAGGCTGCTATTGACCTAAGAATCAAATTCTTGAGTGTGTATGGAGATTCAGATCTGGTGATCAATCAAGTTAAAGGAGAGTGGGATACCAAACATCCAAACCTAATTCCTTACAAAGAATTTGTGCTCACCTTGATCCCTTACTTCGAAGAGGTCACCTTTGAACATATCCCGAGGAAAGAAAATCAGTTGGCAGATGTCTTAGCAACTATGTAGTCTATGTTCAAGGTCAATTGCGACAATGAAGCTCCCATAATTACTATAGAAAGATTCAATGAACCGACGCACTGTTATGAGATTGACACTGATGAGGAAAATCCTTGGTTCTATGAGGTGAAAAGGTACCTTGAAGCATAAGAATATCCTGAGGGAGCTTCAATCAATGACAAGAAATTCATGCGGAGGTTCTCTGCCAAGTTCTTCGTGAGTAATGGGCTTTTGTACAAATGCAACCATGATTCAACTCTGCTCCGTTATGTAGATAAGAAGGAAGCAGAGAAGATCATGGAGGACATGCATGACAATATCTTCGGAACTCACTCTAGTGGACACACTATGGCCAAGAAAATTCTGAGGGCTAGTTACTATTGGTCAACAATGGAAACTGATTGTCACCACCATTTGAGGATTTGCCATAAGTGCCCGATTTATGCTGACAAGGTTCATGTGCCTCCAATACCTTTAAATGTCATAACCGCTCCTTGGCCATATGCAATGTGGGGCATTAACATGATCAGGGAAATCAATACCACTGCCTCTAATGGAAATTGTTTCATCCTCGTTGCCATTGACTACTTCATCAAATGGGTCGAAGCGGCTTCATCCGCCTCAATTACCAAGAATGTTGTAGCCCGATTTTTCAAGCATAAACTCATCTTCTGGTATGACATCCCTGAAAGGATTGTCACTGACAATGGTACTAACCTCAACAATGCTATAATCACTGAACTCTGCATGTAGTTTAAAATCAAGCATCACGACTCTCCTCTATACAGACCTAAGATGAATGGCGCAGTGGAAGCGGCCAACAAGAACATGAATAAGATTGTGCAAAAGATGATGGTGACCTATAAAGACTGAGATGAGATTCTTTCGTTTGCTCTTCATGGCTACCGTACCTCGGCACGAACATCAACTGGGGCGAAGCCATTCTCGTTAGTCTATGGCATGGAAGTCGTCCTTCCTGTCGAAGTTCAGATTCCTTCCTTAAGGATTATGAAAGAAGTAGACTTAGGCGAGGACGAATGGATCCAGACTAGGTTGGACCAGTTGAATCTGATTGATGAAAAGAGACTGGCTGCTTCCTGTCATGGTCAAATGTATAAAAAATGTATGATCAAGGAATTTAACAAGAAGATCAAGCCTCGAGTATACCAAGCTGGTGACCTGGTAATAAAGCGCATCATTCTACCAAAAGGAAATCCCAAGGGAAAATGGACTCCCACATTTGAAGGGCCATTTTTATTCAAGAAAGTATTCTCTGGCGGTGCTATGATGTTAACCACTATGGACGGCTAGGATTTCCCGCACCTAGTGAATGTAGACATAGTCAAAAAATACTATGCATAAGAACGACCTGCTAGGTTGAGATGCATAGGAAAAAATAAGGTCATCCCGACGAATAAAAAATGTTCAGGCAAACGTTAGGGATATATACAAAAGATTGTACACCAGACAAGTTGAAAACCCGTAAGGGAGGCTTGGGAAAAAAAGGGTATCTTGGTGGACTGAAAACTCGAAAGGGCGGTCCAGGTAAAAGTTAGGGATTAAAGCGTATGACTATGTCTCGTTGGATCATTACAACCAACTTTATTACCAAGGTCAAAGCTCAAACGATACAAGATTCAATTCAATTAACTTCTTCTAACAGTAAGGGATAATATTCGAGGACATATGGGAAATAGCAGAGTCATAATCCAATGAGATCACTTCCACATGGCTATATACATTTTCACTTTGTATTTTTTTCATTTCACAATGAATTCCTCTTACTAGGACTTCCGTCTCTTTGTACAAAAAATTCCTGTTTATAAGCAAATTATCAATACAAATATACTTTGAAGTGCAAACTTTTGGTTATTCTGTTTTGATTGCAAATACGTCCAATGACTAAAATTAAAACGAACATATGCATATGAACATAATTAACTGTTAACAAATAAGAACATGAATAAATACTTACTCAAGGATCCAGGGTAACACTAATGCTATCTATAAGTCCCCACAGAGTAAATTCATACAATTTCCTTTTGGAGTTCCAATCAGCATATCTCCCAGAAATTTTCTTCCCCGACCGAGTTTGGCTTTCCAAAACTGGAAAAGAAACCTTGCAAATGTTCTTCCATAAAAGAAACCATTTCGCCAATAAGGTCTCTAGAATACTTTCATCACCAGGGTTTATCTCCCCAACAGACTACAATATCCCCAACTTGAGTCTATTCCTCCGACTATTACAAACCACTGACAAAACTCCTCTCCCCCAGTTAGAGTTGATACTACCCCCAGAAAGTTTCTCTAAAGACTAGAATATGACCAAATACCAGTTAACTTTATCCTCCCCAAACAAGTAAGGAGTTTATCATAAGAATTAAATTCCCCAGTAGAAGCAATAAATGACTAAGGTTCCTAAACTCTACTCCACAAGCATAAATCAACATTCCCCACAGAGTTTCCTCAGAACAACAAACAGGAATCACCAAGCAGAAGTATTCCAGACAGTTAAAGATACACATACTCTTCGTCCCCAGCAGTAGTATGGTATTTAGCTTCCCAAAATTCCCCAGCAGTAGTCCGAGATTTAGCTTCCCAAAAAAATGAAGATACGCTTCAACAAACATTCATAGATCATAACATATGCATACGAAACACATATAGCATAATCTCATTTATTTTGAGAACATCATTACGCAATGCATTTCATACATCATGACATTGCCTACAACTAATTCTCTACCTTTTCAGGAAAGATCAGTCACCAAGATGAATACTGTTGCACCCCAAAATTTGCCCTCGTATTTTACTCAAAACATACTCCTAGAGGTCCTCAATTGCTCAAGTTAACTAAGGATTAACCAGACAAATCCTCCTCCTAAGACAATGAGCCTCAAACTATGGTTTCACTCCTCATCAAGATGTTTGAGTTCCAAGGGTCCTAAATGGTTTCCATTTCACTAATATATCCTCAAGATCATCCATGCCAAGTTTCATGCCTTGCACAAGAAGTTTGCTCAGTCAACTGCTCAAATGCCTGAAAATCAACTATACTAGGTCAAAAGTCAATTGTGACCCACATACAGTCAAACTTCAAGATTTTTTGTCAACATAAACATTTTGAAGTGATATCCATCATTTAATTAAGGTTTAATCATGAATCCTCAAGGAATGCTCCTAATCCATCAAAACTCAAAAGTTGCTAAATTAGGGTTCCTAAAGGAAAAGTCAACCAAACTTTGACCAGACATAACTTTCTCATACTTTATCAGAAATTTCACATCCAAGGCTCATTTTGAATAGAATCCAGTTCCCTACAACTCCTCTTCAACCCTCAAGGTCAAGAAACGCCTCAATCAAAAGATACAAGTTCATACATTATAGGTCATTTCAAAAAGTCAACAAAAATACCTTTTGGGTTAAAGCTCCTTACATGAACATGGAAAATCCAATGGATATGAAACCAAAAGGGTTGTTTAGAGGACATCCTAAGCTTTCTAAAAAGTCCAAGAACACCCTCTTAGAATCAAAATTGAGAGAGATATGCATTGCCAGAGTTGGCTATTTTTGGAAATTTGCACAAAGTCAACAATGCTCAAAATTGCATTTTTTCCACATGGGCCCATCTTTTTCAAGATTGAACCTTATCCCTAGCATGGTCCACGACCCATGGGACCCTCGCCTCATTTATTTATTTATCTGATTTATTTTGATTTTATTTATTTAAAATTCAAATTAAATCCAAAATGAATCAAATAAATGGGATAAGATTTGTTTTGGCATTGATTGAATATCTCATGAGCTATCAAATAGCCAAACAAATCATGCAAGTTTGAGAATGGGAAGAAATCTACATGCTTGGAAAGATTAGAAGAAAAATTAAAGACCATAACATAATTTGATTCTTTCCAATTCTATTACCCTAGATTGATTCACTACTTATACCAGGACACTCAAGACCTAAAGGACAAGGGAACAGATGCACAACTAGCCTCAAAACAGAGAGAAAAATTCCAAATTTTCCAACAAAAAGTGCAGATTGGTTTCACTCATGGAGGCCGATTCAAGTTGTTCTAAGGATCAAATAATAATCTTTGGACATCTAGGAAGCTATCACGATCATTCCTACAGCTTGCAGTGTCCAGAACCGCGCCCTTGCACTCACGATTTGTTCTTATCTTTTCTAATCTCGATTTCACTCATTCACCCATTATAAATATGATTTGACTTCATATTTATGTTCATGATCATCATGTGAATGTTTCTGGATATTTCAATTTAAGCTTCAGTGCAGGTATAATCATTTGTCATTGTTAGGGTTCTGAAGCTTCAAATTGGGGAACCCTAGCTAGAGGAAAAATTGGACAAAATTAGGGGTACTATCATGCTCAAGAGATTGTTTATAGTCAATCCATGTCTTTGGTTTGAATTTATGTTGCTTGTATCATGTTTTAGAATGTTGCAGTTTGTAGCTACGAACAAAATTTGTCACTATAGGCTATAGTGACGGAAATAACTGTAGGTAAATATCCATTACCTAAAATGATGGATCAATGAAGAAGGTGATGGCGTGGTGTTCATTGATTGGCCCATTCAAATCTCCGGGGACCCATAGCGCACGCATTTTGAAACGTGCCCATTGATCCGTTTTCATATTATAATATTTTGTTTTTCTTATATGTATGAATGATCAGGATGGCGCAGTGGTAGAGGCAATGGGTGTTAAGGCTTGGCGTGTGTGTAAGGGCAGGGGTTCGAACCCTGCCTCTTACATATCATTTTTCCAATTTATTCTTGCAGATCTGGTGCTCCAAGGTTAAGCGCGCATGCTATATACTATCAAATGTTCATCGTTGGATCTACGCAGCCATAGATCTAATGTACCAGGTCTGAATGCCCCTGGTGAATCTCCAGGGAGCAAGGAGCACTGGATCAGACGCAGTCATTGGGCCAGCAATCTTGGGCCTAACACAAATTCAATTCCACACCCCCAAATTGCTTCTCATATCAGGCCCATTTTAATTTTTGTTTTAATTTCTTTATTACTTTTTTATTGTTTTAATTATTTATTCTAATTGTCTTAAAAAAACCATTTTTTAATTAAATCATAAAATCAAGAAATCACAAAAATGTTAGATTAGTTTTTTTATTAAAAGTAATTTTGTTTATAAATAAATTAATTTAATTAGGGTAACTTGATTTGTTTTCCTTTATTAAAATTAATTAGAAATTAGGACTAATTTGAAAAATTCAACTTTACTCTATTTTCTTAAATAAAAATACAAAAAATATTTAAGTAGATTTTGTAGGATATTTAATATATTCCCGTGTCATTCCTCGCGCGCATTTACCAATTTATTTTTCCAATTATTGTAACTATTTCGAGTTTGTAATAGCTTTTTAACTTAGGTTTATTACTATTTTCATTTACTGTTTTCCCCAAGTTTGGTTATGTAACCCCCTCCCCAAGGCCTTGTAATAGGTAGGTTTAAACTTCTCACACTTTTGAAGAAGTGAAAAACACAAGGGGGAGGGGGGTTGAATTGAAACTTAAAATAAAAAACAGCAGACGCGATATTTTATCCTGGTTCGTTTGATCTCAAACTACTCCAGTCCACCCGCCAAGGTGATTTCGCCCCTCTCCAACGCGGACTTAATTCACTAATCAAAAATTAATTACAATACTACTTTGACAACTGCCAAAGTCTTCTTGAGTACAATCACAACCTGGTTTATCTCAAGGAAAACTAGCTTAATCAAAAGAAACTGGTTTACTGTGTACTGTTGTTTTTCGTTACAAAAACTGTATCACAACTGTGATATATTACACAATTTGAGCGTATAAGTGAATATGAAAGATTACAACATTTAAGATGTATGAGCAATAGTAGTCAAAATTGTAAATGATTTGTCCTTTAAGCTTGTTTATAAAGGCATGGAAATCTTGTCCAACATAAAGCATGATAATGGACACTCAATGCTATTTCCATATTGAGAAGATTCTTGTCTGAATGAAGCCGTTGTACATGATACTGTCTTAATTGAAAAGTAACGCTTCAGAACTAGAATCTAGCATGCTGCTTTTACTTCAGAACATTTATGACTCAGAGATGTGAGGATTTGATGGTATATTAGACTTTTGTTCAGAATCAGAGTATTCTTTACTTTAGCGCAGATTCTGATCATCATTCTTCAGAACATTCTGATTGCCTCAGCTTTAAAGCTTCTGTAGCTTAATTTCTAATGTTGTTTCAGTCAGAACTTCTGCATACAAAATAACACAAATTTAGAGTGCATATTTGTTCTTTGTGTTTGTTATCATCAAAACTCTAATTAAGGGTTGTAGAATCAAACTATGTTCTAACAATCTCCCCCTTTTTGATGATGACAAAAACTAGGATTTTCAATAAAAAATATAGAACAAAAAGCTTAAGAGAGTCTCCCCCTGAGTTGATTACTCAGATAGAGATGATTTACTTCCCTGAAGTTCCTTCTCGTCAGAGCTTTTGATGCATCTCCTTATGTCCTTATCAGAGTATGTTCCTGTTCAAGCTTTTCAGAAAACATAGAGGTTAAGATATTCAAAATGTTTGAGACTTGTCCCGGTATACTGTTATTAAAAATATCTTACGTTCTCCCCCTTTTTGTCAGGTATCAAAAAGCAATATAATCAGAGTCAAAAAGATTATTTATATTGAAAACAGAATGCAATGACATTTTTCAGAAACAAAGAGGATAAGATGAAAAATACAGATAAACAGTTAAAGAAAATCTAAGAAGGATGGGGAAGTCGTGTGAATAACGCTTCCAATAAGCTCTTAATCTGAGTGCTTGATTCTTCTTGCTTTCCTAGAATGTCTTTGATTTCTTTTGTTGTATCTTCTTGTTTATCCAATATATCCCTAATCTCTTTGTTTGTGTCTTCTTGCTTATCCAGTATGGCATGGATTAAGTCATTCTCCTTTTTCAACTCTTCCAGAGTTTACATGACTAGAGACGAAGCTGGTGTATCTTCAGGGGTTGCATGTCATTCAGAGCACTCTGCAGCCTCTTCTGACTGAACAACTTCTTCTGCTGCAATCACCTTTTCTGGAGAAGTAGTCAGAGGATGACTATCATAATCTGGTTCAGTGGCTTCTGAAGGTTGGTGCTCTTTCCATGGAGCATTTTCCAGTAGAAAAATTTCTTTCTTGTCCCAGTGGCTTAAAACTTGATCTTTGAAGGCTTTCAGCTTATCACTGAAGTCCTACTGAGCCCTTTCATAGCTTAATTCTTTCAGCTTCTGGGTTTCATAGTTGAACCATTTTCTGAATCTTTCCCATAGAGAATCAGAAGCAGCAGGATTAGAATTCTCTTGACTTGCTTGATTCAAAGAAGTAACCCATTCCTGTATTTCTGTTTCAAAAGTCAACAGATTCTTACCAATATCTGATTTGGTTAAGGTTAGTTTAGGTTTGGGGATGGCAATTTTGTGTGAGGTGGAAGCTATATGGTCCAGTGCTTCTAGATCAATGACAATTCTGAGGTGGTCAGCTGGAAGGTTGATAGGTGAGGGAGTGGAAGAATCAGAAATCATGAGTGGTGAGTGAGGGGTGTTTGGTGGTGTGCATTCATATGGTGAATGTATTTCTGGAATATCATGAATGGAGAGAGGTAGATGAACCGTAAGAGGTTCTGTTATCCCAGGAATTGGGGTAGAGGTATCAGAGTCTGAAAGGGAGTCTTCTGATTGGTTTGCGGTAGCGTGTTGAATTTCTGGTTCAGGTATTTCAGAAGATGGATTTTCAGATTGAGGAGTGAGAGGGTTTTCATTTTTTGGTTGGGGTGAGTGGAGGTTTTTATGTTCTGGTTGAGGAGAGTGTGGTTGTGGATTTTCTGGTTGAGGAGAGTGCGGTTGTGGATTTTTTGGTTGAGGAGAGTGTGGTTGTGGATTTTCTGGTTGTTGAGATTGAGTATTTGGATTTTCTAGGAGTGGTGAGGAAAAGTCTTGATCAAACAGTTCAATATCAGAGAGAACTCTTGCAAGTTCTGGTTGATGTTGTTCTGGATTTGGATTGGGGGAGTGAGGTTCATTTAATAAATTTCCAAGAGTTACAGATGGGTCAAACTCTATGTCAAAATCCTCAAATGTTTGGGGTGAAGGATTTTCTGTTGGTTGAGGGGGAATGGTTTTAGATGTTGGAATAACTATTAATTTTACAACAAAAACAAAAGATGTGTTACCTTTCTTTTTCGCAGCTTTGGGTGTTCTCTGAGAGGATCCTTCTCCTGCTGCCTTCCTCTTTCTGGATTTCTTTAGCACAACCTCTGGAGTTGGCTTGTGCAGATCTTGGATGTTGATTTCTGGAATAGTCTCATCAGCCTTGCAAGCTTTAAGGTATCTGACTATAATATCTAGAGAGGCATCTATCTCAGAGAATAGTGGAAAATCCTTCAGAGGGATTCTCCTAGAAGTGATGACCTCATGAGAAACAATTGTTGATTCCTTCTTAAATTTTTTCAATAATCTTCATTTTCTTCAGATTCTTGGCATTCAAAGGTTTCCCAGCAGTTGCTTCTAGAGTACTGATTTCTTGAGCCTCTGTCAGATGTTCTATCAGCCTATTTTCTGTTAGAATATCTGAAATAAATCTTCCTAGAGGAATCCAGTCCCTCTTAGTTCTTTCTTCTTCTCTTGTCTCTTTTACACTTGTTCTGAGATGGTTGAAGAGAAAATGTGGAAGGTTTATTTTGGTCTTCTTAGCAATGAAGTATATCATAAACTGCTGATCAATGTTGATGTAATCAGGAGAGCTTGTAGGCTTCCTGTGATTGATACATCCCAGAATTATTCTAGCCAAGATTCTGTAATGATCTTTCAAGTCTCTGATCTTGCTGGATGGTTGTCCATAAGTGAAGATGACCCTAGCAATGGATTTTAGGTCAGAACACTTATCAGCCATATCAATGCATCTTACTCCGCCACCATTGTATCCAATGAGTTTCCCAATCAAATCTTCTGTAATCACTATCTTCTTCTCCATAACATATGATGTGACCTGGTGGTTGGATTAATTAGCATGAATCCAAAACTCTTTAACAATAATGGGAAAAGTTGGACCCAACAGACGATCAAAGTATATGTTCCATCCCTGTGCAGTTACATCTTCATACAGATCAAACCCATTTTCTTGTAAGCTTTCAAAATCAACGATAAATTCAGAGAACTTCAAGGTTTTTGACCTGAGTGAGTAGTGTTCTAATGGGCTCCTCATATTGTTCAGTAGATGAAGAACCAGGAGAACCATTGAGATTATTGAGACTTGATGAGGATGCCATTGTTCACATGGATTCTTTGAAGAAAATTGATAGAAGGGTTTTTTTTTAAAAAACTAGAACAAGAGAGAATGTCGAAGATGGTAAAACGTGAATGAATGAAATAGTAAATTGAGTTTATATAAGTTCTTTAAAAAACGTAATCAGTAAGAAAGAGAAAATAAGTAATGATTATATTGAATTAATGAAACCTGAAATTGGGGGATTTAGAGAGATATTGAACAATTACCAATGACAAATGTCTCAATGCATCCAATCAGAGCCTTGGACCCTTCAGAATTTGAACGCGTGTTCAGCCTCAGAAGGTAGCTTGTGAGAGGATGACAGATGTTTGATGGTGTGAACTTCATGCCTCTATCCTTGAAATTAAAAGTTCAGATCTTCATAGATAGATTTTGATGCAACTGTACTCCTAACTTCTGAAGACAAGTTGATCAGATGTTCACAGAAAATAATAAAATTTTGAGGGTTAGAATATGCAAATAAAACATTTTATTCTGGACACAGTTTCATGCGGAGATGTTTCAGAATGAAATTATATCTATCTTCAGAAAGGGGTTTTGTAAACACATTAGCCCATTGATGGTATGTGTCAATAAATTTTAAAGTAAGAATTCCTTTCTGAATATAATCCCTAATAAAGTGATGTTTTATTTCTATATGCTTAGCCCTAGAATGCAAAATGGGATTTCTGGATAGACATATGGCAGAAGTGTTATCACAGAAGATAGGAATGTTACTCTCAAATATGTTGAAGTCTTCAAGTTGACTTTTCATCTAGAGCATTTGAGTGCTACATCCAACAACTGCTATGTACTCAGCTTCTGCTGTTGACAATGCTATTGTGGACTGTCTCTTGCTGGTCCATGAGATTAGGTTATCTGCCAGAAACTGGCAGCTTCCAGAAGTGATTTTACGCTCTACTCTGTCTCCAGCAAAGTCAGCATCACAGTATCCTACTAAGCTGTATTCATTGGATTTTCTATAAAACAAACCCAGATTAGTAGTACTTTTCAGATACTTGAAAATCCGCTTAACTGCTGTTAAGTGAGATTCTCTAGGATCTGATTGGAATTTAGCACATAAGCAAACACTAAATAAAATATCAGGCCTTGAAGCCGTCAGATAAAGGAGATATCCAATCATACCTCTGTAGATTTTCTGTTCTACCTTTTTACTTACCTCTTCCTTTTCCAGAATGCACGTGGGATGCATTGGAGTCTTTGAGGGATTACATTCTGAGAGGTCAAATTTCTTCAGAAGTTCTCTGACATATTTTCTCTGATGAATGTAAGTTCCTTCTAGAGTTTGGTTTATCTGAATGCCCAGAAAGAATTTAAGTTCCCCCATTAAGCTCATCTCAAACTCTGCCTACATGCACTTAGCAAATTCTCTTCCCAGAGAGGGTTTAGTGGATCCAAAAATGATATCGTCTATGTAAATTTTAAAAACTAAAATGTCATTCTTAAATATCTTACAGAATAAGGTTGTGTCCACTTTCTCTCTGGTGAATTCCTTTTATAACAGGAAGTTACTTAGTCTTTCATACCAAGCTCTGGGAGCTTGTTTCAGACCATAGAGTGACTTCTTTAGTTTGAAAACATATTCTGGGTGTTTGGAATTTTCAAACCCAGGGGGTTGGTGCACATATACCTCTTCATCTATGTAACCATTTAAGAATGCACTTTTGACACCCATCTGATACAGAGTGATGTTATTATTTACAACAAAGGAGATTAAGAGTCTGATAGATTCTAACCTGAAGACTGGAGAAAAGGTTTCTGTATAGTTTATCCCCTTTTGCTGACTATAACCTTGTGCCACCAGTCGTGCCTTGTTTCTGATGACTTATCCTTGCTCATTCAGTTTGTTTCTAAACACCCACTTTGTTCCAATGACGTTGAATCCTTTTGGTTTGGGAACCAGATCCCATACGTCATTCCTGGTAAACTGGTTTAATTCCTCCTGCATTGCCAGAATCCAGTCATTGTCCAAAAGATCTTCATCAATTGTTGTTGGTTCAATCAGTGAGACCAGTCCCATGAGGGATTCTTCAGAGTTTCTGAATGTTGATCTTGTTCTGATTGGATCATCCTTCTTTCCCAGGATCTTATCTTCTGGGTGAGCTATGCTGCTTCTGGATAACCTTTTATGGAGATGATCAACAGAAGGTACTAGAGCACTTGTAACATTTCTTTTTGAAGTAGTTGGAGTGTCTCTGTTGGGAACTTCCGATGAGTTATCTTCAGTACCTGTGAATTCAAATTCTATATCTGCAAAAGATTCATTCTGCTTTGAATTTTGAGGGTCAAGCTTATCATCAAATCTAACACTGATTGACTCTTCAACAATTTGTGTTTCTGTATTGTATACTTTGTACCCTCTTGAGCGTTCAGAGTATCCTAACATAATACACTTCTGTGCTTTAGAGTAAAACTTGTTCAGATGATCTATAGTATTCAGAATAAAACATGTGCATCCAAAAGGATGGAAATAAGAAATGTTAGGCTTTCTGTTCTTCCACAATTCATATGGAGTCTTTTCCCGAATTGGTCTTATAGAGATTCTATTCTGAATATAACACACTGTGTTAATTGCTTCTTCCCAGAAGATCTTAACAATGTTAGTCTCATTGATCATGGTTCTGGATATTTCTTGCAGTGTTATGTTCTTTCGTTCTACAACTCCATTTTGTTGGGGAGTTCTAGGACAAGAGAAATCATGCGAAATGCCTTTTTCATTAAAAAATGTTTCAAATTTTTTATTTTCAAATTCTACACCATGATCACTTCTTACTTTGACAACTCTAAGATCCTTTTCATTCTGAACTTGGTTGCATAATGCAACGAACACAGAATATGACTCGTCCTTGTGTATTAAGAACTTGACCCATGTCCATATGCTATAGTCATCTACGATCACTAACCCATACTTCTTGCCACTAACAGACGCAGTTTTCACTGGTTCAAATAAGTCTATGTGTAGAAGTTCTAATGGCCTAGAGGTGGAAACAACATTTTTAGCTTTAAAAGCAGGTTTTGCAAATTTTCCTTTCTGACATGCTTCACACAGAGCATCTGAGCTGAACTTCAGATTAGGAAGTCCTCTGACCAGATTGAGTTTGTTAATCTGAGATATTCTTCTCATACTAACATGCCCCAATCTTCTGTGCCAGACTCATTGCTCTTTGTTAACAGAGAGAAGGCATTTTACATTCTGACTTTTTAGTTCAAAAAGTTTTATCTTATAAATGTTTTTTTTCCTCTTTCCATTAAAAAGGATAGTTCCATCTTTAAGACTAACAGCTATGCATGAATTTTGATTAAAGATTATATCATAACCGTTATCACTTAATTGACTTATAGATAACAGGTTATGCATCAATCCATCAACTAAAAGCACATTATTGATAGAAGGAAGATTACCATTACCTACAGTTCCAGAGCCAATGATCTTCCCTCTTTGGTTGCCTCCAAAGCCCACGTAGCCTCCAGGTTTAAGTTCCAGGCTTTGGAACATATGCTTTCTTCCAGTCATGTGTCGAGAGCATCCAGAGTCCAGGTACCATGACTGGTGTTTTAGCCTTGCTGCTAAAGATATCTGCTACATATATAATTTTGTCCTTACGTACCCATATCTTTTTTGGTCCTGGTTTGTTAGTTTTACCAAAATTCTATATGAATTTTGGTTTGACAGAGTAATCATTACTAGTGTATTTTAGGTCATGTGTGTTCCCGTATGTGAAGTGTGATTTTAGTGGTGTGCGTTTTATAACAAGGTCCATGACTTTCTTAGGTGGAGATACCTTACCTTGGTATCCTATTCCTTTTCCGCCATTCCTGCTAACTCCATAGATCATTGAAGCCATCTTGCTTCTATCTATGTTTTTAGCCAAAAACTTCTGAAAGATCTGATCATACTCTTTGATGATCTTATCAGCATTACTGGGAGTCACTGAGATTATTTCTTTCTGAGAGTTTTGCAAATCATTTTCTAATTTTAAAATCTTTTCTTTTAACTCAGAATTTCTAATCTAAGACTCTCAGTTCTTTCAGAGTCAGAGACAAGATCCCTTTTCAGGTTCTTAAATTTGACTCTGATCTGCTGATACCTTTCCAAAATTTCATTCAGACTTTCTGCAAGTTCAGACTTAGTAAAATTAACAGTGAAATCAAGGAATACCTCTTCTGTGTCTGATTCTGAGTCTGAACCAGAAGCTTCGCTGTCTTTTGTCACATTTTCCATAAGAGCGATGTTGGCTCTTTCATCATCTGAATCTAAGTCAGCATCTGAAGTGTCTGAATCGTCCCATGTTTCCATGAGGCTTTTCTTCTTCTCCTTGAAGAACTTCTTTTTGGGCTTCTCCTTTTGAAGCCTTGGACAATCACTTTTATAGTGCCCTTGTTCATTGCACTCATAGCATATGATGTCTTTATTATTTGAATTTCTGTAACCTGAAGAAGCTTCAGATCTTCTATTTCTAGAGGAGGACACAAACTTTATGTATCTGGAAGAGGATTCGTTTTGATTCTCTGATCTTCTCGGGTTTCTGAATTTTCTTTGTCTCTGCTTCCACAGTTGATTGACCCTTCTGGAGATAAGAGACAATTCATCTTCTTCTGATGAAGATGCATCAGAGGTTTCTTTCATAGCCTGCAAAACCTTAGAATCATATTTTTTGTTAGATTTTAATGTTAGAGGCTTACCTTGATTTTGAGGCTCGTCTTCTTCTAGCTCTATCTCATGACTTCTGAGGGAGCTAACAAGTTCCTCCAGAGTTATCTTGTTGAGATCTTTAGCCATCTTAAGTGCAGTGACCATTGGTCTCCATTGCTTTGGTAGACTTCTGATGATCTTCTTTACGTGATCATCAGTAGAATATCCTTTGTCAAGAACTTTCATCCCAGCAATAAGAATCTGGAATCTTGAGAACATTGCTTCTATGGATTCACTGTCTTCCATCTTGAATGCTTCATATTTCTGAATGAACGCAAGGGCCCTGGTTTCTTTTACTTGTATGTTGCCTTCATGCGTCATTCTCAGAGAGTCAAACATGTTTTTGGCTATCTCTCTGTTATAGATCTTCTCATATTCTGAGTATGAGATGGCACTGAGAAGTATTGTTCTGGCTTTATGATGGTTTCTGAAATCACGTTTTTGCTGGTTAGACATCCTTTTTCTATCTATCTTCTGGCCGCTTTCATCCATAGGATGTGTGTATCCATCAGTTACCATGTCCCATAGATCAGCATTGTTGTACCCCAAAATTTGCCCTCCCATATTTCTCAAAACATTTCAAGAAGGATACTCAAATTGCTCAAGGAAGTCCAAGGGTTGACCAGACAAGCTCTCTCCTAAGGCAGTCTACCTCAAATTAGGGTTTCATGTTGCATCAAGATACTTGAGTCCAAGGGATCCCAAATTCTCACTATTGTCCTAATATGTTCTCAAGATCATTCATGTCAAGTTTCAAGCCTTGCAGAGAAAGTTTGCTCAGTCAATTGCTCAAAGGCCTGAAAATTGATTGTGCTAGGGCAAAAGTCAAATGTGGCCCACATACAGTCAAACTTCAAGATTTTTGGTCAGAATCCTCATTTTGAAGTATCTTTCATCATTTGATCAAGGGTTGATCATGATTCATCAAGGATTGCTCATAATTCATCAAAAACCAAAAGTTGCTAAATTAGGGTTTTGTAGGAAAAGTCAACTCAACTTTGACCAAGCATAACTTTCTCATACTTTATGAGAAATGACCCATCCAAAGCTCATTTTGAAGAGGATGTAATGCTCTACAATCCATCTTCAGCTCCAAAGCTAAAATTATGCATTCACAAGAAGTTATGAATTTGGATATTATAGGTCATTTTGAAAAGTCAACAAAAACACCTTTTTTGTCAAAGCTTCATACATGAACATGGAATACCAAATTGAGATGAGACCAAAAGGGTTGCTTAGAGGACATCTCAAGCTTTATAAAAAGTCCAATAACACTTTCAAAGAATCAAAATTGAGGAAGTTATGAATTGGTGAAGTTGACCCTTTTTGCAAAATTGTCAAAAGTCAACTATGCCTCGAATTGCAATTTTTGCCAAATGGCCCCATCTTTTGAACTTGTTTTGAGTTGGTAGAATGGTCCACGAGTCTTAGCCCTTTCCACTTGTCATTGTCTTATTTTTATTATTTATTTTGATTTTTATTTGAATTAAATCAATTTTAATCAAAACAAATCATGGAAAAATCCAAAACATTGAAATCTCAAGATTTTGTACATGTTTCAGGTCCTACATCGAGTTGGCAAGTGATTGAATTCGTGCAAAGCCTTTGAGTGTACAAAAAGATTGAATTTGGCCTATTTTTGGAAAGATATTCAAAGGAATCAAGTCAAAATCAAAAGCCATGATTGATAAAGATTGAGCACACTTTTTCAACCCTAATTCATTCCTCAATACATAAGGAACATTTGCAGACCTAAAACAAGGCTAGAAAGAGGCGTGAGAACAAGAACAAAACTTGAGAAAAACACAAAAAAGTGTAGGCACGATTTCACACTTCCAGGAATCCTCAAGGCTTCCTGACCATCCCAATCGCTTCCTGGAAGTGTAAGCAAGCAAAACCAATCAAGAACAAGCACTTTCAGGCCCTGAAACCCAATATAAGTCAGCCACGACCTTGGGTTATTTTTGAAATCGAATTGTTTAATTATTGCATATTCATCACATTCTAATCACATATTCTTGTTCACCATCACATATACAAGCTATCTGGAACGTTTAATTGCATTTTTATGGACTGCATGAGATTTCACCATTGTTAGGGTTTGTAGCTTCGATTTCGGATCTTTGTGTATAGGTGAAATTGGGACATGAAAGGGGCACCATCATGCCCAACAGGTCCAGACGAATCTATCCATGGCCTTAGTTCTTATTTATCTTGCTCATGCTTGATTTTGATAATTTGCAAGGATGTAGCGACGGACATATGTCTGTAGGTAAAAGTTTTCAACTTTTACCAACGGAGCAAGGTTGGGGATGACCTGCGTGGCACCCTTCTATTGGGTCATTTAAATTCTGGTGCGCGTTTTTATCATTCTCCACTAACTCCCTTTATTTGCATATTATCTATTATTGTTATTTTATATACAAATGAAACACACAGCTCAGTTGGTGGCCAGGCGTTGGAAAAGTGCTTTGGGGCCTGAGTTCGAATCCCAGGTCCCCACAATTATTCCATATTATTTTGCTTCAGGTAATCCAGCGCACATACAAGGCCAAGGACCACCATAGTCCATCATCATCCCACCAGCCAAGTGTCTAATCATCCAGATCTGATGGCCATCATTTGAGGGACCATGATATGCCTAGTCAATGCAACGCATGGGATTCCAAGAGTCAACGTGGACAACCTTGTTTTGGGCCCAAAATCTGCTTCAGACACCCCCTCAAATTACTAATTGCAGGCCCAACTTTCCTTTTCCTTTTCTTTTATATTTCTTAATTAACTTATTTATTTATTTATTTTACTAACAAATTAAATATTTCTTTTATCAAAAATCACAAAAAATATTTTTCACTCAATTAGAATTAGGATATTTATTTATTTTTATATAAATTAATTAATTTAATTAGTTTATTTAATTCCTAGGGTAACTTAAATTCTTTTTGTAAATAAATTAAAAACAATTAGAAATTAGGGTTTTGTCTAAATGTAATTCTATTTTCTTTTTCTTAAAATAACAAAACACAAAAATAGGTCATTTATTTATTTTCATTAATTAATTTAATTACTAATTAATTTTGTATTTTGTTTAAAAACCTAATTCTTTTTCTTAAAAATAATTAAAAACAACAAAAACATTTTTCCTTTCAATTAGGTTAGAAAGGGGTCAAAACCCTAGTTCTCTGCCGATCTAAATTTCCTCGCGCACGCTTTATCATTTTTTTATCCTATTAATGTAATTGCTCACTAGTTGTAATAGTTTAATTAGGTCTTTTATTTTCATCTATCGCTTTTCTTTACGGGTTTGTTTTTGGCTATGTAAATACCCGAAGCCTTGTAATAGCATAGCTTACTTTCCGCACTTTAATTTCCGCAAAATATTGATTGTTAGATGTATGAATAATTAGGGTTGCATGACAAGAATGTATTATTAACTTTAAAACGGTTAGCAAACCCTAAATATGCAAAGATAATAATTTGAAATTGAATCACTCGCACATGCGCACTCCTAGGGTATACACCACTTCGGTTGCCTTCGGTAAACGGTCATTAGGTATAGGATATTTTAGTGGTCCCTCTCTTGTCTAAACAAAGATCAAAGTCCCGTTCGGAAAGTTGCCTCGGAATAGTTGCCTAGGATATTGCTGCCTCGAATAATTGATCTAAGACATTAGGGTTACTACTAAGACGTCCTAACATTGCTTTAGTGACCGTACGTCCCTTTCGAATTGACCCTCAAAACTCCGACGACGGTGCTACCTACTCACTAATAGTGGGATAACACTGTCTAAAGGAAACGAACATAGAACAATTCTTTTTTCGAGTAGGAAGATTAGTTCTTAAGTACTTGCTCAAATCAAACAAACTTTTTCACACTTGCACTCCTTTTCCAACAAAGTTTTCAAAAACACTTCGTAACACTCTTGAAGACAAAAGCAAGGGTTAAATCGAAGTCAAAACAAAAACTTTTCAAATCACACAAACACACAGAAGCAATTTTGAAAATGATGAGCAAGTACCTAAGAGCCCGTAGATAACTACTGATAGAAAGGGTGCTAATACCTTCCCTTTCTATAATCTACCCCCGTACTCAGTAAATCTCAAAAAAGGAATTTTTCTGTGCTTTTTTCCTTTCCTTGTTGGATAAAATAAAAGTCGATGGCGACTCTTGCTTACCGCGACATTTTGCAAATACAAACGCAAAACGCAAACCAGCATTCCTAAAAACAGTCCCGGTTCTGGCCACCGTATCACAGAACTGGCGACTCTACTGGGGAGCTAATAAGTGGGGTATACCTTAGGATTAGTTCATCATATTGTTTTCTATTGTTTTATTTGATTGCTTTATCTTTGTGGGCTTTATATCGGAGTTACTATAGATCCTAACCCGGATCTGGGGAACACCTTTTAGGTAAGTAGCAATAAACTGTGAGGGAACTGTACGGCGTAGACCGATACGGTTGAAGCAGTAGCTACGTTGATGTGGCACATTAGTTGGTACCAGTATCCCTTCTGGAGGAATAAGGAGAATACAGGGCTGCTGTATGGGTCGTTAAGCATCAACTGACCTTAGAACCTATAATTGACCAACTTGGCCATAGGAAGTAGTAAGATAGCCGGTCTCGGTGTAGAGTTGGGAACTGGTTGATACTCGATGCTACACTCATTGAGACCATACTCTCGAGATAGTTCCGGCCGCAAGAAAAGATTGCGTGAGCTGAAACCATGACCGATGGAGGATGGTCAGTGATATTGAGAACCTCTAGAACCTGGTTACTATTATTAGGACAGGTTGAACCAACTGAACTGCAAGAGGGTAGTACCTAGACTCCATGCAAGCCTAAACTTAAGGGCTATTGTTGTGACTTGTTTTCCTTTACCATGTCTGTTATCTGTTATACCTGTTGTGTGTTTTATCATGACATCATGCATCATGACATAACATTCATATTTCATTAGACTAACCATTTCAAAGACCATGGGGATTTATCTTTGTTCTGTTTTGCAGATCATGACTTCTATGCGCAGAAATACCATTCGAGTCAACTTTGTGCAAATCCCTGCTCAGCTCAGAGAGTTAGTTTCAAAATTTCCCGATACTTCTTCATTTGTTAGAAGACATGGTCATCTCCTTAGCCTGGTCACTTCAAAGTTGGATGAGCAAATGATGAGTGTGCTGTTCCAGTTCTTTGATCCATTGCATCATTGTTTCACCTTCCCGAATTATCAGCTAGTTCCTACTTTGGAGGAGTTTTCTGACTTGCTAGGCATCTCCATTCTAGAGCAGACACCCTTTACAGGTTTGGAGGAGGTTCCTAGACCTGAGGATATTGCTTCAGCCTTACATCTAAAAAGGGCTGAGGTAGTATCTAACTGGGAGACACGGAGCGAGGTTAAAGGTTTCTTGGCTAAGTTTTTGATCGATCAAGCTCAACAGTTCTGGGATAACTTGGACTTTCAAGCATTTGAAGACATCTTGGCCCTCCTCATCTACGACTTGGTTCTTTTCCCGAATCCAGATTCCTTTATAGATGTGCACGCAGTTAAGATCTTCATGTCTCGTAACCCGGTGCCTACTCTCTTGGGTGATATTTTGCATGCTCTCTATACCCGTAATGTGCGAAGGAGGGGGACCCTCATGTGTTGCACGTCGCTATTGGCGAGGTGGTTTATTTCGCACCTCCCCAAGTCTGTATTGAAGAATGAGGAAGGTGTAGGTTGGGCTTACAGAATCATGTCCCTTGCTCATACGGACATCCTTTGGAGTTCTAAAGATATGGAAAGAGTAGCTGTTATTGATCGATGTGGGGAATACCCTAACGTCCCGTTGCTTGGAATTAGAGGGGGTATAACCTACTATGCTTGTTTGGCTTTGCGACAGTTTGGACGCGCTCGGAGAGACGATCCCTATGAGCTGCTTCTTATAGATATTGTCTTTGACTACAAAGGGGACGTCAATGAGCATCGCCGAAGGTTTATACGAGCCTGGGGCAGGGTGAATAGGTTTAACCCACATGAGCTAGGACTGAAGACTTCTTTCCCGATGCAACCTTATCTCCAGTGGGTTCGAGCCCGTGCTCAAAAGCTGGGGATGCCTTATGAAGTTGTTTTGCCGGTGATTATAGAGCATACTAATGAAGAAGGTGTTCCTTATACAGTCCTCCATCCCTATATGCCTACTGATCTTGGGGCGTTGACGAGATCTTGGATCCAGTTAAAGGAAGAAAGGGATACCTACATGGAGAAGTATCATGAGCAGGAGAGGAAGATCCTGAAGCTCACAAGGCAGCTTGAGAATGAAAGGACAATCAATGATTATGTCAGCACGAAGGGAAAACGACCATGAGATTTCTGATGTCTTTTATCATTTCTAGTTTAGATTTGCTTTTCAGTTTATTTCTTTTGTAACGCTTTGAAGGCATTGTTAAACACTGTTACAAGTTTGGATCTAATAAAGTTTGTTTATTTCTTTGTTTTACAAATTTGAATCTCCCAAAGTCTTTGAAATCATTTCATACGCATTTCATTACCATGCACCTCATTACAGGTACCATTACAAGTTTATTATCTTCTTCGCTGTTTATTTCAGCATAAAATGTCTTCTGAAACACCTACTGATCAAGCCATCAAGGCTCTTCAAGCTCAGAATGCTCAATTCTAGGAGATGTTCTTGAACTTAGCCAAAAGTCAACAAGATTTGAAGACTCTCATCTTGAAGGATAAGAAGAAGAAGAAGAAGAAGAAGGTGGTCCTCCTGAATATGGGTCACAGATTCAGGAACAATTTGCGACTGGAAGCTGATCTGTCTCATTCATCTGGAGGAGGAGAGAATCAAGAGGAAAGAAAGGGTTCTAGCCCTGTGGTCTCTGATAATGACACTGATTTTGATGAAGAACAATATCCTCCTGCTGAGGATAGGTATAAGCAACTCGAAGACCGGCTCAGTGTAATGGAAATTCAGAAGATACCTGGGTTGGACTTCAGAGATCTGGGATTGGCATCTGGGGTGGTGATCCTGCACAAGTTTAAAGCTCATGTCTTTGCTAAGTATGATGGAGTCTCTTTTCCAAAGCTTCATCTCCGCTCATACGTCAGAAAAATCCAACCTTATACTGCTGATAGAAACCTGTGGGTTCATTTCTTTCAAGATAGTCTGTCAGGGACTCAACTTGAATGGTTCTATCAATTGGAAGGAGCTAATGTCCGCAACTGGGAAGACCTTGCTGCTGCTTTTTACAAGCAATACCAGTATAACGCCGACCTTGCTCTCACGCGTACTCAACTTCAAGGTATGTCTATGGGTACAGGCGAAGGCTTTAAGGACTATGCTCAGAAGTGGAAAGATCTGGCTAGAAGAGTCCAACCCCCTTTGTCTGATAGGGAGTTGGTGGATATGTTTCTGGGGACTTTGTCTGGTCCATACTTCAATCATTTGATCGATAGTTTATCATCTGGGTTCACTGAATTGATTATGACTGGGGAGAGAGTAGAAGTTGGTATCAGAAGTGGCAAAATACAGAAAGGTGCTTCATCAAGTACAAAGAAGAAGCCCTTCAAGAAGGAATCTAGTGCAGTTTACAGCTCGAGGAGCCAAAACCAACCTGAACTCCGCCAAGCAGTTAATCCGGTAGTAATATCAAGACCCATTGTTGCCCCACAATGCAACAATCAGCAAAGAGTAGAGAGACCGCAAAGACAGTATACTCGGCTCAGTATGACTTTGTCTCAAATTCTACCGCAATTGTTGAAGACCAACCTGGTAACTCTGAGGGAAGCCCTGAAGAATCCCAGCACCACATCTCCGTTGTATAATCCGAACGCCCGCTGTGCCTATCACTCTGATAGCCCAGGGCATGATACAAACAACTGTTGGGCCTTGAGAAATAAGGTGCAAGATTTGATTGAAGCTAAAGAAATTGAATTTGACGCACCGGAAAAGTCTAACGTCATAACTGCACTCATGCCTAAGCATGACTCGGGAGTTAATGCAATTGAGGATGATGGAGAAGAGTCAGATATTGACAGCTGGATTTACCCGACTATCGACGGTGGATTGAACAATTTGACGGCGAAGGACTTCGTGCCCGTTTCTTTTATTACACAGTAATAGACTTTTGTTTTGAAATTTGTAACAGACAATTTGAAACTTTACGGCCCGATGCCTTGCCCGAGGCACCTTGGCTTTGTTTGTGAGGGATTATCATTTGTCATTTTCATATATCATCAATAAAACATTGGAAGTTTTCTTGCATTACAAATTTTGCACTCCTTGTTTTTCTTTTCTATCTTGCACTTTATCAAAACGGCTATGTGTCTTACACACACTCACATATACAGGTCCACATCCACTCTGGATCCCACTTATAACAACTCTGCTACTGCCAGTTATGACTTTAAAAATCTGATCAACCAAGCCGAGGACGAAGGTGAGGATGATTGTGAAGTGCCTGGGGAACTTGCTAGACTGTTACTTTAGGAAGAGAGGGCCATACAGCCGCATGAAGTGCCGGTTGAATCAGTAAATCTGGGTACCGAGGAAGACAAGAAAGAGGTCAAGATCGATGCAAATCTGGAGACCAGTGTCAAGCAACGGTTGATTCAGATGCTACGTGACTACGTTGAGATCTTCGCTTGGTATTATGAAGATATGCCTGGGTTGGATACCGATATTGTGGTTCATCGCTTGCCAACTAAGGAAGACTGTCCTCCGGTAAAGTAGAAGGTTCGTCGTATGCGCCCAGAGATGTCTGAGAAAATCAAAGCTGAGGTAATGAAACAGTTTGATGCCGGTTTTGTAGCTGTTACTTCTTACCCACAGTGGGTTGCCAACGTGGTTCCGGTGCCGAAGAAAGATGGTAAGGTTCGGATGTGTGTGGATTATAGGGATCTGAATAGGGCAAGCCCCAAAGACGATTTCCCACTACCTCACATCGATGTTTTGGTCGACAACACCGTGAAACATAAGATTTTCTCCTTCATGGATGGTTTTTCTGGTTACAATCAGATTAAGATGGCTCCCGAGGACATGGAGAAGATAACGTTCATTACACAGTGGGGTACCTTTTGCTACAAAGTCATGCCGTTCGGATTGAAGAATGCTGGGGCAACGTATCAGCGCGCCATGGTCGCTTTGTTCCACGACATGATTCACCATGAGATTGAGGTATACGTTGACGACATGATTGCAAGGTCCCAAACTGAAGAAGAACATCTCGACCATCTCCAGAAGCTATTTGACAGATTGAAGATGTACAAGCTCAGGTTAAACCCGAACAAGTGCACCTTTGGGGTAAGGTCTGGTAAGCTGTTGGGTTTTGTTGTTAGTGATAAAGGTATTCAGGTGGATCCTGCAAAGTTGAAGGCTATACAGGAGATGCCAGCTCCCCAAACTGAAAAAGAAGTCAGAGGCTTTTTGGGTCGTCTGAATTACATTGCCCGATTCATTTCACACCTGACTGCTACTTGTGAACCAATCTTCAAGCTACTGAAGAAAGATCAAGTGGTAAGATGGAATGATGAATGTCAGGCCGCTTTCGAAAGGATCAAAGAATATCTCCAAGAGCCACCTATCCTGATGCCTCCAGTTGAAGGAAGGCCTTTGATCTTATATTTGACAGTACTCGACAATTCAATGGGATGCGTGTTGGGGCAGCATGACGAGTCTGGCCGAAAAGAGCATGCTATTTACTACCTTAGCAACAAGTTTACCGACTGCGAGACCCAATACTCGTTGCTCGAGAAAACTTGTTTTGCTTTGGCATGGGCTGCTCACCGGCTGAGACAATATATGCTGACTCACACTACCCTATTGATATCAAAGATGGACCCGATCAAGTATATCTTTAAAAAGCCTGCTTTGTCCGGAAGAATAGCAAGATGGCAGATGATCTTGAATGAGTATGACATCCAATACACGGCCCAAAAGGCAATCAAGGGAAGTGTGTTGGTAGATCATTTGCCGCATCAGGCCATGGATGATTACCAATCTATGAATTTCGAGTTTCCGGATGAGAGCATCATGTTGGTGACTGACTGTGAAATACCTAGACCGTATGAAGGACCTGAGGAGGGATCCCGATGGTCTATGTGCTTTGATGGAGCTTCAAACGCGTTGGGTAATGGCATTGGCGCCGTGATCATATCTCATGAAGGCTGTCATACTCCGTTCACCGCCCGATTATGTTTTAACTGCACCAACAACATGGCGGAGTATGAAGCGTGCATCATGGGCCTTCGAGCAGCTATAAACTTAAGGATTTAGTTCTTGAGTGTATTCGGAGATTCCACTCTCGTGATTAGTCAGATCAAAGGCGAGTGAGATACGAAGCACCCAAATCTTATTCCTTACAAGGAGTATGTACTGACATTGCTTCCACACTTCGAGGAGATAACCTTTGAACATTTCCCCAGAAAGGAGAATCAGTTGGCAGACGCGCTACCTACCATGTCTTTTATGTTCAAGGTTAGATGGGACAATGAAGCTCCCCAGATCACCATTGAGAGGTTAGACGAACCCGCACATTGTTACGACATCGAGACTGAAGAGGTAGCAGAGAAACCCTGGTTCCACGAGGTAAAGAGGTATCTTGAGGCTCAAGAATACCCCGAGGGTGCACCTGTTAATGATAAGAAGTTTCTAAGGAGGTTCGCAGCAAAGTTCTTCATCAGTAATGGTATCCCTTACAAGCGTAACCATGACTCAACCTTACTGCGATGTGTGGATAAGAACGAGGCAGAAAGGATCATGGTGGAGTTACATGAAGGTACTTTCGGAACTCATTCCAGTGGACATACCATGGCGAAAAAGATCCTACGGGCAGGATATTATTGGTCTACCATGGAAGCTGATTGTTATCAGCACTCTCGGACCTGTCATAAGTGTCAAGTCTATGCTGATAAGGTGCACGTACCTCCAGTTCCTATGAACATCTTGACAGCACCTTGGCCCTTTGCAATGTGGGGCATCGATATGATTGGTGAGATCAGACCTACTGCTTGCAACGAGAATCGTTTCATCCTGGTAGCTATTGATTATTTCATGAAGTGGGTTGAGGCAACTTCTTTTGCTACTGTAACCCAGAACGTCGTGGCACGGTTTATTCGGCACAACTTGATCTGTCGATACGGTGTACTAGAGAGGATCATTACGGACAATTGTACAAATCTCAACAATACAGCATCACAACTCTTCTCCTTACCGGCCGAAGATGAATGGGGCTGTTGAAGCAGCTAATAAGAACATCAAGAAAATTGTGCAGAAGATGACAGTGAAATACAAAGATTGGCATGAGATGTTACCATTTTCTCTTCATGGGTACTGTACCTCAGCACGGACGTCAACAGGGGCAACACCCTATTCCTTGGTATATGGCATGAAGGCAGTCTTGCCCATTGAAGTCCAGATACCCTCACTTCGGATTATGAAGGATGCAGGTTTGAGCAAAGACGATTGGATCCAGACCTAGCTTGATCAGTTGAACTTAATTGACGAGAAGAGACTTACTGCTATTTGTCATAGTCAGACGTATCAAAAGCGGATTATCAAGATTTTTAAAAAGAAAGTCAGACGACAAGAGTATCAAGTCGGGGATCTGGTGATCAAACGCATCATACTGCCACAAGGTGATCCCAGGGGCAAATGGATCCCTACTTACGAAGGGCCATTTATGGTTAAGAAAATTTTCTCAGGAGGAGCTATGATTCTAACCACCATGGATGGTGACGACCTTCCTCACCCCGTCAATGCAGACATAGTGAAAAAATACTACGCATAATCAAAGACCCGCTAGGTCGACTGGCCTAGGAAAAAATAAAGGCTTCCCGGCGAACCAAAAGGGTTCGGGCAAAAATAAGGGATGAAAATGAAAAAAAACTGTACACCTGGCAAGTCGAAAACCTGAAAAGGCGGCTTGGGAAAAAAAGGGTATCCCGGTGGACTGAAAACCCGAAAGGGTGGTCCAGGCAAAAATTAGGGATCAAAGCGTAACACTATATCTCATTGGATCATCTTGCAACCAGACTTCGGTATCGACTATCAAGCTCGGACGGCACCGATCAATCTAATCTACCTTCAACTAAGTAGCAAAGTGATGAGATGCTCGAGGATATAGGGGAAATAGCAGAGTTGGAACCCAGTGGGATTGTTCACATAGCTGTTTTTCTTTGTTTTTCACAAATTGTATAAATTCTATCATTCGGCGGCGCTCTCTTACTAGGACGTCAGCCTCTTATACAAAAACGACTATTTTTAGGCCAACTTCAAAATCAATACAATTCATTTTCACAAAGAAATGTCAAATTGTCTTTCTTTTTCCGTTTTGTTTTGCAAGAACGTCCAATGTTTCATTTTTGATATATGCATTTGACAATAATTGCTGCTCATAAATATTTACATACGAAACAAAAGACGCTTACTCGTAATATCAGAAACAGGGGCAAACAAGAAATGTCCAGACCTTACAGTTGCTCTGTCCACCAGGTATAGGGATAGACCTAGTTGGAGAAAACAATTGAAGGTACATTCACTCCCCGCAGAGTAAGAGAAGGACAGTGGTGTTAATTCTCCCCAGCTGAGGCTCGCAACCGCGAATGAATCGATAAGATTCTTCCCAAGCAGAGTTTATCTATCACCAGCACTGGAAGATTATCCCTAGTGGAGTCTGGAAGATTGTCCCCAGTGGAGTCTGGAAGATTGTCCCCAGTAGAGTCTAGAAGATTATCCCCAGTGGAGTTTATTTCTTCCATAAACAGAAAGTTTATCCCCGACAGAGTTTATCATCGCCAGCATCGGTAATTCATCCCCAGCCGAGGTTATTTCTCCAAGTCAGCAGATCTTCTAGCAGATTATCTCTTCCCCACAAAGTCTTTCTCTCGTCGGTTTATTCTCCAGCAGGATTATTCTCCCAATCATCTTCGGTCGTTATCCCCAGTGAGCGAAAATCTTCATATTCTCCAACAACAGTCCAAGATTTATTTTCCCCAGCTAGAGAACATCATAAAAACATTGCATGTCCATACATCATGACATACGCATATGCATCATACAGCACAATCTCATTTATTTTGAGAACATCATTGCCTGATACATATCATGCATTACATACGACTAACCCTTTACCTTTCAGGAAAGATACAATCAAATTCTCACAAAGTTCAAGTTATGAAGCCCGGGTACGACCGGATAGTATCTTAATTACTCCATCATATTGTAAATCCCGGAGAACAACCAGATAGCAGTATCAAACACCGCGAAGCCTGGACTCGACCAGATAGTGGTTTATCTATAAGCTATGAAGCCCGGATGCATTCGGATAATAGTTTAATCCCCAGCAAGCCGTGAAGCCCGGACTACGACCGAATAAAAGCTCAACAAGTTACTGTGAAGCCTGGATTACGACCAGATAGCAGTCTGAGACACCATGAAGCTTGGATTCGACCAGATAGTGGTTTATCATAAGCACAAGCCGTTAAGCCCGAATTACGACCAGATAACAGCTCAACAAGTTATTGTGAAGCCTGGATTACGACCAGATAGAAATACAAGACCATGAAGCCTGGATTACGACCAGATAATGGTAGAAGATGTTGTGAAGCCTGGATTACGACCAGATAGCAACCAAGAATACCGCGAAGCCTGGATCACGACCAGATAGTGGTATATCTTTAATACAAGTTATGAAGCCCGGATTACGACTGGATAGTATCTTGATTTTCTCTGAACACCATGAAGCCTGGATTCGACCAGATAGTGGTATGAGACATCGTGAAGCCTGGGTTACAACCAGATAACGGTAAGAAGCACTGAAGCCTGGATTACGACCAAATAACAGTGAGGGACACTGTGAAGCTTGAATTACGACCAAATAGTAGTTTACTCGGCCAATTACTATAAAGCCCGGATTCGACAGGTATTAGTAGGACCAATAGTCAAAGGGAAGCCCGGAGGCGATCAGATAACCATTTAACTTCTTCTGAAGCCTGGATTACAACCAGATAAGAAGTAAGGTATTGTGAAGCCTGGATTATGACCAGATAGCAGTACAAGACACCATGAAGCCTGGATTCGACCAGATAATGGTATGATACATCGCGAAGCCTAGATTACGACCAGATAGCAGTAAAAGACACTGAAGCCTGGATTACGACCAGATAACAGCACAAGACACTGCGAAGCTTGGATTTCGACCAAATAGCAGTGTACCTGGACAAATACTAAGAAGCCCGAAGTCGACCGGATATTAGTGTGCCCTAAATTCAAGTTGAAGCCCGGAGGCGACCGGATAACAACTGAATTCCTTCTAAAGCCTGGACTACGACCAGATAAGAATTGAGAAATTGCGAAGCCTGGATTACGACCGGATAGAAAGTGTAATCTCATCTCCCCAGTAAGTCACTATAAAGCCTGGATTACGACCAGATAGCAGTCGGTCTTATCACTATGAAGCCTGGATCACGACCAGATAATAGTTCTTTTTCACCTCTTCGACCAAGATACGATTTCCCAGTAGAATAACGGACGACCGAAGCTCCTAAAATTCTATTTCTCTCAAGACAGAGAACAACATTCCCCAGCGGAATCTTCCTCAACAACAGGTATACAGGCTCTCGCTAAGGAATCTCTTAGGAGATCGACACTTCTTCTAATGGCATCTTTAAGCCCACCCCCCGACATCAATCTCCAAATGGCATCCATAAGCCCATTCCCAACAAGACAAGTACAACTTCATGCGAGTGCAAATTTCTGGGCACTCTAGTGTTCAATCATCTTCCACCTTCGGATCACGAAAGGCAGAAAATCCAATCTACATCCTCAGGTTTAAGAAGATTGAACATGGGAAGATGTTGTACCCCAAAATTTTCCCTCCCATATTTCTCAAAACATTTCAAGAAGGATACTCAAATTGCTCAAGGAAGTCCAAGGGTTGACCAGACAAGCTCTCTCCTAAGGCAGTCTACCTCAAATTAGGGTTTCATGTTGCATCAAGATACTTGAGTCTAAGGGATCCCAAATGCTCACCATTGTCCTAATATGTTCTCAAGATCATTCATGTCAAGTTTCAAGCCTTGCAGAGAAAGTTTACTCAGTTAATTGCTCAAAGGCCTGAAAATCGACTGTGCTAGGGCAAAAGTCAACTGTGGGCCACATACAGTCAAACTTCAAGATTTTTGGTCAACATCCTCATTTTGAAGTATCTTCCATCATTTTATCAAGGGTTGATCATGATTCATCAAGGATTGCTCATAATTCATCAAAAACCAAAAGTTGCTAAATTAGGGTTTTGCAGGAAAAGCCAACTCAACTTTGACCAAGCATAAATTTCTCATACTTTATGAGAAATAAACCATCCAAATCTCATTTTGAAGAGGATTCAATGCTCTACAATCCATCTTCAGCTCCCAAGCTCAAATTATGCACTCACAAGAAGTTATGAATTTGGACATTATAGGTCATTTTGAAAAGTCAACAAAAACACCTTTTTTGTCAAAGCTTCATACATGAACATGGAATACCAAATTGAGATGAGACCAAAAGGGTTGCTTAGAGGACATCTCAAGATTTCTAAAAAGTCCAAGAACACTTTCAAAGAGGCAAAATTGAGGAAGTTGGGCATTGGTGAAGTTGACCCTTTTTGCAAAATTGTCAAAAGTCAACTATGCCCCGAATTGCAATTTTTGCCAAATGGGACCAATATTTTGCACTTGTTTTGAGTTGGTAGAATGGTCCAAGAGTCTTAGCCCTTGCCACTTGTCATTATCTTATTTTTATTATTTATTTTGATTTTGATTTGAATTAAATCAATTTTAATCAAAACAAATCATGGAAAAATCCAAAACATTGAAATCTTAAGATTTTGTACATGTTTCAGGTCCTACATCCAGTTGGCAAGTGATTGAGTTCGTGAAAAGCCTTTGAGTGCACAAAAAGACTGAATTTGGCCTATTTTTGGAAAGATATTGAAAGGAATCAAATCAAAATCAAAAGCCATGATTGATAAAGATTGAGCACACTTTTTTCAACCCTAATTCATTCCTCAATACATAAGGAACATTTGCAGACCTAAAACAAGGCTAGAGAGAGGCGTGAGAACAAGAACAAAACTTGAGAAAAACACAAAAAGTGCAGGCACAATTTCACACTTCCAGGCATCCTCAAGGCTTCCTGACCATCCCAATCGCTTCCTGGGAGTGTAAGCAAGCAAAACCAATCAAGAACAAGCACTTTCAGGCCCTGAAACCCACCGTAAGTCAGCCACTGTTTACCGTGAAAAATGGTAAACAACCGCTAATCTTCCAAAAGGTAACTTATTTGGTGACTCGCAGGATCAATCAGATTGATCCTAAGACATGGCTGATTTTAGAGAGTTCAAATGCTTTAAAATAGAGAGTTTCGACTAATCCTAATGGTGATTAACGCAAGTAAGGTAGAGACACTTTAAGTAAATTGCATGGAGAAAAGCTTGATAAAGTAAATAAAAGCATTAAAGGCTTGTTAAATAAATGACTTCGACTGAGATAAATAAGTGAAAGCGATAAATTGCTTGAATGTAAAAGATTTCGATTAAGGTAAATGGTGTTTCACACATACATTCTCAATGATTCTTTCTCTCACGCTGGGCACTTGAATCTAAATGAGTGACTTGTATACAATGATGAACACACACAATAACTACGCGAACACTTAGTATTTATACTAAAAATCCTAAGTAACTGCTGGGCAGTTACATCGCTTCGAGGTGACACCACATGGCACGTTCACAACCCTCGACGCCTACTTCCACGCCACGTTGCACTTGGTAACTGCTGGGAACCGTTTTCCCTCCAACAATTCGAAATTCAAACCGTTCGATCTTGGGCATCAGGGACCTTGGTCGAAAGGTTGCTCCTTCGACGTTGAAAACAACATGATTCCAACTTAGAGAAATTTCTCTAAGTATCTTGTCATTCTTTGATAAGCCTTCGATGTGATCAGCTAATCGAAGCCTTCTTGTGTAGGAAACTCTTCTAACTCATAATTAATGATCTATATGATAATAGAACGTGGGTGTCGAATTTAGGAGCCAACAAATTTCCCCCCAAGAATGTCTTATTTCGACGCTTAGAAGAAAGAGGCATTCTTTGATATTCCATTCGACACGTGTCCTTCACTCTCAGCCACAAATTAGTTTGTGCGCTTTTCGTCTCCTACCAACCATCTGACAATCTCAAAAAATC
The DNA here is from genome assembly GCA_948472305.1 of Vicia faba. Classification (NCBI taxonomy): domain Eukaryota; kingdom Viridiplantae; phylum Streptophyta; class Magnoliopsida; order Fabales; family Fabaceae; genus Vicia; species Vicia faba. Next base: position 1,048,033,252 of record OX451736.1, read on the forward strand.
ATCATTTCAACTTTTCCCAAGATGTCACTTCAGTAAGGCACTTCGCACGCACGATGGCCTTTCATACGCTGTCATCATGGCCATTCTATGAAACCGAGGAAGCATGCTTCAACGTTTCCGTTTTTCAGAACGGTTACAGCGCCAATGCGCGCCACGTGCCCCACTCCCGTCTGTGGCATTAAATGACCTCGAGCCCTGTGATTTTCCAATCACTATAAATAGCACTAAGTGCTTCATTTGGACTCTTTACGCTTTCTCGCATCCAAACCTTCGATCAAACGAAATCTTTCTGCAAACAGCCCTTTGCTTCTTCCTCTCCAAACCCAGTAATCTTTATTCTTCATTCACCCTCATTTAAACCAAAAATGGCTTCACGTACTCGTGCTCCAAATGCCCCAAGAGCTAGCATCTCTCCAAGACTGCTCAACCAGAAACCTTCTCAACTGCTCTGGTAGTTAATTCTATGGGAATGCGAAGGGTTCCTGAACCCATGGGTGAAGCTGAGCGCAAAACCTATGGCTCTCAACTGCTGATTCCCGTTGGGTATTCCAACCATATTTTTGCCATGTCAGGCCCTCTTTCAACATGCATTACTAACCCCACAAAAATTGAGGGTTTCTTCCCCGCGCATGAGGCACTCAAACCCATTGGGTGCTCAAAGAAGGCGAAAGATGATACTGAAGATCCTGCGAAAGAGAAAATAGATCTTCGGTTTTTTAATAGGGGGTTAGGGCTTTTCGATCTAGCCCTAGCCTTACACCAGAATATACCGCTTGGCTCAACAAGATGGAGGAGTGCCAGACTTCGATTTGGAAAGGCATGGGCATTTATGACCTGGTCATGTTGTCCAAGACTGGTCTTAACTACTGTCCCGACATGCTGGTAGTTTCATTGCTGTTTTGGGACTATACTCACTTTACCTTCCACTTGCTTTGTGGAATGGTTACACCCACTATCTTCGATGTGGCCGCAATTGCTGGTCTTCGACCGACTGGGGACTACTTCGACCCAGAGGAAATTTCTGAAGACCAGATTGGGATTCCTGCTACCAAACCCACCTACACCACTTACACCAGTCATTACCACGACAAATCGACGGCTACGGTGACTGATGTGGAGCACATCGCGTTTCTGGCCCTTTGGCTGTCGCGCTTCGTGTTCTGCACGAAATCCCTGCAGGTGACGAAGAGGATGGTCACCCTCGCTACTCAGCTTCATCACGGCCAAAACATCTGTTTGGACGAATTAATATTGGCGAACTTGTACAAGTCGATAAGCAATGGAGCGGCTCAATTAAAAGTAATCGAAAATAGAGCCAGCCTGCTGCTTGCTGGTCCCTTATGGCTACTTCAACTCTGGCTGAATGCCACTTTCGAGTCTTTTCTACCCCAGAAGACTCAAATAAATGAAAAGGCTCCTGAGATAGCCAGAAGGCGCGTTGAAGGCACCAGGCTCGCCTTATTGACTCCTACTGAGGATGGGCTGGAACTACAAAAGACCTTCACAAACTTCGTTCAGATGTTTGCAGGGAGGAAGGAATTCACTTCGACCATGGCCCTTTTCGCCGGTCGAAAGTGTGGTCCAGGATGGTTTACCAGGCCCCATCCTAAATCACCAGAGGATCCTCACTTCGAAGAGCATACAACAATGTGGGAAGCGTTTCTCACCCCAAGGATAATGCCGTTGCGTTTCAAGAGTTCGAAAAATCAGCTGAGCCTGATTGCCTACCAGCTGAATCTTGTCTCTCGACAATTTGGCATTATCCAATCGCTTCCTTCTCTGATTTATCATCGGGAGAAATCATTGTTGTTCTTTTCTAATGACTACTCTGAAGACGCCGCTACTAGGCATATTAGTAGGTACGTTGGTCGGACCGTACTATCATTGTTCGACTACCAACTCAACTTCCTCTATTCACCAGCCTTTGAAGACTGGTGGAAGAGATATTACGTTGAAGAGTTCTTCGACGAGAAGGACTTTGCAGACGAACTCAAGAAGTCCTTCGTCATGGTCCTCGACAAAATAAAGAAATGTACGTTCCCTCTTCAAATCATATTTGTCTTTTCATTTCGACTTATATCTGTCAATTATAACTTGTGAACGTTTCTCTTTTTGTTGTTCGAAAACCTGTGGCTAAGAAGGCCACAGACAGCAATCCAGGTGAAGGTCCCTCTACAAAACCTCCAGTACAGGTAACAATTTTTCCTTGTTTCCCTCTTTGGTTTTAAACATCCTGGTTTTTGATGTTGTGTTTTTAAATCGACTCCGTTTGGGATTTTCAGAAACCTGTGCCTAAGAAGCGACCCATATTAACAGTCGAAACCTCAAGTGGCGAAGAGGAGGAATCTCCTCATGTTCCTCTCAAACGGAGAAAACTGAAAAAGATTGCTCCTGCTCCTGAACCTCGACCTGTGATAAGAACTAAAGTCATAGGGAGTAAACCCAGGCCGCCCCCTGTGATTATCGAAGAACCCACGGAGAAGGAGCTAAATGTCTTGCTCAGTAATCCTGTTGAGAGTGACAACTCTAGCCCTGGGGCTGAGGTTCCTTTACAGGTAATGTCTCCGACCACTTTTAACTTAAGTGTCGATGATCACCTTCGATTGTGCATCTCTCTAATTAGAGTTTTTTTCTACTTTCAGGAAACGGCTGGCACTTCAGCGCCAGCTGGGCATCCTGTCGAAGGTTCCGGTACCTTCGTAAACAGCGCAGGGGAAACCACCTACAATCCTTCTTCTTTCGTCAGTTATGCTAACAAAGTGAATCAAACTTCGGAGCCGTAGGACTCTGCTGACCATAGCAGACAACGCGAAGAGGAACTGGTGGATGATGAGTTACCTGCTGAGACAGGGGGTGCCCCTGAGGAGCACCACCAGGAGGAGGTTCAAGTGGTCAATGAGACAGAAGAGAAAAATGATGAAGAGGGTCATGTTGACGCTGATGCTGCTGAAAATGTTCAGCCCCAAGTCAACATTGTCGAAACAGAAAAGGTTACCTCGACAAAGCCCAGGTCTAAAGAGGACTTGGCTCTCTTGAAGCAAAATGATCCAATTGGCTATCTGAACGCCATCGTCGAGAGCAGGGAAAATTCATCTGACCCTAGTCATGATGCTTCTACTGCATCAGGGAAGTCTACTTCGACTTCTCCTCTCGATGAGGTCTTGAAGAAAGTTAAGGCTCAATTCTTCAAGAGGGACCTAATGAAGGCTTTGGAGGGGGATCCTACTGCCTAATCTTGTTTGGGGGCTGTCTTGGGTGCAGTCGATTTGCTTGCTGTTTCTCCAGAGATTTCCAGCTTCATCTTGGAGTTATACTCCATTATTGACCAAGCCTCTGCGGATTACAATCGTCGAAGGGGGTACAACAACCAACTCAAAACGCTGCATGGCAAGAGTTCTGCTACTTGGACTGAAGTAGCTGAATCAACCTCTCGAATTAAAGAGTTGTTGAAACAGAGAACGTCCAAGCAACAGGAAATCGAAGCCATCGATCAGGATAATGCCTCTATACGGGTGCAGATCGAGGAGTTGGAAGCCAGGTTAAACGCTAATACTAAGCGCAAGGAAGAACTTCTTTCGTCTGTTTCAGACGCGGAGAGCCAAGATGAAGTTGCTCGAGGCCTAGAGTTCGCTGAAAGGGCCCAGGCTCTAGATGACCAGATTGCCAAAATCTCTCAGGAGAATGCCTTGTACAACAAACGACTGGAGTTACAGCAAGCAAAATATCTTCGTCTCAAAGCTTCCGTCCCTTTTTAATTTGCTCTGTACTTCATTGACCATGTACTCGAATATTCTGTACATTTTGTAGCCATTTTGGCTTATCAATGTTATTTTCCATTTTGGCTTTATTGTTAACCTAATCATTAATTGTTATTTATTTTGATCTCTTGGAGCATAGGTTTATATTTTTTCAAATATTTGCCGTTTACTCTCAAGAGTCTTTTATCTTCGCTTAACTCTTCGACCTCATATGCTCCACCAGAAAAAGTTTGAATAATTTTGAAGGGTCCTTCCCATTTGGGTGACCATTTTCCCGTGCTTCGATCTTTTCGATCCATGGGAAGAATTACCTTCCAAACTAGTTCTTCAGGCGAGAATGCCTTAGGTTTTACTTTCTTATTGTAAGAGTCTTCCACTCTTTTCTTCTGAATTCTTAGTAGGTCGAGAGCTCGTAGTCTTTCTTCGTCTAAATCTACCAATTCGTCTAACATCATATCCCAATAAACCTCAGGGGGAAATATCTTGATGTCTTTGAACCCTTGCTGATTGAAGACAAATTTCTGCTGGCAGTACTGTGTCATGACCGTAAGTTAGCCGATATGGTATTGTACCTGTGGCTTCCTTTGGGGATGTTCGACAAGCCCACAAGATCTGGTCTAACGTTTTATGCCAATTTTTTGGCTTCTTTCCTACATGATTTTTTATCAGGCCAATCACTATTTTATTCGCCGCTTCGACTTGACCATTTGCCTGCGCGTAATAAGGCGTTGATGTTAGGAGTCTGAAGCCTGTTTCTTGCGCGAATTCCTGCATCTTTCGACCAGTGAACACTGACCCTTGATCAGTTGTTATAGTCTCAGGGATTCCAAATATGTAGATAATGTTCTTTTGAATAAATTCAATGACATTTTCTTGGTCTGCGTTGACTAAAGGGATAGCTTCGATCCATTTAGTGAAATAATCAATGCCTACCAGTATATACTTCTGGCTCTTCGATGATGCTGGTCGAATCTCTCCAATAAGATCCAACGCCCATCCTCTAAAAGGCCAAGGTTTCACTATTGAGTGAAGCTCGCTTGCTGGTACATGTTGGATACTAGTATGGACTTGGCATTCTTGGCAACCCTTCGCGAACTCGACACAATCTTTCAAGATAGTGGGCCAATATAGTCCTTGTTAAAACAACAACCATTTCATCTTATGACCTACTTGGTGATCCCCACATGCTCCAGCATGCATAGTCAAAAGGGCTATGTATGCTTCGGTTTCGCTTAAGCATTTTAATAATACCCCTTCAGGCGTCTTTTTAAACAACTCATTCCCCATGAGTACGTAACTTAACGCCCTATATTTTATTTTTCGTTCTGTCAAAGCTGCTGGATTTTATAGATAATCTACAATGGGTTTCCTCCAATCTTGCTCCGATAAATTGTCTATGAACGAAATTTCGAAATTCCTTTGATCGGCATATCCTAGTCTTGTCGATTCCAAATCAGTTGGAGACAAGCTGGTTGCTGTCATTTTTTCTTAGACTTCGATTGCTCTTTGTAATCTCGTTTTTGAAATCCTATACCCAGATGAAATTTGTGCCAAATCATTTGCTATTTGGTTTTCCAATCTAGGTATGTGTCGAATATTAACCACTTCGAATTTTTTCAATAAACGATTTGCTTCCACAAAGTACATAATGAGATTTTCTCTTATACATTTGTACTCTTTTGTGATTTGCTTAATGACTAACTCTGAGTCTCCCATTATTTCGACTCGAGTTGCCCCAAATTCCAACAATATTTCAAGGCCAGTAATTAGAGCTTCATATTCAGCCTCATTGTTCGAACAAGTACCTTCTATCTTGTACTTGAATGTTGTTGGAATTTTTTCTGGAGAAATAATTAAGACCCCTACTCCCGTTCCATCTTTATGGATGGAACCATCGAAGTAAAATTTCTAGGGTTCTATCTCCAAGTAATTTATATTTTGTAACTGAATTGAGTGGTCGACTATAAAGTCTGCTACCACTTGTCCTTTTACTGCCTTGAGAGGCATAAAGGTTAACGAATACTCAATTAATGCTAGCGCCCACTTGCCAATTCGACTGTGCAAGATGGGTTTCGATAACATGTATTTGAAAACGTCAGAATGGGACGAAACATACACATCAACTGGTTTTATATATTGTTTGAGCTTTATACAAGAGAAATAAAGACATAGACATAATTTTTCAACTTCGCTATATCTAGTTTCTGCATCGTTCAAAACTCTGCTAAGGTAGTAAATGGGTCTTTCGACTCCATTTTCATCCTCTTGGGCTAACATGCTTCCCAAAGTTTTGTCGGATGCAGCTATGTACAATCTCATACTCCTATTTCTACAAGGAGGCACCAAAATAGGTGGCTTGGTGAGGTACCCTTTGATCTTGTCGAAGGCTTCTTATTGCTCTTGCCCCCACTTGAACCCTTCCTTATTCAATCGAAGTAAGGGTGAGAAGGCTTGCGCTTTTCCACTTAGGTTAGATATAAATCTCCTCAAGAAGTTTATCTTACCCAGCAGAGATTGCAGTTCCTTCTTGTTCGTTGGCGCTTTCGCTTCCAAGATTGCCTTCGTCTTGTTCTGGTTGATTTCGATTCCTTTCTTATGGACGACGAAGACCAAGAAATCTCCAGCTTTCACACAGAACGCACACTTCAAAGGGTTCATCTTCAGACCATGCTTCCTCATTCTTTCGAATGATTGTCGAAGGTGGTCTATATGGTTCTTCCTGGAAATAGATTTTACAACAATATCGTCAATATATACTTGCATGAAAGTGTTAATAAAATCATGGAAGATAGAGTTCATTGCTCGCTGATATGTTTCCCCAGCGTTTTTTAGGCCAAAAGGCATTACTACCCATTCGTAAGTGCCTAAGGCCCCAGGGCATCGAAAAGCTGTTTTCGACACATCTTCTTCAGCAATGAAAATTTGATTGTATCCTGAGTAACCGTCGAGCATGCTCAGGTACTCGTGGCCAGCGGCAGAGTCGACAAGCATTTCCGCCACATGCATAGGATATTCATCTTTGGGTGTTGCAGCATTCAGATCTCTGAAATCTATGCACACCCTCAATGTACCATTTTTCTTAATAACTGGCACAATGTTTGCAATCCATTCGACGTACCTCATAGTTCCTATGAATTTGCACTTCAGCAGTCTTTCGACTTCTGTTTTGATCTTCGACAGTATTTCTGGAGCGAAGCGTCTTGGAGTTTGTTTGACAGGCTTTTTCCCAGGTCTGATTGGCAACTGAAGTTCTACCAATCTTCTGTCGAGACCAGGCATCTCGTCGTAATCCCATGCAAAGCAGTCCTTGAACTCCTTCAGTAATTGGATCACTTCGACCCTGAGCTCTGGGTCTATTTTGGCACTGATGTAAGTGGGTTTTTTATCTAACCCTTCGCCCAAGTCGATTTCTTCTAAAGGATCCTGTGCTAACATTTTGATGTTGTTCGCCAGGGGGTCCTTTTCAAAACCTAAAGGCTCATCGTCGTAGATGGCATTGAGCCTCTGTTCCTGCATTCCTTCCGTCGAGATATCGGGAGGTTCTGGGTCGAAATCTTTTCCAGGACCTATATCTGGTGGCTCTGGGTTGAAATCTTTTCCAGGACCTGTAGAAGGTAGTACTTGGTCATTGGCCTTGGTGGCCATATATTTTACTTCGGCTTCGAGAGCCGCTATCATTCTTGTTTCGACTATGTAAGCCGAAATTCGCTGTAACGCTTGCGACTCAGTCATTATCACTGAATTTGCTTCCCCAACCAGTTGGCTGGATGTCAATTAGCCCACTGAAATCAATGTGAGACAAGTCTTCTTTATCCCATTGAAACCCATGATCAGGATGCAGGTACAAGGAACAAAAAGCATTTGGCGCTGGCGCCATGTCGAAGTCAGGTGCTGGACATGGCCCAATGTGAGCCAAATTTTTGTCAAAGTCAGCTCTCCCTAGGTGATTAACTTCGCCTAAGTAGTAGCTCTGATCTGCTTCTATATTCTCGACAATCCCATCAGGATGCCATAATATCACCCTTTGGTGCATCAACGATGGTACTGCTCCGACACCATGTATCCATTCTCGGCCTAACAGTAGGTTATAATTTGGTTTAGCCGATATGACCATGAACATGGTTGGTCGAAGGATGGATCCCACTTTGAGGTCTAGTTGAATCACACCCATGGTGGTCCCTATTCCGCCTTCATAGTTTGATAGGACCATATTATGAGGCTTAATGTCTTCATCATTCTTGCCTACTTTTCTTAGCATGAAGTGGGGAATTATGTTGATAGTCGCCCCACAGTCCACCAAGATTTTGTTTACAGTGGCCTCTTCGAGCTTTGCCCTTATGAATAAAGGCTTGAGGTGACTTTTCATCGCCTCAGTTGGTGGTTCGAAGAAACCATTTTGCTCTTCAGTGCAGCCCTTACCCATGACAAAGTAGCATACTGGCCTATGCTTGGCCATCTCTTGTTCGACTTCCCAGTCGTTTGCTTCGACTTCCATTTGGCGGTCGAATTCTCTTGGAAAGACCGAAACTACATTTATCATGATATCTAATGTGTCGTCGGACTCGGATCTATCTTCGTCACCAGCTTCGTCTTGATCAGGCCATACCAATCTATTGGCCACTAATTCCCTCTCCAAAGGCTTTCTTTGCTTTCGCTGGGGGACATTTGAGCTCGACTCTGGTTTTGGTTCGTTGGCAGCCTCTCTCTCAGCCTTGTGCCGCCTTTGGTACCTTCTCTACTGGGATCGAGACATTGGGTTCTTTCCCTTGTACTTACTCGATACTTGAGCAACTTTGGTGGCACCTACATGAGGTTCTTTCTTGAGTGTCAAAGATGAACCTCTTGGAACTTCAAAGGAATGCCACCTTTCTTCGTTGGGTCTCTTTCGACTCGATGTTTTGAGCCATGTATCGACTGGCACATTGGCTGGAGGCCTGAAAGTTGATGGCCTTTTTCCTGACTTGAACCCTTTTGATAGGTTCTTCTAGGATCGTGTCGAACATCAGAGCCTGCACTTGTTTGGGCACTTCTGCTCCATTTTTTGTTTGCTGCTCTCACACCTTCGATGTGTTCAGCAGCTTTCTTGTCAAAAATAGAGCTGCATCGAGGACACAACATTACTTCTGATTTTTTCTTCTGGCATCGTTGTAAGAATTCTGCCAGATTTTCGTTCTCTCGGGGGAACACTGTTCTGTTTTCTTTCTCTTTCCTGATGGCTTCCTCTGAAACTTTTGATTCAGAGATTTCGACCATGTTGACATTCATTTTGTCTTTAGTAGCAAGAGTCATTTGCTTCATTTGAGCCTCCAGGTCTTTTGTTTGGCCTTGCACCGCAGCCAAGTAGGAAGTGGGTTTAGTTCCACATTTTGAGACTCCACCTGTTTCCAGTTTTTGGCCCTCAGTGGCCTTTTGGACTGCTTCAATTGTTTTTCTAGAAAGGTTCCCCGAAAAACTGCCAAATATTGGCATATTGATATGATCTTTGGTGACTTCGACCATAGTTATCACTGGCCTTTTCACCTGACTCCTGGAAGCTTCGATCACATTTACCCCTGAGGGTTCAGCATAGTGGGCTTCCGCCTGCAAAGGGATCGAATCCACATTCACGGGGGCCTTGTCAGTGAACTTCAGCCTCCCTTCTTTGATAGCATTTTGCACGAGATCCCTGAAAAGAAAACATTGAGATGTTTTATGGCCCATAAAGTTATGATATTTACAATAGCCTCTTTTCTTTCTTTGATCAAGAGGATGCACTTTTACCCCTGGGGGTATTATCATTTGGCCATCTTTTACAAGTAAATCAAAAATTTCATCACATTTTGTAATATCGAAACTGTAAGTCTTTTTAGGGAACCTATCATTGGCCTTTTCAGACTCAGTGGGGTTTTTTCCACTCGAGGGAACTAGTAATTTGCAAGAGTATGGTGGCCCTTGTTTTAACTCATCTAAATCGACCTCACTCTCCTCGACGGCTATAAGTTCGTCGAATGTTTCTGGATCTTCATCGTCCATTTCGACATATGCTATCTTTTCTCTTTTATGAGTTTTCGTCGCCCTAGCTTTTTCAGCTTTAAGGCGTTCTACCTGTCGAACCCTATCGGACAATTGGGCCATGTCCCTCAGGTACTGAGTGTCTAATTTCTTCCTAATGGAGTAATCTAGACCTCCGGCAGCTATTTCGACTAACTCGTGCTCTGGCACTTGCGTAAAGCATCTTGCCTTGAGCAATCTAAACCTATTTAGGTAGTCGTCTATAGGCTCAGTGAATCTCCTCTTTACACTAGCCAACTCTTTCAATCATATCTTGGTTTGTCCCATGTAGAATTGCTCATGGAACAATCTCTCCAACTGAGTCCAATGATGGATCGAATTGGGGGGGAGAGTTGTGAACCAAGTAAACGCATTCTTTGTTAGGGAACTTGGGAAATACTTAATCCTTAGGTTCTCATTGTTTGAGATTTCTCCCGCTTCGATTAAATATCTTGCCACATGTTCGACAGTGGATTCTGTCGTGTCCCCTGAAAACTTAGTAAACTTAGGGACTTTGCATCTAGGAGGCAAGTCCGCTTGTAACACATATTCCGACAGCGGGGATGTGAAGTTGGGCCTACGGAAGCCCGTATTCATCCCGTTCTGCATCATGATTCTCCCAATCATGGTTGTCAAGTTATTCTCCAAACCAACATTCTGGTATTGGATTTGCTGAACTACTTCGTCAGTGTTTTGGTTTCTATTAACCATCCTTATTTCCGGGGCTACGACTCTCGGCTCTTCGACCCCGGGTTGTTCCGTTTGTACCCTAAGGTTTTCTTGGACAGGCTGCTGGACTAGGTTAATAGTGGTTTCTTCCTCTAGAAGTATGCCTTGGTTTCCCCTTATCTGTGCCCTTTGGGGCTGTCGAATGGGTTGGGGTACCCCAAAAAATTCAGCCAGACGCGACATTTGTGCTGTCATTTGCTAATTCGACTGGGTGGTATTCTGTATTAGAGGATTTAGCACTGTACTTAAAGTTTGCGCCAACATTTGAACCATGTCGTGGTTGCTTTCGTCCATTTTCTGCCTCAAGACTGCTGTCGAGGCATTCGTAAGGCCAGGCATTACGTGGGATGTTCCTCCTAAGATTTGGTTCCTACCCATGTTCGCCATACCAACTCCAGAGCCTTGGAGTGGCGAAGAGGCGCTCACTAAAGGTTCTGAAAAGGTGGACGCAGCGTTCGTCAGGCTAGTCAATTCAGAAGTTGGCATGCCGTAGGGTGGTTCTCCATTTATCCATGCTTTCGAAAAACCTGGGGGAACATATGGTCTGGTTCCTTGGTTTCCCCTTGGTGGGGGAGTTCCCAAAGGCATTCTGGGGCCTGTAAATGAAGGCATTGGCCCCGTTTGTGTAACCGTTACTGCTGGCATTGAACCAACGGTTACCACTTCGCTTGTGGTTGGAATAACCGTCGCTCCCACGTTTGTTGGTGGGTTTTCTCCATTGTTTGGCGGATTCTCCATTTCTCTACTTCTTCTCCTAGTATTGGTTTCGTTGGTGTATATTCTACCACTTCTCAATAACATGAAATACTCTCGAAAAAGGAGTATATTTTATAAAAAACGATTAAACTCGTAAAATCAACACAAGTCCCACTGGGCGTGCCAATTGGTTTACCGTGAAAAATGGTAAACAACCGCTGATCTTCCAAAAGGTAAATTATTTGGTGACTCGCAGGATCGATCAAATTGATCCTAAGACATGGTTGATTTTAGAGAGTTCAAATGCTTTAAAATAGAGAGTTTCGACTAATCCTAATGGTGATTAACGCAAGTAAGGTAGAGACACTTTAAGTAAATTGCATGGAGAAAAGCTTGATAAAGTAAATAAAAGCATTAAAGTCTTGTTAAATAAATGACTTCGACTGAGATAAATAAGTGAAAGAGATAAATTGCTTGAATGTAAAAGATTTCGATTAAGGTAAATGGTGTTTTTCACATACATTCTCAATGATTCTTTCTCTCACGCTGGGTACTTAAATCTAAATGAGTGACTTGTATACAATGATGAACACACGCAATAACTACGCGAACACTTAGTATTTATACTAAAAATCCTAAGTAACTGCTGGTTAGTTACATCGCTTCGAGGTGACACCACATGGCACGTTCACAACCCTCGACGCCTACTTCCACGCCACATTGCGCTTGGTAACTGCTGGGAACCGTTTTCCCTCCAACAATTCGAAATTCAAATCGTTCGATCTTGGGCATCAGGGACCTTGGTCGAAAGGTTGCTCCTTCGACGTTGAAAACAACATGATTCCAACTTAGAGAAATTTCTCTAAGTATCTTGTCATTCTTTGATAAGCCTTCGATGTGATCAGCTGATCGAAGCCTTCTTGTGTAGGAAACTCTTCTAACTCATAATTAATGATCTATATGATAATAGAACGTGGGTGTCGAATTTAGGAGCCAACAGCCACGACCTTGGGTTATTTTTGAAATTGAATTGTGTAATTCTTGCACATTCATCACATTCTAATCGCATATTCTTGTTCACAATCACATATGCAAGCTATCTGGAATGTTTAATTTCATTTTTATGGACTGTATGAGATTTCACCATTGTTAGGGTTTGTAGCTTCGATTTGGGATCTTTGTGTACAGGTGAAATTGGGCCATGAAAGGGGCATCATCGTGCCCAACAGGTCCAGACGAATCTATCCATGGCCGTAGTTCTTATTTATCTTGCTCATGCTTGATTTTGAGAAGTTGCAAGGATGTAGCGACGGACATATGTCTGTAGGTAAAAGTTTTCAACTTTTACCAACGGAGCAAGGTTGGGGATGACCTGCGTGGCACCCTTCTATTAGGTCATTTAAATTCTGGCGCGCGTTTTTATCATTCTCCACTAACTCCCGTTATTTGAATATTATCTATTATTGTTATTTTATATACAAAATTAACACACAACTCAGTTGGTGACCAGGCGTTGGAAAAGTGCTTTGGGGCCTGGGTTCGAATCCCAGGTCCCCCCAATTATTCTATATTATTTTTCTTTAGGTAATCCAACGCGCATACAAGGCCAATGACCACCATAGTCCATCATCATCCCACCAGCCAAGTGTCTAATCATCCAGATCTGATGGCCATCATTTGAGGGACCATGATACGCCTAGCCAATGCAACGCATGGGATTCCAAGAGTCAACGTGGACATCCTTGTTTTGGGCCCAGAATCTGCTTCAGACACCCCCTCAAATTACTAATTACAGGCCCAACTTTCTTTTTCCTTTTCTTTTATATTTCTTAATTAACTTATTTATTTATTTATTTTACTAACAAATTAATTATTTCTTTTATCAAAAATCACAAAAAATATTTTTCACTCAATTAGAATTAGGATATTTATTTATTTTATATAAATTAATTAATTTAATTAGTTTATTTAATTCCTAGGGTAACTTAAATTCTTTTTGTAAATAAATTAAAAACAATTAGAAATTAGGGTTTTGTCTAAATGTAATTCTATTTTCTTTTTCTTAAAATAACAAAACACAAAAATAGGACATTTATTTATTTTCATTAATTAATTTAATTACTAATTAATTTTGTATTTAGTTTAAAAACCTAATTCTTTTTCTTAAAAATAATTAAAAACAACAAAAACATTTTTCCTTTCAATTAGGTTAGAAAGGGGTCAAAACCCTAGTTCTCTCCCGATCTAAATTTCCTCGCGCACGCTTTATCATTTATTTTTATCCTATTAATGTAATTGCTCACAAGTTGTAATAGTTTAATTAGGTCTTTTATTTTCATCTATCGCTTTTCTCTACGGGTTTGTTTTTGGCTATGCAAATACCCGAAGCCTTGTAATAGCATAGCTTACTTTCCGCACTTTAATTTCCACAAAATATAGATTGTTAGATGTATGAATAATTAGGGTTGCATGACAAGAATGTATGATTAACTTTAAAACGGTTAACAAACCCTAAATATGCAAAGATAATAATTTGAAATTGAATCACTCGCACATGCACACTCCTAGGGTATATTCCACTTCGGTTGCCTTCGGTAAACGATCATTAGGTATAGGATATTTTAGTGGTCGCTCTCTTGTCTAAACAAAGATCAAAGTCCCGTTCTGAAAGTTGCCTCGGAATGGTTTCCTCGGATATTATTGCCTCGAATAATTGATCTAAGACATTAGGGTTACTACTAAGACGTCCTAACATTGCTTTAGTGACCGTACGTCCCTTTCGAATTGACCCTTAAAACTCCGACGACGGTTCTACCTACTCACTAATAGTGGGATAGCACTGTCTAAAGGAAACGAACATAAAACAATTCTTTTTTCGAGTAGGTTGATTAGTTCTTAAGTACTTGCTCAAATCAAACAAACTTTTTCACACTTGCACTCCTTTTCCAACAAAGTTTTCAAAAACACTTCGTAACACTCTTGAAGACAGAAGCAAGGATTAAATCGAAGTCAAAACAAAAACTTTTCAAATCACACAAACACACAGAAGAAATTTTGAAAATGATGAGCAAGTACCTATGAGCCCGTAGATAACTACGGATAGAAAAGGTGTTAATACCTTCCCTTTATATAATCTACCCCCCGTACTCAAAATCTAGAAAAAGGAATTTTTCTGTGCTTTTTTCCTTTCCTTAATTGATAAAATAAAAGCCGGTGGCGGCTCTTGTTTATCGCGACATTTTGCGAATACAAACGCAAAACGCAAACCAACATTCCTAAAAATAGTCCCGGTTCTGGCCACCGTATCACAAGCATCATGAGCCAGAAAGAAGCTCTCAATTTTGTCTTTCCAGTAGTCAAAATTTTCTCCATCAAAGACCGAAGGTTTGCCGCTGATTCTGTCCTTGTCCTCATGATAGTCATTGCTGATGTTTTGGCTTGGTCCCACCATAGTGTTTTTCTAAAGCTTGGATCTTGTACTGACACGGTTAAGTGTATGAACTCAGAACCAGACGCTCTGATGCCAATTGAAGAAGTGAAAAACACAAGAGGGGGGGGGGGGGGGGGGGGTTTAATTGAAACTTAAAATCAAAAACAACAGACATGATATTTTTATCCCGGTTCATTTGATCTCAAACTACTTCAGTCCATCCGCCAAGGTGATTTCGCCTCTCTCCAACGAGGACTTAATTCACTAATTAAAACTTGATTACAATACTACTTTGACAACTGCCAAAGTCTTCTTGAGTACAACCACAACCCGATTTATCTCAAGGAAAACTAGCTTAATCAAAAGAAACTGGTTTACTGTGTACTGTTTTTTTCGTTACAAAAACTGTATAACAACTGTGATATATTACACAATTTTAGCGTATAAGTGAATATGAAAGATTGCAGCGTTTAAGATGTATGAGCAGTAGTAGTCAAAATCGTAAACGATTTGTCCTTTAAGCTTGTTTATAAAGGCGTGGAAATCTTGTCCAACATAAAGCGTGATAATGGACACTCAATGCTATTTCCATATTGAGAAGATTCTTGTCTGAATGAAGCCGTTGTACATGATATTGTCTTAATTGAAAAGTAATGCTTCAGAACTAGAATCTTGCATGTTGCTTTTACTTCAGAACATTTATGACTCAGATATGAGGATCTGATGGTATATTAGACTTCTGTTCAGAATCAGAGTATCCTTTACTTTAGTGCAGATTCTGATCATCATTCTTCAGAACATTCTGATTGCCTCAGCTTGAAAGCTTTTGTAGCTTAACTTCTGATGTTGTTTCAGTCAGAACTTCTACATACAAAATAACACAAATTTAGAGTGCATATTTGTTCTTTGTGTTTGTTATCATCAAAACTCTAATTAAGGGTTGTAGAATCAAACTATGTTCTAACAACTTTTACTTTCCGTCATTATAATTTGTTTAGATGTATAGATAATAGGATTGTATGCAAAAGATAAATCGAATGTTTAAAACAGTAGAACATCCTAACTGTGCAAAGATAAATAAACTGAAAAACAAATACTTGCACATACTCACTCATAGGGTTTTTCCCCACTTCGGTTTCCTTCAGAAAACAGTCATTATTCTCGAAACGTAAGAATTTTTAGTGGTTGTCCTCTAATTCGAAATATCACTAGTCCCTCGATGACCCTTTCAATGTTGCCTCGGTAAAAAAGTGATCTTAGAACTTTAGTACAGTTACTAAGAGATCTCGCCCTGTTGCCTTAAGTGACCGTAATCGTCCCTTTCGATTGTCCCTCAAACTCCAATGATGGAGCTACCTACTCCTTAATAGTAGGATAGCGCTGTCTAAAGGAAATAAGAAAAATGAACAGTCTTTTCCGAGTAGGTAGAAACTCTTAAGTACTTGCTCAAAATAATCTTTTACACCATACACTTTCAAATAAAATTTTCAAACAAAAGTTTTCAAAAACGCTTTATCACACTCTTGAGGATTGATATAAGAGTTACCATAAAGTGAATCGCCACACTAGGGCATTTTCAAAACTTTTCAAAACACACACAAAAGCAATTTAAAAAGGAGCAAGTACCTAAGAGCCCGTGAAAACCATGGATAGAAAGGGTGCTAACACCTTCCCTTTCTATAATCTACCCCCCGTACTCAAAAACATCTCGAAAAAGGTTTTTTCTGTTCTTTTTCCCTTTTCCTTTGTTGGATAAAATTAAATACGGTGGCGACTCTTGCTTACCGTACATTTGCGAACAAAAAACGCAAAACCAGTAGTAACAAAAAACAGTCGTTCTGCCACCGTATTACAAAATTGGAGACTCTGCTGGGGAGTTTTAACAAAGTGGGGTATACCTTAATACCTAGGTCATTTTAAATTGCTTTCTTGTTTGTTTTTTCCTGCTTTATCTTTAAGGGTTTTTGCTTGGGTATTATTGAAGATCCTACACCCGGATCCAGGGACACTTTTTAGGTAAACAACAATAGATCGCGGAGACTGTACGACATAGACCGATATAGTTTAAGTGATGGCTATGCCGGTGTGACGCTTTGGTTGGTACCGATATCCTTCGTGTTGAAACGAGGAGAATACGGGGCCGCCGTGTGGTGTCGTGAAGCACTAACGGACCTTAGAACCTTAGTTAAACAAACATGGCCATTAGATAGTAGCAAGATAGTAGGCCTCAGTATAAAGCTAAGGATTGGTTGATACTCGATGCTACACTTATTGAGATCAGACTTTCGAGATATTTCGGCCGCAAGAAAAGATTGCCTGAGCTAAAACAATGCCCGATAAAGGATTATCAGTGATATTGAGAATCCTTAGAACCCGGTTACTTTTCTAAGACAGGTTTGAAACCAACTAAATTTCAAGAGGGTACTTACCTTTAACCTCATGCAATCCTTTGAACCTAATGTCTATTGTGTGCTTTGCTTGTGTGTGATTTACTCTGTTTGAACATAACATCATGCATCATAACATAGCATCCATTCTTATTACACTAACCATTTCAAGGACCAAGGGAATTTATCTTTGTTCTGTTTTGCAGATCATGGCTTCCCCTCATATAAATAATATCTGAATCAGCTTTGTGATAATACCTCTCCAACTCAAGGAGCTAGTATCAAGGGTGCCTGAAACTTCTTCGTTTACTAAGAGATATGGTCGACTTCTCAACCTAGTTACTTCGAGCTTTGATGAAAAAATGATGGGTGTAATCTTTCAGTTCTTTGATCCCAAGCACCACTGCTTCACCTTCCCAGACTATCAGTTGGTGCCTACCATGGAAGAGTTATCTCAGTTATTGGATATACCTATTCTTGACCAGATGCATTTCACAGGTTTAGAAGAGGTTCCCAAGCCAGAAGTCATTGCCTCAGCTTTACATCTGAAACGGGCCGACATGGTATGCAATTGGGAAATAAGAAGCGGAGTCAAGGGTTTTCTAGCCAATTTCTTAATAGAGAAGGCCCGACTGTTTTGGGATGATTTAGACTTTCAGGCTTTTGAGGAGGTCTTGGCTCTTCTAATTTATGGGTTAGTATTGTTCCCTAATCCAGACTTACTCATAGATGTGAATGCTATCAAGGTCCTCCTCTCTCGCAACCTTGTGCCTACTTTGCTCGGAGATATCTTGCATGCTCTCCACACTCGTACCATGAAGAGAAGAGGGGTTCTTATGTGCTGCATGCCATTACTGTCGAGGTGGTTTATTTCTCACCTCCCTAAGTCAGTGCTGAAGAATGAAAAGGGTTTGGGTTGGTCGCAAGGATAATGTCACTTTCTCACGCGGATATTCTCTGGTATTCCCAATCTATGGGAGATATTTCTATTATTGACCGCTCCGGCGAATTCCCTAATGTCCCACTACTTGGCATTAGGGGAGGCATAACTTATAATCCTTCTTTGGCTCTGCGGAAATTTGGTTACGCTTGAAGGGATGGTCCTCATGAGATGCTTATCCAGGGGATTTTTTTTAACTATGAGGATGATGTTCAAGGGTATCGCCAGAGGTTTATATGAGCTTGGGGCATGGTAAACAAATTTGACGTCAAGACTTTAGGGCCGAAGACTTCCATTCCTATGGAACCTTATCTCCAATGGGTATGAGCTCGTGCTCAGAAACTTTTGATGCCATACATAGCTGTCTTACTAGTGATTGTGAATCCCATTAATGAAGGGGGTGTTCCCTACACGGTTCTTCATCCTGACATGCCCACTGATTTTGAAGAGCTGCAGAGATCATAGATTCAATTGAAGAAGGAGCGGGACACCTATAGAGATCATTTCTATGTCCATGAGAAGAAAGTGTTGGAGCTCACAAAGCAGCTTCATGAAGAAAGGAATCTTAATGTCTATCTCGGCACGGAGAGGAAGCATCCATGGGAAACTTGATTATTTTAGTTTTTAGAATTTTCAATTGAAACGCCTAAAAGGCAATTGTATTTTGAATTCTACTAATAAAATCTTCATTTCATTTTGGTTCGCAAATTTAAATTTCCCAAAATCCTGGAAATCATTGCATACACATGCCATACATATCAATGCATAAACAAGTTTCATAACAGGTTTCTCATCGTCTTCGCTGTTTATTTCAGCAATAATGACTTCTAAATAAAGTATCAAGGATCTCCAAGCACAAAATGCCCAATTTCAGCAAATGTTCGTAGCTTTGGCTAAAGGGCAGGAAGATATGAAGGCCCTTATTCTGAAAGATAGAAAGAAGAAGGCGAAGAAGACTACTGGTGTCCTCAATTTGGGCAGAAGATTCAAGGGACCATTGAAGTAAATGGTTGATCTGACCTTTTCATCCAAAGAAAGGGAGAACCAAGACGGTGAGACAAGGGAGGAAGACCCTAGTCTATGGGAATCTGATAATGACACTGATTACAATGAAGAGCAGTATCCTCCGGCTGACGAAAGGTACAAACAGTTAGAGGATCGTCTGAGTGTAATGGAGATTCAAAGAGTACCAGGGCTGGGTTTTGAAGAGCTGGGTTTGGTATCTGGGGTTGTCATCCCACAAAAGTTCAAGGTTCCGGTATTTGCAAAGTATGATGGGGTTTCTTATCCCAAGCTTCATCTCCGTTCTTATGTGAGGAAGATTCAGCCTCACACTACTGATAGGAACTTGTGGGTCCATTTCTTTTAAGACAGTCTATCCAGGACTCAGCTTGAGTGGTTCTATCAGCTGGAGGGAATTAATGTCCGCAACTAGGAAGATTTGGCTGCTAATTTTTATAAGCAGTGTCAATATTACACTCGCCTTACTCCTACCTGTACTCAACTCCAGAGTATGTCTATGGGTGCAAGCGAAGGTTTTAAGAACTACGCTCAGAAGTGGAGAGATTTGGCAGGGAGATTCCAACCCCCTTTGTCTGATAGGGAGTTGGTGGACATGTTTCTTGGTACGCTATCTGGTGCATTATTTAATCACTTGATTGGTAGCTCCTAAGTTGGTTTTATTGAGCTGATATTGATTGGAGAAAGGGTAGAAGCTGGGATCCGAAGTGGCAAGATACAGAAAGACACCTCTTCAAGTATAGTGAAAAACCCATTCATGGGTAAGAAGGAGGTCAATGCTCTTTACAATCCAAGAAGTCAGAATAGAACCGAGCACCGTCTAGCGGTAGGGGCTGTGTTGATACCTAGGCTTGTGGCTACTCAACAACGGAACAATCAGCCAAGGGTAGAAAGACCTCAAAGGCAGTTCACCCGGATCAATATGACGTTTTCTGAGGTTTTACCCCATTTGTTAAAATCTAACTTGGAAACCTTAAGGGAGGCTCCCAAGAACCCCAAAACCACATCTATTTGTTACAATCCAAACGCTCGGTGTGCTTACCATTCTTAGAGTCCAGGCCACGATACAAACGACTGTTGAGCTCTGAAGAATAAGATACAGGATCTGATCGAAGCAAAGGAGATTGAGTTTGATGCTCCTGAGATGCCTAATGTCATAACTGCTCCCATGCCCAAGCACAATCGTGGTGTTAATGCCGTTGATACTGATCTATTTGTTACTTCTATTGATGAAGTTTCTACTCCTCTCATGACCGTCAAGAAGAATTTGTTTCTAGTCGATTTATTTCCAGGCTGTGGTGAAGGTTGCCACATGTGTTTACCTTTTCCTTCTGGTTGTTATTTGTTGAAAGCAGGTGTTCAACTCCTGATGGATAACAAAGAGATTTTGTTCAAAAAGACTCTGGTTCCAACTGTTCTACATGAAGATGTTGCTATCATAACCATTTCCGCCAATCCTTCCAAGGTCTCCTCCAAAAGACCTGTTAGGATTACATCTGCTCAAAGAATTTCTCCATTAATAATCACTTTTCCTGGCCCTGTACCATACTCCTCGGACAAAGTTGTTCCTTGGAATTATGGTGCTGACGTTTACTACCATGGCGTCAAGCAGGATTTGTTAACCACTAAAAATGAAAAAGCTGAAGAGTCTAATCCCGATATCAGTAACATTGTCGGGACCAGCAAAATTACTCGAAGTGGAAGGGTTTTCTCTCCCGAGATCTCCTCGAAGACTATTTCTAAGCCTATTGTTATTCCATTTATTGTTCTAGCTAGTACTCCCATCCTTACTCCAGTTGTTACCCCTGCTGATGAGTCATATGGGACTCAGGACAAAGAAGTTGTAGGTGAGCCTGCCCGAACGGAGGCACCTAGAAAAGTTATTTTGGAATCCTCTAAACAAGCAATGGAGGAGATTTTAAAGATAATCAAGAAGAGCGACTACAATGTGGTCGAACAGCTGGGGCAAACCCCTTCGAAGATATCAATGTTGGATCTGCTATTGTGTTTTGAGGCCCATGCAAAGGCTTTGGTTACATTTCTCAAGACTGCGCATGTGCCACAAGAAACCTCCGTTGACCAATTCGAGGACTGTGTGGATAGTTTGACTGCTGATAATGGGTTGGGTTTTTTAGATGTTGATTTGACACCCAAGGGGAGAAAGCATAATGATGCTCTGCATGTCTCAATCGAATGCAAGGGCACTACTGTGGCCCATGTGCTAGTGGACACTGGATCATCACTGAATGTTCTGCCTAAGAAGGCTCTTGATAGGCTAGATTGTGAAGGTTCGACCTTAAAGCCCAGTAACATTATGGTGAGGGCTTTCGAAGGTTAAAAAAGAATTGTGCACGGGGAGGTGGACATCCCTGTCAAAGTAGGTTCCCAGACCTTTGAATCCACCTTCTACGTGATGGATATTAGGCCATCTTATTCTTGTTTGTGGGGTCGTCCTTGGATCCATGAAGTTGGAGCTGTTACTTCTATGTTGCACCAAATGTTAAAGTATCCAATGAAGGAGAAGATTATCACCATGCATGGTGAAGAGGAGTACATGGTAAGCCATTTGAACTCTTTCAAGTATGTGGAGATGGACGGTGAGTTCATAGAGACCCCTTGTCAAAATTTTGAAGAGGTTCCCCAGACTATGGCATCAACCGAGACTATTACCAGTGTGCCAAAGATCACCAGACCTCCTTTGAAGATGGCTTCTCTCAAGGACGCCAGAGCAGTAGTTGAAGAAGGTGGGTGTACCATTTGGGGACAGCTCCTTGATTTTCCTTACAAAACTGACAAATTTGGTTTGGGATTTACTTCAGGAGCTTAAAGGGTTGTTGGGCGTGCTCGGGATGGACAACTTCCCCTACGCATTAGCAATCATGGGGTCAATGCTATAGAAGACAATGATGAGGATTCTGATATTGACAGCTGGATCTACCCTACTACCAACAGTGGAGCTAGTAACTGGACGGCTAAAGATTTTGTTCCGATTACTTTTGTTCAGCAGTAATTGTCTTACTTGTTTTTCGGATTTTTAATAAATAATATAAACTCTATGGCCTTGTGTCTTACCCGAGGCACAATGGTTTATTTGTGAGGGTTATTATATGTCATTATCATATATCATCAATAAAACATTGGACATTCTTGCATGCAAATTTTGCGCTCTCTGTTTTTCTTTTCTGCTTTTCACTTTATCAATACAGTTATGCTCTTACACACACTCACATATCAAACTGCAGATCCATATCCACTCTGGATCCCATTGATAACAGTTCTGCTATTGCCAGTTATAACTTCGAAAGTCCGATCAACCAAGCTGAGGACCAAGGTGAGGAAGATTGTGAGGTACCTGGAGAACTTGCTAGACTGTTACAGCAGGAAGAGAGGGCTATACAGCCTCATGAAGAGCCAATTGAGACAATAAAATTGGGCACAGAGGTAGACAGAAAAGAAGTCAAGATCAGCGCGAATCTGGGGATTAATGTCAAATAACATTTGATACAGATGTTACACGATTATGTTGAGATCTTCGCCTGGTAATATGAAGACATGCCGGGACTAGACACAAATATAGTGGTTCATCGTCTGCCGACTAAAGAAGATTTCCCTCCGATAAAGTAAAGGGTTCGTCGTATGCGCCTTGAAATGTCAGAGAAGATCAAAGCAGAAGTTATGAAATAGTTCAACGTTGGGTTCTTAGCTGTCACTTCCTATCCGTAGTGGGTGGCCAACATAGTTCCAGTTCCTAAAAAAGACGGTAAGGTACGGATGTGTGTGGACTATAGAGATATGAGTAGGGCAAGCCCCAAAGATGACTTTCCGCTCCCCCACATTGATTTCCTGGTTGACAATACCGCGCAACACAAGATCTTTTCCTTCATGGATGGTTTCTCTGGATACAACCAGATCAAGATGGCACCCGAAGACATGGAGAAGACAACCTTAGTCACACAATGGGGCACTTTCTATTACAAGGTGATGCCTTTTGGGTTGAAGAATGCTGGGGCAACTTATCAGCGAGCCATGGTAGCTTTGTTCCACGATATGATTCACCATGAGATATAGGTTTATGTTGATGACATGATAGCCAGGTCTCAAACCGAGGAAGAACACCTTGATCATCTACAAAAGTTGTTTGACAGGTTGAAGACATACAAGTTGAGGTTAAATCCGAATAAGTGCACCTTTGGGGTAAGGTCTGGTATACTTTTGGGGTTCATCGTCAGTGACAAAGGTATTCAGGTAGACCCTGCAAAGGTGAAGGCCATACAAGAGATGTCGGCTCCCCGTATTGAGAAGGAAGTTAGAGGTTTCTTGGGACACCTAAATTATATCTCCAGGTTCATTTCACATCTGACTGCTACTTGTGAGCCGATCTTCAAACTCCTGAAGAAAGCTCAAGTAGTAAAATGGAATGACGAATGCCAGACTGCTTTCAAAATAATCAAGGAATACCTTCAAGAACCACCCATTCTGATGCCTCTGATTGAAGGTAGACCTTTGATAATGTACTTAACGGTGCTAGACAATTCAATGGGGTGTGTGATGGGGCAGTATGACGAGTCTGGTCGAAAAGAGCATGCAATATACTACCTTAGCAAAAAGTTTACCGACTGTGAGACAAGATACTCACTGCTCGAGAAAACTTGATGCGCTTTGGCATGGGCTGCTCGTCGACTGAGACAGTATATGTTGACCCACACTATTTTGTTAATATCTAATATGGGTCTGATCAAGTATATCTTCGAGAAGCCCGCTCTCTCCGGAAGAATAGCAAGATGACATATGATCTTAACCGAATATGATATCCAATATGCAACCCTGAAATCAATCAAGGGAAGTGTATTAGCTTATCATTTGGCTCATCAGGCCGTGGATGTCTACCAGTCCATGAATTTTGAGTTCCCGGACGAGAATATTAAGCTAGTAACTGACTATGAAGAACCTAACCGGATGAAGGACCTGAAGAAAGATCCCGCTGGACTATGGTTTTTGAAGGAGCATTGAACGCACTCGATAATGGAATTGGTGTTGTAATGATATCCCTGAGGGCTTCCATACTCCTTTCACTGCCCGACTATACTTTAACTGTACCAACAATATGGTGGAGTATGAAGCATGCATCATGGGTCTCAAAGCTGCTATCGACCTGAGGATCAAGTTCTTAAACATTTTTGGGGATTCAGCCTTGGTGATAAGTCAAATCAAAGGAGAATGGGATATGAAGCACAAGAATCTCATCCCGTACAAGGAGCACATGCTTACATTGCTCCCACACTTTGCGGACGTAACCTTTGAACATTTTCCATGAGAGGAGAATCAGTTAGCGGATGCGCTAACTACCATGTCTTCTATGTTCAAGGTCAGGTGGGACAACGAAGCTCCCCAAATCACCATTGAGAGGTTGGATGAACCAGTGTACTGCTGTGAGATTGATACTGAAGAGGTAGCAGACAAACCTTGGTTTCACGAAGTAAAAAGGTATATCTAGGCTCAAGAATACACTGAGGGGGCATCTGCCAATGACAAAAAGTTTTTGAGGAGGTCCGCCGCAAAATTCTTCCTTCATAATGGAATCCTCTACAAGCGCAACCATGACTCTACCTTACTGCAGTGTGTAGACAAGAGCGAAGCGGATAGGATTATGAATGATCTACACGAAGGTACCTTCGGAACCCATTCAAGTGGACATACCATGGCTAAGAAGATCCTACATGCATGATACTATTGGTCCACTATGGAAGCAGATTGTTATCAGCACTCCCGAACTTGCCACAAGTGCCAAATCTATGCTGATAAAGTACATATACCTCTGATTCCCTTGAATGACTTGACGAATCCTTGGCCCTTTACAATGTGGGGCATTGACAAGATAGGAGAGATTAGACCTACCGCGTCCAATAGGCATTGCTTCATCCTGGTAGACATTGATTATTTCACGAAGTAGGTTGAAGCTTCCTCTTTTGCTACTGTTACCAAGAATGTTATGGCGCTGTTTATCAAGCATAACCTGGTTTGTCATTACAGTTTCCACGAAAGAATCATCACTGACAATGGTACGAATCTCAATAATACGATTATCACCGAACTCTATAAACAGTTCAAGATCCAGCACCATAATTCTTCCCCTTACCGGCCGAAGATGAATGGTGTTGTGGAGGATGCTAACAAGAACATCAAAAAGATCATACAGAAGATGATGGTGACATAGAAAGACTGGCATGAGATGTTACCATTCGCTCTTCGTGGTTACCGTACCTCAGTACGTACATCAACGGGGACAACACCTTATGCTCTGGTATATGGTATGGAGGATGTCCTACCTATTGAGCTCGAGATCCCTTCTCTGAGGATTATGAAGGATGCAGTTTGAATGAAGATGATTGGATCCAGACTCGACTTGATTAACTGAATCTGGTCGATGAGAAGAGACTTACTGCTGTTTGTCATGGTCAAATGTATCAAAAACGGATGATCAAGGCTTTTAACAAAAAGGTCAGGTGCCAAGCATATCAAGTTAGGGATCTAGTGATCAAGCGCATCATACTACTGCAAGGTGATCCCAGGGGCAAATGGACTCCCACATACGAAGGGCCATTTCTGATCAAAAGTATATTTTCTGGTGGAGCCATGATTCTGACCACCATGGACGGTGATGACCTTCCTCACCCTGTCAATGCAGACATAGTGAAAAGATACTACGCATGAACAAAGACCCGCTAGGTTGACTGGCCTAGGAAAAAATAAGGGCTTCTCAGCGAACCAAAAGGGTTCGGGAAAAAATTAGAGATGAAAACAAAAAAATATGTACACCTGGCAAGTCGAACTCTAAAATGGCGGCTTGAGCAAAAAAGGGTATCCAGGTGGACTGAAAACCCGAAAGGGTGATCCAGGAAAAAGTTAGGGAGTTAAAGCGTATCACTGTGTCCCATTGGATCACCTTGCGACCAGAATTCAGTATCAACTATCAAGTTCAAACAACACCAATCAATCTAGTCAGCTTCGGACAAGCAGCAAAGTGATGAGACGCTCGAAGACATAGCGACAACAGCATAATTGAAACTCAATGGGATTATTACATAGTTGTATTCTTCTCTTTGTACACAATATTGTATAGCTTTCATTTTCATGGCAGTGTTCTCTTACTAGAGCGTCAACTTCCTTGTACAAAATGCCTCTTATAGGCCAACTTCAGAAATTAATACAAGTTGTTTTTACAAAACCATTTGTTTTTCTTTTTTTGTTTTGTTTTGCAAAAACGTCCAATGATTTGTTCTTGACATATGCATTTGAATATGATTTATATTCACAAATATTCGAATAAGAAACAGAAAGACAATTGCTTATAACTTAAGAAACAGGGGCAGGGACTAGAAGAAACACGTCAAGCCCGACAGTTACTCCTTCCAACAGATACAGGGGCAGAGACAGTTTTGAAACGAAGTCACCATTACATGCACCCCCGTGAGATCTACACTCCCCACAGGGTAGAGGCAACCAAAGCTTTGACATCGACTTCCCCAAACAGAGGCTCAATCCCCAACAAAGTTTATTCCTCCAGCTACGGAAGTTCATCCCCCAGCGGAGTTTATTTCTCCGAATCAGAAAAATCTTCCAGCAAACCATCTCTTCTCTCAAACAGATTTATTCCCCCGCAGAGTTATTCTCAAGCAGAGTCTCTCCCCAGTAGATTATTCACAAACAAAAAGGAGTAAATCCACGGCATAGTCATCTCCGTTCACCATCCCCAACATAAGTAGAAGAACCACTTTTTCTACAACGGTCAGGAATTCAATTTCCAGTACTCTCCAACAGCAGTCAGGGATTTATTTTCCAAGACTCAGATATGTCACAATAGCATTTCATGTTCATACATCATGACATGTGCATACATATTGCATACAACATAATCTCATTTATTTTGAGAACATCATCACACAATGCATTTCATGCATCACATATAATTAATCTTGTACCTTTTCAGGAAAGATGGTCATCATCAACAATTCCAACAGTTCAAGATTAAATCCATGAAGCTATACATGTCATATCTGCAGACAACTAATGGAAAATCAGTTCCCGAAACCAAACGGGTCAACTAATCTACGTGATCAAATGAGATAGCCCTACTACCCATGCTTTATTTTCGAAGTAACCATACTACCCAGGCTTTATTTCTAAGTAACCCTACTACCCAGGTTCCTTCTCATAACCCTACTACCCATGCTTTATTTCGAAGTAACCATACTACCAGGGTTCCTTCTTACAACCCTAACACCTAGGATTTTATTTCGAAGTAACCCTACTACCTAGGTTCCTTCTCATAGCCCTACTACCCAGGCTTTATTTTCGAAGTAACCCTACTACCCAGGTTCCTTCTCATAGCCCTACTACCCATGCTTTATTTTCGAAGTATCCCTACTACCCAGGTTCCTTCTCATAACCCTACTACCCAGGTTCATTCTCATAGCCCTACCACCCAAGCTTTATTTCGAAGTAACACTACTACCTAGGCTCCTTCTCATAGTCCTACTACCCAGGCTTTATTTCGAAGTAACCCTACTACCCAGGTTCCTTCTAATAACCCTACTATCTAGGCTCCTTTTCATGAATTACCTGACGACGTTTTACATGGACTTGTCCCGAGAAAGCCCTATACAGGATCCTTCTCTTTCATCTCCGGACAACAGTTTACAACATTGTAAAACCTGGACCCGACCAGATACGGTCAATTTCATATTTCCCCAGTAAGTCGATGTGAAGCCTGGGATACGACAAGATAGCAGTCGGCCTTATCATCCTTAACCAGTCATTGTGAAACCTGGACTCCACCAGATAACAACTCACTTTTGTCTCATCAATCAAGAGTTAATTTCCAGGTAGAGTAATGGACAACCGAATCTCCTAGACTCTATTTCCCAGGACATAAATCAGCATTCACCGACGAAGTCCTCCTCAACAACAGGTACAGGGTTTCTCACAAAGGAATCTCTTATGCGACCAATATCTGTTCTGGATGGCATCTTTAAGCCCATCTCTTACGATTCTCCGTCGCCTTCCAAATGGAATCTGTAAGCCCATTCCCGATATTATCGATCTACATTCACTTCATGTGAGTGCAAATTTCTAGGCACTCTAGTGTTCAATCATCTTTCACCTTCAGATCACGAAAGGCAGACAAGCCAATCTACACCCTCAGGTATAAGAAGATTGAACAGGGTCAGCAGTTGCACCCATGATTTTTCCCTCTCATTTTACTCAAAACATACTCCTAGAGGTCCTCAATTGCTCAAGTTGACTAAGGATTGACCAGACAAATCCTCCTCCTAAGACAATAAGCCTCAAACTAGGGTTTCACTCCTCATCAAGATGTTTGAGTTCCGAGGGTCCTAAATGGTTTCCATTGCCCTAATATGTCCTCAAGATCATCCATGCCAAGTTTCATGCCTTGCACAAGAAGTTTGCTCAGTCAACTGCTCAAATGCCTGAAAATCAACTGTATTAGGTCAAAAGTCAACTATGACTCACATACAGTCAAACTTCAAGATTTTTTATCAACATCAACATTTTGAAGTTATATCCATCATTTGATCAAGGGTTGATCATGATTCCTCAAGGAATGCTCCTAATCCATCAAAACTCAAAAGTTGCTAAATTAGGGTTCATATAGGAAAAGTCAACCAAACTTTGACCAGACATAACTTTCTCATACTTTATCAGAAATTTCTCATCCAAGGCTCATTTTGAAGAGAATCCAATTCCCTACAACTACTCTTCAGCCCTCAAGGTCATGAAATGCCTCAAAAAAAAGATACAAGTTCATACATTATAGGTCATTTCAAAAAGTCAACAAAAACACCTTTTGGGTCAAAGCTCCTTACATGAACATGGAAGATCCAATGGAGATGAAACTAAAAGGGTTGTTTATAGGACATCCTAAGCTTTCTAAAAAGTCCAAGAACACCCTCTTAGGGTAAAAATTGAGAGAGAGAGAGAGAGAGAGATGCATTGCCAAAGTTGGCAATTTTTGGAAATTTGCACAAAGTCAACAATGCTCAAAATTGCATTTTTTTTCCACATGGGCCCATCTTTTTCAAGATTGAATCTTATCCCTAGCATGGTCCACGACCCATGGGACCCTCATTGCCTCATTTATTTATTTATCTAATTTATTTTGATTTTATTTATTTAAAATTCAAATTAAATCAAATTAAATCAAAAATAAATCAAATAAATGGGATAAGATTTGTTTTGGCATTGATTGAATATCTCATGAGCTGTCAAATATCCAAACAAATCATGCAAGTTTGAGAATGGGAATAAATCTCCATGTTTGGAAAGATTGGAAGCAAACTTAAAGACCATAACATCTTTTGGTTCTTTTCAATTCTATTACCCTAGATTGATTCACTACTTATACCAGGACACTAAAGACCTAGAGGACAAGGGAACAGATGCGCAACTAGCCCCAAAACAGAGAGAAAAATTCCAAATTTTCCAACAAAAAGTGTAGATCGGTTTCACTTCTGGAGGCCGATTCAAGTTTTTCTAAGGATCAAACAATAATCCTTGGACATCTAGGAAGCTATCACGGTCATTCCTAAAGCTTGCAGTGTCCAGAATCCCGCCCTTGCACTCATAGTTTGTTCTTATCTTTTCTAATCTCGATTTCAGTCATTCATCCATTATAAATATGATTTGACTGCATATTTGTGTGCATGATCATCATGTGAATGTTTCTGGATATTTCAATTTAAGCTTGAGTGCAGGTATAATCATTTGTCATTGTAAGGGTTCCGAAGCTTCAAATTGGGGAACCCTAGCTAGAGGAAAAATTGGACAAAATTAGGGGTACTATCATGCTCAGGAGATCGTTTATATTCAATCCATGTGTTTGGTTTGAATTTATGTTGCTTGTATCGTGTTTTAGAATGTTGCAGGTTTGTAGCTATGAACAAAATCCGTCATTATAGCCTATATGACGGAAATAACTGTAGGTAAATGTCCATCACCTAAAACGATGGATCAATGAAGAAGGTGATGGCATGGTGTTCATTGACTGGGCCATTCAAATCTACGGGACCCACAACATGCATATTTTAAAACGTGTCCATTGATCCGTTTTCATATTATAATATTTTGTTTTGCTTATATGTATGAATGATCAGGATGGCGCAGTGGTAGAGGCAATGGGTGTTAAGGCTTGGCGTGTGTGTAAGGGCAGGGGTTCGAACCCTACCTCTTACATATCATTTTTCCAATTTATTCTTGTAGATCTGGTGCTCTAAGGTTAAGCGCGCATACTATGTACCATAAAATGTTCATCGTTGGATCTACGCAGCCATAGATCTAATATTCCAGGTCTGAAAGCCCCTGGTGAATCTCTAGGGAGCAGGGAGCATTGGATCAAATGCAGTCATTGGGCCAGCAATCTTGGTCCTAACACAAATTCAATTCCACACCCCCAAATTGCTTCTCATATCAGGCCCATTTTAATTTTTGTTTTAATTTCTTTATTACTTTTTTATTGTTTTAATTATTTATTCTAATTGACTTAAAAAACCATTTTTTAATTAAATCATAAAATTAAGAAATCAAAAAAATGTTAGAATTAGTTTTTTTATTAAAATTAATTTTGTTTAAAAATAAATTAATTTAATTAGGGTAACTTGATTTGTTTTCCTTAATTAAAATTAATTAGAAATTAGGACTAATTCGCAAAATTCAACTTTACTTTATTTTCTTAAATAAAAATACAAAAAATATTTTAAGTAGATTCTGTAGGATATTTAATCTATTCTCGTGTCATTCCTCGTGCGCATTTACCTATTTATTTTTCCAATTATTGTATATGTTTCGAGTTTGTAATAGATTTTTAACTTAGGTTTATTACTATTTTCATTTACTGTTTTCTCCAAGTTTGGTTATGTAACCCCCTTCCCAAGGCCTTGTAATAGCTAGGTTTAAACTTCTCACACTTTTACTTTCTATCATTATAATTTGTTTAGATGTATAAATAATAGGATTGTATGCAAAAGATAAATCGAATGTTTAAAACAGTAGAACACCCTAACCGTGCAAAGATCAATAAACTGAAAAACAAAAACTTGCACATACTCACTCCTAGGATTTTTCCCACTTCAGTTGCCTTTGAAAAATGGTCACTATTCTCGAAACGTGAGAATTTTTAGCGGTTGTCCTCTAATTCGAAAGATCACTAGTCCCTCGATGACCCTTTCGACGTTGCCTCGGTAAAACAGTGATCTTAGAACTTTAGGACAGTTACTAAGAGATATTGCCTTGTTGCCTTAAGTGACGTAATCGTCCCTTTCGATTGTCCCTCAAACTCCAACGATGGAGCTACCTACTCCTTAATAGTAGGATAGCGCTGTCTAAAGGAAATAAGAAAAACAAACAGTCTTTTTCGAGTAGGTAGAAACTCTTAAGTACTTGCTCAAAATAATATTTTACACTATACACTTTCAAACAAACTTTTCAAACAAAAGTTTTCAAAAACGCTTTATCACACTCATGAGGACTGATACAAGAGTTACCATAAAGTGAATCGCCGCACTAGGGCATTTTTATAACTTTTCAAAACACACACAAAAGCAATTTAAAAATGAGCAAGTACTTAAGAGCCCATGGAAAACCATGGATAGAAAGGGTGATGACACATTCCCTTTCTATAATCTACCCCCCCCCCCCCCCCCCCCCCCCCCCCCCCCCCCCCCCCCCCCCGTACTCAGAAACATATCGAAAAAGGTTTTTTCTGTTCTTTTTCCCTTTTCCTTTGTTGGATAAAATAAAAGATGGTGCCGACTCTTGCTTACCGTACATTTGCAAACAAAAAACGCAAAACCAATAGTAACAAAAAACAGTCAGTTCTGCCACTGTATTACAAATACCATCAACAACAAATATTTCCTTCATAAGACCATGGCTGGTTCAGTTTAAATCTACCGATGATTTATACTTATTCCGTTCTGATAGATGCTTTCTCCGTTCTGATAGATGCTTTCTCTAGTTCAGTTAAACCGCTCCTAAAATTTATGCTGATTCGTTATCTAGTTAAAAACCATTCAAGACCTCTGATGGTTCAGTTTAAATCGACCAATGATTTACCCATATTCCGTTCCGGTAGACGCTTTCTCTGGTTCAGTTAAATCACTCCTAAGATTTATGCTGATTCGTTATCCAGTTAAAGACCATTCAAGACCTCTAATGGTTCAGTTTAAATTGACCAATAATTTATCCTGATTCTGTTCCGATAGACGCTTTCTCTGGTTAAGTGAAATTGCTCCTAAGATTTATGCTGATTCATTATCCAATTAAAGACCATTCAAGACCTCTGCTGGTTCAGTTTAAATTAACCAATGATTTATCCTGATTCCGTTGTGGTAGACGCTTTCTCTAGTTCAGTTAAATTGCTCCTAAGATTTATGCTGATTCGTTATCCAGTTAAAGACCATTCAAGACCTCTGCTGGTTCAGTTTAAATCGAATAATGATTTATCCTGATTCCGTTCTGGTAGACATTTTCTTTGGTTCTTCTAAAGGGCTCCTAAGATTTATGCTGATTCATTATCCAGTTAAAGACCATTCAAGACCTCTGCTGGTTCATTTTAAATCAACCAATGATTTATCCTGATTTTGTTCCGGTAGACGCTTTCTCTGGTTCAGTTAAATCTCTCCTAAGAATTATGCTAATTCGTTATCCAATTAAAGACCATTCAAAACCTCATGTGGTTCAGTTTAAATCGACCAATGATTTATCCTGATTCTGTTCCGGTAGACGCTTTCTCTGATTTAGTTAAATCGCTCCTATGATTTATTATCCAGTTAAAGACCATTTCAGATATCCTCTGGTTCAGTATAGATCGACCAATGATTTATCCTGATTCATTTATGGTAGACACTTTTCTATGGTTCAGTTAAATCGGCCCTAAGATTTATTCCGAGTCTTATCCAGTCAAAAACAAATATAGGCATCTACTATTTCAGTATAAATCAACCAAAGATTTATTCTGATATTTCTTCCAATCTCTAAGCCCATCTCCAATAACTCACCATCGTCTCTCTGAATGGCATCTTTAATCCCATTCCCAACTATCAACCAATAGCCTTACTTCGTGCATCAGTGAGTGCAAATTTCTGGGCACTCTAGTGTTCAATCATCTTTCACCTTCAAGTTACAAATGGCGAGCATGCCACTCTAACTCTTCGATTTTAACAAGATTAAATAGGGGAAGCTGTTGTACCCCAAAATTTTCCCTCCCTTTTTCTCAAGACATTTCTCACAAAGTTCTTTAATGGCCCAAGCTTGCACAAGTGTTGACTGGGCTAAATCACCTCCTAGCATTAAGGCCACAAATTAGGGTTTTTATTTTCACAAGGAAAATTGGAATTCTAAGGCTTAAAATGACTTTCATGGGTCATTATAGACCTCCAATAATACTCATGCCAAGTTTCAAGTCTTGGATCACAAATTTGCTCAGTCAATTGATTAGATGATTGAAAATTAGCTGTATTGGATAAAGAGTCAACTGTGGTCAACCCACAGTCAAATTTCAATATATTTATCCAATGTTAACATTTTGAAGTCTTATTCATCAATTGATCAAATTTGGATCACAATTCCTCAAGAAAAGTGTCCAAATCATCAAAGGGGCAAAATGGTCAAAAATAGGGTTTTGACTGTAATTAACTGATCAGTGACTATTGACCTAATACATGATCTAATGGTTTGAATCATAATCTAAAGTATTCCAATACAACATGTTGACCTAATTTCACGTCTCAAATCATCTTTTAGGATAAGTGGTTTGATAGTTGAAATTTGGTCAACTGGTGAAAAAAGTCAACTGGTACACCAAAAGTCAAACTTTGACTTTTTAGTCAAAATTGAGTTTCAAAAGTCAAGATCCATCAAGACATTCAAAAATATAAAGCTTGATTATCAAGAAACAAGAAAATCAAAAACTCATCAAAAAGTCAAACTTTTTCAGACTTAAAAAAATTTCTAAGTGTTTTAAAACATGATAATTTCACTACTTCATGACATTTTTTCATCAAGATACAAGATGATTCAAAGAAAACTTTCAACATGAAAGTTGTATATATTGATGATATATATAACTTTTCTTTGTTGATCAAGTCCTATAAGTGCTTTGATTTTGAGTTATAAGTTCATAAAGTCACGATCTCTTTCTAAAAACACTTAGTGAAAATTTTGACAAGTTTAGGCAGATTTTTGGCCTAACTTCTTGGCCATTTTTCATATAGTTATAAGTTGATTTATCCAAAATGGAAAACATGAAGGTTGTATAAAATGTTTCAAGCTTTCCAAAATGTCAAGGAACTTGAAGAGATCATGCTTGAGCAAAGAGAACCAAAGACAAGAAGTTGGGCATGCATTCTTGAAGTACAAGTCTTTTTTGTGATGAACACTTAGCAAAAACCCTAACCTATGATGCATAATCTCACTTTGTAGGCTTCTAACTTGTGTTTTAATCCATAGTTAATTGATTACATAACATATTGAGCCATTGTCCAAGCATTTGAGCCATTATCCAAGTTGCATTTCCATTTATAGCACAAAGGCACCATTGCCAATCTTGAAAAGTTGCTTTAATCAAAAAGTCAACTTGCATTGAGCTTTGCACTTGTTCCTTATGAACAAGCTTCAACTAAAAATTTAGATAAACATGTTTAAACTTTGTAACCACTCTAGATATCCTTGTACCATGCCTTGGAAAGATATTTGTCAAGCTTGCTTCAAAAACAAGCCAAAGATCCATAACATGTGAACCTTTGATTATGACCACCTCAAGCCTTCAAACCTATTCCTATAAATTGAACACCATTATGCAACCAAGAACAAAAATTAGAAAGCATTTAAACTCCCTCAAACTCTCTCAAACTCCGAATTTCCTCAAAATACCATTTTTGTGTCATTTCTGACCTTACACATCAAACTCTTAAATCACTCGTGCGTTCTTCCTCAAAACCAATCACAAAGAATCTATGTATCATTTAGAAGCTAACCAAACACATGTTGCACTTCTGTAATTCCATCTTCATCATCCTCCATTTTCAAAAACAGAAACTTGCATCTTGACTTCTTCAGCACGATTCAGGAACTCTCAGCTCAAAGTAACTATTGTAATAGCTTCCTGGAGGTTCAAGGAAGCTAACCAGATCATCATAATACCTTGAAATATGCTCTAACTCAAAACAAGATCTCCATCTGCAAGGTAAGTTTTCTGAACTTCTATCTCTTCATACAAGCATCATTTGGCTTCCATTTTCAAAGATAAAATGTAGACATCATAGCCTTGAAACTAACCATGTTTCTAGAATTCATTTATGTTGCCTGAGTAGTGTGAATTTTGAGTTTGAACTTCCAGAAAAATTAGGTCAGGATTTGGTACTAGTTAAAATCTGTGCTCATCTTTGATCTATTGTTTAAGTTATTTACATATTTGAAATCATGGTAAAATTTCTAACAAGTTTGATGTTTACACTTTTGAGAATGGTTGAGAAACAAGAAAGTTACAGAGTTCTGGTTATGGCGCGAGGAAGAAGATGTAGTTGTCACTAGATTTTGTTTTATAATATAGTGTGATGGTTTTGTATAAATCAACGGATGTATCACCACTCCAGTGGTAGAAAGCGCGCGCGTAAGGCATACTATAGAAGGTCATGGGTTCGAGCCCCAGCGAGACCTTTTGTCATTTTTACAATATTTTTTTGTTTCTTTTTGTTCAAAAACGCGCATGGGCCTTTTTCCTGATGGGTCTGATCATTTTACTCTATAACACCCATTTCACTTTTACCACGCAGGCCCAACAACATTTCTTTTTATTTCTTATTTTCTGATTTCAAAAACATCTTTGGGCCTAATAAATTCCAAATTTACTTTCTAACCTCCTAATCTCTTTTCAAATCCCCCTGACTTTATATCTAACTTTAATTTTATTTTATTTTTATTTTTATTTTCTTTTTCTTTATTATTATTTTACCTAATTAAAAAAAATATATTTATATACTTAGACTAAAAAATTGTTATTTTCTCTTTACTTTATTTTATAATAAAAATCTTATAAACATTTTTATTTCTCAAATTAATTATAAGTAGTTTAGACTTAGATTTTGATTTATCTTTTAAATTAACTTAGACTATACATTAAAACCTTTTTCTACCAAAAAACCCATAAAAACAAGTTTCTTTTCTCTTTACATTACCTTTGTATTTTTTGTATATTTTATTATTTCTCACTATAAATTATGTAATTGTCAAAGTTTTGTAATAGTTAGGGTTTTCTTATTTTTCATCCCCATTTGTAATTTTTATCCCCATCCTCTAAAATGATGTAATAGCGTAGGACTTTAAATTTCCGCAATTTATCGCTTTCCATATTATTGCTAGTAATTAGGGTTTGTATGGCAAGACTTAAAGCAAACAATAGACAACCCTAATTCAAGACAAAAATGCATGAAAACAATACACTTTGCACACTTTCACCTCTAGGGTTAACCCTCACTTGTTGCCTTAGAATAAAAAAGTCATTTCCCTCCAACTTGGGATACTTTAGCAAAGACCCTTGATTACAAGATCGTAGTCCCTCGATGACCCTTCGATGTTTCCTTCAGTAAACGATCTTAGACCCTTATAACAAATTTCTAAGGTATCTTACTATGTTGCGTTCTATGACTGTACGATGACTCATGTTTGTCCCTTCACATCCAATGATGAGGCTCTCTATCAATCAATGGTAGACAAGCGTTATCTAAAGGAGGAGGAAAAGAACGAAGACTTTCTTTTGAGTAGGTAGAACACTCGTAGTTGCTTGCTCACAAACATTTAAAAATAAAACATCTTTCAAACACACCAACACCTTCATGAAATATTTTCAAAAGTCAATGTTTTGTATACATTTTCGCTGAAACGAGAAACATTACAAAGTTTGCCTAAACGAAGGCACTTTTCAAAAGTACTTTCAAAACAAATCACAAGCACATTTATAAGGAATTTTCAAAGTGAGCTAGCAACTAAGAGCCCATAGATAAATACTGATGAAAAGGGTGCTAACGCCTTCCCTTTTCATAACCTACCCCGAACTTAATAAAATTCTCAAAAGGTCTTTCCTATTCTTTTCACTCTTTCCTTTATTGGATAAAAGAAAAGTCAGTGGCGACTCTTGCTATTCGCAACAATTGCGATAAAACGCAAAACACCAAAGTCAGTTCTCCTACCGTATTACACCAAGCAAATACCTAAACATATTCGTGCAACATTTTAATCAATATGTTCTTGACACTTCCCTCTAAGTTGGCGCCTATCTTGACTTCTTTCTTATCTGTCTCAGAACCCAAGTTTACCACTTCGACCAGCTCTTCATGTGGTTGGATAGCCTTTTCTTCTTGTATTAACAGTCTGGCAAGTTCTCCAGGTATTTCACAATCTTCCTCACCTTCGTCCTCGGATTTTCAAAGTCATAAGCGGCAATAGCAAAATTGTTATCAACGAGATCTAGAGTGGATGGGGATCTGCAATATAGTGTGTGGGTGTGTGTAAGAACACATAGCTATTTAAAAGTGCAAAAAAGTAAAATAGAGACAGAGAGCGCAAAATTTGAATGTAAAACATCCAATGATTTCATTAAATGAAAATATGACATATGAAATGACAACCCTTAACAAATGAACCATCGTGCCCCGGGTAAGACACAAGGTTTGGTGGCCGAGAAAATAACATATCCATCTCTGGTGAAAATCATGGGAGATATCATGACGCAAATAACAGAGAAAAAAATAAGAAGACAGTGCGAGAAAGTGTGAAGAATGATGGAGAAACGGGTGATTTATTTATAGAAAACACAATTGCATATAATAGCCAAGTGAGGTGGCGCCTCCTCTCCTTTTTATAGTGCATGCGCCATCTCACTTAGCTAAAACAAAGTGCATGCGCCAAGTGAGATGGCGCCTAGGGCAAAAAAGTGACTGCATGCGCCATCTCACTTGGCTCCTCCATTGCGGGGTTTTCTAAAACATGGTTATTTGCGTAATTTTCTCTGAAACATGATTATTTGTGTATTTTTTTTCAATACTTAATTATTGCTAAAAAAAATTCATGACTTTTTCTTTTGATTTAAAAAGAGGAGAGAGAAAATAATAGTAAAAAAATTGAAACCTTATTTATATACAGTGTGAGTATAGCATTCAAATGTCAAAAATAACTTATCTCATTATCAAACTAATTATTTTATCTTAAACATAAATTTTATATATGAAAATATATTCGGCAAAACTTGGAGGCATTAAAAATTTAGATTCAAGGACACATTTAAGAGATTTAAGTGTATTTGATTATGTGGTACATCAGAAGAATGTCTATTTGATTGGCGTTTATGTGGTTATAACAATAGTATGAACTCATATTCTTTTTTGCATAGGTAAACTTAAGCACCATATGATATTAGATTCATGTCATAACGATTGACATGTTTCAGTGTATGTGTTTGTTTGGTTGTGTGTTTGAAAACGTGAATTTTGATGATTTTTAGTTTAGTTAAAAGTAAATTTGAAATGTGTAATGTGTAATATGTTTGGAAAAATCTATCTTAAAAGTCAGTATTTTCGAAAAAATAAATAAATTATCAAATATTTTCTTTTGAATCCTTTTGAAATGAGAGAAAATATTTTTAAAATATGAATTATAAAATATTTTTTTAATATACAAAATTTTATCTCGTGTCACACACGGGTATATTCACCAGTGATATATAAATTATCAATTTACACTAAATTAAAAGGGTCTTTTCGAAAATCTAAGAACATGAAAATTAAAATATGAGAAGTATCATTTCAGAAATGGTCAAAATTGAGAATTTAGAAGGCCTTTAAGATTATTGAGAAATTTAAGTTAAAAATTTCTGATTAATTGGAAAAAGGTTTTAATTATTTCATCTAAGTGTTTTAGAATATTTTTTACAATGTGTTATTAAATTTATTGAGATATTAAATATAATATCAAATATAATCCAAGTTAGATATGATGATATATTAGATATAATACCAAATATAATCTAAGATGGTAAGCCCAAGCCCAATTAGGGTTGTATATAAATAGTCATAGTTTGTATCATTATTTGAACAATTCAAGTGAATAATATAATCTTTATTTCTTAATTATTCTCTCTTTCGCTCCTCACTAAAAGTGCCCCACACCACTAACAAATTGGTATCTAGAGCTTTTAATTATTGTTCTTGATCGTGTTTTCAAGAACTTCACGTCGGAGATCGTGTTTCCAAGACAAGTGAATCAACTGCTACGAATATGGCTGGTGATAATGGCATTCAAAATTCTCTTCCAATGCTTGATAGCAAAAATTAGATCCGATGAAAAAAATAGATGCAATCGTTGTTTGGCTTCCAAGATACCCTAGAAGTGGTTAGTGACGGTGTTCCTACGCTGGCTGCAGATACAACCAAAGCATAGAAAACTGTCTACATCGAAGTCAAGAAGAAAGATTGCAGGGTTTCATATTGCATTCAGACAATGGTCGATGCTGCTAACTTCGACAGTATCTCTCATGCTGAAACGGAGAAGGAGGCATGTGATATTCTGATAAAGTATTATGAAGGAGGTGAGAAAGTCAAGGTTGTCAAGTTGCAGACCTTGCATCGAAAATATGAATTTTTGTCCATGGAAGAAGACGGAAAAGTTGCAGAATATGTGTCAAAGGTCCAGAAACTCGTCCATCATATGAAGGGTTGTGGTGAAACCATAACTGATAAGATGATAGTTGAGAAGGTAATGCGAACATTAACCTCTCAGTTTTATTATGTTATCGTAGCTATTCAAGAATCCAATCAACTTGAAACCCTAAAACTGAAAGATTTGGTTGGTTCGTTGGAAGTGCATAAGATTAGGATTGTCAAAAGGAAAGGAGTTCAAGACTCAATACGAGATCTACAAGTTCAGTCATGGAAAAAGAATGGTGATTCCAACAAATCAAAAGGCAAAGTCGATAATACTCAAGGAAATAAGTCTTGGTCGAACTCTCATAAGCATCCGGTCGAAGATAGAGCTTCTGAATCCTCGAAAAGAGGAGGATGAAACTATCGAAAGGACAAAGAAGATAAGAAAGGTATGCAATGTTATCATTGTCAAAAGTGGGGTCATTTGGCCAAGAATTATTGGTACAGGAAAGACAAAGGATCGACAGACAAGGACGAATGAGCGAACCTTGCACGCAAAGACTCAAATGATTATGAAAGTATGGTGGTAATGGCTGCAGTAGCGGATAACCATGTCGAATCCAAGATCTGGTTCCTCGACTCAGGCTATTCGAATCACATGACTGGTCAAAAGGTGTGGTTGGTAGATTTCGATGAGTCAAAGAATAGAAAGGTAAGATTTGCTAATAATAGTTCGTTGCAATCAGAAGGTACTGGTAACATAGTTTTTTAAATGAGTAATGGAGGGAAAGCTATGATCAAAGATGTGCTCTATGTACCTAGAATGAAGTGTAACTTGCTAAATGTTAGATAACTTGTCAAAAAAGGTTTCTCAGTTGTTATGAAAGATGCGACTTTAAAAGTGTTTGATACTAAGAACAATCTGGTCTTGAAATCTCCTCTATTGAAGAACATGACATTTAAAACCATGATCATTTCAACTGAAGTACAATATCTAAAAACTATTGTTGACAACAAGGATA
Source organism: Vicia faba (assembly GCA_948472305.1). Lineage (NCBI taxonomy): Eukaryota > Viridiplantae > Streptophyta > Magnoliopsida > Fabales > Fabaceae > Vicia > Vicia faba. The sequence continues at coordinate 1,048,073,972 of OX451736.1, forward strand.
GTTGGTTGTGAAATTTGAGGTTTGGACATTTGAATTTTCGATCACTCAGTCATCTTATTACTCAAGATATGGTAGCTGGTATCCCAAGTCTTGAGATGCCCGACAAACTCTGTGAAGGTTTTTTAGTTAGAAAGTAATCCATAAATTCTTTAGTTTCGAAGATTCCAATGAGATTATCCTACATACTCGAAGTGGTACGTTCAGGTGTATATGGTCCAATCGAAGAACATACCATTGGTGGAAAAAATATTTTGTTTCGTTTGTTGATGAGTTTAGTCAAAAGTTGTGGATCTATGTGATCAAGAGAAAGGATGAAGTATTCAAAATTCTTAAGAGATTTAAGATACTTGTCGAAAATCAGAGTGATAAAAAGATCAAAGTCTGCGTTAAATGGAGGTGGCAAATACACATCTAAGATGTTTGAAAATTTATGTGTAGAACATGGTGTCGATCATGAGGTAACTGCTCCTTATGCCTCAATATAATGAAATTGCATAAATAAGAAACAGAACCATATTGGATATGGAAAGATGCATGTTGAAGTAGAAGAATTTGCCAAAAAAATTACAGGGAGAAGTTGTTTCGACTGCAGTTCATATTTTGAACATGTGCTCTACCAAGAAGTTGAAGAACAAGGTTCCTGAAGAAGTGTGAAATGGAAAATGACAACCAGTAAGTCACTTGAAGGTGTTTGGCACTATGTGTTACAAGCATGTTCCTGATGCAAGGAGAAGGAAGCTTGATGACAAAAGTGAACTTATGATTCTGGTAGGATATCATAAAGCTGGTGCATACAGGATACTCAATCCAATCAATGAGAATATTGTGTTGAGGCGAGACACTGTGATTGATGAAAAATCTGCATGGGATTGGAATTCTAATTATGCAATTAACAAACCATTGATGAGATATGGTTTCGACGAAGAAACTGATGAAGTCTAAGTCGAAGAAATTACAAATATTCCAGTCGATGTTGAAGCAATTGTTGACATTCCCGACAATGTCTAAATCGAAGAGGGTGTGGCTAATACAAGCCAAAGACCTCAAAGAACTAGAGTTCTTCCAGCAAGACTTCATGATTATGAAGTGGTTGGTGATGATGAAGTTACACCAGATGGAGAATTAGTTCATTTTGCTTTACTTGCAGGTGTTGAAAAAATCAACTATAGTGAGGCTTTGAAGATTAAACAGTAGAAGTCTACTATGGTATAATAGTTACAGGCAATCAAAAGAAAAAACACATGGGCGTTAGTCGAATTTCTAGCACATACAAAAGCTATAGAAGTAAAGTGGGTGTTGAAGTTGAAACACAATGTTGATCGTTCGATAGCAAGACATAAAGAAAAATTAGTAGCTTGGGGTTTTCTTCAAAGAGAAGGACTCGACTACTCTAAAGTATTTGCTCCAGTAGCAAGATTAGAGACTGTTCGACTAGTGGTAGCCTTGGCATGCAACCAAGGTTGGTCAAAATTTCATTTAGATGTGAAATCAACATTTTTGAATGGTCCTTTAGACGATGAGGTCTATGTAACACAACCTCTGAGATTTGTGATTTAAAAGGAAGCAAGTAAAGTATATAAGTTGCACAAAGCGCTTTATGGCTTCAAGTAGGCACCTAGAGCATGGAACAAGAAGATCGACTCATACATAGTCGAATTGAGATTTGTCAAATGCAAATCAGAGTATGGTGTCTATGTTAAAGTTATAGCACAAGATATAACAATCATCTGCTTATATATCGATGACTTTCTAGTAACTAGAAATATCCTGGAGAACTTATCGAAGCTTAAAAATTTGATGATGAAGAAATTTGAAATGTTGGATATGGGAAAATTTTCTTATTTCTTAGGCATGTAATTTCAAATGTCAAAGCAAGGTATGATGCTACATCAAAGAAAGTATGTTAAAGTGATACTCAAGAGATTTATAATGGATTATTCAAATCATGTATCCTCACCTGTCGTACCAAATGTGAAGTTGGAGAAGAATGGAGAGAAAGACAAAGTTGATGTAACTTTATTCAAGAAAATTGGGCAACACCCCGATTATTTATTGAATTATTTTAATAAATTAATTATTTGATGTTGTGTATTTTTATGCGTTGATGAGCACTTTGTTTGTGATTTATTTGGTGAAATAGATGGGTTGATTATATTATGTGTGGGGCAGTGTCAGATTAGAATAATAATGAGAATTATTTTGATAATTAAATAATTTAGTTGAAATTATTTGGATTGAGAATAATTTATTAGAATTATTTAGTAATTAAATTAGATAAAAATAATGAGGGCAAGATGGTCATTGAAGCTACCGGCAAAAGACACAGAGCCGTCACCGAACTTTATTTATCTCGAAGGAAGGGGAAATATCGAGAAAACCACAAGAGGATGGATAAGATGGTCTTGCAACCAAAGGAGAGGGTAAGAAAGTCGATTATGAAAGGGGAATGTATTAGCACCCCTCACATCTGTTGTACTCAACAGGATCCATTTTGATTATTTGCTTATTAGGGTGTATTTATCTATAACTATACTTGCTAAGGGGAAATAAATGGTTTTTTACTAGTGCGTTCGTGAGGGTCTCGCCAACCTTTGCCTACGTATCCAGTGAAGGAATCAAAACACCGTAGTTCTTATAGAAAATGTGGGTTTGTTAGTGTTTTTAGTGGGAGACATTAACGCACGCATTCTAGCAATAGCCATAGTCTGTATCACGGTAGAATGAATATAACATGCCCTTCGGGAGAAGTTTTGATTGGTTAAGTGTTTTGCGAGTTTTAAAATGAATTTGAATAATGATTAAATGTTTTTGGATTTTTGATTTGTAAATGAGAAGTTTTAATTAATTACAAAATAAAAATTCTAAAGGGGGAAGCCTATCCTAATGTTTTTATGTACTTGAAGGGCTAAAAGTATACCTCGACATAAGACGATCGAAACAAAATTTAATCTCCTCATGGAGTTACTTAAGGGAGTATAGTATCAAGATTTAAAAAAATAAAGAAAATTTAAATTCTAAATATTTTTTATGGTTTTTATCAAGTTTAATAAATAATGAATTCAAAAGTAAATAAAAACCTACTTCTAAAATGTTCTAATATTTTTTTTTTGTGATTTTTAAGTAAAGAAAATATTAAAAGAAAATTAAAAGCAAAATAGAACCTAATTCTAAAATATTCTAATCTTTTTGTGTTTTTTAAGTAAAGAAAATATTAAAAGAAAATTAAAATCTAATTCTAAATATATTTTGTTATTTTCATGTACAGAAATGTAAGCAAGATTTAAAAATTCTATTCTAAACCATCAAACCAAATAGAAATTGCAATGATAAACAAAGGGGGGGGGGGGGGGGGGGGGGGGGGGGGGTTGAAGCAGAATTATAGGCAGATGGCCATAAATCTAGACGGGCTTGTATGGGTCGGGTCCAACATGGATTTTAATCATTTGCTGGATTTTTTAAAAAAAAAGAGAACAAAAAGGGTGATCTTCCAAAAACTAATCGAACCTAAATTAAAATGGGGCAGATGGGCTTAAGGATAAGGCCCATAAGAAAATTAAACCTAAAAAAACCCTAGAGACCTTACAACACCAGTCGCTGCTTATCTCAATCTCTCTTCCACACTAATTTTTTTCTTCTATTCCTATGTTCTTCCCAATTCTAATAATCGATTGAACCCTTTCTTTTATCTCTCAAACGACTCTCATGCTTATCTTTCTCACCTGCTCTCTCTCTCTCTCTCTCTCTCTCTCTCTCTCTCTCTCTCTCTCTTGCTCAACCGTTCCAACTCTCACAATCTTCCGATCTATTCTGCAATTCTCAAACTGATTCCTCACACAATAACAACTATTTATCTCTCTTACGCTCTTCTCTATTTTTATCATGGTATCACCCTCACAAATCTCTTCCTCTCTCTATGGATTTTATCTCCTCACTTACCTCACCGATTTTTGATCAATAACCATGGAAAAAGAAAAAAGTGAGAAATAATCAATAAGCCACAATATCAACACTAATCGGATCCCACATAAATCCAACCCCAGTCGATTTCAAAAGGAAATACGGTACAAATACATGATAATAAGTGAAGATAAAAATGAAATACCAAGAGATCAACGAGCGACTCCATGAATCAAGGTATGCTGCTCCTTTCTTTGTTTATCTGTTTCAGTTTCGTATTTGTGTGTTGAGCTTCTTTGCAATGTCTGATAGATTATTATTGTTGTGTAAGAGCGGGAGGGTTTATGTATACTGTATTAGGTCGTGTAGAGTTGCGGATTGAAAGTGTAGTAAGAGATCGATGGTGTTTCACGGTGTATGGAATATGATTGAAGGGTTTATGGTGGTGGTTTGGTGAAGGTTATGAGTAAGGATGAGGATGAGGAAAGATTGTAGGGTCTGTGGACTAAAATCAAGAGTTTGAGTTGTAAAGTTTTTGTATGTGATTCAACAGGGGTTAAGTTGAGTGAGAGGTTGAGAACAGTGTTTTGTGGTGTTTTTCTCTATTGCCTCCTAGTGTTTCTAGTGTGATCTCTCAATATTTTTTTCTGCTGTTTTTCTTTCGGTTTTTTTTTGCTGTGTGTAGTTGGTCTTTTTTCTGTGTCATTTTATTGTTTTATATTAGTTGAGAGGTGGAAAATCGGGGGGAAAAGTAGACCAGTTTAAACATAATTGGCATATTGCTTCAATTCCTTTCGGATGCAGCTTATGTTTGCTTATTTTTTATGTCATTTTCAGACTGGTTTGGACAGGTTTAGCAGTATTGTGGGATGATGTGTTTGGAGTCTTTTATGGCTTATTATCTCAGGTTTTTGGACAGACTTGTGCACAGGTTGTGTAGGCTATTTATGCAGACTTTGGATGGTTTCGGGCAGGCTTGCTGAGGCTAATTTTGGGACAGTAGCATGACACAGATTATGCAGGGCTGTTTGCGCAAACTTTCCGACTTTTATGTCTTGGTGATGCCCTTCTAATCTTAATCTTTTTTTCTCTTTTTCTGTCTGTGATGCATAACTATTGTTCTTCTTTTCTCATATATTTCTGAAGGGTTTGTGCTTTTAGGAAAATGATGAACAAAACTTTTGAGTTTCGAAGCTGTTTATAAATGATAGTTTCCTCTTTGTTCTTGTGTGAATAATTGTTTATTATTGGGAGAGAAAACAACAGTTGAAAACATTGAACGGATCAAAGATGTTTTTGCTTTTTGGCGCGGATTTTTTATTTGGCTGTTGCTATTTTCTTTTTGGTTGCTGTTGTTTTCTTTTTGGTTGCTGCTTGTACTACGGTGGAAGAACTGACTTGGTTGTTTTACATTTGATCGCAATTGTTGCGGATAGCAAGAGTCGCCACTGACTTTTCTTTTATCAAATAAGGAAATAGTGAAAAGAACAGGAAAGACCTTTGAGATATTTTCTTGAGTACGGGGGGTAGATTATGAAAAGGGAAGGTGTTAGCACCTTTTTCATCCATAGTTACCTATGGGCTCTTAGTTGCTTGCTAGATCACTTGAAAGTGCTTTGTTTGAAAAGGTGCTTTGTGATGGGTGTAGGTTTAGAAATATTTTGCAAAATGCCTTTGTTGCGGCTAACTTTGTAATAATTCTCGTCTCTATAAGAATGCATACAAAGTGTTGGTTTTGAAAATAGTTCAAAGAGATGTTTGTTTTTGAAAGATGTTTTGAAAGTGTAAGTGTGGAAATGGTTTTTAATTTGCGAGCAAGCAACTACGAGTGTCCTACGTGCTCAAAAGGTCTATGTTCTTTTCCTCCTCCTTTAGATGTTGCTATCTTACCATTGATTGATAAGAATCCTTATCATTGGATGTAAAGGGAGGGGCGTGGGTCATTGTATAGCCATGAATAACAATATTGTGTGATATCTTAGCATTTTTCTAGAGGGACTAAGATCATTTGAAGGTAACATTCTAAGCATCATCGAGGGACTATGATCTTGTATTTTTCGATTGTTTTTGCTAAGACGTCTCACTTTCATATTATGACCATTTTTTCTTAAGGCAATAAGCGAGATTACCCTAGAGGTGCACGTGTGAATAGTGTATTTGATTGCATGCATTTTGTCTTTGAAATTAGGGTTTTATAACGGTTGATTTTATCTTGCCATACACACCCTAATTACTAGCATTTTATATAAAAGTGGTAAATTGCAAAAAATAAATGTCCTATGCTATTACATAATTTGGGGATGGGGTATACAAATTTACAAATGAGGATTGTAAGAAATTAAATCTAATTATCTATTACAACCATATTGAATTTGAATAATGTATAAGAATTGAAAGGAATATAATGTACAAGGAATGAATGAAAAGAAAATGAATTTTGTTTTGATTTTGTTAAGGAAATTTAATTAAGTTAAAGAAAAGAAAGTAAATAGGAAAATGTTTTTGGTCTTTTTCATTGTAAGAAGTTAAATAAAATAAACTAAACAACTTAAATATATTTTTTGTGTTTTTGTGTAGAACACAATTTTTGTATTTAAAATAGTTTTTGTGTAGAAAATAGTTTTTTTATGTTTGGGCTCAGGGCCTGTTTGTTAGTAAGTAGGGGGTTAGAAAATGGAAAATGCCAAGGCCCAGCCAATGGAGGCCCAGGCACGCTCCCTGCAAACAACAAGAAGTGAGAAAATTTGGAAAAAAATGATAAAAGGTCTCGCGGGGGCTTGAACCCAGGACCTTTTACATGGCAAGGCTTTAGTGCGTGCTATTTGTACCACTGGGGTGGTCTGTTTCATCCGTTAGTTATACAGTTTGCACTAAATATAAAATGAACTCATGGCTTCATCTTCTTCCTTCGAGCGCAGGGATGTATAACTCATTTGTTAAGCTTCGAAAAGCTTCCTTTCTCAGCCAAATCGAAAGATGTAAGTATCAAACCTGCCTAAAGTTTGCAAATGAATCTAACCACATAATTTCAACAGTGATGGGTTGAAGATTAGCATGAAATACCAAAACTAAGACCTAACTGTTCAGAGATGAAATTTTTAATGTACAAGCCCGGATAATCAAAACTATGGACATGGTCAACTTCCTAGACATGATATCTACATTTTTCTTTACAAAGTATATATAAATGATGTTTGAATGAAGAGTTCCAAGTTTAAGAAAACTTACCTCTTGGAGTGAAACTTGAGAGACTTCGACAGAACCTCTAGGAACAGTTTATTGATGGATTAAGTCTACTTTAACCTTCCTTGATCTAGTTGAATCACTGCTTGGCTTCAAAAGTCACTGAATCGAAAGGCTAGTATATAAATGCTGGGAGTGAATCGAAGGGCTAATATATGGAGGCTAGGGAGTGAATTGAAAGGTTAGTATATAGAGGCTAGAGAGTGAACCGAAAGGCTCACTAACGCAGGAATGGGTTTTAGATCTTTGGGAGTGCTCTAAGGCTGGTATATGGAAGCTTAGTGTATGAAGGGATTTAGGAGTTGGTTCTTCAAAGTCAGAAATGGAAAGCAATATGGCTTTGGATGCAAATTTCGAGTTCAAGGAGTTTTTGAGAATTCGGGAGTGTTTGAGGATTTTTTCAACACAACAAAGAATATGGCCTGTGATTTGCAAATGGTCTCTATATTTATAGAGAAAAGGTTTTGAAAGTTGGAGTAACCAGATTTGTAAGATAACAAACTATGGTTTGGTTGAAAATGAAAAAAAACAAGTTAAATGAATTTTTATGGTTCCCAAGCTCAAGTACAAGCGAGGCCTGATGTTTGTTGGGTGTAGGATATTTGACTCATGCTTTTGATGTTGCTCGTGTTCAGATAAAATTAGGTTGGGAGCTCAAAAATATAAATTTGTGATTAAAGTAATCTTTATGAAAATAGATACATAGGTTTTTTCCATTTCGTCCAAAAATGGTATAATCTAGTGGATAAAGCTTCGAATCTTTGTGTAATGAATCACAAATTTGTGTAAACCTATGATTATGTAAAGATTTAGAAGCAACATAGTCTGTCAAGTGAGATTTTGAAGATAAGGTTATGATATTTGATCAATGATCTTCAACCAAGCTTGCTCGAAGGAGGCCAAATGCCCAATCGAAGCTTATGAACCAAGCTTGCTCGAAGGAGGCCAAATTCCCAATCAAATATTTTGGATTAAACTTGCTTGAAGGGGGGAAAATTCGAAATCTAAGCTTGTGAACCAAGCTTGCTCGAAGGAGGCCAAATGCCCAATCGAAGCTTGTGAACCAAGCTTGCTCGAAGGAGGCCAAATGCCCAATCAAAGCTTATGGATTAAACTTGCTCGAAGGGGGCCAAATGCCCAATCGAAGCTTGTGAACCAAGCTTGCTCGAAGGAGGCCAAATTCCCAATTGAAGCTTGTGAACCAAAGCAAGCACAAAGGAGTCCAACTTCCCAATCGAAGCTTGTGAACCAAGCTTGCTCGAAGGAGGCCAAATGCCCAATCGAAGCTTGTGAACCAAAACAAGCTCGAAGGAGGCCAATTTCCAAATCGAAGCTTGTGAACCAAAGCAAGCTTGATTCGAATATCCTAAACCAGATTTTGAATTCGAACTGTTATCTGCAGCCACTCCTTTTGATCCGCTTTGCCCTTTCGACAATTTTCTCTTCCTCCTTTCTTCGACCTGATGCTTGAGAGCCCAATATGATTCATGGAAACTATATGGGGAATTAAAAGTCAAATTGTACTTGTCCAAACCCAAACCTTAATTTGAGCCATCAGTGTTGAGGAAGTATCTTGAGCTGATCAAACCTTGTGCAGTCTTGACCCAGTAGAAATCTTGTGAGAAAATTCTTGAGAATGAGAGGGTAAATTTTGGGGTATAACAACTGCCCATGTTCAATCTTCTTAAACCTGAAAAGTGAGTATGGCATATTGTCGTTCGTATATTGAAGGTAGAAGATGATTGAACACTAGAGTGCCCAAAAATTTGCACTCGATGATGTGTTAGTTGATTGTGTAGGAAATGGGCTTAAAGATGCCATTTGGTGAAATGATGGAGAGTTGTCGGAGATGGGCTTATAGATGCCATCCAAAGGTGATTGTTGATAGAAATTAGACTAAGTATTTGCTTGATTGTAACTAGGAGACGTATCAGAATAAATCTTTGGTTGATTTAACTCTGAATGATATGCTGGAATGGACCCGTGTTAAGTCGTGTCTGGAAATGTATTAGAAGGAATCTGTGTAAGATTGCTTCAGGATAAATCTGTATGAAACTATATCTGGAGAAGGAATCCGTGAATTGCTTCAGGATGAATCCGTGCGAAACTGTGTCTGGAGGTATATGAAAAGGAATTTGTGTAAGATTACTTTATGATGAGCCCGTGTGAAATCTGCATCTGGGTAGGGATGCTTCAGGATGAATCCGTGTGAAATTTCATCTACAAATTATAAGAAGGAACTTGGGTAGTGTTTCTTCAGGATGAGTCAGTGTGAAACTTTTTCTGGAAATGTATGAGAAGGAATCTGTGTAAGATTGCTTTATGATGAGCCTGTGTAGGGCTGCTTTAGGAGATATATGAGAAGGAGCCTGGGTAGGGCTGCTTCAGGATGAATCCATGTGAAAATTCATCTGGAAATTATGAGAAGGAACCTGGGTAGGGTTGCTTCAGGATGAGTCCGTGTGAAACTTCATCTGAAAATATATGAGAAGAAACCTGGGTAGGGTTGCTTTAGGATGAGTCAGTGTGAAACTTCATTTGAAAATATATGAGAAGGAACCTGGGTAGGATTTCTTCAGGATGAGTCCGTGTAAAACTTCATCTGGAAATTATGAGAAGGAACTTGGGTAGGGTTGCTTCAGGATGAGTCCATGTGAAACTTCATCTGAAAATATATAAGAAGGAGCCTGGGTAGGGCTCCTTCAGGATGAGTCCGTGTGAAACTTCATCTGAAATATGAGAAGGAACCTGGGTAGGGTTTCTTCATGATGAGACCGTGTAAAACTTCATTTGGATATATATGAGAAGGATCATAGGTAGGGATACTTCAGGATGAGTCAGTGTAAAACTTCATCTGGACATATATAAGAAGGAGCCTGGGTAGGGCTACTTCAGGATGAGTCCGTGTGAGACTTCATCTGGAAATTCATGAGAAGGAACCTGGGTAGGGCTGCTTCAGGATGAGTCAGTGTAAAAATGCATCTGGGAATTTATGAGAAGGAACATGGGTAGGGTTGCTTCAGGATGAGTCCGTGTAAAACTTCATCTGAAAATATATGAGAAGGAACCTGGGTAGGGTTGCTTCAGGATGAGTCTGTGTGAAACTTCATCTGTGTATTATAAGAAGGAACCTGGGTAGGGTTGCTTCAGGATGAGTCCGTGTAAAACTTCATCTAGATATTTATGAGAAGGAACTTGGGTAGGGTTGCTTCAGGATGAGTCCGTGTGAAACTTCATCTGGGTGTTATGAGGAGGAACCTGGGTAGGGTTGCTTCATGATGAGTCTGTGTAAAACTTCATCTGGATGTATATAAGAAGGAACCTGGGTATGGTTGCTTCAGGATGAGTCCGTGTGAAACTGCATCTAGAATTTAGAAGAAACTCGTGTAATATTGCTTTAGGATGAGCCCGTGTAAAGCTGCATCTGGTTGTATAGGTAGCTGCTCTATCTTGTTTCAGGAACCATTCTTGGACCTGTTGAAAATTGTGGAAGATAATTATCTGTTGATTGATCTTTCCTGGAAAGTTAAAGAGTTAGTTGTATGCAATGTCATGATGTATGAGATGCACTGTGTAATAGTGTTCTCAACATAAATGAGATTGTGCTATATGCGTTTTGTATGCATATGCTATGAATGTTGTTGAAATGTATCTTTGTCTTGGAAAATAAATCCTTGGCAAATGCTGGAGAGCTTTGGGAAGTTGAATCTCGGACTGCTGTTGGGGATGAAGCGTATGTACGCCTTTAGACCTTGTTTTAGAGTGTTTCTGCTAGGAATTCCTGTTCTGTTATTTGAGGAGAACTCCGCTGGGGAATATTGACTTTTCTTGAAGGAAATTCCATGGAGAGTGTTGTTTCTGCTTGGGGAAAATAGTTTAGGAGTTATAGTCATCTGTTGCTCTAGTGGGGAATTACCTCTTGAAAGTTAGTTGTTATCTGGTCGGATTCCAGGTTTCACACCAACTTGTTAGGGATAAAGAAGTTGATTGTTATCTGGTCGGGTTCCAGGATTCGCAACAACCCATTGGGGATAATGGAAAACTCTACCGGGGAAGAGGAGTTTTGTTAGTGATTTGAAGAAGTTAAACTATTATCTGGGTGGGTCAAGGTTTTGTAGTAACTTCAGGGATAATAGCGACTCCGTTGGTGACTTCACTGGGGATTAGGGGTTGGGGTCCCTTGATTTGTAATAGTTGGATAGGCAAACTCAAGCTGGGGAGGACAAACTCAGCTGGGGAATTTTGCTGTTTGTTTGGGGAAATAAACCCTATTGAAGAGAATATTTAACGAATTCCACAAGGCTTCCTTTTAAGACCAACTCAGCTGGGGAGAGGACCTTCCAGAGATTGAAAGTCTGGCTGGGGATTGCATGGATCCAATTTTATGGGGATATCCATGAATTTGGCCTTGAGGGGTTTGTACCCTTATCCATGAAGATTATTCTGTGGGGATAACCTTATAGAGGTGGCTCTAACGACTTCAACGGGGACCACCTTATGAAAGGGACTTTGTGGGGATTTTTCGTTGTCCAATGTTGTAGTGCTACCAGAAAATGTGTGTTTGGTCATGCGTGACCCTTTGCTGGAAATCAAGTTCACTGCCCCAAGTGATTCAGACGGAGACCTGCCCCTTGTTATTCATTACTTCTTGATATATTTCTTGGAATCTTGACTTGACTGCCACAGATGAGTTGGATAATAACATGCCATTCCCCCTTGGTTATGGATAGTTTGTCATTGGAAGTGTTTTTCCATTTGAAGTGATTCTGTTTCTTGAGAGAATTTTCGTTCATTGGATATTTTCTGTGCGAATTTCTCTATTGTCAAACAAATAGCCATATGCAAACAGCGGTATTCAAACAATGCAAAGTTTATGTTTGTCTTGAAGATTTGAAAATGCATTTTAGCAAATAAAAGAGTTTTGTAAGAATATGAATTCAACTTAGGATTTTCAGTAACCTTACAGGAGTCAGGATACCTTTTGTAACAATATACTTTCTGTTGTACCCCAAAATTTCCCTCCCATATTTCTCAAAACATTTCAAGAAAGATCCTCAAGTTGCTCAAGGAAGTCCAAGGGTTGACCAGACAAATTCTCTCCCAAGGCAGTCTACCTCAAATTAGGGTTTCATGTGGCATCAAGATACTTGAGTCCAAGGGATCCCAAATTCCCACCATTGTCCTAATATGTTCTCATGATCATCCATGTCAAGTTTCAAGCCTTGCAGAGGAAGTTTGCTCAGTCAATTGCTCAAAGGTCTGAAAATCGACTGTGCTAAGGCAAAAGTCAATTGTGGCCCACATACAGTCAAACCTCAAGATTTTTGGTCAACATCCTCATTTTGAAGTATTATTCTTCATGTAGTTGTTTAGTTATTGGCATGCATTTTTGGTAAAACCAAGTGTGTGAATGTCATGACTGATGTCATAACATTCTAGTTTATTAGGTACTGATTTATTAGGTACCTTTGCAGAAAAATAATGTCATACAGGTGCTGCTGTTTATGAGTGTGTATCTGAGCATTTTGCAAAATGATCACATTTACCAAAATCAGTAAACAGGAATTCAGATGTCATAACAAATGTTAAGACATCCTGTTCTGAACTAACAGTTATGCAGTTTGGTTAATTCTGAGTTTTTTCAAGAAAATGACTCAGTCTTTCCAGAACAGAATCTCTCGTGGTCTTGGGGTTAACCTAGCTCAACCCTAACCTGGTTGATAAAGTCCTGTGACCAAGTCTTAAGGTCAAACGGAATTAACCCTAGCTTTTTATGGAAACCCTAACTGAAGAAGCAACTTCTATATATTCAACAGGGCTGCTATTTGGAATTTATCCCTTTTGACAGAAGATCATTTAGAAGCTGTATAGTTTTAACTATTGTAATCCAAGCAAGTATCATTGTGATAAGTGACTTGGAATAGGTTTTAATTGTAAGGGTTTTGTATCACTCAAAGCTTTGAAGCAAGAGTGTTTTGTGTCTCTTGACTAAAGCTTTGAAGCAAAGTCAAGTTAGGTTTATGTATCACTCAAAGCTGTGAAGCAAGAGTGTTTGTGTTGCTTGATTAAAAAGCTGTGAAGCATAATTAAGTGTATGTTTTGAAGAGTGTCTTCATTAAATCATTAGTCAATTGTTTTAAGTATCACTGCTGTGATTGAGGGGGAGTGAGTAGGAACTCAGGTTTAAGTTGTACTTAGATTGAAGTTGCATTGGGTAGGTCTTAAGTGAAGGAGATAAACTGGTTGGTTTATTCCTGAATTAATATCTCTTATAGTGGATTTCCTCCCTGGCTTGGTAGCCCCCAGAGTAGGTGTTGTTGCACACTGAACTGGGTAAACAATTGACTGTGTTCTTTACTGTTTTTGTATTTACTGTCTTATAGAAAGTCAGATACGGTGTCATAACATTGAACGTGACATTGAGTATCTGCATCCAGAATTTCACTTCATTTGATCAAGGGTTTATCATGATTCCTCAAGGATTGCTCATAATTCATCAAAACCCAAAAGTTGCTAAATTAGGGTTTTGCAGGAAAAGTCAACTCAACTTTGAACAAGAATAACTTTCTCATACTTTATGATAAATGACCCATCTAAAGCTCATTTTGAATAGGATGAAATGCTCTACAATCCATCTTCATCTCATAAGTTCAAAATATGCACTCACAAGAAGTTATGAATTTGGACATTATAGGTCATTTTGAAAAGTCAACAAAAACACCTTTTTTGTCAAAGATTCATACATGAACATGGAAGACTCAATTTAGATGAGACCAAAAGGGTTGCTTATAGGACATCTTGAGCTTTCTAAAAAGTCCAATAACACCTTCAAAGAGTCAAAATTGAAGAAGTTATGCATTGGTGAAGTTAACCTTTTTTGCAAAATTGCCAAAAGTCAAAAGTGCCTCAAATAGACAATTCAATGGGGTACGTGCTGGGGCAGCATGGCGAGTCTGGCCGAAAAGAGCATGCTATTTACTACCTTAGAAAAAATTTTACCGATTGTGAGACCCGATACTCACTGCTTGAGAAAACTTGATGCGCTTTGGCATGGGCTGCTCGCCGGCTGAGATAGTATATGCTGACTCACACTACCCTATTGATATCAAAGATGGACCCAATCAAGTATATCTTCGAGAAGCCTGCCTTGTCCGGAAGAATAGCAAGATGGCTGATGATCTTAACTGAGTATGACATCCAATACATGACCCAAAAAGAAATCAAGGGGAGTGTGTTGGCGGATCATTTGGCACATCAGGCCGTGGATGATTACCAATCTATGAATTTCGAGTTTCCGGATGAGAACATCATGTTGGTGACCGACTGTGAAACACCTGGACCGGATGAAGGACTTGAGGAAGGATCCTGATGGTCTATGTATTTTGATGGAGCCTCAAACGCGTTGGGTAATGGCATTGGCGCCGTGATCATATCTCCTGAGGGCTGTCATACTCCATTCACCGCCCGACTATGTTTTAACTGCACCAACAATATGGCAGAGTATGAAGAATGCATCATGGGCCTCCGAGCACCTATTGACCTAAGGATTAAGTTCTTAAGTGTATTCGGAGATTCCTCTCTAGTGATCAGTCAGATCAAAGGCGAATGGGATACGAAGCACCCAAATCTTATTCCTTACAAGAGTATGTACTGACGTTGCTCCCACACTTCGAGGAGATAACCTTTGAACACTTCCCAAGAGAGGAAAATCAGTTAGCCGACGCGCTAGCTACCATGTCTTATATGTTCAAGGTCAGGTGGGACAATGAGGCTCCCCAGATTACCATCGAGAGGTTAGACGAACCTGCACATTGTTGTAACATTGAGACTGAAGAGGTAGAAGATAAACCCTGGTTTCACGAGGTAAAGAGGTATCTTGAGGCTCAGGAGTACCCCAAGGGTGCATCTGTTAATGATAAGAAGTTTATGAGGAGATTCACTGCGAAGTTCTTCATCAGCAATGGTGTCCTTTACAAGCGTAACCATGATTCAACCTTACTGTGATGTGTAGACAAGAACGAGGCAGAAAAGATTATGTCAGAGTTACATGAAGGTACTTTCAGAACTCATTCCAGTGGACATACCATGGCAAAGAAAATCCTACGGGCAGGGTACTATTGGTCTACTATGGAAGCCGATTGTTATCAGCATTCTTGGACCTGTCATAAGTGCCAAGTCTATGCTGATAAGGTGCACGTACCTCCAGTTCCTCTTAATGTCTTGACAGCTCCTTGGCCTTTTGCAATGCGGGGCATCCATATGATTGGCGAGATCAGACCTACTACGTCCAACGGGCATCGTTTTATTCTGGTAGGCATTGATTACTTTACAAAGTGGGTTGAGGCAGCTTCCTTTGCTACAGTAACCAAGAACGTTGTGGCGCAGTTTATTTGGCACAATTTGATCTGTCGATATGGTGTACCAGAGAGGATCATTACAGACAATGGTACAAATCTCAACAACACGATGATCACCGAGCTCTGCAAGCAGTTCAAGATACAGCATCACAATTCTTCTCCCTACCGGCCGAAGATGAATGGGGCTGTTGAAGCGGCTAATAAGAACATCAAGAAGATTGTGCAGAAGATAACAGTGACATACAAAGATTGGCACGAGATGTTACCATTTGCTCTTCATGGGTACCGTACCTCAGCACGGACTTCAAAATGGGAAACACCCTACTCTTTGGTATATGGCATGGAAGCAGTCTTACCCATTGAAGTCCAGATACCCTCTCTTCAGATTATGAAGGATGCAGGTTTAAGTGAAGATGATTGGATCTAAACCCGGCTTGATCAACTTAACTTAATCGATGAAAAGAGACTTACTGCTATCTGTCATCGTCAGATGTATCAAAAGCGAATGATCAAGGCATTTAACAAGAAAGTCAGACGACAAGAGTATCAAGTTGGGGATCTGGTAATCAAACGCATCATACTGCCGCAAGGTGATCCCAGGGGAAAATGGACCCCTACGTACGAAGGGCCATTTGTGGTTAAGAACATTTTCTCAGGAGGAGCTATGATTCTAACCACCATGGATGGTGACGACCTTCCTCACCCCGTCAATGCAGACATAGTGAAAAAATACTACGCATAATCACAGACCCGCTAGGTCGAATGGCCTAGGAAAAAATAAGGGCTTCTCGGCGAACCAAAAGGGTTCGGGCAAAAATAAGGGATGAAAATAAATAAAAAACTGTACACCCGACAAGTCGAAAACCTGAAAAGGGCGGCTTGGGAAAAAAAGGGTATCCCGGTGGACTGAAAACCCGAAAGGGCGGTCCAAGCAAAACTTAGGGATTAAAGCGTAACACTATGTCTCATTGGATCATCTTGCAACCAGACTTCGATATCGACTATCAAGCTCGGACGGTGCTGATCAATCTAATTTACCTTCAACCAAGTAGCAAAGTGATGAGACTCTCAAAGATATAAAGACAATAGCAGAGTTGGAACCCAGTGGGATTGTTCACATAACTGTTTTTCTTTATTTTTCATGAATTGTATAAATTCTATCTTTCGACGACAATCTCTTACTAGGACGTCAGCCTCTTGTACAAAAACGCCTATTTACAGGCCATCTTCAAAATCAATACAATTCATTTTCACAAAGAAATTCCAAATTGTTTTTATTTTTCTGTTTTGTTTTGCATAGAACGTCCAATGGTTCATTTTTGATATATGCATTTGATAATGATTGTTGCTCATAAATATTTACATATGAAACAAAAGACGATTACTCGTAATATCAGGAACAGGGGCAAACAAGAAATGTCCAAACCTTACAGTTGCTCTATCCACCAGGTATAGGGATAAACCTAGCTGGAGAATACGACTAAAGGTACATTCACTCCCCGCAGAGCAAAAGGTATCTAAAAACATAGATTCTCCCCAAGCAGAGTTTATCTATCACCAACACTAATAGATTATCCCCAGTGGAGTTTATTTCTTCCACAAGCAGAAACTCAATCCCCAACAGGGTTCATTATCGCCAGCAACAGTAATTCATCCCCAGCCAAGGTTATTTCTCCAAATCAGCAGATCTTCAGACATAGTATCTCTTCCCCCACAAAGTATTTTTCTCGTCAGTTTATTCTCCAGCAGGATTATTCTCAAATCATCTTCGACCGTCATCCCCAGCGGGAATGAAG
This sequence comes from Vicia faba, assembly GCA_948472305.1. Classification (NCBI taxonomy): domain Eukaryota; kingdom Viridiplantae; phylum Streptophyta; class Magnoliopsida; order Fabales; family Fabaceae; genus Vicia; species Vicia faba. The sequence continues at coordinate 1,048,091,265 of OX451736.1, forward strand.
AATTCTACTCCTTACATTCTCCAGCAGCAGTCTGGGATTTATTTTCCCCGGTTAGAGAATATCATAAAAACATTGCATATCCATACATCATGATATGTGCATAAGCATCATACAACACGATCTCATTTATTTTGAGAACATCATTGCTCAATACATTTCATACATCATGACATTATATACGACTAACTCTTTACCTTTCAGGGAAAGATACAATCAAATTCTCACCTAGTTCAAGCTATGAAGCCCGGATCCGATCGGATAGTATCTTGATTTCTACATCATATTGTGAAGCCCGGAAAACGACCAGATAACAGTATCAAACACCGCGAAGCCTGGATTCAACCAGATAGTGGTTTATCTTTAAGCTATGAAGCCCGGATTCGACCGGATAATAGTTTAATTCCTAGCAAGCCGTGAAGCACGGATTACGACCGGATAACAGCCCAGCAAGTATTGTGAAGCCTTGATTACGACCAGATAATAATACAAGTACCATGAAGCCTGGATTCGACCAGATAGTGGTATGTCATACACAAGCCATGAAGCCAGGATTACGACTGGATAACAGCTCAGCAAGTTATTGTGAAGCCTGGATTACGACCAGATAGCAATACAAGTTCCTGTGAAGCCTGGATTACGACCAGATAGCAGCCAAAGACACCGCGAAGCCTGGATTACGACCAGATAGTGGTATATCTTTAATACAAGTTATGAAGCCCGGATTTGACCGGATAGTATATTGATTTCTCCGAACACCATGAAGCCTGGATTCGACTAGATAATGGTATGAAACATCATGAAGCCTGGGTTACAACCAGATAGCATCCAAAGACACCGCGAAGCCTGGATTACAACCAGATAATGGTATGAAACATCGCGAAGCCTGGATTACAACCAGATAGTGGTATGAGACACTGAAGCCTGGATTACAACCAGATAACAGTGAGGGACACTGTGAAGCTTAGATTACGACCAAATAGCAGTTTACTCGGCCAATTACTATGAAGCCCAGATTTTACCGGATATTAGTAGGCCTAAAAATCAAAGGGAAGCCCGGAGGCGATCGGATAACCACTTGATTTCTTCTGAAGCCTGGATTACAACCAGATAAGAAGTAAGGTATTGTGAAGCATGGATTACGACCAGATAGCAGTACAGGACACCATGAAGTCTGGATTCGACTAGATAATGGTATAAAACATTGTGAAGCCTAGATTACGACCAGATAACAGTACAAGACACTGCGAAGCTTGGATTTCGACCAAATAGCAGTTTACCTGGACAAATACTAAGAAGCCCGGAGTCAACCAGATATTAGTGTGCCCTAAATTCAAGTTGAAGCCCGGATGCAACCAAATAACAACTTAATTCCTTCTAAAGCCTGGATTATGACCAGATAAGAATCGAGAAATTGCGAAGCCTGGAAGACGACCAGATAGCAAGTTTAATCTCACCTCCCCAGTAAGTCACTGTAAAGCCTGGATTACGACCAGATAGCAGTCAGTCTTATCACTATAAAGCTTGGATTACGACCAGATAGTAGTTCATTTTCACCTCTTCAACTAAGAGACGATTCCCCAGTAGAATAACAGACGACTGAAGCTCCTAAAATTCAACTTTTCCTTAAAACAGAGAAAAACATTCCCCAACGAAATCTCCCTCAACAACAGGTATACAAGCTCTCGCTAAGGAATCTCTTATGCGATCGACACTCCTTCGGATGGCATCTTTAAGTCCATATCCTAGTATTCATTTCCAAATGGAATATGTAAGCCCATTCCCGACATCACAAGACAATTACCACTTTATGTGAGTGCAAATTTCTGGGCACTCTAGTGTTCAATCATCTTCCACCCTCGGATCACGAAAGGCAGAAAAGTCAATCTACATCCTCAAGTTTAAGAAGATTGAACAGGGGCAGTTGTTATACCCCAAAATTTTCCCTCCCATATTTCTCAAAACATTTCAAGAAAGATCCTCAAGTTGCTCAAGAAAGTCCAAGGGTTGACCAAACAAATTCTCTCTTAAGGCAGTCTACCTCAAATTAGGGTTTCATGTGGCATCAAGATACTTGAGTCCAAGGGATCCCAAATGCACACCATTGTCCTAATATGTTCTCAAGATCATCCATGTCAAGTTTCAAGCCTTGCAGAGGAAGTTTGTTCAGTCAATTGCTCAAAGGTCTGAAAATCGACTATGCTAGGGCAAAAGTCAATTGTGGCCCACATACAGTCAAACCTCAAGATTTTTGGTCAATATCCTCATTTTGAAGTATTATTCATCATATTATCAAGGGTTGATCATGATTCCTCAAGGATTGTTCACAATTCATCAAAACCCAAAAGTTGCTAAATTAGGGTTTTGCAGGAAAAGTCAACTCAACTTTAAACAAGCATAACTTTCTCATACTTTATGAGAAATGACCCATCCAAAGCTCATTTTGAAGAGGATGAAATTCTATACAATCCATCTTCATCTCCCAAGTTCAAAATATGCACTCACAAGAAGTTATGAATTTGGACATTATAGGTCATTTTGAAAAGTCAACAAAAACACCTTTTTTGTCAAAGCTTCATACATTAACATGGAAAAATCAATTAAGATGAGACCAAAAGGGTTGCTTAGAGGACATATTGAGATTTCTAAAAAGTCTAATAACACCTTCAAAGAGTCAAAATTGAAGAAGTTATGCATTGGTGAAGTTGACCTTTTTTGCAAAATTGCCAAAAGTCAAAAGTGCCTCAAATTGCAATTTTTGTTAATTGGGCCTAACTTTTTGCACTTGTTTTGAGTTTGTAACATGATCCACGAGCCCTATCTCTTTCCACTTGCCTTTATTTTATTTTTACCATTTATTTTGATTTTTTTATTTCAATTAAATCAATTTAAATCAAAATAAATCATGAAAATATCCAAACCATTTAAGTCTTAAGATTTGATGCATGTTTCAGGTACCTTATACAGCTAGCAAGTGAATCAAATTGTGAAAGGCATAGCTGTGCATAAAAAGATTGGTTTTGGCCTATTTTTAGAAAGAATTGCATGAAGATCAAATCAAGATCAAAAGACATAATTGACAAAGATTGAATGGACTTTTGTAAACCTAATTTGATAAGTGATATATAGTGAACAAAAGCAGACAAAAAACTGAAGGTTTTGGAGGTGTGGAGAGGAAGAACAAAACTTGAAAATTTCACCAAAAAATGCTGACTTAATTTCATACTTCTAGGCGTTTAGAAGACTCCCAAGCCATCTCTTTCATTTCCTGGGCACTCAAGGAAGCCATAGTCGCGTGCTAGAACTCACTGTAAGTGGTCCACGGTTTGTCTTTATTTTCATAATCGAATCTCTCTATTCTTGCATCCTTATCATGTTTCAATAGCATATTTGTAATCCTGATCATGTTTGCAAGCTAACAGTACCATTTAATTGCATTATTAGTAGCTGTATAAGAATCCACCATTGTTAGGGTTCCTTGTTGTGTTTTGGGTTTTTCTTACACAGGAAAAATTGGTCCACGAGAAGGGCACCATAATGCTCAGCAGGCCAAGGCGGTTTGATTCATGGCTTTAGATTCCATTTATCGTGCCTGTGGATGATTTTGGAAAATCGTTGGCTTATAGTTACGGACATTTGTCTGTAGGTAAAAGTCAGTGATCTTTTAGCAACAGAGAGAGGACAGGGACGATGCGCGTGGCAAGCTTTAATTTCCCCATTTAAATTTGCACGCGGATAATGGTTATTCTGTTTATTTTCCATATTATTATTTATTATTACTTCATATACAACACGCGCACATAACTCAGTTGTTAATAAGGTAGTGGAAAAGGCCATAGGACCTGGGTTCAAATCCTAGGTCCTCCATGTATTTCATGATATTTTTCATTACATGATCAGGCGTGCACACAAGGCGTGGAGACCACCATGTACCCTCAAGATTCAACCTTTGGATCTCCAAAAGACCAGATCTGAAGGCCATCATATGAAGGACCATCATACATCTTGGTCAACGCACATCACTGGAACATGGAAGTCAATATGGGTCAGAATTGTTTGGGCCCAGAATTTTTATTGACACACCCTCCAATTGCTATTTCACTGGCCCATTCTCTTTTCTTTTCTTTTTTTATATTTTCTTAATTAATTCATTTAATTATTTTAACTCACACAAAATTAATTCTTTTTTATCAAAATAATCATAAAAAAATAATTTGTCATCTGTTGTACCCCAAAATTTGCCCTCCCATATTCATCAAGAATTGTCAAAGTCAAGGTCACAAAATTCCCCAAGGGTTGTGCAGCTCAACTGTCTCCTATACAGTCAAAACTAGGGTTTGAGTTCTGGTCAAGCAAATGAACTTTTCAAACACTCTGACGTATGAGTCGATCTGAAATTTTTCAAAGAAACTTTTAAACCCACATTGAAAAGCAAAACAATTTTGAAAACACATTGAGCAAGTATCTAAGAGCCCATGGATAACCATGGATAGAAAGGGTGCTAATACCTTCCCTTTCTATAACCTACCTCCCGAACCGAGAGCAATCTCTTTAAGGAATTTTTCTGTGCTTTTGTCCTTTCCATTTGGAGAAAATAAAAGACGGTGGCGACTCTTGCTTCCGCGATATTTCGCGAACCAGCGTTAAACAGTCAGTTCCAGATCCACCGATCACAGAACTGGCGACTCTGCTGGGGACTAAACTTATAAAGTGAGGTGTACCTTAGGGCTAAGTCATAACTGTGTTTTCACTTGTATTGTTTTGCTTGCTTTACTATTGTGGGTTGCATGGGAGTTACATAGATCCTAAACCGGATCTGGGGATACCCTGTTTAGGTAGCATAAGCTGTGAGGGACCTGTCCGGCGTATACCGACATGGGTGAAGCAGTGGCTACGTTGGTGTGGCGCCTTGGTCTGTACCGATATCCCTCGTGTTGAAACGAGGAGAATATGGGTCTTCCTAGGAGTCATTAAGCACCAACAGACCTTAGAACCTTAAATGACCCAACTTGGCCAATAGAACAGTAGCAGTATGCTACGCCCATTGAGGCTAAACTCTCGTGATGGTTCTGGCCGCAAGAAAAGATTGCGATGCTGGAGTTATGACCGATTGAGGGTAGTCAATGATATTGGGATCCTCTAAGAACCCGGTTACTTTAATAGGACAGGTTGAACCCACCAACTTCAAGAGGGTAATACCCAGACCCCATGCTGGCCTAAACTCTAAGGGTTTCCCTTGTGTGACTTGTGTGCCTTCGTACTTGACTATCTTCATGCTTGTGACCTGACACTTGTTTCTTGCAGGTCTTGTTTATAGTCCTTAACTAGGACTCACGACAGGGTTACTGACATTACCCCATGCATACCATAGCATCATACCATTGCATACATCTTAACCCATTTCAAGGGTCTCAAGGGCTTGTGATGCAGGTCATGGTGAATCAACTATCCCAGCAGAGGGCAAAAAGGGGATTTATTTTCCTCTAGCCAAGGTTGTCAGGGGCTATGACCCACTGGATATGGTGAGCCTTTGACCCTTGAGGAAGGATTTTCTACAACAGGAAGTTTCTTCAATCAAGTTACCGGTTTTCAACTCTAACAAGTTTCTCTGTTTATCCCGCGAGATCCTTGAAATCATTGCATGCATGTCATACATCTCATTGCATTGCAGGTATCCCTTTGACAGGTTGCTTACCCTTCTCCGCTGTTTATTTCAGCCGATCGTCATGAATCCTGGATCATCAGCTGAACAGTCCATCAAGGATCTCCAGGCTCAGAACGCCCAGTTCCAAGGGCTAATCATGAACTTGACCCAGGGGCAGCAAGATCTGAAGGCTCTGCTTTTGAAGAAGGAAAAGAAGAAGAAGAGGACTGTCTTGTTCAGCCCTAGACGCAGATCTGGGAATACACCGCAAGTCGAAACTGAGAGGACAACCCCATCTGTAAGGGAAAGCAGTCATCATGAGAGAGAGGTTCCCAGTCCAGTGGTCTCCGACTACGAGACAGATTTTGACGAAGAGCAGTACCCTCCTGCTGATGACAGATATAAGCAACTGGAGGACAGAATGAAAGCTATGGAGGTTCAACAGGTACCTGGGTTGGATTTCGGAGATCTGGGTTTGTCGACGGGTGTGATTATCCCACATAAATTCAAAGCACCAACTTTCTCGAAGTATGACGGGGCGTCTTGTCCCAAGCTGCACTTAAGGTCCTATGTTCGGAAGATTCAGCCGTACTCTGCGGATAAGAATCTATGGATCCACTTCTTCCAGGAGAGTCTTTCAGGGACTCATCTCGAATGGTTCTATCAGCTGGATGGGACCAAGGTTCGTAACTGGGAGGAGTTGGCTACTGCTTTCTACAAGCAGTATCAGTATAATGCCGACCTTGCTCCTACGCGTACCCAACTCCAGGGTATGTCGTTAGGATCAAGTGAAGGTTTCAAAGAATATGCGCAGAAATGGAGGGATCTCGCTGGAAGGGTACAACCACCTCTGACTGACCGTGAACTTGTGGACATGTTCTTGGGGACCCTGTCTGGTCCATTCTTCAACCACCTCATTGGTAACTCATCTGCTGGATTCACCGACCTCATCCTGACCGGCGAAAGAATTGAAGCTGGTATCAAGAGCGGGAAAATTCAAGAGGCCATACCTTCTGATATTCATAAAAAGCCTTACACGGGAAAGAAGGAATCTAATGCTGCATACAGTCAAAAGAGTCGCCGTGATCAACATGCAGGGGCAGTCATGATCTCTGGTTCTGCACCACGCCGCCAACCACAAAGGGGAAACCAGCAAAGGCCGGACGGGCCTAAAAGGCAGTTCACCAACATTAACATGCCATGGTCGCAAGCACTGCAACATATGTTGAAGATGAACCTGATCGCAGTGATCAACCCTCCTGCCAATCCTAAGACTTCCTCTCCTAGCTACAATCCAGAAGCCAGATGCGCTTATCACTCCGATAGCCCGGGGCACGATACTGAAGACTGTTGGGCACTAAAGTACAAAATTCAGAACATGATCGATGCCAAAGAGATCGAGTTCGAGCCTGCTGAGACTCCCAACGTGATCAATGCCCCATTGCCAAAACATGGCTAGGATTGAGAAATATTTTGTTCATTTGAATTCAAGTTGTATTTTTCCTTTCTTGTGCAGATAAACAATTATGATGTTAAACTCTTTTATTTCATGAATGCATTACACATGTCTGTCTTGATTAATTATGTTTACTACGCTTAAAACTGCTTTCATATTTTTGCAATAGTCAACTCTTAATTGAAAATCCTGAACCTCTTGAGGGAGGATGACGAAAACGATACCACAATTTACAGTATGCTTTTGAACAGACCCCGCTGATGAGGTACAGGCATTGTTTCAATTCCTAAACACTGGAGTTATAAGGATGATAATCCCTCGTCAACCCATCAGAGTCAAAGAAGTAGGAGTTTCTATTTTCGAAATTCAAAACCCTTCATCATAACCTGGGGCAGGGTAGTTCTCTCAGTTGATCCAAGTGCATAACGAATGGCACCAAAGAGGTCCTTAAATAAACAAAAGACAGCGATGGTTCAGAACAATCAAAAGGACAGGCAGTCATTATCAAAAAAAAAATCATAAACGAAAAGCCCAAGAAGTCAAAACCTGTAAAAGGGACTTATGAAACTGGGGCATCCCGCTGACTGTAAGTCCAAAAAGGAAACAGTTCAGGCAAAAAAAGAAAGGGATAACAAAAATCAAGCGAGAAGTCTTACAACCAAAGCAAAAATGACTACCTATTCAGAATAAATCATCAATATCTGAACCATTAGTGGTATATCAAAGCAAAGACTCAAACAAGGTCTAACGCACGATCAACTGAGTTTAGGTTTGGAGAACATCGCGAAGAGCGGGTGGGTACAAATAATTCGAGCCTTTATCCTTTGTTTCTTAAACCGTGAACCCGGCCACGATATAACCCTTAAAAGTCCTAGCTGAAGCATGGGTTAGTTCGAAAGCATACTGTTACGAAGGTATCCTGACTCCTGAAGGTTTGCTGTAAAATATTGAGTTGACATCGCACTATATTACAAAAAAATGCATTTTCAAAATTCAAGACAGACATAGACTTTTGCATTCTTAAAATAACTTTGTTTGCATATGACTATTTGTTTGAACAGCAGGGAAATTCGCACGATGAACACCTTGTGAACAGAAGTACCTCCAATCAAGGGGCACAGTAGGAGCATTGCCCATTACCTGGGGCATGGCAAAATACTTCCAACAGGGGCAACTCCCTACATTCGGAGAGCGTGGACATAGTCGAAAAATACTACGCACAATCAAAGACCCGCTAGGTTGACACACCTAGGCAAAAATAAGGGCTTCCCGGCGAACCAAAAGGGTTCGGGCAAAATGAAGGGACAAAATGAAAAATCTGTACACCCGGCAAGTCGAAAACCTGAAAAGGCGGCTTGGGCAAAAATGGGTATCCCGGTGGACTGAAAACCCGAAAGGGCGGTCCAGGCAAAAGTTAGGGATCAAAGCGTACGACTATGTTCCGGTATTTCATCACTTGTCTACTCGAAGATTTGTCAATCACCCACACAGGTATCCTCTTCCCTCATCTCCGAAGCAGGGGCAATAATGAGTTATCCAGGCGATCCAATTGCTCTGTCAACCAAAGTACAAAGGAAAGATCAACATAAGGATGATTACCATCTACCTTTATAAATTCCAGATCGTGGGTTAACATCCGAAACTAAACAGGACAATTATCCACTTAATCAAAATCATGCAACCCTACACCAGTTCCTTCTCAATTTTCAGAAGAAGTTCTACACGAACTTATCCCACAAGTAACCTTACCCAGGTTCATCAAGAAGTTTTACACAAACTTATCCAGGTAACCTAACCCCGGTTCCTCCAGAAGTCTTACATGGATTTATTTCAAGATGACCTAACCCCGGTTCATTAAAGTTTTTACACAAACTTATCCAAGTAACCTAACCCCGGTTCCTCCAGAAGTCTTACATGGACCTATCCAAATAACCTAACCAAGAGTCTCACATGGACCTATCCCAAGATGACCTAACCCCGGTTCATCCCGAAGTTTTCACACAAACTCGTCAAGTAACCTTACCCCGGTTCCTCCAAGAGTCTCACATGGACCTATCCCAAGATGACCTAACCCCGGTTCATCCCGAAGTTTTTACACAAACTCGTCAAGTAACCTTACCCCGGTTCCTCTAGAAACCTTACATGGGTTTATCCCAAGCAACCTTACCCCGGTTCATCCAGAAGTTCTACACAAACTTATCCCGAAGCAACCTTATCCCGGTTCGTCAAGAAATCTCACACGGATCTATCTCAAGGTAACCTAACCCCGGTTCCCCCAGAAGTCTTACATGGATTTAGCTCAAGATAACCTCACCCCGGTTCATCAAGAAATTTTACATGAACTTACCTCACCAAGCAACCCTACACCGGTTCTCTCTCTTCAAGATGCAGTTTTACACGAACTCATCATCAAAGTAACCCTACCCAGGTTCCTTCTCCATTTCAGATGCGGTCTTACACGAGCTCATCAGCAGGCAACCCTACATAGGTTCCCTCTTTCAACCTACAGCATTACAGTTCAAAATCTCCCCAGGAGAATCCAATCCAGTTCCCCCGGAAAGATGGAATTCATATCCCCAAGCAGTAAGCTTATCCCCAGTATACTCTGGAAGCTTATCCCCTAGCAGAACACGAACGCGTCGTCCGGCTTTATTTAAAGAGTTATTTCCTTAACAGGATATAACTGGGTTATCCTCAGCCAAAAGCCACGAAAAGAGCGTCCTCGACGAAGTCTTCCTACCCCCAGCGAAGTCTATCAACACTTCCAGCACAACAAGGATATCCCCAGCGGAATTCATCAAATCTCCCAGCATAACTCATCAACGGTATCCCCAGCGGAGTTATCTTCACCAACTCAGCAAAGCATCGCTATCCCCACAAAGTAGCACTCCCCAGCATGATCGCTAGAGTATCTTTTCTCCCGCAGAATCATTCCATTTGCCAAGTTTATTCCTCAACGGAGTTATCTTTTCCTACCGGTATTCTTGCAACAATCATCCACAGCGGAAGCAAAATCTCTTCCTCAACATCAGCCCAGGATATGACTTCCCGGCACCCGTCAAGGATTTATTTTCCTAGACGAAAACATACATGAATCATCACATACATCATTATAGCATGCATGTACGCATCATATCATATAAATCGCATCCATAGTGAGAACATCATTGCTTGATCCATATCATGCATTGCATATGACTGACCTTTACCTTTCAGGAAAGATGCAGTTGAAATTCTCAAACATATTTCAAGGACTTCCCTAGTCCAGTTAAATCGACTCCAAACAGATTTTTCTGATAAAGACTCAGTAGAAGTTCTCTTATGGTCCCCTCTCCAACGGCGTGTGAGGTGGTAATTCCTTCTTCAGATGTTTCCCTCTCCGGCATGAGCGTGAGGTGATATTCTCTTATGGTCCCCTCTCCAACGGCGTGTGAGGTGGTAATTCCTTCTTCAGATGTTTCCCTCTCCGGCATGAGCGTGAGGTGATATTCTCTTATGGTCCCCTCTCCAACGGCGTGTGAGGTGGTAATTCCTTCTTCAGATGTTCCCCTCTCCGGCATGAGCGTGAGGTGATATTCTCTTATGGTCCCCTCTCCAACGGCGTGTGAGGTGGTAATTCCCTTTCAAGATGTTTCCCTCTCCAGCGGCGAGTGAGGTGATATTTCCTTCCAGATTATAATTTCCTATAGTTCCCTCTCCAACGGTGAGTGAGGTGACTCCCTTTAAGATTATAACGTCCTTTGGTTCTCTTCCTGGCACTACGAAGATGGTAATTCTCACCAAGATTTTCTCAACGAGCGTTGTTGAGGTTGAAATCATTCAGGATTCTCTTACCATCCATGCTAAGGCAGTAACCATCCCTGGTTCATTCATCAACGTTTGAAGCTCCAGACCCAGCTCCTGTAACTAGTCAGGACATATCTATACCAAGCATCTGAAAACCAGCTCCTGCGACGTGTCAGGTACTCATTTTTCTGTTTTGCAGGTATGCAGGTTCTCGCTAAGGAATCTCCTACGCGATTAACATCCAGATGGCATCTATAAGCCCATCATCCTATCCAGCAATCTCCAAATGGCATCTATAAGCCCATTCCCTCATCATCATTGCTACTATGTGAGCGCAAATTTCTGGGCACTCTAGTGTTCAATCATCTTTTACCCTCGGATTACGAAAGGCACGTCAGCCAATCTGCATCCTCAGGTCTAAGAAGATTGAACAGGGGCAACTGTTGTACCCCAAAATTTGCCCTCCCATATTCATCAAGAATTGTCAAAGTCAAGGTCACAAAATTCCCCAAGGGTTGTGCAGCTCAACTGTCTCCTATACAGTCAAAACTAGGGTTTGAGTTCTGGTCAAGCAAATGAACTTTTCAAACACTCTGACGTATGAGTCGATCTGAAATTTTTCAAAGAAACTTTTAAACCCACATTGAAAAGCAAAACAATTTTGAAAACACATTGAGCAAGTATCTAAGAGCCCATGGATAACCATGGATAGAAAGGGTGCTAATACCTTCCCTTTCTATAACCTACCTCCCGAACCGAGAGCAATCTCTTTAAGGAATTTTTCTGTGCTTTTGTCCTTTCCATTTGGAGAAAATAAAAGACGGTGGCGACTCTTGCTTCCGCGATATTTCGCGAACCAGCGTTAAACAGTCAGTTCCAGATCCACCGATCACATCATCCAATTAGATTTAGTTTATTTTTTATCCAAAAAAAATTAATTTAATTAGTTTATTTAATTTATTAGGTAACTTTAATTCCTTTTGTAAATAAATTAAAAACAATTAGAAAATTAGGGTTTTAGTTTAATTTAATTCCTATTTTCTTTTTCTTAAAAATAACCAAAAATACAAAAATAGTTCAAGTTTAATATCTTCTTAATTTAATTTAATTTAATTAGTAATTAGGTTTTTGCATATTTAATTTAAAACCTTTTTTTCTTAAAATAATCAAAAACAACCAAAAAATGTTTTTTCTTGTAATTAGGTTAGACGAGGTTAAAACCCTAACTTTTCTCGTTTTTAATTCATCGCGCGCGCTTTATTTTATTTTATAACATTTATGTAATTGCTCACAGGATGTAATAGATTAATTAGGACTTTCTCCGTTTATTTATCGTTTTAGCGGGTTTTTTGGCTATGTAATTAATACCCGAAGCCTTGTAATAGTGTAGCTTTACTTTCCGCACTTTAATTTCCACAAAATATTAACTGTTAGATGTATGATAATAGGGTTGCATGACAAGAATGTATGTTAAATTTAAAACGGTTAGCAAACCCTAAATGTGCAAAGATAATAATTTGAAATTGAATCACTCGCACATGCACACTCCTAGGGTATACTCCTACTTCGGTTGCCTTCGGTAAACGGTCATTAAGTATAGGATATTTTAGTGGTCACTCTCTTGTCAAAACAAAGATCAAAGTCCCGTTCAGAAAAGTTGCCTCGAAAAGGCTGCCTCGGATATGTTGCCTCGAATATTGATCTTAAGACATTAGGGTTATTACTAAGACGTCCTAACATTGCTTTAGTGATCGTACATCCCTTTCAAATTGACCCTTAAAACTCCAACGACGGTGCAACCTAATCACTAATAGTGGGATAGCACTGTCTAAAGGAAATAAGAACGGAAACATTCTCTTTTTCGAGTAGGTAAATGCTAGTAGGTACTAGCTCAAAACAAACTTTTTCCACACTTACACTCTTTTCAAACAAAGTTTTCAAAACGACTTCGTAACACTCTTGAAGATAGAAGCAAGAGTTAAATCGAAATAAAACAAAAACTTTTCAAAACACACAAACACGGAAGAAATTTTAAAAATGATGAGCAAGTACCTAAGAGCCCGTGAAAAACCACGGATAGAAAGGGTGTTAATACCTTCCCTTTCTATAATCTACCCCTCGTACTCAAAATCTCGAAAAAAGGAATTTTTTTGTGCTTTTTTCCTTTCCAGTTGGATAAAATAAAAGTCGGTGGCGACTCTTGCTTACCGCGACATTTTGCAAACATAAACGCAAAATGCAAACCAGCATTTTTAAACAGTCTGGTTCTGGCCACCGTATCACACTTTCGAACTAACCCATGCTTCAATTAGGACTTTTAGAGGTTGTAACGTGGTCTGGTTCACGGTTTAAGAAACAAAGGATAAGGCTCAAAGTGTATTTATACCCAACCCGCTCTCCGTGATGTTCTCCAGTCCTATACTCAGTTAATTAAGTTTGAATTCCTATTGAATCTAGAATGTTATTTTGGTGATGGTTCGGAAACTTGGAAGTTTATTTGAGAAGGAAGTCGTTTTTGCAAAATTTTCATGTTGTCGAGGGTTTGTAGCACCCTCTTTTTGATTTATTGTCCCTAATTTTTGCCTGACTGTTATTGTTTTGAGATTACAGCCAGCGGGATACCCCAATTATTCTTTAAGTCTCCTTCATAGGTTTTGACTTAGTGGGGTTTTCTTTTGAGAGATACGACTGCCTATTTTAAGGGGAACCATCACCGTCTTTTTGATCAGAAGGATGTTTTTGATGCCATTCGTTGTGTACAAAGTGAAAGATTGTGACTGAACGTGCATTTGAATTAACTGAGAAACTAACCATGCCCCGAGTTTTGATCAAAGGTTTCAATTTGTGTGAAAAAGAAAACTCCTACTTCTTTGGCTCAAAGGGGTTTACTAGGGATCACCTTCCTTATAACTCCAGTGTTTAGGAATTGAAACAACGCATGTACATCGTCAGCAAGGCTTATCCAAAAGCATAATGTATGAGACTATGGCATTGTTTTCGTCATCCTCCCTCTAAAGGCTTACAACTTTTAAACAAGAGTTGAATATCATAAAGGGAGTAAAAAGCATAGTTTAAATATAGTGAAAACGAATGGATTAACTCAAGACAAACATATGCAATTCATTAATGAAACAACCAAAGTCTAACATAAGGATAAATATTTAAGCAAACAAAGAAATAACAACTGAAAATTCGAATGAACAAAAATTTCTCCGCCTAAATTTGTCACTTCAGATGGTGTGTCTTTGAGAGGTGATAAAAGAAGTCCAGTTTACCATCTTGTGAGAATTCTAACGCTCATTCATAGACCAGGTCTTGAATCTTATTCTTCAATGCCCAGTAGTGGTTAGTGTCATGTCCCCAACATATGATGAAATTCTTAAGCCAAAGGCATGTTAATATCAGCAAATTGTCTTCCTTGCTTACGCCAACCACCTTGTCGTAGCTGTCGAGGTTGTTGTTGGGCTCGTGATGTAGCAGCAACTTGGAAATGTCTACTCTCCACCAAGCCAACTTCTTGTCTCATTGGAGGCTGATTAATGGCTCGATCCCCAATTCTAACTGTTTGTTCCATATGGTTGCATCCGTCTTGATAAAGCTTATTGACGAGGGCTCTCAGATCTTCTTGTCCCCGAGCTATGTTTTGGATAAGAGCCATCTGACCCACCATTTTCCCCATCATCTGGAATTTCAATGTTATCATTTCAGTTTGTAACTGTTCCAACTGGTCATCCATGTTGTCCTCAGGATTCTTTTTGGTCATGCTCTCAATGAGGAGTGCTTTCACTTCTTCTTTCCCCTTGGATAAATTCAGGAATAATTCTTAAAGTTGAGCATTTTGGGTCTGAAGATCTATGACAGTGTTCTAGAGCCATCTCTACTAAAATAAACAGTAAGCAGATGAGAAACATGTGTGGGGAAAACCTATTATGATGACATGCATGATATGTGGATGCAATGTTTTCAAGGATCTCGCGGGGTATACACAAGAAAATGTCAGGAGTTGAACTTTGATCACAACTTTGAGTGAAGAACTTCGTATTATTTAATGTCTTTCCACGAGAATCAAGCTCACAATGTCAAGTGGGTCATAACCCTTGACTCAAGCTACCGTGCTTAGGTATTTTGAGAGCGTTTGGTTAGAGGAGAATAAATCCTCTTGCCCCTTGATAGACGTTTGGTTCATCATGTCCCTGCATCACAAGCCCTTGAGATCCTTGAAATGATTATTGAAAAATGTTATGGTATGATGTTATGATGTTATGTATAAGTAATCATACACAAGCAAAAGCAAACAAGTCGTTATGTACAAACAAAGAAAACAAATCCTTAGGTTTAGGCTCGCATGGAGTTTATAGGTAAGTACCCTCTTGAAGTTTAGTTGGCTCAACATGTCCTAGAAAGTAACCGGGTTCTAGGGGACCACAATATCACTGATCTTTCTTCATCAGGCATTATTTCAACGCAAGCCTCTTTATTGGCGACCGAAATATCCTGAAAGTCTGATCTCAATGAGCGTAGTATCGAGTATCAACCAACTTCAGACTGCACTAAAGCCGGCTATCTCACTACTTCCTAATGGCCAAGTTGTTCAATTTAAGGGTTCTAAGGTCAATTAGTGCTTCATGACACCACACAACAACCCCGTATTCTCCTTGACTAAAGTCAAGGGATATCGATAGCAATAAAGGTGTCATGATAACGTATCCATCGCTTCAACCATGTTGGTATACCTAACACAGTGCCCATGATCTATTGCTACTTACCTAAAAGGTACCCCAGATCCGGATAGAGGATCAAAATAAACCAAAACAAGGAACCAGAAAATGTAAAGCAAGCAAGTCAAACAAGGAAAGCAATTTAAAGGTGATCTAGTCCTAAGGTAACCCCAATTATAAGTAATTCCCCAGCAGATTCGCCAGTTTTGTAATATGGTGGGAGAACTGACTTGGTTGTTTTGAGTTTGATCATAATTGTTGTGGATAGCAAGAGTCGCCACTGACTTTTCTTTTATCCAATAAGGAAAGGGTGAAAAGAACAGGAAAGACCTTTGAGATATTTTCTTGAGTTCGGGGGGTAGATTATGAAAAGGGAAGGTGTTAGCACCCTTTTCATTCACAATTATCTATTGGCTCTTAGTTGCTTGCTAGATCACTTGAAAATGCTTTGTTTGAAAAGGTGCTTTGTGATGGGTGTAAGTTTGAAAATATTTTGCAAAATTCCTTTGTTGTGGAAACTTTGTAATGATTATCGTCTCTATAAGAATGCATACAAAGTGTTGGTTTTGAAAATAGTTCAAAGAGATGTTTGTTTTTGAAAGATGTTTTTGAAAGTGTAAGTGTGGAAATGGTTTTTAATTTGCGAGCAAGAAACTACGGGTTTCCTACCTGCTCAAAAGGTCTATGTTCTTTTCCTCCTCCTTTAGATGTTGCTATCTTACCATTGATTGGTAATAAGCCTTATCTTTGGATGTAAACGGACGAGCGTGGGTCATCGTATAGTCATGAATAGCAATATTGTGAGATATCTTAGCATTTTTCTTGAGGGACTAAGTTCATTTGAAGGAAACATTCAAAGCATCATCGAGGGACTATGATCTTGTATTTTTCAATTGTTTTTGCTAAGACGTCTCACATGCATATTATGACCATTTTTTCTTAAGGCAACAAGTGAGATTACCCTAGAGGTGCACGTGTGAATAGAGTGTTTGATTGCATGCATTTTGTCTTTGAAATTATGGTTTTCTAACGATTGATTTTATCTTTCCATACACACCCTAATTACTAGCATTTTATATAAAAGTGGTAAATTGCGAAAAATAAATATCCTACGCTATTACATAATTTGGGGATAAGGTGTACAAATTTACAAATGGGGATTGCAAAAAATTAAATATGATTATCTATTACAACCATATTGAATTTGAATAATGTATAAGAATTGAAAGGAATATAACGTACAAGGCATGAATGAAAAGAAAATGAATTTTGTTTTGATTTTGTTAAGGAAATTTAATTAAGTTAAAGAAAAGAAAGTAAATAGGAAAATTTTTTTGGTCTTTCTAATTGTAAGAAGTTAAATAAAATAAACTAAATAACTTAAATATATTTTTGGTGTTTTTGTGTAGAAAACTATTTTTGTATTTAAAACAGTTTTTGTGTAGAAAACAATTTTTGTATTTAAAACAGTTTTTGTGTAGAAAACAATTTTTTATGTTTGGGCTCAGGGCCTGTTTGTTAGTAAGCAGGGGGTCAAGAAATTGAAAATGCCAAGGCCCAGCCAATGGAGGCCAAGACACGCTCCCTGAAACAACAAGAAGTGATAAAATTTGGAAAAAATGACAAAAGGTCTCGCCGGGGCTTGAACCTAGGACCTTCTACATGGCAAGGCTTTAGCGCGCTGTTTGCACCACTGGGGTGGTCTGTTTCATCTGTTAGTTATACAGTTTGCATTAAACATAAAATTAACTCATGGCTTCATCTTCTTCCTTCGAGCGCAGGGATGTATAACTCATTTGTTAAGCTTCGAAAAGCTTCCTTTCTCGGCCAAATCGAAAGATGAAAGTATCAAACCTGCCTAAAGTTTGAAAACGAATCTAACCACATAATTTCAAAAGTGATGGGTCGAAGGTTAGCATGAAATACCAAAACTAAGACCTAACTGTTCAGAGATGAAATTTTTAATGTACAAGCAATGATAATCAGAACTATGGACATGGTCAGCTTCCTAGACATGATATCTACATTTTTCTTCAGAAAGTATATACAAATGATGTTTGAATGAAGAGTTCCAAGTTTAAAAAAACTTACCTCTTGGAGTGAAACTTGAGAGACTTCGACAGAACCTCCAGGAACGGTTTGTTGATGGATTAAGCTTGCTTCAACCTTCCTTGAGCTAGTGGAATCACTGCTTGGCTTCAAAAGTCACTGAATTGAAAGGCGAGTATATGGATGATGGGAGTGAATTGAAGGGATAACATATGGAGGCTATGGAGTGAATCGAAAGGTTGGAATATAGAGGCTAGGGAGTGAATCAAAAGGCTCACTAACACAGGAAGGAATTTGAGATCTTTCTGAGTTTTCTAAGGCTGGTATATGGAAGCTTAGTGTATGAAGGGATTTTGGAGTTGGTTCTTCAAAGTCAGAAATGGAAAGCAATGTGGCTTTGGATGCAAATTCTGAGTTCAAGGAGTTTTTGAGAATTTGGGAGTGTTTGAGGATTTTTTCAACACAACAAAGAATCTGGCCTGTGATTTGCAAATGGTCTCTATATTTATAGAGAAAAGTTTTTGGAAGTTGGAGTAACCGGATTTGTAAGATAACAAACTATAGTTTGGTTGAAAACGAAAAAAAAAACAAGTTAAATGAATTTTTATGTTTCCCAAGCTCAAGTACAAGTGGGGCCTGATGTTTGTTGGGTGCAGGAGATTTGACTCATGCTTTTGATGTTGCTTGTGTTCAGATAAAATCAGGTTGGGAGCTCAAAAAGCTGACTTTGTGATTAAAGTAATCTTTATGAAAATAGATACGTAGCTTTTTCCATTTTTTCCAAAAATGGTATAATCCAGTGGATAAAGCTTCAAATCTTTGTGTAATGCATCACAAATTTGTGTAAACCTCTGATTATGTAGATTTAAAAGCAACATAGCCTGACAAGTGAGATTTGGAAGATAAGGTTATGAGATTTGACCAATGTTCTAAAACCAAGCTTGCTCGAAGGAGGCCAAATGCCCAATCGAAGCTTATGAACCAAGCTTGCTCGAAGGAGGCCAAATGCCTAATCAAAGCTTGTGGATTAAACTTGCTCGAAGGGGGCCAAATTCCCAATCAAAGATTGTGAACCAATCTTTCTCGAAGGAGGCCAAATGCCTAATCGAAGCTTGTGAACCAAGCTTGCTCGAAGAAGGCGAAATTCCCAATCAAAGCTTGTGGATTAAACTTGCTCGAAGGGGTCCAAATGCCCAATCGAAGATTGTGAACCAAGCTTTCTCTAAGGAGGCCAAATGCCCAATTGAAGCTTGTGAACCAAAGCAAGCTCGAAGGAGGCCAAATGCCCAATCGAAGCTTGTGAACCAAGCTTGCTTGAAGGAGGCCAAATTCCCAATCAAAGCTTGTGAACCAAAGCAAGCTCGAAGGAGGCCAAATGCCCAATTGAATCTTGTGAACCAAAGCAAGCTTGATTCTAATAGCCTAAACCAGATTTTGAATTCGAACTGTTATCTGCAGCCACTCCTTTTGATCTGCTTTTCCCTTTCGACAATTTCCTCTTCCTCCTTTCTTTGACCTGATGCTTGAGAGCCCAATATAATTAATGGAAACTATATGGGGCATTAAAAGTCTAATTGTACTTTTCCAAACCCAAACCTTAATTTGAGACATCAGTGTTTAGGAAGTATCTTGAGCTGATCAAACTTTGTGCAGTCTTGACCCAGTAGAAATCTTGTGAGAAAATTCTTGAGAAATGAGATGGCAAATTTTGGGGTACAACACTGTTGTTTTCTTTTTGGTTGCTGCTTTTAGCCTGCTAGTTTTGTTTAAGTTTTGGACAGGTTTCAGACTATTATATTTGGAAAGTTTGGACATGTTTTGGGCAGAAAATATGTAGGGCAACAAGTCTCATTTTTGGGACTGTTTTGGCTGACTTTGTATTTGTTTTTTCTGTAAATCAGATTGTTGGCAATGTTATTTGTTGACTTTGTTACTTTAGTAACCTTGTTTTTTAATCTCTTTTCTTTTTGCGAACAAAAATTTACTTTTATGATTTGCAATTGGAACATGGCCCATGATTTAAAATTTAGAAATCTGATTTGTATGAGGCTTTGAATTGGGCTTAGCACATGGTTAAAAACACCCTCTAAATTTTTGATTCCAAACACAAACCCTCATGATGAGATTAGAAGAAAATTTGCTTGACACTTAAAGTGTCCTACGAGTTGCCTTCGTGACTGTACGATGACCCTCGCCTATCCCTCAAAACATCCGATGATAAGGCTACCTAATAATTAATGGTAGGATATCACTATCCATAGGAAAGGAGGAAAAGAACAAAGAATTTTTTAGTAGGTAGATAACTCGTATTCGCTTTCTCATAAATAAAATAATTTTTCTCGCATACACTCTCTTTTCTAAAATATTTTCAAAGACAAAACACTTTGTATGCATTCTCAACGATACGAGAATCATTACAAAGTTTTCCGCACTAAGGCATCTTTTCAAAATATTTTTCAAACCCACAAACACAAATCATTTTCAAAAGTGAGCTAGCGATTAAGAGCCTGTAGATAACTACGGAGGAAAAGGGTGCTAATACATTTCCTTTTCATAACCTACCCCCCTGACTCAGAAAATTCTCAAAAAAGTCTATCTTGTTCTTTTCACCCTTTCCTTTATTGGATAAAAGAAAAATCGGTGGCGACTCTTGCTTTTTGCAACATTTGCGATAAAACAATGCCTGACTTTTGAAATAATGCTCGAGAGAAAGATCAGTGATATTTCGGTCGCAAATCAGATGCTTGTGTTGAAATAATGCCCGAGAGAAAGATCAGTGATATTAAGACTCCTAGAACTCGGTTAATTTATTTTAGGATAGGTTGAGCCAACTAAAACTTCAAGAGGGTACTTACCTACAAACTCCATGCAAGTTTAAATGTAAGGCCTTATGTGTTTTGGTTGTGTATGATTAAATTGTTCGAACATAAAATCATGCATCATAACATTCATAACATCATTCATTTTCACTAACCATTTCAAGGACCAAGGAATTTATATTTGTTCTGTTTTGTAGGCTATGGACTCCACTTGCAGAAACACTATCTGAATCAACTTTGTAAGGGTGCCTCATCAACTTAAGAAATTAGTCATCCCGAAAGTTCTCCGTTTATCAAAAGGCATGGTCCACTACTCAGTCTAGTTAGCTCAGGTTTTGACGAAGACATTATGAGTGTCCTATTCCAGTTCTTTGATCCTGCACATCATTGCTTCATATTTCTCGATTATCACTTGGTACCCACTATGGAGGAGTTCTCTCAATTGCTGGAAGTATGTGTTCTTGATCAGATACCCTTCACCGATTTAGAGGAAGCTCTGAAGCTAGAAGTTATTGCAGTAGCTTTACATCTGAAGCGGTCTGACATTGTATCTAATTGGGAAACCAGAAGTGGATTCAATATTTTTTAGGCTAAATTTCTGATACAGAAGGCTCAACTATTTTTGGACGCTGTGAGTTTTCAGGCTTTCGAGAAGATCTTGGCTCTTCTAATGCATGGGTTGGTACTATTCACTAATCCAGACCAACTCATAGATGTGAACTCCGTCAAAAAATTTCTTGCTCGTAATCTCGTGCCTACCTTGCTCGGAGACATTCTGCATTCTCTTCACACTCATACTATGAAGAGGCGAGGAACTCTCATGTGTTTTATACCTCTAATATCAATGTGGTTTATTTCTCACCTTCCCCGCTCAGTAATGAAGATTGAACAAGGTATGAGGAGGTCACAAAGAATAATGTCACTTTCTCATACATGTATCTAGTGGTGTTCCCGATCTCATGAGGATATCACTATCACTGACGAAGAATTACCTAATGTTCCACTCCTAAGAATTAGGGGAGGTATTACTTACAACCCTTCTCTGGATCTACGTTAATTTGGTTACACTCGAAGAAATGGTCCTCATGACGCACTTATCCAGGGTATTATGTTCGATTATGAAAATGACCCTCAAGGTTATCGTTGAAGGTTTATACATGCTTGGGCCATGGTAAGAAAGATTAATAGTAAGACTTTAGGGAGGAAGAATTCCATCCCTCTGGAGCCTTATATCAAATGGGTACGAGCTCACGCTCAAAACCTCATGATGCCATATCCATCTATCTTACCAGTGATCATGGAGCCTGTAACACGGTGGGAGATCTGACTTGGTTATTTTGTGTTTGATCTCAAATGTTGCAGTTAGCAAGAGTCGCCACCGACTTTTCTTTTATTCAAAAGGAAAGGCTGAAAAGAACAAGAAAGACCTTTGAGATTGTTTCTTGAGTTCGGGGGGTAGATTATGAAAAGGGAAGGTATTAACACCATTTTTATCCATGGTTTTCCATGGGCTCTTAGTTACTTGCTAGGTCACTTGCTTTTGTTTGAAAATTGTGCTTTGTGTGGTTTTTGAAAGTATTTTTAAAAGGTGTCATCGTTTAGGCAAACTTTGTAATGATTCTCGTTCGTAAGAATGTATACAAAGTGTTGATCTTTTGAAAATGTTTTCAAGTTTGAAAGATGTTTTTGAAAGTGTTAGTGTTTATTTTTGAAAATAGCAAGGATGTTTTGGTTTTGAATTTGAGCAAGCAACTAGGAGTAATCTACGTACTCAAAAGTCTTTCATGTTCATTTACTCTTTCCTTTGACATTGTTATCTTACCATTGATTTGGTAAGTAACCCTATCTTTGGATGTAAAAGGGACGGGCAAGGGTCATCGTATAGCCATGATTAGCAATGTTGTAAGATATCTTAGCATTTTCTTTAGGTACTAAGATCATTTTGAAAGGCAACATGGATAGCGTCATCGAGAGACTATGATCTTGTATTTTGTTTGTTTTTGCTAAGATACCTCACATGCGTAATATGGCCATTTTTGTAAGGCAACAAAGTGGATTTACCCTAGGGGTGTATGTGTGCAAGTGTATTGGTTTACATGCTTGGTTTGTCTTGATTAGGGTTTTATAAGCATTGATTTTAATCTTTCCATACAACCCCTAATTACTAGCATTTGTATATAAAGCATTAAATTGCGGAAATTAAAATTACTACGCTATTACATCATTTAGGGGAGGGGGGATACAAATTTACAAATGGGGAATTGCAAGAAATTAAAACCTTAATTATCAATTACAACCATATTGAATTTGAATAAATGTACAAAATTGAATAAGTAAAAATGCAAGAATGTAAATATAAAAAGAAATGTCATTTTTTTGGTTTTCATGAAAAAAAAGGTTTTTTGACCTAGTTAACTAATATAAAATAATTAACTAAAAATAAGAAAATTAAGATTAAGTTAGTAAAATAAATTAATTTAAAGAAAACAAGTTTTTTAGGGTTTTTTGTTTATGAAAAGGTTTTAAATATAATATGAAAATTAATTAATTAAAATAAACCTAAGTTCTATGTTAATTTTAATTACAAGAAAATAATATAATGGTTAAACATAAAATATTAATATTTAAGAAAGAAAATAATTTATTAAGCAATGTTTTTGTTCTTTTAGTTTTTACGAAGAAAAAATAAACTAAATAAAAATAAATAATATAAATATAAATATTTTTGGATTTTTATTAATGAAAATAATAATAATAATTATTATTATTATAATAATAATAATTATAATAATAATAATAATATTAATAATAATAACAAAAGATGAAATAAAAATAAAATAAAAATAATAAAGTCAGGGAGGTTAAAATTGAATTTGGGAGGTAATGTTAAGAAAAAGTCAGGCCCATGGTTTTGCTGGCCCAAGCACTATCTGAAAGGAAAAAAATGACAAACAAATATGGAAAAATTCAAAAGGCAGTGCGCTGGGTGTTGAACCCACACCCTCTTAGTTACCAGCGTGCTGCCTTACCACTAGGGTGGCTATACATCCGTTAATTTAAATGAAATGATAAATATATAATACAAAATGAGTCATGAATACACTTCATCTTCAACCTCCAGCCAAAGGACCTGTAAATTCATCATTTCTCAACCATTCATGAAACTTCCAACATCAAACTTGTTAGAAATTTTCTCACGATTCTGAATATGTAAATAACTTAAGTTAATTCTCAGAAATGAGCATGAATTTCTAATGGTACCAAATCCTTACCTAAATATTTTCAGAGGTTCAGATTCAAAATTCTAACTACTCAAGCAACAATAATGAAATCTAAGGACATGGTTAGCTTCAGGACAATGATATGTATATTTCTTATTCACAAATAAACCATTAATGATGCTTGTATGAAGAGTTCAAAGTTGAGAAAACTTACTTCAAAACTAGAAATCATGTTTTGAGTTTGAGCTTGTTTCAAGTGATGGTGATGATCAGGTTAGCTTCCTTGAGGTCCCAGGAAGCTAATGCAATGATTAGCTTGAGAAATGGATGGCTGAAATGGTCTAGAGAAGTCAATGTGCAGACTCTTTTTTTGGTTATAGAGGTTATGGAAAATGGTGTTACAGTTCTGGAATGAGGATGGGGATGAGTAGTATTTGATGTAAGGAAGCTTTAGGAACCAAAAGGCTTGAAAACGCACGAGGGAGATGTGAGTTTCAAGTTTTTGGTCAGAATGTGCAACAATGGTGACTTTTGATTCAATTCTGAGTTCTTGTGTGTTTTAGGGCTTGTGAATTCGTGTGTTTTCTTGCAAATGACTTGCGTATTTATAAGCAAAAGGTTCAGAGATGTTTAGCACAAGGGATTTCTGAGTTATAGGATTATGGCTAGGTTGCTTGATTTTGAAGAAAAGTGATAAATTTAGTTTCAAGGTAGAAAGTACAAGCATGTAGAGTGGTTAGGAACTTTAAACATGTTTGCTTCTGATCATCTATCTTGAGAGTGGACAAAGACAACAAGTTAGGAGCTCAAGGAGAGTTGGCATTTGAAAAGCAATGCTTTATCAAAATAGCAACGGTAACTTTGTTCCATAAATGGAAAACCAACTTGGACAAAGCTTCAAACAGTTGGATAAGGGCTTAACCAATTGTGTAAACCATTAATTAAAGAGTGAAACACAAGTTTGAGGCATGCAAATTGAATATTATGCAACATGGCTATGGATTTCAATTCTTGTTCATCACAAAAATGACCTATAATTCCATTTTAAAACCCTAACTTCCTCTCTTCGATTCTCCTTGCTCAAGAATGATCTCAAGGAGTTCTTGGACATTTTAGAAAGCTTGTAATATTCTCTACAACCCCTATTTGAATAAATTTTAAAAATTCCCCTTGGAACTATATGAAAAAATTCCATGAAGTTAGGTCAAAATCCTGCCTAAACTAGGGCAAAAATTTCACTAAGTGTTTAGTTTTATGACCATGACTTCATGGATTAATAACTTGAGATCCAAGCATTTACAGAAGAGGTTGTGTAAATAAATGTTTTATATCTCATGGAGATCTACAGCTTTCATGTTGAAAGTTTCTTTTGAATTATCTTGCATCATGGTGAAAAATTGGCTTAAAGTTGTGAAAAAACATGAAGTTTTCAACACTTGCAAAAATTTCTAAGTTTGGAAACTTTGACTTTTCAAAATGAAATATTGACTTTTTGATATTTTGATGAAAAAGTTTCATATTTTGACATATTTTGATGAATTGTGATCTTTGACACTTGATTTTGATCAAAAAGTCAAAGTTTGACTTTTTAGTGTACAGTTGACTTTTGATCAGTTGACTGAAAAATCAACTATCAATCAATTGATCTTGAGCAATGTTTTGAGTCATGCCATTAGGTAAAAATGATTCAGTTGAAATATTGAGATTATGCCTCAAACTAATTAACCATTTGCTAGGTCAAAAATCAGAAATTGCCCTTTCTCAGTCAAAACCCTAATTTTGACCATTTTGCCCTTTTGATGATTTGATCAAATTTCTTGAGGAATTATGGTCCAAACTTGATCAAATGATACATATGAGTTTATAATGTTGATATGGATAAAAAATTATGATGTTTGACTGTAAATTGGCCACATTTGACTTTTTCCCCAATACAGCTGATTTTTAAGTCAACTGCTCAATTGACTGAGCAAAAATATGATCCAAGACTTGAAACTTGACAAGAGCAATCTTGAGGGTCCATAATGATCCATGCAAGTCAAATGAAGCATTAAAAGTTCAATTATCCTTGTGCAATCTCAAACCCTAATTTCAATCAATAGTGCTTAGGGAGGTATCTTGAGGTGATCAACCCTTGTGCAGTCTTGAACCAAAGGAGGTCTTGTGAGAAAATATTTGATAAATGAGAGGGAAAATTTCAGGGTACAACAGCTGCCCATGTTCAATCTTCTTAAACCTGAAGAGTTAGATTGGCAGATCCGCCATTCGTGACTTGAAGGTGGAAGATGATTGGACACTAGAGTGCCCAGAAATTTGCACTCGAAGATGAAATGGGAATGGGCTTATAGATGCCATTTAGAGGAATGATGGCGATTTTCTGGAGATGGGCTTGTAGATGCCATCCAAAAGTGACTATTGACGGAAAATGGACTAAGTCTGAACTTGATTTCAACTGGAAAAGAATCAGAATAAATCTTTGGAGCGATTTATCTGAACCAAGAGAAGTCTTGTATGTTGTTTGACTGGGAAGAATCGGAATAAATCTTGGAACGATTTATCTGAACCAGAAGTGTTCCTTTGGAAAGTATCAGGATAAACCGTTAAGAGGTTTAAACTGAACCAAAAGAGTTCTTGAATATTCTTTAACTGGAAAGAATCAGAGTAAATCTTTGAGTGATTTATCTTAACCAGAGAAAGTGTCTGCGGGAAAGAATCAGAATAAACCTTTGAGAGATTTAAACTAGACCGGTAGGGATCTAGAGAAGAATCAGAATAAATCGTTGGGAGATTTATCTGAACCAGAGAAAGCGTCTGCGGGAAAGAATTAGAATAAACTGTTGAGAGATTTAAACTGAACCGGCAGGGATCTGGAGAAGAATCAGAAAAAATCATTGAGAGACTTCTCTGAACCATAGAAGATGTTTACGGGGAAGAATCAGAATAAATCGTTGAGAGATTTAAATTGAACCGACAGGGATCTGAATGAAATATCTGTTATGTAGAGGGTTAACTAGTCCTTTCTTGGGAATTGATCTGTAATTGACTTGTTGAAAATTTTGACGATAATTCTTTATTGATTGATCTTTCTGAATGAGTATCAGAATGGCATTCGCAGCTGGAGCCTATCTAAACTGTATCTGAAAGCTGAATCTGAAGGAGTCTCAGAATGGCATCCATATCTGGAGCGTATCAGAACTGTATCTGAAAGCTGAATCTGAATGAGTATCAGAATGGCATCCGTATCTGGAGCGTATATGAACTGTATCTGAATGAGTATCAGAATGGAATCCGTATCTGGAGCGTATCTGAACTGTATCAGAAAGTTGAATCTGAATGAGTATCAAAATGGCATCCGTATCTGGAGCGTATCTGAGTTGTATCTGAAAGCTGAATCTGAATAAGTATCAGAATTGCATCCGTAGCTGGAGCGTATCTGAACTGTATCTGAAAGTTGAATCTGAATGAGTATCAGAATAACATCCGTATTTGGAGCATATCTGAACTATATCTGAAAGCTGAATCTGAATGAGTATTATAATGGCATCTGTACCTAGAGTGTATCTGAACTATATCTGAAAGCTGAATCTGAATGAGTATCAGAATGGAATCTGTATCTGGAGTGTATCTGAACTGTATTTGAAAGTTGAATCTGAATGAGTATCAAAATGGCATCCGTATCTGGAGCGTATCTGAATTGTATCTGAAAGCTGAATCTGAATCAGTATCAGAATGGCATATGTATCTAGATCGTATCTGAACTGTATCTGAAAGCTAAATCTGAATGAGTATCATAATGGCATCTGTATCTGGAGCGTATATGAACTATATCTTAAAGTTTAACCTGAATGACTATCAGAATGGCATCTGTATATGAAGTGTATCTGAACTGTATCTGAAAGCTGAATCTGAACGAGTATCAGAATGGCATCCGTATCTGGAGCATATCTGAACTGTATCTGAAAGCTGAATCTGAACGAGTATCAGAATGGCATCCGTATCTGGAGCGTATCTGAACTGTATCTGAAAGTTGAATGTGAATGAGTATCAGAATGGCATCTGTATCTGGAGCGTATCTGAACTGTATTTGAAAGCTGAATCTGAATGAGTATCAGAATGGCATCCGTATCTGGAGCATATCTGAGCTGTATCTGAAAGTTGAATTTGAATGAGTATCAGAATGGCATCCGTGTCTGGAGCGTATCTGAACTGTATCTGAAAGCTGAATCTGAATGAGTATCAGAATGGCATCCGTATCTGGAGCGTATCTGAACTGTATCTGAAAGCTGAATCTGAATGAGTATCAGAATGACATTCGTATCACTACGAAAAAAACAATTTTTGGCAGCGCATCTACGAAAGCGCTTTTAAGAGAAAGCGCTTTCGTAGCCTTTAAAAAAAATCGCTTAAAAAAAGCGCTTTTATAGGGTTTCCTACGAAAGCGCTTTTCAGAAAGCGCTTTCATAGGTATTTGAAATATCTAACCTACGAAAGCGCTTTTGAAAAGCGCTCTTATAGGTGGCCCTATAAAAGCGCTTTTGAAAAGCGCTCTGAAAGGGGGACCTACGAAAGCGCTTTCTAAAGCGCTCTTATATGGGGGACATACGAAAGCGCTTTTTACCTCAGAAACGCTCTCATATATGGGTCTTAGAAAGCGCTTTTAAAAGCGCTTTCGTAGCCTATATCCCTAAATACGAAATTTGCCCTCACTTGTTCATTTCTTCGTCTTCTTCATTTCTTCTTCCTTGCCGCCGTCGTTACCGTTCGTTTCTCTCATTCCTGCCGCTGTTCCTGTTCCTGTTTGTTTGTTTGTCGCCGTTACTGTTCGTCTTCCTTGAATTCCGTTCCTGTTCCTGTTCGTGTTCGTCCCATTGTTGCGTTTCCAGAATCCCATTGCTGCGTTCGTTCACTACTGCTTCGTCTTCCTTCGTCGCCGTTGTTCTTCCCTCTTCTTCAGTCGTCGTCGCCGTTCACTGCGTTCTTGTCCATCTTGGTAAGTTTCTTCTTCTTCCATTATCTGTTCCGTTATTTGACCATTTAGTTATGCATGTTCTGGCCTGTTCCGATTTCTTCTTCCATTATCTGAGTATTTCTAGGGATAGATAATGCTGTTAGTTTATGTTTGGATTCTTGTTGGAAAACACCAACGTTATGATACAGGAAGAAACTTACGCACATTTTACTTGTTGTGCTACAGTATGTTTAATATTGGTTACTCTGGATTGTTTGTAGTTGATGACACTCCAAAGATGTTATGTGGCCTGTCTTGATTCCATATACCGATTTTTAAACGCACCCGTGTCATTCATTATATATTCTTGCATGTTTACCCAATTTGGCTAACTTTTGAAGATGATACACAATGGTTCTATAACTTCTTAAAGATGATAATTAGAGAAACTGAAAATATGAGTTAAATTTTAAGTACTTTCTTGACTTTGGCCCTACACCCTTCACAGTTCATATTAGTTTTACCTTCAACTTTTTTAGTTTGGTCATCAAATGACACTTGTAGTCTTTGAATGTACTTAAGTTACAAAGTTGTTCCCGTAAGTTTGAATTACATTCATTTTTTAGTTTGGTCATCAAATGCCTCCGGAGATTGTAAGGTAAAAAAACATATGAAAATGGATATAAAAGTCCCTTACATGGCATCTTTTCAAATATCTTTTAGTTATAATTGTTATTTCCCTTTTTTGTAATGCTTTGTATTTATAGAATTATGTATATAGAATTATGTATATTTCCCTTTTTTCAAATATCTTTTAATTATGTATTTACAAATCTAACACTATCCTTTTTCTACTTATTTTTTGTTTATATGTTTCTTATTTGTGGGTTGATGTATGTTTTATTTCTCCGAGTGCATGCTACATAATTTTGGTGGTAACATTGAAATGGTTTGTGTTTTGAATTATATTTGTGGGTTTATGTTGACTTTGTGAATTCACTATTTCTAATATTTGTGTTGTATTATTGTCATAGCTTTCCCAAACATTGAAAATATATATGTGACATTTATTGTGAACCTTTATGTTAAAATAGTATATATCTTTCGACAATCGATCCGAAATATTGAATAACATTCTACGAATTTGCAGCATTTCCCGGCCTAGTTCGACGTACAACGCTCATTCTCCGCGTTTCTTAGAGTTTGAAACATCTGAGAGGTAACTTTCTTCCTTAAATTACTGGTATATATTGTGATGAATTTGTCTTAAATTGTCTTTCGTATGTTGCATTTTCTTGATACGGATTCATTCCGTGTATACTTTACGTTTTGACAGAAACGCAGTATACTACTGTTTTGTGCACTAATTAGTTGATATGGATAAGACATGGATGTATTCCAATCGATTGTCGAAAGACTACGAGAATGGTGTTTCCGAGTTTGTTAAGTTTGTTGTTGCGCACGCCAAAGACCCCAGTCGTATGACATGTCCCTGTTTGTATTGCTGTTATGGGAACCGGGTTGACGCAGTTCAGTTGGCATCGCATTTAATTCGGTATGGAATTGATAGGAGTTATACATGTTGGAATATGCATGGTGAGAAATGTAACGGGAATGTTGAATCGGGGTATGCAAGGACCTATGTTTCAAATGATGATTGCACAGATACATACGATTATGATCGAGTCGAAGAAATTGCAGAAGCGCTTGAAGAAGATCTTAACGATTGTCCCAAAATGTTCGAGAGGTTGGTAAGCGATGCAGAGAAACCGTTGTACAAAATTCACAAGATTGTCTGCGGTGTTAAAGTTGTACAACTTAAAAGCCGGCAATGGATGGTCGGATAAAAGTTTCAGAGTTATTAGCCCTTATGAAAGATATGCTACCAGAGGATAATGTTCTTCCCAATCGAACATATGAGGCCAAAAAGATGTTGTACTCCATTGGCATGAGCTATGATAAGATACATGCGTGTCCAAAAGATTGCGTTTTGTTTCGAAACGAGTATGCATCGTTAAATGAGTGTCCTAAATGCGGTGCCCCTCGATATAAGAAAAAGTTGTCTCCGACAAAAGTCTTATGGTATTTTCCTATAATCCCGAGATTTAGACGGATGTATCATAGTGAAACCGATTCAAGACACTTGACTTGGCATTCAGATGAAAGAATTATTGATGGAAAATTTCGACATCCGGCAGATTCTCCACAGTGGATGAAAATTGATAATGATTATCCTGAATTTGGAAAAGAAGCAAGAAACCTTCGCTTGGCATTGTCTACTGATGGAATGAACCCACACGGTATTCAAAGTATCTCGCATAGCACATGGCCTGTGATTCTTATGATTTATAACCTACCTCCATGGCTATGTATGAAGCGTAAGTACATGATGCTGTCTATGTTAATTTCTGGGCCTAAACAACCAGGAAATGACATAGACGTATACTTGGAACCATTAATCGAAGATTTGAAGATTTTGTGGGAGAACGGTGTGGAGGTTTATGATGGTTATAGGAAAGAAAGTTTCAACTTGAGGGCGATGTTGTTTGGAACAATTAACGATTTTCCAGCATACGGTAATCTATCCGGGTATAGCATTAAAGGTGAAAAAGCGTGTCCTGTTTGTGAAGACGGAACCGATACCATGCGATTGAAACTTTGTCAGAAGAATGTCTTTCTCGGTCATCGTAGATTCTTAACTTCTAAACATCAGTATCGTGGATGGAGAAAAGCGTTCAACGGAGATACCGAACAACGTAGAGCTCCGCCTGGTTTGACAGGTGATCAAATTTTTGAAAAGGTGAAAGATGTGAATATTCAGTTTGGCAAGCCTTTTGCACATAAAGTTGTCACGGGTGGGTGGAAGAAGAGGTCGATTTTTTTTGAATTGCCATATTGGAAATCTTTGTACGTAAGACATTTTCTTGATGTGATGCATATTGAAAAAAATGTATTTGACAGTGTTATTGGTACGTTACTCAATATAAAAGGGAAGTCTAAGGATGGCCTTAAATCAAGGGAGGACATGGTAGACATGGGAATAAGAACTGAACTGGGACCCGTGAAGAAAGGAAGACGGACATACCTACCAC
Source organism: Vicia faba (assembly GCA_948472305.1). Lineage (NCBI taxonomy): Eukaryota > Viridiplantae > Streptophyta > Magnoliopsida > Fabales > Fabaceae > Vicia > Vicia faba. The sequence continues at coordinate 1,048,122,995 of OX451736.1, forward strand.
CTGCTGTTTACACTCTATCTAGAAAGGAGAAAAAAATATTGTGTAAGTTTCTGAGTGAAGTTAAAGTTCCAGAAGGCTACTCATCAGATATTAGAAGACTTGTGTCTATGAAAGACCTCAAGTTAAAGAGTTTAAAGACGCGTGATTGCCATGTTATAATGGAACATTTTCTACCGATAGGTATACGTTCTATTCTGCCAGAAAAGGTAAGAAGCGCAATAACTAAATTGTGTTTTTTCTTCAAGTCAATTTGCAGTAAGGTGATCGATCTTGAGATCTTGCCAACATTGCAAAAAGAAATAGTTGTTACTTTGTGTGAGCTTGAAATGTATTTTCCTCCCTCGTTTTTTGACATAATGGTTCATCTTGTCGTTCATCTTGTGAAAGAGACACAATTGTGCGGACCAGCTTATATGAGATGGATGTACCCTGCTGAACGTTATATGAAAATATTAAAAGGGTATGTGAAAAATCGGATTCGACCAGAGGGTTGTATTGCCGAAAGATACATTGTTGAAGAAGCGGTTGAGTTTTGTACTGAATATTTGTCAAATGTTCAATCAATTGGACTCCCCAAATCTCATGTTGTTGAAAAAAAAGAAGGTAAGAAGCTAATTGGAAATAAAGTTGTGACAGTATCAAGGGTCGAACGGGATCAAGTGCATTTGTATGTTCTGCATAATGAGATTGAGGTTGAGCTGTATGTTGAAATACACAAGGGTGTTCTTCGAGGTTTAAATTCGAATAGAAATGAGAATTGGATTGTACGAGAGCACAATCGAAGTTTCATACCATGGTTTAAGGAACATATTTATTCAAAGTATCGTTCAGATCCCGCCTCAGTGACAGAAAGGTTGAGATGTTTAGCATATGGTCCAAGTTTGGTTGCGTTTTCTTATAGCGCATACGCAATTAATGGATACACATTTTATACCAAAGAACAAGATGATAAAAGTACTGTGCAAAATAGTGGTGTCACCTTGGTAGCTGAAGCAATGCACATATCTAGTGTGAAGGACTTAAACCCGAAATTTGCAAATCTGTCGTATTTTGGGGTTATGGAGCGCATTTGGGTCTTTGATTACGAGAAATTTCAGATTCCTATATTCGGTTGCAAGTGGGTTGAAAATAATAATGGTATACGGATGGATAAGTCATGATTTTTGCAAGTGGATCTTAACAGGGCGGGGTACAAAGATGAGCCTTTCATTCTAGCCTCTCAAGCTAAACAAGTGTTCTATGTCACTGATCCGACAAGTACGAAATGGTCTATAATGCTTTTCTCTAACAAAGTAATTGATGAAAAGATTGGAGACCAAGGCGATACTGGTGTTGACATTGAATCTTTTACCAGAAATGATCAAAATGAGAATGAATCATGCATTAGAAATGATCATAATGAGGGTATTTGGATCAATCCAACCATCCACGTTGTTAAGAGATGAGTAGAACATATTCCTACCAAGAAAAGAAAGAGATGTTAGTGAAAAAGGTAATAGTATATATAATTATAGACAATGTCATTCAATAAAATGTATATATATGCCATTTCATTTTTTTCATTATAGTATAATATATATAGCCTATATCATTTCATTTTTTTCATTATAGTATAATATATAGCCTATATCATTTTATTTTTTTCATTATAGTATAATATATATAGCCTATATCATCCAGTAAAATTTAAATATACGTCATTTCATTTTTTTGCTATATGGAATTTTATACATGTCATTTAATTTAATCTAATTTTTTTTTATTACAGGTCAAATGGCTAGTAACCAAGATAATTCAGAAAATGTTCCACAAGGAGATGTTCCACAAGATAATGTTCCACAAGACACTTCAGATAAGGACATCACACGAGGCATAACTATCATGCGGGGAATCATCCGTGATAGAGATAGAGGTATTATGTATAATGTAGATTGGAATAATGATGACCAACTAATTGGGCCTAATTCTGCAAAGCTGACAAGCTACATCGGTACGCTTGTTCGTATGCACATTCTGATCACCACTCCTAGCTGGAAAAAAGGAGAGTTGGATGCTAAAGAAATAATTTGGACCGAGATAAAGGTATCATATATGGTTGTTGTTATTTGCTTTATTTTGACGAAAATATTGTTTTTAAATTACATATACTAACACCCTCTATGCGTATGTTTTTTTGTAGAGGTCTTTTAACATTGAAGATGCCCGCAAAAAGTATATAATGGGCTTGGCCGGAAAAAGACATAGAGGGTGGAGAAATTTTTTGACAAATAAGTTTCTTAAAGACGATGAAGGAAATTTTGTTGAAGAGGATCCTGAACGACCAAATAAATATGAGAGCTTCATTACACCCGAAGAATGGGTTGCTTTTGTGGGCCAAAGAAGAGACGAGAATTTCAAGAAAGTGAGTGCTGCAAATCGGGAGAGAGCGTCAAAACCCGCATATCCATATAAAAAATGTCGTTTGGGATATGCACGCTTACAGGAAAAAATTGTAAGTAAATCTCAATTCTACGATCTTATTAATTATCTCAATGTGTATTATTAATTTGTAACAATATGTATTGATGATTTTATTATTTGTAACAATGCGTAGTTGGAGGAGACGCAGAGTGACGAAACATCACTACCTGCACATGTGCTGTGGAAGGAAGCTCGTGTTGGCAGAGATCAAGTTGTTAACCCCGATCTGCAACATATTTATGATGAGTGTGTAAGTATACCATTATGTCTTTAATTAATATATAATTAACGTTGTGTCTTTAATTATCGATATTTAAATGAATTACAGGAGACTATATCGCAATCGGTATCCACGGGTGATGACCGGAATATCAGGAGCGTACTCAGTCGAGCACTATGTGTTGCTGAGTATCCGGGACGAGTGAGGGGTAAAGGCCATGGTGTGACTCCTACCTCTCTGTATAACAATCCAAGAAAAAGAAATCCTAGCAATGCAGAAGTGATGCAAACATTGCAGGATTTACAAGCACAAGTCCGTGAACTGCAGAGGGACAAAGAGAGATATATGGCAGAAAGGAGCAGTTCACAGTTGAAAGAAACTAGTGACAAGGCTAGTATCAACTGTCAACAAAATTTTCCCGAGGTAATTAAGATGATAATCCATTATATTTAGAGAAAGTATAATTATAACGGTTATTATTGTCAACATTAAAGGAAGTCTAACGGTTATTATTGGTTTAGGGTATTTCATGTTGTCAGCCGTATCTAGCGTCTCCGACTTATCGGGTAGTTGGCAAGGGAAAAGTGCACAACACCTCGGGAGATTTAATTCACCATAGACCACTCCCGGATGGCCACATGAAGGTATCGGTTGATGTTGTTTTAGATATGAATGCATTGCTACCGGTACCTGACATTGTTGTGGAGACCACATTGCTGCGAGATGCAGTAGGATCTTTTGTGGCATGGCCATCAGACCTCATCTGCATAGATGATCAGGTATGTTGAAAACCATTATGAATCTTTAAGTATTCAACTGACAGTTCTGACCTGAATTTTATACATGGTAATTTTAGACTCCTACAAAACCCGCATCTAAGGATAAAGGGATTTTGCAGCGCGGCGAGTCTATTGCATCGCAAAGACAGGTACTTTTAAAGTGTTTCATTTATGATCGGAATAAAAAACTGCATAACTTTGTATCTTACATAATTCTATATGATTTTTAAGGTACCTTCTCAAGATCAGTCACAGCAGGTGAGCCAGAAAGTTAGTAGGGTTCCACCTAAGAAGAAGGTTCCTGTCCGTAAATTTGTGCCTAGGTATTGACAGTGTCTGGAGACACTAGTTGGCACATCAGATTTGATGAATGATGGAATTCGTCAAATCGATGTGGATGAAATTGTCTTTGGTTTTCCATGTACCGAAACAATTGGATTAGAGGACATGGAACAAATCTTTCATCATCGAGAGTTAGGCATCAGTGTGATGCACTCGTACATCCGGTAACCCGATCAATATATTATTTAATTGGTCGAACATTTTTTTTAAACATTTAATTGAAATAGTCTAATATTAATTATGTTTTTATTTAAGGATGTTATTTGACAAATTGATGCGCGGGAATCAATTGTCAAATAGATTTCGTTTCGTGTCTTCCTCCCGTGTCAGCGGAGCAACAATTTCTAGGGAACCTGATTCAGTAAGAGAACACTTGGTCGAAAGATTCATGACAACTTCCAGTACAGAGAGCTTGTATCTTTTGCCTTATAATACAGGGTTAGATTTTCATTCTAAGCTCCTTTTAATATTTGTATTTTTTACATTAAAATTCGCTTCTAAATTGTTGCTTTAATTTATAGATGTCACTGGTTGTTGCTTGCAATCAATCCCATAAAAGAAGTGGTCTATTACCTGAATTCGGTTGACGGTAATTGGACAAATTATCCGGAAATGAAGCTAGTGATTGATACGTAAGTGACATTATTCTAAATATTAGTTTGTGTTTATATATTTAATTATTTCAATGTCATTGTTCTAAATAAATATTTTAATTTCATCATCAGTTCAATACAAGTATTCCGATGTCAAAGGGAAGCACGAGTACCACGGTCTAAATCAAACAACATTAATTGGATCAAAGTACAGGTATATAAATTTCAACAATTTTTCTTATAATATTTATGCTACTTGATAAATCAATAGATGCGTATAATCTTATTTGTTTTTCTATGTAGTGCCCTCAACAACAAAACGACATAGATTGCGGATACTTCGTTTTGAAGTTTATCAAAGAAATCATTCAAATGAATGAAATCGAGATTCCAATCACGGTATGGATTTATACTTTGTTTTATTACTTATCGGATTTTGCATATAATTTATTACATTAAACTAAATCATGCATATATTTTGTTTTGTAATGTAGTATTTTGATCAATACAATTGTCCATATTACTCGCCACGTCAATTGGAAGAACTCAAAGAGGAGTTGTGCCAATATTTTATTGAGCTAAGAATCTTATAATAAGGTACGAATACATTGTTGTGTGAAAATTGGTTAATTATGAATATATTGTTTTGCGTATACAACATTGACCGTGTTATTATGTTCATATTGCAGGATCAGGACCTTGGATATATATGTAGATTAGAATTGATTTACTTAGTGTTATATAGTTGATTTCTTAGGGTGTATTTTGTTACGTTTAAAAACATGTTAATATTGAATTACCATGGTGTATATATATTTTGGATATGAATTGATTATAATGGTATTTGTATATATATATAATATTTGGTATTTGAATTACATTTGGTATTTGGATTAAAACTAATATATATTGGTATTTCTAGAGTAGATTGTAAAATACCGGTTTAAGAATTACAGGTTTGCTGCAAGAAAATGCAGGTTTAGAAATTTTTTAAATTTTAGATTTTTCAGTAGAAAACCTATGAAAGCGCTTTTAAGAAAAAAGCGCTCTCGTAGGCCTACCTATGAAAGCGCTTTTTGATTAAAAGTGCTTTCATAGGTAGGCCTACGAGAGCGCTTTTTTCTGAACAAAAAGCGCTCTTATAGGCCTACTTTAGATTGCCTGACACGCATTCTGAATACACCTATGAAAGCGCTTTTTCAGAAAAAAGCGCTCTCGTAGGCCTACCTATGAAAGTGCTTTTTACCAAAAAGCGCTTTCATAGGTAGGCCTACGAGAGCGTTTTTTTCTGAACAAAAAGCGCTGCTAAAACCTTTAGCAGCGCCACCTACGAGAGCGCTTTTAAGCGCTTTTAAAGCCCAAAAAAAGCGCTTTCGTAGGTTATTTCTGGCATAGTGTATCTGGAGCATATCTGAATTGTATCTGAAAGGAATCTGGAATAAGTGTCAGAAAAATGGCACAAGGGCAGAAAAATGACCCTCGAACAAACTGTTAAGGATCTCCAGGCTCAACATGCACAATTTCAAGAGACTCTTCTGAATCTGGCACAGGGGCAAAAATATCCGATGGAGCTCATCGCCAAGAAGAAGAAGGCCAAGAAGCCGTGGTTATCCTTAATGTGGGGATAAGGTTCAAAGGTCTTGCTCAACCAGTTCAAGTGGATGATATCTCCTTTGAGGAAGATGACAATCGGGAAGAAGAGGGTAGGAGCATCAGGCCTGAAGGAAGGAACAATCAGGTTTATGAAGATGAAGACTATTCTGACGAATAGTATCCTCCTGTAGATGATAAGTACATGCAGTTGGAGGATAGACTCAAGGCTATGGAAATCTAGAAGGTGCCCGAATTGGATTTTGGTGAACTAGGTTTGGTTTCGGGGGTGGTCATCCCACATAAGTTGAAGGTCCCCATCTTTTCTAAATATGATGGGGTCTCTTGTCCTAAACTCCATTTGAGGTTGTACGTCCGAAAGATTCAACCTCATACTGTTGATCGGAAACTATGGGTCCATTTCTTCCAAGAGAGTTTAGATGGCACTCAAGTTGAATGGTTATATCAGCTCGAAGGAACCAACATTCACACATGGGAAGACTTGGTTGCTGCTTTCTATAAGCAGTATCAATATAACACTGACCTGGCACCAACTCGAGTGCAACTGCAGAATATATCCATGGGCTCGAATAAAGGGTTCAAGGAATATGCACAGAAATGGAGGGACTTGGCTAGAATGGTGCAACCTCCTTTGACTGATCCGGAAATGGTAGATATGTTCATGGGCACTCTAACAGGCCCGTTCTTTAATCTGTTGATTGGAAGCTCATAGTTTGGTTTTATGGAGATGATTTTGACTGGGGAAATAATCGAAAGCGGTATCAAGAGTGGGAAGATCCCGATGGCTACATCTTTTAATGTTGTAAAGAATCCATTCAGTAGCAATAAAAGAAGCCAATGTTGTTTATAGAAGCCGTTGTAAAAGTGACTATAATCAGTCTATAGGAGCGCTGTTGATTTCTAATCTGGCACCTATTCAACAACAACAACAGGGTAATCTGAGAAGACTAGACACTCCTTTGAGGAAGTTTACCAAGATCGTCATGCCTTTATCTCAGGCATTGTAACATTTGTTGAAGATTGAACTCATTTCACTGTGGGATCCTCCTCAGAATCCCAAAACCTACTCTCCAAAGTACAATCCAAATGCGAGGTGTCCTTATCATTTGAACAATCCTGGGCACGACACCAACAATTTATGGGCCCTGAAGAGCAAGATTCAGGATATGATCGATAATAAGGAAATTGAGTTCAATCTTCCGGAGACCCCGAACGTGATTACTACACCTATGCTTAAGCATGATAAGGGTATAAGTTCTATTAAAGATGTTTTTTATGTTGCTTCTGTAAGTGATGTGGTTACTCCTCTCTCTACCATGAAGAAGAATTTGTTACAAGCCGGTTTATTTCTGGGTTATGCTGAAAAATGTTATTGCTGTGCAGTCCAACCCAATGGTTGTGGGTTACTGAAGGAACGCGTTAATCGCCTGATGGATGAACATGTTATTTTGATTGAAAAAGTTCTGTCTATTGAAACTTTATGTCGAGGTTTGTATGTCATATCTGGTACTCCTTTCAGGATCACCTCCAAGGGTCCTATAAGGATTACCGCCAATCCAAAAGCTGCTCCTTTAATGATTACAACTCCTAGGCCCATCCCATATTCCTCGGAAAAGGTTGTTCCATGGAATTATGGGTCTGACATCTATTTCCATGGTATTAAACAAGAGTTATCTGACGAAGATGATGAAGAGGTTGATCCCATCATTGACAATATTGCAGGGACCAGCAAAATCACAAGAAGTAGAAGGATTTTCTCCCTGGAAATTTCTCTGCCTGTTCAAGTCACAGCTACCAAGACAACTGTCGAGGCTCGGGTAAAGAGCCGATGATAGAGCCTGCCTGGACGGAGGCACCAAAAGTAGCTACGGTCAAGGATACCTCTGCACAGTATTTGGAAGAGGTTTTGAAGATCATTCGCAGAAGCTATTATAAAATTGTTGAACAGTTGGGGAAAACCCCGTCCAAAATATCCATGTTATCATTACTGATGTGTTATGAAGCCCATGCGCAGGCTTTAGTTAAATTCCTAAAGACTGCTCATGTGCCGCATGAAATTTTGGATGATCAATTTGGAAGTTGCATGGCGAGTTTAAAAACTGATAATGGTTTGGGCTTTTCCGATGCTGACCTAACTCCGTAGGGGAGAAATCATAATAGGGCCATGTATGTCTCCATTGAATGCAGGGGCACTATGTTGTCTCATGTGTTAATTGATAATGGATCTTCTCTGAATGTTCTGCCAAAAGGCGCTCTTGACAGGCTAGATTATGAAGGGGTTGTGCTGAAGCCCAGTAATATCATAGTTCGAGCCTCTGACGGATCGAAAATAATGATGCATGGAGAAGTGTACCTCCCCATCAAAGTGGGTTCATAGATATTTGAATCCAGTTTCTATGTGATGAACATTCGACCAGCTTACTCTTGTCTATTGGGACGCCCTTAGATCCACGGGGCAGGTGCTGTCACCTCCACCTTGCACCAGAAACTCAAGTATCTGGTAAAAGGAAAGGTTATTACTGCTTGCAGAGAAGAGGAGTACATGGTCAGCCACCTGAATTCGTTCTGATACATGGAGATGGACGGAGAATTTATCGAGACTCCATGTCAGACCTTTGAAGTTATTTTCGCTGCTACTTTTGAATATGTTTCTGCGATTCCAAAGGTCACCAAAACTTTACACAAGATGGCTTCTTTGAAAGATGCCAAAGCTATTATTGAAGAAGGTGATAGTACTATTTAGGGTCAGCTTCCTGATATCCCTTACAAATCTGACAAGTTTGGTTTGGGCTTTACTGCAGAAGGTCAAAAGGTTATTCGTCGCGCTCGGGCTGGAAGACCTCTATTCTGTATCAGCAACAACGGGGTCAATGCTATAGAGGATGCACACAGTGATTGTAACTTCAACAATTGGATATTCCCTACCATTGGTGATGGGCTTGATAATTGGAAAGCGGAAGACATCTTCCCTAACTCCTTTAGTCAGGAGTAATAACTATATTCTTGTCTTATTTGCATTTTAAAAAGTTTTTGGTTATGTAATAAACAATGCCTTTAAACCTTGTGTCTTACCCGGGGCATAATGGTTCATTTTTAAGGGTTAATGATTCATAAACATTTTTCATTCAATAAACACATTGGACGTTTTGCAAGCAAACTTTGTGATCTCTGTCTTTCTTTTATCTTATTACATTTTCAAATAGCTATGTGTACTTACACACACCCCCACACTATATTGCAGATCCTCATCCATTCTGGATCTCGTTGATAACAATTATGTTATTGCCGCATATGACTTTAAAAATCCGATCTACCAAGCCGAGGACGAAGGTGAGAAAGATTATGAAATACCTGGAGAGCTTTCCAGACTCTTAATACAAGAAGAAAAGGTTATTCAACATCATGAATAGTCGGTCGATGTAGTAAACTTGGATACTGAAACAGACAAGAAAGAAGTCAAGATCGGTGCCAACTTAGGGAGCAGTGTCAAGAGCCAACTAATCAAGATTTTGCATAAATATGTTGAAATCTTTGCTTGGTCATACGAAGATATGCCAGGGCTCGATATTGATATCGTGGTTCACCGTCTCCCAATGAAAGAGGGTTGTGCTTCGATTAAGCAAAAGGTTCGTCCCATGTGTCCTGAAATGTCAGAAAAGATCAAAATGGAGGTCATGAAACAATTCAACGTAGGGTTCTTAGCAGTGACATCATATCCTCAATGGGTTTCTAATGTTGTTTCGGTACCAAAGAAAGACGGCAAGGTACGTACGTGTGTAGATTACAGGGATCTGAATAGGGCAAGCCCCAAAAATGACTTCCCACTGCCACATATTGATGTTTTGGTCGACAACATCACTCAACACAAGGTATTCTCTTTCATGGATGGCTTCTCGTGTTATAATCAGATTAAGATGGCGTCTGAAGACATGGAGAAAATTACCTTCATCACACAGTGGGGAACTTTCTGTTACAAGGTTATGCCTTTTGGGTTGAAGAATGTTGGGGTAACTTACTAGCGTGCCATGGTAGCCTTGTTTCGTGACATGATTCATCACGAGATAGAGGTCTACGTTTATGATATGATAGTAAGGTCGCAGACTGAAGAAGAGCATCTTGATCATCTGCATAAACTATTTGAAAGATAGAGGAAATACAAGCTAAGGTTAAACTCGAACAAGTGCACCTTTGGGGTGAGATCCAGTAAACTATGGGTTTCGTCGTCAGCGGTAAAGGCATTGAGGTCAATCCTGCAAAAGTTAAAGATATTCAAGAAATTCCGACTCCCCGTACCAAAAAGGAAGTCAGAGGTTTCTTAGGATGACTGAATTACATTGCCCGTTTCATTTCTCATTCGACTGCTACTTGTGAGCCAATCTTCAAGCTGCTGAAGAAAGATCAAGAGTAAAATGGAATGACGATTGTCAAATAGCCTTCGATAACATTAAGGAGTACCTACAAGAACCTCCAATTATGACGCCACCTGTTGAAGGAAGACCTTTAATCATGTACCTAACAGTGCTAGAAAAATCCATGGGGTGTATACTGGAGCAACATGATGAGTTTGGTCGAAAAGAGCATGCAATATACTACCTTAGCAAAAAGTTTACCGACTGTGAAACAAGATATTCATTGCCCAAGAAAACTTGTTGCGCTTTGGCATGGGTTGTTCGCCGACTAAGACAATATATGTTGACCCATACTACCTTGTTTATCTCTAAAATGAATCCTATCAAGTACATATTCGAGAAGCCAGCTCTCTCCGGAAGAATAGCCCGATGGCAAATGGTCTTAACCGAGTATGACATTTGATACACCACTCAAAAAGAAATCAAAGGAAGTGTACTAGAAGATCATTTAGCATATCAAGTTGTAGATTACTATCAGTCTACGAATTTCGAATTATCGGATGAGAATAGTATGCTAGTAATAGATTGTGAAGAACCTGGACCGTATGAAGGACTTGAGCCAGGATCCTGATGGACTATGGTTTTTTATGGAGCTTCCAAAGCACTTTGTAACGAAATTGGTGTCGTAATTATCTCTCCTCAGGGTTGTCATATGCAATCCACTGCCAGGCTTTGCTTTGACTGCACCAATAACATGGTTGAATATGAAGCGTGCATCTTGGGTCTTAAAGCTGCTATTGACCTAAGAATCAAGTTCTTGAGCATATATGGAGACTCAGCTCTGATAATCAGTCAGGTTAAGGGAGAATGGGATACGAAGCATCTTAATCTTATCCCTTACCGAGAGAAGAGAATCAGTTGGCAGACGCATTAGCTACCATGTCATCCATGTTCAAGGTCAAATGGGACAATGAGGCTCCCAAAATTACCATTGAAAAATTCGACGAACCAACACACTATTATGGAGTTGACACTGATGAAGTAGAGGAAAAACCTTAGTTTCATGAACTGAAAAGGTACCTTGAAGCTTAAGAATACCCTGAAGGAGCATCGACCAATGACAAGAAGTTCCTACAGAGATTCTCGGCTAAGTTCTGAAGAAGTGAAAAACACAAGAAGGGGGGTTGAATTGAAACTTTAAAAATCAAAAGCAATAGACACGAGATTTTTATCCTGGTTCGCTTGATCTCAAACTACTCCAGTCCACCCGCCAAGGTGATTTCGCCTCTCTCCAACGAGGACTTAATTCACTAATCAAACTGATTACAATTCTACTTTGACAACTGCCAAAGTCTTCTTAAGTACAACCACAAACCGGTTTATCTCAAGGAAAATAACTTAATCAAAAGAAAAGGTTTACTGTGTACTGTTTGTTTTTCGTTACAAAAACTGTATCACTATTGTGATGTATTACAGAAATTGAATGTAGAATGAATTTGAATTTTTGCAGCCTTTTTGAGATTGTATGGAGCAGTTGTGTGAAATCATAAGTGATTTACCCTTTGAAATTATCTATATAGGCGTGACAAATCTGTCCAAATGGAAACATGATAATGGTCACTTAATGCACTTTCCATACTGAGAAGATCCTTGTCTGAATGAAGTCATTGCACATGATATTGCCTTAATGGAAAAGTAAAGCTTCAAAACATAGGAATCTTGCATGCTACTTTACTTCAGAACTTGGGAAGTCATAAATGTAAGATTCAGTTAGCGTGTTGGACTTCCGTTCAAAATCAGAATATCTTTCTCTTTGGCGCAGATTCTGATCATCATACTTCAGAACATTCTGATTACTTAGCTTGAGTGCTTATGTGGCTTAACTTCTGATGCCGTTTTAGTCAGAACTTCTGCACAACATAAAACACAAATTTAGAGTGCATATTTGTTCTTTGTGTTTGTTATCATCAAAACTCTTATGAGGGTTATAGAATCAAATTGTGTTCTAAAAATCTCCCCCTTTTTGATGATGACAAAAACTAGGATTTCTCAATAAAAATTTACATAACAAAAGCTTAAGAGAGTCTCCCCCTGAGTTGAGTACTCAGATAGAGATGAGATATTTCCCTGAAGTTCCTTCGTACCAGAGCTTTTGATGCATCTCCTTCCGTCTTTATCGGATTTTGTTCCTGTTTAAGCTTTCAGAAAACAAATAAGAAGTTAAGATATTCAGAATGTTTGAGACTTAGTCTCAGTAAGCTGTTATTGAAAATATCTTACGTTCTCCCCCTTTTTGTCAGGTATCAAAAAGCAATATAATCATAAATTATCAGAGTAAAAAAATGATGATTTGTATTGAAAACAGATTGCAATGACATCTTTTAGAAACAAATAAGATAATATGAAGAATACAGAAAACAAGTTAGAGAAAATATAAGATGGAGGGGGAAGTCGTGTGAACAACACTTCCAACAAGCTCTTAATATGAGTGCTGTATTCTTCCTGCTTCCCACTATATCCTTGATTTCTTTTGTAGAGTCTTCTTGTTTATCCAATATATCCCTTATTTCTTTGTTTGTGTCTTCTTGCTTATCCAACCTTGCATGGATTAAAGCATTCTCCTTCTTCAACTCTTCCAGAGTTTGCATGACCAGAGACGTAGTTGGTGTTTCTTCAAAGGTTGCATGTCATTTAGAACACTTTGCAGCATCTTCTGATTCAACTACTTCTTTTGTTGCAATTTCCTTTTCTGGAGCAGTAGTCAGAGGGTGACTATCAAAACCTGGTTCAGTGGCTTCTGAAGGTTGGTGCTCTTTCTAGGGAGCATTTTCCAGCAGAATAATTTCTTTCTTGTCCCAGTGACTCAGAACTTGGTCTTTGAAGGTTTTCAGCTGATTACTGAAGTTCTGCTGAGCCATCTCATAACTCAATTCTTTCAGCCTTTGGGATTAAGAGTTGAACCATTTTTTGAATCTATCCCAAAGAGAATCAGAAGCAGCGGGATTAGAAATCTCTAGGCTTGCTTGCTTTAAAGAAGTAACCCATTCCTGTATTTCTGTTTCAAAAATCAACAACTTCTTACCAACATCTATTTTTGTTAAGGTTGGTTTGGGTTTGGGAATGGCAATTTTATTTGTGGTTGAAGCTAGATGGTCCAGTGCTTCTAGATGAATGATAGTTCTGAGATAATCAGATGGACGGTTAATTGGTGAGGGAGTAGGAGAATCATAAATCATGATTGGTGAGTGAGGAGTGTTTGGTGGCGTGGAATCATATGGTGAAGGTATTTCTGGAATATCATGGATGGAGAGAGGTAAACGAACCATAAGAGGTTATGTTATTCCAAGAATGGGGGTAGTGGTATCAGAGTACGTAAGGGAGTCTTCTGATTGGTTTGCGATAGCGTGTTGATTTTCTGGTTCAGGTGTTTCAAAAATTGGATTTTCAGTTTGAGGAGTGAGAGGGTTTTCATTTTCTGGTTGAGGAGAGTTGAGGTTTGGATGTTCTGGTTGAGGAGAATGAAGGTGTGGATTTTCTGGTTGTTGGGAGTGGAGATTTGTATTTTCTGGGATTGGTGAATGAAAGTCTTGGTCAAAAATTTCAATATCAGATAGAACTCTTGCAAGTTCTGGTTGATTTTGTTCTGGATTTGGATTAGGGGAGTGAGGTTCATTTAAGAAACTGCCAAGAGTTACAGATGGATCAAACTCTATGTCAAAATCCTCAAATGTTTGTGGTGAGGGATTTTCTGTTGGTTATGGGGGAATTGTTTCAGATGTTGGGAAAACTATAGATTCTACAACAGAAACAAAAGATGTGTTACCTTTCTTTTTTGCAGCTTTGGGTGTCCTCTGAGAGCATCCTTCTCCTGCTGACTTCCTCTTTCTGGATTTCTTCAGCACAACATCTGGAGCTGGCTTATGCAGGTCATGGATGTTGAGTTTTGGAATAGTTCCATCTTCCTTGCAAGCTTCAAGGTATCTGACCACAATCTCTGGAGAAGCATTTATCTCAGAAAATAATGGAAAATTCTTCAGAGGGATTCTCCTAGACGTGATGACTTCATGAGAAGCAATTGTTGGTTCCTTCTTAATGCTTTCAATAATCTTCATTTTCATCAGATTCTTGGCATTTAGTGGTTTCCCAGCACTTGCTTCCAGAGTGTTGATCTCCCGAGCCTCTGTCAGATGTTCTATCAGCCTGTTTTCCATCAGAATGTCAGAAATCAATCTTCCCAAAGGAATCCAATCCCTCTTTGTTCTTTCTTCTTCCCTTGTTTCCTTCACACTTGTTCTCAAATGATTGAAGATCAGGTGTGGAAGGTTTATTTTGATCTTCTTTGCAATGAATTACAACAAAGACTACTGATCAATGTTGATGTAATCAGGAGAGCTTGTAGGCTTCCTGTGATTTATGCAACCTAGAATGATCCTGGCCCAGGTTCCGTAATAATCTTTCAAGTCTCTTATCTTGCTGGATGGCTGTCCAGAAGTGAAAATGATCCTAGCAATAGATTTTAGGTCAGAACACTTGTCAGCCATGTCAATGCATCTGACTCCGCCGCCATTGTACCCAATATGTTTCCCAATCAAGTCTTCTATAATCACTATCTTCTTCCCCATAACATATGACGTAACCCGATGGTTGGATGACGTAGCATGAATCCAGAATTCCTTAACAAGAATAGGAAATACTGGACCCAACAGACGATCAAAGTATGTGTTCCATCCCTGAGCCGCCACATCTTCATACAAATCAAACCCATTTTCCTTTAAACTCTCAAAATCAACGATCAACTCACATAGAACTTCAAGATTATCTACCAGTGTGAGCAACGTTCTTATAGGTTCCTCATAATGTTATGTTGAAGAAAAACCAGGAGCATTGTTGAGATATTTGATGCTTGATGAGGATGCCATTGTTCACACGGATTTGTTAAAGAAAACTGAGAAAAGGGGTTTTTGCAAAAACGAGAGCGAGAGAAAATAATGGATGCAGTAAGAAGTGAATGAAATAGTGAAATTGAATTTATAAACACTTTTGAAGAATTAATCAGTTAGAAAGATAAAATAATTAATGATTATACTGAAATTATGAAACCTGAAATTAGGGGATAGCGTGTAGATACTGAACAGTTACCATTGGCAAGTGTCTCAATGCATCCAATCAGAGCCTTAGACCCTTCTGAATTTGAACGCGTGTTCAGCCTCAGAAGGTGGCTTGTGAGAGGATGACAGATGTTTGATGGTGTGAATTGCACGCCTCTATCTTTGAAATGAAAGGTTCACATCTTCATAGATAGATTCTGAAGCAACTGTACTCCTAACTTCTGAAGACAAGTTGATCAGATGTTCACAAAAAAAAATTCTGAGGATTAGAATATGCAATTAAAAATTCTTATTCTAGACATAATTTCATGCTGAGATGTTTTAGAATGAAATTAAATCTATCTTCAGAAAGGGGTTTTGTAAACACATCAGCCCATTGATGGTCTGTGTCAATAAAATTTAAAGAGAGAATTCCTTTCTGAATATAGTCCCTAATAAAATGATGTTTTATTTCTATATGCTTAGCCCTAGAATGCAAAATAGGATTTCTGGATAAACAGATAGCAGAAGTATTATCACAGAAAATAGAGATGTTACTCTCAAATATGTTAAAGTCTTAAAGCTGACTTTTCATCTAAAGCATCTGTGTGCTGCATCCAGCAGCTGCAATGTATTCAGCTTCTGCTGTTGACAACGCAATTATGGACTGCCTCTTGCTTGTCCATGAGACCAGATTGTCTCCCAGAAACTGGCATCTTCCAGAAGTACTTTTATGTTCTACTTTATCTCTAGTAAAATCAGCATCACAGTATCCTACTAAGTTGTATTCATTGGATTTTCTATAAAACAAACCTAGGTTAGTAGTACCTTTCAGATACTTGAAAATTTGCTTAACTGCTGTTAAGTGAGATTCTCTAGGATTTGATTGGAATCTAGCACATATACAAACACTGAATAAAATATCAGGTCTTGAAGCCGTTAGATAAAGGAGAGAACCAATCATACCTCTGTAGATCTTCTGCTCTACCTTTTTACTTACCTCTTCCTTTTCCAGAATGCACGTGGGATGCATTAGAGTCTTTGATGGCTTACATTCTGAGAGGTAAAATTTCTTCAGGAGTTCTCTGACGTATTTTCTCTGGTGAATGTAAGTCCCTTCTGGAGTTTGATTTATTTGAATGCCCAGAAAGAATTTAAGTTCTCCCATTAAGCTCATCTCAAATTCTGCCTGCATGCACTTAGCAAATTCTCTTCCTAGAGACGGTTTAGTAGATCCAAATATAATATCATCTACATAAATCTGACAAACTAAAATGTCATTCTTAAATGTCTTACAAAATAAGGTTATATCCACTTTCCCTCTGTTAAATTCCTTTTCTAACATAAAGTTACTTAGTCTTTTATACCAAGCTCTGGGAGCTTGTTTCAGACCATAAAGTGACTTCTTTAGTTTGAAAACATATTCTGGGTGTTTGGAATTTTCAAATCCAGGGGGTTGGTGCGCATATACCTCTTCATCAATGTAACCATTTAAGAATGCACTTTTGACATCCATCTGATACAGAGTGATGCCATTGTTTACAGCAAAAGAGATTAAGAGTCTGATAGATTCTAACCTGGCGACTGGAGCAAAGGTTTTTGTATAGTCTATCCCTTGTTGCTGACTATAACCTTGTGCAACCAGTCGTGCCTTGTTTTTCATGACTTCTCCTTGCTCATTCAGTTTGTTTCTGAACACCCACTTTGTTCCAATGACGTTGAATCCTTTTGGTTTGGGAACCAGATCCCATACATCATTTCTGGTGAATTGGTTTAGCTCCTCCTGCATTTCCAGAATCCAGTCGTTGTCCAGAAGAGCTTCATCAATTGTTGTAGGTTCAATAAGAGATACCAAACCCATGAGGGATTCTTCAGAGTTTCTGAATGTTGATCTTGTTCTAATTGGATCATCCTTCTTTCCCAGAATCTTATCTTCAGGGTGAGCTATGCTGCTTCTGGATAACTTTTCTGGAGTTAATCAACAAAAGGTACTGGAATGCTTGTGACATTTCCTTCTGACGTTGTTGGAGCGTCTCTGTTGGGAACTTCTGATGAGTTGCCTTCATCACCTGTGAATTCAACTTCTATATTTGCAAAAGATTCATTATGCTTTGACTTTTGAGGGTCAAGCTTATCATCAAATCTAACACTGATTGACTCTTCAACAATCTGTGTTTCTATATTGTATACTTTGTACCCTCTTGAGTGTTCAGAGTATCCTAACATAATACACTTATGTGTTTTAGAGTCAAACTTGTTCAGATGATCTTTAGTATTTAGAATAAAACATGTACATCCAAAAGGATGGAAATAAGAAATGTTGGGCTTTTTGTTCTTCCACAATTCATATGGAGTCTTTTCCAGAATAGGTCTTATAGAGATTCTATTCTGAATGTAACACACTGTGTTAATTTCTTCTTCCCAAAAGATCTTAGCAATGTTAGTCTCATTGATCATGGTTCTAGCCATTTCTTGCAATGTTTTGTTCTTTCGTTCTACAACTCCATTTTGTTGGGGAGTTCTAGGACAAGAGAAATCATGCGAAATGCCTTTTTCATTGAAAAATATTTCAAATTTTTTGTTTTTAAACTCTCCACCATGATCACTTCTGACTTTGACAATTCTAAGATCCTTTTCATCTTCTATAGTCATCTACGATCACTAACCCATACTTCTTGCCATTAACAGACGCAGTTTTCTGACATGCTTCACACAGAGCATCTGAGTTGAACTTCGGATTAGGAAGTCTTCTGATCAGACTGAGTTTGTTAATCTGAGATATTCTTCTCATACTAACATGCCCCAATCTTCTGTGCAAGACCCATTGCTCATTGTTAACATAAATAAGGCATTTTACATTCTGACTCTTAAGTTCAGGAAGTTTTATCTTATAAATGTTGTTTTTCCTCTTTCCATTAAACAGGATAGTTCCATCTTTATGACTAACAACTTTGCATGAATTTTGATTAAAGATTATATCATAACCGTTATCACTTAATTGACTTATGGATAACATGTTATACATCAATCCATCAACTAAAAACACATTATTAATAGAAGGAAGGTTACCATTACCTACTGTTCCAGAGCCAGTGATCTTCCCTCTTTGATTGCCTCCAAAACCCACGTAGCCTCCAGGTTTAAGTTCCGGGATTTGGAACATATGATTACTTCCCATCATGTGTCGAGAGAATCCAGAGTCTAGGTACCATGACTGGTGTTTTAGCCTTGCTGCTAAAGATATCTGCTACATATATAATTTTGTCCTTAGGTACCCATATCTTTTTGGGTCCTAGTTTGTTGGTTTTACCAAAATTCTATTTGAATTTTGGTTTGGCAGAATAATCATTGCTAGTGTATTTCAGATCATGTGTGTGCCCATAAGTGAAGTGAGATTTTAGTGTTGTGCGTTTAATTACTAGGTCCATGAATTTCTTAGGTGGAGATACCTTACCTTGGTATCATATTCCTTTTCTGCCATTTCTGCTAACTCCATAGATCATTGAAGCCATCTTTCTTCTATCTATGTTTTTAGCCAGAAACTTCTAAAAGTTGTGATCATATTATTTTATGATTTTATCAGCACTACTGGGAGCCTCTGAGATTATTTATTTTTGAGAGTTTTGTAAATCATTTTCTAGTTTTGAAATCTTTTCTTTTAACTTAGAATTTTCTAATCTAAGACTCTCAGTTTCTTCAGAGTCAGAGGCAAGATCCTTTTTTAGGTTCTTGAATTTCACTCTGAGTTGCTGATACCTTTCCAGAATTTCACTCAGACTTTCTCCTAGTTCAGCTTTGGTAAAATTAATAGTGAAGTCAGGAAATACCTCTTCTGTGTCTGATTCTAAGTCTGACCCAGATGCTTCGCTGTCTTCTGTCACATTTTCCATAAGAGCAATGTTGAATCTTTCATCATATGATTTTGAGTGTGCGTCAGAATTATCTGAATCATCCCATATTGCCATGAGACTTTTCTTCTTCTCCTTGAAGAACTTCTTTTTCGGCTTCTCATTCTGAAGTCTTGGACAATCACTTTTGTAGTGCCCCTGTTCATTGCACTTATAGCAAATGATGTCTCTGTTGTTTGACTTTCTATGACCAGACGAGGATTCAGACCTTCTGTGTCCAAAGGTGGGCTCAGACTTTCTGTATCCAGAGGACGATTCATTCTGATTCCCTGATCTTCTGGAGTTTCTGAATTTTCTTTGCCTCTATTTACACAGCTGATTGACCCTTCTAGAGAGAAGAGACAATTTGTCTTCTTCTGATGAGGATCCATCAAAGGTTTCTTCCATAGCCTGCAAAACCTTATAATCAAGTTTTTGTTAGATTTTAATGCTAAAGGCTTACCTTGCTTCTGAGGCTCGTCATCTTCTAGCTCTACCTCATGGCTTCTGAGGGAGCTAATAAGTTCCTCCAGAGATATATTGTTAAGATCTTTAGCCAGCTTAAGAGTAGTGGCCATTGGCCTCCATTGCTTTGGTAAACTTCTGATGATCTTCTTTACGTGATCAACAGTAGAATACCCTTTGTCAAGAACTCTCAGCCCAACAACTAGAATCTGGAATCCTGAGAACATCGCTTTTATGGATTCACTATCTTCCATCTTGATAGCTTCGTATTTCTGAATGAGCGCAAGGGCCTTGGTTTCTTTAACTTGTATGTTGCCTTCATACGTCATTCTCAGAGAGTCAAACATGTTTTTGGCTGTCTCTCAGTTTGAGATCTTCTCATACTCTGAGTATGAGATGACACTAAGAAGAATTGTTCTGGCCTTATGATGGTTTCTGAAATCACGCTTTTGTTGGTCAGACATTCTTTTTCTATCTATCTTCTGACCACTTTCATCCACTAGATGCATGTATCCATCAATTACCATATCCCATAAGTCAGTATCATGAGCCAGAAAGAAGCTCTCAATTCTGTCTTTCCAGTAGTCAAAATTTTCTCCATCAAAGACTAGAGGTTTACCGCTGATTCTGTCCTTGTCATCATGATAGTCATTGCTGATGTTTTGGCATGGTCCTACCATAGTATTTTTCTAAAGCTTGGATCTTATACTGACACGGTTAAGTGTATGAACTCAGAACCAGGCACTCTGATACCAATTGAAGAAGTGAAAAACACAAGAAGGGGGGTTGAATTGAAACTTTAAAAATCAAAAGCAATGGAAACAAGATTTTTATCCTGGTTCGCTTGATCTCAAACTACTCCAGTCCACCCGCCAAGGTGATTTCGCCTCTCTCCAACGAGGACTTAATTCACTAATCAAACTGATTACAATTCTACTTTGACAATTGCCAAAGTCTTCTTGAGTACAACCACAAACTGGTTTATCTCAAGGAAAATAACTTAATCAAAAGAAAATGTTTACTGTGTACAAATTGTTTTTCGTTACAAAAACTATATCACTACTGTGATGTATTACACAAATTGAATGTAGAATGAATTTAAATTTTTGCAGCCTTTTTGAGATTGTATGGAGAAGTTGTGTGAAATCGTAAGCGATTTACCCTTTGAACTTGTTTATATAGGTGTGACAAATCTGTCTAAATGGAAACATGATAATGGTCACTTAATTCACTTTCCATACTGTGATACGGTGGCAACACCAGACTGTTTTAGGAAAATGCTGGTTTGCGTTTGTGTTTGCAAAATGTCGCGGTAAGCAAGAGTCGCCACCGAATTTTATTTTATCCAACTGGAAAGGAAAAAAGCACAGAAAAATTCATTTTTTGAGATTTTGAGTACGGGGGGTAGATTATAGAAAGGGAAGGTATTAGCACCCTTTCTATCCGTGGTTTTCCACGAGCTCTTAGGTACTTGCTCATCATTTTAAAAATTGCTTGTGTGTGTTTGTTTTGAAAAGTTTTTGTTTTACTTCGTTTTAACCCTTGCTTCTGTCTTCAAGAGTGTTACGAAGTTGTTTTGAAAACTTTTTTTAAAAAGGTGTAAGTGTGAAAAAAATTTGATTTTGAGCAAGTACCTACTAGCATCTACCTACTCGAAAAAAGAATGTTTTCGTTCTTGTTTCCTTTAGACAGCGCTATCCCACTATTAGTGAGTAGGTAGCACCGTCGTTGGAATTGTAAGGGTCAATTCGAAAGGGACGTACAATCATTAAAGCAACGTTAGGACGTCTTAGTAATAACCCTATTGTCTTAAGATCATATTCAAGGCTACATTTCCGAGGCAACCTTTCTGAGGCAACATTTCTGAACGGGACATTTGATCTTTGTTTATACAAGAGAGCGACTACTAAAACATCATATACTTAATGATCGTTTATCGAAGGCAACCGAAGTGAGAGTATACCCTAGGAGTGCGCATGTGCGAGTGATTTGATTTCAAGTTATTATCTTTGCACATTTAGGGTTTGCTAACTATTTTAAAATTAACATACAGTCTTGTCATGCAATCCTATTATCATACATCTAACAGTTAATATTTGCGAAAACTAAAATGCGAGAAATAAAACTACACTATTACAAGGCTTCGGGGAGGGGGATTAACTACATAGCCAAAAACCCGTAAAACGATAAATAAAAGAAAAATCCTAATTAAACTATTACATCCTATGAGCAGTTACATTAATATCGTAAAAATAAATAAACACGCGTGACGAAACGGGAATGAGGAAAATTAGGGTTTTGACCCCGTCTAAACCTAATTGAAAGAAGAAGAAAAAATTTTGTGTTGTTTTTTATTATTTTGAGAAAATAAAGTTTTTTAATGAATAAATATAAACCTAGTTACTAATTAATTTAATTTGAGAAAAGTAATTAATTTGACCTACTTTTGTATTTTTTGTTATTTTAAGAAAAGAAAATAGAAATTAAATCAAACAAACCCTAATTTCTAACTTGTTTTAAATTATTTACAAAAAGGTTTAAATTACTATAAAATTAAATTAAACTAATTATTAAATTAAATTTGACAAAAATAAAACCTAAATCTAAATTGTTGAAAATTGACTTTATGAGTTTTTGTAAAAAAGAATTAATTTTATGTTAGAAAATAATTGATCAAAATAAATTAAATAAAGAAATAGAAAAGAAAAATAAAGAAATGGGTCTGATGTTAGTAGCAATGGAGGGGGTGTCAATTGCAAATCCAAGCCCAAATGCGCCTGGCCCATGTTTGACTTTTCAGATCCCATGCATTGGCTTGACTCACGCCCATGATAGACCCTCATGTGATAGGCGTTGGATCTGGCATTCTGGAGATCTGATGGTTGAAGGATGATGGCATATGGGGGACTCCTTGTATGCACATGTGCCTGATTATGCAAGAAACAAAATCATGAAATAATATGGGGGACCTGGGGATCGAACCCAGGCCCTTTGGCTTTTTCCCACGCATGACAACCACCTGAGTTGGCTTGTTTTTGTGTTAGTAAAATAAAAAATAAGCATTATATGATAAAGACCAAAAGTGGATTCTGGAAACACGCAAAATTTGAATGGGCCATTCACACCACGCCACGCCATCATCTTCTACCTCCTTTCGTTGCTAAAAGTTGGAAACTTTTACCTACGGACAAAAGGGCGTAGGTACAGCCCTGTGATTCTCCAAAATCTTGTGCAAGCATCATAAATCAATTCTAGTGGTACCAATCAACTCGTGGCAACCTCACGAGCATCATGGTACCACTCTTTATGGCCAATTGTACCTGTAACAAAAAACTCCAAAAACGAGCCAAGAACCCTAACTATGGCATATTGCTCTACAGCTAATAAAAATGCAATTCAATGTCACCATTAGCTTGCAAATGTTTCAAGGATTCAGAATATATAAACAAATCATGCTAAGAGTGCCAGGATTACGAGATGTGATTTCAAGAAAGTATTAATGTCGTGAGATACTTACAGCGCGTTTTAGGATGTTATGAAGCTTGCTAGTGATTGGAATAAGGTCCCTGGATGTCCAGCAAATGAATGGCGTGCTTGAAATGGCTTGAGGAAGCTTGGAACTATGAGACCAGATTACCACTTTTCCTTTGAAAATTTGAGATTTGTTTCCACCTTTGCACACCTCCAATCCTCTCTTTTTTGGTCTGCACGTGTTCTATATGTACCCTTGAATGGATTAGGGTTACAAATTTGCTTCAAATCTTTTTCAATTAAGGTGATTGAATCATGATTTGATCCTTATTCAAATCTCTCTAAATCAAGAAAAAATCAATATTTTTGTATCCAAATGACCCTTTCATGATTTGATTCTTTTCCCAGCTGTATAAGAGACCTAAACATGCACAAAATCTCAAGCCTTGATTAGTTTTCATATTTTCATGATTTTATTTTGATTTAAATTAAATTAATTGAAATAAAAATCAAAATAAATGACAAAAATAAAATAAATACAAGTGGGAAGGATCATGGGTCGTGGATCATGTTACAAACTCAACGCAAGCACAAAAACTTGGGCCCATTTGACAAAAATTGTAATTTTGGCCACTTTTGACTTTTGGCAATTTTGCAAAAAGGGTCAACTTCACCAATGCACAACTCCTTAAATTTTGACCCTAGAGATGTGTTCTTGGACTTTTTAGAAAGCCCAAGATGTCCTCTAAGCAACCCTTTTGATCTAATCTCAATTGAGTCTTCCATATTCATGTATGAAGCTTTGACAAAAAAAGTGTTTTTGTTCACTTTTCAAAATGACCTATAATGTCCAAATTCATATCTTCTTGTGAGTGAATATGTTGATCTTGGGAGATGAAGATTAATTGTAGGGAATCACATCCTATTCAAAATGAGCTTTGTATGGATCATTTTTGATAAAGTATGAGAAAGTTATGCCTGGTCAAAGTTGAGTTGACTTTTCCTACAAAACCCTAATTTAGCAACTTTTGGGTTTTGATGAATTGTGAGCAATCCTTGATGAATCATGATCAACCATTGATCAAATGATGAATAATGCTTCAAAATGATAATGTTGACCAAAAATCTTGAAGTTTGACTGTATGTAGGATACAATTGACTTTTGCCCTAGCACAATCGATTTTTTAGGCCTTTGAGCAATTGACTGAGCAAACTTTCTCTGCAAGGCTTGAAACTTGACATGTATGATCTTGAGAACATGTTAGGACAATGGGGAGAATTTGGTACCCTTTTGATTAAAACATCTTGATGCAAACTGAAACCCTAATTTGAGGTAGACTATCTTAGGAGAGAGTTTGTCTGGTCAACTATTGGACTTCCTTGAGCAATTTGAGGACCTCACTTGAAATGTGTTGAGAAATATGGGAGGGAAAATTTTGGGGTACAACAGCTGCCCATGTTCAATCTTTTTGAATCTGAGGATGTAGATTGGCTTGCTTGCCTTTCGTGATCCGAAGGTGGAAGATGATTGAACACTAGAGTGCCCAGAAATTTACACTCGCATGAAGTGGTACTTGTCTTGTGATGTCGGGAATGGGCTTATAGATGCCATTTGGAGATTGATGACGGGGGATGGGCTTAAAGATGCCATCAGGAGAAGTGTCGATCGCATAAGAGATTCCTTTGCGAGAGCCGGTATACCTGTTGTTGAGGAGGACTTCGCTGGGGAATGCTGGTTTCTGTCTTGAGAGAAATAGAATTTTAGGGGCTTCAGTCGTTCGTTATTCTATTGGGGAATCATCTCTTAGTCGAAGAGGTGCAAATGAACTGCTATCTAGTCGTGCTCCAGGCTTCGCAATGATTTGCTAAGGAAAATAAGACCGACTGCTATCTGGTCGTGCTCCAGGCTTCACATCGACTTACTGGGGGATGAAAATAAACTTGCTATCCGGTCGTAATCCAGGCTTCGCGATTTCTCACTTCTTATCTAGTTGTGCTCCAGGCTTCAGAAGGAATTAAGTTGTTATCCGGTCGTACCCAGGCTTCAACTTGAATTTGAGGCAATACTAATATCCGGTCGATTCTAGGCTTCTTAGTAATTGGGCGGGTAAACTGCTATTTGGTCGAAATCCAAGCTTCGCAGTGTCCCTTACTGTTATCTGGTCGTAGTCCCAGGCTTCAGTGTCCTTGTCACTATTTGGTCGTAATCCAGGCTTCACGGTGTCCTATACCATTATCTGGTTAAGTCTAGGCTTCATGGCGTTTGGAGAAATCAAGATATTATCCGGTCGAATTCGGGCTTCATAACTTGCATTAAAGATATACCATTATCTGGTCGACTCCAGGCTTCGTAGTATTCTTTGCTGCTATCTGGTCGTAATCCAGTCTTCACAACGTCTTATACCATTATCTGGTCGAGTCCAGGCTTCATGGTATCTTGTATTGCTATCTGGTCGTAGTCCAGGCTTCACAATAACTTGTTGAGGGTTAAGTTATTATCCGGTCGGTTTCCCGGCTTCACATCTTGTGTTTATGACATACCACTATCTGGTCGATTCCAGGCTTCATGGTGTCTTGTACTGCTATCTGGTTGATTTTCAGGCTTCACAGTAACTTGCATTGCTATCTGGTCGAGTCCAGGCTTCACAATAACTTGCTGGGGATTCAACTATTTTCTGGTTGATTTCCGGGCTTCATAGCTTGAATTTAAGATAAACTATTATCTGGTCGATTCCAGGCTTCGCAGTACTTTGGTACTATTATCTGGTTGTTCTCTGGGCTTCGCAGTATGATGGAGAAATCAAGATACTATCCGGTCGGATCCGGGCTTCATAGCTTGAATTGGAATAGAAATCTCAGCATCGGTTTTGACTGAACCAGAGAAACTTGTGAGAATTTGATTGTATCTTTCCCTGAAAGGTAAAGAGTTAGTTGTATATAATGTCATGACGTCTGAAATGTATTGAGTAATGATGCTCTCAAAATAAATGAGATTGTGTTGTATGATGCGTATGCGCATGCCATGATGTATGGATATGAAAATGTTCTCGTGATGTTTTCTAGCTGGGGAAAATAAATCTCGGGCTGCTGCTGGAGAATACAAGGAATTTGAGTTCCTCGTTCTCGCTGGGGGATAATGACCGAAGATGATTTGAGAATAAACTGGCAAGAGAATGACTCTGTGGGGGAAGAGAGATGCTCTGCTAGAAGATTTGCTGATTTGGAGAAATAACCTTGGCTGGGGATGAATTACCGTTGCGATCATGTCATCAACGTAAACCTCAATCTCATGGTGAATCATATCGTGGAACAAAGCAACCATGGCGCGTTGATACGTTACCCCACCATTCTTCAATCCGAACGACATGACCTTGTAGCAAAAGGTGCCCCACTGCGTAACGAAGGTTGTCTTCTCCATGTCCTCGGGAGCCATCTTAATCTAATTGTAACCAGAAAAACCATCCATGAAGGAGAAGACCTTATGCCGCACGGTGTTGTCGACCAGAACATCAATGTGAGGGAGTGGGAAATCATCCTTGGGGCTTGACCTGTTCAGATCTCTATAGTCCACACACATCCGCACCTTACCATCCTTCTTGGGCACTGGAACAACGTTGGCGACCCACTGCAGATAAGAAGTAACAGCTAGAAATCCGGCGTTAAACTGTTTCATGACCTCAGCTTTAATTTTCTCAGACATCTCTGGGCGCATACGGCGAACCTTCTGTTTTACCGGAGGGCAATCTTCTTTGGTTGGCAGGCGATGTACCATAATATCAGTGTCCAAACCGGGCATATCTTCATAATACCAAGTGAAGATCTCAACATAGTCGCGTAGCATCTATATCAACCGCTGCTTGACACTAGGCTCCAGATTTTCACCTATCTTGACCTCTTTCCTGTCTTCCTCTGTACCCAAATTTACTGATTCCACTGGCTCTTCATGAGGCTGTATGGCCCTCTCTTCCTGTAGTAACAGTCTAGCAAGTTCCCCAGGCACTTCACAATCATCCTCACATTCATCCTCGGCTTGGTTGATCGGATTCTCGAAGTCATAATTGGAAGTAGCAAAGTTGTTATCAATGGGATCCATAGTGGATGTGGATCTGCATTATGATATGTGAGTGTGTGTAAGACAATAGTTGTTTTGATAAAGTGCGAGATAGAAAAGAAAAACAAGGAGCGTAAAATTTGTAATGCAATAAAATGTCCAATGCTTTATTTGTGATATATGAAAATAACAAATAATAAGCCCTCACAAACAAAGCCAAGGTGCCTCGGACAAGGCACCGGAACGTAAAGTTTCTAACTGTTTATTACAAATCTCAAAGCAAAAGTCTATTACTGTGTAATAAAAGAAACGGGCACGAAGTCCTTTACCGTCCGGTTGTTCAATCCACCGTTGGTAGTCGGGTAGATCCAACTGTCGATATCTGACTCTTCTTCATCATCCTCAATTGCATTCACTCCCTGATTACTGATGTGTAGAGGAGGTCTTTCAATTCGCGCGCGTCGAACAACCCTTTGAGCCTCTGCAGTAAAGCCCAAACCAAACTTGTCAGTCTTGTGTGTGAAATCAAGGAGCTGACCCCAATTTGCACACCCACCTTTTTCAATCACAGCCCTGGCATCCTTGAGGGAAGCCATCTTCATCGGAGGTTTGTCAGCAGCAACTTCAGTCGACGCCAAAGTCTGGGGAACCTCTTCAAAGTTATGACATGAGGTTTCAATGAACTCTCCATCCATCTCCACATAGCGAAAGGAGTTAAGATGACTCACCATGTACTCCTCTTCTCCTTGCACCATAACAATCTTCGCCTTTACTGGATATTTCAACATTTGATGGAGCGTAGAAGTCACTGCCCCAGCGTTATGAATCCACGGGTGACCCAATAAGCAAGAATATGATGGTCTAATATCCATCACATAGAAAGTAGATGCAAAAGTCTGAGAGCCAACTTTAATAGGGACGTCCACCTCCCCGTGCACCATCCTTTTTGACCCATTGAAAGCCCCGACCACAATATTACTCGGCTTCAAAATTAAACCTTCACAGTCCAGACGGTCTAATGCTTTCTTTGGCAAAACATTCAATGAGGACCCAGTATCCACCAATACATGGGCCATGGTAGTGCCCCTGCACTCGATCGAGACGTGCAGAGCGTCATTATGATTTCTTCCTTTAGCAGTCAGATCTGCGTCTGAGAAACCCAACCCATTATCGACAGTCAAGCTAGCTACGCAATCTTTGAATTGATCAGCTAAAGTCTCTTGCGGAAATTGTGCAGTTTTGAGGAAAGCAATTAAAGCCTTTGCATGGGCTTTAGAACATAATAACGAGGACAACATGGAGATTTTTGACGGGGTCTGCCCCAGCTGCTCGACTACGTTGTAGTCACTTTTCTTGATAATCTTCAGAATTTCCTCTATCTCCTGCTTAGAGGTTTCTACAATGATCTTCTTAGGTGCCTCCATTCGGGCAGGCTCACTTGTGATTTCTTTGCCTTGAGTGCCAGATGGCTCGGCGACAGGGGTGATAACTAGGATAGGAACTGGGACAGTTGCTGATGTGCTAGCAGATGGAATGATAATAGGTTTGTGAACAGTCGGAGGGGAAATCTCAGGAGAGAAGAGTCTTCCACTTATGGTGACCTTGCTAGCCCCGACAATATTGCTGACATCAGCATCAGCTTCTTCAATCTTTAGGTCTTGCTTTACTCCATGGTAATACACATCTGCACCGTAGTGCCAAGGGACAGCCTTATCCAAAATGTATGGGATAGGACCCGGGATAGTAATGATTAACAGAGCGATTCTGGGAACAAATGTAATCCTAACAGGCTTTCTCGAGGAAGCCTTGGAAGGATTGGCGGAAATGGTTATAACGGCAACATCTTGAATTGGAACCAACGGAATCATAGTCTTCTCGAACAGAATCTCTTTGTTATCTATCAGGCGCTGAACACCTAATTTCAAAAAGTGGCAACCAGCAGGCAGAATTGAACATAAGTGGAAACCTTCGCCACAGCCCGGAAATAAACTGGCCAACAATAGATTCTTCTTAACTGTCATCAAAGGAGTAGAAATTTCTTCCATGGAGGTCACAAATAAATCATTGTCCACAACATTTACTCCATGACCATGTTTGGGCATGGGAGCAGTCATGACATTGGGCTTCTTCGGAGCGTCAAACTCAATTTCTTTAGCTTCAATCAAATCTTGCACCTTATTCTTCAAGGCCCAACAATTGTTTGTATTATGACCTGGGCTATCAGAGTGATAGGCGCAGCGGGCGTTCGGGTTATATAGCAGAGATGTGGTGCTGGGATTCTTCGGGGCTTCCCTCGGAGTTACCAGGTTAGTCTTCAATAACTGTGGTAGAATCTGAGACAAGGTCATACTAATCCGAGTGTACTGTCTTTGTGGTCTCTCCATTCTTTGCTGATTGTTGCATTGTGGGGCAACTGTGGGTCTTGATATCACTACCGCATTTACTGCTTGGCGGTGTTCAGATCTGCCTTGGCTCCTCGAGCCGTAGACTGCACTAGCTTCTTTCTTACCGGTGAAAGGCTTCTTTTCTGCACTTGATGAAGTACCTTTATGTATCTTACCACTTCGGATACCAGCTTCTACTCTCTCCCCAGTCAAAATCAATTCAGTAAACCCAGATGACGAACTGTCGATCAGATGATTGAAAAATGGACCAGACAACGTCCCTAGAAACATATCAACCAACTCCCTATCAGACAAAGGGGGTTGGACTCTTTCAGCCAAATCTCTCCACTTTTGAGCATAGTCCTTAAAACCATCACTTGCACCCATAGACATACCCTGAAGCTGAGTACGAGTGGGAGCAAGGTCGGCGTTATACTGATATTGCTTGTAAAAAGCAGCATCAAGGTCCTCCCAGTTTCGGACATTGGCTCCTTCCAACTGATAAAACCATTCAAGTTGAGTCCCTGACATACCATCTTGAAAGAAATGTGCCCACAAATTTCTATTAGCAGTGTAAGGTTGTATTTTTCTGACGTACGAGCGGAGATGGAGTTTTGGACAGGATGCTCCATCGTACTTGGCGAAAACCGAAGCCTTGAACTTATGAGGGATCACCACCCAGATGCCAGCCCCAGTTCTTCAAAATCCAAACCAGGGATCTTCTGACACTCCATAGCACTCAGTCGGTCTTCAAGTTGTTTGTACCTATCCTCAGGAGGAGGATACTGTTCTTCATCATAATTTGTATCATTATCAGAAACTGCATGACTGGGGCCCTTTTCTTCTTCTTGGTCCTCCTCTCCTTTGAATGAAAGGGACAGATCAACTTGTTGCTTCAGCCTATCCCCAAAAATTTTACCCATACTCAAAAGAACAACCTTCTTCTTCTTCTTCTTCTCCTTCTCTTTCTCTTTCAGGATGAGAGCTTTCAAGTCCTCTTGCCCTTTAGCCAAACTCAAGAACATCTCTTGAAATTGGGCATTTTGGCCTTGAAGATCTTTGATAGCTTGATCAGAAGACATAACTGCTGAAATAAACAGCGAAGAAGATGAGAAACCTGTGATGGCACCTGTAATGATGTGCATGATAATGGGATGCGTGTGTAATAATTTCAAAGACTTTGGGAGATTTAAATTTTCAAAACAAGAAATGAACAAACTTTATTAGATTAAACTTGTAAAAAGGTTCAACAATGCCTTTAAGGCGTTTACAAAGAAATAAATGGAAAACAAATCTAATACTAGAAAACTCAAAATCAGAAATCCCATGGACGCTTCCCCTTGGTACTGACGTAGTCATTAATCGTTCTTTCATTCTCAAGTTGCCTGGTGAGCTTCAATATCTTCCTTTCTTGCTCATGATACTTGTCTCGGTAGGTATCCCTCTCCTCTTTCAACTGAATCCAGGATCTCTTCAATGCCCCAAGATCAGTGGGCATGTAGGGATAAAGGACTGTATAAGGAACGCCCTCTTCATTGGTAGGCTCCACAATTATTGGCAACACAGCTTCATAAGGCATCCCAAGCTTCTGAGCACGAGCTCGGACCCACTGGAGATAAGGTTGCATAGGGAGAGAAGTCATTGGTCCTTGCTCTTGAGGGTCAGATCTGTTCACCATGCCCCAAGCTCGTATAAACCTTCAGCGATGCTCGTCAACATCCTCCTTGTAGTCAAATGCAATATCTGTAAGAAGTAGCTCATGAGGACCGTCTCTCCGAGCGCGACCGAATTATCGCAAAGCTAAGCAGGGATTATGGGTTATACCCCCTCTGATTCCAAGCAACGGGACATTAGGATATCCCCCACATCAATCAATGACAGAAGTGCTTTCCATAGCCTTAGAACTCCAAAGAATGTATGTATGGGCAAGGGACATTATCCTGTAAGACCATCCTAAGCCTTTCTCATTCTTCAACACGGGCTTGGAGAGGTGCGAAATAAACCACCTTGCCAGCAGCGGCATGCAACACATGAGGGTCCCTCTTCTCCTCACAATACGAGTGTAGAGGGAATGCAAGATATCACCTAATAGAGTAGGCACAGGATTGCGAGACATGAAGATCTTAACCGCATTCACATCTATGAAGGAATCTGGATTCGGGAAAAGAACCAAACTGTAGATAAGGAGAGCCAAGATATCTTCAAAATCCTGAAAGTCTAAGTTATCCCATAATAGTTGAGCTTGATCCATCAGAAACTTGGCTAAGAAACCTTCAACCTCGCTTCGTGTCTCCCAATTAGATACTACATCAGCCCGTTTCAAATGTAGAGCTGAAGCAATGTCTTCTGGTCTAGGAGTCTCTTCCAAACCTGTGAAGGGAATCTGCTCGAGGATGGATATGCCCAATTAGTGAGAAAACTCTTCCATAGTAGGAACTAGCTGATAACCCGGGAAAGTGAAGCAATGATGCACCAGATCGAAGAACTGGAAGAGCACACTCACCATCTGCTCATCAAACCTTAAGGTAACCAAGCTAAGAAGCTGACCATGTCTTCTAGTGAATGCAGGTATTTGCACAAAGTTAACTCGAATGGTGTTTCTGCGTGTGGAAGCCATAATTTGCAAAACAGAACAAAGATAAATCCCCTCGGTCTCTGAAATGGTTAGTATAATGAAGTATGCATGCTATGTTATGATGCATGATGTCATGGTAAAACAAACAACAAGTATAGCAGATAACATACATGGTAAAGGCAAACAAGTCACACAATAGCCCTTAAGTTTAAGGCTTGCATGGGGTCAAGGTATTACCCTCTTGAAGTTCAGTTGGTTTCAACCTGTCCTAACAAAAGTAACCGGGTTCTAGAGGTTCTCAATATCACTGACCATCATCCATCGGTCATGGTTTCAGCTCACGCAATCTTTTCTTGCGGCCGGAACTATCTCGAGAGTATGGTCTCAATGAGTGTAGCATCGAGTATCAACCAGTTCCCAACTTTATACCGAGACCGGCTGTTGTACCCCAAAATTTTCCCTCCCTTTTTCAAGAAATCACAACCCTAGGGTTTTCTCAGATTTTCAAGATTGGCTCAAGAATCGATCAAACAGACTTTTTTGTGGCAGTAAATCAATAATTAGGGTTTCTCTCGCATTTCTCAGAAGAAATTGAATCCTCAGAAATTCAGTTAACTGTTACATTGTTTTCACACTTTTTCATGTTTGCTGAAAGGTTAACTAGTTGTTCTCAAGGCCTGATTATCTGGGATAAGAGATAGGAGCTGAGACAGTTATTTAGAATATTAAGACATCTACTTGTTAATGAAATGAAACGTTTGCTTGTTAATGGAATGCTTGCTTGTTTATTGGAATACACAATGTGTATTGTGATTGGAATGCTGTTGCAAGGTTACGAGACTGCAAAGTTTTTGGATTACTTGGAATTTAAGTTATCTGGATTAGAATTGTTGTAATGCAATTTCAATTATTTTGATTTAAGAATCTTAAATAATCAGTGAATACTTGAAGAAAGAACTGCAAGATATTGACAGTAGAAGGTTTTATTGGATTATCAGATGATCTCATAAAAGCTTTCTTCATTCATTCCAAATGTTGTTACAAAAATAATTTATTATTTGAATACTGTATGTTTTACAACTTATAGTATTTGAAAAAATAAATGTTACAATAAATGGAAAATCTAAGTCTAAGCCTAAGCTCCATTGCTCCCATGCTCAAAGTCTCCGGCTTCTACTACTTTGACACCGTCCAAAGTTGCACTCACATGAAAAAGACAAAGGAAAAGAAGATTAGTACAGTTAATTGAAAAGAATTTTCAAATGAAAAAGAAAGAAAAAAAAGTCATCATTAAAATTTGTCGTCTAGAATCAAAAGTGCTATTGTTTATCACGTTTTATTTTCCTCTTTGCAAATCACAAGAAGATTGCTCTTCTTGGTTCACAAAGAGAAAAATTAAAATGCAAAAGGAAAAATGCAAGCATACAAAAGCAATTGGTTCAAATGCAAACATAGGCCAAACTGAAACATTGCAAAGTCAGCAACCAAACAGCAAGGCAAACTATTATGCAAAAATAGGCCAAATTCAAACAAAGTTGCATTACTAAACATGGAATACAAGGCAAGCTGTACTAAGCAAACTAGATGCGAACTGTCTAAACATTGCAAGCAAAGCAAACTGTACTGGGCAACTGAAACAACTAAATGCCAACTGTACTGCATAGCAAGCAAAACCAAACTGAGTTACAAAATTGTCAAGCTGCATTACTAAATATTGCATACAAAGCAAACTGGAAGCAAACTGAAGGCAAAAAGTATGCAATGCAGAAAGTACAACAGGCCAAAAGTAAACAGCAGGAGGTAAACCAATTGACAAGCAAAAGACTTGTCATAGCTATCATCATTTTCCATGAGAATAGGAAAACTTTTCAGAATAAGGTGGAAAAGAAAAAGTGCTTTGTCATGGAGAGAGAAAGAGAGAAAAGGATATCACCTTTTTGAAGTGTACAGTTTGGCAAAAGGCTGTCACAAGATTACAAAATAAACAAGCAAAAAGATATAAAACTCAAAAACTGCATAACAGTTTGAGGCAGGGAAACCCTTTGTCAAAACCACAAAAATCTCCAAACCTACACAAGCTAGACAAGCCTGTAAAAACTACAAAGCTCCCAAACCTGCACAAGCTAGCCAAGCCTGTAAAAAACTTCCAAAACCCTGCAAAGTTAGCAAAACTGCAAACAAGCCAAACAACCAGCAAAACTGCACAAGCTGCAAGCTTGCCAAACTGCAAACTGTACACCAGTTCCACAACCAAACCTGCAGTTCCAAACTGCAAACCATTGCAAAACTGCACAGCCTGCGAAAATACTCAAAAACCTGTAACAGCAAGAACACCACAAGCCTAGCAAAACTGCAAGCTTGCCCAAACTACAGCAAAACTGTAAACAACAACAGCCAAAACTACAAACTCAAAAAACCTGCAAGCTTGCCAAACTGCAAACTGTACACCAGTTGGCCAAACTATAACAAACTGCAAGAGCCAACCAACTGTAACAAACCAGTTCAGAACAATAAACAACCATCCCAAATCCAAACCAACAGATCCAGTTCAACAATCATCATCATCATTGTAAATCTTTCACCAACAACAACCCAACAAAGTTTCAGAACATTGAATCATCATAAACCATTATTCAAACTCAAAGAGAAAGGAAAAGAGTTTTAGAAGCCGTCAATCACCAACAAAAATCAAAGTTTCAGTTGAATCATCATCAACAAATCAAGAGAGAGGAAAAAGGCAACAAGTCTCAGATTATCAAATCATCATCGACAAACATCAAACAAGTTTCAGAATAGCAACATTCAAATTTAAAAGAAATCAAAGTTTCAGAAGGTAAGTATCAAATCAGAAGCAATCATCATCAAAAATCAAAGTTTCAGAGTAGTATCATCATCAACAAAGGAAAGAGATACCAGAAAAGCGTGCCTTGCCGTCATCCCTTCCTCTCTGCCTCTAAGCCACCAAGGAACGACTCCATCTCCCCGTCTCACTCTTTCCCCTCCATTTTCCAGAAAAATCTTCAAGGTACGTTTTTTCTCAAACCCTTGTTGCATCTCAGGTATAAGCACCATAGGTTAAAACAAAGAAACATGAAACAAGCTTAATCAAACGAAAACTGTAAAATCAAAAGAAGAACGAACTATACCATTTACAACAAAACCTTTGACCATTGTGAGGAGATGAGAGGAAGAGGTGGCGCTCCGGTGGCTTAGGCTAGGGCTTAGAGAGAATCAGAATGCGTGAGAGTGAGAAAGATAAGGAGGAGAAAACGAGAGAAACGGCGCCGCTGTGAGCAAGAACTCCACAAACCCTAAATTCTGATGTTACAAACTTTGTGCAATTGGGCCTCTCCCCAACCAAAGCCCATACACGGATTACTGGCTTGCACCCCCCTCCCTTCCATTCTGACTCTTATTCTTTTGGGCCTAACCTCCATATCACACTTTAAGCCCACTTTTAATTATTTTTTCTTTTCTTTTCTTTTGTTTAAACAAATACTTGTTTTTTTATTTCATTTTATTTTAATTTGTTTCCTTTTTAAGTTAATAATAAAACTAATAATAAAAACTTTAATTTTCTCAAAATTAGTTTTATTAAATAATCTTTCTTTATTTGATAAAATACCAAAAAAAAAGAACATTTAGTTTGATTTAAATAATTTTGCTTTTCTTTAACCCTTTTTATTGAAAATACGTGAATAATAGAAATTTTGCTTAATTAATTTTTTCTTTTAAACTTTTTATTTACGTAATTAATAAAATACACAAATAATAATAATATAACATTTAATCTTTCTTTTTTAGAATAGATTTTTATTTGTTTATTTTTAAATAAGTACATGCATTTCATAATTGATTGATTTTCTTTATCTTATAATTTGTTATGGCTTTATATTGAATTGCGACGATTCGATTTGGTTGTAATACTTGATATTTGGACGTTATTATTCTTGTGAGACTCATCCCCATTTGTAATAATTTGTACCCCCATTCCCGGATACTTTTGTAATAACTTAGACTTTTAATTCCCGCAATTTATTGCTTTCAATATATTGTATAGTAATTAGGCGTGTATGGCAAGATTCAAAATCAACCGCTAGATGACCTAATACAAGACAAAAATGCATGAAAATCAATACACAATGCACACTTGCACCCCTAGAGTTTCATCCACTTGTTGCCTTAAAAATGGGCCATGTTACGCATGTTGAGTACTTTGGCAAAACAAAAACAAAACAAAAGATCATAGTCCCTCGATGATGCTATCTTGGTTGACTATACAAAATTATCTAGTCCCTCGGGAAATTGCTAAAGATACTTGGCACAATTGCTATCATGGTTTATACAATGACCCGCGCTTGTCCCATTTAACATCCTAATACAAGGTTGTTTACCAAATGCAATGGTAAAACAACACTGTCAAAAGGGTTAAAAACATATAGGAAAGATCTTTGAGTAAAATAGGGTAGACAACTCTTAGTTACTTGATCAAAACTTGAAAAACATCCTTTCTATTTTCAAACACACATCACAACACAATTTCAAAACATTTCCCAAAAAAAAAAATTTCAAACATTGAAATATCTCTTCAAAAAGACAAACACCTTTGTATATATTCAAACAAGAATCATTACAAAGGTTGCCTAGACAATGCCTCTTTTTTAAAGCATTTTCAAAAACCACACACAAAGCACCATTTCAAACAATTGAAAAGCAAAAGCAAGTGATCTAGACAAGTAACTAAGATCCCATGGATGAAAAGGGTGCTTGCACCTTCCCTTTTCATAATCTACCCCCCGAACCCAAGAAAACATCTCAAAGGTCTTTCCTGTGCTTTTTGACCTTTCTTTAGGATAAAATAAAAAGTCGGTGGTGACTCTTGCTAAACCGCACAATTGCGAACACAAATGCAAAACCTCAAGTCAGTTCTCCCACCGTATCACAGAACTGGCGACTCTACTGGGGAAATTTCTAAAAGTGGGGTTACCTTAGGGTTTAGATCACCTTTACATGCTTATCTTATTTGACTTGTATGCTTTACTTTTTGGGTTCCTTGTTTGGGTTTGTTTTAAATCCTACACCCGGATTTGGGAGCACCTTTTAGGTAAGTAGCAATAAACTGCGAGGGAACTGTGCGCGGTATACCGACATGGTTGAAGCAGTGGCTACATTAGTGCGACATATTTGTGGGTACCGGTAGCCTTTGAGTCAATCAAAGAGCATACGGGGCCGCTGAGTGATTTCATAAAGCACTAATGAACTCTTAGAACCTTACTTGACCATCCTGGCCTTTTGGGATGTAGTGAGATGACCGGCTTTGGTGCAGTCTGAAGTTGGTAGATACTCGATACTACACTCATTGAGGGTTGTTTTCTTGGAATATTTCGGTCGCCAGTAAAGTGGCTAAACTGAAACAATGAACACAAAATAATCCAGTGATATTGAGCTCCTTAGAACCCGGTTACTATTTCTAGGACAGGTTGAGCCAACTAACTTCAAGAGGGTACTTACCTACGAACTCCATGCAAGCCTAAACTTAAGGACTTGTCTGCTTTGTGTGAATATGACTGTTTGTATATACACTTGCTCACTTTTGCATACTTGTACATAACATCATGACATCATATCATAGCATTTTCAATAACCATTTCAAGGATCTCAAGGGTCTTTGATGCAGGGTCACGTTGAACTAGACGTCTACCAAAGGGCAAGAGGATTCATTTTCCTCTAAACAAACGCCGTTAAAGATCAAGTACAACAACTTTAATCGAGGGCTATGACCCACTTGACATGGTGAGCTTGATTCTCGTGGAAAGACATCCACCAATGCAAAGTTCTCCAATCAAAGATGTTGATCGAAGTTCAACCTCTAACATTTTCTTGTGTTTACTCCGCGAGATCCTTGAAAACATGCATCCACATATCATGCATCGTATCATGACAGATTTTCCCTTTTCAGGTCTCCTTATTTTCCTACTGTTTATTTCAGTAGAGATGGCTCTAGAGAGGACTGTCAAAGATATACAGGCTCAAAATGCTCAACTTCAAGAGATGTTCTTGAACCTATCCAAGGGGCAGGAAAAAGTGAAAGCTCTCCTCACAAGGGGCATGGTCCTAGGGAATCCAGGGGGCGCCAAGAATGATCAGTTGGAAGGACTACATATTGAGTTGGCAACAATGAAAATCCAGATGATGGGACAATTGGTGGGCCAGATGGCTCTCATTCAAAACCTGGCTCAAGGACAAGAGGAGCTAAAGGTCCTCATCAACAAACTACATCAGGATGGATGTAACCAAGTGGGGCAAACAACTAGGGTTAAAGATCAAGTCACCATTCAGCCTCCTTTGAGACAAGAAGCCAAGGGAAAGTCTCCCCAGCTTGCTTCAGGGTCACAAGCCCAACAACAACCCCACCAACATCAACGGGGTAATCGATGTAAGCAAAATACATTTGGAAGGCGCTTCACTGAGATTAATATGCCATTATCACAAGTACTGGAACACTTGTTGGAGGTCAATCTGACAGTATTAAGGGATCCTCTTCGGAATCCCAATACCTCTGCTCCTAGCTATCATCCCAATGCATTCTATGCATATCACTCCTATAGTCCTGGACATGACACCGACGATTGTTGGACTTTGAAAAACAAGACCCAAGACTTGATCGACAGAGGAGTGCTGGAATTCACACAGGATGGCCAGATGAAAATCTTCCGCTGAGGGTTCTCCACATGAAATGACAAGTTCGAACTAAGAGGCTTTTGTTTCATTTGAATTTTCAAGTTGTAATTTCTTTTGTTATTTAAACAATTATCTTTTGATGTCAAACTCTATTTCATTAATGCATTGCATATGTTTGTCTTGAATTCATCCATTCGTTTTCACTATTATTGAACTATGCTTTCTACTTTCTTTATGACATTTAACTCTTGCTAAAAGTTACAAGCCTTTAGAGGGAGGATGACGAAAACAATGCCATAATCTCATACAGTGTGCTTTTGGACAGACCTTGCTGACGATGTACAGTCGTTTCTTTCAAATCCTAAACACTAGAGTTATAAGGAAGATAATCCCTAGTCAACCCCTTTGAGCCAAAGAAGTATAAGTTTTTTGTTTTAAACATAAATTGAAACCTTTAATCAAACTTGGGGCAGTGTAGTCTCTCAGTTAATTCAAAATGTGTGCTTAGCCGCAAACTCTCAGTTCGTAATACAGCGAATGACATCAAAAACATTCCTTTGGAATCAAAATACAGTGATGGTTCCTTATCTCATAGGCAGTCATTATCTATCAAAAGAGGAAAAGCCCATTGAGTCAAAACCTACAAAGGAGGCTTAAGAAAGCTGGGGCATCCCGCTGACTATAATCTCAAAAATAAGAACAGTCAGGCAAAAATTAGGGATAACAAAAAAAAAGGTCACTACAAATCCTCAACAACATGAAAAATGTTGCAAAAAATGACTGCCTTCCAACAAATTCAACTTGTGTGAACCATCACCAAAAACGTCATTCCAAACTCGAATAGAGTTCGACGCACAATTAACTGAGTTTAGGATTGAAGAACATCACGAAGAGCGGGTGGGTACAAATATACTTTGAGCCTTTATCCTTTGTTTCTCAAAACCGTGAACCAAGCCACGTTACAACCCTTCAAAAGTCCTAATTGAAGCATGGGTTAGTTTGAAAGCATACTATTACAAAAGGTATCCTGACTCCTGTAAGGCTTTGCTCTAAATTTTGAGTTGAATTTTTCTTGTAAAAAGTTTTCTGCTAAAAAACGCATTTTTCAAAATTTCAAGACAAGCATAAACTTTGCATTATTCGAATATCATCATTTGCATATGGCTATTTGTTTGACAGCAAAGAAGTTCATGCAGTGAATGTTCCGATGAACGAAAGCTCTCTCAGTGAACAAAATCACTTCAAGTAGGATGACACTTCCGTTGCAAAAAAAAATCTCCTATCAACAAAGGGGACTTGGCATGGCATTATCCAATAAACCTGGGGTAGTCCAGTCATGATTTCAAGAAATCTCTCAAAGTCCAGTCAACCTGGGGAAGTCCAGTCAAGATTTCAAGAAATCTCTCAATTGCAGAGTAACCAGGAGCAAGTCTCCCTCACCATCACTTGGAGCATTGAACGTCAATCCCAACAAAGGGTTACGTACAGTCCAAATTTCTTGGCAGTGCCACAAACATTTGATACTAGGGGCAATGACGAATCTCTCCAAAATCCTTCTGAAAAGAAATTCAAGAATCCTCGAGAAGTTCATCACCTCTCTAGCAGACCAGCGGTCATGAGTTTATTTCCCCAACATTTGTCAAGGATTTATTCTCTAAAACAAAATTACATTTCAACAACATTCATAACATATGCAGATTGATCGGCAGGTGAAGGTTATCATCACCTTTTGGAGTAGCAGTCGTCAAGGATTTCTTCATCATCTGTTTGAGTCAAAGTTAGTCTAAGACCTTCTCTGGTTCAGTCAGATCGACACTAAGATCTCCCTGACTCTTATTCCAGTGGAAGATATTCTGGTTTTTTTTATTTCAGATAAATCTCAACGATTTATTCTTATTCACTTCCATATTTTTTACTATCAGAGACGAAGAATCCAACTCTTTTTCTCCATCACCAGTTCGGGATTTATTTTCCCCAGCGAGAGGTCATCTTGAAAAACATTTCAGGACATCATACAACGTAATCTCATTTACTTTGAGAACGTCATTGTTTGATATATGCCACTAACCTTTACCTTTCAGGAAAGATGCAATCAATTTCTCACCAAAATTCGTATCGTGAAGCCTGGACATTGACCAGATAATGATACAAGACTGTGAAACCTAGACGTTGACCAGATAATAGTTTAACCGTTAACAGAACGAAGATTCTCACTCTTAAAACCTCAGAAGATTGGTATACTCCCAAGCTCCTGATACCGTTAACAGAATGAAGATTCTCACTCTTAAAAAACCTCAGAAGATTGGTATACTCCTGTTATACCCCAAAATTTGCCCTCCCATATTCCTCAAGAAATTGCCAAGTCAAGTCACAAAATTCCCCAAGGGTTATGCAGTTCAACTGTCTCCTATACAGTCAAAACTAGGGTTTTGAGTCTGATCAAGAAAAGGAAGTGTTCAAAGGCTCAATCAAGTCTCACATGCTTACAAACATGGTCAAGCATCCCCATATCAAATTTCAAGGCATTCAGCTCAAGATTACACAGTCAAAACCCTAAATTGCACTACAGTCAACTGTAGGGGCAAAATGGTCATTTGACAGTCAAGAGTTCAAATTTTTGGTCAATATATCATTTTGAAGCCACAAACATCATTTGATCAATGCTTGATCATGATTCTCAAAATTTGGCTCAGAAATCATCAAAGATGCAAAAGTTGCTATATTTGGACAGCTGAAAAAGTCAACTGAAATTGACCAGGGCATAACTTTCACATGGATTATCAGAAAAATTCCATCCAAAGCTCATTTTGAAGAGAAAGACATTTCCTACAACTCATCTTCACACTTCAAGTCCAAGAAATGCTCTCACAAAAAGTTATCAATTTCAACATTATAGGTCATTTTCAAAAGTCAACAAAAAGGGACTTTAAGTCAAAGGCCATAACTTGAGATTGGTAAATAAAAATGACATGGGACCAAAGGCATTGGTTAGAGGACTCAAAGACCTTTCCAAAATGTCCAAGAACATGTGAAAAGCTTAAAAATTGAGCAAGTTATGCCTTGTAGAAGTTGGGAAATTTTTGTGAAATGGCAAAAATCAACTATCCTTGAAACTTCAATTTTTGACAAAAGGGCCCACTTTCTTCCACTTGATTCATCCTTGTCATGCCACACACGTGTCCCATGATTAATTTCAAGACCAAATATTGATTTTTCTATTTTATTTAATTTTTGATAATTTAATTCATTTTAAATCTTTAAAAATTCAAATAAAATTCAAAAACCAATGGAATAGTGTCATTTGAATTTGGACAACTTCCATGTATCATGGGCCAGCTCACAAACTTATGCTAGGGTTAAATTGCACACTAAGTCTTGGTCTTGGCTTAAAAGAAGGAAAAATTTGTTAATGAAAAAGACCTAAGACCAATTCTCCCATGGGCATGGATAAAGGCCAACTAATGACCTAATTTCCATCCATCATAAGTGCTAAGTCAAACCCTAACCACAACAGACTCTAAGCTGCGCCCAAAAAAGCTATTGCACATTGAAAATTTTCCATAAAAACACAAAACTGATTTCAAGGTTACAGGGCGATTTAAGGCACCAAACCTATTCCAAAAGCTCCCTGGGGTAATTCTGAACATGTACCAATCACAAACAACAAGCCAAAAC
Source organism: Vicia faba (assembly GCA_948472305.1). Classification (NCBI taxonomy): domain Eukaryota; kingdom Viridiplantae; phylum Streptophyta; class Magnoliopsida; order Fabales; family Fabaceae; genus Vicia; species Vicia faba. The sequence continues at coordinate 1,048,165,625 of OX451736.1, forward strand.
GCCTTGAACCGGTATCATGAACTCAAACAGTTTCCAGAAAAATGCATGATCGTGTTCCATGTTTAAGGCATTTTCATTGTTTTTTATTGATGCATTCATACTAATAAACATATTCTGAAGCTAACCATGTGATCCAATTTTGTTTTCGTGCCGTATATGGATGTTTACCATTGTTAATTTTTAGGGTTCACAAAGCTCAGAATTAGGGCTTTTCAATTGAAGAAAAATTAGCTTTCCAGACTTAGACCATTCAAACCGGCACACTCCAACGAACAAGAATCAGTCATCGCGATTAATTTATGGGGCCTCAGGGCCTAGTCGTTATTTTCTCGTATGCCACTTTCTGCAACGGTGTAAAAACCGTTGCCTAATACTTTTGTTTTTTTTCAGGCAAAACGAAGCCATGGGGAAGATGATGAAGTGGCGTGTACTGGTTGGTTAATTTGAAGTTTTCGCGCTTTAAACCACTGATGCATTGTTTTATATTATATGATTCATTGTATATTTATTTAACAAATGCGTGTTAGTGGTCCAGTGGCAGTGAGGTGTATTGGCAATCCACGTGACCTGGGTTCGAGACCCAGGTCCTGACTTTCCTTCATATTTTTCCTCAATGTAAAATCCCATGCAGCATAAGCGTCCCAGTATACCATACGTTCTCCATCTCGAGCGTACACGCGTCCATCCAATCCAGATCCAAGGCCAAGAATCTGAAGAACATGTGTACTCAGGTCAACGCACTAGCACACAAACTAGCAAAAGTCAGTGGATCCATGCTTATTGGGCCTGATTTACTGAACCAAAGCCTCACAAATTGGGACTACACCCCCACCCTGGTTTGCAAATATTTCTCATCTCTTTTAATTATTATTTTTATTTGTCTTCTTGTTTTAATTTAATAATCATTTTTACAAAATATGAAAAACATCAAAAAAATCAGAAAAAAGATAAAAATATAAAAAATATTTATTTTATTTATTTTCTTGTAAATAATTAACATGTAAATAAATTTAGTAAAATAGGTTTTAACTTTAATTCTTTCTTCCATAAAAAAATCCAAAAATATAGCATTAGGTTAATGACTTTTTTTTATTCCTTTTAACTTTCCTTGTTTTTTACCATAATATTAGTAATTTTCATAATTAAACTTGTAAACTAATTAGGATTGCATTTAGGTTAGATTTTAATACTTTCTTAATAACTAAAAATCCAAAAATATAGCATTAGGTTTAATGACTTTTTATACCTTTTAAATTTTCCTTTTTTTTTATCACAATATTATTTATTTATTTATTTTATTTTTATAATTAAATGTACATAAGTAAAAATTAGGGTTTAATTTAGATTAATATAACATTTTCACAATAACTAAAAAACATTAGAATTAGGATTTGCATTTCAAATTTCATTCTAAAAAGTTCTTTTTTCTTTTAAATCTTAAAAAAATACGAAAATACCAAAAACATTCTTTTTTTAATTCTAATTCCTCATTAAATTTAATTTTTTTGCAAAAGGGTCCAACGCCCATTATCTTAATTATTTTATTTCGCACATTTACTTTATCGCTTATTATTCATTATGTACATGTCCCAAAGCCTTGTAACATTTTATACTTTTCGCACTTTCTTTTGCTTTATTTTATTTTTTCCGCTAAATCGGGTCCGGTTTAATTTTGGCGATGTGGACCCGCGCCTTTGTAATAGCCTTAGATTTATTTTTCGCAAACTTTATAACTATTAAATATGCATGCAAGAATGAATGGCCCTAATTAAAATCAAGCGTAGATCACAAATAAACATGACAAGACAAATAACTGAAACATGACACACAATTCGCACACACCACCCCTAGGGTACGCCTCACCTGTTGCCTTTCGAAAGGTGGTCGTCGAGTAGAGGACGTCTTAGTAAGTCCTCATGATCCGGGAACCTGGCATGAGGGTAGCTTCTAAGGTGTCTTCCCATTGCTCCGGTGATCACCATGTCCCTAAAACTCGAATTGACCCGAACACCTCCAACGGTGGTGCTACCTACCTCTCAATGGTGGGATGGCACTACTTTAAAGGACTTCTACACAGACGAATTTCTTAGGGTAGGTAGGTTCTCGTAGATACTTGCTCTCTTCAAAAACAAATAAAAATCTTTTCACACCAACACTTTTCAAAAACTTTCAAAACAAACTTTTCAAACACTCTGACGTACGAGTTGAACTGAAACTTTTCAAAGAATATTTTTGAAACCCACATTGAAAAGCAAACAAACATTTTTGAAAACACATTGAGCAAGTATCTAAGAGCCCATGGATAACCATGGATAGAAAGGGTGCTAATACCTTCCCTTTCTATAACCTACCTCCCGAACCGAGAGAAATCTCTTTAAGGAATTTTTCTGTGCTTTTGTCCTTTCCATTTGGAGAAAATAAAAGACGGTGGCGACTCTTGCTTCCGCGACATTTCGCGAACCAGCGTTAAACAGTCAGTTCCAGATCCACCGATCACAGAACTGGCGACTCTGCTGGGGAATCTTATAAAGTGAGGTGTACCTTAGGATAGTTCATAAACTGTGTTTTCAATTGCTTTGACTTGTGTGCTTTAAATTGTGGGTTGCTTGGGAGTTTTATAGATCCTAACCCGGATCTGGGGATACCTTTCTTAGAAAGTAGCAACAAGGCTGTGAGGGAACTGTGCGGGGTATACCGACATGGTTGAAACAGTCTGCTACGTTGATGTGGCACTTTGGTGTGTACCGGTAACCCTTGAGTTCAGTCAAGGAGAGTACGGGGCCTCCGCGTGGTGTCATGAAGCATCAACAGACCTTAGGAACCTTAACTGAACCATCTTGGCCTCTTTAGGGTAGTGAGATAACTGACTTTGGTGCAGTCCGAGGTTGGTTGATACTCGATACTACACTCAATTGAGGGTTGCTTTCCTGGAATATTTCGGTCGCCAGTTCAGTGGCTAAATCGAAACGATGAACAATGAAAGCAATCCCGTGATATTGGGAACCTTAGAACCCGGTTACTTTGATTAGGACAGGTTGAACCCACCAACTTCAAGAGGGTACTACCCAGACTCCATGCTGGCCTAAACTTTAAGGGCTTCTCTTGTGTGACTTGTGTGCCTTCCTACTTGAACTACTTGCATGCTTATTACCTGACATTTGTCTCTTGCAGGTTGTGTTTATAGTCCTTAATTAGGACTCATAACAGGGTATCCTAAGTTTCTTGCAGGTTTTTGCAGTCCTTAATTTGGACTCACAACAGGGTTACTCACATTACCCCATGCATATCATGACATCATACCATTGCATACATCCTAACCCATTTCAAGGATCTCAAGGGCTTGTGATGCAGGTCATATAAATCAAACATCTAGCAAGGGGCAAAGAGGATTTATTTTCCTCTAGCCAATGTTGTCAGGGGCTATGACCCACTGGATATGGTGAGCCTTTGACCCGTGACGAAGGACTCTCAACAACATGAAGTACTTTCAATCAAGTTGTCAGTTTCCAACTCTAACAAGTTTCTCTGTTTACCCCACGAGGTCCTTGAAATCATTGCATGCATATCATACATATCATTGCATAACAGGTACCCTTTCTCTGCAGGTTGCTTACCTTCTTCGCTGTTTATTTCAGCAGTCTCGTCATGAATCCTGAATCATCAACCGAGGCATCTATCAAGACTCTTCAGGCGCAGAACGCCCAATTTCAGGCGCAGAACGCCCAATTTCAGGAGCTGATCAAGGGCTTGGCTCAGGGTCAACAAGATCTGAAGGCTTTGCTTTTGAAGAAGGACAAGAAGAAGAAGAGGACTGTTCTGTTCAGCCCTAGACGCAGATCTGGGAATACACCGCAGGAGGAAACTGAGAGGACAACCCCATCTGTGAGGGAAAACAGTCACCATGAGAGAGAGGTGCCTAGTCCAGTGGTCTCCGACAGCGAGACAGATTTCAACGACGAACAGTACCCTCCGGCTGAGGACAAGTACAAACAGTTGGAGGATAGGCTGAATGCTATGGAGATCCAACAGGTACCTGGGCTGGATTTTGGAGATCTGGGTTTGTCAACTGGTGTGATTATTCCTCGGAAGTTCAAGGCACCATCCTTTACCAAGTATGACGGGGCGTCTTGTCCCAAGCTGCATCTCAGGTCTTATGTTCGGAAAATCCAACCATACTCAGCAGACAAGAACTTGTGGATCCACTTCTTCCAGGAAAGTCTTTCAGGGACTCACCTCGAATGGTTCTATCAACTGGATGGGACCAAAGTTCGTAACTGGGAGGAGTTGGCGACTTCTTTCTATAAGCAGTACCAGTACAATGCCGACCTTGCTCCCACACGTACCCAACTCCAGGGTATGTCGTTGGGGTCAAGTGAAGGTTTCAAGGAGTACGCACAAAGATGGAGAGACCTTGCTGGAAGGGTGCAACCTCCGTTAACTGACCGGGAACTCATTGATATGTTCTTGGGGACCCTATCCGGGCCATTCTTCAATCACCTCATTGGTAACTCATCTGCTGGATTTACCGACCTCATCCTGACTGGCGAAAGAATTGAAGCTGGTATCAAGTCGGGGAAGATTCAAGAGGCCACACCTTCTGATATTCATAAAAAGCCTTACACGGGAAAGAAGGAATCCAATGCTGTATACAGTCAAAAGAGTCGCCGTGATCAACATGCAGGGGCAGTCATGATCTCTGGTTCTGCACCACGCCGTCAACCACAAAGGGGAAACCAGCAAAGGCCGGAAGGGCCTAAAAGGCAATTCACCAACATTAACATGCCTTGGTCACAAGCATTGCAGCATATGGTGAAGATGAACCTGATTGCAGTAATCAACCCTCCTGCCAATCCTAAGACCTCCTCTCCTAGCTACAATCCAGAAGCAAGGTGTGCTTATCATTCTGATAGCCCGGGGCACGATACTGAGGACTGTTGGGCACTGAAGTACAAAATTCAGAACATGATCGATGCCAAAGAGATCGAGTTCGAGCCTGCGGAGACTCCCAACGTGATCACCGCTCCATTGCCAAAGCATGGCTAGATTTTTGTTCATTTGATTTCAAGTTGTGTTTTTCCTTTTCTTGTTCAGATAAACAACTATTGTGTTAAACTCTTTTATTTCATGAATGCATTACACATGTCTGTCTTGAATTAATTATGTTTACTATGCTTAAAACTGCTTTCATATTTTTTGCGATGGTCAATTCTTAATTCTAAACCTCTTGAGGGAGGATGACGAAAACGATACCACAATTTACAGTATGCTTTTGAACAGACCCCGCTGATGAGGTACAGGCATTGTTTCAATTCCTAAACACTGGAGTTATAAGGATGATAATCCCTCGTCAACCCATCAGAGCCAAAGAAGTAGGAGTTTTTATTTTCGAAAATCAAAACCCTTAATCATAACCTGGGGCAGGGTAGTTCTCTCAGTTGATCCAAGTGCACAATGAATGGCACCAAATGGGTTTTTCAAAAACAAAAGACAGTGATGGTTCTGAACAATCATAAGGACAGGCAGTCATTATAAAAAAAAATCATAAATGAAAAGCCCAAAAAGTCAAAACCAATAAAGAAGACTTACCAAACTGGGGCATCCCGCTGACTGTAACTCCAAAAAGGAAACAGTTCAGGCAAAAAAAGAAAGGGATAACAAAAATCAAGAAAGAGGTCTCACAAACCCTCAACCAAAGCAAAAAATGACTGCCTGTTCAAAAGAAATCATCAACATCCGAATCATCACCGGAAAATCAAAACAAAGACTCGAACAAGGTCTAACGCATGATCAACTGAGTTTAGATTTGGAAAATATCCCGAAGAGCGGGTGGGTACAAATAACTTGAGCCTTTATCCTTTGTTTCTTAAACCGTGAACCAGGCCACGATATAACCCTTAAAAGTCCTAGCCGAAGCATGGGTTAGTTCGAAAGCATACTGTTACGAAAGTATCCTGACTCCTGAAGGTTTGCTGTAAAGTAACGAGTTGACATCACAGTTTACAAAGAAAAACTCACCTTTATCAAAAATGCATTTTCAAAATTCAAGACAGACATAGGCTTTTGCATTCTTAAAATAACCTTGTTTGCATATGACTATTTGTTTGAACAACAGGGAAATTCGCACGATGAACACCTTGTGAACAGAAGTACCTCCAATCAAGGGGCACGGTAGGAGCATTGCCCATTATCTGGGGCATGGCGAAATACTTCCAACATGGGCAACTCCCTACATTCTGAGAGCGTGGACATAGTCGGAAAAATACTGCGCATCATCAAAGGCCCGCTAGGTTGACATGCCTAGGCAAAAATAAGGGCTTCCCGGCGAACCAAAAGGGTTCGGGCAAAATAAGGGATGAAAACAAAAACATGTACACCCGGCAAGTCGAAAACCTGAAAAGGCGGCTTGGGCAAAAAGGGATATCCCGGTGGACTGAAAACCCGAAAGGGCAGTCCAGGCAAAAGTTAGGGATCAAAGCATACGACTATGTTCCGGTATCTCATCATTTGTCTACCCGAAGATTTGTCAATCACCCACACAGGTATCCTCTTCCCTCACCTCCGAAACAGGGGCAATAATGAGTTATCCAGGCGATCCAATTGCTCTGCCAACCAAAGTACAAAGTAAAGATCAACATAAGGATGATTACCATCTACCTTTACAAATTCCAGATCGTGGACAATCATCCACTTAATCAAAATCATGCAACCCTACACCGGTTCCTTCTCAATTTTCATCCAGAAGTTTTTACACAAACTTATCCAGGTAACCTAACCCCGGTTCCTCCAGAAATCTCACATGGATTTATCCAGGTAACCTAACCCCGGTTCATCAAGAAGTTTTACACGAACTTATCCCGAAGTGACCTAACCCCGGTTCCTCCAGAAGTCTTACATGGACCTATCTCAAGATGACCTAACCCCGGTTCATCAAGAAGTTTTACACAAACTTATCCTGCCGTAACCTAACCCCGGTTCCTCCAAGAGTCTCACATGGACCTATCTCAAGATGACCTAACCCCGGTTCATCAAGAAGTTTTACACAAACTTATCCTGCCGTAACCTAACCCTGGTTCCTCCAAGAGTCTCACATGGACCTATCTCAAGATGACCTTACCTCGGTTCGTCAAGAAGTTTTACACGAACTTATCCTGCGGCAACCTAACCCTGGTTCCCCCCAGAAGTCTTACATGGATTTAGCTCAAGATAACCTCACCCCGGTTCATCAAGAAGTTTTTACATGAACTTACCTCACCAAGCAACCCTACATCGGTTCCCTCTCTTCAAGATGCAGTTTTACATGGACTCGTCACCCAGAAACCCTACACAGGTTCTCCCTTTCCAAAAAAAACAAAGTTTTACACGAACTCATCATCAAAGTAACCCTACCCAGGTTCCTTCTCCATTTCAGATACAGTTTTACACAAACTCATCAGCATGCAACCCTACATAGGTTCCCCCTTTCAACTTATAAAATTACATTCCAAAACTCCCCAGAAGAGTCCAATCCAGTTTCCCCAGGAAAGTTGGAATTCATATCTCCCCAAGCAGTAAGCTTATCCCCAGTAAATTCTGGAAGCTTATCCTTCGTAGAGCACGAACGCGTCGTCTGGCTTGATTTAAAGAGTTATTTCCTTAACAGGATATAACTGGGTTATCCTCAGCCAAAAGCCACGGAAAGAGCGTCATCGACGAAGTCTTCCTATCCCCAGCAAACTATTATCAACACTCAGCAAGGCATCCCTCTTCCCACAGAGTATTGCTTCCCAGCATGGTCGCTAGAGTATCTTTTCTCCCCGCAGAATCTCCCATTCGCCAAGTTTATTCCGCAACGGAGTCATCTTCTCCTACCGGTATTCTTGCAGTTATCATCCCTAACGGAAGCAAAATCTATTCTTCGACATCAGCCCAGGATACGACTTCCCGGCACCCGTCAAGGATTCACTTTCCTAGACAAAAACATACATAAAACATCACATACATCATTATAGCATGCATAACGCACTGCATCTTACAAATCTCATTTATGTTGAGAACATCATTGCTTGATCCATATCATGCATTGCATATGACTGACTTTTACCTTTCAGGGAAGATCCAGTTAAGTTCTCAAGCTACATTTCAAGACCTAGACCGGTTCAGTTAAATCGTCCCAAGATTTTCCTGATGCTTACCCAGTCCAAGGCCTTCTCTGGTTCAGTCAGATCGACCCTAAGATCTCCCTGATGCTTATCCAGTTGAAGACATTTCAAGACCTAGACCGGTTCAGTTAAATCGTCCCAAGATTTTCCTGATGCTTATCCAGTCAAAGGCCTTCTCTGGTTCAGTCAGATCGACCCTAAGATCTCCCTGATGCTTATCCAGTTGAAGACGTTTCAAGACCTAGACCGGTTCAGTTAAATCGTCCCTAAGATTTTCCTGATGCTTATCCAGTCAAAGGCCTTCTCTGGTTCAGTCAGATCGACCCTAAGATCTCCCTGATGCTTATCCAGTTGAAGACATTTCAAGACCTAGACCGGTTCAGTTAAATCGACCCTAAGATTTTCCTGATGCTTACCCAGTCAAAGGCCTCTCTGGTTCAGTCAGATCGACCCTAGGATCTCCCTGATTCTTATCCCAGTAGAAGACACCCCCCAGATTTTCCTCAACGAGCGTTGTTGAAGTTAAAATCCCCAAGATTTTTCTCAACAAGCGTTGTTGAAGTTAAAGTCGCCCAAGGCTCTCTTACCATTCATGCTAAGGTAGTAACCATCCCTGGTTCTTTCATCGCCGTTTGAAGCTCCAGACTCAGCTCCTGTAACCAGTCAGGACACATCTATACCAGGCATCTAAACATCAGCTCCTGCAACGTGTCAGGTACTCATTTTCTGTTTTGCAGGTATGCAGGTTCTCGCCAAGGAATCTCTTACGCAATCAAACATCCAGATGGCATCTATAAGCCCATTCCCCCATCATTGCTAACATGTGAGCGCAAATTTCTGGGCACTCTAGTGTCCAATCATCTTTTACCCTCGGATTACGAAAGGCACATCAGCCAATCTGCATCCTCAGGTCTAAGAAGATTGAACAGGGGCAACTGTTATACCCCAAAATTTGCCCTCCCATATTCCTCAAGAAATTGCCAAGTCAAGTCACAAAATTCCCCAAGGGTTATGCAGTTCAACTGTCTCCTATACAGTCAAAACTAGGGTTTTGAGTCTGATCAAGAAAAGGAAGTGTTCAAAGGCTCAATCAAGTCTCACATGCTTACAAACATGGTCAAGCATCCCCATATCAAATTTCAAGGCATTCAGCTCAAGATTACACAGTCAAAACCCTAAATTGCACTACAGTCAACTGTAGGGGCAAAATGGTCATTTGACAGTCAAGAGTTCAAATTTTTGGTCAATATATCATTTTGAAGCCACAAACATCATTTGATCAATGCTTGATCATGATTCTCAAAATTTGGCTCAGAAATCATCAAAGATGCAAAAGTTGCTATATTTGGACAGCTGAAAAAGTCAACTGAAATTGACCAGGGCATAACTTTCACATGGATTATCAGAAAAATTCCATCCAAAGCTCATTTTGAAGAGAAAGACATTTCCTACAACTCATCTTCACACTTCAAGTCCAAGAAATGCTCTCACAAAAAGTTATCAATTTCAACATTATAGGTCATTTTCAAAAGTCAACAAAAAGGGACTTTAAGTCAAAGGCCATAACTTGAGATTGGTAAATAAAAATGACATGGGACCAAAGGCATTGGTTAGAGGACTCAAAGACCTTTCCAAAATGTCCAAGAACATGTGCAAAGCTTAAAAATTGAGCAAGTTATGCCTTGTAGAAGTTGGGAAATTTTTGTGAAATGGCAAAAATCAACTATCCTTGAAACTTCAATTTTTGACAAAAGGGCCCACTTTCTTCCACTTGATTCATCCTTGTCATGCCACACACGTGTCCCATGATTAATTTCAAGACCAAATATTGATTTTTCTATTTTATTTAATTTTTGATAATTTAATTCATTTTAAATCTTTAAAAATTCAAATAAAATTCAAAAACCAATGGAATAGTGTCATTTGAATTTGGACAACTTCCATGTATCATGGGCCAGCTCACAAACTTATGCTAGGGTTAAATTGCACACTAAGTCTTGGTCTTGGCTTAAAAGAAGGAAAAATTTGTTAATGAAAAAGACCTAAGACCAATTCTCCCATGGGCATGGATAAAGGCCAACTAATGACCTAATTTCCATCCATCATAAGTGCTAAGTCAAACCCTAACCACAACAGACTCTAAGCTGCGCCCAAAAAAGCTATTGCACATTGAAAATTTTCCATAAAAACACAAAACTGATTTCAAGGTTACAGGGCGATTTAAGGCACCAAACCTATTCCAAAAGCTCCCTGGGGTAATTCTGAACGTGTACCAATCACAAACAACAAGCCAAAACGCCTTGAACCGGTATCATGAACTCAAACAGTTTCCAGAAAAATGCATGATCGTGTTCCATGTTTAAGGCATTTTCATTGTTTTTTATTGATGCATTCATACTAATAAACATATTCTGAAGCTAACCATGTGATCCAATTTTGTTTTCGTGCCGTATATGGATGTTTACCATTGTTAATTTTTAGGGTTCACAAAGCTCAGAATTAGGGCTTTTCAATTGAAGAAAAATTAGCTTTCCAGACTTAGACCATTCAAACCGGCACACTCCAACGAACAAGAATCAGTCATCGCGATTAATTTATGGGGCCTCAGGGCCTAGTCGTTATTTTCTCGTATGCCACTTTCTGCAACGGTGTAAAAACCGTTGCCTAATACTTTTGTTTTTTTTCAGGCAAAACGAAGCCATGGGGAAGATGATGAAGTGGCGTGTACTGGTTGGTTAATTTGAAGTTTTCGCGCTTTAAACCACTGATGCATTGTTTTATATTATATGATTCATTGTATATTTATTTAACAAATGCGTGTTAGTGGTCCAGTGGCAGTGAGGTGTATTGGCAATCCACGTGACCTGGGTTCGAGACCCAGGTCCTGACTTTCCTTCATATTTTTCCTCAATGTAAAATCCCATGCAGCATAAGCGTCCCAGTATACCATACGTTCTCCATCTCGAGCGTACACGCGTCCATCCAATCCAGATCCAAGGCCAAGAATCTGAAGAACATGTGTACTCAGGTCAACGCACTAGCACACAAACTAGCAAAAGTCAGTGGATCCATGCTTATTGGGCCTGATTTACTGAACCAAAGCCTCACAAATTGGGACTACACCCCCACCCTGGTTTGCAAATATTTCTCATCTCTTTTAATTATTATTTTTATTTGTCTTCTTGTTTTAATTTAATAATCATTTTTACAAAATATGAAAAACATCAAAAAAATCAGAAAAAAGATAAAAATATAAAAAATATTTATTTTATTTATTTTCTTGTAAATAATTAACATGTAAATAAATTTAGTAAAATAGGTTTTAACTTTAATTCTTTCTTCCATAAAAAAATCCAAAAATATAGCATTAGGTTAATGACTTTTTTTTATTCCTTTTAACTTTCCTTGTTTTTTGCCATAATATTAGTAATTTTCATAATTAAACTTGTAAACTAATTAGGGTTGCATTTAGGTTAGATTTTAATACTTTCTTAATAACTAAAAATCCAAAAATATAGCATTAGGTTTAATGACTTTTTATACCTTTTAAATTTTCCTTTTTTTTTATCACAATATTATTTATTTATTTATTTTATTTTTATAATTAAATGTACATAAGTAAAAATTAGGGTTTAATTTAGATTAATATAACATTTTCACAATAACTAAAAAACATTAGAATTAGGATTTGCATTTCAAATTTCATTCTAAAAAGTTCTTTTTTCTTTTAAATCTTAAAAAAATACGAAAATACCAAAAACATTCTTTTTTTAATTCTAATTCCTCATTAAATTTAATTTTTTTGCAAAAGGGTCCAACGCCCATTGTCTTAATTATTTTATTTCGCACATTTACTTTATCGCTTATTATTCATTATGTACATGTCCCAAAGCCTTGTAACATTTTATACTTTTCGCACTTTCTTTTGCTTTATTTTATTTTTTCCGCTAAATCGGGTCCGGTTTAATTTTGGCGATGTGGACCCGCGCCTTTGTAATAGCCTTAGATTTATTTTTCGCAAACTTTATAACTATTAAATATGCATGCAAGAATGAATGGCCCTAATTAAAATCAAGCGTAGATCACAAATAAACATGACAAGACAAATAACTGAAACATGACACACAATTCGCACACACCACCCCTAGGGTACGCCTCACCTGTTGCCTTTCGAAAGGTGGTCGTCGAGTAGAGGACGTCTTAGTAAGTCCTCATGATCCGGGAACCTGGCATGAGGGTAGCTTCTAAGGTGTCTTCCCATTGCTCCGGTGATCACCATGTCCCTAAAACTCGAATTGACCCGAACACCTCCAACGGTGGTGCTACCTACCTCTCAATGGTGGGATGGCACTACTTTAAAGGACTTCTACACAGACGAATTTCTTAGGGTAGGTAGGTTCTCGTAGATACTTGCTCTCTTCAAAAACAAATAAAAATCTTTTCACACCAACACTTTTCAAAAACTTTCAAAACAAACTTTTCAAACACTCTGACGTACGAGTTGAACTGAAACTTTTCAAAGAATATTTTTGAAACCCACATTGAAAAGCAAACAAACATTTTTGAAAACACATTGAGCAAGTATCTAAGAGCCCATGGATAACCATGGATAGAAAGGGTGCTAATACCTTCCCTTTCTATAACCTACCTCCCGAACCGAGAGCAATCTCTTTAAGGAATTTTTCTGTGCTTTTGTCCTTTCCATTTGGAGAAAATAAAAGACGGTGGCGACTCTTGCTTCCGCGACATTTCGCGAACCAGCGTTAAACAGTCAGTTCCAGATCCACCGATCATAGAACTGGCGACTCTGCTGGGGAATCTTATAAAGTGAGGTGTACCTTAGGATAGTTCATAAACTGTGTTTTCAATTGCTTTGACTTGTGTGCTTTAAATTGTGGGTTGCTTGGGAGTTTTATAGATCCTAACCCGGATCTGGGGATACCTTTCTTAGAAAGTAGCAACAAGGCTGTGAGGGAACTGTGCGGGGTATACCGACATGGTTGAAACAGTCTGCTACGTTGATGTGGCACTTTGGTGTGTACCGGTAACCCTTGAGTTCAGTCAAGGAGAGTACGGGGCCTCCGCGTGGTGTCATGAAGCATCAACAGACCTTAGGAACCTTAACTGAACCATCTTGGCCTCTTTAGGGTAGTGAGATAACTGACTTTGGTGCAGTCCGAGGTTGGTTGATACTCGATACTACACTCAATTGAGGGTTGCTTTCCTGGAATATTTCGGTCGCCAGTTCAGTGGCTAAATCGAAACGATGAACAATGAAAGCAATCCCGTGATATTGGGAACCTTAGAACCCGGTTACTTTGATTAGGACAGGTTGAACCCACCAACTTCAAGAGGGTACTACCCAGACTCCATGCTGGCCTAAACTTTAAGGGCTTCTCTTGTGTGACTTGTGTGCCTTCCTACTTGAACTACTTGCATGCTTATTACCTGACATTTGTCTCTTGCAGGTTGTGTTTGTAGTCCTTAATTAGGACTCATAACAGGGTATCCTAAGTTTCTTGCAGGTTTTTGCAGTCCTTAATTTGGACTCACAACAGGGTTACTCACATTACCCCATGCATATCATGACATCATACCATTGCATACATCCTAACCCATTTCAAGGATCTCAAGGGCTTGTGATGCAGGTCATATAAATCAAACATCTAGCAAGGGGCAAAGAGGATTTATTTTCCTCTAGCCAATGTTGTCAGGGGCTATGACCCACTGGATATGGTGAGCCTTTGACCCGTGACGAAGGACTCTCAACAACATGAAGTACTTTCAATCAAGTTGTCAGTTTCCAACTCTAACAAGTTTCTCTGTTTACCCCACGAGGTCCTTGAAATCATTGCATGCATATCATACATATCATTGCATAACAGGTACCCTTTCTCTGCAGGTTGCTTACCTTCTTCGCTGTTTATTTCAGCAGTCTCGTCATGAATCCTGAATCATCAACCGAGGCATCTATCAAGACTCTTCAGGCGCAGAACGCCCAATTTCAGGCGCAGAACGCCCAATTTCAGGAGCTGATCAAGGGCTTGGCTCAGGGTCAACAAGATCTGAAGGCTTTGCTTTTGAAGAAGGACAAGAAGAAGAAGAGGATTGTTCTGTTCAGCCCTAGACGCAGATCTGGGAATACACCGCAGGAGGAAACTGAGAGGACAACCCCATCTGTGAGGGAAAACAGTCACCATGAGAGAGAGGTGCCTAGTCCAGTGGTCTCCGACAGCGAGACAGATTTCAACGACGAACAGTACCCTCCGGCTGAGGACAAGTACAAACAGTTGGAGGATAGGCTGAATGCTATGGAGATCCAACAGGTACCTGGGCTGGATTTTGGAGATTTGGGTTTGTCAACTGGTGTGATTATTCCTCGGAAGTTCAAGGCACCATCCTTTACCAAGTATGACGGGGCGTCTTGTCCCAAGCTGCATCTCAGGTCTTATGTTCGGAAAATCCAACCATACTCAGCAGACAAGAACTTGTGGATCCACTTCTTCCAGGAAAGTCTTTCAGGGACTCACCTCGAATGGTTCTATCAACTGGATGGGACCAAAGTTCGTAACTGGGAGGAGTTGGCGACTTCTTTCTATAAGCAGTACCAGTACAATGCCGACCTTGCTCCCACACGTACCCAACTCCAGGGTATGTCGTTGGGGTCAAGTGAAGGTTTCAAGGAGTACGCACAAAGATGGAGAGACCTTGCTGGAAGGGTGCAACCTCCGTTAACTGACCGGGAACTCATTGATATGTTCTTGGGGACCCTATCCGGGCCATTCTTCAATCACCTCATTGGTAACTCATCTGCTGGATTTACCGACCTCATCCTGACTGGCGAAAGAATTGAAGCTGGTATCAAGTCGGGGAAGATTCAAGAGGCCACACCTTCTGATATTCATAAAAAGCCTTACACGGGAAAGAAGGAATCCAATGCTGTATACAGTCAAAAGAGTCGCCGTGATCAACATGCAGGGGCAGTCATGATCTCTGGTTCTGCACCACGCCGTCAACCACAAAGGGGAAACCAGCAAAGGCCGGAAGGGCCTAAAAGGCAATTCACCAACATTAACATGCCTTGGTCACAAGCATTGCAGCATATGGTGAAGATGAACCTGATTGCAGTAATCAACCCTCCTGCCAATCCTAAGACCTCCTCTCCTAGCTACAATCCAGAAGCAAGGTGTGCTTATCATTCTGATAGCCCGGGGCACGATACTGAGGACTGTTGGGCACTGAAGTACAAAATTCAGAACATGATCGATGCCAAAGAGATCGAGTTCGAGCCTGCGGAGACTCCCAACGTGATCACCGCTCCATTGCCAAAGCATGGCTAGATTTTTGTTCATTTGATTTCAAGTTGTGTTTTTCCTTTTCTTGTTCAGATAAACAACTATTGTGTTAAACTCTTTTATTTCATGAATGCATTACACATGTCTGTCTTGAATTAATTATGTTTACTATGCTTAAAACTGCTTTCATATTTTTTGCGATGGTCAATTCTTAATTCTAAACCTCTTGAGGGAGGATGACGAAAACGATACCACAATTTACAGTATGCTTTTGAACAGACCCCGCTGATGAGGTACAGGCATTGTTTCAATTCCTAAACACTGGAGTTATAAGGATGATAATCCCTCGTCAACCCATCAGAGCCAAAGAAGTAGGAGTTTTTATTTTCGAAAATCAAAACCCTTAATCATAACCTGGGGCAGGGTAGTTCTCTCAGTTGATCCAAGTGCACAATGAATGGCACCAAATGGGTTTTTCAAAAACAAAAGACAGTGATGGTTCTGAACAATCATAAGGACAGGCAGTCATTATAAAAAAAAATCATAAATGAAAAGCCCAAAAAGTCAAAACCAATAAAGAAGACTTACCAAACTGGGGCATCCCGCTGACTGTAACTCCAAAAAGGAAACAGTTCAGGCAAAAAAAGAAAGGGATAACAAAAATCAAGAAAGAGGTCTCACAAACCCTCAACCAAAGCAAAAAATGACTGCCTGTTCAAAAGAAATCATCAACATCTGAATCATCACCGGAAAATCAAAACAAAGACTCGAACAAGGTCTAACGCATGATCAACTGAGTTTAGATTTGGAAAATATCCCGAAGAGCAGGTGGGTACAAATAACTTGAGCCTTTATCCTTTGTTTCTTAAACCGTGAACCAGGCCACGATATAACCCTTAAAAGTCCTAGCCGAAGCATGGGTTAGTTCGAAAGCATACTGTTACGAAAGTATCCTGACTCCTGAAGGTTTGCTGTAAAGTAACGAGTTGACATCACAGTTTACAAAGAAAAACTCACCTTTATCAAAAATGCATTTTCAAAATTCAAGACAGACATAGGCTTTTGCATTCTTAAAATAACCTTGTTTGCATATGACTATTTGTTTGAACAGCAGGGAAATTCGCACGATGAACACCTTGTGAACAGAAGTACCTCCAATCAAGGGGCACGGTAGGAGCATTGCCCATTATCTGGGGCATGGCGAAATACTTCCAACATGGGCAACTCCCTACATTCTGAGAGCGTGGACATAGTCGGAAAAATACTGCGCATCATCAAAGACCCGCTAGGTTGACATGCCTAGGCAAAAATAAGGGCTTCCCGGCGAACCAAAAGGGTTCGGGCAAAATAAGGGATGAAAACAAAAACATGTACACCCGGCAAGTCGAAAACCTGAAAAGGCGGCTTGGGCAAAAAGGGATATCCCGGTGGACTGAAAACCCGAAAGGGCAGTCCAGGCAAAAGTTAGGGATCAAAGCATACGACTATGTTCCGGTATCTCATCATTTGTCTACCCGAAGATTTGTCAATCACCCACACAGGTATCCTCTTCCCTCACCTCCGAAACAGGGGCAATAATGAGTTATCCAGGCGATCCAATTGCTCTGCCAACCAAAGTACAAAGTAAAGATCAACATAAGGATGATTACCATCTACCTTTACAAATTCCAGATCGTGGACAATCATCCACTTAATCAAAATCATGCAACCCTACACCGGTTCCTTCTCAATTTTCATCCAGAAGTTTTTACACAAACTTATCCAGGTAACCTAACCCCGGTTCCTCCAGAAATCTCACATGGATTTATCCAGGTAACCTAACCCCGGTTCATCAAGAAGTTTTACACGAACTTATCCCGAAGTGACCTAACCCCGGTTCCTCCAGAAGTCTTACATGGACCTATCTCAAGATGACCTAACCCCGGTTCATCAAGAAGTTTTACACAAACTTATCCTGCCGTAACCTAACCCCGGTTCCTCCAAGAGTCTCACATGGACCTATCTCAAGATGACCTAACCCCGGTTCATCAAGAAGTTTTACACAAACTTATCCTGCCGTAACCTAACCCCGGTTCCTCCAAGAGTCTCACATGGACCTATCTCAAGATGACCTTACCTCGGTTCGTCAAGAAGTTTTACACGAACTTATCCTGCGGCAACCTAACCCTGGTTCCCCCCAGAAGTCTTACATGGATTTAGCTCAAGATAACCTCACCCCGGTTCATCAAGAAGTTTTTACATGAACTTACCTCACCAAGCAACCCTACATCGGTTCCCTCTCTTCAAGATGCAGTTTTACATGGACTCGTCACCCAGAAACCCTACACAGGTTCTCCCTTTCCAAAAAAACGAAGTTTTACACGAACTCATCATCAAAGTAACCCTACCCAGGTTCCTTCTCCATTTCAGATACAGTTTTACACAAACTCATCAGCATGCAACCCTACATAGGTTCCCCCTTTCAACTTATAAAATTACATTCCAAAACTCCCCAGAAGAGTCCAATCCAGTTTCCCCAGGAAAGTTGGAATTCATATCTCCCCAAGCAGTAAGCTTATCCCCAGTAAATTCTGGAAGCTTATCCTTCGTAGAGCACGAACGCGTCGTCTGGCTTGATTTAAAGAGTTATTTCCTTAACAGGATATAACTGGGTTATCCTCAGCCAAAAGCCACGGAAAGAGCGTCATCGACGAAGTCTTCCTATCCCCAGCAAACTATTATCAACACTCAGCAAGGCATCCCTCTTCCCACAGAGTATTGCTTCCCAGCATGGTCGCTAGAGTATCTTTTCTCCCCGCAGAATCTCCCATTCGCCAAGTTTATTCCGCAACGGAGTCATCTTCTCCTACCGGTATTCTTGCAGTTATCATCCCTAACGGAAGCAAAATCTATTCTTCGACATCAGCCCAGGATACGACTTCCCGGCACCCGTCAAGGATTCACTTTCCTAGACAAAAACATACATAAAACATCACATACATCATTATAGCATGCATAACGCACTGCATCTTACAAATCTCATTTATGTTGAGAACATCATTGCTTGATCCATATCATGCATTGCATATGACTGACTTTTACCTTTCAGGGAAGATCCAGTTAAGTTCTCAAGCTACATTTCAAGACCTAGACCGGTTCAGTTAAATCGTCCCAAGATTTTCCTGATGCTTACCCAGTCCAAGGCCTTCTCTGGTTCAGTCAGATCGACCCTAAGATCTCCCTGATGCTTATCCAGTTGAAGACATTTCAAGACCTAGACCGGTTCAGTTAAATCGTCCCAAGATTTTCCTGATGCTTATCCAGTCAAAGGCCTTCTCTGGTTCAGTCAGATCGACCCTAAGATCTCCCTGATGCTTATCCAGTTGAAGACGTTTCAAGACCTAGACCGGTTCAGTTAAATCGTCCCTAAGATTTTCCTGATGCTTATCCAGTCAAAGGCCTTCTCTGGTTCAGTCAGATCGACCCTAAGATCTCCCTGATGCTTATCCAGTTGAAGACATTTCAAGACCTAGACCGGTTCAGTTAAATCGACCCTAAGATTTTCCTGATGCTTACCCAGTCAAAGGCCTCTCTGGTTCAGTCAGATCGACCCTAGGATCTCCCTGATTCTTATCCCAGTAGAAGACACCCCCCAGATTTTCCTCAACGAGCGTTGTTGAAGTTAAAATCCCCAAGATTTTTCTCAACAAGCGTTGTTGAAGTTAAAGTCGCCCAAGGCTCTCTTACCATTCATGCTAAGGTAGTAACCATCCCTGGTTCTTTCATCGCCGTTTGAAGCTCCAGACTCAGCTCCTGTAACCAGTCAGGACACATCTATACCAGGCATCTAAACATCAGCTCCTGCAACGTGTCAGGTACTCATTTTCTGTTTTGCAGGTATGCAGGTTCTCGCCAAGGAATCTCTTACGCAATCAAACATCCAGATGGCATCTATAAGCCCATTCCCCCATCATTGCTAACATGTGAGCGCAAATTTCTGGGCACTCTAGTGTCCAATCATCTTTTACCCTCGGATTACGAAAGGCACATCAGCCAATCTGCATCCTCAGGTCTAAGAAGATTGAACAGGGGCAACTGTTATACCCCAAAATTTGCCCTCCCATATTCCTCAAGAAATTGCCAAGTCAAGTCACAAAATTCCCCAAGGGTTATGCAGTTCAACTGTCTCCTATACAGTCAAAACTAGGGTTTTGAGTCTGATCAAGAAAAGGAAGTGTTCAAAGGCTCAATCAAGTCTCACATGCTTACAAACATGGTCAAGCATCCCCATATCAAATTTCAAGGCATTCAGCTCAAGATTACACAGTCAAAACCCTAAATTGCACTACAGTCAACTGTAGGGGCAAAATGGTCATTTGACAGTCAAGAGTTCAAATTTTTGGTCAATATATCATTTTGAAGCCACAAACATCATTTGATCAATGCTTGATCATGATTCTCAAAATTTGGCTCAGAAATCATCAAAGATGCAAAAGTTGCTATATTTGGACAGCTGAAAAAGTCAACTGAAATTGACCAGGGCATAACTTTCACATGGATTATCAGAAAAATTCCATCCAAAGCTCATTTTGAAGAGAAAGACATTTCCTA
Organism: Vicia faba; assembly: GCA_948472305.1. Classification (NCBI taxonomy): domain Eukaryota; kingdom Viridiplantae; phylum Streptophyta; class Magnoliopsida; order Fabales; family Fabaceae; genus Vicia; species Vicia faba. The sequence goes on from OX451736.1 coordinate 1,048,185,648, forward strand.
CAACTCATCTTCACACTTCAAGTCCAAGAAATGCTCTCACAAAAAGTTATCAATTTCAACATTATAGGTCATTTTCAAAAGTCAACAAAAAGGGACTTTAAGTCAAAGGCCATAACTTGAGATTGGTAAATAAAAATGACATGGGACCAAAGGCATTGGTTAGAGGACTCAAAGACCTTTCCAAAATGTCCAAGAACATGTGAAAAGCTTAAAAATTGAGCAAGTTATGCCTTGTAGAAGTTGGGAAATTTTTGTGAAATGGCAAAAATCAACTATCCTTGAAACTTCAATTTTTGACAAAAGGGCCCACTTTCTTCCACTTGATTCATCCTTGTCATGCCACACACGTGTCCCATGATTAATTTCAAGACCAAATATTGATTTTTCTATTTTATTTAATTTTTGATAATTTAATTCATTTTAAATCTTTAAAAATTCAAATAAAATTCAAAAACCAATGGAATAGTGTCATTTGAATTTGGACAACTTCCATGTATCATGGGCCAGCTCACAAACTTATGCTAGGGTTAAATTGCACACTAAGTCTTGGTCTTGGCTTAAAAGAAGGAAAAATTTGTTAATGAAAAAGACCTAAGACCAATTCTCCCATGGGCATGGATAAAGGCCAACTAATGACCTAATTTCCATCCATCATAAGTGCTAAGTCAAACCCTAACCACAACAGACTCTAAGCTGCGCCCAAAAAAGCTATTGCACATTGAAAATTTTCCATAAAAACACAAAACTGATTTCAAGGTTACAGGGCGATTTAAGGCACCAAACCTATTCCAAAAGCTCCCTGGGGTAATTCTGAACGTGTACCAATCACAAACAACAAGCCAAAACGCCTTGAACCGGTATCATGAACTCAAACAGTTTCCAGAAAAATGCATGATCGTGTTCCATGTTTAAGGCATTTTCATTGTTTTTTATTGATGCATTCATACTAATAAACATATTCTGAAGCTAACCATGTGATCCAATTTTGTTTTCGTGCCGTATATGGATGTTTACCATTGTTAATTTTTAGGGTTCACAAAGCTCAGAATTAGGGCTTTTCAATTGAAGAAAAATTAGCTTTCCAGACTTAGACCATTCAAACCGGCACACTCCAACGAACAAGAATCAGTCATCGCGATTAATTTATGGGGCCTCAGGGCCTAGTCGTTATTTTCTCGTATGCCACTTTCTGCAACGGTGTAAAAACCGTTGCCTAATACTTTTGTTTTTTTTCAGGCAAAACGAAGCCATGGGGAAGATGATGAAGTGGCGTGTACTGGTTGGTTAATTTGAAGTTTTCGCGCTTTAAACCACTGATGCATTGTTTTATATTATATGATTCATTGTATATTTATTTAACAAATGCGTGTTAGTGGTCCAGTGGCAGTGAGGTGTATTGGCAATCCACGTGACCTGGGTTCGAGACCCAGGTCCTGACTTTCCTTCATATTTTTCCTCAATGTAAAATCCCATGCAGCATAAGCGTCCCAGTATACCATACGTTCTCCATCTCGAGCGTACACGCGTCCATCCAATCCAGATCCAAGGCCAAGAATCTGAAGAACATGTGTACTCAGGTCAACGCACTAGCACACAAACTAGCAAAAGTCAGTGGATCCATGCTTATTGGGCCTGATTTACTGAACCAAAGCCTCACAAATTGGGACTACACCCCCACCCTGGTTTGCAAATATTTCTCATCTCTTTTAATTATTATTTTTATTTGTCTTCTTGTTTTAATTTAATAATCATTTTTACAAAATATGAAAAACATCAAAAAAATCAGAAAAAAGATAAAAATATAAAAAATATTTATTTTATTTATTTTCTTGTAAATAATTAACATGTAAATAAATTTAGTAAAATAGGTTTTAACTTTAATTCTTTCTTCCATAAAAAAATCCAAAAATATAGCATTAGGTTAATGACTTTTTTTTATTCCTTTTAACTTTCCTTGTTTTTTGCCATAATATTAGTAATTTTCATAATTAAACTTGTAAACTAATTAGGGTTGCATTTAGGTTAGATTTTAATACTTTCTTAATAACTAAAAATCCAAAAATATAGCATTAGGTTTAATGACTTTTTATACCTTTTAAATTTTCCTTTTTTTTTATCACAATATTATTTATTTATTTATTTTATTTTTATAATTAAATGTACATAAGTAAAAATTAGGGTTTAATTTAGATTAATATAACATTTTCACAATAACTAAAAAACATTAGAATTAGGATTTGCATTTCAAATTTCATTCTAAAAAGTTCTTTTTTCTTTTAAATCTTAAAAAAATACGAAAATACCAAAAACATTCTTTTTTTAATTCTAATTCCTCATTAAATTTAATTTTTTTGCAAAAGGGTCCAACGCCCATTGTCTTAATTATTTTATTTCGCACATTTACTTTATCGCTTATTATTCATTATGTACATGTCCCAAAGCCTTGTAACATTTTATACTTTTCGCACTTTCTTTTGCTTTATTTTATTTTTTCCGCTAAATCGGGTCCGGTTTAATTTTGGCGATGTGGACCCGCGCCTTTGTAATAGCCTTAGATTTATTTTTCGCAAACTTTATAACTATTAAATATGCATGCAAGAATGAATGGCCCTAATTAAAATCAAGCGTAGATCACAAATAAACATGACAAGACAAATAACTGAAACATGACACACAATTCGCACACACCACCCCTAGGGTACGCCTCACCTGTTGCCTTTCGAAAGGTGGTCGTCGAGTAGAGGACGTCTTAGTAAGTCCTCATGATCCGGGAACCTGGCATGAGGGTAGCTTCTAAGGTGTCTTCCCATTGCTCCGGTGATCACCATGTCCCTAAAACTCGAATTGACCCGAACACCTCCAACGGTGGTGCTACCTACCTCTCAATGGTGGGATGGCACTACTTTAAAGGACTTCTACACAGACGAATTTCTTAGGGTAGGTAGGTTCTCGTAGATACTTGCTCTCTTCAAAAACAAATAAAAATCTTTTCACACCAACACTTTTCAAAAACTTTCAAAACAAACTTTTCAAACACTCTGACGTACGAGTTGAACTGAAACTTTTCAAAGAATATTTTTGAAACCCACATTGAAAAGCAAACAAACATTTTTGAAAACACATTGAGCAAGTATCTAAGAGCCCATGGATAACCATGGATAGAAAGGGTGCTAATACCTTCCCTTTCTATAACCTACCTCCCGAACCGAGAGCAATCTCTTTAAGGAATTTTTCTGTGCTTTTGTCCTTTCCATTTGGAGAAAATAAAAGACGGTGGCGACTCTTGCTTCCGCGACATTTCGCGAACCAGCGTTAAACAGTCAGTTCCAGATCCACCGATCACAACTCCCAAGCTCCTAATACCGTTAACAGAATGAAGATTCTCATCATTGAAACCTCAGAAGATTGGTATACTCCCAAGCTCCTGATACCGTTAACAGAATGAAGATTTTTCATCCTTGAAACCCCAGTAGATTGGCATACACCCAACCTCCTGACCCAAACACCTGAATGAAAATTCCCATTCTTGCTTCCCCGGTAGAGTGGCATACAACCTGAATTCCTGATATTCCCGACATAATGAAGATTCTCATTCTCAAAGTGGTATATAACCCGAGTTCCCGATATTCTCGCCAGAATGAAGATTCTCATTCTCAAAGTGGCATATAACCTGAATTCCTGATATTCCCGAAAGAATGAAGATTCTCATTCTCAAAGTGGCATATAATATGAATTCCTGATGTTCCCGACAGAATGAAGATTCTCAAAGTGGCGTACAACCTGAATTCTTGATATTCCCAACAGAATGAAGATTCTCATTCTCAAAGTGGCATACAATCTGAATTCCTGATATTCCCGACAGAATGAAGATTCTTATTCTCAAAGTGGCATACAACCTAAACTCCTGAACTTCTTTCGAACAGGAATAAGTTTTTCCCAGAGCCCTGAGTTTACTCTCCAGCAGGATATCTACTCTTCAACAGTATAACTATTCCCCACAAAGTTTTTACTCCCCAACAAAATCAAGATTCTCATCCTTGATTCTCCAGTGAAGTTGACCAGAGCCTTCTTTACTCTCAGCATAAATTTGTCAGAGTTTTTAATCCACCGCAGATCAAAGATTCTCGTTCTTGACTCCTCAGCACAAATTCCCCTGGCAGAATGAAGATTCTCATTCTCAATTCTCCACAGAGTTTTCAAATATTCCCCAGCGAAGTTCTCCTTAAAACAATGAAATAGGAATCCCCGGTAGATTGGCATACAACCCAAACTCATGATTTCCCCAGCAATATAGCTTCTCCCCACAGAGGTTGTCAAAAAGCTTGAAGACACACATATTCTTCAACAGTGGTCGAGGATTTATCTTCCCCGACAACGGTCAAAGATTTTATTATCTCCAGCTATCCATGATTTATTTTCCTCAGCAAGACAGCTCATCAGCTTACATGCGCATACATTGCATTCATATAACATAAACATTGATAAAACACATATATTGCATCATACATTTCATGCAACATAACTTTGTGTTTCAACTAATATTTTACCCTTTTCAGGATAAGATTAGCAAGCTTCGAATTCAGAATCATGAAAACAGTTTACGGATGCTTCCCAACATGGATGTTAATCTATCGCTTGTTCAGATTCAGCTCACTGAAAACAGTTTACGGGTGCTTCCAAACACGGATGTTAATCTATTGCTTGTTCAACTCCAGAATCATGAAAACAATTTACGGGTGCTTCCAAACATGGATGTTAATCTATCGCTTGTTCAGATTCGGCTCATGAAAATAGTTTACGGATACTCCAAACATAGATGCTAATCTATTGCTTGTTCAACTCTAGAATCATGAAAATAGTTTACGGATGCTTCCCAACATGGATGTTAATCTATCGCTTGTTCAGATTCGGCTCATGAAAACAGTTTACGGATGCTCCAAACATGGATGCTAATCTATTGCTTGTTCAACTTCAAGGATCATGAAAACAGTTTACGGGTGCTTCAAAACATGGATGTTAATCTACCGCTTGTTCAGATTCGGCTCATTAAAACAGTTTACGGATGCTCCAAACATGGATGCTAATCTATTGCTTGTTCAACTTCAAGGATCATGAAAACAATTTACGGGTGCTTCCCAACATGGATGTTAATCTATCGCTTGTTTAGATTCAGCTCATTGAAAACAGTTTACGGGTGCTTCCAAACACGGATGTTAATCTATTGCTTGTTCAACTCCAGAATCATGAAAACAGTTTACAGATGCTTCCCAACATGGATGTTAATCTATCGCTTGTTCAGATTCAGCTCATTGAAAACAGTTTACGGATACTCCAAACACAGATGCTAATCTATTGCTTATTCAGACCCCCAGCTCAGAGACGCTCCAAACATGGATACCTTTCTGATACTCATTCTTTCACCTACAACATACAGTTCAATAAACATTCTTGGATGGCATCTTTAAGCCCATCACCGATAAGATTCTGTCACATCTCCAAATGGCATCTATAAGCCCATTCCCTCAACTATGCTTTGACGAGTGCAAATTTATGGGCACTCTAGTGTCAAATCATCTTTTACCTTCGAGTCGCGAATGGCAAACTCACCGATCTAACTCTTCAGGTTCAAGAAGATTGAACAGGGGCAACTGTTGTACCCCAAAATTTTCCCTCCCTTTTTCAAGAAATCACAACTCTAGGGTTTTCTCAGATTTTCAAGATTGGCTCAAGAATCGATCAAACAGACTTTTTTGTGGCAGTAAATCAATAATTAGGGTTTCTCTCGCATTTCTCAGAAGAAATTGAATCCTCAGAAATTCAGTTAACTGTTACATTGTTTTCACACTTTTTCATGTTTGCTGAAAGGTTAACTAGTTGTTCTCAAGGCCTGATTATCTGGGATAAGAGATAGGAGCTGAGACAGTTATTTAGAATATTAAGACATCTACTTGTTAATGAAATGAAACGTTTGCTTGTTAATGGAATGCTTGCTTGTTTATTGGAATACACAATGTGTATTGTGATTGGAATGCTGTTGCAAGGTTACGAGACTGCAAAGTTTTTGGATTACTTGGAATTTAAGTTATCTGGATTAGAATTGTTGTAATGCAATTTCAATTATTTTGATTTAAGAATCTTAAATAATCAGTGAATATTTGAAGAAAGAACTGCAAGATATTGACAGTAGAAGGTTTTATTGGATTATCAGATGATCTCATAAAAGCTTTCTTCATTCATTCCAAATGTTGTTACAAAAATAATTTATTATTTGAATACTGTATGTTTTACAACTTATAGTATTTGAAAAAATAAATGTTACAATAAATGGAAAATCTAAGTCTAAGCCTAAGCTCCATTGCTCCCATGCTCAAAGTCTCCGGCTTCTACTACTTTGACACCGTCCAAAGTTGCACTCACATGAAAAAGACAAAGGAAAAGAAGATTAGTACAGTTAATTGAAAAGAATTTTCAAATGAAAAAGAAAGAAAAAAAAGTCATCATTAAAATTTGTCGTCTAGAATCAAAAGTGCTATTGTTTATCACGTTTTATTTTCCTCTTTGCAAATCACAAGAAGATTGCTCTTCTTGGTTCACAAAGAGAAAAATTAAAATGCAAAAGGAAAAATGCAAGCATACAAAAGCAATTGGTTCAAATGCAAACATAGGCCAAACTGAAACATTGCAAAGTCAGCAACCAAACAGCAAGGCAAACTATTATGCAAAAATAGGCCAAATTCAAACAAAGTTGCATTACTAAACATGGAATACAAGGCAAGCTGTACTAAGCAAACTAGATGCGAACTGTCTAAACATTGCAAGCAAAGCAAACTGTACTGGGCAACTGAAACAACTAAATGCCAACTGTACTGCATAGCAAGCAAAACCAAACTGAGTTACAAAATTGTCAAGCTGCATTACTAAATATTGCATACAAAGCAAACTGGAAGCAAACTGAAGGCAAAAAGTATGCAATGCAGAAAGTACAGCAGGCCAAAAGTAAACAGCAGGAGGTAAACCAATTGACAAGCAAAAGACTTGTCATAGCTATCATCATTTTCCATGAGAATAGGAAAACTTTTCAGAATAAGGTGGAAAAGAAAAAGTGCTTTGTCATGGAGAGAGAAAGAGAGAAAAGGATATCACCTTTTTGAAGTGTACAGTTTGGCAAAAGGTTGTCACAAGATTACAAAATAAACAAGCAAAAAGATATAAAACTCAAAAACTGCATAACAGTTTGAGGCAGGGAAACCCTTTGTCAAAACCACAAAAATCTCCAAACCTACACAAGCTAGACAAGCCTGTAAAAACTACAAAGCTCCCAAACCTGCACAAGCTAGCCAAGCCTGTAAAAAACTTCCAAAACCCTGCAAAGTTAGCAAAACTGCAAACAAGCCAAACAACCAGCAAAACTGCACAAGCTGCAAGCTTGCCAAACTGCAAACTGTACACCAGTTCCACAACCAAACCTGCAGTTCCAAACTGCAAACCATTGCAAAACTGCACAGCCTGCGAAAATACTCAAAAACCTGTAACAGCAAGAACACCACAAGCCTAGCAAAACTGCAAGCTTGCCCAAACTACAGCAAAACTGTAAACAACAACAGCCAAAACTACAAACTCAAAAAACCTGCAAGCTTGCCAAACTGCAAACTGTACACCAGTTGGCCAAACTATAACAAGCTGCAAGAGCCAACCAACTGTAACAAACCAGTTCAGAACAATAAACAACCATCCCAAATCCAAACCAACAGATCCAGTTCAACAATCATCATCATCATTGTAAATCTTTCACCAACAACAACCCAACAAAGTTTTAGAACATTGAATCATCATAAACCATTATTCAAACTCAAAGAGAAAGGAAAAGAGTTTTAGAAGCCGTCAATCACCAACAAAAATCAAAGTTTCAGTTGAATCATCATCAACAAATCAAGAGAGAGGAAAAAGGCAACAAGTCTCAGATTATCAAATCATCATCGACAAACATCAAACAAGTTTCAGAATAGCAACATTCAAATTTAAGAGAAATCAAAGTTTCAGAAGGGAAGTATCAAATCAGAAGCAATCATCATCAAAAATCAAAGTTTCAGAGTAGTATCATCATCAACAAAGGAAAGAGATACCAGAAAAGCGTGCCTTGCCGTCATCCCTTCCTCTCTGCCTCTAAGCCACCAAGGAACGACTCCATCTCCCCGTCTCACTCTTTCCCCTCCATTTTCCAGAAAAATCTTCAAGGTACGTTTTTTCTCAAACCCTTGTTGCATCTCAGGTATAAGCACCATAGGTTAAAACAAAGAAACATGAAACAAGCTTAATCAAACGAAAACTGTAAAATCAAAAGAAGAACGAACTATACCATTTACAACAAAACCTTTGACCATTGTGAGGAGATGAGAGGAAGAGGTGGCGCTCCGGTGGCTTAGGCTAGGGCTTAGAGAGAATCAGAACGCGTGAGAGTGAGAAAGATAAGGAGGAGAAAACGAGAGAAACGGCGCCGCTGTGAGCAAGAACTCCACAAACCCTAAACTCTGATGTTACAAACTTTGTGCAATTGGGCCTCTCCCCAACCAAAGCCCATACACGGATTACTGGCTTGCACCCTCCTCCCTTCCATTCTGACTCTTATTCTTTTGGGCCTAACCTTCATATCACACTTTAAGCCTACTTTTAATTATTTTTTCTTTTCTTTTCTTTTGTTTAAACAAATACTTGTTTTTTTATTTCATTTTATTTTAATTTATTTCCTTTTTAAGTTAATAATAAAACTAATAATAAAAACTTTGATTTTCTCAAAATTAGTTTTATTAAATAATCTTGCTTTATTTGATAAAATACCAAAAAAAAGAACATTTAGTTTGATTTAAATAATTTTGCTTTTCTTTAACCCTTTTTATTGAAAATACGTGAATAATAGAAATTTTGTTTAATTAATTTTTTCTTTTAAACTTTTTATTTACGTAATTAATAAAATACACAAATAATAATAATATAACATTTAATCTTTCTTTTTTAGAATAGATTTTTATTTGTTTATTTTTAAATAAGTACATGCATTTCATAATTGATTGATTTTCTTTATCTTATAATTTGTTATGGCTTTATATTGAATTGCGACGATTCGATTTGGTTGTAATACTTGATATTTGGACGTTATTATTCTTGTGAGACTCATCCCCATTTGTAATAATTTGTACCCCCATTCCCGGATACTTTTGTAATAACTTAGACTTTTAATTCCCGCAATTTATTGCTTTCAATATATTGTATAGTAATTAGGCGTGTATGGCAAGATTCAAAATCAATCGCTAGATGACCTAATACAAGACAAAAATGCATGAAAATCAATACCACAATGCACACTTGCACCCCTAGGGTTTCATCCACTTGTTGCCTTAAAAATGGGCCATGTTATGCATATTGAGTACTTTGACAAAACAAAAACAAAACAAAAGATCATAGTCACTCGATGACGCTATCTTGGTTGACTATACAAAATGATCTAGTCCCTCGGGAAATTGCTAAAGATACTTGGCACAATTGCTATCATTGTCTATACAATGACCCGCGCCTGTCCCGTTTAACATCCTAATACAAGGTTGTTTACCAAATGCAATGGTAAAACAACACTGTCAAAAGGGTTAAAAACATATAGGAAAGATCTTTGAGTAAAATAGGGTAGACAACTCTTAGTTACTTGATCAAAACTTGCAAAACATCCTTGCTATTTTCAAACACACATCACAACACAATTTCAAAACATTTCCCAAAAAAAAACTTTAAAACATTGAAATATCTCTTCAAAAAGACAAACACCTTTGTATATATTCAAACAAGAATCATTAAAAAGGTTGCCTAGACAAGGCCTCTTTTTTAAAGCATTTTCAAAAACCACACACAAAGCACCATTTCAAACAATTGAAAAGAAAAAGTAAGTGATCTAGACAAGTAACTAAGACCCATGGATAACCATGGATGAAAAGGGTGCTTGCACCTTCCCTTTTCATAATCTACCCTCCGAACCCAAGAAAACATCTCAAAGGTCTTTCCTGTGCTTTTTGACCTTTCCTTAGGATAAAATAAAAAGTCGGTGGCGACTCTTACTAAACCGCACAATTGTGAACACAAACGCAAAACCTCAAGTCAGTTCTCCCACCGTATCACACCGGCTATCTCACTACTTCCTATTGGCCAAGTTGGTCGATTAAGGGTTCTAAGGTAAGTTGATGCTTAACAACACACATAGCAGCCTCGTGTTCTCCTCATTTCTCCATAAGGGATACCGATACCAACTAATGTGCCACATCAATGTAGCTACTGCTTCAACCGTATCGGTCTACGCCGTACGGTTCCCTTACAGTTTATTGCTACTTACCTAAAAGGTGTCCCCAGATCCGGGTTAGGATCTATAGTAACTCCCAATACAAAACCCTTAAAAGTAAAGCAACCAAAACAAATAAGAGAAGCGATTTATGATGAACTAAATCCTAAGGTATACCCCACTTATTTCTCCCCAGCAGAGTCGTCAGTTCTATGATACGGTGGCAGAACCGGACTGTTTTAGGAAAATGCTGGTTTGAGTTTGTGTTCGCAAAATGTCGCGGTAAGCAAGAGTCGCCACCGACTTTTATTTTATCCAACTGAAAAGGAAAAAAGCACAGAAAAATTCCTTTTTCGAGATTTTGAGTACGGGGGGTGGATTATAGAAAGGGAAGGTATTATCACCCTTTCTATCTGTGGTTTGGCACGGGCTCTTAGGTACTTGCTCATCATTTTAAAAATTGCTTGTGTGTGTTTGTTTTGAAAAGTTTTTGTTTTACTTCGTTTTAACCCTTGCTTCTGTCTTCAAGAGTGTTACGAATTTGTTTTGAAAACTTTGTTTAAAAAGGTGTAAGTGTGAAAAAAGTTTGATTTTGAGCAAGTACCTACTAGCATCTACCTACTCGAAAAAAGAATGTTTCCGTTCTTGTTTCCTTTAGACAACGCTATCCCACTATTAGTGAGTAGGTAGAACCGTTGTTGGAATTGTAAGGGTCAATTCGAAAGGGACATACAATCATTAAAGCAACGTTAGGACGTCTTAGTAATAACCCTATTGTCTTAAGATCATATTCGAGGCAACATTTCCGAGGCAACCTTTCCGAGGCAACATTTCCGAGGCAACATTTCCGAACGGGACATTTGATCTTTGTTTAGACAAGAGAGCGACCACTAAAACATCCTATACTTAATGATCGTTTACCGAAGGCAACCGAAGTGAGAGTATACCCTAGGAGTGTGCATGTGCGAGTGATTTGATTTCAAGTTATTATCTTTGCACATTTAGGGTTTGCTAACTATTTAAAAATTAACATACAGTCTTGTCATGCAATCCTATTATCATACATCTAACAGTTAATATTTGCAAAAACTAAAATGCGAGAAATAAAACTACGCTATTACAAGGCTTCGGGGAGGGGGATTAACTACATAGCCAAAAACCCGTAAAACGATAAATAAAAGAAAAATCCTAATTAAACTATTAGAATTTTTTTTATTAATAACCATGTATTAAAAAAATATTTCGCAAATAACCGGGTTTCGGAAAAAATTACGCAAATAACCATGTTTGAGATGGCTCCATAAAGGAGGAGCCAAGTCATTTGGCGCATGCACCTAGGGTTTTGCCCTAGGCGCCATCTCACTTGGCGCCTCCATTGGCTTTTAGCCAAGTGAGATGGCGCATGCTCCTTAAAAAGGAGAGGAGGCGCCATCTCACTTGGCGCCTAGGGCAAAACTAGGGTTTTTTGCTGTTTTATAAATAATTCGTCCGTTTCTTTGAAATTTCTCACACTTTCTCGCACTGTATTTTTATTTTGTACTCCCTTATTTACGTAATGACGTCGCCTATGATTTTTAGCAGAGATGGTTACGTTATATTCTCCGCCACGAAACCCGCGATGAAAATGAAATTCTGGCACATTCACTCCATGGAACGTCTGAAGCGGGAGTTGATGCGGTGGCTAGATGGAGACATCGCCGAGGGGGAAAAAATTCGAAGGATCCAGCGAAAACGAACAACAACCTCGCATGCGACAGGAAGACCTAATGTGTGGTTGGAGGAAGTCAAAACAGACAGTGATGTAATGCTGATGATGCATGGGTCAGATGAAATTGTGTTAACAGTTGTAATTTCCTAGATTGATTATCGTTAATCATTGTTGTACGCGAAAACCCTAATGTAATTTCCTATATTGATTATCGTTAATCATTGTTGTACGCGAAAACCCTAATGTAATTTCCTATATTGAATTTCTTAAATTGTGTGAACAGTTTTATTAACGGAAAACCCATAATGTTTACAACACAAATATTGAAAAGATTTATTGTATTACAAAATTTATGTGGTCGAGCCAGACGCCCGATTCGGACAGTTTTTGCGATTGTGTCCGACCTGACGGCATAAACCACACTTTCTTTCCAACCTGTCAAGATCGTCCATTTCTGTTGTTATGCGCCTGCTTTTGGGACGACCCTTCTTGTTCCTTCGCATTTGGTCATTGTGCCAAACTATATCACCGTTGTATTCAAGCCAATAGTCCGGTTTTGCCACCAAAGGAAAGTTGTTGTTGTAAACAGTGAGCAACGTTTCAGATTTATAAACGTTTGAGAGCAGTTGAAGCGCGTCTTGATGGGTATGCGCACAAGCGGCAATGACATGAGAGCAAGGCATACGAAAAGCTTGAAACCTGCCACAATCGCACCATTGAGAAGGTAAAATGACCCTGTATTCTTGTCTTGCCAGGCCTTCATTGTGGTCAATTGTCTCTTTCACAATGAAGTTGTGGCTATGGCGGTCAAACCGTGTAACCATGTGAGTGTTGGCTTTAGCACTTTCAGCCTTAATGTATTTCATACAGCTTTCACTCCATAGTTGTCCTGATTGCAAGACCGCATACCACATTTCACCTCTTTTGGCAAATAACGCAGCCATCCTAAAATACGTGGATTTCACCAAGGCAGTGATGGGGAGGTTTCGTATGCCCTTGAATACCCCATTCATTGATTCAATCAGATTTGTTGTCATATGCCCCCATCTTTGGCCATTGTCGTATGACCTAGTCCACTTTTCGACCGGTATATTGTCGATCCACGTACCGGCTTCTGGGTTAGACAAATGGATCTCGTTGCGGTAATATTTGAATGTGGGCTGTGTCAGTGCGTATCCCGCATTCATCACCGCTTTCCTCAATGTTTTGTCCTTGACCTCCCTCGAGAAATTCTGGACGATATGCCTGACGCAATAGACATGCGTAGAAGGAGGGTCATGCCAACCATTTGCCGGATTATTATAGGCACTTTCAATGGAGGCATGTCTGTCCGAGATCAAACAGAGATCTGGTTGAGGAGCCACGTGTGTACGAAGATTTTTCAGGAAAAAGCTCCAAGCACCACCGGTCTCCCCCTCGACAAGGGCAAACGCAACGGGGAAAATGTTATTGTTGCCATCTTGTGCAACTGCCATCAAAAGCGTGCCTTTGTACTTCCCATACAACCAAGTCCCGTCTATTTGTAGAATTGGTTTGCATGATGCAAACCCTGCGATGCATGGTTGAAAAGCCCAAAAGACGCGACTGAATATTCCGTTGCCATGTAGTAGACTACCATCTTGAGCGTACGCTGGCAATGTTTCCAGAACATAAACACTACCTGGAGAATATGTCTTGAGTGCATTTAGGTAGCGGGGAAGTTCTCGGTATGACTCCTCCCAGTTTCCGTACACCCTTTCAATCGCCTTAGTCTTTGCTAACCACGCCTTACGGTAAGACGGAGTGTAGTTAAAAACCGTGGTGATGTGGGAGATGATTGTTTTCACCTTCAAAGAAGGGTCGTTGCTGACCAAGGGTAGGATTTCTTGACATATTAGATCATGGTTGAGTTTTCGGTGGTCTTGTGATTGAGTGGAACTTACACAAGTATGGGTAGTCATGGAACCTATGACCCAGCAGTCACCCCTTAGTCTGTATGAAGCGGTCAGCTTGAACATGCAGTCAGGGTGGACACACTTGATCTTGTACCTTTCTGGGTTTACACGATCCACCTTATAATCAACCGAGTTGAGCATGTGAAATTTTTTGATGGCCCTTATGCATTCCTCTCTATTACGAAACTTGTCCTTCTCTTTTAAATTTTCATCTGATTGCATATACGGTTGGAAAAACAAGTCCGTAGAAGGTTCATCTCCGCCCATGTTGAAGTTTGTCATGTGCGTAGGTGGTGTGTAGATTTTGTCGGTAGGAATACTTGGGATGCCATCATCGTCAGAATCGTCGTTCACCATTTCATCGAACTCTAACTCGTTATCTTCTTCCTCATCATCAACTGCATCCACCTCATCTTGCTCATTCTCCAAAGGATCAACCTCCTGTGTCACTGGAGGCTCTACCTCCTGTGTCACCGGAGGCTCTTGAAACAGAACGTACAACTCAATAGAGTCGTTTCCAGAATAGACATGGCTGGAAATCATGTTCTGGAAATCCTCGTCATCTTGAATTGCAACCTTATAAAATATGACTTGGTTGTTTCCAAAAAAGACTGGACTCTGATAAAATATTTGGGATACCGGGCCTCGTTCAAGTTTGGCCTCCAATCTTTTCTTAAAGTAGGTGAAATTTGCTTTCCCGTTTAAGAGAAATCGGACATTGTCGGTGTTTCTAAACAAAAACCCAACTGTGGGACACATGTATGTCTCACCGTTGAAATGTGCTTTGACAACAAATTGTGGTGAAGAGGCCATTGTGTAGAATTGTTTTAGGTATGAAGGTGGGAATGTTTTGGGTTTATTGATTATATGAAGGTAAGAATGCTGGAATGTTTGAAGGTTAGATGACTGATTCGAAGGTTGGAAAATTTTACAGTTTAAGTGAATGAATGTTATGTTCAACCTAAGGCAAAATATTTCAATTAAGTAAGTGATGCAACCCCCCAAGGCTGCCAATAATATTACATGCATGGGCTTATGCTGCCACCTAGCCTGGCCCTATTTTACACACATAAATGTTTTGTCTAAGCCTGCCACCCATCAGCTCCAATGGCCTTGCATGCAACAGAGAAAGGAATCCCAAAGGCTGTCACGTAGCCTGAGTCAATGCTGTAAAACGTGACACCTCTTATTCGCCAAATGGGGTGGCGACAACATCCATTTTTGTACTATTTCGCCAAGTGAGATGGCGCCTCCCTTACTGTCCAATCGTGATACATGCATGGGCTTATGCTGCCACCTAGCCTGGCCCTATTTTACACACATAAATGTTTTGTCTAAGCCTGCCACCCATCAGCTCCAATGGCCTTGCATGCAACAGAGAAAGGAATCCCAAAGGCTGTCACGTAGCCTGAGACAATGCTGTAAAACGTGACACCTCTTATTCGCCAAATGGGGTGGCGACAACATTCATTTTTGTACTATTTCGCCAAGTTAGATGGCGCCTCCCTTACTGTCCAATCGTGATACATGCATGGGCTGCCACCTAGCCTGCAAGAGTGACACCTTACATTATTTGTAAATGCATGCATGCATATGTGTAACTCCCTAAGCATGCAAATGTGACACCTCGCAGGCATACAACCACTACATCAGAATTATTTGCCTATAAATACATACCTTATGAAACATATCTCACACCCACGCAACTCTCACTCTCTCACTCTCTGCTACAAAATATTTCTTAAGTCTATCATACTCCTTATTTCTTCCTAAGTCTTTCATTCACTCAAGCGTTCTGAAGAATGGCCCTTCTAACAATGGGAGATACTCACAGAGGCACAAGGGAAAACATTGCTGCATTTGTAAGTCTCTTCTTTGGTTATACATTTTTCATACTTTAAAAAACGTGTTGTTCATCTTAATTAATCTTACTCTTGTTTAATTATGATCTCAGGATACACAAAGATTCAGAATCCGTTCGCACAAATACCTGGCCCCCGACCCTTTTATCGTCCCTTATCTGGAATATGCAGGTTTTGGACACGTGATAAAGATCTCCAACTGCACCATTGACTCCAAATTCATCCTTGCAATGTTGGAGAGGTGGAGACCGGAGACCCATACATTTCACCTACCAATAGGTGAATGTACCATCACTCTCGAAGATGTCTACATGCTACTAGGCCTCCCTATTGACGGTAAAGCGGTGAACGGGTCGGTTCAACAACCCAACTCACAATGTGAAGAACTGTTGGGTAGGGACATGGTAGAAGGTGGTGGAGCAAGAGGGCAGGGAATACTACTCACTGACCTGAAACGGCATTATGCAAGTATGGAATTAAATGAAAATTCCTCAGAAAATGACCGAGTAGTAAAAGCCCGAACGTATATTATGATACTTTTTGGTACTTTTTTATTTCCCGAAAGTACGGGAAATAGTGTAAATTTCATGTACTTACATTTACTAACCAATTTTGATAAAACTAGAAAATTTAGTTGGGGTTCTGCAGTATTAGCCCACCTGTACAGTTCCTTGTGCAAAAACGCAGTCAAGGAAAAATGTACATTTTATGGGTGCGCATTTTTACTACAAGCCTGGGGTTGGTGGAGGATGGAGTCCTTAAACCCCATCAACAACAACACTTTTGGTTTCCCTTACGCAACAAAGTAAGTCATTAAGTTATAGCATTTATAACTATTCTTCTCTTTCCAAAATATATGCTAAAAATAACATGTTTCTCATTTCCTATAGGTACTGCGTGAGGGGTATGGATTACGGCAAGAATCCCAGATTCAATGTCGCACTCTACCGGAATCTGTTGGATCACCTAGGCCCAGATGACGTAAGTCGTAGCTTTTAACTTTTGTTCATTTTATTTATTTATACATTACTTTTGCGCTTACCTGATTTAAATTTTATCGCAGTTCGTCTGGAGACCATATTTGGGTTTGGACCATTCTCCAAATCCAGAGGATGCAGCAACTTGGACTGCAAAGACTGCACTCATTCGGTTCAACATTGTGGAGATGCACCACAGCGACCGTGTGAAGATGCAGTTCGGAATGATCCAAGAGATACCAAGTGACCCAACAGATTTGTCCCCCTGGCATCTAAAAAGGGTCGACGCCCAGTGGAATCTAACCAACTGGAAAGACTTTGCTCCAGAATGGTGTAAAATGTGGCAAAGGCGTCACCGCTACATCTTGCAATCCCCTGTTTTCCTTACTCAAGGTAACATGCGACACACCGATCAATATATGTCGTGGTACAGGTCGGTTAGTAACCCAGATATGCACGTGTCTCATCCGAGGTACTTGGTTGACCCACGCACACAATGGGCACAACCCTCGATTCCCCACCAACAAACCCAAAATCCATCAACCTCAAACCCACCCCCAAGAAGAAACAGACCAACAAACACACAACCACATTCCCCACCACAACACAACTACAACCAAATGCCGTACTACCAACCACAATCACCGCCAAACTACCAATACCCAGATATGCCTCAAACCCAACCACAATACCAACCCCAATACCAGCAAACCCACATACCCCATACACAATTTCAGTCTTCCACATATCCCAATATGGGGCCCTCAACATCCAGCCTTAGCCCTGATATGGGAATGTCAGAAGATTACGACCAACCCGACCAAACCTACCATCAACCACCATATCACCAAACAACCCAACATCCACAGTACCAAACACCCCAAGATCCATTTCCTTTCTACCCCCCATACTCAGACGACCAATGCTACCGACCAACCATGGAACCCCACCCACCGCCAACACGACCAAACTTCGAGGGCATGGGTAACCGACTGTACCAGAGCGGATCTTCGAGATATGGAGATCTTACTGATTTTATGGATTCGGATCGCATTGACTTCGCTGGGCCATCGACCTTGCCGCAACAGGAAACGAGACGGCACCCAGCAAGAGAAAGGCGAGGACGGGGATGCGGAACTGGGGGTCATTACCGGGTTCCTGGGGATCATTGATGTATCTTTTTTTTTTCAGTATTTTTTGTATCTATTTTTTTACTGTTATTTAAATGTAAAACAGTTGAATGTAATTATTTTTTTTCAAATAAAAAATCAATTTTGGTTATCTCTGTCTAATACGCAACGCGCAGGAAAGGAAAAAAAAAATTTTTTTTTGACCTAATTTTGCACATAGGCGCCATCTCATTTGGCTTAGGGCTTGCCATTTGCCCTTAGGCGCCAAATGAGATGGCGCCTCCCTTATAAAAATAGGAGGATGCGCCAAATGAGATGGCTCCTCCTTTATGGAGCCATCTCAAACATGGTTATTTGCGTAATTTTTTCCGAAACCCGGTTATTCGCGAAATATTTTTTTAATACTTGGTTATTAATAAAAAAAATTCAAACTATTACATCCCATGAGTAGTTATATTAATATCGTAAAAATAAATAAACGCGCGCGATGAAACGAGAACGAGGAAAATTAGGGTTTTGACCCCGTCTAAACCTAATTGAAAGAAGAAAAAAAAATTTGATTATTTTGAAAAAATAAAGTTTTTTAATGAATAAATATAAACCTAGTTACTAATTAATTTAATTTGAGAAAAGTAATTAATTTGACCTACTTTTGTATTTTTTGTTATTTTAAGAAAAGAAAATAGAAATTAAATCAAACAAACCCTAATTTCTAATTTGTTTTAAATTATTTACAAAAAGTTTAAAATTACCCTAAAATTAAATTAAACTAATTATTAAATTAAATTTGACAAAAATAAAACCTAAATCTAAATTGTTGAAAATTGACTTTATGAGTTTTTGTAAAAAAGAATTAATTTTATGTTAGAAAATAATTAATCAAAATAAATTAAATAAAGAAATAAAAAAGAAAAATAAAGAAATGGGCTTTATGTTAGTAGCAATGGAGGGGGTGTCAATTTCAAATCCAAGCCCAAATGCCCCTGGCCCATGTTTGACTTTTCAGATCCCATGCATTGGCTTGACTCACGCCCATGATAGACCCTCATGTGATAGGCGTTGGATCTGGCATTCTGGAGATCTGATGGTTGAAGGATGATGGCATATGGGGGACTCCTTGTATGCACATGTGCCTGATTATGCAAGAAACAAAATCATGAAATAATATGGGGGACCTGGGGATCGAACCCATGCCCTTTGGCTTTTTCTAACGCATGACAACCACCTGTGCTGTCTTGTTTTTGTGTTTATAAAATAACAAATAAGCATTATATGATAAAGACCAAAAGTGGATTCTGGAAACGCGCGAAATTTGAATGGGCCATTCACACCACGCCACGCCATCATCTTCTACCTCCTTCTGTTGCTAAAAGTTGGAAAATTTTACCTACGGACAAAAGGGCGTAGGTACAGCCCTGTGATTCTCCAAAATCTTGTGCAAGCATCATAAATCAATTCTAGTGGTACCAATCAACTCGTGGCAACCTCACGAGCATCATGGTACCACTCTTCATGGCCAATTGTACTTGTAACAAAAAACCCCAAAAACGAGCCAAGAACCCTAATTATGGCATCTTGCTCTACAGCTAATAAAAATGCAATTGAATGTTACCATTAGTTTGCAAATGTTTCAAGGATTCAGAATATATAAACAAATCATGCTAAGAGTGCCAGGATTATGAGATGCGATTTCAAGAAAGTATCAATGTCGTGAGATACTTACAGCGCGTTTTAGGATGTTATGAAGCTTGCTAGTGATTGGAATAAGGTCCCTGGATGTCCAGCAAATGAATGGCGTGCTTGAAATGGCTTGAGGAATCTTGGAACTATGAGATCAGATTACCACTTTTCCTTTAAAAATTTGAGATTTGTTTCCACCTTTGCGCGCCTCCAATCCTCTCTTTTTTGGTCTGCACATGTTCTATATGTACCCTTGAATGGATTAGGGTTACAAATTTTCTTCAAATCTTTTTCAATTAATGTGATTGAATCATGATTTGATCCTTATTCAAATCTTTCTAAATCAAGCAAAACTCAATGTTTTTGTATCCAAATGACCCTTGCACGATTTGATTCTTTTCCCAGCTGTATAAGAGACCTAAACATGCACAAAATCTTAAGCCTTGATTAGTTTTGATATTTTCATGATTTTATTTTGATTTAAATTAAATTAATTGAAATAAAAATCAAAATAAATGACAAAAATAAAATAAAGACAAGTGGGAAGGATCATGAGTCGTGGATCATGTTACAAACTCAATGCAAGCACAAAAAGTTGGGTCCATTTGACAAAAATTGCAATTTTGGCCACTTTTGACTTTTGGCAATTTTGCAAAAAGGGTCAACTTCACCAATGCATAACTCCTCCAATTTTGACCCTAGAGATGTGTTCTTAGACTTTTTAGAAATCTCAATATGTCCTCTAAGCAACCCTGTTTTTCTCATCTCAATTGAGTCTTCCATATTCATGTATGAAGCTTGACAAAAAAAGGTATTTTTGTTGACTTTTCAAAATGACCTATAATGTCCAAATTCATATATTCTTGTGAGTGCATATGTTGATCTTGGGATATGATTATGAATTATATGGAATCACATCCTCTTCAAAATGAGTTTTGGATGGGTCATTTTTTATAAAGTATGAGAAAGTTATGCCTGGTCAAAGTTGAGTTGACTTTTCCTACAAAACCCTAATTTAGCAACTTTTGGGTTTTGATGAATTGTGAGCAATCCTTGATGAATCATGATCAACCCTTGATCAAATGATGAATAATTCTTCAAAATTAGAATGTTGACCAAAAATCTTGAAGTTTTACTGTATGTAGGATATAGTTGACTTTTGCCCTAGCAAAGTCGATTTTTCAAACCTTTGAGCAATTGACTGAGCAAACTTTCTCTGCAAGGCTTAAAACTTGACATGGATGATCTTGAGAACATGTTAGGATAATGGGGAGCATTTGGGACCCTTTTTATTCAAACAACTTTGTGATACGATGGGAAGAACTGACTATTTTTTTTGGAATGCTGGTTTGCGTTTTGCATTTGTTTTTGCAAAATGTCGCGGTAAGCAAGAGTCGCCACCGTCTTTTATTTTATCCAACAAGGAAAGGAAAAAAGCACAAAAAAATTCCTTTTTCGAGATATTTCTGAGTACGGGGGGTAGATTATAGAAATGAAAGGTATCAGCACCCTTTCTATCGGTAGTTATCTACGGGCTCTTAGGTACTTGCTCATCATTTTCAAAATGTTTTCTTTGTGCTTGTGGGTTTGAAAAAGTTTTTTTTGTTTTTTAACTTCGATTTAACTCTTGCTTCTGTCTTCAAGAGTGTAATGAAGTGTTTTTTAAAACTTTGTTTTTAAAGGAGTGTAAATGTGAAAAATTTGTTTGGAATGAGTAAGTACTTAAGAACTAATCTACCTACTCGAAAAAAGAATCGTTCTATGTTCGTTTCCTTTAGACAATGCTATTCCACTATTAGTGAGTAGGTAGCACCGTCGTTGGAGTTTGAGGGTCAATTCGAATGAGGGACTTACGGTCACCAAAGCAACGTTAGGACGCCTTAGCGGTAACCCTAATGTCTTAGATCATTTGTTTGAGGCAACAATATCCGAGGCAACCGTTTCGAGGCAACTATGATCTTTTAGACAAGAGGACGACCTCTAAAACGACCTATACTCAATGACCGTTTACGAAGGCAACCAAGTGGGGTGTACCCTAAGAGTGCGCATGTGCGAATGTGTCGTTTTCAGTTACTTTTATCTTTGCACATGTTAAGGGTGATCTAATTTGATTTTAAGATTAAGCATTCAGTCTTGTCATGCAAACCCTATTATCAAACATCTAACAGTTATAATTAGCATAAATTAAAGGTGCGGAAATTAAATTACAAGGCGTCAGGTATTTACATCGCCAAAAGCAACCCTTTGAAAATAAAATAAAGCGGTAAAATAATTAAATGTCCTAATTAATTACTACATACCGGAAGCAGATACATTAATTGGATAAAGAAAAATAAAGCACGACGCGAAATTAAATTGGATGCGAAATAGGGTTTTGACCCTTTTTAAAAGAAAATGCTTTTTTTGTTGTTTTTATTTTAAGAAAAGAAATTAAATTCTAAATTAAATACTAAGTTAATTATAAAATAAATTAATTAATGAAAAAAATAATGACATATTTTTGGAGTTTTTGATATTTTAAGAAAGAAATTAAAATAATTAAATTATGTTAAAACCTAATTAATTCTAATTTATTTTATTTATTTACAAAAATAAATTAAAGTTTCCTAGAATTAAAAACCTAATTAATTGATTAAAATTTATTAAAGAAAAATAAAGTTCTTAATTTAATTGGACAAAAATGTATTTTTGTGATTTTTTGATAAAAAGGAAAATTTGTTATTGGTTAGAAATTAATTAAATAAAATAAAGCAATTAAATTAAATAAGCAAAAATATAAAAAGGGTAGAGATGGGCCTGAGATTTGGAGGGTGTGGAAAGCAGTTTTGCTGGCCCATTAAGCTGATCCATGTGACTTTTTTGGGATCCTGCGTACATGCGTTGACTGAGTCTATGATGCTCCTTCAATATTTGACTACCAGATCTGGCCACCTGGCCATCTGGCATGCTGAGGAGTGAGGCGCATGGTGGACTGTGGACTTGTGTGCACACTAGATCTCCTGAAAAATAAGAAGAAAATGCAAGTTGCTGGAGGCAGGGATCGAACCCCTGACCTCCAGCCTTTGGAACCTTGAACGTTGATGTGGCTGCCACTGGAGCGCGTTGTTGTTTTTGTTATAATAATGCAAATGAAATATAATATATAAAACAAAGTCCATTGCCAGAAAATAAATAAAAAAGCACGTGATTATTTGAACCGGCCTATGGATGGATGACACGAGTGCTTCTTCTTCCTCTCTCCGTGGCCAAAAACAAAATACTTATACCAACGGACCAAGTTCTGTCACTACAGGCCTGTTCATCTCCAAAATTATGTGCAGGCCATGAAAACAGATTCTAAGAGCATGGTTGTGTTCGTCTCAACCTTCTGATCACAATCATAGCCATTATCATGGCCAATTGTACCTGAAACAGAAAACCTTAAAAACAAGAACAGAACCCTAATAATGGTGGATCTTGCTACAAGTCAGATAAACAAAATCAAATGATGCCAAAAGCTTGTAAATGATGTGGTGATCACAAATATGCTATTAATTCATATCAACCATGCTTAGATTGCAAAATACGAAATCAAGAACAGTGCCATGTTACGAATGACTTACAGCGCGTATGAGGATCTGAGAATGCATGGTTTGGATTGGTTTCACTTGTGGAGATGGCCAGTATCGATTGAGATACTTGCCAAGCCCTGAAACTACCTCTAACCTTAATTTTGATCCCACACTTTTTTCTTGTTTTTTCAAGTTTTATTCTGCCTCTAGAATTGCTCTCTAACCCTTGTAAATGAATGCACACGATCCTTATGTATTGCTCAATGCATTGGGGTAAAAAATTCTGTCCAAATCTTCCTCCATTGATGACTATGAGATTTGATTTTATCCTCCATTAAAGCTTTCCAAACATGGCCTAAATCCAATCTCCTTGTGCATAATGACCTTGTTACGAGTTTGATTGCAATGCTAGCTGTAGTTGGAGCCTGAAATGATCACAATATCTTTAGCTTTCAATGTTTTTGATTTTATGTGATTTTATTTGATTTAAAATGAATTAATTCAAATAAAAATAAAATTAAATAATAAAAATATGATATGGACACATGGGCAAGGTAGATCACGTGGGCAATAATGCAAACTCAAAACAAGTGAAAAAGAATGGGCCCATTTGGCAAAATTTGAAGTTTTGGGGATAGTTGACTTTTGGCAATTTTGCAAAAAAGTCCAACTTCAACAATGCATAACTTCTTCAATTTTGAACTTTTGGAGGTGTTATTGGACTTTTTAGAAAGATTGAGATGTCATATAACCAAAACTTTTGGTCTCATCTCATTTTTATATTCCATGCTCAAGTTAGGAGCTTTGAAAAAAAAGGTGTTTTTGTTGACTTTCAAAAATGACCTATAATGTCCAAATTCATAACTTCTTGTGAGTGCATTTTTTGATCTTGGGATATGAAGATGGATTTTAGGGAATTTCATCCTCTTCAAAATGAGCTTTTGATGGTTCATTTCTCATAAAGTATGAGAAAGTTATGCTTGTTCAAAGTTGGGTTGACTTTTCCTGCAAAACCCTAATTTAGCAACTTTTGAATCTTGATGAATTTTGAGCAATCCTTGATGAATCATGATCAACCCTTGATAAAATTATTAAATATCCTTTAAAATGAGAATGTTGACAAAAAATCTTGAAGTTTGACTGTATGTAGGTCACAGTTGACTTTTGCCCTAGCACAGTCAATTTTTGGACCTTTGAGCAATTGACTGAGCAAACTTCCTCTGCAAGGCTTGAAACTTGACATGGATGATCTTGAGAACATATTAGGACATTGGTGAGAACTTGGGGTCACTTGGACTCAAGGATCTTGATGCAACACAAAACCCTAATTTGGGGTGGACTGCCTTAGGAGAGAGCTTGTCTGACCAACTCTTGGACTAACTTGAGCAACTTGGAGATTTTTCTTGCAATGTTTTGAGAAATATGGGAGGGAAAATTTTAGGGTGCAACAATCTTGATGCAAACTGAAACCCTAATTTGAGGTAGACTTCCTTAGGAGAGAGTTTGTCTGGTCAACTCTTGGACTTCCTTGAGCAATTTGAGGACCTCACTTGAAATGTGTGGAGAAATATGGGAGGGAAAATTTTGGGGTACAACACATACTGAGAAGATCCTTGTCTGAATGAAGCCGCTTCACATGATACTGCCTTAATGGAAAAGTAACACTTCAGAACTTAGGAATCTTGCATGCTGCTTTACTTCAGAACTTGGGAAGTCAAAAACGTAAGGTTCAGTTAGCGTGTTGGACTTCTGTTCAGAATCAGAATATCTTTCTCTTTGGCACAGATTCTGATCATCATACTTCAAAACTTTCTGATTACTTAGCTTGAGTGCTTCTGTGGCTTAACTTCTGATGTCATTTTAGTCAGAACTTTTGTACAACATAAAACACAAATTTAGAGTGCATATTTGTTCTTTGTGTTTGTTATCATCAAAACTCTTATGAGAGTTGTAGAATCAAACTTTGTTATAACAAGTTCTTCTTGAGAAATGGAATTTTATACAAACATAATCATGATTCAACCCTGACTCGTTGTATGGATAAGAAGGAAGTAGAAGAAATTATGCAAGATATGCATGAAGGCGTCTTTGGTACTCACTCTAGTGGGCTTACTATGGCTAAAAAGATTTTGAGAGTTGGTTACTATTGGTCGACTATGGAAACCGACTATCACCACCACTCTATAACTTGTCATAAGTGCCAAATATACACTGATAAAGTTCATGTGCCTCCAGTACCTCTGAACATCATGACTGCTCTGTGGCTATTCGCGATGTGGGGCATTGATATGATCAGAAAAATCAAGCCTACTGCCTCTAAGGGACATCGCTTCATCCTCGTCGCCATTGATTACTTTACAAAATGGGTTGAAGCAGCCTCGTTTGCCTCTGTTACTAGGAACGTGGTCCCCTGGTTCATAAAACATAACCTTATTTGTCGGTACGACATCCCTGAGAGAATCATTGTAACGCCCGGTATTTAATTAATTATTTAATTAAATACTTTCGAATTAATTTTCGAAGTTGTGAATTATTGTTGAAATATCGATTTAAGTTGTCGCGTTGTTAGTTG
Organism: Vicia faba; assembly: GCA_948472305.1. Lineage (NCBI taxonomy): Eukaryota > Viridiplantae > Streptophyta > Magnoliopsida > Fabales > Fabaceae > Vicia > Vicia faba. Next base: position 1,048,211,380 of record OX451736.1, read on the forward strand.
AATTATTGACTTGATTAAGTGGTGGAAAATAGTATTACAATAATACTATTATTATTATTTCTTATGGGCTTAATTTAAAGTGTTGTTGGTAGTAAAAGGTGTGGTGTGAATATTAGGCCCAATAGAATTAATAATAGAATTTATATGTTGATATGAATAAAAGAAAATTAGATTTTTATGAGAAAAGGAAGAATAAGGGTTTTAGAGAAAGAGGAAAGAAAAAGATGTAGTACATGGAAACTATGGAGAAAAGAAAAAGAATAAAGGTTTGGAGCTATGGCAGCAGCGGGTTGCAATCAAAATTATAGAGAGATCTCCAATATAAGGTAAGGGTGGGGTTCTGACTCTATAATAGGGTATATGATAAATTGTATGTGGGATTGGTTTGTATAAAATTTCCACTGTCTATGATTTTGTGTTGTGCAAATAAGAAATCTTTGTTGGTTTTCATACGTGATTGTTACAATACTGAGAATTGTTGGTTATAGAAATTATTCATGATGAATATTGTTGGTGTGTTGTTGTGTTTTGGATACTGTATTGGTGTCTGCAAGAGACTGGGACAATTTACGTTGAAAAATTTGCGTATGAGGCAAGGGCAGGTGTTGGTGTCGAGCGACACACATGGAAGGAGAGTGACGACTGACAGGCACATAGTAACGACCGACAGATGCATTGCTGATCGACAATGATAATGGTAAGGAGGGTGCTGATCGGCACCATGATATATATACATACCTTCATTTTCTTTTGTTTGACCATAGGCATAGTTTGGTGATGATATCCATGAGAGATGTGACGATAGGCACATAGTGTTTCTCTAAGAATTTAGTGCTTCAAGCTCAGGTTTGTAAATTAAGGCTTAACATAAGTATGAATTTTGTTTAGTTTAGATCATAGTATATATATATATATATATATATATATATATATATATATATATATATATATATATATATATATATATATATATATGAGATAGTAGCCAAATTTATTAAAATGCAGAGTTAGTGATATTCGGTAGTAACATAAGAATATTTAGCATAAGTAATATATCAATAGCAGACTAGTATTATTTGGCAGAATAATAGTATTAATAGTATAAAAATTTAGTAACAGTACAGAGTAGGAAATACTAGCAATTTTAGTAGAGGATTATTTAGTCGGGTATAGTTGAATTGTCCGAATAATTACGCGGAATGTGTGTAAAACATTACGGTGGGGACAATGAATTGTATAAGCTGCTGTAAGGTAGAGACTAAGATATGAATTAGTAACAGACGGTTATTAGTAATAAAATAACAGTGGAGAATTAATTAATTAGCAGGTGTTGTACCCCAAAATTTGCCCTCGTATTTTTCCACAAGAAATCACAGCTTCGGGCTTTTCCTGATTTTTTCAGACTGGCTCAAGAATCGGTCAAACAGACTTTTCTCGTCAGTCAGACAAAATTTAGGGTTTTCATTGTTTTTTAAGCAGTTCAAGCAGATTGTTTAGGGTTTGGTTGAGTGGGCTCAGGTTTTGATCAGGCGGACGCTTCTCTGACAATTTAATCAAGAACTAGGGTTTATGCGCATATTTCTCAAAAAAGAATTAATTCTACAGTGCTTTTCAAGTTATTCTGAGATATGAGCTGAGGCAGTTGAATTAAGAACTTGCAGTGCTTGATTTAATCAGTAAAAGAAAAAGGACATGTGGACATTTGTTTAGCTGTGCATTGCTTTGGATATTTGAAACGCCGGGTTTATTATTGATTGACCACAGTGTTTATTAATTGTTTATTGATTCTAAGTTAGGATAATTGGGATTTATTTCCATTTATTATAATTTAAGAATTTATAAGTAATTAAATAGACAGCTGGAAAAAGAATTAACTGATCAAATTTGAATTTCATTCATCTTTAATTATTTGTTACAATTGTTATTTAAATACAGTATTTATTTACAAAGTATTTATAATAATAATGGTTACAATGATTAAAATTGAAATAAAATTGAATCCTAAATTTCCTAAGTCTTCATCTTCTATCCAATGCTCCTTTGCTCAATTATCTTTACCTGCAAAAACAAAGAAAAGAAAAATTCAAATGCAGATAAAATAATTAAAGAGCAGACAGATAAAAATTGGATTCATCATTAAAGGCAACTGGCCGGAATCAGTTTTCCCTCTCTGCAAATCACAAGATTTCTCTTGGTTCACCAAGAGGGATGAAAGTTTGCTTGCAATTAAAGTATGAAATGCACAAGTATACAAAATGCACAAATTCAAATTTTCAAACATATTGCATTGTCAACAAGCTGCATAATCAAAAAGGCAAACTGAACTAGGCCTAACCAAATCAAAAAGGCAAGCTGAAAGTCACAATTTCAAACTATCCAAGATATCCAAAAGCTGTCCAAAAGGATATGGAAAGATATCAAAGTACAAAATGCTGTCAACAAAGTATGCAGGAAAGCAGGAATATGCAGAGTAAACATGCATTGCAAGCAAACTCTTCCAATCACATCATTTTCCAGCAGCTACCTTTTCAGTAAGGTACAGATTTTAAACAATATAAAATTGATGTTTAGTCTGTCAAGAGAGAGAGAGAAGAGAAAAAGAAAGGGCTTACAGGCTTTAGGCTTGAAGAAATAAAGATATAAAACAAACTGTTATCAACACAGTACAGAGGAGGCAGAAAGAACACAAAGAAAAGAAACACAAACAAAAACTGTAACATTGAAACACAAACTGCCTCAACAAGCTTGAAGCCTAAGCTCCAAACCTCACAAAAGCCAGGAACCTGCATTAACCTCTAAGCCTGCAAACATTCAAAACATCAAAACTGCCTGACCTGTCAAGCCTAAGCTCATACCAGAAGCCTTCAACTTGCTCCAAGCAAGCCTAAAAGCCAAAGGCCTCCAAACCTCACAACAAACCTTAAACCTGCATTCAAAGCCTTAAGCCTCAACCATCAACAAACATTCAAAACATCAAAACCTGCAGAAGCCAAGCTTAACCTGTCCAAGCCTTACCTGCACTAACCTTAAACCAGAAGAAGCACATAAATCTGTGTTCAAGCCAAAAGGCCATAAACCTGCATCAAGCCTAAGACTTGTTTTGAACTCAGTAAACACAAACCTAAAGCCACAAACCGTGTCAAGCCATTATCCTGCCTATGACCAATTTCAAAACACAAACTAAAGCTCAAATCTGCAGCAAGCCTTGAAACATTCAAACACATACAGAATCCCCCAAGGGCCCTTAGAGTTAGGCTCATCACAGGGGAAACACACAAAGCAACATTCAAGATCAATACCAATAAGCATTTCAAGGCAACCAAACGAATCAAGCATTTCAAGGCAACCAAACATATCAAACATTCAAGGCAACTCAGCATCTCAGGGCATACAGAAGCAAGGGGCTAACAGAAGGAAAAGAATCAAATAATCTCAGAGGCATACAGACACAAGCATACTCAAAATCAACAATAAATATTCAGAGGCAACAGAAGCAAGTAAAAGAGAAGAAGATAAAGAAGTTGTTTTTAGATAGTCATCATCAAACCCAACAAAAGGCAAAGACACAGAGTACCAGTTTTTCCAATACAGTGCATCACGCGTCCCTCCGCCCTCAGCCGTCCTAGGCGCCTCCGGTCCGCCTCCTCCTCCGTCTCCAAAGGTAATATCCCTCCTTTTTCTTTTCCATTCACGCACCTCAAACGATGATAACACACAGATTCAGAACAAAGTAAAATGTTCAAAATAGAAAACTTGAAAACCCTAAAAAAGTATATACAAAACTACCTTTCATGTCATCACTGTTTTGCCCAACCTTGAGAAGAGGGAGACGGAGGCAACGCCTAGAAACTTGAGGCGAGGAGACAAGCATTCAGAGTCCATGGCTTTAGAAAGAATGGAGGAAACGAAGTGAAGACGAAGAGGACGAAGTGAACGGCGCCTCTGTGTATGTCACAAACCCTAATTTCCAAAGGAAAGCAAAACATTGAAACCCTTGAACAAAATTTTGTCACAAAGCGTTGGGCCTTGCCCCATTCACGCCTTAAGCCCGTTTCAGGCGCACACCCCCCTCCTGACGTGCATACCCCCCTTTCACCATTCTTTACAAATTCTGTTTGGGCCATTCCCCTAAAGCCCATGTTAAATCTTTTATTGTTTTGTTTAGAAATCAACTTTTTTTTATCACATAATACCTTTTTTACATATACATCATATCATACTAATTTTTCATGTTAAATTTAATCAACAATACTCTTTTTATTTTTCTTTTTCATAATTTAATTCATTTTTGTATATAAAATAATACCTTAATTCTTTTATACAAATTTCTCTTTTATTTTATTACATTTGGGAAATATATCAATATTAGATTTAATTAATAGATTTTATCTTAAAATTCTTTTGATAAATCTTTTCTTCATACATAAAACCTTAATTTTTCTTAAAACATTTTCTTTTCTTTTTCTAACTTTTGTATATAAAACATAAAAAAGCATTAATACATAAAACTTAAAACATTTCCTTTTTATTAAATTTTCTTGTTTGTACATAATTAACAAAAATCAACAAAAGAAATAAATAACCAATACTTAATTTTTCATTAAGTTAATCTTTCTCACTTGTAAATAAATCATACACTTACACAAATACATTGATATATACACATTTGCTTTATTCTTATACATTGCTATACATTATATTTTACATTTGAAATCGCAATTCGATTTGGTTGTAAATTTATTTGGATACTACTCTCCTATTAAGTCTCATCCCCATTTGTAAATATTTGTACCCCCACTCCCGGATACTTATTTGTAATAGCGTAGACTTTAAATTCCCGTAATTTATCGCTTTCAAATATACCATGGTTAGACCTAGGGTTTGTATGTACATAAAATCAAACGCTAGATAACCTAATATAAGACAAATATATGAAATCAATACACAATTGCACCCCTAGGGTAATCCCTCTTGTTGCCTTCCAAAATGGGCCATGCTTGCACGTTAAGTATCTTTGGCAAAACAAAACAAATCAAAATGATCATAGTCCCTCGATAACGCTTTCGAAAGTTGCCTAATCAAAATGATCATAGTCCCTTCAAGCAAAATTGCCAAAGACACTTGGCACAATTGCATTCATGGTCCATACGATGACCCGCGCCTGTCCCGTTAACATCCTAACGCAAAATTGCCCACCAACTACAATGGTGGAACAAAATTGTTAAAAGGGTTAAAACATGAGAAAAACCTTTGAGTAAAATTAGGGGTAGACAAACTCTTAGTTACTTGATCAAACTTGCAAAAACACTTGCCTACTTTTCGAAAAGATACACACCTTTGTAAAACACTCAAACACGAGTCATTACAACGGTTGCCTAAGACAAGGCATCTTTTTCAAAACATTTTCAAAAACATACACACACACACCACAATTTCAAGCAATTGAAAATCAAAGGCAAGTGATCTAAAACAAGTAACTAAGAGCCCATGGATAACCATGGATGAAAAGGGTTCTAATACCTTCCCTTTTCATAATCTACCCCCCGAACCCACGAAACATCTCAAAAGGTTTTTCCTGTGCTTTTTAACCTTTCCTTTAGGATAAAATAAAAAGTCGGTGGCGACTCTTGCTAAACCGAACAAGTGTGAATACAAACGCAAAACCTCAAGTCAGTTCTCCCACCGTATCACAGCAGGATTTAGTCGATTTTTCAGAATAATTATATGGAATATTTGTTGTGTATTTTAGTCGATACAACGTGTTGAATACTTGGCTGAAAAGTATGAATGGCATGTGGTATTGAATTATTAGGCTTATGTCCAATGTTGTTTTCTTTTTGTGTTGATGTTAAATTACTATTGTTGATATGATATTTTGGTTGTGAGGTACTAAGTTGTAGGCTTATGCTAATGTTGTGTTAATTGTTGTCGTTGAAATATCAAGTTGTAGGCCTATGGCCAAAGTTGAATTATGATGAGTTGATGTTGAATCATTGATTTATGTGGTAGGCTTATAGCCAAAGTTGGATTATGTTGAGTTGTTTTGTTATGATTTTTGCTGTGAATTCTTGTTGATAATGTGAAGTTGCAGAGAATTTTAGATGATGATGAATTACCTCTATTTACTGGTAACAATGGTAATGTAGGCTTATTCCTTGCGATGAATGATGAGTTGTTGTTAATTACGTTGATGACCTTGCAGGCCTATGGCCAGTGAAGTAGTGATATAGGTGTATGCCTCGTGAAGTGTTTAATGGTGTTGTTGCATGTGTTGTACATTCATACATTTGCATTTGTGAAGGCCTGTATTGGCAGATTTTGTGAAGGCCTGTATTGGCGGATTCTGTGAAGGCCTGTATTGGAGGATTTTGTGAAGGCTTGTATTGGCGGATTTTGTGAAGGCCTGTATTGGCAAAATGATTTGTGAAGAAGGCTTATGCCTTGTCCCTCGATATTACTGAAAAAAATTTATCAGTTGAGAGTTCTGCTCCTATGGTTCCACATGCATGTACATTGTAATTGAGTCGCATTTGATGTTGCATATTGAGTCGTGGTGAAGATAGATTTGTTGTAGCTTTATGTTGTTGACTTGTTGTGACAGGTTTCATCTAAAGGTTGTGAATTAGTTGTTATATCGTGTAGATGTTTTGTTGAGATTAAAGATGTTTGAAAGTTGTGAAATGGTGATTTTATATGAACTGATTCTGATATATTAATTATCATACATTCAATTATATAGTTCAATATCTCACCCCTTTTGTTTGAATTTTGCCCTCTATTGGTAACGTGCTGGTAATCAAGAAGAATAGTCGTTACCCTCATCAGTATCGAGTCGGTGTCGTTGCTCTGAAACGTAGCACTCAGGGGGATGAACGCTTGATGTTTAGTTGTTGATTATTATTTCTGTTGCTGAATCTTTAAGTTGTTTAAATGAAGTAACTATTGTCTTGAAGTTGTTTTAGTTGAATAAAGATGTTAAGTGATTTGAAGTTGAATATGTATATTCCGCTGATTATCAATAAAAAGTTGTTTGATTTTAAAGAATAAACCAGGTTATCATTGGTTCATCCGAATTAAGTGTTATGTATCTGTTCTATATGCGATTAAATGAAGTTTGATTTCAAGTTGAAAAATGTAGCATCCTATTTATGTTGAACTCTGATTTTATTATTATCCGCCGGGTAGAAATGGGGTGTTACATTAGTGGTATTAGAGAAGGTCGGTTCGTCCGACCATGTTGTCTAATGTTGTTTGTTCCTTAGTGCGTGACAAGTGTGTGAAACACTGTCGGTGCTTGTTGTTTTTCTAATCGCTTGTATGCAGGAGTTAGGTTGAAGATAAGTGGGGGAGAAGCTTTGCTTCTCGGATGTGTTTCGGTTGTAAGATGTTAGTTCAAAATGCTGCTGACGGCGACAGTGCAAGTATTATTGAAGTTTTGTTGTTTCTCGAATCCGAAGATGACATGGATTTAAGATTTTTTTGTTAATCAAGTTGGAGCGTCTTAAGGGAGGATGATTAAAAATTGTTGATGTTTACTTCTCGAAGGATGGGGAGCGATGTAACGATTGTTAATATACGAGTGGAGTGTAAATCCCTGGTGTTTCTGAAGGTGATTGTTAAGTAACAAAGATAATTTTAGAAGATGGAATTTAGAAAGTTGCGATGTTTCAGCGCTGTTGGTGGACCGTGAAGTTGATAGTTTGAGTAGCCCTTGCATAAGATGTCGACGGTTGAATGGTGATAGAGTGACAGATTGTTGTAGACCTTTTCGTGGGATCATTGTGAGTGATTGTAAAAGTTGTTAAAGTTGTTGGAATGATTTGAATCGCGAGTCAGAGTCAGAAATGAAAGGAGATGAGTACGATTTCAAGAAATAAGAATGGTAAGTGCTGGTACTGGTACAAAGAAGTTATGTTCTGATGTTATCGTAAGGTGTGTGATAGTATGTCGTTGCATGACGTCGGTGTTTGCATTTCTAGATAACTTTGGAAATTCATATCTTGTGTTCCGACTATCGAATTGGCGTTTCGTTTGAACTTGTGTGGAGATAGAAATGTATTCTATCCAATGAAGTGTTTTCGAATATGGTAGATGCATTCCTATATGGATGTTGCATGTGAAGAAAGTTTTGTAGAACTAAAGGAAGGATTGACGACTGCTCCGGTATTGGTTTTGCCTAACCCGAGTGAGTCATTTGTAGTGTATTATGAATGCGTCTAAGAGGGGACTTAGTGGTGTGCCAATGCAGAATGGACAAGTTGTTGCTTGTGCTTCTAGACGATCCATAGTTCATGAGAGGAATTATCCTATGCGTGAGTTAGAGTTATAAACGGTGGTGTTCATGTTGAAAGATTATAATTTCGGTTGAATTATCATCCAGGTAAAGCTAATGTTGTGGTAGATGCTTTGAGCCAAAGGACTTTGCACCTGTCGGTAATGATGGTTAAAGGGTTAGAATTAATTGAACAGTTCAGATATATGAGCTTAGTTGTGAAGTAACACCGAAGAGTGTTATGTTGGAGATGTTGAAGATTAAGAATGATTTTCTGGACAATATCAAAGAAGCTCAAAAGTTAGATATGGAATTGGTAGATTCGGTGGTTGGACTCGACCAGTCTGAGAATGATGATTTCAAGTTAGATGCGCAGGGTGTGTTGAGATTCCGTAATCAAATTTGCATTCCTGATGATGCAAAGATGAAGAGAGTAATTCTTGAGTTGGAGAATACTTAACCTTCGTGTAAGGCTAAGTGAGTGTAATATGGATCGTGTAATATGTTGAGCGGTGGTGTCTCATCAACACGATCGAATGAGAGGGAAATTGTGGAAGCATTTGTAAACCTCATTGGAAATTATTGGATAAGGGTGCTTTAGGTGACTTGAGTACAAGTTCTAAAAACTCCTACTTCTTTGGCTCAAAGGGGTTGACTAGGGATTATCTTCCTTATAACTCCATGTTTAGGAATTGAAACAACACCTGTACATCGTCAGTAAGGTCTGCCCAAAAGCATACTGTATGAAATTATGGTATTGTTTTCGTCATCCTCCCTCTAAACGCTTACAACTTTTAAACAAGAGTTGAATATCAAAAAGGGATTAGAAGTATAGTTTCAGTATCGTGAAAACGAATGGATTAATTCAAGACAAACATATGCAATGCATTAATGAAATAAACAAAGTCTGACATAAAGATAAGTGTTTAAGCAAACAAAGAAATTACAACTGAAAATTCGAATGAACAAAATTTTCTCCGCCTAAACTGGTCACTTCAGATGGTGTGCCTTTGAGGGATGACAGAAATACTCAAGTTGACCATCTTGTGTGAATTCCAATGCCCCTTCATCGATCAGGTATTGAATCTTGTTTTTCAATGCCCAACAGTGGTTAGTGTCGTGCCCCTGACTGTTGGAGTGGTATGCGCACCTTTCATTGTATTTGTAGTTGGGAGCAGAAGTGTTAGGTTTTTGAGGAGGCTCCCTTAATATAACCATCTTGGCTTCTAACATATGATGCAATGCTTGAGCCAAGGACATGTTGATCTCGATAAATTTTCTTTTGGGCGTATCTTGTTTACGCTGACCATCCTGTCGTGGTTGGCGAGGCCGTTGTTGGACTCTTGGTGTATTAGCCATTTTGAAGGGTGTTCTCTCGACCAAGCCAACTTCTTATCTCATCGGAGGCTGATTAATGACTCGGTCCCCAATTCTAGTTGTTTGTCCCATATGGTTGCATCCGTCTTGATGAAGCTTGTTGATGAAGCCTATCAACTCTTCTTATCCCTGAGCTAAGTTTTGGATAAGAGCCATTTGACCTACCATCTGACCCATCATCTGGATTTTCATTGTTGCCATTTCAGTTTGTAATCGTTCCAACTGGTCATCCCTGTTGTCCTCGGGATTCCTTTTCGTCATACTCTCAACGTGGAGTGCTTTCACTTTTTCTTGCCCTTTGGATAGGTTCAAGAACATTTCTTGAAGTTGAGCATTTTGAGTCTGAAGTTCTTTAGTAGTCTGTTCTAGAGCCATCTCTACTGAAATAAACAGTAAATAGATGAGAAACCTGTATGGGGAAAACCTATTATGATGACATGATATGTGGATGCGATGTTTTCAAGGATCTCGCAGGGTAGACACAAGAATATGTTAGAGGTTGAACTTTGGTTACAACTTTGATTGGAGAACTTCGTATCATTGAATGCCCTTCGACGAGAATCAAGTTCACCATGTCAAGTGGGTTATAGCCCTTAACTCAAGTTATTGCGTTTTTGTTTTTGACGGTGTTTAGTTAGAGGAAAATAAATCCTCTTGCTCCTTGATAGACGTCTGGTTTAATACGTCCCTACATCACAGGCCCTTGACATCCTTGAAATGGTTATTGACAATGCTATAGTTTGATTTCATGATGTTGTGTATAAATAATCATACACAAGCAAAAGCAAACAAGTCGTTATATGCAAACAAAGCAAATAAATATTTAGGTTTAGGCTTGCATGGAGTTTATAGGTAAGTACTCTCTTGAAATTTAGTTGGCTCAACCTGTCCTAGAAAGTAACCGGGTTCTTGGGAATCTCAATATCATTGATCTTTCTTCATTGGGAATTGTTTTAGCACAATCAATCTTTTCTTGCCGCCAAAATATCCCAAAAGTTCAATCTCAATGAGCGTAGTATCGAGTATCAACCAATTTTCAGATTTCCATCGAAACCGGCTATCTCACTACTTCCTAATGTCCAAGTTGTTCAATTAAAGGTTCATTAGTGCTTCATGACATCACTCAGTGGCCCCGTATTCTCCTTAATTCTCCATAAAGGATACCGGTACCCACAAATATGTCACACTAACATAACTATCATCTCAACCATATTGGTCTACATCGTACAGTCTCCACAATCTTTGCTATTTACCTAATGGTGTTCCCAGATTCGGGTAAAGGATCAATACAATGTAAATCAAACAAATCAAACAATGAAAGCAAGTAAATGTGTTCTAACTCTAAGGTAACCCCACTTTTAAATCTCCTCAGCAGAGTTGTCAGTTCTGTAATACGGTGGGAGAACTGACTTGGTTGTTTTTGCATTTGATCGCAATTGTTGCGGATAGCAAGAGTTGCCACCGACTTTTCTTTTATCCAATAAGGAGAGGGTGAAAAGAACAAGAAATACCTTTGAGATATTTTCTTGAGTTTGGGGGATAGGTTATGAAAAGGGAAGGTGTTAGCACCCTTTTCATCATAGTTATCTACGGGCTCTTAGTTGCTTGCTAGATCACTTTTGAAATTGCTTTGTTTGAAATGTGTTTGTGGTGGATTTTGAAAGTATTTTTGAAAAGCGCCTTTGTTTAGCCAAACTTGGTAATGATTCTCATCTCTATAAGAATGTATACTAAGTGTTGTACTTTTTAAAAATATTTCATGTTTTTTAAAGTGTAGTGTATTTAAAAAGATGTTTGTTTTTGAAGATGGATTGTGAGCAAGCAACTAAGAATGTTCTACCTACTCAAAGGTCTTTGTTCATTTCTCTCTTCCTTTGATATTGTTATCTCACCATTGAATGGTAAGAAGCCTTATCTTTGGAAGTAAAGGGACGGGCGTGGGTCATTGTATATTCATGAATAACAATGTTGTGAGATACCTTGGCATTTTTCTTTAAGGGACTAAGATCATTTTTGAAGGCAAAATTCGTAGCGTCATCGAGGGGCTATGATCTTGTATTTCGATTGTTTTTGCTAAGATGTCTCACATGTGTATCATGACCATTTTATCAAGGCAACAAGCGGAGTTAAACCTAGAGGTGAAAAATGTGTAAGTGTTTGTATTTCATGCTTGATTTATTTTTGAATTAGGGTTTTCTAAGCATTGATTTTATCTTTCCATCCAAACCCTAAATTACTAGTATTTATATGAAAGCGATAAATTGCGGAAAGTAAATATCCTACGCTATTACATCATTTGGGGATGGGGTGTACAAATTTACAAATGAGGATTGCAAGAAATTAAACCTAATTATCTATTACAACCATATTGAACTTGAATAATATACAAGAATTGAAACGTATATAATGTACAAGACATGAATGAAAAGAAAATGAATTTGTTTTGATTTTGTTAAAGAAAATATTTTAACTTAATTTTCTAAAAGAAGATAAATAGTTAGAAGTAGGAAAATTAAGCTAAGTTAATTTTAAATTTAAACAAATAAAATGAAATAAATCTAAGTTTAATATTAAGTTAAAGAAAATAAGTTAAATGAGAAAATGTTTTTGGTCTTTTTTATTTTAAGAAGTTAAATAAAAATAAACTAAATAATTTAAATATTTAATATAATATTTTTGGTGTTTTTGATTAATAAAAAAATAATAATAAGGAAATAAAATAAAAATAAAATCAGAGGGGTTAGAAAGTGGAAAGGATGTTTGTAAGTAAAAATGAAACAACCTAGAATTTAAGGTCTAGGCGTGCTGCTAACAAGTATATGGAGGGGGTGATGCTGGAAGAAAGAATGAGAAGGCCTAGAAGTTCTGGCCCAGACGTGCTTCTAACAAGTATATGGAGGACGATGCTGGAAGCAAGAATGAGAAGGCCTAGAAGTTCTGGCCCATGCATGCTGTTAACGGGTAAGTGGAAATGAGATATCCTAGAAGTTCTGGCCCAGGCATGCTATTAACAGGTAAGTGGAAATGAGATAACCTAGAAGTTCTAGCTTAGGTTTGGTGTCAATAGATAAATGGGATAAAATGTTAAGAAATAAAACAACAAAAGGTGCTCCTGGGGATAGAACCCAGGACCCTTAACACTAATGCCTTACGCGCGCGCTCTCTACCACTGAGGTGGCTATACATTCAGTATTATAAACAAAACTGTAAATATATATTACAAAATCAATTCTGATGATGAACTTCATCTTCTTCCTCGCGCCAGCCAGAGCATCTGCAACTCATTCATTTCTCAACCAAAATGGAAAATGTAAACATGAAAGTTATGGCAAATTTCATCATGGTTCCAGAACTATAAAGCATTAAAACTATAAATCAGTAACAAACATGAATTTTTCTAGCCCTAATCTAAACCCTAATTTTTTTAAGTTCTGATCCTAAATTCTCTCTACTAAGGCCATATAAATAAAATCTATAGATATGTACAGTTTCAGAGCCATGATATCTACATTTTGTCTTTAAAAATGCAAGCCTAACAATGCCTAAATAATGATATGAAAATCAGAAGAACTTACCTTTGCAGCTGGAGATCATGTTTTAAATTAGAACTTGATTCAAGTTGCTGTGATGATCTAGTTAGCTTCCTCAAGTTCCAAGGAAGCTGATGCAATGGTTTGCTTAAGCTATGGATGGCTGGAATGTTCTAGAGCAGATAAGATGTAATGCTCTGTTTTTGAAAATGGAGGTTGGTGAAGATGATGTTACAGTCTGAAAACAGAGGTTGGGATAACTTCTATATGTGTATCAGAAACTTTGTGGATTATTTGGCCAAGAAACGCACGAAGGATTTTGGAGATTGGATTCAAAAGTCAGAAATGATAAGTTTTTGTGCTTGTGTTGCAGTTTTTGGTTCTAGGGAGTTTTAGTGATTTTCAAGGCTTGTCCCATCTTCTTCCAGCTTGCAAATGAAGGTTTTATTTATAGGCAAAGGGTCTGGAAGCTTGGTTAAATCAGAAGTACAAAATCACATATTGTGGATTTTGACTTGCTTTTTAAGCAAGCTTAGACAAGCATGGTTTCAAGGCTAGGTAGGGTGGCTAGTAACTTTAAATACGCTTGTTCTGAGTTTATAGGGGATGCTTGTGCAGAAAGAACAAACACAAAGCTCAAGAAGAGTGGACTTTGTGATTAAATTCACTTTTCCAAAATGGAAGTGTGAACTTTCTTCCTTAAATGGCAAGGTGTATTGGACAAAGTTTAAATCAAGTGGTTCATAGCTCAGAAGTTTGTGTAATATTTTGATTAAGGATAGATACACACGTTAAAGGGCCTTAAAAGTGGTATTATGCAACATTGCTTAGACTTGGATCAGATGTTCATCATGAAAATAACTCATAATTTCAGAATGAATGTCCAACTTCTGATCTTCGATTCTCCCTGCTCCAGCATGATCTGAAAGAGTTCTTGGACTTTTCAGAAATCTTGTGACATGCTCTGCAATCCCTCTTTGAATAACTTTTGCAAACTCTCATTGTAACTGTATGAAAATTGGCCCATAAGTTCTATCAAAATTCTGACTTAAAACGCCCAGAATTTTACTAAGTGTTTTAATTTCATGGGCATGTCTTCATGGATTTATAACTTGAGATCCAAGCATTTATAGAAGAAGTTCTTCCCTACAATGTTTCTGATCTTGTTGAGATCTACAACTTTCATATTGGAAGTTTTCCTTGAATCATCTTGCATCATGATGAAAATCTGGCCTAAAGTTATGAAATTATCATAAAGTTCTTAACACTTAGAAAAATTTCTAAGTGTTTAGAACCTTGACTTCTTTCAAAGTAATCTTGAATTTTGATTTTCTTGATGAACAAACTTCATACTTTGACATATCTTGATGAAATATGATTTTTGAAACTTGATTTTGATCCAAAAGTCAAAGTTTGACTTTTTAGTGTACAATTGATTTTTTCATCAGTTGACCAAATTTCAACTATCAATCAATTGATTTTGAGAAATGTTTTGAACCATGCCATTAGGTAAAAATGATGCATTTGGATTCTTGATGTCATGTCTCAAACCATCAAGTCATGTATTTGGGTTGAAAGTCTAAAATCAAGCCTTCTCAGTGAAAACCCTAATTTTGACCATTTTGCCCTTTTGTGATTTGATCAAATTTCTTGAGGAATTGTGATCCAAATTTGGCCAATTGACATATATGAGTTCAAAATGTTGATATGAATAAAAAATTATGAATTTTAAAATGTGAATTAACCGCAATTGACTTTTTGCCCAATACAACTGATTTTAGGTCAATTGATCAATTGACTGAGCAAACTTGAACTGCAAGACTTGAAATTTGACATGATCATTCTTAGAGGTCCAAAATGATTTATGAAAATCATAGGAAGAATAAAAAATCCATTTATCCTTTTCCAAACCCAAACCCTAATTTGAGTCATTAGCGTTGAGGAAGTGTCTTGAGGTGATCAGTCCTTATACAATTTTGAGCAATTTGAGAATCTTGTGAGAAATTGAGAGAGGAAATTTTGGGGTACAACACTGGCCATTTCAGCATCAACATTATCTTCTGGCTCTTCGACCTCAATAATTTGGTTGTACTCCCTTGGCAGAACAAACACTACATTACAGGTGATGTCGAGGCTTGGTTCTGAGCCTGTATCGAAGTTGTCTATTAGCAGTTCATCTTTATTCTCTACACCTTCGACCTTATCTTCAAAATTTTCTGCTTCAAAGAGCCTCCTCACTTTCTCACTTTCCTTCTCAACATCCTTCCCTTTTTATGATGGTGTTGTACCCCAAAATTTTCCCTCCCATTTTCTTTAAGGACATTCCTCTAAAGGTCCCAAGTACTCAAGGCTACTCAAGGGTTGACCAATCAAATCTCCTCCTAAGCAATGGATCCAAAACTAGGGTTTTGAAGTTTCTCAAGGAAGATTGGGTTTAAAAGGTCTAAAGTGATTTCCATGGTTCTCCATAGGTCTTCAAAAATGTTCATGTCAAGTTTCAAGTCTTGCACCTCAAATTTGCTCAATCAATGGCTCATATAATTGAAAATCAACTATATTGAGTAAAAATTTAACTATGGTCAACATACAGTCAAACTTCAAGATTTTTGGTCAACATAAATATTTTTAAGTGATATTCATAATTTGATCAATGGTTTATCATTAGTTCTCAAGGAAATCCCTCAAATCATCAATATTAAAAATTTGTCAAATTGGGGTTTCCTTAGGAGAAGTCAACTAAACTTTGACCAAGCATAACTTTCACATGCTTCATCAACTTTTCCCCAACCAAAGCCCATTTTGAAGGAAATTCAATTCTCTACAACTTTTTATCGATGTGATCAAGTCCAAAAGTGCTTCATTTGAGGCATATGAGCCCATACATTATAGGTCATTTCAAAACTCAACAAAAAGACACTTTTTGTCAAGGCAACTTACATCAAGATAAAGTATCCAAATGCAAATATGATCAAAAGAGAAATTGAAGAGGATATCTTGATCTTTCCAGAAAGTTAAAGATCACCTTTGAAAGATGAAAATTGAGAGAATTATTACCATTTCAAGTTGGGAAATTTTGGTAAAATACATGAAATGCAAAGTGAGCAAACTTGAAATTTTGAACTAGTGGGCCTAACTTTTGATGTTCGAACATGTTCCAAATGTGTTAAATGACCTCTAAATCCATTCATATATTTTTTATTATTTTTATTTCTTTTATTTGAATTTTTATTCATTTAAATGCAAATAAATCAAATAAAATGTAAAAGCATCGGGCCAAGGCACATGGGCTGTTGATTTCAATCACATGGAGGCCCAAGAACACATGCCAAACACGCCAAAACCGTGAGAGACCCATATGGAAGCATATCTTCATTTTTTGGAAAGTTTTCAATTGGTTTTTGATAGTAATTCATGCCATGATTGCATTGTCTTCTTGCCATATTTGTTCACCCTACTCTTTCCTCTATATAAGCATAACAAGACTTAATGCAATGGACACGAAAACATTACCTCAAACACACCTCTAAAATTCACAAAATTCTCAAGAAAAGTGTAAAGTTGTATCACACGATCCAACCACTTTCATTCCAAACTTTCGATCCCATTCACTTCCTGGAGCATTAAAAACTTTTGATCACTATTATGATCCCATGCAGTCAAAACTATGGATACCATAGTTGCTTCAATTGGCTTCATGTGGTTCAAATCTCATAATACAAGAATTTTTAGCCAAAACTAAGCCTATATTTGAACTCAGGGGGTCGAATTAGGGGTACTAGGATCTTGTTGATCACTAACATATTTAATTCGCAGGTTTTCATTTTACAGGTCGTCGGAGAAGACGACCGGAGTTAGGGCTCCGACGCCTCTCCGACCTTAAAATCATTATGACAAATCATCAGTTATTTTCCACTAAGGAATTTCTCCGTTTCTCTCCACAATCTTCACGCTTTACTTATTTTCGCATTAGTTTTTCACTATTATGTAACTGTTAAAGGATTGTAATAGTTAATTAGGTCTTCATTTGCTTTTTATTTTTCCCTAAGTTTTTGTGGTTTGCATCCCTTTCCCCGAGGCATTGTAATAGCGTATAACACTTAATTTCTTCCTTTACTGTTTTCTTTATAATTGTATAGTAACTAGGCCTGTATGCAAATATTTAAAACAAAATGCTAGAATACCTAATCAAGATAAATTAACTGAAAATAAATCACTTTTCACACAGGAACCTCTAGGGTGACTCCACTTGTTGCCTTTGGAAAAACAATCATGTCCCTCCAACATTGGATACCATTAGCAAAAACCCTCGGTTAAAAATCATTGTAAAGATCATAGTTCCTCGATGACCCATCGATGCTTTCTTCGGTAAATGATTTTGTCCCTTGATGTTGCCTACGAATACCTGATGATAGTCCCTTCGAATTGCTAAAGGTATCCCCATATGTTGCCTTTATGACAATACGATGACC
The DNA here is from genome assembly GCA_948472305.1 of Vicia faba. NCBI lineage: Eukaryota > Viridiplantae > Streptophyta > Magnoliopsida > Fabales > Fabaceae > Vicia > Vicia faba. The sequence continues at coordinate 1,048,229,028 of OX451736.1, forward strand.
CGCGCCTGTCCCTCGAACATCCAACGATATGGCTTCCTACTAACTAATGGGATAACACTATCTAAAAGGAAAAGGAAAAGAACAAAATACTTTTGAGTAGGTAGATAGTTCTTAATCTCTTGCTCACAAACAAAAAACATTTGTCCACAATACACTTCTTTTCTAAAATATTTTCAAAACAAACACTTTGTATGCGTTCTCAACTGATACGAGAATCATTACAAAGTTGCCAAACTTAGGCATTTTGAAAATATTTTTAAACTTACACATTCACAAAGCATTTTCAAAAGTGAGCTAGTGATTAAGAGCCCGTAGATAACTATGGATTAAAAGGGTGCTAACACCTTCCCTTTTCATAACCTACCCCCCTTACTCAGAAAATTCTCGAAGGTCTTTCCTGTTCTTTTCACCCTTTCCTATATTGAATAAAAGAAAAGTTGGTGGCGACTCTTGCTATCCGCAACATTTACGATAAAACGCAAAAACCAAAAGTTTGTTCTCCCACCGTATTGCAGAACTAGTGACTCTGTTGGGGAAAACTAAAAGTGGGGTTACCTTAGAGTTAGATCACATTTAAAATGCTTTACTTGCTTGATTTGCATGCTTTACATTTTAGGGTTTTTCTAGGGTTTATTTTTTGTAAAGATCCTATACCCGGATCTGGGGGCATTTTAGGTAAGTAGCAATAGATCATGAAAACTATACGGTGTATACCGATATGGTTGAAGCGATGGCTATGTTAGTGTGACACATTGGTTGGTGACAGTGTCCCTTGAGTCAGTCAAGGAGAATGTTGGGTTACCGCATGGTGTCATTAGCACTAACTGACCGTAGAACCTTAGTTGAAACACCTTAGCCATTAGAAAGTAGTGAGATGACCAGCTTTGGTGTAGACTGAAGTTGGTTGATACTCGATATTACACTCATTGAGATCAGACACTCGGGATATTTCAACCGCAAATCAGATGCTTGTGCTGAAACAATGCTTGGGAGAAAGATCAATAATATTGAGGCTCCTAGAACCCAGTTAATTTTCTTAGGACATGTTGAACCAACTAAAACTCAAGAGGGTACTTAACTATAAACTCCATGCAACCCTGAACCTAAGGCTACTTGTGTGATTTGTTTGCATTCATTATCTAACATTTGAATTCCTTGCAGGGCTTGTTTGTATTCATCATCTAACGACGTGAATTCCTTGCATGACTTGTTTGTATTCATTATCCAATAATTTGGACTTCTTGTAAGACTTACTTGTTTTCACCACCTTACACTTTTGTTTGGTGCATAGCATACACATCATGACATCATGCCATAGCATTTTCGTTAACCATTTCAAGGACCCCAAGGGTCTGTGATGCATGCTTATCATGAACCAAACGTCTAGCATAGGGCAGGAGGATTTATTTCCCTCTAATTGAATGTCATCGAAGTATCATGAACCAGACGTCTGGCAAGGGGCAGGAGGATTTATTTTCCTCTAACCGAATGTCATTGAAGTGGCATGAACCAGACATCTAGCAAGGGGCAAAAGGATTTATTTTCCTCTAATCAAATGCCGCCAAAGAATGAAGTACATTATCTTGATTCAAAGGCTAGGACCCACTCGACATGGTGAGCTTGATTCTCGTAGAAGGACATTCAGCGATACAATGCTCTTCAATCAAAGTTGCAGTCAGATTCTAACATTTTCTTCTGTTTATCCCGCGAGATCCTTGAAAATATTGTATTTACATATCATGCATGTAATTACATAACATGTAGTTCTCAAAACAGGTGTCTCATTTTCTCGATGTTTATTTCAGCAGAAAAATGACTCTCAAACAGACCGTCAGAGATCTCCAAACTCAAAGTGCACAATTCCCGGAGATGTTCCTAAGCTTAGCCAAGGGGCAAAAGGAATTGAAAGCACTTCTCACTGAAAACATGACCAAGAAAAATCATAAAGACAACAAGGAGGATCATTTGTAACAATTGATAACTGAGATGGAAAATATGAGAATCCAGATGATGGGTCATATGGCTCTTATACAAAACTTAGCTCGGGGACAAGAAGAGTTGAGAATTCTCATCAGAAAACTTTATCAGGACGAATACAACTGTATGGGACGAATGGTTAGAATTGGGAATCAAATCATAAATCAACCTCCGACAAGATAAGAAGTTGGCTTGGTTGAAAGTAGGCATTTCAGTATTGCTACTACATTGCAAGACCAACAACGACCTTGCCAACAACAACAAGGTAGTCAGCGTAAGCAGGATACATCTAAAAGGCAATATACCAAACTTAACATGCCTATGTCACAAGCCTTGCAACACATGTTAAAGATAAATTTGGTCACGTCGAAGGATCCTCCTCGGAATCCCAATACTTCCTCTCCTAGATATAATCCCGATGCAAGGTGTGCATATCACTTCAACAGTCCGGGGCATGATACTGATAGTTGTTGGATGTTGAAATATAATATTCAAGACTTTATTGATGAAGGAGTGTTGGAATTCACACAAGATGGTCAGATTGAGTTTTTTTGTCATCCCCCAAAAGCACACCATCTGAAGTGACAAATTCATGCGGAGAAGATTTTTGTTCATTCGAATTTTCATTTGTAATTTCTTTGTTTGTTCAAACACTTATCTTTATGTCATACTTTGGTTGTCCCCATTAATACATTGTATATGTTTGTCTTGAATTAATCCATTCGTTTTCACTATACTTAAACTATGCTTTTACTTCCTTTTTGTGATATTTAACTCTCGATTAAAAGCTATAAGCCTTTAGAGGGAGGATGACAAAAATGATACCATAATCTCTACAGTATGCTTTTGAACGGACCTTGTTGATGATGTACATGCGTTGTTTCAAATCCTAAACAGTGAAGTTATAAGGAAGATAATCCTTAGTCAACCCTTTTGAGCCTAAAAAGTAGGAGTTTTCTTTTCCACGCAAATTGAAACCTTTAATCATTACCTGGGGCAGGGTAGTTTCTCAGTTAATTCAAATGCACATGCAGTTGCAAACTTTCACTTCGTATACATCAAATAGTATCGAAGACGTCCTTCTGAATCAAAAGTCGGTGATGGTTCCGCATAATCATTAAATCAGACAGTCATTGTTATTGTCCAACTTGTCTGTGGCAGTCGAGTTAAGATTCAAAGAATCTCTCACAAGTTCTAAATAGCCAAGGGTAGATATCCATCCGAATCACTTGGGGAATGCTACACTGATCACGAGTTTTAGCAAAATCCATTATCCTCGGTGTCACTAAATTGTTTGTCTATAATAGTAGTATCAGATGATGTCACTTTGCCATGACAGTTCTTAGAAGAGTACTGAGGAAGGTCAATATTGTTAGAAAATTGGAAATCAATGGTTAACCAATAAAGCATCGGGTACACCAGACTAATCCCAGGGCAAGTGGACTCCTGCATAAGAAGGGTCGCGCACGATCAAGAAAACATTTTCTGGCAGTGCTACAACACTTACTACTATGGACAATGACAATTCCTGGTACCCTGTGAATGCAAACATAGTCAAAAAATACTACGCACGAAAAAAGACCTGCTAGATTGACTGGCCTAGGAAAAAACAATGGCATCCCAACGAATCAAAAGAGTTCGGGAAAAAATTAGAGATATATGAGTAACATTGTATACCCGACAAGTAGAACACCTGAAAAGGAGACTTGAGCAAGAAGGGGTGTCCTGGTGGGCTGAAAACCCGAAAGGACGGTCCTGGCAAAAGTTAGGGATTAAAGCGCATAGCTATGTCTCAGTATCTCATTACTTGTCTATCAGTAGAAGACTCATCACCCTTATTAGCATTTACCAAGGGCTCTAGATGTTGAGATAATGTTCAATACATCCATAAATCCCCACAGAGCTACCTTAAAAATCTCATCTTCAACAAGAGATACATTCCCCGCAAGTCTAGTATGCCTTCACGACAGAAAGTAGGGCATCTTCCAGCTTTTAACATAATCTTACTCACCAGTAGATCCCCCTAACAAATAAACGAGTGTGATCGTCTCCCCGACAATGTCGCCAACTTACGGAGTCCTAACCCTCATCAGTGATTAGGTCATCAGCATAATTCATAGGAATTCTCTTCACCAACTGAGTTTATTTCTCCATCATTATAAAATTCCTCGTGTAATTCTCTCCTCCAGTAGGAATCATCTCCTCATCAAAAGTATTCCTCAGAAAAGTGTTTCTCCAGCAGGATTTATTTCCCCAACAGGATTTATTTCCCCAGCTAAATTTAGTCTCCCCAACTTGAGTCTATCCCTCTGACTACTGTAAATAACTGGCAAAACTTTTCTCTCCAACAAAGGGTAGTCCAGACCACTATCCCCAGAGAGTTGCTATAGAATCTGAAACCAGACTAGATATCATTCAAACTTATTCTCCCCAAACGAGTTGGCATCCATATCAGAAACTCGGTCAGGCAGCACCTCAGAAGGTTATCCATCTCTCTAATCCCAGTCAAGGTGTATAGGAATTAAATTCCCCAGTAGAGTGATGAACGACCAATGTCCATGAGCTCTTCTCCCCAAGCATAAATCAATATTCTCCAGCGAAGTTTCCTTAAATAGAAAGCAGGAATCCTCAGCGGAGAAATTATATGACAAGATTGAAGATCACACATATTCTTCATCCCCAACAGCAATCAAGGATTTATTTTCCGATTAAAAATGTTATACGAATCTATCGATACACTTCAACGACATCTCATATTCATACATCATTTATCATAGGATATGCATATAAACGCATATAACGTTCTCATTTATTTTGAGAGCATCATCATGCAATGCATTACATACATCATGACATTGTATAAAGCTAATTTTGCATTTTCAGGTAAATTTCGCAAAGAGATGAATATCATCAGCAACTTTCAAACAGGTCACAGATTAATTCCCGAAACAGGATAAGATAACTATCTATATGACAAGACGACATGAATTCCCGAAACAACATGAAGCAACTTTACACGGGTTACCTCTAAAAACTTCCAGATGCAGCTTCACACGGGTTACCTCTAAAAATCAAACCTAGATTTGTTCTAATTCTTCTTTTGGACAAACTCGGGCATAGACTTATTAAAAATACATCTTCTAAGACAAAGTCGGGCGTAGACTTAGTCTAATTTTCTTATCAACGGTTATCTTGGATGGCATCTATAAGCCCGTCATCGAAGACTCTCCGTCGCCTCTCTAAATGGCATCTTTAAACCCATTCTCGGTAGAATCAACCAACAATGTTACTTGGTGTATGTGCGAGTGCAAATTTATGGGCACTTAAGTGTTCAACCATCTTCTACCTTCAAGTCACAAGTGGCGGGCATGACAATCTAACTTTTCAGGTTTAAGAAGATTGAACAGGGGAAGTTGTTGTACCTCAAAATTTTCCCTCCCATTTTCTTCAAGGACATTCCTCTAAAGGTCCCAAGTACTCAAGGGTTGACCAGTCAAATCTCCTCCTAAGCAACGGGTCCACAACTAGGGTTTTGAAGTTTCTCAAGGAAGATTGGGTTGAAAATGTGTCAAGTGGTTTCCATGGTTCTCCATAGGTCTTCAACAATGTTCATGTCAAGTTTCAAGTCTTTCATCTCAAGTTTGACCAGTCAATGGCTCAAATGATTGAAAATCAACTATATTGAGTAAAAAGTCAACTATGGTCAACATATAGTCAAACTTCAATATTTTGAAGTGATATTCATCATTTGAACAAGGGTTGATCATGATTCCTCAAGGAAATCCCTCAAATCATTAAAAATCAAAAGTTGTCAAATTGGGGTTTCCTTAGGAGAAGTCAACTAAACTTTGACTAAGCATAACTTTCACATGCTTCACCAACTTTTCTCCAACCAAAGCCCATTTGAAGGAAATTAAATTCTATACAACTTTGTGTTTGTGTGCTCAAGTCCAAAAGTGATTCAATTGAGGAATATGAGCCCATACATTATAGGTCATTTTAAAACTCAACAAAAAAACACTTTTTGTCAAGGCAGCTTACATCAAGATAAAGTCTCCAAATACAAAAATGATCAAAAGAGAAATTGAATAGGACATCTTTATCTTTCCAAAAAGTCCAACATCACCTTCAAAATATTAAAATTGAGAGAATTATGACCATTGCAAGTTGGGAAATTATGGTAAACTACATGAAATGCAAAGCGAGCAAACTTGAAACTTTGAACTAGTGGGCCTAACTTTTGATGTTCAAACATGTCCTCAATGTGTTAAAGGACCTCTAAATCCATTCACATATTTTTTTATAATTTTTATTTCTTTTATTTGAATTTTTATTCATTTAAATGCAAATAAATCAAATAAAATGTAAAAGCATTGGGCCAAGGCGCATGGACTGTTGATTTCAATCACATGGAGGCCCAAGAACACATGCCAAACATGCCAAAACCGTGAGAGACCCATATGGAAGAATATCTTCATTTTTTTGGAAAGTTTTCAATTGGTTTTTGGAAATAATTCATGCCATGATTGCATTGTCTTCTTGCCATATTTGTCCACCCTACTCCTTCCTCTATATAAGCATAACAAGACCAGATGCAATGGACACGAAAATATTGCCTCAAAACACACCTCTAAAATTCACAAAATTCTCAAGAAAAGTGCAAAATTGTATCACACGATCCATCCACTTTCATTCCAAAGTTTCGATCCCATTAACTTCCTGGAGCATTAAAAGGTTTTGATCACTATTATGATCCCATACAGTCAAAACCATGAGATGCCATAATTGCTCTGATTGGCTTCGTGTGGTTCAAATGTCACAATACAAGAACTTTTGGCCTAAACTAAACCTATATTTAAACTCAGGGGGGCGAAGTAGGGGTACTAAGATCTTTTTGATCACTAACATATTGAATTTGCAGGTTTTAAATTTTACAGGTCGCCGGAGAAGACGACCGGAGCTAGGGCTCCGACCATTAAAATTAAGTTTTATATTTATTGCCATTATTTGATTATGATAACGGATGTAAATACCACCCCAGTGGAAGCGTGCTTTCCCTTAATACACTCATATGCCTGTACCTGGGTTCGATCCAAGCATGGGACATTTTTATGTTTTGTGATTTTTGCAGATCCGATACAAGCCAGCCTCATGCGCATGCTATGCACTCTCCATCTCATCATCACCTGAACATCACAAAGCTATATCCAATGTTTCAGATCTCACACCCACGTTAAACCCTCATTAAATAGTAGCACTGGATCCCATTCAGAATCTGGGCTTGCATGTTTGGGCCCAAGCGGATTTTCTTCCAGCACCCCTCAAATTCCTTTATACCCGGCCCAATTCTTTTTTTATAACTATAATTTCTTTCTTAATATAATTAGATTAATTAATTATTTTTTAATTTAATTTAAAATTAATTTAGACTTTAGTTTTTTTTTATAAATTTAACCAATCATTTTTTATATAATAATTAAATTAATTCCTTTTTTAAAATTTAAATTAATTTAGTCCTTTTTAGGTTTTTTATTAAACTTTTATAAATGTAATTTAGGGTTTTATTTTAGGTTTTAATTAATCCCCTTTTCTCAATTTAAATAAATTAATCATTATGACAAATCATCAATTATTTTTCGTTAAACAATTTCTCCGCTTCTCTCCATAATCTTCGCACTTTACTTATTTTCGCATTAGTTTTTCACTATTATATAATTGTTAAAAGGTTGTAATAGTTAATTAGGTCTTCATTTTCTTTCTATTTTTCCCTAAGTTTTTATGGTTTTTATCCCCTTTCCCGAGGCATTGTAATAGCGTAGGACATTTAATTTTCTGCCTTTACTGTTTTCTTTATAACTGTATAGTAACTAGGCGTGTATGGCAAGATTTAAAGTAAAATGCTAGAAAACCTAATCAAAACAAACTAACTGAAAACAAATCACTTTTCACACACACACACACACCTCTAGGGTGACTCCACTTGTTGCCTTCGGAAAAACAGTCATGTCCCTCGAACATAGGGATACCATTAGCAAAGACCCTCAATTAAAATCCTCATAAAGATCATAGTCCCTCGATGACCCATCGATGTTGCCTTCGGTAAATGATCTTGTCCCTCGATGTTGCCTACAAATACATGATGATAGTCCCTTAGAATTGCTAAAGGTATCCATATATGTTGCCTTTTTTATTGTACGATGACCCACGCCTGTCCCTAAATCATCCAACGATAGGGCTTCCTACTAACTAATAGTGGTATAGCACTATCTAAAGGAAGAGGAAAAGAACAAAAGACTTTTGACTAGGTAGATTGTTCTTAATCGCTTGCTCACAAACAAAAAACATTTTTTCACAGTACACTTCTTTTCTGAAATATTTTCAAAACAAACACTTTGTATGCATTCTAAACTGATACGAGAATTATTACAAAGTTGCCGAACTTAGGCATTTTCAAAATATTTTCAAACTTACACATTCACAAAGCATTTTCAAAAGTGAGCTAGCGATTAAGAGCCCGTAGATAACTACGGATGAAAAGGGTGCTAACACCTTCCCTTTTCATAACCTATCCCCCTTACTCAGAAAATTCTCAAAGGTCTTTCCTGTTCTTTTCACCCTTTCCTTTATTGGATCAAAGAAAAGTTGGTGGCGACTCTTTTTATCTGCAACATTTACGATAAAACACAAAATCAAAATTCAGTTCTCCCACCGTATTACATATGCCATATTACTACTTGATTTTGTAG